>OY804575.1:54961709-56274032 GCA_963680875.1 Bathymodiolus brooksi
TTATTCAATTGCCATCAAACTAAATTTTTTTCTTCTTACCAAGTCAAAACAATACTCTTGAACCAGATTTTTTCTTATACTATAATAATTATGTAAAGCAGAATATTTTTTTGTGGCCAATGCTATGACAGATTATTTAATTTCTTTCCCTTCTAAATCATAATATTTACAACCATAACCCCCCCTTCAAGATAAATGGTCGTTCCCTAAGTATATTGAAAAATAGTCATTTTACAAAGAGCTTTGGTATATACCTCATGAAAAAAGTGATTACATAATGGGTAACAAGTCTTTAACTTTAAAATGTCTGTCTGTTACTTCCACCTCAGGTGAATGAACTTCAGGCAACACTTGTACATGGCACTATAAATAAAACATCCAATACAAAATTATATTAAATTGGAATGTGAAAAGATTACAGTATTGTATTTACCAAGAAAAATCAAAATAGCTTCCACAAAATTATTTTACTTCAATACCCGTTTGTAAATCATGAATATTGCAATAAAGAGGGGGGAGGGGGGGTTTAAGGTTATGGTGTATAACACCACTTTCAACAATATTTCAGTTATATCCTGGCAGTCAGTTTTATTGGTGGAGGAAACCTGAGTACCCGGAGAAAACCACCGACCTGTCGCAAGTCACTGACAAACTTTATCAGATAAAGCTGTATCGAGTACACCTCGCCTAAGCGGGATTCGAACTCACAACGTTAGTGGTGATAGGCATTGATCGCACAAGTAGTTGTAAATCCATCTACCATACGATCATGACCACGACGGCCCCATAAACAATTTCAAATATAGAACTTATTAGGAAGAAATATATTGTACAATTGTACAATGCACTTTTTTTTAACAAACTGCATTATGAGATTGACACAATATATTGCAAATGTATTATACCATATTGTTATGAAGCCCATTTAATATTACTTAATCAGTCAACTTCAATAAACTTAATTGTGGAAATAACTGTCTACAGATCTACTTTTTTTAATCAGTGTACACATGTTTGGTTGTTGGAATTGGAGATGAGTTTTGGGATTCCATCAATCAGTTCATAATCTACATGTAGAAACTATCTGTGTGGTGAAATGGTTAGTATGCTTGTCTCCAGTATATTAAATTACGGGTTTCAATTCTGGGTAAGGTCGAATCAAAGACCATTAAATAGTTTTCTGCTTCTCTGCTGAATACAGAGCTTAAAGGAATATGAACATAGACTGATAGGCTCTGAATCCAAGGAAGGATAATGTGTTCAAGTGGAGCTACACATCTACATGCGAGTTTCAGTGAGCTAGCAGTATAAAAATCCAGCTTGGACCTTGGTTTGTTAACGTTGATGCTCTAATACATACAGACTACAGTTGACAGAGTTTCGTCTGAAATTAATTATTTACATCTCGACTCAATCATTTCCTGTTTATAAAAACATCTGCTTCAGTTTCTTTATTTAATAAATGATTAAACAGTTAAGCAATGTTTCATTCTCCGGTGTCTGATATCTTAACAGGGAAAATAAAAGAGTATGGCCTGTATTTGAAACTCATTTGCAACTGGACATTTTCCCTAAACTTACATTGAACTGTTGAAATGATCCCCAATTTTATCCAAATGAAACGGAAATGACGTCATTCATTTTAAATCTCGAGTTATCGTAGAATTAATGACTGAAATTTTCTATCTACTGAAAATCCATCGAAGATCGTGAAAATATATTTAGATATTAATGAAGAAATATCTACTTATTTCTTGGAATACTTAAATATTTTCCCAAACGGAAGCGGAAGTTGTTGCTCATGGTAACTACGACTCTTGAAACCGGTGGGAAACGCTTTCAATATTGTAGGGTTTCTGTTATTTACAACTAAATATTCGAACCATTAGAATGCCTTCTAAAAAAGTAAGTTTATTTCTGATTAACAGAATTGAAGAAAAATAAGCTGACATTGAAGCACAGGGACTTGTTACGATTTTTTCCCCCACTCTACTCTAAAAAAAAACAGTTTTTTTTTTAGAGTAGAGTGAAAAAAAAATCGTAACAAGCCCCTGTGATTGAAGACAAGACATGCGCGGAGAGTCAACACTCAATATAGAGTATTCTCTTGACGGGAAGAAGAAGAACTTTCTATTACAACCGATTGTTATGCATGTCATAGTCCGAGATGTGAAGTCTGAAGATGCTGTTGCGGCAGCCCTGCACTTTAATGGAAGAAGAAGAAGAAGAAGAGATTTCTCTGTCGTTTAACGGCTTTTATAGAGTTGCTGTAGCCGTTCAACGTCAGAGGGTAATATATACAGATTACAGCGGATTTGCCTCTCCAGCTCTAGGGTCGGCACATTTCCACATTTCGTGGCTATCGGATTTTATTTTCTATCAAAAACCCTCATATAAATCGCTTCACCAATCATTTTTCTATTCATTCATAACCATCTTACCCTCAGAAAGTGGTGTTACACTCCATTACAGCACGATTTTGCCGTAGATCCTATTATTCCGCCATTTAACTTCCATTTTCGAATCTACACACATGATCTCGCGATACTAAACGAATGATGACAGCAACACATTGCATGATGGGAGCTAATTAATGCAGCGTGCCAAATTATTTGGAGCATTATTTGCATACGTAAACAACATTCAAATCACATGGAAGACGATACATTTAAGCGTATTCTGCAGGACAAACAGTCCATCTACAGATCAAAGCAGAGCAGAAGGAAATAATACAGAATGTGTTGGAAAGAAAAGATTCAATGGCAGAGTGTTACCAACGGGCTTCGGAAAGAGCATGTGTTACGTTCCCCCTTTTTGGACAAGGTACTACAACATTTTTTTTTCTTATGGTTATCTGTAATTCACTAAATTTGCTGTTAAAATCATTACCAATCAATATAATCAACTGTATTAAATTTTATGTTAATTGTTCTGCCTTAACAGACACCTATGATTGGCAATAAAAATATTTGTTTGTTTTTTTATATGCAAATCATCTCCCATGATACATTGCGGTAATCGTAGTTTTCTCGTAGTCACGTGACAAATGTTTGAAAAATGGAAGACAAATGTCGAAATCATAGGTTCTAAGGCAAAATCGTGCTGTAATGGAGTGTAACACCACTTTCTGAGGGTAAGATGTTTATGAATGAATAGAAAAATGATTGGTGAAGCGATTTATATAAGGGTTTCTGATAGAAAATAAAATCTGATAGCCACAAAACGTGGAAATGTGCTAACCCAGAGTTGGAGAAGCAAATCCGCTGTTTTCCGTATGTATTGCCCTCTGACGTTGAACGGCTACAGCAACTTTATAAAAGTCGTTAAACGACAGAGGAATCTTGGACTATGCATGTCAGTGACATGAAACCTAAAAAATGTATCCCTTTTAGGCCTTTATTGGCTTTAAATAGTTTAAACACCGCCACAGCCACAGGCATTATTAAGTATAATAGACACTATATTTTAGAGCAGGTGCGACCCGAGAAAGGAGCGATATATATAGGCAGAAAATAAATAAGGCTATTCATAGCGTCATAAGATTTTCGTTTATATATGGATAAAATACAATGTACCGGTATGTTTAATGTATGGGGGACACTGTCACTGAACATGCAACTTTTTTTGCTTCCAAAATTTCTGTTAAATGTGTACTGGTCGAGGACCAATTGGAAAGAGTTCCTTATGGCACCCCCCACCTAAAAATAGTATAATTACCCGCACCTAAACCCTAACCCTAACCCTTTATGACCAAAATCATTAAATCAATTTGCTTATTATTAAATAAACAAATCCCATATTTTGGGTGGGGTGCCATAAGGAACCATTGCCCTTAGACTAATCTTTGATGTAAATATTTTTCTACTCGCATGAATATCAAGGACCCTATGTAAAGTTGCTGATTTTGGGCACATAATTGAGAGTGAACTATTACCAATTATCATTATTATCGCCATCTTCAGGGGTTAAAAAAATCTTAGACCACCTCACTAGCCCAGGGCTAGCATACTCCTGAATCTATGAACCACTATGTCCTGGTCAATACCGTGATTTCATGAATCCGACTTGCAGACTTGAACCCTTGTACAACATGTACAATGTATATTAGTTTAACTATCTTTCTTTTCAGATCTGGTGTTGCGTTTTATTTTCACTTATTTTCCACAGTTCAGGTCACTGTAAGGCCAAAAAAAAATATGTGTGTTTACGGTCACATGTCAAAAAAATCTATGGTCGGTCGGCATTAATTTTTTTTATTTGCTATTGGCAAAACCGGAAATAGTCGTTCCGGAATCCGATTCCGTATTTCATTTTCGAAATTTGCGGTAAGCCGTCATTTGTTGAAGCTGTTCTATGATGAGTTACGCAGTTTTTCTACCTTCCTTGCTCTCAATTTCGACAAAAAGCTAGCGGTTGAATAGATAAAACATTGCTGCTGATTGTCAATATCCAATATATTTTTTTACTAGCCGGGTCTAGCCCGGCATACAGCTGATTATTTCAGCTAGCCCAAATGTGGAAATTACTAGCCCAGGGCGTCGGGCTAGTGGATTTTTTAACCCCTGCATCTTACACGGTTTGACATTAACGGTTATCCAATTTTCTGGGACAATTACAAATCTTATTCGGACAAGTAAAAAAAAATTGTTTGTTATTCAGTAACTTTCATTCCGTGTAATTTCCCTGTTCTAAACTTAACTTACTTTAGAAATGTCAACCAATCATATCGTGTGGTTTTGTCGTTATACTTAATCGGCCAATCAGATTTTCTCAAACTATTCTTGGAATAGATTGTCAAAATGTTAGTCTTGACAAGTTATGTTTTTCCTATCTCCACTCCAGTTACATTTTTAATGTCTAAATGTTAAAAATAGATGAAAGACAATAAACTAGAATCATATATTTTTTTTACCAAATATAAATTTTAACCATGTTTTCTCTCATAATTTATGTGTTAATTAGGTTTAAAACATTTGTAAATTATGTACGAAAAATTCCTGTGTACATGTCATTATTTTCAGAAGATTTTTACACGACAGTGGCATTAATATATTTGGTATTACCAATTAGCAGTGCTTTCTGTGAATGGAGATTTTCAGCAGTAAAACATATGAAGAATGACTGGCAATCAAATTTAAACACTGAAACCATGAATCATTGATTACCGGCAGCAATTTAAGGTTGCTCACTTGACGATTATGACTTGGAAAGAGCTGTTAAACTCTAGTGGGCAAAGGGAATGCTGACCAAAATTTGAAGAGGTTGGGGTGCAAATCTAGCAGATGTTGATGGAAGACCAATTGTTAGACTATATGCTTGGTGTATAAATTGTTGAAAACATTAACTTTACTTCACAATGAATCAGTTTAATCAATACAAATTTAGTATGTAGTCTCACTCTACATCATGCCTTGAGTGTCACTGTACTAAATTTAGTTACATTGAATTTATTCTTTAATGACATCACTGTCTTGTTGATGTACTGTTACAAAATTAAATAAAATGCTGTTAAGTAGTATGGGTCAATAATTTATTAAACATTCCCCATTAGATCGCAATAATACAGGAGATTTAAATTAAAGCCAATAATTACAAGTGCAGAAAATGTGGTTCCATTAAGAATTAATAAAAATATCTTAAAACTTGAAAAAATAGTTATCATAAGTGCCACTCTAGGAATGGGATAAAACTGTCTCAGTAATTAATCATAGCATCACACCTTCTGTACTGTAAATGATAATCGACCATATTCAGTAATGATACAACTTATTACTTTGCTAGTTACTAGTAAATAAAACTTCAGACAAGTAAAATTTAACTGTTACTTGTCCGATGGGACAAGTTGGTTCAAAAGGTAATGTTGATTCCTGTCTTAGTAGATATGGAAAATGAGGTCTAAATCACTAGTTAGATTAAAGAAAATGGTCTTAAAACAAAACCTTATGTTGTCATCATTTTTCAGCAATCTTTGGAACAGCCATTTGCTATTTTCCCTTTTAAAGGAGACAAAAATGCAGAGGCCAATTGTGACAAAAACCAAAATAATTAGATATAAAAACCATGAATCAAGCATGAGGACTTGTATGCATTTAGGATACATGTTTTAAATTATTAATAACATTTGGAAAATATTATTATGGAATATTCCTCAGGTGTCAAGGTAATATTTTACCTTCAAAATGTCATTTTATTTTTTATAGATTTGATGTCCATGTGAATTATCACAGTTGTCTTCTTCAAAAATTGGTTCAAAAATTCATGTGCATGAAGTGCTATTTGCCGATAATTGGTCCTCGGCCAGTAGCATAAAGATAGAAGAAATTACACAAAAAAAACTCACATTTCCAAGTATAATAACATTTCTGTCAATTTTGCAAGAATTCTATTTTAATTTTTTGAGGAAAAACTGAATCATAAAAAACTGTTGGTATTAAAAAATTAGTTATTTTGATTATGAAAATGACTTGATTGGTCTAGATCAAGCATAAACTTAAAACCTGTGAAATTCATATGATATCTGTACCTCGTAAATATCAATAAGAACATGATGTCATAGTAAAAACAACGCGTCTTATGTTTGCTTCCAGAGTACATTTCCAATTCAAATATGGAATTGATTTGCCAAAATGTCAAAATACAAGTTTGCTTGATTTACGCAGAAAATATTGTATAAATAAAACTTGAATGCCTTTAGTTTGTATTGACATACAAGCAATTATAATAACCTATAAATGTGTGATCCTGTGTGTCATGTGCAATGGACTAAAGTCAAGTTATAGGAGTAATGTAGGTTATTTAGGGTGATGTCAATTTGTCCAACACCCCTAATAAGACCTTAATTACCTTTTTACCTGTGGCACAGCTAGTTTATTATCCACAATAAGCTTTTGAAAGGATGTTTGAAATTATTTGATATATTTTTTTAGATGTACAAATATATGTATCATAAAACAACTGGCAAGTATTGGTCTGACACCAGTTATAGTTACATTTGTATTGATCTGACACCAGTTATAGTTATTCTCTAAACCAAGTATTGGTCTGACACTATATATATAGTAAATTCTCTAAACCAAGTATTGGTCTGATACTAGATATAGTTATTCTCTAAGCCAAGTATTTTGGTCTGATACCAGTTAACAGAGACATACACAATGTACATCTTCATAAAGATCAAAATGTTTTCATCTATAGATCATATGTACATGTATAAAATGTTTAGCATCTTACCTTGATACCCATTTATATGATCTATTGATGCATCATGTGTGCTAAGTAAGAGGGAATCTCTTACTTAGCTCACAGTCTCTTCCTTTTCCACCCTTTACCCTGCCCGTCTTTTTCACCTTTCCCACACATAAACATTCTCCCTTTTCTCACCCTTAGCTTTCCCCCATTCTTAGCCTTCCCCTTTCCACCACCCTTAACCCTATCCATTTTCCCAACCTTAATCCTCTCCTTACCTCCACCTTTAACCATCCCCCTTTCCCTACCCTTTTCCCACCCTTAACCCTTCCCTCTTTTCCTACCCTTAAACCTCCCACTTTTCCACACCCTTAACCCTCCCACCTTTTCCCCACTCTGTTTATCATTGATTTGTACATTTTCCCTTTGCTCTGTACATACTATAATATCTATTATCAAGTAACCAGCATGGTAACTGATATTAACATAATATCGCTGTTTTCTAATGTGACACAGTAATGTTATAAAAAAAAAAAATCTAATAACAGATTTAATTGTACAATCTGTAATTGCTGGTTGTATTTTATTTTTCAAATAGGGACACACTAAAAATATTTAACCACAAGATCAAGAATTCACTCTGTAAAGCTGTTGTAAAATGTTTTTTCCCTCTGAAATATCGTTCTCCATTCATTGACATTGTAATCCTTCAGTAATTAATAAATCTACATAGAAACCAAGTGACACTATAGTGCAATGTTTTTTCCTTTAAAGATATTTACATTTTGAGATCTTTTTTCATAACAATGTGATCACCATTGAATTCTTTTGTATGTTTTTCACAGTCCATTTACTTATATTGAAATTTGTTTAAAAGAATGCAGGTTATAACCAACGTCATATCAATACTTGACAGGATTTTTTTGGATAAAGCATACACCTTTAACTTTGTCACACTTTGTTGAAAAGGGTGTTAAAGTAATAACAGGTAAACTATCTTAAAATCAATTTAATATTTAAATTATGTTTTCTTCTAATTAATTTAATGAAGATTAAGTCGTTCTTTTTTTTGGGGGTGATTTTATCGCACCTCCAAATTTCCATTAGGTAAATAATCGATCAAATTAAATATTTGTATAAAAACCGAAATGACTTAAAGGACATGTTATTGAACTTCTTAAGTAGGATATTAATGTATATTTAATATCCTCGCTGCTATTTGACAGAGGTTATATTAATGCAGGTTAGTTCAAGTTGGTAGTTACCTGTAAATATATATATATGGTACCTGTCAGATAAAATTATAAGTTATCTAGGAGTATTTAACTTCAGATTAAGTTGAATATGAACTTTACATTAAGATAGTGTATGGTCTTAGTCACCTCTTAATTATGACAAATTATTATTAAGCCTAAGTTTAAAGAAAACAATTATTTTTTTATCTGCAATTTTTAACTGTTGACAGTTATGAGTATACTGGTATTTTCTTTTCTTTGTACATAAATTTATGGTGTGTTCCCTTCTCCTTTGACTGATATTAGTTAATATATTAAACAAATTTTTGATCAAGTCTTAAATGGGTTTTTGTAAAGTCTTTATAATATCTATATAATATCATCCTGTAATAATTTTATGGACACATTATTAGTTTTGCTAAAGGAATTGAAATTTTCATAACAGGCAGCAACAAGTCATGATTTATTAAAAGTTGAAGTTAGAAATATGATAGGTATTGTTTGGAGGTAAACATTTCTTTTGGAGTTCCAGTTCGTAGACTAACTAACAGTATTCGTAATTCTTAATTAATGAAGTTTGTATTTTATTATTCCTGGTTATAAAGTGTGAATATTGACCATTTTTAATTATTTGCAGGAAATTGTTTTATATTGACATTTAAGAAGTTCCATTATACTAGTATTACTACACGTGCTACTAACTCGTTTTCAATTTTGATTGATATTTGTTTTTATGATTATGATGACAACGTTTGTTTGTTATTGAAGTTAGCTTTAATAGAGAATTGATTTTATTCGTTATATATATAAAGATAGCAACTGTCGACAATATTACTTTTTCAAATCATCATTTTGTCAAGTCTTAAATTAAACGTGACTTACTTTTCCATAATTTAAGGTGAGTAGATGATTTTGTATCAAGATAAATATAGCTTCTTAGATTCTCCTTCTGTTTCCAGTGCATTACGATATTTTTCCATTCGAGGTAGTTAAAATTTGAAAATTTAACTATTGAGAGTGAAGAAATATCGTAATCCAGTGGTAGCAGTTTTCTCCTATGACTTAAATGTCAAAAATATTTTTGAAGTTGTTGATTTCTGTCATTAATGACAGTTGAATTTGTGGGAATTTTTTTTGCAGAAATTTAATTACTGTGGTGATATTACAAAATATTAAAAAGATTTAACCAACTGGTTAAACACGAGAAATTTGTTATAGGATATGTAATTTCTAATTCATATTTTTTAAATTTATTTATTCCAATGTGCAATTGTGAGGAATTGTTTCCTTACTTAAAAAACTACAGAATGTGTTATATTATTAGTCATAAAAGCTGTTTGTTAAAAATAAAAACAACATCAATCTGACAATTTTTAATTAAAATTTCAGCATATATGACAATTAGCCATATTGGCAGATGATTAACCCTGCGACGGGTTTGTAACGGGGGCCAAAATTCATGGTCTTGACAACTGACCTAGTGTTCAATGCATATCCTATCTGACACAGAAATAATGGTAAGTCTTACAAGCTTTGATCATTTTAACCAGACAAAACATGCTAGTTGTATTTGTATTATCTTTTATTTCAAGTTTAATAGGATAGATGAGATCAATATAATCATCAAACTTTAAATTATTCAGTGAAAGGACATTAAAATTAAAATTACAAAAAGAAACACAGGCACTTGTGGCACAGAATTACCACCCCATTTTATAACTCTCTGTTTACATATTTATTTTCAATGAAATTTCTTTATTTCTTAATTATTTCATCACTTTTTCCTTTAGTTACAAATGTGCCTTGTTCGTGTCCATATTCATACAATGTTATGTTAACAGCAACTGACATGTGTCGACCCTATATATACTAATTAAGATTGTATGAATATGGACATGAACAAGGTAAAATAAGGAAAAAGAGATGAAATAATTAAGAAATAAAGAAATTTTATTGAAAATAAATATGTAAACAGAGAGTTATAAAAGGGGGTGGTAATTCCGTGCCACAAGTGCCTGTGTTTCTTTTTTAATTCTAATTTTAATGTCCTTTCACTGAATAATTTAAAGATTGATGATTATATTGAACTCATCTATCCTATTAAACTTGAAATAAAAGATAATACAAATACAATTAGGTCTACTACTGACTGCTACAATATAACTGGAATATTGTTGAAAGTGACATTAATCAGATAATCACCCATGTTTATAATGAAATAATGATACTGTAGGCTAAATATCAACAATTCTGTAAGATAATATTGAAATAGGTTATTAATCTGTGTCAAAGCTTTTATCCAATGAATCGAAAGAACATTGGTAACTGTGATGCTAGACTGACTGCTATATGATGACATCATTAAATGTTTTGATAAAATTCACAGAACTTTGTTAGTGGAGCAAACAAATGAACTCTTCCCTATTTTAGTTTATCACTACACAATGAACTCTTCCCTATTTTAGTTTTATCACTACACAATGAACTCTTCCCTATTTTAGTTTTATCACTACACAATGAACTCTTCCCTATTTTAGTTTATCACTACACAATGAACTCTTCCCTATTTTAGTTTATCACTACACAATGAACTCTTCCCTATTTTAGTTTATCACTACACAATGAACTCTTCCCTATTTTAGTTTATCACTACACAATGAACTCTTCCCTATTTTAGTTTTATCACTACACAATGAACTCTTCCCTATTTTAGTTTATCACTACACAATGAACTCTTCCCTATTTTAGTTTATCACTACACAATGAACTCTTCCCTATTTTAGTTTTATCACTACACAATGAACTCTTCCCTATTTTAGTTTATCACTACACAATGAACTCTTCCCTATTTTAGTTTATCACTACACAATGAACTCTTCCCTATTTTAGTTTATCACTACACAATGAACTCTTCCCTATTTTAGTTTATCACTACACAATGAACTCTTCCCTATTTTAGTTTATCACTACACAATGAACTCTTCCCTATTTTAGTTTATCACTACACAATGAACTCTTCCCTATTTTAGTTTATCACTACACAATGAACTCTTCCCTATTTTAGTTTATCACTACACAATGAACTCTTCCCTATTTTAGTTTATCACTACACAATGAACTCTTCCCTATTTTAGTTTATCACTACACAATGAACTCTTCCCTATTTTAGTTTATCACTACACAATGAACTCTTCCCTATTTTAGTTTATCACTACACAATGAACTCTTCCCTATTTTAGTTTATCACTACACAATGAACTCTTCCCTATTTTAGTTTATCACTACACAATGAACTCTTCCCTATTTTAGTTTTATCACTACACAATGAACTCTTCCCTATTTTAGTTTTATCACTACACAATGAACTCTTCCCTATTTTAGTTTATCACTACACAATGAACTCTTCCCTATTTTAGTTTATCACTACACAATGAACTCTTCCCTATTTTAGTTTATCACTACACAATGAACTCTTCCCTATTTTAGTTTTATCACTACACAATGAACTCTTCCCTATTTTAGTTTTATCACTACACAATGAACTCTTCCCTATTTTAGTTTATCACTACACAATGAACTCTTCCCTATTTTAGTTTATCACTACACAATGAACTCTTCCCTATTTTAGTTTATCACTACACAATGAACTCTTCCCTATTTTAGTTTTATCACTACACAATGAACTCTTCCCTATTTTAGTTTTATCACTACACAATGAACTCTTCCCTATTTTAGTTTATCACTACACAATGAACTCTTCCCTATTTTAGTTTATCACTACACAATGAACTCTTCCCTATTTTAGTTTATCACTACACAATGAACTCTTCCCTATTTTAGTTTATCACTACACAATGAACTCTTCCCTATTTTAGTTTTATCACTACACAATGAACTCTTCCCTATTTTAGTTTATCACTACACAATGAACTCTTCCCTATTTTAGTTTATCACTACACAATGAACTCTTCCCTATTTTAGTTTATCACTACACAATGAACTCTTCCCTATTTTAGTTTATCACTACACAATGAACTCTTCCCTATTTTAGTTTATCACTACACAATGAACTCTTCCCTATTTTAGTTTATCACTACACAATGAACTCTTCCCTATTTTAGTTTTATCACTACACAATGAACTCTTCCCTATTTTAGTTTTATCACTACACAATGAACTCTTCCCTATTTTAGTTTTATCACTACACAATGAACTCTTCCCTATTTTAGTTTTATCACTACACAATGAACTCTTCCCTATTTTAGTTTATCACTACACAATGAACTCTTCCCTATTTTAGTTTATCACTACACAATGAACTCTTCCCTATTTTAGTTTATCACTACACAATGAACTCTTCCCTACTTTAGTTTATCACTACACAATGAACTCTTCCCTATTTTAGTTTATCACTACACAATGAACTCTTCCCTATTTTAGTTTATCACTACACAATGAACTCTTCCCTATTTTAGTTTATCACTACACAATGAACTCTTCCCTATTTTAGTTTATCACTACACAATGAACTCTTCCCTATTTTAGTTTTATCACTACACAATGAACTCTTCCCTATTTTAGTTTATCACTACACAATGAACTCTTCCCTATTTTAGTTTATCACTACACAATGAACTCTTCCCTATTTTAGTTTTATCACTACACAATGAACTCTTCCCTATTTTAGTTTATCACTACACAATGAACTCTTCCCTATTTTAGTTTATCACTACACAATGAACTCTTCCCTATTTTAGTTTATCACTACACAATGAACTCTTCCCTATTTTAGTTTATCACTACACAATGAACTCTTCCCTATTTTAGTTTATCACTACACAATGAACTCTTCCCTATTTTAGTTTATCACTACACAATGAACTCTTCCCTATTTTAGTTTATCACTACACAATGAACTCTTCCCTATTTTAGTTTATCACTACACAATGAACTCTTCCCTATTTTAGTTTTATCACTACACAATGAACTCTTCCCTATTTTAGTTTATCACTACACAATGAACTCTTCCCTATTTTAGTTTATCACTACACAATGAACTCTTCCCTATTTTAGTTTATCACTACACAATGAACTCTTCCCTATTTTAGTTTTATCACTACACAATGAACTCTTCCCTATTTTAGTTTTATCACTACACAATGAACTCTTCCCTATTTTAGTTTATCACTACACAATGAACTCTTCCCTATTTTAGTTTATCACTACACAATGAACTCTTCCCTATTTTAGTTTTATCACTACACAATGAACTCTTCCCTATTTTAGTTTATCACTACACAATGAACTCTTCCCTATTTTAGTTTATCACTACACAATGAACTCTTCCCTATTTTAGTTTATCACTACACAATGAACTCTTCCCTATTTTAGTTTATCACTACACAATGAACTCTTCCCTATTTTAGTTTTATCACTACACAATGAACTCTTCCCTATTTTAGTTTATCACTACACAATGAACTCTTCCCTATTTTAGTTTATCACTACACAATGAACTCTTCCCTATTTTAGTTTATCACTACACAATGAACTCTTCCCTATTTTAGTTTATCACTACACAATGAACTCTTCCCTATTTTAGTTTATCACTACACAATGAACTCTTCCCTATTTTAGTTTATCACTACACAATGAACTCTTCCCTATTTTAGTTTATCACTACACAATGAACTCTTCCCTATTTTAGTTTATCACTACACAATGAACTCTTCCCTATTTTAGTTTTATCACTACACAATGAACTCTTCCCTATTTTAGTTTATCACTACACAATGAACTCTTCCCTATTTTAGTTTTATCACTACACAATGAACTCTTCCCTATTTTAGTTTATCACTACACAATGAACTCTTCCCTATTTTAGTTTTATCACTACACAATGAACTCTTCCCTATTTTAGTTTATCACTACACAATGAACTCTTCCCTATTTTAGTTTATCACTACACAATGAACTCTTCCCTATTTTAGTTTTATCACTACACAATGAACTCTTCCCTATTTTAGTTTATCACTACACAATGAACTCTTCCCTATTTTAGTTTTATCACTACACAATGAACTCTTCCCTATTTTAGTTTTATCACTACACAATGAACTCTTCCCTATTTTAGTTTATCACTACACAATGAACTCTTCCCTATTTTAGTTTATCACTACACAATGAACTCTTCCCTATTTTAGTTTTATCACTACACAATGAACTCTTCCCTATTTTAGTTTATCACTACACAATGAACTCTTCCCTATTTTAGTTTATCACTACACAATGAACTCTTCCCTATTTTAGTTTATCACTACACAATGAACTCTTCCCTATTTTAGTTTATCACTACACAATGAACTCTTCCCTATTTTAGTTTATCACTACACAATGAACTCTTCCCTATTTTAGTTTATCACTACACAATGAACTCTTCCCTATTTTAGTTTTATCACTACACAATGAACTCTTCCCTATTTTAGTTTATCACTACACAATGAACTCTTCCCTATTTTAGTTTATCACTACACAATGAACTCTTCCCTATTTTAGTTTTATCACTACACAATGAACTCTTCCCTATTTTAGTTTATCACTACACAATGAACTCTTCCCTATTTTAGTTTATCACTACACAATGAACTCTTCCCTATTTTAGTTTTATCACTACACAATGAACTCTTCCCTATTTTAGTTTTATCACTACACAATGAACTCTTCCCTATTTTAGTTTATCACTACACAATGAACTCTTCCCTATTTTAGTTTTATCACTACACATGTACCAGTAATAACAACATTATTGATCCTTGTTCTCTTGTAAAACACTTCAAAATAAACATTGAACAACCAGAACCAATATTTCCAAAAACATTATTTAAACCTGATAAGACAAACTGGAAGAGAGTTGCCAGTAAGCAGTAGCCATTATCAGAATATCAGCATTTAAGTTACTGAGTAAAAAAAATAAAGGGTTAAAGTGGACAAAATCATTTATCACAATCTTCTTAATATAAACTTTTTGAGAACTACTTAAAGTTATAATATGATGGCCTTCTTTTGCAATATAAACAATGCTGTGATAAAATTGTTGATAAATTTTACTTACAAATGTAGCACTTTGTAAATGTGTATTGCAGAACAAATTATGAACATTCCTGTGTGATTTCATATACTTATACAAGATAGTGGTGCAAATGTAATTGTGCGTTTTTTTCTTTACTTATTCATTTTGTTTGGAAACATTTTAAAGATGACAATCTATCCATTTATATTTTAATTTTGTAAATTGTTGTCTTCCGATGATGTTGTTTCCAAGGAACACTAGAGACATTGACACCTTGTTATTGATTTATTTTGCTTTTTTTAGCATTTTATTTGTCTAAGTTGTTCAATCAAAATGTCATCAAATTGGAAAATGTCCGTAACTTAATTGCAACTCAGGGTATTTATCTATACTGTATAGAAGTAAAAACAACTGTAAAGTTGAATGTTAGTAGATTTAGAGACATTTGCCATACTGCCTTCCACTTCAAAAAATTTGTTAGAATTCTCCTTTTTAGAATCAATATAATTCATGGATTGGAAGCCATAGTTTGTTTGACATTTTAGCATGGGATACATTAATTTTGTTGCATTTTATTCCTTGCTATTGCTCTGGATAAATTTTTTACAGAAATAATGTTTCCCACCAACTATGGCTTCTATGATTTCTTTCTTTAATAAAATGTACAGTGATAATAACTTGGTCTAACATGAATATAAATTAGAAAAATATTCTCTGATTGACAAAAACAGTTGTCCAATCATGAATATTCTGTATTCTCATTTTTTCACATTTCGGTCTACTGATAAATGATTTTGTAATGGGGTATACATTATTATACACCAGAAAATGACCAGTGACATTTTTTCTCCAAGAAAAAACAATTAGTCGCAGGAATTGTAAAAGAAGAGGGCTAATATTGTGTAAAAGAAGAGGGCTAATATTGTGTAAAAGAAGAGGGCTAATATTGTGCAAAAGAAGAGGGCTAATATTGTGTAAAAGAAGAGGGCTAATATTGTGTAAAAGAAGAGGGCTAATATTGTGTAAAAGAAGAGGGCTAATATTGTGTAAAATTGGAATTTGAACCTGTAATATAATTCCATTAACATTTAGTGATGTTTAATTGAGAAATAGTAAATTAGAATTTGAGTATGAATTATAGGATTCCATACCAAATATTTACAGCATAATAAGAACAGGAACAAAATAAGCCACATTTGTGTGCCTGTCCCAAGCTAGGACCTGGATTTCCAACATCATATGTTTTGGGTTTTTTTTTGTGAACAGTGAGGGTTACTATAGAATCCTATGGGGAAATTGAAATTTCATACATTAATGTTGATAACTTCTAAATGGATAATGATAGAGACATAAAATTTGACATAGCGATAGGTCACCATTAGAGGAGCAATTTTGCGTTTTAAAAATTTTCAAGGTGTCTGCCACAATAGAGCACAAATTCAACATTGTCCGATTTCAACGACATATCATATGTAGGTAGATTATGATGTCCCGAATTGATTCTGACATCGACAAATTTCTACCGGTCGCCATTTTCAAAATGGCCACCACAATACTGCACAAATTCAACATTGTCCGATTTCAATGACATTTCATATGTAGGTAGATTATGATGTCCCGAATTGATTCCCGACATGGAAAAATGTCTACCGGTCTCCATTTTCAAAATGGCCACCACAATACCGCACAAATTCAACATTGTTCGATTTCAAAGGTAGCTTTTGATTTATTTTTTAAACCTGTTATCAGTGGCCGGTTTGGGAGACTTCATAATCGTTAGATTATAATCATATCTTGTTATTATTAAGTTATTATTAAGACTTATTGTTTTTGCTCCGTTTCTTATTATTATTATTCTTCTTCTCTTTCTCCTTTCTTTCCGCTGACCATGAACTTGTCCACGGCAGATCTTAGGAACTATTGGACAGAATTTCATGAAACTTGGTGGAGTTATAGATATATGTTTCTAGTTGGTCCTAAAGTTTTCAGCTTTGTGGTAAAGGGGGTCAAAGTCATATTTTGAGGGGTTCAAAGGGGGTGGGGGTTACTATAGAATCCTATGGGAAAGTTGAAATTTCGTACATTAATGTTGATAACTTCTAAATGGATAATGATAGAGACATAAAATTTGACATAGTGATAGGTCACCATTAGAGGAGCAATTCTACGGTTTCAAAATTTTTGAGATGTCTGCCATTTTAAAAATGGCTGCCAAAACACGGCATAAAAAATGGGTGGTAAAAATTCAACATTTTCCGATATCATCAAAATTTGATATGTGGGTAGATAGTAATGTCCAGAATTTATTCCCGACATTGGAAAATTTCTAGCGGTCGCCATTTTCAAAATGGCCGCCACAATACCGCACAAATTCAACATTGTCCGATTACAATGACATTTCATATGTGGGTAGATTATGATGTCCCGAATAGATTCCCGACATTGAAAAATTTCTAGCGGTCACCATTTTCAAAATGGCCACCACAATACGCACAAATTCAACATTGTCATATATCATCAAAATTTGATATGTGGGTAGATAATGATGACCTGAATTGATTCCCAACATTGAAAAATTTCTACCAGTCGCCATTTTCAAAATGGCCACCACAATACCGCACAAATTCAACATTGTCCGATTTCAATGACATTTCATATGTAGGTAGATTATGATGTCCCGAATTGATTCTGACATCGAAAAATTTCTACCGGTCGCCATTTTCAAAATGGCCACCACAATAACGGACAAATTCAACATTGTTCGATTTCAACGAAATTTCATATGTAGGTAGATTATGATGACCTGAATTGATTCCCAACATTGAAAAATTTCTACCGGTCGCCATTTTCAAAATGGTCACCACAATACCGCACAAATTCAACATTGTCCGATTTCAATGACATTTCATATGTAGGTAGATTATGATGTCCCGAATTGATTCTGACATCGAAAAATTTCTACCGGTCTCCATTTTCAAAATGGCCACCACAATAACGGACAAATTCAACATTGTTCGATTTCAACGAAATTTCATATGTAGGTAGATTATGATGACCTGAATTGATTCCCAACATTGAAAAATTTCTATCGGTTGCCATTTTTAAAATGGCCACCACAATACCGCACAAATTCAACATTGTCCGATTTCAATGACATTTCATATGTAGGTAGATTATGATGTCCCGAATTGATTCTGACATGGAAAAATGTCTACCGGTCTCCATTTTCAAAATGGCCACCACAATAACGAACAAATTCAACATTGTTCGATTTCAACGAAATTTCATATGTAGGTAGATTATGATGACCTGATTTGATTCCCAATATTGAAAAATTTCTACCGGTCGCCATTTTCAAAATGGCCACCACAATGCTGCACAAATTCAACATTGTCCGATTTCAATGACATTTCATATGTAGGTAGATTATGATGTCCCGAATTGATTCTGACATCGAAAAATTTCTACCGGTCGCCATTTTCAAAATGGCCACCACAATAACGGACAAATTCAACATTGGTCGATTTCAACGAAATTTCATATGTAGGTAGATTATGATGACCTGAATTGATTCCCGACATGGAAAAATGTCTACCGGTCTCCATTTTCAAAATGGCCACCACAATACCGCACAAATTCAACATTGTTCGATTTCAAAGGTAGCTTTTGATTTATTTTTTAAACCTGTTGTCAGTGGCCGGTTTGGGAGACTTGAGACTTCGTAATCGTTACATTATAATCATATCTTGTTATTATTATTATTATTCTCCTTCTCCTTTCTTTCTTTCTTTCTTTCTTTCTTTCTTTCTTTCTTTCTTTCTTTGGCACATGAACTTGTCCACGGCAGATCTCAGGAACTACTGGACAGAATTTCATGAAACTTGGTGGAGTTATAGATATATGTTTCTAGTTGGTCCTAAAGTTTTCAGCTTTGTGGTAAAGGAGGTCAAAGTCATTTTTTGAGGGGTTCAAAGGGGGTGGGGGTTACTATAGAATCCTATGGAAAAATTAAAATTTCGTACATTAATGTTGATAACTTCTAAATGGATAATGATAGAGACATACAATTTGACATAGTGATAGGTCACCATTAGAGGAGCAATTCTGCATTTTAAAATTTTTCAAAATGTCTGCTATTTTCAAAATGGCTGCCAAAACACGGCATAAAAAATGGGTGGTAAAAATTCAACATTTTCCGATATCATCAAAATTTGATATGTGGGTAGATAATGATGTCCCGACATTGAAAAATTTCTACCGATTGCCATTTTCAAAATGGCCACCACAATACTGCAAAAATTCAACATTGTCCGATATCATCTAAATTGGATATGTGGGTAGATTATGATGTCCCAAATTTATTCCTGACATTGAAAAATTTCTAGCGGTCGCCATTTTCAAAATGGCCACCACAATTCCACACTAATTCAACATTGTCCGATTTCAAAGACATTTCATATGTGGGTAGATTATGATGTCCCGAATTTAGTCCTGACATTGAAAAATTTCTACCGGTCGCCATTTTCAAAATGGCCACAAAAATTCAACATTGTCCGATATCATCAAAATTTGATATGTAGGTAGATAATGATGTTCCGAATTGATTCCCGACATTGAAAAATTTCTACCGGTCGCCATTTTCAAAATGGCCGTTACAATACCGCACAAATTCAACATTGTCCGATTTCAACGACATTTTATATGTAGATAGATTATGATGTCCCGAATTGATTCCTGACACCGAAAAATTTCTACTGGTCGCCATTTTCAAAATGGCCACCACAATACCACACAAATTCAACATTGTTCGATTTCAAAGGTAGCTTTTGATTTATTTTTTAAACCTGTTGTCAGTGGCCGGTTTGGGAGACTTGAGACTTCATAATCGTTAGATTATAATCATATCTTGTTATTTAATTGATTGACTGAATGGTTGGTTTGCATCTTTATCAGAAATATTACAGTTATATTGTATTGACAAGGTTTAGAAGTTAAATCAGATTTAATTAACCAGCTAAGCAAAGTGGGTAAACTGTCTCACAATTTAAGCGCACCTCACTGTGAGTTGGGTGTTAACCTGTATGTTTTTAAGCACACCTCCCCATGAGCTGGGTGTTAACCTGTATGTTAATGAGCACACCTCACCATGAACTGGGTGTTAACCTGTACATGATGTATGTTATTAAGCATACCTCACCGTAAGCTGGTTGTTAACCTGTATGTTATTAAGCACACCTCACTGTGAGCTGGGACCAGGGTGTTAACCTGTATGTTATTAAGCACACCTCACCGTGAGCTGGGTGTTAACCTGTATGTTATTAAGCACACCTCACCGTGAGCTGGGTGTTAACCTGTATGTTATTAAGCACACCTCACTGTGAGCTGGGACCAGGGTGTTAACCTGTATGTTATTAAGCACACCTCACCGTGAGCTGGGTGTTAACCTGTATGTTATTAAGCACACCTCACCGTGAGCTGGGTGTTAACCTGTATGTTATTAAGCACACCTCACGGTGAACTGGGTGTTAACCTGAATGTTATTAAGCACACCTCACCGTGAGCTGGGTGTTAACCTGTACGTTATGTGATAGGAAAATAGTTTGTATAGATGGTTGGTTATCTTAGGACCCTATCTCCATAATTCTTGAAGGGAGCAACTATTTTATTTGGTTGTTGCATAATCTGCCAGGCACACTTAGATTATTTTGTCATATACTGTTATTATATGTTGTCAGATTTGCCAGACCTGTTAAACAGTGATACGTATACCTCACCCTTTAGCAGGTTCAACTGGTCATCCAGAGTGCCATATATGTATCTGACTTTCTAAACTAATAAAATTGTTATCTAAGCATTATTATATTTCTACATATAAATTGTTACAAAATTGATTGTCATTTGTCATCAACAGTATTTTAGACCCTGTGTCTTATTTAAAGGGGGCGACTTGTATATACAAAAGCAAAAAAAATATCTCATTTTTGGCCCTGCTTCTCAAATATAGGAGTGACTTTTAGTGTCGAAACTACGGTACTATATCATGTATATATTTCTTACAAAGTCAGAAGACCAGTTTATGAACCGAGAGGAACTAAATATTAAATATTTAATTTGGGGTTTTTTTCAGCCAGGAAAGAAAAAAGGTGGAAAGAAATCAGGGAAAAAATCTGGTAAAAAATCAGGGAAGAAAAGTGGGAAGAAGTCAGCCAGAGCTTCCGCAAAGTCAGCAAAAAGTGAAAAAGATGGACCCCCTGATATTATGAGTGGACCTGCAATGGAAAACTTGTACTATATTGCTCATGCTGCACCAGATGCTTTAGAAAAACGAGGATTTGGTTGGCCTGAGGCACCAAAGGGGAAAAAAGGGAAAGGAAAAGGGAAAGGAAAAAAGAAAAAGAAGTGAAATGTGATTAACTTTGTAGAAGAATTTGATTTCACTTATCGTCGGTTAGTTAAATGTGCCACAACTATTTTTTGAAAAAAATGGACAATTTTCATTTAGAGCTTTAATTTTATCATTACAAAGTTTTATACAGCATATTTATGATTCCATTTATATTGTACATGAAACGTGACTGAATATGGGTTAAGGTTTTATTTACTACACAAGTCATTCTAGATGCCAAATTCAGTTATAATTTGTTTGCCTGCCAATATTTGTTATGTTATATGTTTTCATAGACATTTTTTTTTATAAATTTATTTATCTGTGATATGTCATTTGTATGATTAGAAAATAGAGACACATAATGGACAAAGCACATCCCAAAGATAAACTGTTAGACTCCTATCAAATGTACTACATACTTACATGTAACATTAAAAACAATTGCCATTGGTTAAAACTTAATTGTTTACTTGAATACTTGGCCAATCAGAGAACTTTAATGAGTTTCACTAGAACATCCTTGGTTATTGTTTGTAAAAAAAAATTATGAGTCCCAAAAACAAGTGATGAGTCCAGGACTCATCAAGGTACTCATCCAGGACTCGTCTAGGAATCATCTAGATGAGTTGACAATATCTCTGGCTAATGGTATTATTTATATTTACCATAGTAGACATACTACCCAGAATAGGGCTCTAAATATGTATTGAAGATTGAAGGGAGATGTCAGTTGACTTGGCAAATATTTGGTTGGAACCCTAATGCAATTAGAGTTGGTTTCTAGTCACTTTTAAGAAATGATAGATGCAGGCCTCTTATTTTTAAATTCAATGAAAGAGGACCATTGGACTCTGTGAACTTTTTTCAGTTTAATTAGGAGTCAGAAAAGTATAACTGAAGTTACACGCTTCTCAAAATATTGTAGATTTGTTACAATAATAGACTATTTGACAGTGGTCGTCTACTTAGCAAAGGTTGAAGCATGTTTCAACAATATTGAATTTTGAAAATGTTGCAGAAAATCTTCAAAATTAACAATAAATTTTAAAAAAGGTCCTGTAATTTTTAAATTACAACAAATATATTGCAGTACTTTCAAATTTAAAATGAAATATACTATTTATATGATGCCATGCTATGAGCATACCCTCTTTATTTATTTTTTTCTTCTTCAAATACTACAATTTATATGCCTGGTAAACATTCAAAATAAATACATGTACTCAGTTTTTGTAACATTTCTTCCTCTTCCAGTGTATCACTAATAACAGAGTTCACCATTAAAATATATATTGCAACACCATATACTATAGGTATTTATTATAAATCGTATTCAAATAAAAAAAAGGTATATCATGTCTTACCTACATCTGTTTAATCAGTCTGTGCCAAAAACATTTGGACAAACTAGCCCGAACAGCATTTAAGAAGAAATTTTTCTATTTGTTTAAGCAAATTTTATGCAAATTTTACTAGCCCGAACCAATTTTTACTAGACAGGGGCATAGGGCTAGTGGCTTTTGGTGCAGACTGTTAATGTTTCCATTTTTTTTTTCACTGAAAACATAAAGATAATAAAAATAAGACTTTATTAAATATAAAATTGTAAAGAGCATAAAGAAATATATCTGACGCAAATATACATACCTCATTTACCAACATGTATGATATATGTTACCTCAGTTCATTTGCAAACATGTATAATGTCGAGAACTGTATTCAAACTCAAAACCTTTGGTGGTGGTTTGCATTGTTAGATATAAATTTCACTCCGATACAATCACACACATTGGGGCCCCATTTAATTTGTCTCTATAAGTCGGAAGTGCTTACATAAGTTTTATGACACTTCTATGTATGTTTCAATTTATTACATGTACTACTTGATAAATTAGAATAGCTCAATATATCCTTTATCATCTTGCCTTTTGATTGTATTCCTTTGTTATAGTTTTTTAGACTGTTAGGATATGATCAAACTTTTTATATCTGTTTTGATGATTAATTTAAGAAAACTTTTATTGAAGTTTTATGGTTATGAAAAAAAATGTAGAATCATCTCCCTTTGTTTTATTATTTTACCCATGAAATGAATCTCACTTTCTCTAGTTTGCTGATTTTTATATGAAAAATTGATTAACTGCAAAATAGTTTGATTTAATATCATTACTTTCTTTGTTTTGCTTATATTTCTTGCCATGATTTCTATTTTAACAAATTTAATGTAAGTAGAGTTATTTCCCCTTATTTACTATGTAGATGGTTTTTTTAACTGTATTGAGATTTATTCTTTGTAAGTGTAGAATTGCTTTAAGTTGTCATTCAGTATATATTAAGTCTCATTTAGAACATATATACGGCCAAAATCAAGACAAGTGTTATAAAATGTGCTTATAGTATTTTTTCTTTACTTAAGATTTTGGAGAAAGCATTTTTATAAAGCCAAACAAATCGTGCAAGCCAACTATTTTAAAGTGTCCTTGTAGTATTTTTCTTTATTTAAAGACTTTGGAAACAGCATTTTATCAAGCCAAACAAATCATGCCAACTATTTTAAAGTGTCCTTGTAGTTATTAATCTTCCTATTTCAAAGCATTATTCCTGAAAAAAAAGCCAAAATAAAAACAAAAATACATATTTTATGTTACATGTAGGGTACATCTAAGTGTCTTTTTATGTTGATCTTAAAAAATAATATGACGACTTAAGTAAAAGTATTTAAATTATGCCAAAATAATGACTAGCTTTAAGATTAGTAATTTCTATTGAATTATTCCTGTGAAAAATAATCTTGTGTCAGTTTGATCCAAAATTCCATTTTTATTTATTTTTTGCGTTTTTGTATTAGTAGAACACCAATATTTACATTTTAAATGAATTGGAGAAATTAACACACAAAATATTATTAACAAGTTGTATAGATTTTATGTGACACTTTTGTTGAAGAATTGCACATTTATGTCTTAAAAATATAATTTTTATCAAGATTTTCAGAGAAATTGTACATTTATAGATATAACCAAGGAAACTAGGTTCAAAATGTATAACTTAAATGACAGTATGTTTCTACAGTTAGTTCTCATTTAGGAATAAAGTATTCCTATGTTTTGATAGCACTTCATGTTATGGTTTTGCTCTTAAGTTATGACTGTGTATTATATATGTGTGTGTATGTGCTTGTGTTTGTTGCTTGAGTTGTATAAGAGTACTTTATCAGTGTAAGCATATACACATGTTTTGATATAGTATTATTACGTGATGCTTTTCATATTGGCCTAGTTATAGGTCCGAGGCCTGCTGTATTGGCCAGAGGCGCAGCCGAAGGCCAATACATCAGACCGAGGAACTACAACTAGGCCAATATGAAAAACATCACGTAATGATACCTTTATTAATTAACCAGTTCAATATCTCTCGGGACTTTTCCTTGCGATTGTCGAAACGTCTAGAGGATTCCGATCTAGCTGTTATTGGACTGACTGGAATCGGGCCAATACGGAAAATATCCGTATTGAAATGGTTTTTGTCGTATTGGCCCAATGAAAGTTTTTATATTGTATTGACAGATTTGATCATATAAAAGCTAATAAATAAAAGTTAATTAATAATACTTATTATATTAATGTTTTTGTGAATGGAAATTAAAACAACCAAAATTATATTAAAACTGTAAAAGAAGTAACTATCATACTATATTGTTGGGGGTCATCATGGCCATGATCGTATGGTAGTTGGATTTACAACTACCTATGCAATCAGTGCCTATCACCACTGATGCTGTGAGTTCGAATCTCGATCAGTTTACTCCACCAATAAAACTGACCACCACGATACAACTGAAATAATGTTGAAAGTGGCATAAAACACCGTAAACCTACCAAACCTACTATATTGTTCACATAGTATAACATATAAGGGAGACAACTAACAATATACAAATTTGGTTCCTACATCAAATATAAAAGAAATTGAAATCACAGAAAAATTTAATTGTTCGAGTAACCCATTCCCGAAACTGTTATGTACAGTATTTTGTATGAATGTGAGAGAGATATCCTGTCCTTGGTCATTATTTATTGTTTAGGAGGAGGGAAATATTACAAGTGTTCTTTACTTAGTTATTTTATATGTAGAAGAAATATTTTTATACAATATATTTCACTGTTATGTCATTTGTGATTACAGTAAATAACAAAGTGGTAGAAGACATTAAAAAAAAATTGCCAAATAAAATATGGTAAAAATTCAGTGCTGAGTTTTCTTATTAAAAATATGGTACAAATTAAGTTTTAACAGACACCTTTTATCGGGAATAAATGTTTATTTTTGTATGTTTGTACATTAACAGCAGACTACATAAATAAATACTGGTCATTTTAAATCCAATTACTAAATTGAAAAATTGTTTACATTAAAACTACTGAAATTAATCAAACAATATCTGTGGTTTCAAAATTAACATCTATTATGATAAGAAAATTTAAATAGTGATGGTCAACAATTCGACCAGTGTCAACAAAACATACAACTACCTCTCTCCTCAAGTAATTGAACAGAAAATAGACCACAACATATGGCAGTGGAAATCCAGATCCTGGCTTAGGACAGAAAAAAGATGTGGGAGAGTTGAAATGGTTAATAGGAACCCAACCCAAGCAAATCACAATGTTTTGAACTTTGATTTCTAAATACTTATATATAATCAACAAATTTATTATCAGGTGAGACTCATATGGTCCTCTAGAGCTGACAAAGAGATCAATTTCTAATTGTCACTTTGTGTTGTTCACGTCTGTGCAAACTGTTGGTGGTGTAATGGTTAGTACTCGCCTCCAGTGCAGTTAGAACTAGGACTGATCAAAGACTATCAAATGGGTATTTGCTGCTTCTATGCACACAACATTAAGGAGTAAGAACAAAGACTGGTTGACTCAGGATAATGTGTGGAGCGATATGTCTACCCACAGATTGTTGTTTTAGTGAGCTAGCACTATAAGAATCCAACTAAGCATGTTGTTCTAATACAAAGTGGACATCATCATCTCAACTAAATGTGACTTGTTTTTGCCATGAAATAGCTGAAGATTTGCTCATTTGGCATTAAAACAACAATCACTCACTCAATAGCATACAAAGCAATTTTTCTTTACAAGGTTATGTCCCTCAACACCAAAAACCTTGTTATCAAAATAACTCTGCAAGTGTTAATTAAAGGAACAGTAAAATCTATATATGGAAAATATTTGAGAACTTTCATTGGAACTTTGTTATGCTTTGTTTGAAACAATTCCAGATTTGAGCTGATAACACCATCTAAAATTTGACAGATTCTGTCAAAAGGGAAAACCGCAAGTTGTAGAGACATGATCAAAACAGAATAATGTTGCATCATTATGTAGCAAACATAATGTGTCACACATAATTTTGAAAGTGGGTCAAGATCGTAACAGCTCTAGTTTCTGAGCAGAAGATTTTAATGTGATTTTTTACCCCTCAAAATATGCATAATTGGTATAAATCAACAGAGAATAATTTCACAGAAAATCCTGAAATATATGTTGAACTTCTCTATCTTGTACCTGCAGTTAAACTTCTATAGCTCATTTCGCCTATAGTAAAGCAGTAATAGACAATTAAAGGAGTTTCTGTTTTTGGTAAACGGTAGCCATCTCTCAAACATTTTTTTTTTAATTAAGACCACCCCAGCTAAGTTTGGTTGAACTTGGTTCAGGGGAGTCGATTTAAATGTAATCTTTTATCAAAATATGCCTACTTTACATAATCATTATTCGACTGATAGTAACATTTTACAGAATAAAACGTAATATATGTTAAACTGCTCGTTGCCATGTAGATGCAGTTAATTTTTTAAGCTCATTTTGACTTGTAATAAAGCAGTCATAGACAATTAAATGAATTTTTATTCTAAGTAACGACAGCAATCTTGAATGGAGGGCGGGGTTTCCGGGCACTATTTTGAAAGGGCACCATCCATGGATCACCCCAGCCAACTTTGGTTTAATTTGATTCAGTTGTTTCAGAGAAGATTTGAACGTGATCTTTTATAAAAATGTGCCTAATTTGGGTAATCGGTATAAATCAACTGAAAGAAAAATTTCACACTAAACCCCTGGAAATATGTTAACTTGTGATTCCCATGTAGCTGCAGTTAAATTTGAACTCATTTTGACTTATACTAAAGCAGCAATAAACACTGAAGAAGCTTCTATTTTTAGTTAATGCCATGTTTGGTTTAATTTGGTTCAGTTGTTCAAGAAGAGATTTAAATGTGAAACTGTGTGACGGACGACGAACGCCAAGTGATGGCAAAAGATCACATGGCCTTTTGCCAGGTGTGGTAAAAAGGAGAACATAGTCTGATCAGTTAATTTTTACGTTCCCTAATAGATGATGTCTTTTCATTTCGCAATTCCAAGTTCAATGATTATGTTGGTCGCATCTATCAAATTGAGCTTGAAATAAAGGATACCACAGATACAGCTACGCCTACTTCATACATCGACCTACACCTAGCAGTTGAGAGTTGGTGTCGATTAAGAATAAGAACGAGCACCCGACTTTACCCCCGTTGCATTGTGGTTCGTGTTGCTCGATCTTTAGTTTTATGTGTAGTATGTTGTCCACCATTGTTTATATTGTTTGTCACTATATTGTCTGTTCTTCTTCGAATTTTGGCTTTTGATGGTCCTTTTGGTATCTTCCAACAACCTTTCTTCAAGGTAACAGTTGTAATGTTTATCATCTCTGCTCTGCTTGGAGAGAATGTTGTACCTTAGTTTTCTCCTTATTTATGTGGAGGCCTGTCTTGGCAGCTATTTGTTCCAAGATTGATGTCTTTCTTGCATTTGTTCGTATCTATGGGAGTGAAGAGCAAGATGATCAGCAAAGTCTATATCGTGCACTGCTCCATCAGGTTCCACTGGATGCCATTTCTTTTACCCTCGGTTGTTTCTCTCATTATCCAGTCGATGGCTAGAAGAAAAGGGAAAGGGATAGCATGCAAACCTGCCTCACTCCTATTTGAACTGTGAACTCTTTACTTGTGTCTCATCCAAAAGGTAATTGGCATTTCATTCCTTCAGTGTAGGAGTTTCCAAAAATGGTTATATACTTTAGTGGGATACCATTGTGTTCCATAAGTTTCCACAAGGACTTTCTATCTAGGCTATCAAATGCCTTTTCAAAGTCTATAAAATTGATATAAAGTGGGCTGTGCCATTTAACTGATACTAGTAGTTCTATTATCATACGCAAAATTGCGATCTGGTCTGTACAATATATTTCCCTTTTTAATCCTGCTTGATTATCTCACAGTTTCTTATCCACAGCATCTTTCAAATATGCTAACAGTATTCTGTTCAGAACTTTTCCTGGCACTGGAAGCAACATTATTCCGAGATAGTTCTTACACGCGCTTAAATCCTCTTTCATTGGATGTTTTATGATGAAAACTGTATTCTGGTCTTGCGGTAGATCTTTCTCGTTCTATATCTGTTGGAAAACAGGATGCAGAATCTTTGCTGTTGTTGCTTCATCTACTTTGAGTACTACCGCTGGCATTCCATCTGGTCCAGCTGATTTTCCATTCTTTAGTGACTTGATGGCTTTTGTGATCTCATCCATACATGGTACTAGACAGTTAATTGGTATATAGTGTTCAGCTGGTGTAATTTTTGCCCTCCCTCAGTTGTTGGGCGGTTAATAAGTTCTTCAAAATGCTCAGCCCATCTTCTTTTTTGATTTTCAACTGTTGTTATCGTTATGTCATTTTTGTCTTTTATTGGTTTCTTTGCTGTTGCTTTTTTCTTCGATAACTGCCTTGTGATGTCACAGAGCTCTTTCATATCTCGTTGTACATCTGCTGCTTCTGTCCCGGTGGCAAGCTGTTCTATATAGTGTCTTCTGTCTTCACATCTTTTTACCTTCTGATGTTTCTGCCAATGCTCTGTCTGATACTTTGCCCTTCTTGCCCTTGTTTAATATATACTTTAATAATAAATATGAATGATCAAATTAGTTTTGTCTAATTTTTCAGGAAAACACAACAGAAATTTATACTTGTTGTTGTCTGAATTACTGTAGATTCGCAAAGTTCATGTTTATTATGCCCAGCGCCTTAGACCCATTTGGGTTAAGGTTAGGGGTATGGTGCTTCACGCCATTTTCAACAATATTTCAGTTATATCGTGGCGGTCAGTTTTATTGGTGGATGAAACAGGAGTACCAGGAGAAAACCACAGACAAGCTTCATCACACAATGTTGTATCGAGCACACCTCGCCATGAACTAGACCCATTCGGTAACTTCCGTTATGTCAAATATAGCTTCAATTTATGGTATGTCAAGCGGAAGTACTGGTATTTCATACAGGACGTGAACAAATTCTGCCTCTAAAAAAATAGAGATGGGCAATGACGATAAAAATACAGTCTTTTGTAGCGGCTTTATATGCTCCTACTCCCCTTTTTGGAAATGAGTGCAAACGAGGGGGTGGTGGGTATTTAACATGCAAGCAGTGTTTATAGATGGCTGTTGGTGGCCTGTCGCCTAGCTTCTCACAATTTTCGCGCTAATTGTAAGAAACCTCAAACTCGAGTGAGTGAGTGAGTGAGTGAGTGAGTGGAGTGAGTGAGTGAGTGAGTGAGTGAATGACTTGTTTAACTCCAATTCAGCAATTTTTCAGCTATGTCATGGCGAGCACAAGTTAATGTTCAATGAGATGAGGATCAGGTCCGCTTTGTTCTAGACCAACACGCTGAGTTGGTTGTGCATAGTGCTAGCTCACTGAAACAACAGTCCGCGGGTAGACATGTCGCTCCACTCGGAAACATTATTCTGATTCGGAGCCAACCAGTCTTTGCTCCTTCTCCTTAATGCTGCGTGCTTAGCGGAGAAGCAACAAATACCAATTTTATAGTCTGTGGTTTGGCCCGACCGGGGCTCGAACCCACGATCTACCGCACTCGAGTCGAGCACTATAACTCGATGTTAGCCTGTAATTTATATATATATAAATAATAATAATAAGGTTGTATTTATAATAATAAAAAACACACAGCCATTTTGTAAATAAAGCGCGCATTGAATAAAATAAAAAGTGTATATTTGTTAGTATCCATTGAATAACGATATTTTGGATTTTTGCGTACTATTTAACATTTCTGCGAGCAATATGTTTGACGGATATTGACGAGGAAGAAGGAGGAATTAAGATGAAAACTTGTGCATTTATATTCAAAACAGAAGCGACAATATTTCAAACCTAACTTGAACGAAAAATGGTTAATCGTGGAATAAATATTGTAATAATAGCCCGGAAATTTATATCTACTCGACATAGGTTTATGAGTTTATAAAAAGAACATCCGGTTTACAAGAGAGTAGCAAAAACAAGGCCACTTATAAAGTTTAGTTATACGTATAGCAATGTCCAAAGGAATATTTCTGGTTGATTCCCATTTTATACCTTAATTAGTATCACTTTTATCATATGGGAAAATACAGGTGTAAAGTATTGTACCAGATATAGTCCATCTTGTCAACAAAGATTTCTTGACACTTGAATAGATTAAAAAACTAATTGCACACCAAGTTTTTCATTCCTTATTTCATTCTAATAGTAATGGGAAATTAGTTAAAAGTGTTTAAACGATAAGAGGGATGATATTGATAATGTAATTTGTTTCCAAAAGATCTGTTTAGAAAGGTTGGCCAGTGTGTTCAGATTCTGAAGACAATAATTTATCTTCTCATTCAAAATTGCTTCAGTTTGAATTATTTCAATTTGACATTGTAGACCTTTCAAGATAATTTTATATTCTTAGAAAGTGTTGTAGATTGTAGTGTTATGTAGGTTATAAATTTCAACAGATTTGGCACATTATATATATATATATATATATATACAAATCGAGTACCTATATATAGGTACTCGATTAGTGGACCCCCCCCTTTTTAATTTTTTTTTTTAATTCATCACTTTTGTGGGACGTCTTCATAATGAAAACGTCCCACAAAAGTGATGAATTAACAAATTTTAAAAAAAGGGGGGAGGGGGTCCATAAATCGGGTACCTATGATTTGGCACACTGTAGGAAATGGCAGGATTGAGGTGGTTCATACCAAGATGTATCTTATCAATTTTCAATATAAGTTTAAACAGAGTTGGAACACTCATAGACAGGGGTGGTTCATACCAAGAAGGACTATTCAAGTTCAGATTTTAGTTGAATATTGACTATTACAATCATAATTAGCAATTATGGCTACAAGAAAACAAGCAAAAGAGAATATGTGTATTGCCATTTATATATATATATATTATTATATCACAATAAATAAAAATACCAAAATAAATATCATTTTTGGCTATTAACTGTCCACCAAGCCTTAAAAAGGCCGCCAAAAATTAAAAGAATACTGAAAACTGCGCTAAGTTTCCTCTCTCGTAACCCGAACTTCTCCACACAACAACCTTTTGTAGTGTAGGATACGAAGCAAACATCCCACCTGAGATGAGTGTAGATCTCAGGTAGAAAGGGAAAAGGGAACTTCATCATATTCTGGACAATAGCTCCCTGAAACGAGAAAGAAAAATTACGCAGCAGACATGTATATATATAATATCAAATACAAAAACAGACACAGAAACACAAAATTAAATATATTGTATGTTTATGACACAAAAATAAACATTATATTTAATAATAGTTAAAATACATTCTTGAACCATACATGTACGTGTGCAACCCTTTATACTCTTAAATGTTTAATAATATTAATAAATTTCTTCCTAAGTAATGCTGTTCCAGAAAAGTTCAAGTGGAAATGATCTTTTGGGGCAAAAAGAGACAGATCAGGTTTATTCTTATGCAAAAAACTTCTGTAAATATTTGAAAATGAAATATGTCTTCGTTTACATAAACTTTTTAACTCAGCATTAACTTTGGTAACCATTCTTTCTGTCTGATGAAAATCACATAATCTTGGTAATATTGAAGTAAAAACTATTTGTGCAGAAGTCTTACATTTTATATAGTGAATTAAATCTCCATAAAAAGATATTATTTGGTTTACAGATTGGTGTATAGCAATATTATTGGAACCTACATGTATTATAAGAAAATCTATATGTTTCAAATTGACCGTTCCGTTGGCAACCAGGTTAGATAGCCTACCAATAGTGGCACCTGGAAACGCCTGCACTGAACACCCATTAATATCTGTTACATATTTAGGTATTGAAGCTGAAAGAATTGTTCCTATCTTTTTACTAAAAACACCTGGAAATATATATAAATACAAACACTTAAATATCTAAAATATGGTCCTTCATTTTGATAGCAACGAAAATTTTGTCTTTTAAACTGAATTTTAAATATGTCTTATAAGCATCACTGCTCCAATTGCCGTATAATTGAATCAATTCATTTGGTATATTCGAAGAAAAAGCCCATGTAGTCCCTCCCCTTCTAAAACTATGCGAAGAATACTGTTTTGGATCCTCTCCGATTTCTTTAATTAATTTACGTAAAACGTTTTGAAACAAATAATAAGTAACTGGAACGAGCAGTTTTCCTTTCAAAATACAAAAAGCAGGGTTTTCATTTTCAGCAGGTATTAATGTTATCATATTAATGTATGCTTTCACTGGACAAAGTGAAAAATTTGGAATTTCAACTAAAGGAATATATAATGTTCTTTCCCCACACTGTATAGTTTTTGACCAACAAATATCAAAAATTAACATTCCTTTACTTCTATCATATTTAATATTTTTTCTACACAATTGTTTTCTTTCATCGAATTGTTTAACTGAATTTGGTACTAGGTTTGACTTTCTAAACATAAGAAAAAATGCATGTAGAAACAAGCACCAAAACGTAGCATCATAAGGCTTTGAAATATCTAATAATTCGAATATTCTTAACAAAATTTGTGGTGTTATGGGTAAAGCCTGCTTTGGACAATGTGGATTCATTCTAGCTAAACCTTTTAAAGTTAACTTTAATTGAAACTCGTCAAATTTTTGGTATTTTAACAAACGTGTTCTACTTTACACGCATCAAATTAAATCAAAATAATGATCACAGTGTATAAAACACTGACTTTTAAAGTGTAAAGAACAATAGTAAGAATTAAACCAATAAGAATAAGGTAGTGAGTAGATTTATCTACCTTACTGGAAAAACCGGTAACTGAACAGATCACACGTATAGGACTTAGGCCAAATAAATAAAATATAAATTAATTGTAAACCTCTTGCTAATTACATATCTTGAAATACCAAAAAAAAACGATTTCGGTTGAACTTAAAAATCTGGATTTTGACCTCCATCCACAAGACCATGTGACATTGTGGGTTTATTGAACTAATGACATGGTATTCTTTGTTTATTTTGTTTTTGATTGATATCAATTAAGAGTAAGTTGTAGAACTACACAATGAGGGATAGGACATGTGTTGTTGTTATGAAAAGAAGAGAGAGAAAGATAGAGATTGTAAAAGAATTTGAGAGTACAATGTATCTACATTTTATATATTGTTGCCAAATTTAAATGAAAAAAAAAGCAAATGAAGTTTGACAAGGTCATTTCTAAATCTGTTGTTTACAACAAAATTCTAAGATAAACTGATGATTACATTTCAATTCTCGGGAATTTACTTCAGTCAGACAATAATCCAAATAATACACTTTTGGATGTTTTCAGCTTCAAAGATAAATGCCAGGTCCATAACCCTTTCACCTTGCAATCATCTCCTTGACCTTGGCATAATGTGGCTTGTTGAAACGAAATTACAGGATTTATCTATGGATGGTCTTCAAATGAGATTCCTACAATTGTTAGAATCTGAAATGGGATGACCAGGGCATAATATGTTCTGATTAGCTGAAATACAGTAAAACTACACATCTGAGACCGATGGGGACAATTTGAAGCAAAACTTTTCCAGAAATGATTCATGCTTAGGCCTAAAAAAGATTCCTCATTTCATTCTAATCAGACATCCGATATGACCATGAACTATAGGGCATATAGTTTCTGTGAGGCTGAAATATGAATAAACCCCCTAGACATTTCTACCATTTTGAAATGAAACTTTTCCTAGAATGAACTATGGAAGGTTAATATACCAGTGGACTGATTCTACATACAATTATTTATATTATCAATGAATGTATGCATGTAGTTCAAGTACTTTAATTATTTTTAAAACAGATTTACAATGAAGTCATTGTTTTTTTAAATTCTCTAATAAAAGTGAAAAAAAAGTATTTTTTTTGTATAGTTTACAGTTTACCAGTAGTTCCTCAGATATGGCATTTCTATGGAGATCAATGTTAAAATTGCAACAATCCTTGCTTATCTTGAATACAAAGACTATTTTTCATCATTCATCAAGTATTCATTACCTGATTGGAACATAATTTTAATCAAAAGGTTAATTCTGCCACAATATAACTTCTATCTAAGTATGTGATTGATGTAAAGCAAAAAAAAATGAGAATGATATTGAATGATACTTACTTGAAGATCAGGTGAGCTTCATGATCATGATATGATTTGCACCAAAAGGTTAGATTATGGAAAATAGATTTGTGAAATATCAAAATTGTCTTTTCTGTGTCTTGTCATATCTACAGTCACCATAAGATGAATGTGCAAAATTGCTTTGTTAATAGCAGTTGCCTCCCTTGGTATTTCTACAATTATCAATGTATCATCCATATTTGGGTCCTTTGTTAAAATTCCAGTCCAGAATTTTCAAATCCAGATGAAAATTTGCACAGTAAATTAATTAAATTCTTTTTGACAGGTAGAACTCTGAACCTGGTCTACATTTAGCTACTCTGTAATATTGGTTAGACCATTAATTAATTTTTGTTGACATGTACTATGATGTAGAACTCAATAATGTGGTCAACATTTAGCTACTCTGTGATATTGGACCATTAAATTTGAATATTTTGTTGACATGTAGAACTCAATGATGTGGTCAACATTTAGCTACTTTGTGATATTGGACCATTAAAGTTAAATATTTTGTTGACATGTAGAACTCAATGATGTGGTCAACATTTAGCTACTCTGTGATATTGGACCATTAAAGTTAAATATTTTGTTACAAGATAAAAGGTTGTAGTATGTGTTCTCTCTATTTCATAAGAAAAGTTTGAAGATACCAAAGGGTAATCAGAAGTTGTAAATCTAAGGACAGACAATGCAATGGCCAAAAAGACAAACAATGATCTACAAAACACTACACCGAGCAACACAAACCCCACTAAAAACCAGGATGGTACTCAGTTCTCCGGAAGGATAAGCAGTTCCTGTTCTACATGTGGCACCTATCATGTTACTCTTGTTACTAACCTGGTGATAATCCATGAATGAGGAAGGACCAGATTGTAATTACAACAATTGGAATATATCCATGGTCATTTCTGACACAGATATTCATTAATGGTTAACTAAGTGCATAAATGTTTATCAAGAGTCAGGCAGAATATATATTTGACAGCTTGGACAATATGTATCCAGCTGTCCAAGCCTAAGGGCCACATAATTATTTGTCATCACTTGGTATCCATTATCATAATCAACATCTGTAACATGTTATGTTTGTATCTTCACCACTGAGACAACTATGATAGCAAACTTTGTAAGAATGCTCCTTGGATGTCCAAAGTTTCCCTGTTTAGAAATTCAACATAGTCAATTATATACATGTATGTTCTTATTGGTTCAATGTCTACTTTTCAGAAACCACATATAAAAATTGGAGGATTTTTCTCCTGTAGAACCCTCTTATACAGTCTTTAATGATCATTGGATAGACCTTTTTTTAATATTACTTTTTTTTAAATAGGAACCCAAGGTGTCCACTACCTTAAGACATACATTTTTTGTATCTTAACGTATAAATTAAACACCTAATGTGAAAATGTACAAAACATATTTTTAGATATTGCAGAAATGATTCTATTCAAAGTGTGAAATGAATATGAATACACTGGCCTTTTTTTTTTACTTTATTAAAAAATTTGAGATAGTCCCTACCACATGGTGTAGTTTAACCCTATGAGAAAATATATATCAAAACCTTCCTTCGGTGAAGTTACTGAACTAATAAACATTCATCATCCTTTACTTATTCTATATATTTTTGTAGTATAGAAATTGAAGATGGTCTTCACTACTGGATATACAGTCAAACCTACCTTAAAGGGCACCTCTATATAGCAAATCACTGTCTATAAAGGTCACCTCTATATAACAAATCACTGTCTATAAAGGGCACCTCTATATAGCAAATCACTGTCTATAAAGGTCACCTCTATATAACAAATTGCTGTCTATAAAGGGCACCTCTATATAACAAATCACTGTCTATAAAGGGCACATCTATATAACAAATCACTGTCTATAAAGGGCAGCCACAATTTTCCCATTTATGAATAGTGCAAATAATTTTAACCTGTATATATAGGGCAATTTCTCCATAAGGGTACATTTCAAGTTTCCTTGAGTGTCCTTTATATACAGATTTGACTGTGGTTCCAATTCGTAAGTTAATGTTAACATACATCCTCAGAAATTATTGAACAGATGAAATTATAACTCCACACGAATGATGTTGGGTACATGTATTATGTTTTATTGAAAGATGAATAGAAATAGAAAATATGACCATCTACATTTTACAATGAACTCTATTGAACCTTTGCTTTGCAAATCAGACAATTTCTTACAAGGTGAGTGATACAGGCCAGAGTGAGCCTCTTGCTTAAATTTATCATACTTGATCTCTGTTGAAATGTTATGAGAGTGATAAATCTGATATGAAGCATGTACACTTCTTATATTACAGACATGTTTACATAATACAGATTTTCAAGGTCTTGTAGAGGTTTATGTAAGAAGTTCTGTTCTGTTTTATTTAAGTCATTACTTGATTACATTCATTCAATAGAAGATAAGAAGTTGATGCATGCTGTAGCTGTTTAACAGCACTGAAAAGATAATTGGTTTATTTACAAAGAAAATAGAAAAGTGTGGAGGTAAAGTCAGCAGATTGTTTTCATCTATGTTGTAGGTAAATGTTATATAGTGCCATGTGGTACAGATAAATGTACTGGGTTCTGGTGAAGGTTCTCAAGGCTCAAACCCACAGAGTTGCTCAGCACATCCCAGAGTAACGGATAGGAGGAACCCTTTCGATGGGGGTTGTCAGGTTAAAACATGGAAAGCCTGACTGTGGACCATAGTGGGTAGCATATTTGGAGAGTGCCACACTCCCTGTACACTAAAAACCTCTTTTGTAGATTTCAAAAAAGAGTAGGTACATTGTAGGTGCTACAAAAGACCAAACTTTTCGTCCCTACCCAACTCTCCATAATTTTTCAGTGGTAGTCACAAGTTTTTGATCTTATTGACACATTCCTTCCCTCATTTCTATATAGGTTTTATATATATTATTGAACTTGTGCTCCTCTTGAATATAGTTGAAATCTTCAGACATTCCTCCTCAATAAATATTAGGTAGTCACATTAGAGCTGAAAAAAATTGCTGAAAGTGACAATAATTGAATAAGCACCTGTAAATGAAACCAAATCAAAAAAATTAATTGGGCAAAACGTTTTGACCTATTATCGGAAACTATCTGATAAACAGAGATCTTGATTACAGTATTATGTCAGAATATCAATATATAAGATAATATTATAATCAAATTGATGTGTTTTACTGGTGCTGAAAGTTATATTTTGAAGGAACAAGTCATGAAATTAGACTTTATTTTTCAGTGTTATCTAAGGTAACCTAGATATATATATATATATATATAGTCTACATCTGTTAGTGTCAGGTCTGTTTGAACCATTGATGTAACAAATCTTTTATTTATCATGTTTTCACTGATAGGTATTATACTGTTTTACTAGTAACAACAATCTGTATTCCATGAAATTAGACTTTATTTTTCAGTGTTATCTAAGGTAACCTATTCTACATCTGTTAGTGTGTCATGTTTGTTTGAACTATTGATGTTACAAAAATTACTGACTGTTAAAATGTAATCTTTATTATCATCTTTTCACTGTTAGGTATTTTACTGTGTTACTAGTAACAACAGTCTATATTCCATGAAATTAGATTTTCATACTGATGATGACTGTTATTATATCTTCTCAATTGGAATAGGAGGGAGCCCCTTGATTTGGAATTAGGACCTAATTTTTCCATTGCAGGCTACAATACTGCCGACTGGGGGATCCGCTGGTTATGCAGGACAAATTAGATGCACAACTCGCTATGAGGATGGGACGTAAATAAGTTCCTTGTGCTAAAAAAATGCCATGCTGCTTGCACATAAAAGACAACATGCAGCATCCTAAATAAGTAACAGTTTGTTATGAGTGGTTGTTGGTTGCTTATTTAAATGATGTCTGATGTGTCGCAGATAAAAGGGGGTCAAACACACATTTGAAGTCAAAATGTCGCAGATAAAAGGGGGTCAAACACACATTTGAAGTCAAAATGTCGCAGATAAAAGGGGGTCAAACACACATTTGAAGTCAAAATGTCGCAGATAAAAGGGGGTCAAACACACATTTGAAGTCAAAATGTCGCAGATAAAAGGGGGTCAAACACACATTTGAAGTCAAAATGTCGCAGATAAAAGGGGGTAAAACACACATTTGAAGTCAAAATGTCGCAGATAAAAGGGAGTAAAACACACATTTGAAGTCAAAATGTCGCAGATAAAAGGGGGTCAAACACACATTTGAAGTCAAAATGTCGCAGATAAAAGGGGGTAAAACACACATTTGAAGTCAAAATGTCGCAGATAAAAGGGGGTAAAACACACATTTGAAGTCAAAATGTCGCAGATAAAAGGGGGTAAAACACACATTTGAAGTCAAAATGTCGCAGATAAAAGGGGGTAAAACACACATTTGAAGTCAAAATGTCGCAGATAAAAGGGGGTAAAACACACATTTAAAGTCAAAATGTCGCAGATAAAAGGGGGTAAAACACACATTTGAAGTCAAAATGTCGCAGATAAAAGGGGGTAAAACACACATTTGAAGTCAAAATGTCACAGATAAAAGGGGGTAAAACACACATTTGAAGTCAAAATGTCACAGTGGTAAATGGAAAAGTGACTAATTTTTGTGTTTAACTGATTTTTTTGGGGACAAATTTAATTTTGATACTTTATTTATTTAATGAGGATTGCCAACAGCCAATGGCTATGAGCAGTTTTCCTCAAAATACATTCATGAATACATAATTTGAATCGATATACAAATATTAAAATGACAATACAATATATACAAGACAAGACAACACAGACACACACACACACATCACACGCACATACAAATTCTACAAAATTAAATGAATTTTTTTTCCAATAGTTGACAATTTCCACTATCTTGATGCATTTTACTTGAGTTACATTTTATTTAGAAATTTTATGTGAAATAAGAAAAATGTTAATCAAATTTTCGTGCTGAAAAATAACCTGATCACAAATAGTGGAACAAAACCACAATACAATGTACAGTATTATGTTACAAGTAACTCTTGACACTTGATACCCCTGTGTTTTCCATAGACGACAATTGATGTGTTAAATAATAAAGACAGACTGATTGCCTTGTATTATTTCCTAGGTTAGATTATGAAAAGAAAGTTTAAATGTGTGTAGTTCCCTAAGAAAATGGTTTTAAATAGTAAGGACAGACTCTAATGGGCCTTGGGTTATTTCCTAAGTTATATGTATTACATAAGAAAACGAAGAAAACAAGAAAATGGTCTTAGATAATAAAGACAGACCAATGGGACCTATTTTATTTCCCATGTTAATTCTATATAGTTCCCTAAGAAAACGATCTGTATCCATATGGATCCATATGGTACCCTTTAATACAGGAACAGTTAATTCTCTCTCCCTGGTTGTTGACAGTTGTTTATACGTGTGAGTAATTATCTATTTGATAATTGATTCTTCCATATCATTAGATGGTAATAAATAATTACAAATTAAATGTACAATAGAATGAATTGATTTTTACTCTTTACAGATGTAGGTCTGTCTATTATGAAAAACAATGGACAAAGATTGGTTAGCAGCAGGTGCTTGTTTCTCTCTATTATATTACTGGTATATTAGATCTGTCTATTATCATGGACAACTGAATGGTCAGTGCCCTTCAATGCATGTGTTCTATATTATGTGTATTGGTTATGACAAGTTGGTAAATATTTATTTTCTTTTTCTGCCTAATTGTTGTCTTTCATGCCAATGTAAGTTTTTATAAACATATATTTTCCTCAGTATACATGTGCCAGTTTTCATGCCAATAAAAGTTTTTTTTTATATACATTCCCCCAGTATACACATTCATATACATTTCTTGTCACTGTAAATGAATTTTCTAACAGTAGAAATTATCTCCTATTTTGTGATGGTTTTTAAAATATTTAAAATTTTACATATGAATAACAATAGATGCTTGATGCTCATGTAAAAAAAAAACTTCTGTCAAAATATATTTTAATGGATTTAACAGATAATGATTGATATACATTTGTACAATAAAAATAGATACTGTACATTTTTTAAAGATAAGTTAAATGTGTGCATGCTAATTTGATAATTTCTAATCTTTTCAAACATCCACATTTTCTTGTGATGCATATATTTAAGTTCATATACATTGTTTATATTAGGTCCTGGGAGAATCTATTCAATACTGAGGTTTTTGCCATTGATATATCTTGGCCTACATCTAGTTGCTTAAGCATTCTTTATAAAGGTGAAACCTTTTATTGAGTAATTTGAAGCCTTTAATAACAGATAGTAATAAACAAAATTGCAGATTTAAAGTAGATAACGAAATTTAAAAAAAAAAATTTAGATTAAAAGCTGAAAAAATAATTTAGTAGATTATTTTGTAAATTACAGGATGATGGCTATTGTTGGTGATACAATATTGGTTATAGATGAAAGGACTCATTGAAGTGTAGTTAGAGTATGTTCTCAGGTAAACTTACACATGTACTTCAAATAGGGTTGTGTCTTCTTCACAAATCAACTTAAATTCCTAGCTGTGTCTGTAATGTGTATACTATTGTTGTAGCTGAACTTGGTGACATTCTTTTAAAACTAATTTGAAGTTAGATTTGGATCTAAAAAGGATGCAGTTGTTATTTATAAAGAGATACTTGCCTGGTAAGATATTTTTTTATACCTTTTTAATTTTTTTTACTATTGCTTAAAGGCATACAGTCGCTCAAATTGATTTTTTTTTATATTAAAAGTTGCCAATATTCGATGTTTTATACTAATTGCAGTTGAAATTTTTCATTATGTCATACGTAAATAGCCTAGAACGAATGAAATACGTCGCTTTTTGATTTTCTTGTATCCATTAAAGAATTCAATGTTGACCCGTACAATATTCATATATTCCGTGATCTACAAAGTGAACCTATTCGGTAAAGCGTTTGTGCATGTGCGAAATTGTTTGCAGAAGGAAAAGCACATGTATGGCACAAACAAAATTATTGACGGATTCTACACGAAAACGACACAAATATGAGGATTTCATGTAAAAAAAAAAAAAAAAGTGTTATACCGACCTACTCCATTTTTCAACACGTATACGGTAAGCATAATTTAGTATCTTTTTACGGCCGAATTGTATTTTGACAGTAGAATTGCATCGTAGTTTTTTATATTATTCTTTTTTTTTCAGGAGAAAACGCTAGGTGATATCTTTTTTTAAATTAGAGACTAATATAATGAACTTTATGACTGGTTTTTTTTTCGAAAACAATATAATCAAGTCAACTCAAGTGTTGTCAATAATATGCAATACAATTTGTTTACAATTTTCCCATTATCAGGCCCCTTTGCAGAGTTTGGGTTTGTTTTTATTGATTACATCACGTATTTCAGATTTTAAGTGTCATTCTTACTAAATACCATTATATAACTGATTACCCCAGATACAATTTCATATATATATTTCTTAAATTATATTAATTATAACGAATTTACATGAAAAGCATGCTTCCTGGTTATTTATAGCAGTTATGTATCAGTGTCCGGCAAACTTCGGAAAATCAACCGACTTATAATTAGGTGTGTTAATGGCGATTTTACCAACAGACATTCAAATTCTTTTCACTAATTACGACATTATAGCATATTTTTTAAACCTGGCTTCTTCTTCAGAACATTGTATTAGTATAAAACATCGAATATTGGCAACTTTTAATATAAACAAAAAAGATCAATTTAAGCGACTGTATGCCTTTAAAGTATTTTAGATAAGTGTACATTATTTGAATATTTGGTACATTTATTTTGATTATAAAGGACGAAGTCCTTCTAACGGTAAGCTGTCCGATGTTTCCTTCTATATTGATAGCTAAAAATCTGCTCACCGGAAGTTTAAAAAATAGATCAATTGATAATTTAGAAACGCAAATGAAATCTATTTCAATGAAAAATTCCCAATTCTTTGATTATTTACTCTATGCAAAATCGAAATAAACTTTTAATAAAATTCTAATAAAAAAATCTCTTTCTACGAAACTCCCGATGGAATAGACTGACTCAATCTGTCTCAATCTAGCCGAGGTCCGAGCCAGGTGACAGAACTCGTCAGTTTACCGATGGAAGAGCGGCGTAGGTAAAATGAACGCCATAACAAATCGGCTACACAATTCATTCAAAATAAAAGATAATAGCCTCACCGGACCCAATTACGATCGAAATAAAAAGTATGTCCCCTAATTGTTCCTTCAAAACATGAATTAAACAAATGCTTTTATAAATAGATACCCCGCTAAATTACTCGTGTATCGGGAGAAAATTATTCATGCGCAGTAGTTGAATGTTGCAGACGACGGGTTTTCATATTTGTAAACAGAAAACGATCGACAATTGCACTTGGAATCTATCGCTAAAATTCATTGAGGTTCGCATATTTTGTTATCTTATGCCTGTAATTGGAAAGAATGTGATCTCCTGGTTCTATGCATATGTAGAACACATTGAAATTAAAACAAAAACAGTCAATATAATACATTTTCCTTACCTTGATCTATCCCAAAATGTCAAAATCCGTGATGTACCTTATTCATTGAAGAGTCCAAGGAATTCCGAATGCAAACTGGCACACATTTATGGTATGAATAAAGGAAAGGTTTTTATGTCATGTGTATTATATACAAATAGATATGTGAACGTAATTGAATGAATGCTCTTTCAATTTTAACAGTTGTCATTAAATAATTTACACTAGAAAGGTTATTATGATGTCGTTCGAAATTGTGTCAGGATCTAGGTCACAGAGTGACTAGAACGGGGTCATGAAAATCTGTTCCAAGTTAAAACCCGTAACAATGCATTGAATAATATATGGGCTATGATTCAAAAGGAATATTGGTGTTTAATCTGAAATATGAACATGCAATCAGCTTCATCAATTTGGTCAAATTTATAAATTATTATCAAATGCCAGGGTCAATATCATCGAAATTGTTCGTAATTGCGTCCGGTGGCGGTGAGGCTAACGTGTTTTCTTGTACTTACCACACGGTTTTGTAGCAGTTTCGTACATTTTACCCTTCTACACCACCATCCCCAGATCGATGATCGGTAAACCGGAAGTGCAGTGAATTTTAAGGTCAGTAAAATTAAATTATGGCAAAATAAATACAACAAACAATTGGACCTTATTTTTTAAGTAATATTTTATTATATTTAAATCATATAATTTATCACAAGATGTTTCATAATTTATCAAAAGAGATAATTTAATTATACTGACCTTAAAATTCACGCCAGAGCTGCACTTCCGGTTTACCGATCATGGATCTGGGGATGGTGGTGTAGAAGGGTAAAATGTACGAAACTGCTACAAAACCGTGTGGTAAGTACAAGAAAACATGATATTTATTTAATTTAAACATCCAAGAGTAGGATTCAACCTTTTTATTCCATGCTGATCTACCTGTAGGTATAGATTTAGGCCAACCCCCCAAAAATGCGTTGCACTCCTGGTGTTTTTTTTATAGTTGCCCAGCGATCTTCGAGGTGCCCCTATACCTTATTATTGATAGAACTTCCGACTCCTGTGATATAATTGTACCCTGTAATGAGTCTTAGTAGACTTAGGAGTCAACTTGAATATAATTCTAGTGTTTCTGATCTAAATATTTGGCTTCGCAAGACCCCTGTCGTGTTATCTGACAGTAAGGCCCGTAATCTGCGTGACGAAGTCGCACGAGGGATTGAAAAAGATATCGTTTGGTGGTATAAAGGCGGGGCCACAACAGAAAAACAATATGATTTTTTGTGTGACAATCTTGAAATAAAGTTGCATCGCTACCCAAATATTGTACTTTATTTATGGTTGGGAATGTGTGACTTGACAGTTAAGCAACATGATGGATTGATTGAATTAAAATCCAGAGATAAGTCGTCTGCTAATGATTTAATAAAGCAATTCAGAGACATTTACACTTTCCTTAGAGGGTTTCCAACTGTAGAACCTGTTTTATTAGAGCTACCCCCATATTCAATTTATGAGTACAACAAACATAAAGGTCGTGAGGATAAAAAATACAGAGATGATGATAAAATTCTTCATGAACATATTCGAATTGTGAACACCTTTGTCAGGGAAACGAACCTTATTTACAGAAGAGAATCCCCAAGATTTTCGTTAGATATTGAAAACTGTAGGAGAGATAGATACAAGAAACCCAGATATACTTTTAGATTTAGTACATTTTACTATGATGGTATACACCCAATTTCTGAATTAGCAAGACTTTGGTTGTTGAGAATTTGTCAGAAAGTTTCCCAGGACTGTGCATAGATGAGCAGAACACCCAACATTGTGTCATATTTGATTGTTTTAATAAAAATTGTATGTACATGTGTTCCCGATTTTGATGTTTTTGAATTTAAACTGTATGAGTTTAATAGTTTCCATTGCTGGTGAGAACAGTCTCGCCATGGTCGCAATATTTTTGTTCGTTTTTTTTCTAATTAACATGAGTAACACTAATAATTCTTTGCATTCGTCAAAACCCGATTATTCTATTGAACAAGATTTTGAATCGAAATCACATTTAAGCGATTCATTTTTAGACGGACAAGACTTCACGCATTTATTTTCTTATCGCACGCCATCTGTTGACTCACTTCATACTCCGACAAATCATTCTACATTACGAAAATTAGCAGTTAATTTCAATAATATACCTTCACGCTTATCATTTCATCCAGACACAACCGCCGACTCTCGTTTACATAGAAACAAAATGGAACGTTTAGCCAAGTGTTCGGAATTTTACGGCTATCCGCAAAATAATGGAAATACATTTTTGACTGAATTTAAGTCATTTGCAACCTTGCATGACTTAAGTAACTACCAAGACAAGGGTATGTTAGCCGCTTTTCATTTACATTTACGGGGCCCTGCGTTAACCTGGTTTAACTCACTAAGCGAGGAGAGTAGGGACAATTGGGTTAGTGTTGAAATTCTCTTTAAGGAGAAATTCATTAATTTCAGTGGACATGGGGCTAATGTGCTCATGCACAGCGAGATATTTCAAAACCTCACTTTATCTTCAGGTCAAAACGTAGAAGACTTCTTCTGTCAAATATATAAAAAGGGAAAATTATTAAATAAACCAGAACATGAGATGCTCTCGAAATTTATTAGTGGTTTACCAGAGCAAATGTCATTCTTTATCCGCGCCGGGTTGCCACAAGATATGGAAACAGCACTGACTGCCGCAAAAATGGCAGAAGCTTGTGGATACAGAAAGCACGAGGACTCTATTAATGCCATATGTACTTTTAAAGATAAACCTCGAGAAAATAGAAACACTGAGAAAAATGAAAATGATGAAATTCGAAAGTTGCGACAACAAGTCAAAGAATTAAACGAACTAGTAACTGCTAAAAAGGAAAATAACGTACTTAACAGCGAATATGACTGTGCATCGTTTTCAGATAGTTTACCGACAGTACAACATGCTAAATTGTGTGAAACGGACACTGTGCAAAATCTTACTGATATAAAAATGAAAAGAATCCTGGCGAAGAAAAAACATGGTAACTCTTTTCTGTACCGTGTACAGTTAGTCGGTGAACCCTCACAAAATGCTCAGTGGAGGTCGATTTCACAGCTATCCAGGAAAGCACAAGACTTATTAATTTCAAGACTACCGCCCCTGGTGAAATAGATCGGTGATCAGAACATGAACTTGTATAATGACATTGCTGTGATGGTGAAAACTGTGTCGCCAACACTTGTTCCTTCTAATGATTTGCTGCTGTATATGGTACATGTTGCAATTGGTGATAACTGTATCGCCAATAAATCATGAACTTTGAGAGTATGTTTGACCCGGTTGATAATTATTGCTGTATGTACGGTTTATTTTTACTGTTTGTTATTTTGGACCTTTTACGAATTATGAGAAAGTTGTGTTTCCATTCTGTTTTTTTAACTATTTATGGATGATCCATGGATGAACTTTCCTTTGTTTTGATGATATCTGTATCGCCAAGTATGGTGACTAACACTATAAAATTTGATTAAATATGATGCTACTAGTTGGAGGGGCGATTCCCGATTTACATACTAGGTGAAAACTGTTTCGCCAAAGCTTAGTGTTATTTCATATACACTTGTGGACTTAATCTGCTTGTTTTATATACAAAATGTACTTGTATTACTTTTTGGTTTGTGCATATTTAGCTTGTGCGTCTGTTATCTATTTAAATTTTTATTATAATCATATCATTGCATGTCAAAGTGTGTAACAGTATATTAGAGTCTGAAAGTGGCGTAGGAGATTTTGTGATTTGCTTGGAAATAAAACCTTGTTTCAATGCTTATAAGCTAGTCAGGAGTTTTAAGGTCTCCGCTAAGAATTCATTGACATTCGTTATTCAATCGATGGAGCCAGTTGAATATTTTGATAGTTTTTTTATTCTCTGTTACGCTATGCTTTTATAAATGTGCTATTGTTTTAAAAACGACATCATTGACTCTTCAAGCACTATATGTATTTGTATGAATGGGTGCAGTCGCAGAGGAGTGGGATGTTAGATCTAAGAGAAAGCTGGATAATGTTTTATACGATTTTCTTTGTTTACTTCAATTTTCACTTTAATATGTTCTATTTGTATATAGTATTGTAGTTTTTCACTTTAATATGTTCTATTTGTATATAGTATTGTAGTTTTTCCCATCTGTGAATCAACCAACCATTTTGAAATTTCTAAATTTCATTTTTAGGGGGCGGGATGTTGTATATCTATTTTTGGTGTTTTCATTAATGGTTGGATGTTCACAGACGGATATATTGCGGCAATCCGGAATCTGGGGTTAGCCCGTTTCCGGTTTGTCTTATATACGCTCTCTGATGGAAATCCGCGAAGATAGCAGACACACATTTTGTTTTAGAGTAGAAATGATTACAAATTTAACAATTTTATTCGTATCGTTATATTTTAAAGTTCCCCAAAGATACGAAAGTTGGACATGAATAGTAATTTTTTCGATGAAACAAACTTATTAGATAAATCTTAGGAGATAGTCATCATACAGTTATATTTTTTTTTGTCATTTATTCAAGTAACCTTATAGATGGGTTTTTTCAAAATTGTTAATGGAAATCAGACTTATTTGCATAATTTTCAAATTTATATGTTTTTTTATTTTTATGCCCCCATATAAACAGTTTGAGAGGTGAAGCATTTTCTCTTGTCCATCTGTCGTTCCATATGTCAGTATCTAGAGTTCATATTTCCCTCTTACATCTTTTTCGAAATTTGAAATATGCTTTTTATATAGATAATGAAAATCTGCATGTTGCCATGGATCATATTTTTGTTATTTTTTTACCTTATGCTACTACCTGATGTTCAGTTTGACTGTATTTAAAGTAGCCATATACAGCAAATTGTTTACAACAGATGTTCTTCAAAATTCTCAAAAGTTAATAATATGTAGATTTTTAATTAAATTCAAAAGCATATTGTACTTTATTTTTGTGAGGTAATTCTAGGGTAAATTTGGGTGACATTCAGTCAAACCTGCCCATACGATCACCTTTATTAAACATTCACCTGTATTAAAAGGTCACCTTTTTGGGCATAATCGTTTGCGCTAATTACTGTTTATTAAACATATCAAAAGTGCCAATGTTTTATTTTTCCTATGTATCAAATGTGCCAGAAAACAGAGTGCAAAAGCACTAATTTTACCTGTACAGGAAAATCAATTTTACATTTAAGCATTTCTTAGACCAGATATGCCAAACGACAAAAGGGTAGAAACGTTTGCCGATTACGTCTTGTCGACATATATAGAAGACAGTGCTTTGTTTCCACCTTCTGTATGGGCAGAGATACCTTCTACTGCTAGGCGAACAAATAATGGACCAGAGGCATTTCATGCCCATTATAATGAAGTTTTTTGCGTCGCACCCATCTGTGTTTGTCTTTTTTGATAACATTATTAAAATCCAGGCTACCACATATATCAAGTTATGCAGTACAAGCACTGACGCAGTCAGAAGTCGTCATAATTCCGAGAAAGAAACTTTTGTGTTAGAAAACTATAAAAAGTTTGAAAGAGGAGAATTGAGTCGTATAGACTATGTTTGTATATTGAGCTATAAATTTCAACCTTTGATTTGAAACCAGAACTTAGTTTTACCTGTATATACCTCATGTTTTATTTGTTAACTTTCTAATTAAAAAAAATTACTTCTACTCCGTCAGTGTAAACTACCGGTCCCCATCCTGGAAAAGAGGAGGAAAGTCATAAAATAGTGACAAACGTATATTTTATTTTTTGGCACAAATGATACCTAAGGTTTTAAAAATGTATTGGCGTAAACATAGCATTTGCACAAATGATCGCATTTTTGGCACAAACGGATATCGCCCACCTTTTTCTAGTCCTGTCGTAGAAAATCTCATATGAATTGAACCTCTTTTAAGAGGTCGTTTGTCTTAAAAGACCACTTTTTTCAAAAGGTGACCACTTAATACAGGTTTGACATTACTTTCTTAAATTCCAATGAAAATCTGCAATGTAATAACCATTCCATGGAAGCAAAATGTAAATCCTCATACTTTTAACTTCAGTGTACTTTAATATTGACGTAGAACAGTGTTTTAATGGAATCATCTCCCCTTTTTGAAATGTGACTTCTAATTTCTTGAAGAAATTCAATTTTTTTTTTCTAAATTAAGTACTATAAGAGCAATAATTACGTATTCATGGATTAATGATTTTATTGCCTAAATCTTTCATATTTGTTACATCCAAATAATACCTTTCAAAAATTTAACCTGTAATTTGATTTTTCTCACCACTATAATGAAGTATTGGGTAACATGAAAATTCAGTCATCTTGTTGGTGCAATTGTTAGTGAGGTTCCATTGAGTACAAAAAATCACATTAAGGAGTACAGATAAAGACCACCATACCAACACACCTCTTTAAAGAACTCAGTTCCTTTTAAAGATATAAGGGCCGTCATGGTTGTGATTGTATGGTAGTTGGATTTACAACTACCTGTGCAATCAGTACCTATCACCACTAAAGTTGTTTGAATCCCACTCATAGCGAGATGTACTTGATTCAGCTTTATATGATAAAGTTTGTCAGTGACTTGCGGCAGGTCAGTGGTTTTCTCCGGGTACTTCAGTTTCCTCCACCAATAAAACAGACCGCCACGATATAACTGAAATATTGTTGAACGAGGAGTTAAGCATCATAACTCTAACCCTAACCCTAAAGATACAAAAATGATGGTACAGCCCACATGTTACATGTCAATTCTGCATATGATATGCATATATTAAAACCTATAGGAAATACCCCTGTATGAAAATTCAGGAGTAAAAGCTTTAAAATATAATAGTTGCTTCAGAAACAAGCTAAATTTTAAATATAAAAACAAAATCCTGAGCTTTTGAAAAAATATTATCAATCTCTTTCAATTTTAAATACATGTGCATTCCATTCAATATATCTTTAATTATTAAAAAAAAAGTTAAACAGTAATGGTTAATATATAGCCAATGACTATACCACCAACTACTCTTCTAACAACCTCTAACTTCTAAACACAGCAAAACTGATTTTCAGATCTTGCTTGAGACAAGCACAAAAATGTGGTATTTTCAAACCAGTTAATGGGATCCCAATCTTATACAGAAGAATATGGACAATTCAAAAGCAGGACCAGTAAATGCTAGTAGTTAACTATATATCTTAAATATAGCTTTAGTATGGTTAGTCCCAGTAGGTGCTTGTACTAATACAGTGTAACATGTCTAAAAATAACCCTGAATAAACTGGAATCCTGTATAAACTGAACTTTAAATAAAGCCCCAATATAGGAGATCTCTGTTAATTTAACATTTATAAGCCAACAACCTGTCTATTCTGCAGACATTAGTTGGTCCTAAGGAGGTTTGGTTGAGACAGCTTCACTGTATCTACTCAATTTTAAAAATGTCCAAACTATAAAATCTTAATTTGGACATGAAAATCTGACAAAGAATTAGTTTTGTTATGGTTAAGGACCCTAAAACTGTTATATTAAAATCTGATTGAGTGATGTGTCTCTGGGTGGTCATTTTCTTTATTATGACAAGATAAATTAAATCATTGACAGTAAAGGTATTATATCTGTCTTATTTATCTCATACAGGTGTTAGGTGAAGGTAAAAATTAATTTGTATATTTACAAGCTGGGATACACATTCAGGATTGCACTTATTAAATTACATAAATAAAGGAAAACAATTTTAGATAAATTTTGTAATTACATGTCAAAACTCTATCATAGTCTATTTCAGAAATTTGACCTATTCTGAAATTTGCCATGAATATGTAATTTCATATTCAAAATCATAATATAAACACTAATTACATTAGTATTACCGTAAATCATTTAAATTAATTATGTCATATCTTAACTATCATGGAATTAATTTTAATTCAAAATGCATGAATTTGATTGGTTGAAATTTTGGTTATGCAAACCATAATTCATTTTTAAAGCCTAGTTTGGGATCAATAAAAAAAATTTAAGCATGAACACAGGAAGAGGTAAAAAAGATGACTAAAAATAAATGTGTGAAATAGGAAAATTATGTTTCTTTAAGAATGTAAGTTAAAAAAGCTTATTGAAACAAATGTAATTTTTTTTTATGATTGTGCAAGTGTCCCAATGATAGTAGTTTTGAATGGTGCAGTGTAAAACTTCAGAACCTAACTTAAAGAGTATGAGGGTCAGTAAAGAAGGGGTTTTGTTAGGATGATCAAGGGTTCATAATTCTTTTCTGAAATGTGATGGGTATATATTCATAGTTCTACAGTGTAAAGGTATTTCTCTATTTGATACAGAATACCAGACCCTTATTGATCCCTGTTTAGTTTTACTTTATATTCACATAAATTTCAGTATTATGAAATCTGACAGAATATTTCAACTTCTGAATGGAGGGAGGTGTAAAGTTTGACATCAATCCTGTTTGATGAAGTATAGAAATGTTTAGAATAGCATAGCTTCAGGTAGTATGTTTTAAATGGAAACCTTTAATAGAATAAAATATGGAATTAAATCCTCTTATACTAACAAATAATCTTGTTTTATGTTTAAATTAAGTAAAATTAAATGAAATGTGGACAGTATGATGATGGGATTTTAACAGGATGGTATTGTGGGGATTATAGAGGGTGATATATATACCAGTAGATCAAAAAGATTATAGAGTCTTGGGGAAGAATATTTCCTATTAAACTGATGGATTATAACTCTACTTTGGCCAAGTTTTAAGCAAGATATTTTGTACAGTTTTATTTCACCATATTTGTCAGACAATATATCATGTATATGTTTAAATATTTTTTTTAATTCTAGAAGATATTTTGATGCTTTGTAATCATATGTAGACTACAGTATATCAAATATACCTAAAGTCTGCATAGGTTAGGGGTTAGGGTTATGGTGTTAAAAGCCACTTTCAACAATATTTCAGTTATATTGTGATGGTCAGTGTTATTGGTGGAGGAAACTGGAGTACCTGGAAAAAACCACCGACCTGCCGCAAGTTACTGACAAACTTTATCACATAATGTTGTTTCGAGTACACCTGGCCTGAGTGGGATTTGAGCTCACAACATTAGTGGTGATAGGCACTGATTACATAGGTAGTTGTAAATCCAACTACCATATGATCACGACCAGAATGGCCCCCTGAATAGATCTATAGTCCAGAAATTACAGTATACAAAAATTCTGGATATACTGTCAAACCTTGTGTCAAAATCTTAATGGTTTTTACTTCGATTTAACAGAGTATTTGAAATATACAGGATAAAGATTGATAAAAACTAAAGCTACAATCAACAGACCAAATGATTACTTTGAATTATCAAAGGAAACGATTTATCCAAGTTGTTATCAATGTTCTATTGTATTGGGAATTGAAAAATATACTCTACAGGTGTTTGACTACTTAATTAAAATGTCACAGGTGAGTGGGGAAGGGGAAGGGTTGCTTAAGGTAATACTGGGTACAGTGGTGCTGCTGGAGTTTGAAAAAACATACCCCATATATTCCGTTATTAGACTAACATCCAAAGTAAACAGACATAGATCAATTTTGGACCTTATCATATTAAATTATAACATTATTATAGAAGAATTTCTCTTGTCAATAAAGAAGCTGCATGGGTGTGTAAAAACATGACCCTTTGATACTAGTATATCATTGCTTATTAATCCCAACCCATTGATATATTGAAGTGGAAAATTTACAATCCAGTCATATATGATAATGTGGACCCATTCCAGTGGCATGTCAATATATGCCTTTACCTTTATATAGGAATTTCAAATAATATAAAAAAAATATGACCCATTGGCATTGATGTAGGTTAAAATCCCCACCCATTGATATATTGAAGTGAACAAAATTACGATCCAATCATATATGAAAACATTGACCCATTCCAGAGGCATGTCAGTATACATTGTATACCTTTTCTTTTAAATAAGATTTTTAAATAATATCAGACTTTCCAAAAAAAATTAATAATTTAATAAGTAATGGCATGCTGGGGATGTTTACATGTGCCTGCAAAAAAAATCACAAAGTTCCCAAGAAATTTGCTAATGATAACTAGCAGCTGGTACCTAGTGCCAGATCTTATAAAAAATTGCATAACTTGGATTATTGTATCGGCTGTTTCTTGTCAAGGCAGTTTTAAAATTTCATCACTTCTCAGATAAATTAAAGCTGACTGCTGATTAACAAAATAACTCTAAGGAGGAACACAATCTGTCAACACCACTGTTGATGTAGTTAAGCTTAGTAAGATCACTACTGTTACAGGTTTTTATGTAAACATAAAGAAAAAGTGCATAAAATCAAAATCAAATATTTTATTAACCAATCAAGGGCCCTCCAGGTGCAACAAGCTAAACTACAAATACACATATAAAGAGGAAAGAGTTGTTTGATTGATAGATAGACATAACAATACAATAGTAAAGTAATATGTATGAACATACACAAATATATAAAATGTATATTAAAATATTAAGACATGGTAAGCTTGACTTTTATCTACAACTAGATATTCCAGGTATTTTGAAATGGTATTTTATGTATGTAAGAAGGAACCATGGGCTAATATCTTCACAATAGGCCAGTTTTATACCCTTCTTATAAAACCAAATAAATAACAGCTCACATGATAATATTAATCTTCAATTAAAGACAGGTATATTTCCATAACTTACATAAGGTATGAGAATAGCCAATTAGTGGCTTTCTGAAAAAAGGAGGAGTTGGTGGTGTATGAGGAGGGGCTAGGGTTAAGGGCAGTTCAACAAGTGATGATTGTAGTAGAAAAATAGAAGATGTTTTGCCGCTGTGTTGTACCTGACGACAGTAAACAATTTGATAAGCTTGTAACAAGAATTGTCAGGAACAAAAATCTTAAATTTAAAATCTGTCGCTAGACTTGAAAAAAATTGCTATTGGTGACATTGGTAAAGTCCAGCAGGATACCCGTTGTACTAGATTATTAATGTCTGTTTTGAGAAAAAAAATTTAACTTAAAAAGAACTGCTTTTATTTAGAACTATGAAATACCCTGCAGTTAGTACTGGTTAGTGCCATTATAATGTTTCTGGCAATATGTCTAGTGTTTGTCTATTAGCAATTCTTCAATTCTGCTGTCTGAAATCTCAAATTGAAAGATGATATAAATTATAAATGTTAAATTTATGAGAGATTAGTAATGCATCCTTATCATTGAATGCATTATGCTGAATGATGTCTAAATTGTAATGTTAGAATTAAATCATCGTGGGTAACTGGTGGCTGATCACACTCTGATACTCTCCACTCATCATTGATGGAATTAAATAGGAGTTGCATTTTCTGCATATCCTGATTATGTTGACTGATATCTCAATCGTAATCTTAGAATTGAATTTGAGCTGCATTTCCTCCATATCTTTATCACTGACAGGACTTTCAATATTTTTCAAGTGTACCAGTACTTCACTATTTACAGGTGGTACTTTTTTCTTAAAATTTGAACATTTTTCATGAATATCTTATGCAACAATCTTTGAAATTAGGAGGTACCAATTACCATTTTAAGTGGGTAAAAGTACATGGGACCACCCCTTATTGAAAAGCCTGCATTGAATGGATTAGGTTGACTGTAATGTTAAAATTGAATAGGAGTTGCATTTTCTGCATAAAATATGAAAAGGTAATTGAATTTGAGATGAAAGTGTAGTTAAAGTTCTGGAGGGAAATGGCATATTTACACAATAAAAACCTGACCATCTGATGTGTTGGAAAGATTATATTTATGTGACAGTAACTTTAACAAAATTTTAATCCTTAAAGAAAATAATTTTAAATATCTGTGTATGATACCTCAAGCCCATAGTTGAGAGAGGTTTATTATTTACTATAAGTATTAATATTTGTAGACAGTGTTGTATAGAATATACAGTTTTATTTGTAACATTGGTAGTACCTGTTTGGCTTAAAGGATCGAAAAACAAATATGCAAACATAGAATTTAATTGTTGAAATTGTCCTCTGGAATTGTGTAGATGCTGTCAAGATAGGTATGATATTTAGCTATAATTTGAATGTTATTAACATTTTAAAAATAAATAAATGTACTTATCTTTTATATAAAAAAGACTCTTAATCTTAGGCAACATTTTATTTAGTTAATTTTAAACAGATTTGTTGTTTTTATTAAACACATGTATTGTAAGAGGTATATTTTGTTATTTTTGGAAGGAGATTGTGGTTTTCACACATACTTGTGGTTTTAAAACCCCATAACACCTCCATCATAGGTTTTTACAATGCATTGTATTATTAAAATAAATCATGTATATCACATATAGTTATGAAAAAATCTGGTAATTATATAGTAAAGCCCCCAAAGTGTTATGAAAGAGCACAAGCTTAAAGTTTAATGATTTTTCCCCATGTGATATATTACAGTGTATTATTAGTATACATAAGTGTTCAGATCTATCAATTGCAACAAAAATGAAATTTACACAACATTGACATTAATCTCTATAATTAGATAACAAGAGAGGTATTTACATAATTGTCAATATTGTACTTAAAATATACCTACTTAACGGTATATTAAAAAAAATGGATTGTAAATGGGCATTACAGTAAAAAAAAAACATGGAATGGTTTTATTGCTTCCAAAACTTTAAATTTTTTGGCTTTCCAACCTTTCGATTTTGTGCATACCTGATTAAGGTTATTCCAGAAAGGCGTCGTGTGCACTAAATTTGATAACTACGTTTTTGTTGAATCATTTGTTAACATTAAAAACATTAAAAATGGATTAAAATACTTTACTGCTACATTTTTGCATGAAAATGACCTACATTATGTTAAAAAGTTTGCAGCTGATGAATGTGGTAAAGTTTGCAGGTGTGACCTTTGCAATTCTGGTGATTAGGAAGCATCTATAAACCATCATGTTTTTTTCACCAGAAATCCATCAATTAGATGTTCGTTCTTAAAAATGGTATTTATCACAATGGAAGGGGAGATAATTTGAGTTTGGAAAACAACCTTCTTCTGTTGTCCAGTAGTTCTGTTTACACTTTCAAGCCAACTTTTAACAAGTGATACATTTTTTTCAAAATTTACAATCTGTTTTTAGATATTCAGCTATGACCCTCATTTGTCATAAATATATTTTTAGTGTTAGAACATGATTTTTATACTCAAGTGAAACATGGCATTGTCACCATAAAAAAAGGCTCATTTATTAGGACATTTACCTGTTTTTGGTCTTCATAAACACATAATATAATAGTTACTAATTATTTCAATCCAAGATATAGCAGTGTATGATACCCCTCATGTGTAAATATGTTTTATTTGATGGATGGACATACTATCGTGCTTCAAAATTCCGATCTTTTTAAAACATTTTCCATTTTTTGCAATATGATAACACAATGATTAAAATTATAAAAAAATGATCTTGTATCACAATAACTAACAAATATTTATTAATGAAGGTTGTCATGATTTTTTAGCTCTCATGGTGAGCTTTTGAATTACTCGCAAACCACCATAGCATTTCCACATTTAAATCTTTTCCGGTGAAACCGACAACCCAATTAATTCAAACTTGGTTAGGATGTTAGTGGGTGGTCCACTTACAAAACTTTGTCAGACAGCCAACATTCAAGATGGCCAATGTTACTAAATATAGAAATTTCTTTAATTGTTTATTACTGACCTATTCAAAGTCAAAATGAGTTCAAATTTAATTTATGGCTATGAGTAGTTCAATATATGTTCTGGAATTTTCTGTAAAATTTTTCTTTCAAACGATATATATATACCAGTTGTTCAAATTAAACATATTTTGATTTAAGAAAATCACATTTAAGTCTTCTCCTGAACTCGTACTACATTTAAGCCAAACTAGTCTACCCCACACTCCATTCAAGATGGTGGCTGTTACTAAAAACAGAAATTTTTTAAATGATTATAACTTTCTTTTTAAATCAAATTGAACTCAGATTTAAACTTCAGCTTGACATCAGCATGTAGATCTTTCATGTTTTTCCCTGAAAATATTCTTTCGGTTGATTAATACTGATTATTAATATTAAAAAATCACATTAAAATCTTCTCCTCAGAAACCTGAGCTTAGATGATCTCTGGTTGGCCCACTTTCAAAATTATGTGTTATTCCCCCATCCTCCATTCAAGATGGCTGCCATTACTAAAAGTTGAAAATTCATTAAATGTCAAAAAAGGAGAATTGGCTGAAATTTGAAGTTAAACATATGTTCCACTTTTTCTAAAAAAAAATTAGAAATCAAATTGAAAACCAGGTAAGTGATTACAGGCTCCTGGGAGCCTCTAGTTTTATTTTTTTTTGCAAAATTTAGCCCAAATTGAACACATGTTTTTATTGCAAACTTCAGAAAGCTTTTTGTAAGTCTGCATGTCATCTTTCCCCAATGCTGCATCAATAACTTTATCTAAAATAAGGATTGAAATGGTAAAGCAGTCTGTTTTCAATCTGGTTAACATATTGTCCCTTCCATCTGTTGTTCAATGATTTGTGTCTTGTTTTGGTGATATGATACTTATAATGAGGAATATCATGGTCCTTGCAAAGAAATGGCCTTAAGTAGATTGGAACATGACAAAAAAGAAACAAATTATTCTTTTAATTTAAACTACTATCAAATTTCTTGATGGGAAAAATTGTGAAAAGGCTAAATTTTTACAAAGATGTTGAGTTTCCGCTGTATTGTAGAAAAAAATGATGAAAAAGGTCCCTGCAGAGAGAGAAAATTCACAAATATTTGTCACGAAAATGTTGATATCAAATTTCACACTAATTTCTTTTAAGTTTAAATTTCACTGTTATTTTTATAATGAAGATGTAGAGATCTATCCAAGTGCAAAATGTCTTAAGGCTGTACTATAATTGTATATGTAGTGATATATGGTACAAAGATACCACCCATAATAGTTTATCACTGTCAATTTACAATAGCTAGGGGGTCAGGGATTAAACTAATCAGGTCCCCTCCCATTTTAAACATAAAACAGCATGTTCCTGGTTTGTTTACACTGTTAACCTTTGCTTCTTGATAATTATTATAGTTTTTGTTTTAAAGCTGAATATTTGAGGTTGTACTTCTCTAACATGGATTTTAACACCTTGATCTGAAAGGTGAGTTCAATATTTTTCTCTGACAAATTGAGTAGGACAGGACAAACAGCTAAATATTAATGGTCAAGAATATAACAAGCCACTCCTCTGATCATGACAAGCCCCAAATCCTAAACATAGGGACAAAATTAAGGGGGGTAATATTTTACAAAAAATGTAACATTCCAGTTCGCTTGTGAAATCTCACAGCCCAAAATTTGTTGTTGTTGTGGAAAATAGATATTGACATTTGAGTATGACAACCATTTTAGAAAGTTTTGTTTTATAATATATTAAGATAAAACTTTATTACTATATTCTATATTATTTTTATGTTAGAATGCATTTTTATATTTTACAATATTCCAGAAAAAGTGCAAATTTAACACATAACATAGTTTGGTTGCATGATCTCACTTTATTTTAATTGTAAAATTACATTTTAGGGATTTATTAAAAAAACAACATGTGTAGTAATATATGGGGAAAAGAATAAAGGAGTTGTCATAAAAATTGACCAAATTGTTAAAAAGTACCAGTAGGCTGATTGATTCTGATCACAAGTACCATCTCATAAGAAGTTACCTATCTCTTCAATTTTATGTTTCTAGTTTTAATGATAAAAGCCAAACCATATACTTGTATTGCTAAAGATGTGGAAGAGTTTTCACTGGTGAAAATACACACACTGACAAAAAATTAATATTTTATACAATACCTCACTTCACCTCACCTATCCTCTTCACACCCAGTTGCACATAAGGCCATGATGCACTGTCGCCATTTGTCTCTGTTTTTGGCTGCTGTCTTTGCCCTTGCCCAACTGTTCATCCCTAGTTTGTCTCTTTCTGTTTCTTGTCTTTGGCTGCTGTCTTTGCCCTTGCCCAGCTGTTCATTCCTAGTTTGTCTATTTCTGTTTTTTGTCTTTGGCTGCTGTCTTTGCCCTTGCCCAGCTGTTCATCCCTAGTTTGTCTCTTTCTGTTTCTTGTCTTTGGCTGATGTCTTTGCCCTTGCCCAGCTGTTCATCCCTAGTTTGTCTCTTTCTGTTTCTTGTCTTTGGCTACTGTCTTTGCCATTGCCCAGCTGTTCATCCCTAGTTTGTCTCTTTCTGTTTCTTTTCTTTGGCTGCTGTCTTTGCCCTTGCCCAGCTGTTCATTCCTAGTTTGTCTCTTTCTGTTTCTTGTCTTTGGCTACTGTCTTTGCCATTGCCCAGCTGTTCATCCCTAGTTTGTCTCTTTCTGTTTCTTGTCTTTGGCTACTGTCTTTGCCCTTGCCCAGCTGTTCATCCCTAGTTTGTCTCTTTCTGTTTCTTGTCTTTGGCTACTGTCTTTGCCATTTCCCAGCTGTTCATCCCTTGTTTGTCTCTTTCTGTTTCTTGTCTTTGGCTACTATTTTGGGCTAGTCATACTGTATTAGATTGGGTTCTGTGATGTATGTATGTCCTTGTATATTTCTTGAAAGGAGTATTTGTTGTTAAATTTACAATACAAGAGCATATCAAATGTTAGGGTTATGCCGATTCAGGACGAATATTTTTAGGTTGAAGGAGGCACATCTTTGCAATATATCCTTGGTATGAAATTCTCTCACCTTTTCCAGATGCTAAGTAAATATATCTTTAAATTAGTAAATAAAGTTATCAGGAATAACTTTCCCAAATAATCAGTTGTTTCTGTATTTCAGAATTTTTGTAATTAATGTTCTATGAATTTCTTGGCATCTGGATAAGGGGAGATAATTTGATACATGTACAAAGATATTACTAAGTGAAAACTGGTGCAGCTTTTCACTAACCATTATTCTTTAAAATTTCCTTCTTCAACTATGGACAGAAAACTTTTTATTTTTAAATTTAATTATATTTGCAAATTTTAAATGAAAAAAGGGTCATTCACTTACTACTGATGAAAAAAGAAAATTGTTTAAAACAGAATATTAATCTTCTCCAAATGTTGCACTTGTTACTTGAAAAACCAGTTTTCAGGAAGCAAAAAAAAAATCCTGGTAGCTCACCTGAAAATCTAAAGAAGTATATCAGTTTGTTGCAGCTTAGTAGGTTGAATATCAAAAGTTATATCTATATTGTTGAGAGAAAAAATCTTCAGAAAGAATGAAATTACTGTTTCAAACCTTTCACTAGTAAATCCTCCTCAAATAATTCACATCGTTTCTGTCAAAGATGCAAGTTTTGCTAAAAGCCAAAATCTTTTGTATAAACAAATGTATAAAATAGTTTTCCAAAAATAAAGAATGAATGAATCTTAATATAAAAAAAATTAATGTCAAAACAAAGATTTATACAGTAGGATATAAATCCTTGGTCAAAATCATAAAAGAAGCAAAAAAGCAGCAAATTACTTGAAGAAAAAGATTGAACATGAAATATACATAAGAAATAAGAAGTAAGCTGAAGAAAGCATTTACCCTTGAGATTTTAACACCAAAATATTAATGATAATTAATTGTGACAAATGTTAAGTAAATGTCATGGTCAGCTCATGAAATAATGTGATAATATTAGGTTTTTTCCTTTGATGTTTTGAGTAAATAAACGTTATAGTTGGAGAAAACAGAAGGTTACCGTTATGTACAAATTTCACCTTGGATTCACACAGGACATTCAATCTTCCCACAGTATGTCTTGGGTAAGAGATAGAAAAAAACATTGTTGCTTGTTGCTTTCGATCAATACTTTTCTTTATATATTGTATTTACAAAGTTTATGAACTTTCTATATACAATTTATTAAAAACAGATTTTTCAAACCCAGCTAGACAGAATATTAAAAAGCATCAAGTTTAAATAGAAAAAAAAACATATATATATTTATGACACTTATGTGTCCTTTCATTTATCACTGGAGATATTTATGAATGACTTTTTTGCCCTTAATCAGTAATTATTTACTAACAGCAGGAGATATCACCTACGTGTATGTCACATATACCTTTGTTTATTTCTCCCTTTGTTGCCAAATTGTTATATACATGGCTTATTTAATTCTCATAGACCATGAAACTTTTATCTATAATAGAAAGATAGGTCATAGCAGTTTGAATCATGCCAGGTCTTGATAAAACTCTGCAGTTGCAGATGTGATTATGTTAACAGGTAGATGGTTTGGTAATTTTTATGGCGAAAAGTCAGATTAGTTTCACAAAAGTTTTTATCTATATCCAGAAAGAAAGTTGTGAGAAAATGACAGACTCAGGAGAGATGTTATGCAATAACCTGTCATATGATATATATATATCTTATTTATATGATGTTGGTGGCAGAAAATGTTTATAAGTATATTTCATTAGAAAGACCTTGGATTAGATTTTCTGGCAGGTAGTATATTAAAAGTACATTTTTACAATTAAATTTTTGGTTCAGTAACTAAATTAAGATAAAACTGATTTGTTTTTTCAATTATTTTTTTTTAGCAATATGGTATATTTTTTAATTTTATTTTCAACTGTATTGTTATTTAGAACATGTATTATTCTGAGATGAGTAAACAGGCATTTTGTTCATCAAAATCTTCACAAGTGTATTTGCCTTTGTCAAACCTAGTTTCTGTGGCCATATAATTGAATAACAAAATTTTGGAATGGAAAAATAAATCATTAGCATACCAGAACTATGTACTCATAAAATATAATTTTAAATGTACAAATGTAGTTGCCTGCAGCTTGGATGGAAAATTGAAATATTTAAACCTGTCACTTTTTTTAATTTTTTTTATACATATGTCTACTTATTATGGCAATTGGTCAAGGTTACAAGTTTCCTGGCTAGTGGTCCAGATCTTATGTACTTAAAAAAACATGTTTATGCTACTATAATAGGCCTATAAAGAACATAACAATTAGACTCATAGTCCACGTAGATTTATAGTCCAGAAATATGGCAATTAATGGGCCTTTGTCAAACATAGTTTCTGTGGCCATATAACTAAATAACACTAACAAAATCATGGAATGAAAAAAAAATCGTAAGCATACCAAAACTATGCACTCATAAAACATAATTTTAAATGTAGTTGCCTGCAGCTTCGATGTAAAATTGAAATATTTAAGTCTTTCACTTTTACATATGTCTATTTATAATGACTATTGGTCAAGGTTACTATAGTTTTCTGACTATTGGTCCAGACCTTATTTACTTCAAAAAAGCATGTTTATATGTTACCTTAATAGACCTATGAAGAACATAACAATTAGACTCATAGTCCATGTACATTTAAAGTTCAGAATATATGGCAAGTAATGATTGATAAAATGAGAGAAAATCCATTAAAATCCATCTGTTTTATCTTCCTTTTCATAGGTTATCATTTATATTGTTAAATAGTCATTTTATGTTATTTTGAACAAATGAACCATTTTCTCTCTAATCTGTTTGTATTCAATTACAAGAACATTTATTGCCAATTTTGGGCCCACAAGGGGAAAACAAGAATACATATAAAGATAGAAATTACAAACTGATAGAAACATAAACTAAACTACAATGTACACAATAACAATAATGAGACAAAAGACTAGATTTCAAAGATAATTTAATTTAAAATATGAGTTTGGGTACTTTCAAAATTGCCTTGCGCACATCTCGTAGTAGTAGAACAGGAGGCTCAACTGCAGAAGGCACCAATGGACGATGCTTAAAGGCATGCTGATGATAAAAATAATATATATGTGCCTCACAAGAAATAGCTGCACACCAACATGCACACCTCGTGCCTAGTGCAGAAGGGCCAGCTGTCTAGGCCTTGGGATTATAAATAGAGAAAGGGTGTTTTCAGATTATAGCATAACAGGTAGCTTGACTGCAGAAGGCACCAAAGGAAGGTGCAAAATGGTATACTAGGGTTGTATTAATGAATTAAAATTTATGAATATTATGACATAAATTATACAAATGATTATATCATGTGTTGAATAAATGTACCCCAGTATACCATCCTTGTGCCTAATGCAGAGGAGCTAGCCATGTTGGGGTTATATTTTGCTTTTTGAAATCAAATTGCAGACTGATATCAAAATTTCAACATTCTCTGTGTTAAGTAGCCAAATTAATTTTTGATTAGAGTTTAGACTATTGAAATTAGAACATAGAGAATTTATTTTTGAATTCATATAATAACAGTCATCTTGGGATGATGTGCATGAGAATAAGAAGTGTACCTCATCATCAATTTCATTAGAGGTGCATCTGTTACATATTCTGTTTTGACGGGGAATACCCTGATACCGGCCTTGTTCAATGTGAAGTTGATGTGCAGATATGCGAAGCCTAGTAAGATTTTTCCTTTGCTGACTGTTTTTAAGTAACAATAAATACTTTTCAAGTCCAAAGTTGGTTTTAAAACAAATGTAGTTTGTCATCTGTCTGTTTTTTCCTTTGTTTTCTCCACTGTTCTTCATTACATTATTGGGAGAAATAAAAACAGGCCCAACAAAGTAATTTGATCACCAAGAATTATTGAATATGGGGAAGTCATTTTTTATGGGTATTTATTTTCATGTATTTCAATTACGATTTATTCAATACAAGAAATTTAAAACCCATATAAAATGTAAATGTCCTATATGCTAGGATGAAACCCCTTTGACATCTATGAATATAAGACCCATCAAATCTATCAATTTAACCTATCAATTTGATCAAAACAACGAAAATTGATGTCCCAGAATTTTAAGTTCTGTCAAAGTATACACAAAACTGATCATGCAATACATTAAAACCTGTCTTCTGTGACCTTCCAAGGGAGCAGTGATATATGGTCACATAAGACAGGTGGTCGCTTTATACAGGTTTATTTGATATGAAATGCAATGTGAAGGGAAATAATAATTAAGGTCACATAATACAAGTTATTGCTTAATAGAGGTGGTCACTAAAGCAGATTTCACTCTAAATGACATGAATTATTCTATTTTTCAGATTAGACAGGAGTGTGGATGTAAAACAAGGATTTTGAAATGTCAGCGACATGTTTAGCAAAGACAACCTATTCGTTGCGTCGCATATTCTTTTGGATGATACTGGTAGCTGGTCTTTCATCACTGGTAACTTACCATATTGGATTGTTACTACCAAGACTAGAAATAAACCAGTCAGTTAACTACGTGGACGTAAAGGTCAGACTGAACTCCATGTTGGTGAAAGAAGTCAATTTAGAGAAAACTGGTATTGATGATAGACGAAGTCAACACCCCTACAGGAAGTTATCACAAGCTTCTGATTCTAAGATGCAGAACTCTCAGTTATCACAAATATTGGCAAAGTTGAAACAGGTCAGTCTAATCCATTTTCTTACAGAAAGTTATCGCAGGCTCCTTATTCTTAAGATACAAAGCCCCCTGTATCTCACATATATTGGCAAAGTTGAAACATGTCAGTCAAATACACATCATTGCAAACAATTTTCCCAGGCTTTTGATTCTAAAATACAAAGCTCTCAGTTATTACAAATATTGATAAAGTTGAAACAGGTCAGTCATATCCACGTTCTTACAGAAAGTTATCACAAGCTTCTGATTGTAATTTACAAAGTACCTAGTTCATATCACAATAAAATATTGTACAATTTGAAGCCAGTCAGTGAAATCTACATCCTTAAAATAATCTGTCCCCAAACATTTTGACCTTTGGTTCAAACATAAACCAGAAAATTTCTGATTGTATTAAGACTTCCAAAATTTGAATGAAATTCAAGACATTTTATCAGATAGTCATCGTCATCTTTTGAAAGAGGTAAGAATACTAATATTGTCATCTTGTTGTCACTCTCTACAAGGAAAATGTAAAAAAAAACCACGGAATATGAAAAAACTACCAAGAACTTGGGCTTTTAAGAAAAATGAAGTGAATATAAAGGGCTATGTATGTTTGTGCTTCACTGAAATGATACCAATTTTTTTCCAAAGAAAAACAAAATACTAGTGATCACTTTGATTAATTTGATTAATAAAAACATAGATATCTAATTTAGTGTGTACAACATATTTCTGGAATAGACTTCATCAGATACACTCATAGTCATGATAGTCAAAAGATTGGAAAGGTGCACTCATAGTCATGATAGTCAAAAGATTGGAAAGGTGCACTCATAGTCATGATAGTCAAAAGATTGGAAAGGTACACTCATAGTCATGATAGTCAAAAGATTAGAAAGGTGCACTCATAGTCATGATAGTCAAAAGATTAGAAAGGTGCACTCATAGTCATGATAGTCAAAATATTGGAAAGGTGCACTCATAGTCATGATAGTCAAAATATTAGAAAGGTGCACTCATAGTCATGATAGTCAAAAGATTGGAAAGGTGCACTCATAGTCATGATAGTCAAAAGATTGGAAAGGTGCACTCATAGTCATGATAGTCAAAAGATTAGAAAGGTGCACTCATAGTCATGATAGTCAAAAGATTGGAAAGGTGCACTCAGTCATGATAGTCAAAAGATTGGAAAGGTGCACTCATAGTCATGATAGTCAAAAGATTAGAAAGGTACACTCAGTCATGATAGTCAAAAGATTGGAAAGGTGCACTCATAGTCATGATAGTCAAAAGATTAGAAAGGTGCACTCATAGTCATGATAGTCAAAAGATTGGAAAGGTGCACTCATAGTCATGATAGTCAAACGATTAGAAAGGTGCACTCATAGTCATGATAGTCAAAAGTTTAGAAAGGTGCACTCATAGTCATGATAGTCAAAAGATTAGAAAGGTGCACTCATAGTCATGATAGTCAAAAGATTGGAAAGGTGCACGCATAGTCATGATAGTCAAAAGATTGGAAAGGTGCACTCATAGTCATGATAGTCAAAAGATTAGAAAGGTACACTCATAGTCATGATAGTCAAAAGATTGGAAAGGTGCACTCATAGTCATGATAGTCAAAAGATTAGAAAGGTGCACTCATAGTCATGATAGTCAAAAGATTAGAAAGGTGCACTCATAGTCATGATAGTCAAAAGATTGGAAAGGTGCACTCATAGTCATGATAATCAAAAGATTAGAAAGGTGCACTCATAGTCATGATAGTCAAAAGATTGGAAAGGTACACTCATAGTCATGATAGTCAAAAGATTAGAAAGGTGCACTCATAGTCATGATAGTCAAAAGATTGGAAAGGTGCACTCATAGTCATGATAGTCAAAAGATTGGAAAGGTACACTCATAGTCATGATAGTCAAAAGATTAGAAAGGTGCACTCATAGTCATGATAGTCAAAAGATTGGAAAGGTGCACTCATAGTCATGATAGTCAAAAGATTGGAAAGGTGCACTCATAGTCATGATAGTCAAAAGATTGGAAAGGTGCACTCATATTCATGATAGTCAAAAGATTAGAAAGGTGCACTCATAGTCATGATAGTCAAAAGTTTAGAAAGGTGCACTCATAGTCATGATAGTCAAAAGATTGGAAAGGTGCACTCATAGTCATGATAGTCAAAAGATTGGAAAGGTGCACTCATAGTCATGATAGTCAAAAGATTAGAAAGGTGCACTCATAGTCATGATAGTCAAAAAATTAGAAAGGTGCACTCATAGTCATGATAGTCAAAAGATTGGAAAGGTGCACTCATAGTCATGATAGTCAAAAGATTGGAAAGGTGCACTCATAGTCATGATAGTCAAAAGATTGGAAAGGTGCACTCATAGTCATGATAGTCAAAAGATTGGAAAGGTACATTCATAGTCATGATAGTCAAAAGATTAGAAAGGTGCACTCATAGTCATGATAGTCAACAGATTGGAAAGGTGCACTCATAGTCATGATAGTCAAAAGATTGGAAAGGTGCACTCATAGTCATGATAGTCAAAAGATTGGAAAGGTGCACTCATAGTCATGATAGTCAAAAGATTAGAAAGGTGCACTCATAGTCATGATAGTCAAAAGATTGGAAAGGTGCACTCATAGTCATGATAGTCAAAAGATTGGAAAGGTGCACTCATAGTCATGATAGTCAAAAGATTAGAAAGGTACACTCAGTCATGATAGTCAAAAGATTGGAAAGGTGCACTCATAGTCATGATAGTCAAAAGATTAGAAAGGTGCACTCATAGTCATGATAGTCAAAAGATTGGAAAGGTGCACTCATAGTCATGATAGTCAAAAGATTAGAAAGGTGCACTCATAGTCATGATAGTCAAAAGTTTAGAAAGGTGCACTCATAGTCATGATAGTCAAAAGATTGGAAAGGTGCACTCATAGTCATGATAGTCAAAAGATTGGAAAGGTGCACTCATAGTCATGATAGTCAAAAGATTGGAAAGGTGCACTCATAGTCATGATAGTCAAAAGATTAGAAAGGTACACTCATAGTCATGATAGTCAAAAGATTGGAAAGGTGCACTCATAGTCATGATAGTCAAAAGATTAGAAAGGTGCACTCATAGTCATGATAGTCAAAAGATTAGAAAGGTGCACTCATAGTCATGATAGTCAAAAGATTGGAAAGGTACACTCATAGTCATGATAATCAAAAGATTAGAAAGGTGCACTCATAGTCATGATAGTCAAAAGATTGGAAAGGTGCACTCATAGTCATGATAGTCAAAAGATTGGAAAGGTACACTCATAGTCATGATAGTCAAAAGATTAGAAAGGTGCACTCATAGTCATGATAGTCAAAAGATTGGAAAGGTGCACTCATAGTCATGATAGTCAAAAGATTGGAAAGGTGCACTCATAGTCATGATAGTCAAAAGATTAGAAAGGTGCACTCATAGTCATGATAGTCAAAAGTTTAGAAAGGTGCACTCATAGTCATGATAGTCAAAAGATTGGAAAGGTGCACTCATAGTCATGATAGTCAAAAGATTGGAAAGGTGCACTCATAGTCATGATAGTCAAAAGATTAGAAAGGTGCACTCATAATCATGATAGTCAAAAAATTAGAAAGGTGCACTCATAGTCATGATAGTCAAAAGATTGGAAAGGTGCACTCATAGTCATGATAGTCAAAAGATTGGAAAGGTGCACTCATAGTCATGATAGTCAAAAGATTGGAAAGGTGCACTCATAGTCATGATAGTCAAAAGATTGGAAAGGTACATTCATAGTCATGATAGTCAAAAGATTAGAAAGGTGCACTCATAGTCATGATAGTCAAAAGATTGGAAAGGTGCACTCATAGTCATGATAGTCAAAAGATTGGAAAGGTGCACTCATAGTCATGATAGTCAAAAGATTGGAAAGGTGCACTCATAGTCATGATAGTCAAAAGATTAGAAAGGTGCACTCATAGTCATGATAGTCAAAAGATTGGAAAGGTGCACTCATAGTCATGATAGTCAAAAGATTGGAAAGGTGCACTCATAGTCATGATAGTCAAAAGATTAGAAAGGTACACTCATAGTCATGATAGTCAAAAGATTGGAAAGGTGCACTCATAGTCATGATAGTCAAAAGATTAGAAAGGTGCACTCATAGTCATGATAGTCAAAAGATTAGAAAGATGCACTCATAGTCATGATGGTCAAAAGATTAGAAAGGTGCACTCATAGTCATGATAGTCAAAAGATTAGAAAGGTGCACTCATAGTCATGATAGTCAAAAGATTGGAAAGGTGCACTCATAGTCATGATAGTCAAAAGATTAGAAAGGTGCACTCATAGTCATGATAGTCAAAAGATTGGAAAGGTGCACTCATAGTCATGATAGTCAAAAGATTAGAAAGGTGCACTCATAGTCATGATAGTCAAAAGATTGGAAAGGTGCACTCATAGTCATGATAGTCAAAAGATTGGAAAGTCAAATAATGTACAAGTATTTAATACATTAAAAATGATTTATTTGTATGCACCAATTATGAAAGAAAAAAGTGCTTTTTCATTTATAATAGAGTATTTGTGCTTGGTCCTTATCTTAACTTAAAACTCTCATAATCTGTTAAGTTGATACTTATCAACTTTTAATACATCATAGAAGAACATACAAATTAAATACATATAGTATAACATTTATTATAATGTTTACAAAATGTATTGACCGGTATCTTGGTGTTAAATTACTGAAATAATTTGTTCATTTTGATGAACAGAGTTATTTCCCTTTGTAACAAGTGAATATTTTCTCTACTTGTATAAACTCTAAACATCTAAAAAGTGTACAACAACACCACAAAGTCAATTAAAGGTGTAATAAAAATATGCTTAAAAACAATAAATATTTTTATATATTAAATTTGGATCTACTGTTATGGTTAAGAATACAGATACTTGCATTACATTTGTTAGAGTTATGCCCCTTTCATCAAGTTTTATGCATTTATCTATGATTCTTGTGGGATTCATTTTTGGTCTCAAGACCCCTGTTGACATAAATAGATTTTAGTAAATAAAATGTTATTCAGATGATAATTTATGTTCCATATTTATTACATTACATTATACAGGCATGTCATTCAACCTAACACTTATTAATTGCCTATAATAGAATAAGCAACCAGATTGATTTAGGGTTATCATGGATTAAGGTGTGATTGACGGCTTGATCGGTATTAATATTATGGTCAATAAAGTCTTATTAATATTTTGGTCAATAAAGTCTTATGAAAAGAAAGCTTAAACAGTGATGGTCATCAATTCCACCAATATCAACAAAACGAACAATCACCTCTCACTAAGCACAATAAAAGACCATGACATATATGAATGGCAACTTGAGTTCCATATGACTCTCATTTTTAAATACAGCAAGAAGCTTGTCAATAGTAAAGAGGAGAAACCTTATTTTTGTGTACCCCTCTTTGATGTAAAACCTGACCTCTGTTACTATAAATAGATATGAGGTCCATACAATCTTGGCTCGATGACAAGTTAAGCTCCATATTATGTCTCCCATTAAAAAAAAAAGTAATATTACGATTGCCAACAGTGGGAGGAGAAACCCTATTAATTTTGAGCCTCTTGGATCAATAAGAATCATATCCTTATAACTATAGATAAATTGTTAGTCAACTAAATCTTCTTCATTTGATAATCAAACCCTATAAAGGTATAAAAGAGCATTAATTAATAAAGATAATCCAAATCGCATTTTAACAATTTGAATAAGAAGCGTGTCAATATGTAAGAGGGCAAATGCTATTGATTTTGAGAGCCCCTTGGAATAATATTACTATACAGTCACACCTGCCCATGTGGTCACCTCTATTAAGCAGTCACCTGTATTGAAAGGTCACCTTTTTCTTGTCCTGTCATAAAAAATTTCATATGAATTGAATCTCTTTTAAGGGGTCACCTGTCTTATGAGGTCACTTTTTCTTTGTCCCAAAGTTGACCTCTTAATACAGGTTTGAATGTATTTTTTAACTATAAATAAATTTTATTTTGATAATCTAACTCCCATTTAAAAACTTTAACAAGAATCTTTCCAATAATAAGAGGAGAATGCCTCAGTATGTAAAGCGACTTGGAGGCTCTTAGACTTAGGAAATTATTTATGATACAGGATAATTGTTTAATTAGATTTAGTAGGTGATAAATTGTTTTTTGTCAGTAGCCAGATGATGAATGATTAACAGTAGTTAAACATTTGGTTTATAAAGATTGAGCTGTCATGTTACAAGTAAACAAGCATGAAATACCTGACAATGTAAAGTTTATACAGCTAACTTATAGTGATGACTGATCTTATATTAAGAGATTGATAGCATTGGTAGCTACTTGTTCTAATCAAGGCTGTTAACACAAGCTTTAAAGTTATTTTTGGCAGAAATTCTTTAATTGATTATTTTTTTGCTGAGAGTGAATTAAGTAAAAATGAAGACTGTACATTATTAACTATACAGTAAATCTTCACAGTTTTGACTTCCTATAACCCTGATAATTGTAACGTCAAATTTTCAGCTATATCACGGCGAGAACAAGTTACATTCCATTAGATGAAATGTACTAGACCAACACGCTTAGTTGGATATTTATAGTACTAGCTCACTGAAACAACAGTCTGTGGATAGTCTAGACATGTCGCTCCACTCAGACACATTATTCTGATTCCGAGCCAACCAGTCTTTGCTCTAGTACTCCTTAATGCTGCGTGCTTATAGTGGAGAAGCAACACATATCAATTTTATAGTGTTTGGTTTGACCAGACTGGGACTTGAACCCACGATCTACTGCACTCGAGGTGAGCACGCTAACCATTACACCACTGATGCAGTTGACTCTGAAGGGAATTTAAAGCTACAGTCCAAATGTATACTACAAAAATGTAGTATTAATATGTTTTGTATATGTTGAATACCACGGTAGTATAAATATTCTGTAATTTGAAAGTGTACTATATTGTCCATTAGGCTTCATTATGAAATTCAATTACATATGAAACCACATCAGTAGTGTAATGGTTGGTGTGCCCGCTATGAGTGTGGTAGATAGTGGGTTCTAGCCATGGTTAGTGTGCCCTCTACGAGTGTGGTAGATAGTGGGTTCGATCCCCAGTCGGGTCAAGCCAAAAACTATAAAATTGGTATTTGTCGCTTCTCCACTAAGCATGCAGCATTTAGGAGTTAGAGCAAAGACTGGTTGGCTTGGAATCAAAATAATGTGTCTGAGTGGAGCGACATGTATACCTTCAGATTGTTGTTTCAGTGAGCTAGCACTATAAAAATCCAACTCAGCGTGTTGGTCTAGAACAAAGCAGACATCACCATCATTTCATTAAATGTAACTCATTCTCGCCATGACGTAGCTGAAATATTCATTTACTCAACTACTCAATCTCTTTAAACCACCTGTAACACATTTCTAATATAAATTAATTATAGCTATTTAGCAGGTATAAAAGAACATAAAAGCAATAAAGTTATGAACAGGTGCTTGGTGTGGAGGTTATTTATCACAGATTTAGAAGTTAATTACTGCCTGTCACTACATAATATATACATGTCAGAACGTTTGTCTATAGTGGCTGATAGCATTGTCTAAATTAATATATCTTCACCATCAACATGGCCCATGGTCATCATGTTCTTACCTCAGGCATGAAATCTGCAAACATATTTTACAAAAGTACAAGCAATATACCAATAATTGTCAAACTGATTATTTGTACAATGTAATAAATCTGTACAATGTACATCCTAAATATCATCTCAAATGAATATCAAACCAGGGTTATTTCCCCTTTATTTTAATTATGATTGAAAACATATGAAATACATCCTCCAGTCATTCTGACCAACTGTGTTAACAAATTTTTTGAATTGTTATTGAAAAGGGTCATTAATTACCATACAACACATATCAGTATATTTATTATACAAAAAATGAAAATAAATAGGATTATTTCCAGTTAAAGGGCCCGGGTGGCTGAATGAGTTAGGCAATTGGATTACCTAACAACTCATACAAGCCTAACAACAATACGGCGTGGGTTCGTGCCCGGCTTTGTAAATTACAAAAAGGGTGCACTCGACTCGCAACCGCAAGTGATGAAGTTTACCAGTTGCTTGCCCATGGTCGGTGGTTCTCTCTGGGTACTCCGGCTTCTTCCACCACTAAAACTGGTCGCCATGATATAGCTGAAAGTGGCATTAAACACCAAAAATCAATCAATCAATCATTTCCAGTTAACTCCATGAAAAATTAATCATTTGGCATTAAACAACAATCACTCAATCATTTCCACTTGAGTAACTTGTCTGCATGCCATTGATTATAATAGCAATGTTTTTCTTATTTTATTTCAGATTGAGACAAAAATTCAACATATATCAGCTTATAGATCAGTGCTAAGCTTAGGACAAGATAAAAACCACACCCAGATTTTGAAGAGAGTATTTTCACAGCACAACTATACTGTGTTTTCTAAAGACCGAAACAATGGTACAAATGTTTCTTTATAAATATTGGAAGGATAATTATGTAAATTAAGAATATTATTGATCATACAATCAATGCAGATGTAATTGAAAATGTAGAGGGGCCATCATGGTCGTGATCGTATGGTAGCTGGATTTACAACTACATGTGCAATCACTAAAGTTATGAGGGTGAATCCCATTCATGGTGAGGTGTACTGATAAAACATTATATGATAAAGTTTGTCAGTAACTTGTGATGGTGGTTTTCTCAGGGTATTCCTGTTTCCTCCATCAATAAAACTGATGCCACATTTAACTGAAATATTGTTGAAAATCACATTAAACACCATGAATCATCAATCAATCAAAACAAAATTTAGAATCTATTTTTAGATACTACAACTATCATTGAATCCTCTAGAATTGAAGATTTATGAATAGCATTACAGACACATGGTTCACTTATTTATCATCTTGTATCTTGTCCATGTCATGCCATTTGCCTTATCACATCTCCTTCTAATATATTGTTAGTATGAGCATCCCTGTCAGACCTTTTTTTCTTTGCATTGATTGTGTTGAGAGCTTTCAGTGATATGTTGATGGATTTCTTATCTCAATCCGGTTTCCAAGATAAATTCAACTGAAATGGGCAAAAAAGTACCAAATTCAAAAATTTCAATACAGAAAGTGAGCTATTTTTTTTTTATATAAAAAGGACTAAAAGGGGTAAAATTCTGAATTTTTGCATATTTGAAAGATATACACAATTTATATTTTTCTTCTAATTTTGACGTGGACTTCAGGTAGTGAATTTCCATACTGGTCCTTGACCTAGTCTTATTTGTAAGGCATAGAATGATCTTGTGCCATAATTAAAATTTCCCCTGTAAATTCATGATTAGATCTTTCCTATATTAAGGTTTAGTAATTTCACAATTGCAAGTAGTTCTTTGAACTAGGTATTAAGAACGTTATTTTCTATCTCGGCCTTTATGACCTAAGACAAAGATCTTATAGATGCTTTATGAAATTGATCACTTAATGAAGTAGGTCTTTTAATATTTTTGGAGGCTGTCATGGTCGTGATTGCATTGTAGTTGGATTTACCTATGCAATCCGTGCCTATCACCACTAAAGTTGTGAGTTCGAATCCCGCTCATGGCGAGGTGTACTCTATACAACATTATGTAATAAAGTTTGTCAGTGACTTAAGGCAGGTCTGTGGTTTTCTCCGGGTACTCCGGTTTCCTCCACAAATGAAACTGACTGCCACAACATAACTGAAATATTGTTGAAAGTGGCATTAAACACCATAACCCTAACCCTTAAATTTAATTTTTAATCTATTGATCTGTAACTTTTCATGACTTGTATCTTATGTTATAGATAATACTGGGAACTGGTCCATCATTATGACATTTAACAGAACTGATGACAATAACAAGCAGGGTTATCAGAAGGTAAGCAAAAATATTATTATACTATCCAACATTTTATATGCTGTATGAAAAGTTCAAAGATGCCAAAGGAGAAATCAGAGAGATGTAAATTTATGTTTAAAAAACTATTTATTAGTTTTACTAACTGATACACAGTTTTGCAATGTTGAGCTTTCATCCTTGAAAGAAATTAAACATGCTGCAATGGATTTTTTTTTACAAAAGGAAGTGAGACTTTGGATCTCCCTGGCCTCAATCTCCTGAATAAAACAATTCCAAATAATGACTTGTGATTCTGATATTAAAGCTGGTTTGTATAATGAAAAAAAAATTCACTTAAGTCTGATAATTCTTTTTGATTTTGATCATCGTTATTCTTGAAAAACTATTCTGTAAGTAAGTACAAAAATATGTACATTTTTGTATTTAAAAGTTTAAGATTGTTTATACACAATTATGCAATGATTTTGAAATTGAAGCAGTATTTGACCATTTTAAATGCAAATGATTAAATAATAGTGAACCTATAAAGTAAATACTGAGACCAACATTAATGTTTCAGAACCTGCATGCTTTTGAAACCTAATTCTAATGCATCTTTGGTAATTTTCATCCGGTTGAATTATAAATGACTAATTGTAATTACATTAGATGATGAGTTCTGCTGTATTTTCTCATGACTAAAGCTTTACAGTGTTTCAGCTAGACTTTGAAATCTTCGGGACAATTGTCAGTTTTATCAAAATTTCTTCAGGACATTCATTTAAGAAATAAATCATGGAGGCCAGAATGTGTTTTGAGTTTTAACATGGGTTGGCAGATAAAATTTACTAATATCTGCCAACCCTTGTTAAAACTCAAAACACATTCTGGCTTCCATGAATTATTTCGATTCTGATATTTCTAAGAGTACAAATACGGTAGTATACTTTGATTGGAAGACAGTAATTTATATTTACGTTTGCGGACAATGTTGCACACAATTTATGCTGCCAAATTTGAGCAGATGATAATTCATCAACATGTACATTTACCACACGAAAGTCAGTCACATGCACCAGTGCATGTGCTCATGAGATTATACCCAATCGATAAATCGCTCGTTTGTTTACAAAGCGAAAGAAGGACGTCATGTTAGAATAATAATTAAACTAATTTTTATAAAGTTCTTAGGACAATTTGAGAAATAGGTGGGCAAATGTCCTGAGATCTGTGCCTAACTGAATCAATGTAAACATTAAAAATTCATATGGGCCAAATATAGTAGCTTATGTTTTATCAAAACCTTTTATTAGTGCTCCTGCATTATGTGTAAAAATCAACACATCAACTATATACATTAAGTTTTATTTTGCTACCCTTAATAATGTCTAATGGGAACTTTTGTAATGTTATCTAAATAGCAATCAGACATTTTGTTAAATACTGACAATAAAATTATATGTTATTTTCTGTGTATTAAAATCAACCTACATACATATCAGATAGTTAAAATGAGCTAAAGGCCATGTAAATATTATATTGGTAGAGCAAAATATGGATGAAAAGAAAAACATATTTGAAAAGATTTCTATATTAATCTCCATCATATTTTATATATTATACCTTTTTTGATACTGAAATATCATTTACAGTGTACAGTCAAACCTGTCTATAGCAAATCACTGTCTATTAAGGGCAGCCTCATTTTTCCCATTAATGAATAAGACATATTATTTTAACCTGTATATAAAGGGCAACTTCTCATAAAGGGCACATTTGATGGTTCCCTTGAGTGCCCTTTATATACAGGTTTGACTGTAGTTCAATGAATGAAAACTTCAGGATTTACTGTAAAAGATCATATTTTATTTCCATGTATGGTCAGTGTACATATTAATGTTAAAACTGACTTTTATGCAAAAGTTTCTTGTAGGACTAATGTTTTTTTTGTGTAATAAACTGTAATTCCTTGTAATACTTATAATTATGCTGTTTATTATCACACATATATTACAAAAGGATTTAAATTGTGGAGTTGGTCAAAAATGTTAAAAATTGTGTCTCAGTTGCTCTATAATTATTGATTGAACTTTAAATGTTTATTTTGCATGTAAGAATTATATTTATTTTACATTTATGTGTTTACAATACTTTTATTATTCAACATACACTGGTGACATTTACCAATCATTACTTATATACTTTTTTTTTCAGGTTAATCAAATACCAATTATTCTACATATTATTGAACAACCTGGGTATATGTGTCATTTACATACAGTTTATAGTAAGATAACAGGTTTGTATGTTATTCTTAATAAATCTTAAAGAAACTGACATGTTTGAAATTTTATTTCAAAGAACATCATTTTTTTCATAAATCTGACTTATACAATGGTTCTCATACCATTCTGAGATAAATGTGAAGATACCAAAGGGTTAATTGAAAGGAGCAATTGAAGAAGAACAGACAATACAATGACAAAAAAAAGGACAAACAATGATCCAGCAAACACTACAAAGATTGAGCAACTTAAACCACATTAAAAACCAATGATTCTCTGGGGGGGTAAACAGTTCCTGCCCCCAATAGTGCCACCATAACACACCACAGGAAATTATCTCTACCCCCTAGGCATCACTGCAGCCTTTTTTATTTGATTTATAGAGTCTAGGCAGTTTGAATACAATATTTAATCTAATTTTCCAGTTTCATCTACATGTACTTGCCTTGTAGTATTATAATTCTGAAATCATTTTTTTACAGAGGAATACAATACAAGCTGTTACGATTTTCAAACAGATATAAAAACATCTCCTACTTCAACATTTTTACTACATAGTGATAAAGAAGAACCAGAAATTAAACATTGGAAAGACTTGAATACATTGAGGTAAGAACAATTTGTGAAATTGATGGAAAAAATGAAACTCATTAAAAGTCATTATCAAGTATTATCTATTACATGTAATGGATTTTTTGATTATTTTAATTCAGAATGTAAATTTATAACAGTAAGTAATGGTGTGGGTGTTTAACATCATTTTTTTCTCATTTATAACTTGAATATCAGTTTTTGTTGGTAGGGGAAACCATAGTAAACAAACCCCACTGGATAATGATATGGTAGTTTGAACCACTGAAAAAAGGACCCTGGGTCATTGTGACCCCTGGTTAAGATAGTTTTTTAAGTATAAAAAATAATTTATTTTGATTGTACTTCTGGTAATTATCTATTTAATGTCTGTTAATAGAAAATTGTTTTTCTAATTTCTTGTATTTAAATAATAGTTAAAGTGACCAAAATGCTGCTGTTTTACCAATAAGTATTATTCAGTAGCTGTAATAAAGAAAGCATTTTATAGAACACAATTAGAATTTAGCAACATTGTTTTGAGTTATGTCCCCTTGAATTAACAGGTACTCACTACATTCTTTTTCTAGGTACAGAGGCCCCCTTTGGCAGACTGAAGAAATCTTGTTAAAACGGAATGATCACATACTTCACCTAAAGCTGAATGTGCTTGTTGCATCACTGTTTCCTTTAAGAATTTACATCCATTCAGGATTGATTTTGGAAAAAGTTAAGGTACAAAATGTTGTTTTAATATTTAATATACTATATATAGGTGAATAATTTGTAGACAGGCCATGTGAGTGTTTTTGTGTTGGCTATGTATCGGCACTGATATATAGGGATCACTTATTGATCGTCTTATGTGCATGTCACCCTTGTATAGCTGTTGCTCATTCGATGAAAATGAAAAAAAATAGTCAAGTCCTTATCCAACATTAAACATAAACATCACAGAATGTAATAGTTTTTGAAAAAGTGAAAAATGTAAGAAAAAATTCTAGTACAGAATAATGTGTGTTTGATGAGATACTTTGCATAAATGAGCAATAAATGTTCTTCAGTAACATGGACCACATGCATTCAATTTCAGTTAGGTCTCATAGTTTTGATACATGTGCAAAAAAAAAATGCAGTGAAATCTGTCTAAACTGAATCTGCTTGCGACCAACTTTTGTGTTTGGTTGATACAGGTTGTTATAATAATATATTAACAAAGATTTCCTACATTGCAACTTTATTTAAAGTTCAGTTTTAAGAGGATTTTGTTTTATTTAAGGTTTGGTTTCACTGTATAAGAAATTACTGTCAAAATTATTATTATAAATAAAAAATAATAAATAAAAAATATGTCTTCAGATATTTTGTATTGTAGGGTTTCTATTTATATCAAGTTCTCAAGTAAGGCATATTTTACTGATTTCTCACAACAAAAGTTTACTAGTACTTATACTGAATTGCAAATGGTGTTTTGTTTTAGGCAGATCTTGTTGGTCGATATGGAGAAAAAATGGAGGCAATATGGTGGAAAAATCTGAAACAGTCCATAGTTGTAGGCTTGCTGACGTTAGAAAACATGTCTGTAAGATTAGATGACCATCAGTTTTACAAGTAAGTCATGAAATACTTACACATTTTTATTTTATTTCTACACTTTATATATCTGCAACTTTAATTGGGCAGTGTCCTGTGTAAAATAATAAATTATTATGGTTTATAAGGTTGGTATGTTTTGCTACATTGCAGATGTTTCGGTAATTTAATATTGTTAATAAATATAGACTTGGGAAATATTAAAATACAATACAATTATTTCCCAAAACACATGTTATCTTGACTACAACCTTGTTCATTTTGGATTTTATGACTGCTAATGAAGCATTAAAAGCACTGAAAGTGCTGTGGTTTAACTTTTGACTTTCCGAAGGGTGTCCACTTACACCCACATCCTTTTGTGTTTGATTGATACTACAGTGTACCAGTTTGCATTCCATTCTAGAATTTATCAGTTAATATAAATGATGGAACATTGTATTTTCTCTGTTTTAACTGATAAAGAAATGTTCAAATCAACATAACAATTCCACATGTGAAACTTTTGATTTGCTACAGATAACAATTTATACTACAATGTTTGGTAGATCATCTTTTTTTATTGTCTAATTAATGATTGGTAAATTTACCCTATGATCTTTACACACGATAATAGATTATTATCGAGCAACACACATGATATGAAATGTGATATCTAATGTGACGTTATATTGACATCACCTTGACAAATCCTTGATAAGAATACAATCCTTGATATGTTTTGCTTAATATGGATTTCTCATTGCATCTCACATCTCAGGATTCATATTCAATGCATTATTGCTATGAGAAATCAATTTTCGCAAAACATGATAGTATATATTTCTATGACAGATCTATTTATTATGTATCATTACAGATGTTGGAGATGTTACCAGTTGTTACAACTTGATGTGGTCTTTACTTCAAAATTTGATCCCATAATAACTAAGGTATGAACAAGTAATCATGACAACTGTATATATAATCTTGTAAAAAAGGGGACAGAATAATTTAAAAGAAGTTGCATAAAGACATGTTATTTAATCAGTTATATCAGTGCGGCATTTACCTATAGGCTTGGCAGGCTGAAACCTAGAGCCTCAGAAATTAGGGTGCTTCCAGCCAAGGTGCATAGTTATTTTGACACTGTCATTGGACATTCAGACATATGCTGTCATAACACACTGTACTCTCTAAGCAACCCTTCAGTAATTACCCCTCGCCAACGAAGTTGCGAAGGGATATAGCAATGCTACCGTCTGTCCGTCCTTCCATAACATCCTTGTGAACATTCTAGAATCAACATCCTTCAATGGATTTTGACCAAACTTGGTGCATACTTAGTCCTTAAGAGAATCTGGAACCCTATTGATTTTCAAGGTCACCGGGTCAAATTTATAGGCGAGAGGATACACCACGCTTTGCGTTGCCCTTCTTTTCTTTGTACAGTTGTACTTAATTTCAGAATATTGCAGAATTTTAAACACCCGTCATCATTCTAGCCTCTATTCTAATTGATTAAGCACTCTTCATCTTCCTCTAATAGTGAGGGTGGGAGATTGGGATAGGTCTAGCGTAATAGCCTAGGGTTTTTCTTCATTTAAATCTGGCACTTATTTAATCTATGATTTACTTATAATGCATACATGCCGCATCAATCAGAGATTATAAAATTGGTTTTTTGCTGTTTCTCCACTAAGCACATAGCATTAAGATGTAAGAGAAAATACTGGTAGGCATGGAATCAGGATAATGTGTCCGAGTGGAGCAACATGTCTACCCCCAGATTGTTGTTCCAGTGAACTAGCACTATACTAATTCAACTAAGTGTGTTGGTTGGTCTAGTATAAAGCTGACAGCATCATCATATTATCGAAATGTAACTTATTCCTGTAATGATATAGCTGAATTATTCAATTGGCATTGAACAGCAATCATTCACTCGCTAAATAACATATGCAGTCTGTATGAACATGACCATTTATATGTTACCTTGGCATTCAGTTTGCCTAACATTTTATGCATAGAAATGAAAGTTACATTTAACAAGCTCCAGTTCTATCAACAACAAAGGTCTTTTAGGTGCTGAGAACCCTTCCCCACTGAATTGCAGTTTACTATTTAATTTTGTACATAGGAATCCAGTGTACCACAGGTATTATATATTGTAGAAAAATATCAATAAATGAAATTTTGTGTTTATAGGTCAAAGCACTATTTCAAACTTCTAGTCAAGAAGTTTTAACAGATATTGCTGCATTGATGGTAACCAATGATACCGTTGCCATGGATATTGCTATAGCACTTGGAGAAAGCAGCAGTAATATTCTGTTAGGAAAAAGGGTAATTCATAAATAGATGTATATGTCAGTTGAATACATTTTGTATATTGAAAATATTTAGTTAATGTGTGCAATAAATCAATATGCATCTAATCCTTCGGATGTGAATGAATATCTCCATTTTGGAGAATACCACGCTCCTTTCATGTAAAAGACAACTTGCAGTAGCTCTTAATGAGCAATAGTTTGTTAGCACTGGTCGTTAGTGTACTTTTTGTAAGGCAAAGTTACCAACCCAATCTATTGCCTCCTCCTCATTTCCTCGTGACAATAAACACATCCATCCATTGCCCATCTCAATACCACCTCTTTTTTGCATGATATATTGTTTTTAACCTATCGACAGTTCTTGTCATAAATATAGTTGTTATGCTGCTCATTTGATGTTAAACAATAATCAATAAATCATTGTAATCCATGCACCTCTGTAATTGTGGCACTTAACAGTAATTTTGCAACTGAGTAATAATGTAAAATTTGCAAATCTATGATGTTATCAAGTAAAACAACATAGATTTTATGTTTTAACAGGCTAGCCTTTTTCTCTGTGCAAATTTTGTAAATTCTGTTTCTTACAAACTGAAGGTAATTTAATTATGCCACTTGAATTCTGGTGTATTTATGGTTGGTTTCCTAACACTTAATTGTTTTTATTTCTGTTTTCAGAAATGTAGAAAGAGCTTTGGTATTTGTTTGATTGAATCAGATTTAGTTTATCTTTTGGAAAATGGATACGAAAGTAAAATCATCAATAGATTTATCAAGGTGAATATGTTATCTAAAGCCAATCTAGTGTACTTCCTTCCTGTCAAGAAACTACAAACCTGATTGAATCTAAACTATACAGGAACGATTGTAGGATTGTCGTTTATGGAACAGAATTTAAAATTGCCTCAAGTAGTTTAATAAAAGACACAATTTTTCAGAGATATAAAACTTTTCTGTTCTATATCCGTGGTACCGCTTCTCTGTTATGAAAACATGTATGCTATTATTTCAGTTTTTGCTTTTTAACCATGAAAATAACATGCCAAGACATCAAGGCATGTTGTTAAATAAAAAAAGGCCAAGTATGTGTTATATAGCTAATTTTTATCATTATGAATAACTTGTATAAACATTTATTTATTGTAGTTGTATCCATCCACATATGACGACTCCACTACCATAATTAATAAACTTCAGCAACTTTGGATGAATGATAGGTCTCTAAATACACTAAATCAGGAGATGCAGAAACATGGAAAATATATCCCAGAATTCCATACTACACCTGATGTACATTCTCTCCTCCACCAAGTGGAGAGTTACATTTCAACAAATGTAGATTATACTGAAGAAAACTTCCTCAGGTCAAATCTGTAAGTATATTATAATTTGTCAACTTATAGTAAGCAGAAGCTGTAACTCGAAGAAAGACAGACAATATAATGACCAAAAAGAAAAGGGACCCCAAAAAAACCCCACAAAAACAAACAATGGTCGACATAACACTACACAGAAAACTAAAAATTGAGCAGTTTCTGCTCCACTAGTGGCAACAATCGAGTATGTAAGAAAAATAAAAGAATACTAAATTATACATATAATATAATATGAAACAGGCACGGCCATGAATGCTCGCAAATCTGAAAATTATCTGGCAATTTCACGCTCATCCAGTGCATCAAAAAGTGTCGAGATTTTTTGGGCCGAGATATATCAGGGACGACTTTTTTTTAGGGCCAAATTTAGTCTCATTCAATCGAACTGTCGTTCCTTATGAAATCTCAAAAGTTAACTTCCGCATAGAAACAAAAATTCTTGTCAGTATGTCAGAAGAGATTTAATAAATTAAAAAATATCAATATAAGTAAAACAAGCTAACAAAATGACTTTTATTACACACGAGTTCCGGGTTTCAGTGGTATCGGACGTACGAGAGAGGGTACAAGACTTAGGAATCACCTTTGCGCTTTATGTTAAGAAGATCTTCATTAGTTGAGTGTGTTAGTGTGTTACACGGAACGTGTTTACAATGCGTCAAAATTTTTTTTATCCGTCACTATGTGCAGCCATGTTTGTCAAAAAATCCTAAGTACACATTTTATACCATAAAGAGCTCGCATATAAGTTACTGGTTCAGCATTACTTCATATATATTTCCTATGTTTCAGAATGCCTAACACTAATTTTCACAGACATCTAAAGAGCAGTGACCAAAAAGACTATGTTCCACTTGGTGAGTTTGTTGATATTTATAAATATTTAACATGATTATTTGGTTAATACAATGATCTGGGAGAATATTCTTATTAAAACTTAGAATGTATAATCCATAATATATTTAATTACGATGAAATTACTATTTTAGTTTATACAATGTTTATTTTGTAAAACTAGCACAAATAATACAAATTTACATAAATGGGATTCGGAAACAAGCAACATGCTGAAATAAATCTGTTTCCCTTAATATACTATAAACCAACATATAACAATCATTAGCATCAACAGCAATTCTTGTAAAAAGGGTATTAAAAAAAGTGGCTACTGTCGCAGTAATTGCATATTCTTGTTACTTACTATAATGGAATGACGTGTGCTCTATTCCATTTTATTACTATTTTCATAAAATACAGAAACAATACTTTTACTACTGGACTTTGATAGGTAATGATATTTATTACAATGTGACCTGTACTTTTATTTTCTCTTTCAGATGACCAAGGAGATTATCTTTGTAGTAGAGGTAAGGATGTTTCTTTATTATTATTATTATCAAAAACATGAACTCAATGGTAGGATAATTTTATTTGGGGTAAAAATTAGAAACTATAAAATAAGTAAGAAAAGAGAATTATATAATCCAAGTATTGTGAAACCTGTCTAAACGGAATCCTGAATAAAACAGAATCATATTTATAATAAACTTTATATAAAGTTCCAATGTTGGAAATCTTAATTCAACCTGTATAAACCAAACACCTGTATATTGTGATCGCTAGGAGATTTGGTTTAGACAGGTTTTACTGTAAATGAGTTTTATACTCATATTAAAAAGTCAGAAAACTCCAGTACTAGTATCTTGATAAAATATTTCTGGTTTAATGTGAAATATTTTGTACTTAATCAAGTTTTCTGAAATACATAAATGATTGAGCTGGGAGGGGGTTATGGTGTATAAGGCCACTTTCAGCAATATTTCAGTTATACTGTGGTTGTCATTTTTATTGGTGGAGGAAACCGGAGTACCCGGAGAAAATCCCCAACCTACCGCAAGTTACTGACAATATTTATCACATAATGTTGTATCGAGTACATTAGCAGGATTTGAACTCGCAACGTTAGTGGTGATAGGCACTGATTGCATAGGTAGTTGTAAATCCAACTACCATACGAACACCACCATAATGGCCCCTCAAAAATGCTTGAATTGTTAAACATACAATGTTATAATGATTTTGAAGTATGAATTATAGTAGAAATGTTTTAAAAACTTTATTTCTACCTGCCCAACTGAAATTTAATTGTATAAGACAAACTTGATTGCTTTAGTTGCTTTTTAAAAGGATTGTAAATATGATAAGTATGTGTTACATATATTGTAGATACAGATGATATACCACTGTTAAGTAGCCTGAAGATTTATCCTACATTTAACCTGTCGTTTAATCCATATCAGTCTATTTATAACATCACTGTCAACTATACCATGATAGTACTACGATTACATGCTACAACCAAAGGTTGTCTTACTGAGGCTAGATTTGACAATATAAGTGGTTTAGTGAGGTAAGAAATTAAAAGAGGTTTGTTGGTATGGATCTAAAGTTTCTTTTAGCAATAAGATATAAATTCATTTAATAATTTGGCAAAATTTGTTATTGATTTATATTAAATTTCGTTAAATCTCGAAAACGTTTTATAATTTTTAAATAGCAAAGGGGAATTTATCCCATTCAACAGTGTTTGTTTTCGTAATAGTTTTATTTGGAGGATGTCTTACAAACCTAGCAGGCTTCATGCTGGATATGAAAAATCCCTTTCCAGTAATTATTTATTTTTTAATAGGGTTCCAAAAGGGATTTTATTTTATTTGAGGCCTCAAACAGTGACATAAAATGACACAATAAAAATTGGACTCACTGTGATACTAGTGATAATGTCTATCTTGACCTTCAAAACTGCCAGTATTCTATATTTGTAGGCTAAATAATTTGTTATAGGTGTGTTTCTTTTGGGGGAATGAAATGATGTTTGTATACCAGTAATATTTTTGCCTATAGCAACATAAGTTTCTCCTTTTAATGGTTCTCTGAATGTTTTTTTCAGTCATTGTAATTATACAATAGGACTTGGAGACAATATAATAAAGATACATATAGTTGACCTTAGTAACAGGCAGCCGGTGATAATTAACACATATACCATCAATATAAGTAGAAATGTTGGTGGACTACAAGACGGTCATAGATCAAACTCTGTTCTCAAAACATGTGTTCTTAAACAGGTATGGCTTTAGTTAAAAATAGTAATATTGGTATATTAGCATCATCCTCTTGTTAGTGGATCTAGTCTGTGTCTGTAGAAAACCTTTTTAGGTCTTCATTAAAATGAAATTGTAGAAAATTATCACATGTATATTAAAATGGAAGTATTCTTTGAGGTAATTTTACTCATTTTTGTTGTTGCAAATTATCACATGTGAATTAAAATGGATTTGAGGTAATTTAGCTTATTTTCTTTGTAAATTATTGCATGTAAACTAATATGGAAATATTCTTACCACATTTGTAATAATTTAATTGATATTTTTTGGCAAGGTATCACATGTAACCTAAAATGGAACTATACTGACACTATTGACGATAATTCAACTGATATTTTTTTTTATATTTAGGACTGTTCATTGAAATTTTTGCCTGGAGAAAGTTGTGGATTACACCCTTCAGATCAGTATGTTACCTGGAATCAGTTTATAGCAGAATCTAACAGGAAGCCATACTGTAACAGCTATCAAGACTCGATTGATGGTAGGTACATATACAGATCTCTTCTTAAGATTTTTTCAGAAAAGCTTTATTTAGTGAAGTATACTACTGAGTGTTTCAAAAGAAAGTGGGTATTTGTATTTATCGTCGAGTGGTTTGAAAAAAACCATAACACTTTAGATGAGTATCTGGACTCAAGCAAACATCCTTCACCCTTCTGCCACACTGACCTATATAATGGTAAGAAATGATGTAAGAAGTTTATATTAACAGCTAAACAGTAAGACATTTTATATGAAGTTAGTAAAAAAAATTAGTAACAATTTAGATAGTATGATATATTGCCAATCTAGATGCTAACTCAAAAATGGCATTATAAGATGCTTTGTGATGATGGTAAATTCCGTAACAAAATTATTATAAATTTATGAATTTTGAACTAGTGTTTTATATTAGACAAATGGCTATCATAAAAAGTTGAAATTAAGATGTCTCACTTGATAATCATGACTACAATGATAGTTAATTTAATTAAAATTTTACAGCTGATTGGAAAGTACCATGCAGGTCATGTGATAACAGAAACAGTTGCTATTGGAAACAGGCAAGATGGCAGCCTTTACTCTGCCAACACAGACAGCACAGTTTTGCGGAAGCCAAAAAATGTTTCAAGGGAAAAAAAGTTTTATATATTGGTGATTCTACAAATCGAGGTATCATGCATTACATTTTAGAGAAGATAAACAACACTTTGTCTGATTGGGATAAAACACACGACTTGAAGTTGTATACTGGCATAAATGAAAACCAGACGACCATGAGTTTTGCATATTATCCACAATTCTGGTTACCAAATGACCACAGACCTGGATTTGACAAAGCTATTTACCAGCTTATTAAATGGTATGTCTTGTATATGTTAGTTAAATGCAATTACATCATCTCTTTTGATAATATTGTAAAGTTAAATAGATAAATGATATTTCTGTCTATGTTAATTTTACTGGTACTTTACAGTTTTATTTGGTATGTAACAATAAATAATTAAAAAAAGAAAGTTTAAACAGTGATGGTCAATAATTCCACCAATATCAACAAAACAAATAATTACCTCTTGCCTCAAACTATTGAACAACAAAAAAATACCATGATATGTGGCATTGGAAATTCAGGTCCTGGTTTGGTACAGGCACAAAAATGTTGTAAGGTTAAACCGGGTAATGGGACTGCCCTCTGTTAATTGGACAATAGAGATGAACACAAACAATAAAAATACTTGCACTTATTAAAAATGAATGACAATACAAACATATACAGTACAATAACTAAACATGTAGAATCTGTTGGTTAACTTACTAAGGACAGTGTTAGATTCTGAAGTGTTTGTTTGACAATGTAATGAATGATTTGTATTGTAGGACTTCACCTTTAGAGAACAATAGTAACACAGTATTGATAGTAGGAGGTGTACAATGGTTAGGCAAACAACATATCAACACTATACTTAGTGCTTTGAAGAGGTACATATATTGTATTAATACATATACAGTCAAAGCTGTCTAAACTGAACCTTCTTGGAACCAACTTTTTGGTTAGGAATAGACAGGTGTTCGGTTTATACAGGTTATTCTAACAAAGATTTCCTGCATTTGGACTCATTTAAAGTTCAGTTTATACAGGAATTGGGTTTATACAAGTTTGGTTTAGTCAGATCTCACTGTGATTCCGTGATTGTTGTTGAGTCTAGTTTGCTCATATTTTATGTTTTATATTACATATACAGATATAAGGGGAGGTATCACCACCCATCTCATCCACTATTGCGTAACTTATTTGTTGCCATCACTTTTTCATCATTTCTTACCATTAGCCATGTTTAGAGATATTCTTATGGTATAAATTATTGATCAGAATTTCACACTTTGTACATTGACATTCAAATATTAATGTACAGAACTAGCACATTTGCTACGATTCTTTCAATTCTGAATTAAATGCAACTCATTTATTGAAGAAGAAAAAATTTATGTCAATAGTCTTACAAATGAAGACAAGTAGTTACAAAAGATCATGTTACAAAAACAACCATCATTGAATAACCTTCAAGTAATGTTACTCTATGGCAAGGTACTACAAACCTGGTTTTGTGTAAAAACAATACATATACAATAATCTTAGAAGAATGAAAATATTGAAACTACATCACTATGAAACATCAGGGTTATGGATGTTAAGTACCACTTTCAACAGTATCTCAGTTATATTGTGGTAGTTAGTTTCATTTGTGGAACAAGATATAAATATTGATAACATCTCTTCAATAACCACAATATTACCTTATTGAATTCTGAAAGAAAACATTTAAGATTAGAAAAATAATCTCCTAGAACAAGTAATTAAAGGTGACATTTGTTGTTTTAGGGAAGGATTGACAGGTATTAGACTAGTTATGAAAGGACATGGAGCTGGCTTTCATCAACATGTAGAAGGAGTACATTTTGCATCATTGGTATGTATTTTATCTTGGGGGTTATTCTGAGGGTCAGGGTTATGGGTATTAAACATTATTTTCAACAATTTACCAGTTATATTGTAACAGTCAGTTTTATTGATGGAGGAAACCAGACAAATCACTGACAAACTTTATCACATAAAGTTGTGTTGAGTACACCTTGCCATGGACGGGAATCAACCCACAACTTAGTGGCTCAGATTGCATAAGTTGTTGTACAATCACAACCACAATAGCCATGGGCATTATTGCATTATTTTCCTTTGATCTTTTTATGGCTTATATACCAGAGTGTAAGCAACAGCTAACAACTATGAAATAATACTCACAGATATGAAATATTGCACACTTTCAATCTGGGCTGTTGTATTTATTACTTTCAGAGAGCAGAGCAATAATCAACGACTGAGATGTGATATTGCATGGCTTCATGTTACAAGTCATTTATACCACGGTTTTCCGAGTTTAATGGTTCAAAAATTGAACCATGGTATAAATATTACATATTTTATCTTCTTTATATGTAAGAAAAAACATAGATATCAATTTAGTGTGCACTGCAAGTATGGTATAAGCTAATTTTTTTTGGATACATATACTAATATTTTATACTGTAAGAAATTTTGTTTTGTTTAACTATTGAAATTGTTACTTTTATTTTTGTATGAACTTATTCTTGATAACGTAGTAAATAATGCTTATTTTCGGGAATTTAGTTTTTATAATTTTTTTTATCACATGACTGTATGGTCCACCGTCCAGATTTGACTGTTCCTTCAATGATTAAATATATAGTTGTAGCACAACATATTAACAACTGTGCTATATTTCAACCACATTTCAAATTTTTGTATCCACATCGATGGTATAATAATTAGCATGCTTGCCTCAAGTACGGTAGATCATGAATTCTAGCCAGGGTCAGGTCAAACCAAAGACTGAAATTGGTATTTGCTGCTTCTCAGCTAAATACACAGCATTAAGGATAGGAGCAAAGACTAGTTGGCCCGAAATAGGATAATATGTCCAAGTGGAGCGATATGTCTAATTACGGACTGTTGTTTCAGTGAGCTAGTACTATAATAATCCAACTAAGGTTTTTATAGTGTAATTTGAATGTTGTGTTAAATATTATTTGTTAAATCTGCTGATCTATGATTTCCATAGCTTGTAGTATGGGTTGTTCTGACAGTTGAATCCTGTAAAATGTGTTTCTTCCTATTTAACTATTATAACTTTATGGTAAACAAATCTGCTATTATATTGAATTTAATTATTTGCTATTCATTGTTCTCAGGCCCACCAACAGAAGTTAGAACTACAAGAAAGAGAAGTAAGCAGATTTGCCTCCCACCATGGGTTTCATGTAGTACCAACATTTAATATGACCATGTCTAGATACCAAGATTTTCTACAGGGAAAATGTGCATGCCATTTTCACAAGGTATGATTATTTCAGAATTTCAACAAGCTCAATAATGTCTAAAAAGAAATTGATAATACAATTTTTGGTAAACAGTAGTCAAACCTGGCTATGTGGTCACCTCTATTAAGCAGTCACCTGTATTTAAAGGTCACATTTTATTGTCCTGTCATAGAAAATTCCATATGAATTTAACCTCTTTTAAGAGGTCACCTATCTTAAAAGGCCACTTTTTTTTTGTTTGTCCCAAAGGTGGCCTCTTAATACAGGTTAGACAGTACAGTATATACAATCATATTCTGTTTTATTTTTTAATGAAAAAACATATCTAAACTGTTATATTTTTGTGTTGTGGTAGCAGGAAATATTATCTTTGATTTTGGGAAATAATATAAAGGCCTAAGTTTTTTTTATACTAAACTGGATCATTTGTATTCAATTCACATGTGGAAAACACTTGATCATTTCCCTAAAGTTTGGGCCCATGAAACTAGTTTAACCTGCCACTTATTATTTAAATGCCTGTACCAAGTCAGGAAACTGATCAGTTATGTGTGGTAGGGCTATCCATTTTGCCTGTTTCCACAATGTTTCGATTAGATTTTAGACTTGTTCTGATGGTGTACATGTGGTATTTGGCAGTGAATGGCAATCATGTTTCTGATTTTAGACTTGTTCTGATGGTGTACATGTGGTATTTGGCAGTGAATGGCAATCATGTTTCTGATTTTAGACTTGTTCTGATGGTGTACATGTGGTATTTGGCAGTGAATGGCAATCATGTTTCAGATTTTAGACTTGTTCTGATGGTGTACATGTGGTATTTGGCAGTGAATGGCAATCATGTTTCTGATTTTGGACTTGTTCTGATGGTGTACATGTGGTATTTGGCAGTGAATGGCAATCATGTTTCTGATTTTAGACTTGTTCTGATGGTGTACATGTGGTATTTGGCAGTGAATGGCAATCATGTTTCTGATTTTAGACTTGTTCTGATGGTGTACATGTGGTATTTGGCAGTGAATGGCAATCATGTTTCAGATTTTAGACTTGTTCTGATGGTGTACATGTGGTATTTGGCAGTGAATGGCAATCATGTTTCTGATTTTGGACTTGTTCTGATGGTGTACATGTGGTATTTGGCAGTGAATGGCAATCATGTTTCTGATTTTGGACTTGTTCTGATGGTGTACATGTGGTATTTGTCAGTGAATGGCAATCATGTTTCTGATTTTGGACTTGTTCTGATGGTGTACATGTGGTATTTGGCAGTGAATGGCAATCATGTTTCTGATTTTGGACTTGTTCTGATGGTGTACATGTGGTATTTGTCAGTGAATGGCAATCATGTTTCTGATTTTGGACTTGTTCTGATGGTGTACATGTGGTATTTGGCAGTGAATGGCAATCATGTTTCTGATTTTGGACTTGTTCTGATGGTGTACATGTGGTATTTGTCAGTGAATGGCAATCATGTTTCTGATTTTGGACTTGTTCTGATGGTGTACATGTGGTATTTGGCAGTGAATGGCAATCATGTTTCTGATTTTGGACTTGTTCTGATGGTGTACATGTGGTATTTGGCAGTGAATGGCAATCATGTTTCAGATTTTAGACTTGTTCTGATGGTGTACATGTGGTATTTGTCAGTGAATGGCAATCATGTTTCTGATTTTGGACTTGTTCTGATGGTGTACATGTGGTATTTGGCAGTGAATGGCAATCATGTTTCAGATTTTGGACTTGTTCTGATGGTGTACATGTGGTATTTGGCAGTGAATGGCAATCATGTTTCAGATTTTAGACTTGTTCTGATGGTGTACATGTGGTATTTGTCAGTGAATGGCAATCATGTTTCTGATTTTGGACTTGTTCTGATGGTGTACATGTGGTATTTGGCAGTGAATGGCAATCATGTTTCTGATTTTGGACTTGTTCTGATGGTGTACATGTGGTATTTGGCAGTGAATGGCAATCATGTTTCTGATTTTGGACTTGTTCTGATGGTGTACATGTGGTATTTGGCAGTGAATGGCAATCATGTTTCAGATTTTAGACTTGTTCTGATGGTGTACATGTGGTATTTGTCAGTGAATGGCAATCATGTTTCTGATTTTGGACTTGTTCTGATGGTGTACATGTGGTATTTGGCAGTGAATGGCAATCATGTTTCAGATTTTGGACTTGTTCTGATGGTGTACATGTGGTATTTGGCAGTGAATGGCAATCATGTTTCAGATTTTAGACTTGTTCTGATGGTGTACATGTGGTATTTGTCAGTGAATGGCAATCATGTTTCTGATTTTGGACTTGTTCTGATGGTGTACATGTGGTATTTGGCAGTGAATGGCAATCATGTTTCAGATTTTGGACTTGTTCTGATGGTGTACATGTGGTATTTGGCAGTGAATGGCAATCATGTTTCAGATTTTAGACTTGTTCTGATGGTGTACATGTGGTATTTGTCAGTGAATGGCAATCATGTTTCTGATTTTGGACTTGTTCTGATGGTGTACATGTGGTATTTGTCAGTGAATGGCAATCATGTTTCAGATTTTGGACTTGTTCTGATGGTGTACATGTGGTATTTGTCAGTGAATGGCAATCATGTTTCTGATTTTGGACTTGTTCTGATGGTGTACATGTGGTATTTGGCAGTGAATGGCAATCATGTTTCAGATTTTGGACTTGTTCTGATGGTGTACATGTGGTATTTGGCAGTGAATGGCAATCATGTTTCAGATTTTAGACTTGTTCTGATGGTGTACATGTGGTATTTGTCAGTGAATGGCAATCATGTTTCTGATTTTGGACTTGTTCTGATGGTGTACATGTGGTATTTGGCAGTGAATGGCAATCATGTTTCAGATTTTGGACTTGTTCTGATGGTGTACATGTGGTATTTGGCAGTGAATGGCAATCATGTTTCAGATTTTAGACTTGTTCTGATGGTGTACATGTGGTATTTGTCAGTGAATGGCAATCATGTTTCTGATTTTGGACTTGTTCTGATGGTGTACATGTGGTATTTGGCAGTGAATGGCAATCATGTTTCAGATTTTGGACTTGTTCTGATGGTGTACATGTGGTATTTGGCAGTGAATGGCAATCATGTTTCAGATTTTAGACTTGTTCTGATGGTGTACATGTGGTATTTGTCAGTGAATGGCAATCATGTTTCTGATTTTGGACTTGTTCTGATGGTGTACATGTGGTATTTGGCAGTGAATGGCAATCATGTTTCAGATTTTGGACTTGTTCTGATGGTGTACATGTGGTATTTGGCAGTGAATGGCAATCATGTTTCAGATTTTGGACTTGTTCTGATGGTGTACATGTGGTATTTGGCAGTGAATGGCAATCATGTTTCAGATTTTAGACTTGTTCTGATGGTGTACATGTGGTATTTGTCAGTGAATGGCAATCATGTTTCTGATTTTGGACTTGTTCTGATGGTGTACATGTGGTATTTGGCAGTGAATGGCAATCATGTTTCAGATTTTGGACTTGTTCTGATGGTGTACATGTGGTATTTGGCAGTGAATGGCAATCATGTTTCAGATTTTAGACTTGTTCTGATGGTGTACATGTGGTATTTGTCAGTGAATGGCAATCATGTTTCTGATTTTGGACTTGTTCTGATGGTGTACATGTGGTATTTGGCAGTGAATGGCAATCATGTTTCAGATTTTGGACTTGTTCTGATGGTGTACATGTGGTATTTGGCAGTGAATGGCAATCATGTTTCAGATTTTGGACTTGTTCTGATGGTGTACATGTGGTATTTGGCAGTGAATGGCAATCATGTTTCAGATTTTAGACTTGTTCTGATGGTGTACATGTGGTATTTGTCAGTGAATGGCAATCATGTTTCTGATTTTGGACTTGTTCTGATGGTGTACATGTGGTATTTGGCAGTGAATGGCAATCATGTTTCAGATTTTGGACTTGTTCTGATGGTGTACATGTGGTATTTGGCAGTGAAAGGCAATCATGTTTCAGATTTTAGACTTGTTCTGATGGTGTACATGTGGTATTTGTCAGTGAATGGCAATCATGTTTCTGATTTTGGACTTGTTCTGATGGTGTACATGTGGTATTTGGCAGTGAATGGCAATCATGTTTCAGATTTTGGACTTGTTCTGATGGTGTACATGTGGTATTTGTCAGTGAATGGCAATCATGTTTCTGATTTTGGACTTGTTCTGATGGTGTACATGTGGTATTTGGCAGTGAATGGCAATCATGTTTCAGATTTTGGACTTGTTCTGATGGTGTACATGTGGTATTTGGCAGTGAGTGGCAATCATGTTTCTGATTTTGGACTTGTTCTGATGGTGTACATGTGGTATTTGGCAGTGAATGGCAATCATGTTTCTGATTTTAGACTTGTTCTGATGGTGTACATGTGGTATTTGGCAGTGAATGGCAATCATGTTTCAGATTTTAGACTTGTTCTGATGGTGTACATGTGGTATTTGTCAGTGAATGGCAATCATGTTTCTGATTTTGGACTTGTTCTGATGGTGTACATGTGGTATTTGGCAGTGAATGGCAATCATGTTTCAGATTTTGGACTTGTTCTGATGGTGTACATGTGGTATTTGTCAGTGAATGGCAATCATGTTTCTGATTTTGGACTTGTTCTGATGGTGTACATGTGGTATTTGGCAGTGAATGGCAATCATGTTTCAGATTTTGGACTTGTTCTGATGGTGTACATGTGGTATTTGGCAGTGAGTGGTAATCATGTTTCTGATTTTGGACTTGTTCTGATGGTGTACATGTGGTATTTGGCAGTGAATGGCAATCATGTTTCAGATTTTGGACTTGTTCTGATGGTGTACATGTGGTATTTGGCAGTGAATGGCAATCATGTTTCAGATTTTGGACTTGTTCTGATGGTGTACATGTGGTATTTGGCAGTGAATGGCAATCATGTTTCAGATTTTGGACTTGTTCTGATGGTGTACATGTGGTATTTGGCAGTGAATGGCAATCATGTTTCTGATTTTAGACTTGTTCTGATGGTGTACATGTGGTATTTGGCAGTGAATGGCAATCATGTTTCTGATTTTGGACTTGTTCTGATGGTGTACATGTGGTATTTGGCAGTGAATGGCAATCATGTTTCTGATTTTGGACTTGTTCTGATGGTGTACATGTGGTATTTGTCAGTGAATGGCAATCATGTTTCTGATTTTGGACTTGTTCTGATGGTGTACATGTGGTATTTGGCAGTGAATGGCAATCATGTTTCTGATTTTGGACTTGTTCTGATGGTGTACATGTGGTATTTGTCAGTGAATGGCAATCATGTTTCTGATTTTGGACTTGTTCTGATGGTGTACATGTGGTATTTGGCAGTGAATGGCAATCATGTTTCTGATTTTGGACTTGTTCTGATGGTGTACATGTGGTATTTGGCAGTGAATGGCAATCATGTTTCAGATTTTAGACTTGTTCTGATGGTGTACATGTGGTATTTGTCAGTGAATGGCAATCATGTTTCTGATTTTGGACTTGTTCTGATGGTGTACATGTGGTATTTGGCAGTGAATGGCAATCATGTTTCAGATTTTGGACTTGTTCTGATGGTGTACATGTGGTATTTGGCAGTGAATGGCAATCATGTTTCAGATTTTAGACTTGTTCTGATGGTGTACATGTGGTATTTGTCAGTGAATGGCAATCATGTTTCTGATTTTGGACTTGTTCTGATGGTGTACATGTGGTATTTGGCAGTGAATGGCAATCATGTTTCTGATTTTGGACTTGTTCTGATGGTGTACATGTGGTATTTGGCAGTGAATGGCAATCATGTTTCTGATTTTGGACTTGTTCTGATGGTGTACATGTGGTATTTGGCAGTGAATGGCAATCATGTTTCAGATTTTAGACTTGTTCTGATGGTGTACATGTGGTATTTGTCAGTGAATGGCAATCATGTTTCTGATTTTGGACTTGTTCTGATGGTGTACATGTGGTATTTGGCAGTGAATGGCAATCATGTTTCAGATTTTGGACTTGTTCTGATGGTGTACATGTGGTATTTGGCAGTGAATGGCAATCATGTTTCAGATTTTAGACTTGTTCTGATGGTGTACATGTGGTATTTGTCAGTGAATGGCAATCATGTTTCTGATTTTGGACTTGTTCTGATGGTGTACATGTGGTATTTGGCAGTGAATGGCAATCATGTTTCAGATTTTGGACTTGTTCTGATGGTGTACATGTGGTATTTGGCAGTGAATGGCAATCATGTTTCAGATTTTAGACTTGTTCTGATGGTGTACATGTGGTATTTGTCAGTGAATGGCAATCATGTTTCTGATTTTGGACTTGTTCTGATGGTGTACATGTGGTATTTGGCAGTGAATGGCAATCATGTTTCAGATTTTGGACTTGTTCTGATGGTGTACATGTGGTATTTGTCAGTGAATGGCAATCATGTTTCTGATTTTGGACTTGTTCTGATGGTGTACATGTGGTATTTGGCAGTGAATGGCAATCATGTTTCAGATTTTGGACTTGTTCTGATGGTGTACATGTGGTATTTGGCAGTGAATGGCAATCATGTTTCAGATTTTAGACTTGTTCTGATGGTGTACATGTGGTATTTGTCAGTGAATGGCAATCATGTTTCTGATTTTGGACTTGTTCTGATGGTGTACATGTGGTATTTGGCAGTGAATGGCAATCATGTTTCAGATTTTGGACTTGTTCTGATGGTGTACATGTGGTATTTGGCAGTGAATGGCAATCATGTTTCAGATTTTAGACTTGTTCTGATGGTGTACATGTGGTATTTGTCAGTGAATGGCAATCATGTTTCTGATTTTGGACTTGTTCTGATGGTGTACATGTGGTATTTGGCAGTGAATGGCAATCATGTTTCAGATTTTGGACTTGTTCTGATGGTGTACATGTGGTATTTGGCAGTGAATGGCAATCATGTTTCAGATTTTAGACTTGTTCTGATGGTGTACATGTGGTATTTGTCAGTGAATGGCAATCATGTTTCTGATTTTGGACTTGTTCTGATGGTGTACATGTGGTATTTGGCAGTGAATGGCAATCATGTTTCAGATTTTGGACTTGTTCTGATGGTGTACATGTGGTATTTGGCAGTGAATGGCAATCATGTTTCAGATTTTGGACTTGTTCTGATGGTGTACATGTGGTATTTGGCAGTGAATGGCAATCATGTTTCAGATTTTAGACTTGTTCTGATGGTGTACATGTGGTATTTGTCAGTGAATGGCAATCATGTTTCTGATTTTGGACTTGTTCTGATGGTGTACATGTGGTATTTGGCAGTGAATGGCAATCATGTTTCAGATTTTGGACTTGTTCTGATGGTGTACATGTGGTATTTGGCAGTGAATGGCAATCATGTTTCAGATTTTAGACTTGTTCTGATGGTGTACATGTGGTATTTGTCAGTGAATGGCAATCATGTTTCTGATTTTGGACTTGTTCTGATGGTGTACATGTGGTATTTGGCAGTGAATGGCAATCATGTTTCAGATTTTGGACTTGTTCTGATGGTGTACATGTGGTATTTGGCAGTGAATGGCAATCATGTTTCAGATTTTGGACTTGTTCTGATGGTGTACATGTGGTATTTGGCAGTGAATGGCAATCATGTTTCAGATTTTAGACTTGTTCTGATGGTGTACATGTGGTATTTGTCAGTGAATGGCAATCATGTTTCTGATTTTGGACTTGTTCTGATGGTGTACATGTGGTATTTGGCAGTGAATGGCAATCATGTTTCAGATTTTGGACTTGTTCTGATGGTGTACATGTGGTATTTGGCAGTGAAAGGCAATCATGTTTCAGATTTTAGACTTGTTCTGATGGTGTACATGTGGTATTTGTCAGTGAATGGCAATCATGTTTCTGATTTTGGACTTGTTCTGATGGTGTACATGTGGTATTTGGCAGTGAATGGCAATCATGTTTCAGATTTTGGACTTGTTCTGATGGTGTACATGTGGTATTTGTCAGTGAATGGCAATCATGTTTCTGATTTTGGACTTGTTCTGATGGTGTACATGTGGTATTTGGCAGTGAATGGCAATCATGTTTCAGATTTTGGACTTGTTCTGATGGTGTACATGTGGTATTTGGCAGTGAGTGGCAATCATGTTTCTGATTTTGGACTTGTTCTGATGGTGTACATGTGGTATTTGGCAGTGAATGGCAATCATGTTTCTGATTTTAGACTTGTTCTGATGGTGTACATGTGGTATTTGGCAGTGAATGGCAATCATGTTTCAGATTTTAGACTTGTTCTGATGGTGTACATGTGGTATTTGTCAGTGAATGGCAATCATGTTTCTGATTTTGGACTTGTTCTGATGGTGTACATGTGGTATTTGGCAGTGAATGGCAATCATGTTTCAGATTTTGGACTTGTTCTGATGGTGTACATGTGGTATTTGTCAGTGAATGGCAATCATGTTTCTGATTTTGGACTTGTTCTGATGGTGTACATGTGGTATTTGGCAGTGAATGGCAATCATGTTTCAGATTTTGGACTTGTTCTGATGGTGTACATGTGGTATTTGGCAGTGAGTGGTAATCATGTTTCTGATTTTGGACTTGTTCTGATGGTGTACATGTGGTATTTGGCAGTGAATGGCAATCATGTTTCAGATTTTGGACTTGTTCTGATGGTGTACATGTGGTATTTGGCAGTGAATGGCAATCATGTTTCAGATTTTGGACTTGTTCTGATGGTGTACATGTGGTATTTGGCAGTGAATGGCAATCATGTTTCAGATTTTGGACTTGTTCTGATGGTGTACATGTGGTATTTGGCAGTGAATGGCAATCATGTTTCTGATTTTAGACTTGTTCTGATGGTGTACATGTGGTATTTGGCAGTGAATGGCAATCATGTTTCTGATTTTGGACTTGTTCTGATGGTGTACATGTGGTATTTGGCAGTGAATGGCAATCATGTTTCTGATTTTGGACTTGTTCTGATGGTGTACATGTGGTATTTGACAGTGAATGGCAATCATGTTTCTGATTTTGGACTTGTTCTGATGGTGTACATGTGGTATTTGGCAGTGAATGGCAATCATGTTTCAGATTTTGGACTTGTTCTGATGGTGTACATGTGGTATTTAGCAGTGAATGGCAATCATGTTTCAGATTTTGGACTTGTTCTGATGGTGTACATGTGGTATTTGTCAGTGAATGGCAATCATGTTTCTGATTTTGGACTTGTTCTGATGGTGTACATGTGGTATTTAGCAGTGAATGGCAATCATGTTTCAGATTTTGGACTTGTTCTGATGGTGTACATGTGGTATTTGTCAGTGAATGGCAATCATGTTTCTGATTTTGGACTTGTTCTGATGGTGTACATGTGGTATTTGTCAGTGAATGGCAATCATGTTTCAGATTTTAGACTTGTTCTGATGGTGTACATGTGGTATTTGTCAGTGAATGGCAATCATGTTTCTGATTTTGGACTTGTTCTGATGGTGTACATGTGGTATTTGTCAGTGAATGGCAATCATGTTTCAGATTTTAGACTTGTTCTGATGGTGTACATGTGGTATTTGTCAGTGAAAGGCAATCATGTTTCTGATTTTGGACTTGTTCTGATGGTGTACATGTGGTATTTGTCAGTGAATGGCAATCATGTTTCAGATTTTAGACTTGTTCTGATGGTGTACATGTGGTATTTGTCAGTGAATGGCAATCATGTTTCTGATTTTAGACTTGTTCTGATGGTGTACATGTGGTATTTGTCAGTGAATGGCAATCATGTTTCAGATTTTAGACTTGTTCTGATGGTGTACATGTGGTATTTGTCAGTGAATGGCAATCATGTTTCTGATTTTGGACTTGTTCTGATGGTGTACATGTGGTATTTGGCAGTGAATGGCAATCATGTTTCTGATTTTAGACTTGTTCTGATGGTGTACATGTGGTATTTGGCAGTGAATGGCAATCATGTTTCTGATTTTAGACTTGTTCTGATGGTGTACATGTGGTATTTGGCAGTGAATGGCAATCATGTTTCAGATTTTGGACTTGTTCTGATGGTGTACATGTGGTATTTGTCAGTGAATGGCAATCATGTTTCTGATTTTGGACTTGTTCTGATGGTGTACATGTGGTATTTGTCAGTGAATGGCAATCATGTTTCTGATTTTGGACTTGTTCTGATGGTGTACATGTGGTATTTGGCAGTGAATGGCAATCATGTTTCTGATTTTAGACTTGTTCTGATGGTGTACATGTGGTATTTGGCAGTGAATGGCAATCATGTTTCTGATTTTAGACTTGTTCTGATGGTGTACATGTGGTATTTGGCAGTGAATGGCAATCATGTTTCAGATTTTGGACTTGTTCTGATGGTGTACATGTGGTATTTGGCAGTGAATGGCAATCATGTTTCTGATTTTAGACTTGTTCTGATGGTGTACATGTGGTATTTGGCAGTGAATGGCAATCATGTTTCTGATTTTAGACTTGTTCTGATGGTGTACATGTGGTATTTGTCAGTGAATGGCAATCATGTTTCTGATTTTGGACTTGGTCTGATGGTGTACATGTGGTATTTGGCAGTGAATGGCAATCATGTTTCTGATTTTGGACTTGTTCTGATGGTGTACATGTGGTATTTGGCAGTGAGTGGCAATCATGTTTCTGATTTTGGACTTGTTCTGATGGTGTACATGTGGTATTTGGCAGTGAGTGGCAATCATGTTTCTGATTTTGGACTTGTTCTGATGGTGTACATGTGGTATTTGGCAGTGAATGGCAATCATGTTTCAGATTTTGGACTTGTTCTGATGGTGTACATGTGGTATTTAGCAGTGAATGGCAATCATGTTTCAGATTTTGGACTTGTTCTGATGGTGTACATGTGGTATTTGGCAATGAGTGGCAATCATGTTTCTGATTTTGGACTTGTTCTGATGGTGTACATGTGGTATTTGGCAGTGAATGGCAATCATGTTTCAGATTTTGGACTTGTTCTGATGGTGTACATGTGGTATTTAGCAGTGAATGGCAATCATGTTTCAGATTTTGGACTTGTTCTGATGGTGTACATGTGGTATTTGGCAGTGAATGGCAATCATGTTTCAGATTTTGGACTTGTTCTGATGGTGTACATGTGGTATTTGGCAGTGAGTGGCAATCATGTTTCTGATTTTGGACTTGTTCTGATGGTGTACATGTGGTATTTGGCAGTGAATGGCAATCATGTTTCAGATTTTGGACTTGTTCTGATGGTGTACATGTGGTATTTAGCAGTGAATGGCAATCATGTTTCAGATTTTGGACTTGTTCTGATGGTGTACATGTGGTATTTGGCAGTGAATGGCAATCATGTTTCAGATTTTGGACTTGTTCTGATGGTGTACATGTGGTATTTGGCAGTGAGTGGCAATCATGTTTCTGATTTTGGACTTGTTCTGATGGTGTACATGTGGTATTTGGCAGTGAATGGCAATCATGTTTCAGATTTTGGACTTGTTCTGATGGTGTACATGTGGTATTTAGCAGTGAATGGCAATCATGTTTCTGATTTTGGACTTGGTCTGATGGTGTACATGTGGTATTTGGCAGTGAATGGCAATCATGTTTCTGATTTTAGACTTGTTCTGATGGTGTACATGTGGTATTTGGCAGTGAATGGCAATCATGTTTTTGATTTTGGACTTGGTCTGATGGTGTACATGTGGTATTTGGCAGTGAATGGCAATCATGTTTCTGATTTTGGACTTGTTCTGATGGTGTACATGTGGTATTTGGCAGTGAAAGGCAATCATGTTTCTGATTTTGGACTTGTTCTGATGGTGTACATGTGGTATTTGGCAGTGAAAGGCAATCATGTTTCTGATTTTGGACTTGGTCTGATGGTGTACATGTGGTATTTGGCAGTGAATGGCAATCATGTTTCTGATTTTAGACTTGTTCTGATGGTGTACATGTGGTATTTGGCAGTGAATGGCAATCATGTTTCTGATTTTGGACTTGGTCTGATGGTGTACATGTGGTATTTGGCAGTGAATGGCAATCATGTTTCTGATTTTGGACTTGTTCTGATGGTGTACATGTGGTATTTGGCAGTGAATGGCAATCATGTTTCTGATTTTGGACTTGTTCTGATGGTGTACATGTGGTATTTGGCAGTGAGTGGCAATCATGTTTCTGATTTTGGACTTGTTCTGATGGTGTACATGTGGTATTTGGCAGTGAGTGGCAATCATGTTTCTGATTTTGGACTTGTTCTGATGGTGTACATGTGGTATTTGGCAGTGAATGGCAATCATGTTTCAGATTTTGGACTTGTTCTGATGGTGTACATGTGGTATTTGGCAGTGAATGGCAATCATGTTTCTGATTTTAGACTTGTTCTGATGGTGTACATGTGGTATTTGGCAGTGAATGGCAATCATGTTTCTGATTTTGGACTTGGTCTGATGGTGTACATGTGGTATTTGGCAGTGAATGGCAATCATGTTTCTGATTTTGGACTTGTTCTGATGGTGTACATGTGGTATTTGGCAGTGAGTGGCAATCATGTTTCTGATTTTGGACTTGTTCTGATGGTGTACATGTGGTATTTGGCAGTGAGTGGCAATCATGTTTCTGATTTTGGACTTGTTCTGATGGTGTACATGTGGTATTTGGCAGTGAATGGCAATCATGTTTCAGATTTTGGACTTGTTCTGATGGTGTACATGTGGTATTTAGCAGTGAATGGCAATCATGTTTCAGATTTTGGACTTGTTCTGATGGTGTACATGTGGTATTTGGCAGTGAGTGGCAATCATGTTTCTGATTTTGGACTTGTTCTGATGGTGTACATGTGGTATTTGGCAGTGAATGGCAATCATGTTTCAGATTTTGGACTTGTTCTGATGGTGTACATGTGGTATTTAGCAGTGAATGGCAATCATGTTTCAGATTTTGGACTTGTTCTGATGGTGTACATGTGGTATTTGGCAGTGAATGGCAATCATGTTTCAGATTTTGGACTTGTTCTGATGGTGTACATGTGGTATTTGGCAGTGAGTGGCAATCATGTTTCTGATTTTGGACTTGTTCTGATGGTGTACATGTGGTATTTGGCAGTGAATGGCAATCATGTTTCAGATTTTGGACTTGTTCTGATGGTGTACATGTGGTATTTAGCAGTGAATGGCAATCATGTTTCAGATTTTGGACTTGTTCTGATGGTGTACATGTGGTATTTGGCAGTGAGTGGCAATCATGTTTCAGATTTTGGACTTGTTCTGATGGTGTACATGTGGTATTTGGCAGTGAGTGGCAATCATGTTTCTGATTTTGGACTTGTTCTGATGGTGTACATGTGGTATTTGGCAGTGAATGGCAATCATGTTTCAGATTTTGGACTTGTTCTGATGGTGTACATGTGGTATTTAGCAGTGAATGGCAATCATGTTTCTGATTTTGGACTTGGTCTGATGGTGTACATGTGGTATTTGGCAGTGAATGGCAATCATGTTTCTGATTTTAGACTTGTTCTGATGGTGTACATGTGGTATTTGGCAGTGAATGGCAATCATGTTTTTGATTTTGGACTTGGTCTGATGGTGTACATGTGGTATTTGGCAGTGAATGGCAATCATGTTTCTGATTTTGGACTTGTTCTGATGGTGTACATGTGGTATTTGGCAGTGAAAGGCAATCATGTTTCTGATTTTGGACTTGTTCTGATGGTGTACATGTGGTATTTGGCAGTGAAAGGCAATCATGTTTCTGATTTTGGACTTGGTCTGATGGTGTACATGTGGTATTTGGCAGTGAATGGCAATCATGTTTCTGATTTTAGACTTGTTCTGATGGTGTACATGTGGTATTTGGCAGTGAATGGCAATCATGTTTCTGATTTTGGACTTGGTCTGATGGTGTACATGTGGTATTTGGCAGTGAATGGCAATCATGTTTCTGATTTTGGACTTGTTCTGATGGTGTACATGTGGTATTTGGCAGTGAATGGCAATCATGTTTCTGATTTTGGACTTGTTCTGATGGTGTACATGTGGTATTTGGCAGTGAGTGGCAATCATGTTTCTGATTTTGGACTTGTTCTGATGGTGTACATGTGGTATTTGGCAGTGAGTGGCAATCATGTTTCTGATTTTGGACTTGTTCTGATGGTGTACATGTGGTATTTGGCAGTGAATGGCAATCATGTTTCAGATTTTGGACTTGTTCTGATGGTGTACATGTGGTATTTAGCAGTGAATGGCAATCATGTTTCAGATTTTGGACTTGTTCTGATGGTGTACATGTGGTATTTGGCAGTGAGTGGCAATCATGTTTCTGATTTTGGACTTGTTCTGATGGTGTACATGTGGTATTTGGCAGTGAATGGCAATCATGTTTCAGATTTTGGACTTGTTCTGATGGTGTACATGTGGTATTTAGCAGTGAATGGCAATCATGTTTCAGATTTTGGACTTGTTCTGATGGTGTACATGTGGTATTTAGCAGTGAATGGCAATCATGTTTCAGATTTTGGACTTGTTCTGATGGTGTACATGTGGTATTTGGCAGTGAGTGGCAATCATGTTTCTGATTTTGGACTTGTTCTGATGGTGTACATGTGGTATTTGGCAGTGAGTGGCAATCATGTTTCTGATTTTGGACTTGTTCTGATGGTGTACATGTGGTATTTGGCAGTGAATGGCAATCATGTTTCAGATTTTGGACTTGTTCTGATGGTGTACATGTGGTATTTAGCAGTGAATGGCAATCATGTTTCTGATTTTGGACTTGTTCTGATGGTGTACATGTGGTATTTAGCAGTGAATGGCAATCATATTTCAGATTTTGGACTTGTTCTGATGGTGTACATGTGGTATTTAGCAGTGAATGGCAATCATGTTTCAGATTTTGGACTTGTTCTGATGGTGTACATGTGGTATTTAGCAGTGAATGGCAATCATGTTTCAGATTTTGGACTTGTTCTGATGGTGTACATGTGGTTTTTAGCAGTGAATGGCAATCATGTTTCAGATTTTAGACTTGTTCTGATGGTGTACATGTGGTATTTAGCAGTGAATGGCAATCATGTTTCAGATTTTGGACTTGTTCTGATGGTGTACATGTGGTATTTAGCAGTGAATGGCAATCATGTTTCAGATTTTGGACTTGTTCTGATGGTGTACATGTGGTATTTGGCAGTGAATGGCAATCATGTTTCAGATTTTGGACTTGTTCTGATGGTGTACATGTGGTATTTGGCAGTGAAAGGCAATCATGTTTCTGATTTTGGACTTGTTCTGATGGTGTACATGTGGTATTTGGCAGTGAAAGGCAATCATGTTTCTGATTTTGGACTTGTTCTGATGGTGTACATGTGGTATTTAGCAGTGAATGGCAATCATGTTTCAGATTTTGGACTTGTTCTGATGGTGTACATGTGGTATTTGGCAGTGAATGGCAATCATGTTTCAGATTTTGGACTTGTTCTGATGGTGTACATGTGGTATTTGGCAGTGAAAGGCAATCATGTTTCTGATTTTGGACTTGTTCTGATGGTGTACATGTGGTATTTGGCAGTGAAAGGCAATCATGTTTCTGATTTTGGACTTGTTCTGATGGTGTACATGTGGTATTTGGCAGTGAAAGGCAATCATGTTTCTGATTTTGGACTTGTTCTGATGGTGTACATGTGGTATTTGGCAGTGAAAGGCAATCATGTTTCTGATTTTGGACTTGTTCTGATGGTGTACATGTGGTATTTGGCAGTGAAAGGCAATCATGTTTCTGATTTTGGACTTGTTCTGATGGTGTACATGTGGTATTTAGCAGTGAATGGCAATCATGTTTCTGATTTTGGACTTGTTCTGATGGTGTACATGTGGTATTTGGCAGTGAAAGGCAATCATGTTTCTGATTTTGGACTTGTTCTGATGGTGTACATGTGGTATTTGGCAGTGAAAGGCAATCATGTTTCTGATTTTGGACTTGTTCTGATGGTGTACATGTGGTATTTGGCAGTGAAAGGCAATCATGTTTCAGATTTTGGACTTGTTCTGATGGTGTACATGTGGTATTTGGCAGTGAATGGCAATCATGTTTCTGATTTTGGACTTGTTCTGATGGTGTACATGTGGTATTTGGCAGTGAATGGCAATCATGTTTCTGATTTTGGACTTGTTCTGATGGTGTACATGTGGTATTTGGCAGTGAATGGCAATCATGTTTCTGATTTTGGACTTGTTCTGATGGTGTACATGTGGTATTTAGCAGTGAAAGGCAATCATGTTTCTGATTTTGGACTTGTTCTGATGGTGTACATGTGGTATTTAGCAGTGAAAGGCAATCATGTTTCTGATTTTGGACTTGTTCTGATGGTGTACATGTGGTATTTAGCAGTGAAAGGCAATCATGTTTCTGATTTTGGACTTGTTCTGATGGTGTACATGTGGTATTTAGCAGTGAAAGGCAATCATGTTTCTGATTTTGGACTTGTTCTGATGGTGTACATGTGGTTTTTGGCAGTGAATGGCAATCATGTTTCTGATTTTGGACTTGTTCTGATGGTGTACATGTGGTATTTAGCAGTGAAAGGCAATCATGTTTCTGATTTTGGACTTGTTCTGATGGTGTACATGTGGTTTTTGGCAGTGAATGGCAATCATGTTTCTGATTTTGGACTTGTTCTGATGGTGTACATGTGGTTTTTGGCAGTGAAAGGCAATCATGTTTCTGATTTTGGACTTGTTCTGATGGTGTACATGTGGTATTTGTCAGTGAATGGCAATCATGTTTCTGATTTTGGACTTGTTCTGATGGTGTACATGTGGTATTTAGCAGTGAAAGGCAATCATGTTTCTGATTTTGGACTTGTTCTGATGGTGTACATGTGGTTTTTGGCAGTGAAAGGCAATCATGTTTCTGATTTTGGACTTGTTCTGATGGTGTACATGTGGTATTTAGCAGTGAATGGCAATCATGTTTCTGATTTTGGACTTGTTCTGATGGTGTACATGTGGTATTTAGCAGTGAATGGCAATCATGTTTCTGATTTTGGACTTGTTCTGATGGTGTACATGTGGTTTTTGGCAGTGAAAGGCAATCATGTTTCAGATTTTGGACTTGTTCTGATGGTGTACATGTGGTTTTTGGCAGTGAATGGCAATCATGTTTCTGATTTTGGACTTGTTCTGATGGTGTACATGTGGTATTTGTCAGTGAATGGCAATCATGTTTCTGATTTTGGACTTGTTCTGATGGTGTACATGCGGTATTTAGCAGTGAAAGGCAATCATGTTTCTGATTTTGGACTTGTTCTGATGGTGTACATGTGGTTTTTGGCAGTGAAAGGCAATCATGTTTCTGATTTTGGACTTGTTCTGATGGTGTACATGTGGTATTTAGCAGTGAATGGCAATCATGTTTCTGATTTTGGACTTGTTCTGATGGTGTACATGTGGTATTTAGCAGTGAATGGCAATCATGTTTCTGATTTTGGACTTGTTCTGATGGTGTACATGTGGTTTTTGGCAGTGAAAGGCAATCATGTTTCTGATTTTGGACTTGTTCTGATGGTGTACATGTGGTATTTGGCAGTGAAAGGCAATCATGTTTCTGATTTTGGACTTGTTCTGATGGTGTACATGTGGCATTTAGCAGTGAGTGGCAATGATGTTTCTGATTTTGGACTTGTTCTGATGGTGTACATGTGGTATTTGGCAGTGAATGGCAATCATGTTTCTGATTTTGGACTTGTTCTGATGGTGTACATGTGGTATTTAGCAGTGAATGGCAATCATGTTTCTGATTTTGGACTTGTTCTGATGGTGTACATGTGGTATTTAGCAGTGAATGGCAATCATGTTTCTGATTTTGGACTTGTTCTGATGGTGTACATGTGGTTTTTGGCAGTGAAAGGCAATCATGTTTCTGATTTTGGACTTGTTCTGATGGTGTACATGTGGTATTTGGCAGTGAAAGGCAATCATGTTTCTGATTTTGGACTTGTTCTGATGGTGTACATGTGGCATTTAGCAGTGAATGGCAATCATGTTTCTGATTTTGGACTTGTTCTGATGGTGTACATGTGGTATTTGGCAGTGAAAGGCAATCATGTTTCTGATTTTGGACTTGTTCTGATGGTGTACATGTGGTATTTGGCAGTGAAAGGCAATCATGTTTCTGATTTTGGACTTGTTCTGATGGTGTACATGTGGTATTTGGCAGTGAATGGCAATCATGTTTCTGATTTTGGACTTGTTCTGATGGTGTACATGTGGTTTTTGGCAGTGAAAGGCAATCATGTTTCTGATTTTGGACTTGTTCTGATGGTGTACATGTGGTATTTGGCAGTGAATGGCAATCATGTTTCAGATTTTGGACTTGTTCTGATGGTGTACATGTGGTATTTGGCAGTGAATGGCAATCATGTTTCTGATTTTGGACTTGTTCTGATGGTGTACATGTGGTATTTGGCAGTGAATGGCAATCATGTTTCAGATTTTGGACTTGTTCTGATGGTGTACATGTGGTATTTGGCAGTGAATGGCAATCATGTTTCAGATTTTGGACTTGTTCTGATGGTGTACATGTGGTATTTGGCAGTGAATGGCAATCATGTTTCTGATTTTAGACTTGTTCTGATGGTGTACATGTGGTATTTGGCAGTGAATGGCAATCATGTTTCTGATTTTGGACTTGTTCTGATGGTGTACATGTGGTATTTGGCAGTGAATGGCAATCATGTTTCTGATTTTGGACTTGTTCTGATGGTGTACATGTGGTATTTGACAGTGAATGGCAATCATGTTTCTGATTTTGGACTTGTTCTGATGGTGTACATGTGGTATTTGGCAGTGAATGGCAATCATGTTTCAGATTTTGGACTTGTTCTGATGGTGTACATGTGGTATTTGGCAGTGAATGGCAATCATGTTTCTGATTTTGGACTTGTTCTGATGGTGTACATGTGGTATTTGGCAGTGAATGGCAATCATGTTTCAGATTTTGGACTTGTTCTGATGGTGTACATGTGGTATTTGGCAGTGAATGGCAATCATGTTTCAGATTTTGGACTTGTTCTGATGGTGTACATGTGGTATTTGGCAGTGAATGGCAATCATGTTTCTGATTTTAGACTTGTTCTGATGGTGTACATGTGGTATTTGGCAGTGAGTGGCAATCATGTTTCTGATTTTGGACTTGTTCTGATGGTGTACATGTGGTATTTGGCAGTGAGTGGCAATCATGTTTCTGATTTTGGACTTGTTCTGATGGTGTACATGTGGTATTTAGCAGTGAATGGCAATCATGTTTCAGATTTTGGACTTGTTCTGATGGTGTACATGTGGTATTTGGCAGTGAATGGCAATCATGTTTCTGATTTTGGACTTGGTTTGATGGTGTACATGTGGTATTTAGCAGTGAATGGCAATCATGTTTCTGATTTTGGACTTGTTCTGATGGTGTGCATGTGGTATTTGGCATTGAATGGCAATCATGTTTCTGATTTTGGACTTGTTCTGATGGTGTACATGTGGTATTTGGCAGTGAAAGGCAATCATGTTTCTGATTTTGGACTTGTTCTGATGGTGTACATGTGGTATTTGGCAGTGAATGGCAATCATGTTTCTGATTTTGGACTTGTTCTGATGGTGTACATGTGGTTTTTGGCAGTGAAAGGCAATCATGTTTCTGATTTTGGACTTGTTCTGATGGTGTACATGTGGTATTTGGCAGTGAAAGGCAATCATGTTTCTGATTTTGGACTTGTTCTGATGGTGTACATGTGGCATTTAGCAGTGAGTGGCAATCATGTTTCTGATTTTGGACTTGTTCTGATGGTGTACATGTGGTATTTGGCAGTGAAAGGCAATCATGTTTCTGATTTTGGACTTGTTCTGATGGTGTACATGTGGTATTTGGCAGTGAATGGCAATCATGTTTCTGATTTTGGACTTGTTCTGATGGTGTACATGTGGTATTTGGCAGTGAATGGCAATCATGTTTCTGATTTTGGACTTGGTCTGATGGTGTACATGTGGTATTTAGCAGTGAATGGCAATCATGTTTCTGATTTTGGACTTGTTCTGATGGTGTACATGTGGTTTTTGGCAGTGAATGGCAATCATGTTTCTGATTTTGGACTTGTTCTGATGGTGTACATGTGGTATTTGGCAGTGAATGGCAATCATGTTTCTGATTTTGGACTTGTTCTGATGGTGTACATGTGGTATTTGGCAGTGAATGGCAATCATGTTTCTATCATTTCTTTGTCAGTGTAAATGTCAACCATAGCACTGACATTTCTATCATTCCTTTGTATTCCATTCAGTATAATAGAAAAAAACCATATGATCCTTCCAGCAATTACGACAAATATTCCATTTTTTTGTGTAATGATGAATTTATCTTGTTCTTCAGGTATGCATGAAAACTGATCGACAAGGACAGAAAAAATATCATATTGAGGGAGAAATCAATGCTGCATACTCAGAATTAGTTATTAATAGAATATGTCAACATCAACCAGGATGAACTCCAATGTAATGTCTTAAGAGGCAAAAATGTCATGCTTACAAAAGTTACAGCAATGCCAATGTCAAGAGGAACAGTTACTGAGTCATTTTTAAATCTATGTACCCATCACTGTGGTTTACACGTTGAAAGAGAGAATTTGTGAGACAACTTAATAATGACAGGATAAAGTTTGTCTTGTTACTGATATTTATAAATACACATCACTGTGTATTATAGTACAAGAGAAGGAGAGGGAAAAAGTAGTCCACTCAAAGCAGTGTTGCTTCCTTTGTCAAATTTGAAGGTAGTCAAAGATGTGAAATATTAATTTGTTTCTCGTTTATTAACTGTTTATTTCAGTTTTAATTAATGTGAAGGCAAGTTTAAGATATATATTTTATAATGTTAGTGAGGTCGATTTTTCTTGGTTCACGTATCTATGTAATTTCACATTAAACACCATAAACCAAGCCTGTAATTTCACCATGGTAACGGGAGAGGAAGAAATCTTGTTTGATCAAATCATAGTTCCTTGATGTTATATATGGTTAACCTAACAGTTACGATTTTCGTTTTGTTTACTTTACTAGATATTAAAATGAAATGTGTTCAGTTGATCTTAAATACAGCACCGGTAGTTTTAATTTTGTTTTTTGTTTATTTGAAAGGTTTTGTGATTCTTGTGGCCTGCTTGTAGCAGTTGCAAACTTTTATAATACTTTTTATTGACCTCATGATAAAAGATATAATATCATACAGATTCTTGTTTCTGGGTAATGTTTCTAAAAAATGCAAAGTTCAATTACAGTCTGTATACTTCTGGTTGAATTGTCATAGTAACAGTCAGATGACTGTTTGTTTGTATATCATATTACTATTTCATATTTATCACTGCTCATGCCTTTTTGTTGTAGCTAAAGATATATATGTATATAAATTATTGTTGATTTGTTTTGCTTGAACGGATTTCTCAGTTCAATATCACATTGAAGTCAAAGCCTGAGATGTGAGATGCATTGAGAAGTCCATTTCGAGCAAGACATATCAACGATAGTAAATTTATCGAGGATTTGTCACATTGTAGTCAGTGTAAAGTCATGTTAGAAATCAACACCAATAGATTTGTATCATTCTTGTTACTTGATAATAGATATTATCATGTATAAAGATCAAATTGAAACTTTACAAATCATTGATAAATACTTTTATCACTGCATGTGCCTTTTTGTATTACCGGTACTAAAATATATAATTTTTAATCATTGCAAGTGCCTTATTTTATTACTAAATACCGGTATACATTTGTATCATAATGCTATGTTGTATTTCTTTAAGAATTTTATTTTATGTTGTTTATTGTTTGTTTACCAAAGAAAAGTAGAGCATGATATTTTATACAATAATAATGAAATCCATCTGGATTGTCGTTCTACATTTCAGTGGAGAATTTTAGTTTTTGTTTTGTGTTAATGTTAACATTTTTACTGAGATACTGTTCTGACCATTTTCACTAGCCAAGAGTTATCAACCCATCCACTCCTATTCACATGCGTCCGTCGTGGTCGTGATTGTATGGTAGTTGGATTTACAACTACCTATGCATTCAGTGCCCATCACCACCAATATTTGCTAGTTCGAATCCCACTCATGGCGAGGTGTACTTGATACAACTTTATGTGATAAAATTTGTCAGTGACTTGCAGTGGTTTTCTCTGGGTTTCCTCCACCAATAAAACTGACTGCCACGATATAACTAAAATATTGTTGAAAGTGACGTTAAACACCATAACCCTAACCACCCTTGGCCATGTTAGCTGTAATTCCATAATTCCTGCACATTGCCATCTACTAGATTTTGTCAGTTATAACCTTTCTAATATCATTTTCAGCTCAATCATTAGTTTTTTGTGTAATGTTTTGTAGATCATTGGCACTTTACTTTTGGCCATTGTATTGTCTGTCTTTCTTCAGCAAGAGGCATTAGTTTCACCTCATGTCTGTCTTTCTTCAGCAAGAGGCATTAGTTTCACCTCGTGTCAAAATATGTAGTTAAAAAACTGATAACACTAAATGTGATGCCAAAAATTTATCTTTGCTTTTCTTGACAGTCCCTCATGGCAGAGCCTACAGAAGTCCTTTTTATATTTACATTTTTCTACAAAACACACATTCAGATCAGTTGCAGCTATCACTGCCTGCATCTAGTTAAAACTGCCAGCGTGTGACCACGAAAATCTGGCTAACACTGCTAAGGGAGAAGAAGAGGGGATATGGATCGTTACCCTTGGCTGGAGAAGATGCGTTCCGACCAAAGTACAAAAATATTTTTGTTTCTCTTAATGAAATCATCAATCTTATTGAAATCTATTGATATAAATATTGTATACAATACAGCTGTATTATTCTAGTATGGTTGTAATCTTTGTATCAGGTTAGTCTGTTGTATGGTCATGATCACTAGTATTGATGCAATTCATTCAACAGACTGAACTTGATAAGAGCTTTACAATCATATCTAGGCACAGTAGTCTCCCCTTGCAAGGCCACCCCTTATGCAATGAAAATGTGACCATATAAGAGGGATAGCATCTCTTGAGGGGGTCCGTTTAGTAGTATTTTACTATCTCAGTGCATCTGATATCTGACCTGAAATGTTGGTTAGCATTTGGTTGGAGTTGCCTTATAAGAGGGAGACAACTGTATTTATATATTAATGTGGTTTTGTCCAGGTAATATGCCAAAATATTACCCAGGTCTGAGACTATTTATTACCCGACCGAAGGGGAGGGTAATATGTCTCTCAGACCTGGGTAATATTTTGGCATATTTCCTGGACAAGACCACATTAATATCATTATTATACTCAGTGTCTAATTGTCCAGGTAATATGCCAAAATATTACAGTACCAAATATCACTACAGAAACTTACACGAAGTATAATAATTGATATTATCATCTAACATCTATTATTAAAAGATGTATTCTTTAATCATAAACTTCATTATTCAATGCTTTAAAAAATCATTAACACATTGGTCGTCGTTTATTTACTTGAGAAACAAAAGCATTTTTTTTTTACTAGACAATAAATTTGTTGCCATATTTACAGTTCATTCATATTAAACCCAATGTCTTTCAAATTTATATATTATTGTATTTATTTTATTTATTAAAAATAAAATGTATATTCAAATAAGATTGTTTCTGTGTTTCTGCTTGAAAGCAAATATTCCAAATGTGGCTTTAAATTTCAAGGTTGCAATTAATTGTGTTTGTCATATTATAATAACAAGTTAAATAACAATTTTACTCTTCAAAAGGACTGAAGCTCCTTGCAATTCCAGAAGTTCAGGAAACTAGAAGCTCTCAAGACTAACACTCACCCAGATAATATAGGCAACGAACAAAAAAATCGGAAATTCCTCATCAGACGGTAATGATCATCTTGGAACCAAAAGTTTGGTAGAGGGTTTCCCTTGTTTCATTTTTGGATGAATTGGTCTGAATGTGTGAAATAGTTTTTGAGAAGAAGCTGTTTGTATGTAACTTCCATAGAGTTCTAAGTTAAGCTATGCTCTTTGGTGGTGGTCACTAGTACAAATTTGCTTTGGGTTCATCATATTTTATATATATTACATATGTGAAACAGTCAAGATCTTTTTATTTACTTCCAACTGCATTGTCCCTTTGAACTAATAAATATAGCATAAAACTGTCACATTTGATTTAAAATATTGGTCTATAAGTGCAAACCACGCAAGCTTAATTTAATTATATAGGTATTGATGTTTCTTTCTTTGCAATTATCAATTAGTGAGTGATTGTTGTTCAACTCCAAGTGAGAAATATTACAGCTACATTATGGCGAGAACAAATTACTTTTTAATGAGATGTCTGGTTTGCCTGGATTTTTAGTGCTAGCTAATTGAAACAAGTCATCTGATAGACATGATCTCTCCACTACAACACATTATCCCAACTGCGATCCAGTCTTTGCAGCAAATATCAATGTACTGGTAATAGTCTTTGGTTTGGTCAGACCCACCATCTTCCACATTCAAGTTGAGCATGTTGCCCATTACATCATTGATGTGGTACTATAAATTAATTCTGTTTAGCCCTTTACAATTATTTCAGTTTTCAAGGTGTTTTTGTTCTATCTTGAATGAGCGATTGTTATGTAACGACTAGTGAGCAATTTTTCACCTAAATCATGACAGAGATGATGATGTCTGCTTTGTACTAGACCAATACGCTTAGTTGGATTTATTAATAGAGCTAGCTCACAGAAACAACAGTCAGTGGGTAGACATTTCACTCCACTCAGACACATTATCCCGATTCCATGCCAACCAGTTTTTTCTTTTACTGTTTAATGCTACACGCTTAGCAGAGAAGAAGAAAATACCGAAGTACCTGGAAAAAACCACCAACCTGCTGCAAGTCACTGACAAATTTTATTACATAATGTTGTATGGAGTAAACCGAGCGGGATTTAAACTCACAACGGCCCCATATGGCATAATAAAACAAGGAAGAACTTTCTGAAAGGAAATGTTTTACTTGCATTTAAATATAACACACAAGAAGTTCACACTTTACTATCATACATCACCCATTCTATAAATTAAAACCCTTTAAAGCATGTCATAACAATGTGCTCTTCAGTGAGGCAGCATTTCATCATTCTGGAAAATGGCAATCTTATTGAAAATTTAAAATCCAATTAATTTACAATTTTATGTGAAAGATAGATAACACATTATCTATTTTTAACGAAAATACTGGTACTTGTTTTTGATGAAAATAAATATTGTTTAAACAATTCTTCACCTCTGCAAAATTTGAGTATTATCTTATTTTCATTGAACTTGTTGTTGAATTTAAAATTTGTAATAAAAAAATAAAAAATTGAACAGTGATGGCAAGACAATAACATGACAATACTGGAAGGCATACAAACTGCTTTAACACGTAATTATTTAAATTTACAGATTTCAAATCCATACTATGCTTTTTCCATTGACTTAATTTATTTAGACTAAAAACTATTTTCCTTTGCCTTGTCAATGAATTTTACACTATAGATATACATTCAGAAATTTGTGTATTCTTTTTCTTGTACTGATTTTTAAAAAATTAATAATTTCTTGTTCTTCTTCATCAAAAACATGTACAAACAAAAATGCACCAGATAAAATGAAAATAATTCTAAAATTAGAACAAAAGATTGCAAAATAATGCCAGAATGTGTAAAACAATCATCCATTACCAAACACACCATCCAACTGGTGATAAAAATATTTACAATGCTTGTGTAGACTTATCTTACATTGCACGTTCCCTTCACATATTAAAAACAAAGTGAGCACAAATTCCATGTCTGGAATATTTTTATGTACAAATAAATAGTTCATCTAATTCACCCTGCCAAACATTGCTAAAACGATCACCATTTGGAAGTACTTTAAAAATTCTCTCGCATACACTAAAGAAATCTAAAAAAAACCTAGGTTTTCTTTCATTCACAATTTTCTCGCTTACAAAAATTCAATTGAAATTTAAAACCCAACTGAACACAATCTCAAATGAGACTTCATACAATAAAACCATTTTTACATATTTTTCTTACACAATGTATCACAACAAACTCATTCACTCATTTAGAACATCAGGTAACCTGGCTGAAAAGTCATTCAAAATATAAAACTCAAAATCTTAACGGTTCAAATAATTATTTTAAAGCAACTAACTGGAATATCATTACAATGTACACGTGAAGAAAACTTGAATTCATAACAATTTTTTTAGATGAAAATTTATAAATTTTTGTTTTCTTAAAATTCCAAAACCATTTTTTCAGATTTTTTTTGAATAAATATTGTTTTCTTAAAAAATAAAATTGATGAGCATGTTGCATCATGTGGAAAAAAAATATCAATTCATTTTGCCGAAAGTTGATCAAAAATGCAAAATGACGATAAAATGTTAATATTTCAATAATGTATATATAATATCCATGTCACAACAATACATACATGGAATGATAAGACAATTTTGAAATGTTTATATTTCTTGTCATATGATTATATTACAGCCCACCATATATTAAAGACGCCATGAAGGTCATAGCCATCAGTCGTAGGAGAGATTCAATAACTGGCCTCATTGTGAAGATATAACTATATCAATCAATTATCAAAAAATATTGTCACTGTAATACTCATGAATGTGCATAATTTATTGAGAATCAAATATCATTATTACTTATGCCATGTACTATATGGAACTAAAGCTATTATCGTCAAATAAACTGTAAATCCTAAAACACCCAGATCGATTTTTTTCCCAATCCTATAAATCCCAGAAATATATACATTTTTTTATTTAAGAAAAAAGTTATGTCAGCACATGATATAATTTCTGAAGACAAGTTCTATTGAAACATATATGAAATATATTACTTGAAATGCAAGTACAATATACGAGACCCTCCTACACTCATCAGAGGAAAGATCCAGTATCTGGTACCGGTCATTTCCTAGACTCATCAAACAGGAACCGGGATCTAATAAACTTTTGTTTCCTACACTCTTTAAAGGCAAGATTCAGAATCTGATTCCCTTTGTTTCCTCCACTCATCCGAGACAGGAACCAGGGTTTGATACCCTTTGTTTCCTTAAATCACCCAAGACAGGAATCACAACCTGATATCCTTTGCTTCCTTCATTAGTTAGAGGCAGGAACCAAGATCTGAAAACTTTTGTTTCTATTCACTCATCAGAGGCAGGGACCAAGATCTGATCATTTTACTGCTTCTAACCACATGATGGAAAGTAGCCTACTTGATACATTGTTAATTCAATTCATTTATTTTACACCTTAATTTTGAAAGTTTGTTATCTGAGGAATGTGAGCCTAAGTTTGCAAAATAGTCTGGGCTAGACCTTATAATTTGGGTTGATCTGTATTTTGATGTAAATATTGTATTAAAGTAATAAAAAATATTTTGAAAACTGTTAGGAAAGAAAGTGAAAGCACATAGAAACAAATTTCTGGCTGAAGGTGAACAATACTGCCATTGATATACCACATTATACTACCAGACATATAAAAAGCTATGATAACTGAAGAAAGAAAATGGAAACCAGTTCTTATGGTCATTATGAAAACCAGTTCTGATGGTCATGAGGGAAACCAGTTCTAGTGGCCATGAGAACCAGTTCTGATGGTCATGAGGGAAGCCAGTTCTGATGGTCATGAAGGGGAACCCGTTTTGATGACCATGAAGAGAACCCAGTTCTGATGGGCATGAAGAGAACTAGTTCTGATGGTCATGAGGGAACCCAGTTCTGATGGGCATAAGGGAAACCAGTTCTGATGGTCATGAGGGAAACCAGTTATAATGGTCACGATGAAAACCAATTCTGATGGCCATAAGGAGAACCAGTTCTGATGGTCATGAAGGAAAACCAGTTCAGATAGTCATTATGGTAACCAGTTCTAATGGTCATGACGGAATCCAGTTCTAATGTCTATGTATGGAAGACGATAAATAACAATGTCTAAAACATTATACATCTGCGGAACAGATATTCACAAAGTCTGCCTTAATACATATATACAAAGCCATTCCATCCCTAAAAAGATAACCCAAGTTTTATTAATTTTTTTTCTCTTCAAATTGTATAATTATAGATGATGGCAAATTGTAATGCTATGTATGGATTGCATACATACTTGGTAACCATGGTAATGAACTAAAAATCACAAAAAAGCAAAAACATAATTCTTATTTTCACTCTCTCCCAGACATACTTCTTTACAAAACAAACACAATCTAATCTTATCATTCTCTGATATACCTTTTTTTTATATAACAAACATAAATGCAAGACTTTCAAAAGCACATCTCAAAGACAATTTTTTAAGTCAGCATTTTGACATAACAAAAATTTCATTTATATATATTTTTTTTTAAAACAAATTATGCATCCACACAAAAAAATCTTTAAATATACACAAACACTAATACTATATACATTGACACAAAATCACAGTAAAGTCATTTCTTATCATAATAATGCCATGATCACATGATTGGGAAGATTATGAAGAAGACTATAATCATGACTTTTTACCTTGTCCAAGACATTGGTAATATAATTTTGTCAAGGTTTGTGAAGAATGAAATGTAGGTCACATTGCCCTAATTTAAAAAAAAACCAGTTACATTTTCACCGTGATACACATTCCTGTTTACCACAATTTCTAGTTTATATAGTAGTACAGGGTATCTAAGAATAAATTTAAGCAAAAAAACTCAATCCGATATGAAAAGTATATTACTCTGACAAAACTCTGAAATTATTCGAAAAACTTAGAATTATAATGTAAACAAAATATTAAATAAATTCAATGTAGGTCACGGTAACCTAATTTTCAATAATTATATTACTCTTATTAGTTCATCTGTATATGAAGAATTTTCATAAAATATTCTAAGTACATTTGTAGCACTAAAGATTTAACAAAAAGTGAAGACATCAAACCCAATTGATTTGGATACTGGACACTTGTTTGTCACAACTGATGTAGATGGTAGAAAAGTCCTACTAATTTCAGTGTGTAAATTGACAAGAGAAATAATTCAGGTTTTTTTTTAGACAAAAGAAATTTGTAAACAGTAAAAAATACTTGACATGAACTTTTGACATCAACGAGGATAAAGTAGCACAGAATCTGTGAATAAAATAGTCACAAAAAATTTAAACCTGACAAAAAACTTCCCATCAAACACATCTTAGATCATTGATAAGATAAAAATATATGAATGTTCAAAATCAATTGTATGAAAAATATGGAAGCAACACAAAATCATATCTCAGTTCTCTAAGCAAGCAAACATTGATTGTTTTTATACCACAAAAGAAATATTCATAATTTTGTGACTAAAATTATGAATGCTTCTAGCCTTAATGTCTGTTTATTATTGACAACTTTTCCTCGTCCATTTTCATACACTTCGCTCACATGTTGTTGATATCACAGAATCTTCAAATAATTAAAGGCCGTTAGTAATTGGTTGAAATACTACTACATCACGGAAGTCATCAAAATTATGTCATATTTACTTCGAATATATTTCGTGATTTACTTTTCCATTGTTGTTTTATACAAAAAATAACCTTTGTTTTTTAGCATTAGGACTGTATTTATTTAATGTTTTTATTACATGTCGCTCCCTCTATCTCTTGCCAAAACCCTGAATAACAGCAAAAAGTCTACTTGACAAAGAATTAATGAAGGCAGCACAAAATTGCTACTGATGTGTGACGTATGTTGAACATTGCACAAAATGAATAAGACTAATGTTTAAGTCATTATGTTCTGGTTGACGTGTACCACAAAATTATACACCACAAGATATATTTCAATTCAGATGCCAATTGCTATAAATCTTCAAGCAACTATAGAGGCTAAATTTAAATGATATTTCATAAAAACAAGATGGCCTAACAAAATAAAGTGTTTTAATTTAAAAAATAAAACGTATCATTCATGATATCTGGTTAAAGGGGCATGAAATCTAATTGATATCTGTCCATTTCAGGTGATAATCATTTCTAATGTTCATAGCAAATTAAAAAGACATATTCAATAACTTTACTGGTCACTTGAAATTGGTTATTAGAACTGGGTGCTGCAAATGAAATATACCCAGGAAAATGCATTTACCCTTTTCAAAGTGGACAATACAAAAATGTATAAAGTATTAAAATGAGAAATTATTACTTTTGTGTGGTTTATTTGTCAAAACTTCTGTCTTTGCATGATCTTTTAATCTAAAATAAAAATCTTTAATGAATCTAATAAGATATTTCTTACCAGTTAAAATGTCGTTTTTTATTTTTTAGGATTAAATATATATGATGTAACACAGATAATATCAAATGTCTATCAATCAATCACATAATGATCATTAGACAGTTGGACTTATAATTTCAATCAGTTTAAATTTATTGAACCAAATACAATTGTGATCTGTGAAATACTCCTCTCTGTGTAAAATTGAGTGGCACATTAAAATATACTATATACAATTAAAATAAATAAATAGCTTAACAATATTAACAGATTTTTCTTAGTTCAACTTCATACACACTTTTAATGACAAGCTGAAACTGAATAAAATATTTTAGCAAGGGGAAAAAAAAAGGGGGGGTGGTGGTATATCCAGTAATATGCATTCAATATATTCGAATAGCTTTTATTGGCTTCAGACAAGTAAAGATGATAAAAATGTTCACCTTTCAGCCATTTTTCAAGAATTTCACCATTCACTATTTTGTCAATGAAATGATACAATGTAACAATTGATCTTTAAAGTTTTAAACACCAATTTCCAAACTGAGACAACAATATCCATCATATGCAACAAAGATTGAAAAAAATATGACTAATTCCCCATGTCAGAATACACTGAATTACAGTCAAAATTTAATGGTTCTACATCCGTTGAAACTAATGACACACTGATGAAACTACCATAAGAATCAAATGATTTATTCATAGCAATGATGCAATCATAAGTGTCCCAGAATGTTCTTGTTTATAATGAATTGGTGAATTATTGAATGAATCTTCACTCTATGCATGGATACATGAATCTCAGCTTGATCATTCTGTTTCTTATTTGTCATTAAAAGTGCACATGAACCTAAGAAAAGTACGCATCAAAAACATAAAAGAGAAAGACCTGGTAGTGTGTACATAACTTTACATCAATAAGCAGGCGTAGGCGAAGAAAAGATGAACTGTGAGTACTGGCTATTAATGGGAGTTTTAGGGGATGCACACATATACATTAGATCATAGTCCTCCGAGTGAGATTGATTTAATGTCGGTTCTGACGAACTCCGATGAACTTTGGGCAATGACCTCTCTAATGTCTCCAGTACTGATAAAATCTGCAAAATAAAACAAGATTTAATGGTTATTTTGACATAAAAACATATGTCTTACCCTCCCTTTCCCAAAATTATAGGTAAAAAAAGGACAATAACTCCTTCAAAAATAATCTGATCAAACTGCAGTAACGCCATGTGAATCTTTATATAGTAATAAGAAAGCATGCAAAGTTTTGAGGAATTCACATTTAAAAATGTAGGAGTTAGGCTATAAACTTGTGTGACTGATGGACAGGACAAAAACAATATGTCTTCCCCATAAATATTTCAGAGTTACTGGTAATTTTACATCAATCTGTAGTTACCAGTGATGTTTCTGGGTATTAAAACTGAAGTGACTTCTAACTTAGCATTGTTTTATGCTGTTCAGATAAAACCCCAAAAACATGAATTTCCATGGAACACAACTCTAGAACAGTAAATTAGATAGACATCTTATTGACATATACAAGTCACATTTTTTGTTTTTTGCAAGTACATTCTTTTACACCTCTGTGTATAATGATTTCAAGGACAGAATCCAGAACCTCTGAAATTAAATCAACCGATCATATAATGTATTTGTATGAAGATCATTAGATTCATTAGTTCATTTGTAAGTGTAACAGCATTGGCAATATTTCATTAATATCATGGCGGAGGAAACCGGAGTACCCTGGTTCAGATCAGGTCTAACCAAAGACATTAAAATTGGTATTCACTGCTTCTCCACTAAGTACACAACATTAAGGAGTAAGAGCAAAGACTGATTGGCTCGGAATCAGAATAATGTGTCCGAGTGGAGTGACATTTTTTTCTACAGATTGTGGATATTTCACTAGCACTATAAAACTCCAACTAAGCATACTGGTAAAGTACAAAGTGGAAATAATCATCATCTCATAGAAATATAACTTGTTTTAGCCATGTTATAGCTGAAAATATGCTCACTTGGCATTAAAAAACAATAACTCACTCACCAGTTCATATACATATTTAGCTAGATGGTTAATTTATATGTACATTTTAATTTTGATGTCAAACTGTTGTTGATGTCATTCCTGCATGTTGATGAATCATGTACTGAATCACTTTCAAATGTTCAACTACATATTTTATATGTATTTGGTTTAACTGCCTTATTTCAGTTTGCATTTTTAAGTTTTTCTTCTTAACTTGTCCAAAACATAATAATTATTCTACATGTTACACTCATTAACACATTTTATCCAAAAGAATTGCTTAAATATATTTCAATACAAACCTGTGGAAATAAAGGCCTCTGTTCTCGGTCAAATTTACAGCAGTCTTGAAATAATATCTTAAATCTCTTTGGCATATCTGATCTTATCTTATTGTAATCTGGCCGAAGATATCCTTTACCAACCATAAATAATATCTGTAAAAGTAGGTTATAAAAGTTAATTTTGAAAAAAAAAACCATCACAGAAAACAAAGGAAAAAAAATTGCAAACACACTCCTAAGAGAGATAATACAATATTAATTTGAGGGGTTAGGGTTATGGTATTTAATGCCACTTTCAACAATATTTCAGTTATACCGTGGCTGTCAGTTTTATTGGTGGATGAAACCCAGAGTAAACCCATCACAAATTACTGACAAACTTTTTTTTACATAATGTTGTATCAAGTACACCTTGCCATGAGTGGGACTCGAACTCACGTTAGTGGTGTTAGGCACTGATTGCACAGGTAGTTGTAAATCCAACTACCATACGACCACGAACACATGGTTAACCATAGTGGCCCCATATTGATTTGGAAATCATCTGGAAAACAGAATCTTCACTGCATTAAAATATCCTGAAAATCTGAAAATCTCATCGAGATGATAATGTTATAATACAAATATAGACAACTTACCTGATCTCTGTTACTAATATTAGTATATGGAAGTTGACCTGTCATCAGTTCATACAATACAATACCAAAGGAATAAACATCAGACTGGTTAGTGTAAGGATTATCTTCCTGCATACGTATCACTTCAGGTGCCTAAAATACAGAAATCATTTTTTTTTTACTAATATAAACAACAGACACTGTATAGAATTGGATTGATATAACAGAGGTTTGATGCCACTTCAACAATATTTTAGTTAAACAGTGAAACCGGTCTAAACCAAACCTCACTGCAACAAAATTCGGAATAGACATAATTTCAGTTAAAATAGGCTAAATTAATAGAGTTTTCCTACATTGGGACTTTTTACAATTCAGTTTACACAGGATTCCATTTTTTTCAGGGTTTGGTTTAGTCAGATTTACTAGTATACAAAAATATTGTCTGTAAATATCACTACAGGTGTCTTAAATATATAATTAATTATTTATTACACAACAATTTTCTATCTGGATACCTGTTAACCATTAAAACCATGTTTGTGCAAAGAATATACAGTTTTTCATATAGTCAAATGTTGTTATATGAGTCAAACACTACTGATTATTATTCTGGATAAATTAAGCTAAAAGCTACTGCAAAGAAACCAAATTTTACTGTGAGTAATCCAAGGAAATAATTCATACGAGTTCAAGATACGGTTTGACTATTCATGGTGAGGCTATAATAGGTGATTTGATTTGATTGATTGTGTTTAATGCCACTTTCAGCAATATTTCAGCTATATCATGGCGACCAGTTTTAGTGGTGGAGGAAGCCGGAGTACCTGGAGAGAACCACCGACCATGGGCAAGCAACTGGTAAACTTTTATCACTTGCTGCTGCGAGTAGAGTGAACCCTTTTTTGTAATTTACAAAACCGGGTGCAAACCCACGCTGTATTGGTGATAGGCTTGTATGAGTTGTTAGGTAATCCAACTACCTAACTCACTGAGCCACCCGGGTCCCTGGGCCATAATAGGCTTTAACATTTTTGTTGTCAAATATCTATAAATATCCTACCATAGTCAACAATGCCAGACTACACCAAAATTTACAAAAGTCTATTGGGTGTTACTTACCATCCATAATATTGAGCCTGTTGGTTGTTGGAATTGATGTGAACCGCTCCATCGTGTTTTCACAGTAGCCAGACCAAAATCACCTATTTTTACTGTTAAAATGTCTGTTAAAAATATGTCTGAGAAATTGTGTTAAAGAAATATTTCAAGTAACTTTTAAATTATTATTACATACAGTACAATTTAACCCTTGAAATATATCATTGCTGAATATATACAGTTAATGTAGGATTGGGTACAAGTTCTATAATAAATATTCACTTATAAGAACTATTCTCTTTGGTAGGAGATAGATATCGGCACATTTTCAAGTTATACCTTACATCTTTAGCATTCTCTAGGTTTACTCCACCCTTGAGACATTTAGGTGGACATCTTTGTTTATCAAGTTTATAAAAGCTTATTCTCCATTCAGTGCTAAAAGCTATCAATGTTTGAGACCACTTTCAATATTATTTCATATATTATATTACTTGCAGTCAGTTTTATTGGTGGACATATAACAAGAGTACATAGAGAAACTATTGCTCTGACACAAGTAACTGACAAAATTTATGACAAAAAAATTGTATAATGTTCACCCCACCAGGGGTAGGAATCAAACTCACAACTAAAGTAGTGATATACACTTATTGCCGAGATAAATCCAACTACCATACAAACACTGCCATATTGGCTCCAAATTCACCATCTCAGAATGACCTCAATTAATATTAATGTTTTTTTTATATTTCTATGAGTAAAGGATACTGTTAGACTTGAGATCTCTGTGAATTATTGACTTGGCATGTAAATAACTGAAAAAATAAATATCACATTTAAAACAGTATTATAATGACACATATATCAATACATTGTATATACAAACTATTAAAATTCTTTATGGTCTCATCATAGCAATTATTTCAATGGACTAAATATTATTTAATGTTTGTCATCGAACCATGCTAAATTGTCATATATGATGTGATGTTAATTAGATTTTTATAGTATTAAGATTCCTACAACAACACTCTGCAGGTAGACATGTCACTCCACTCTGACACATTTTCTCAATTCTGAGTCAACCAGTTTTTGCTCCTACTCCTTAACGCTGCATGCTTAGCGAAGAAGCAGTGAATACTAATTTTATAGTCTTTGGTTTGACTAAACAGGCTCAAACCCACGATTTACTGTTCTCAAGGTGAGCATGCAAACCATTATACCAGACACGGTTAACTGACCAAATATTTGTAAAAAATCACATGAAATACAATGAATGATGGTCTCTTGTTCAGCTTGTTGCTGAGATATATGAAGGTCATTTTTACCTGTATAATCATATTAAACAAAATAACTATAATTATGAGTAAAAAATATTATGTCATCAACAACGTTTTTCACTTCTCCCATTAAATTTTTTTTTTATTATATTTCTTTTTTTTGCTATTGAAAAATATTGGATGTGATTAAAACCAACAATACTGGTGACAATAACTAAATAGTAGAACTATAAGCCTCTCCTCTTTATCCCCAAATTTAAATTAGGGGGGGTTATGGTATTTAAAGCCACAATATTTCAGTTATATCGTGGCGGTTAAATTAAATTATACATTGGTTAACGTCACCAAATTTGTAATTAAATAAACATTCTATAATTAATCAAAGGCAAAATGATCCGCTAGAAAATAACAATAAACAATACATACTCCATGCCTTGAGCTGTCTGTCTGGATATTTCCATTAATGTTATCATTTCAAACTTATGTTCTTGTACATGAAGATGTTTATATAAACTGGAACCTTCACACCATTGTGTTATAATAGCTAACCATGGCTTTGATGTCCATCCCATAAATAACAATATATTTGTATGCCTTGTTTTTCTGAAAAAAAGTAATAGATACAATAAAATGGAGAAAATACTTCACTTAACAGTTTAATTGAGACTTGGGAATGCTCTTTATGTGTAAATATTCCGTGCAGGTACCAGAGATCACCAACTATTTTGCCCTGGTTTCACACTACTTAAGTCCCCAAGTCAAAATTTAGATGCCCTGACAGCTTTACATCTAAAAAACTAATCTGACTTATTCTTGTATATTCACTCATACAGAGCTCCCTTGTTACTGAATTTGATCTATAGGGTTTAACATAAAAAAATGTTGATTGCATCTTTATCTAAGATTGTTGAGAAGAAAGTTAGTTTTGTTAGGTAACATGTGGCAGCAGGAAAAGAAACACTTAGAAGAACCGTAAGGTCTTTGTAAATCTGTAAGATTTCCCTCACTTCGCCCTTAAGTCCTCTGAAAGAGAAGTCAAGTTACTAGTTTTCCTCAAGTGTGGTGAGCTTATACATGTATACAACCCATAATATAAACATTTTCAATTGATAATTTGTCAAGTAAAAATAAAAGTTAAGCAATGATGCTGTTTTTGTTGTTTTTTTTCTCAGAATCACTATGATGTCTTCAATGTGAAGAGAAATCAAACCTAAAATAAAGTGTGGGATGGCCTCTAGACTGTAGACGAGTGTACACTGAATCTTCCATTCAAATATATAATTGAAATAACTATACATAAATAATCTGAAGGAAATAACTGTGTACCTTAAAACTGCTACTTCATTTTTAAAGGCTTTTAATTGTTGAGGAGTTGGATCTGTCACATTCAATCTTTTGATAGCTACAAAACCATGGTAATGTCCTCTGTATACTGTTCCGAACGACCCTGACCCTATCTTGGAATATAATTGTATCTGATCACCAGCAATCTCCCAATCTTCATTGGAATCTCGTCGCTGTCTCTACAAAAATATTCTTTAGGTGAGAATAATGACACTGACTATGATATAATACATGACGTTTTAAGTATCTGTACTTGCTGTTTCATGGGAAAAAAATTCTAAATAAATATTTGAATCTCTATTAAAACCCACCTGTGATGTATCAAACTAGTATTACTGTGAGCTCACTAAGATATACCCCGCTCCCCACATCTGTCCAACCTATTTCCATAACCAAAACATTACTGATTATTCCAACCAAAAATGAAAGGGACCTTCCTCTCTTCACCGGTAAGCTGCTGATAAAATTTCAAAACATTCTGAGAAACACTACTCAAGTTATCATATGACATAGGGTAAAAATCCTATTTTCAGTCATATCAAGTCCAATAACTCTGGAACGACAAAAGTGAAAATTGTCAAAAATGAAAGGGATCCTCCTCTCTTCACCAGTAAACAGCTGATAAAATTTTAAGATTCAAAGAAACACAACTCAAGTTATCGTACGACATAGGATTTGTCTACAGACGGACGGACATGGTGAAACCAGTATACCCCCCTACAACTTTGTTGCGGGGGATATAAATATGAAAAGTATATTATTTTATCTATGACTTACTGGACGTAACTTTCCTGGATCTATTTCTACTGAGCTAGCTCTTTGTCGCTTGTCTCCGGATGTTGGTGAATGTTGTGAACTACCCGTAGGACTACTGCCTGGACTGTGTCCATGGTGTGAACTTGGTATTGGTAATGTATGTACACCAGCGTGACCTGAAATGTTATCATCAAACAAATTTTAATCAAAATAATTTGACTTGTGGACTTTGTATTGCCTGTTCTTCTTTGTCTTTGATTAACAACTTCTGATTACCCCTTTGGTATGTTCAAACTTTTCTTTGATGCCAATTTATACTTTCCAAACCTAGTCAAATGACGTCAGCTTTACATCAATGGTAATCAATACAGTAGAATCTCATTATGTCGAAATTGAAGGTACCAATAATTCCACTATGAGTTATCAGGAATTAATAAATTGGTTTGGTTTGGTTTATCGTGCTTAACGCCACTTTCAACAATATTTCATTAATATCGTGGTGGTCAGTTTTATTGGTGGAGGAACTCACAAGTTTAGTGGTGATAAGCACTGATTACACAGGTAGTGGTAAATCCAACTACCATGCGATCATGATTACAACAGCCCCTAAACTAACCTAAAGATACTACAAATGGGCCAAATATTTACTTAGAACTTTCAGATAGATTCAACATAATTTGACTTCTAGAGACTCCATCGTACATGTAATTTCCTTCTTGTAAATCTAAATCACTATGTTTTTAGTTCAATATTCATAATTGAAAATTAAATAGTCACTGCAAAAATTGATATACCAATGAGAAAAAACGTATGTAAACCGTTGCACAAAGACAAAATGAGAATTTGTAGTACAAAATAAATAGCATAGACATAAATAATTCATGATACAGGCAAATGAATATTGAATAGGATTATGGGAGATTAATGCCACTTTCCTTACTCCCTAAGACCTTTAAATTATTTGGCTTTCCAATCTTTTGACTGTGAGTTGATGAAGATTGTTCAGTCTACATGTCATGTACTTGATGAAGGTTGTTCAGTCTACATGTCATGTACTTGATGAAGGTTGTTCAGTCTACATGTCATGTACTTGATGAAGGTTGTTCAGTCTACATGTCATATACTTGATGAAGGTTGTTCAGTCTACATGTCATGTACTTGATGAAGGTTGTTCAGTCTACATGTCATGTACTTGATGAAGGTTGTTCAGTCTACATGTCATGTACTTGATGAAGGTTGTTCAGTCTACATGTCATGTACTTGATGAAGGTTGTTCAGTCTACATGTCATGTACTTGATGAAGGTTGTTCAGTCTACATGTCATGTACTTGATGAAGGTTGTTCAGTCTACATGTCATGTACTTGATGAAGGTTGTTCAGTCTACATGTCATGTACTTGATGAAGGTTGTTCAGTCTACATGTCATGTACTTGATGAAGGTTGTTCAGTCTACATGTCATGTACTTGATGAAGGTTGTTCAGTCTACATGTCATGCACACTAAGGTAGATATCTACATTTTTATTTTTTATAATGTATTTTCCAGTTTTTTTTTTTTTAATGTTTATTGGTGAAAGAAAACAGAATACCAGAAGGAAAGTACAGACCTTTAAGAAGTCACCAACAATTTTTATCATAGTAGGTTGAACAGTAGTCCCCCTTGTAAAAGATCACTCTCACCAAAGGCCATCCCTCCTAACAGGCTAGGTTTCAAATGCACAGCGGTAGTCAAATATTACTAGATTGTCCCGCTGTGAAGAGAGGCATTCCTTCTTATGCAGCCACTTTTTTTTTATTGCAGAAGAGATGGCATCATAAGGGGTTAGGGTGTCTAAAGCCACTGTGAACAATATTTTAGTGATATCGTGGCCGTCAGTTATATTGGTGGATGAAACAGGAGTACCCGGAGAAAACCACCAACCTGCCGCAAGTCACGGACAAACTTTATAACATAATGTTGTATCGAGTATACCTCAGCTGAGTGGGATTCGAACTCACAACGTTAGTGGTGATAGGCACTGATTGCATAGGTAGTTATAAATCCAACTACCATATGATCACAAACACTACCATGACAACCCCTGGCATCATAACAGTGATACTAATGTGCAAAGTAAATCAAGATATAGGGATGAGAATCAAAGGCACTTTCCTTTACAATTATAATTTCAAATGCAAGCACACACTCTCAATGATGAGAAATCTATTTAAAATAAGGTGTAACACCAAACAGACTCAAATAAGGTCACAATCAATCTACATTCACATGAATTTAGGTTGAAACTGTAAATGTAGCCATTTAAATACAGAAAAGATTTTTTTTTGTAAATACAAATTTTAATTTAACAAAAATTGAAATTGTAATAAATTCAGATTACTTATTGATTTGATCATCTAGCAAGTTAAATTAATAATCCAATAAATAACTTGCAACAAACAAACAAAAACAGATTCAAACTGAAAATATTTTCTTTTCTAACAAAATGTATAAGAACTTTTTCACTTTTGAACTATTTTTCATTTGAGTTCCTGGAGAAACAGACTAAATTAAACAATTGTAGGAGCCTTTCTCATTTTTAAAGATACAAGTCAATCAAATCTAGAGGTGAAATTTGGTCTTGAAAGGAGAAATCAAAGTACACTCCTAATAAACTTGATCATTAGGAGCTGCTGACAGTAGATTTGATGGAAATATAATATACCATGGCATAAAAAGATAAGAAACATAGAAATTAAACTGTCAAAATGTTATAAAGTAAAAGACGGGAGAGAATACTTTTTTTTCAATTCAAAGGAATACATTATTATTTTGACAGTTGCCATGATCAAGAAAGACAGAGCCATGAAAAAAATAATACCACAGATAAAAACGAATGTATTCCTTTCTTTTCATCAATGTACCCAAGGATTAAACATTAGCCTTTGAATTTCAACCAGACCAAATTGATTAAGACGACTCTTTTTCTTTTTCTTTTGATTGTAAAACTTTTCCGTTAAAAAATTACTACATTTTGTATATTAAATAATGATATTCGCTGGATTTTAATTCTTGAATTCCCATGCTGTTTTATATCAAAGGTGGCATAAATTATGTACAAAACTAATGCAAATGATGGGTCTTGAAATAATATCCCAAGATCATTAGAAGTTTGGCCAAGTCTAATAATGGAACCAAGATCATAATTTGATTGTTACCATCTCGTAATTTGTTAAGGAATCTGTATGAAATAATATCCTTTACATTTTTGTAACTTAAAAAAAAAAACTATGCTATAAAAACTAAACTTATTTATGCAGAAATATCACAGTTAAACAACAAATCAACAAAAACAGAAATTTCTATAATAATGCATTGGAAATATTCATGCTGAAATGTTCAATAAGTTAAAATAGGAGAGGTTCAATGTTCACGCATGTATGTTAATATTTCACACACCATAACCATTCTAGCTAGTTCTGGTTACCTCGAGAAAGTTGTAACGGTTTACCACCATCACTTTGGTGGCGTTTAGCTTTGTATACATTGTACCCTGAAACAGCCATCATCTCTATACATACACAGGTATATCATTTGACTTATTTTGCATTATTTAATGAATTTAACAAATTTACTAAAAATGAATATTAAAACTAAGGTTCTTCTCTCTTGGTTATAGGGGACCATAGCTGATTGTGGCTATCCTGTTTTTGTCCCTTGGTTTTCTTGCTCTTTTAAATTATTTGGCTTATCAATCTTTTGACTTTGAGGGTACCTGATGAAGGTTATTCCAGAAATGTGTCTTGTACACTAAATTAGATATCTATGTTTATATTACACTTTTTCAAGTATTCCTGTTTTTCAGCCAAGTTAAATCTGGAGGCTCAATTGCACCTGTATGGTTCACCTGGGTTTTACTCATATTTTTTTGGGTTCAATCTAATTTGTAGTTTCTGAGACAAGAATTGCCCATCCATGCCATGACTTTCACCAGTACAAGATTAGATGAGAAATCTTTGTAGAGGACTTCACATACATTATTTTGACCTGTAGTTTCGAGAAGATTTTTAAAGTTTAAAACAACCAGAAACAAAAATTGTTAAATGGCACCTATATTTTTGTCATATTAACCTAATGTAAGTGTAATAAAATAATGATCATACACTTAATCATTAATTTTTTTTCAAAAAGGGTAAAAACTCAGTTATACTTCCATACAAAAATATATATGTTGATGAACTTTTCTCCACTATAAATAAGGGACAATCAATTGATGTCTGTATCCCCCTTTATAGATTTGCACATTTCTGATTTGACTCTAAATTTAAGTTTCCACATGTTTGTATAGGAGTTAGTTCCCTTTAATGGTGACAAAAAGGTCCAATTTCAAGCACAGTTCAATGCAAAAATTTAAAAATTGTAACAACTTCAATTTTCTGTTTGCTATAAAATTATCCTCTGATTTTTTTACAAGGTTCAAATATCTACAAATTATAAGAAAATTATACTCTTTCCTTTCCATTGCTCTTGCTGGAATGGATACCATTTTGCCTGTCGTAAGGGAAATAACTCCTATATAAACATATAATCAGGACTGCAAAAGGTCTAATGCTAACTTTCTCTTGTTGCATGGAAAAAGGAAATACCATATAATATTACACTCACCTCCATCTTTCATTGTGGCCTCTTGTAATACTTTACTATCCTGTAAGCATAGCAATCAAAACACCTTGCATTAAAAATATGTTTGATTTTCAAATTTACACTGATATTCTAAAAGATGTTTTAATGTGTGAAACTTTAATTAAAAATTAAAATGACAATTTTTTCGTCATATAGAGGTGACATTTGTCAAAAATCAAAAATATGACATCTGCTATAAATGTGGGAACATCAAGGATTTATCACCTGCCTGTCCATACACACATGACAAAAAAATCACACTCCTATATCATACTACGAGAAAGCATGGTTGACATAGAACAAGTATATATAAAATTTGAAGTCAGTTGTACATGATCAACAGATTAAGTACAAAATAATGAATGTGCAAATCAGATATGATAGCTATAGACCAGCAATATAAAAATACAGAGGCAGTAACCTACTTACAAAGACTTAATCACTACAATGAAATAAGTCAAGGCCAGGTGACATACAATGCAGGCCTGGCTGACATATGAACCAATTAATTGTTTGTTTCTTAGGTTTTTTTTTTTTTTTTTTTTTTTTTTTTTTTACAAATACTGGTATACTCTTAAAGCATGGTTAATCAAAAAGGACCAAATAAAAACTTTCGAAAAATTGATGAAGCACAATAATATATATATATGGTGATGAATATGATGACTGTCTTTTATCAATAATAACTGACTAGGCAGGTGGGATTCCTGAAAGACAAAAATTATCATGAAATACTTGATGCCAATTTGATCATATTAAAAAATAAACAGCTGCGCCAAGAGCGCATAATACGCCCGTCGTCAACATTCATACAATATTTGTAGACTTTCTTTCCCGTAACTCTTGAATGAAAAATCTAAATTTCACCAACAGCTGCACCATAAACATGAATTGGAACATTTATACAATATTTATGTTGAAATAAAACACTATAATATTTTGACATACCTTTTGAAAATATTGACAAAAAAAACCAACTATACACATATATTGCAAACAAATCCAAATAATCTAATGGTCAGTAAAGACTATCAATTCCAATAACAGTACGAAGTTTGAAGTGAATTGGCGAAGGGGTTCTCAATTTACAGCGCGACATACGAAAAATCGCCTACAATTTGATGAATAAAGTCCCATAACTCTGGAATGAAAAATCGAAATTTCACCAAAAAGTATACGACTATGATATGCTGACGTTGTCACAGTAATAGCGTAAACACCGGAAGTCGTCTGCCAAGGTGTTCAGATGTCAAGACAGGAAAAAGACGGAACGTGGTCGGAATTGACATGATTCGAAACAACAGTATTCCAATAACTGTGCTAAGTTTGAAGTGAATTGGCCAAGGGGTTCTCAATTTACAGCGCGACATACGAAAAATCGCCTACAATTTGATGAATAAAGTCCTATAACTCTGGAATGAAAATTCGAAATTTCACCATAAAGTATACAGACCGTAAGACCATCAATTCCAATAACTCTGTGAAATTTGAAGTGAATTGGCCAAGGGGTTCTTAAGTTAGAGAGCGACATGTGAAATGGACGGACGGAGGCACGGACAGTGGTATACCATAATACGTCCCGTCTTAAAGACGGGCGTATAAAAACGGTCTATGCAAATGAGCTTGTCTGACTGGAATGCCACAGGATAAATATGTGGACCAATTATAAAATCCAATAAAACTGACATTATTAACACCATCGCAGTAAAAGGTTAAACTTTGGACCTCTATCTAGCTGAACAAATCAGTAACATGGCTAAACTTTGGACCCCTATTTAGCTGAACAATTTTCCAAAGAATCATATTGTGAAAATGTACACAACAATAATGTCAATATGAAAACAGATCGTAAGTTAACATGGCCTTTTGTCATCTCGTCAATAGTACAAAAAATAAACAGCTGCGCCAAGAGCGCATGATACGCCCGTCATCAACATTCATACAATATTTGTAAAGACTTTCTTTCCCACAACTCCTGAATAAAAAATCTAAATTTCACCAAAAAGAATACAGACCGTAAGACTATCAATTCCAATAACTATGCAAAGTTTGAAGTGAATTGGCCAAGGGGTTCTCAATTTACAGTGTGACATACGAAAAATCGCCTACAATTTGATAAATAAAGTCCCATAACTCTGGAATGAAAAATCGAAATTTCACCAAAAAGTATACAGACCATAAGACTATCAATTCCAATAACTATGAGAAGTTTGAAGTGAATTGGCCAAGGGGTTCTCAATTGACAGAGCGACATACGAAAAATCGCTTAGAATTTGATGAATAAAGTCCCATAACTCTGGAATGAAAAAAATCAAAAAAAGTATACAGACCGTAAGACCATAAATTCCAAAAACCCTGTGAAATTTGAAGTGAATTGGCCAAGGGGTTCTTAAGTTAGAGCGTGACATGTGAAACGGACGGACGGACATTGGTATACCATAATACGTCCCGTCTTAAAGACGGGCGTATAAAAATTGATTGATTTCACTGACAAACTTTATCACATAATGTTGTATCGAGCGCACCTCACCTGAGCAGGATTCGAACTCACAACTTTAGTGGTGATAGGCACTGATTGCATAGGTAGATGTAAATCCAACTACTATACGATCATGACCACGATGACTCCCAAAACAAATCTATGATTTGAAGATAATTATGCTCCCTAATTATGCAAATCACTATTTTCTTATATATTATTATGAACTCCTATACATTTCTTAGAAACTTAACAACTTACATAGATTAGACTTACTTTTGGATGAACTAAATTGAAAACATTCTTAATTCAATAATTGATTACAATTCTATTAAAGAATGTAAGTTGGCATTCCAGAATTGATTAAAATTCCATGCTATTTGACATGCACTAGTCTGGCTTATACATTTTAAAACTGTTTTGACAGTTCAATAGCATTCAATCTTATAAATACCTCTCCCTAAAAAAAATGGCAAATCAATTTGAAATCAGTAGCCTTAAAAAGATTACTTCATGCAATTGTCTAAGGACTGAAGTAGAGTAGAATTTTAGGTAATTTCGTATTAAATAGGTATGAAATTGTCAAAATAATAAAAACTCATTGAGAAATTGTATGCCAAATGCTCCTAGATTACAAGTTGCCAGTTTCCTTTTATAACACTGTGATGGAGTCAAGTGAGCCAACAGCTTTCTACTGTACAATATGGTAAAGTTGTCTACAATGAACCATTATATATGACCTTACTAAGCACAGTTAAGACATAATATTCTAAAACTAATCCAAAACTTTTTCATTTGGTCACATCAAAATTCAAGTAAACAAAACAATATGAAATCATCTTTAAAATATAATTTCTGAATTGCTTTTTATCAACTAACAGGGTGTTTCAGGCATAAAAGGTTTTTGATCTAAATAAAAAATTAATGTCATTTTAAGAAGGGGCATCCATTAATTATTCATGTACAATATGGGTTCAATCAAGTTTACAAATTCTGAGAATAATTATTTATTTGTCTTCTCATATGGTCCAATGCTATAACTTTGTCCTGCTGTGACAGCCACAATGGAATTTCTGTTTAACAGAAAAAAATCTAGTAAAGGGCCATGAAAGGCCCATATTAGATTTCCATTGAATATATATATACCCAATGTATATTCAAGTGTGACACGAAATGTGTGCATCACAAAATATGCCCATCTAAATAAATTATCAAACGGTATAATGGTAATGACCCCAAAATAAATAGGGTTCTTCCCCTTCCACAGGGGAATCATGTGGCCAAGTTTGGTAAAGATCCAATATACAGAACTAAAGTTATCGTGCGGAAACGATCCTGTTGTCAAAAATTCGATTTATAGTAATGGTGACCTTGACCTTTGACCTAATGACCCCAAAATAAATAGGGTTCTTCCCCTTCCACAGGGGAATCATGTGGCCAAGTTTGGTAAAGATCCAATATACAGAACTAAAGTGATTGTGCGGAAACCTGTGTGGACGCCCGCCTGCCATACCCAATCACAAAATACGGCCCCGTCTCGAGACGGGCGTATAAAAAACTAAGTTGATGGATGACGCCAAGCGATGACAATACATCGCATGGACATTTGCTCAAGGTAAGCTGAGAAAATATTTTTATCCAAAAAATATTGGTCTAATATTCTCCATGACTACTGAATCAAAGCCTTCTCCTGGTAATTCTTTGTTTGTAATATTATTTAAATCTGATAATGACTTACATGGCTTATACAAGAGTGAGATCAATAGTATCTTTCTCCCTTATATAGGTGAGACAGGGCTATCCCACACCTCGAGGGCTCAAAAATATTTTTTTCTAAATTGAGGCTTGCAGAGGTTAAGAAATAAAAATATTTGAGCACTAGGGTATGAAGAAGCCTAGTTTCACAGGAATAAGAGTGATCAATACATTTTCTGATATGTAACACTTGCAATAATAGCGTTGCTAAGGACAGTGATGTGAGATATATAGAATCTAACACCGGCAAAAGTGCAAGACAAGGAAATCTCCGACACCCTGGATTTCCCTGTCTTGCACTTTTTGCCGGTGTTTGATTTTATTTCTCACTTTTATCAGCTGTTTTTAGTTTCATGTTTGTTTATGTACTTTTAGCAGACGATCATGTAAACAATGTGAGTTATTTCCCCTTCATGAAATCAAAAAATTACTTCCGTATTTTTGTGTATTGCGTGAAGGTTATTATGTAATAATATGGCTGATTGTTAGGATTTGCGTGTTTATAAAAGATTGAAAACTTATATAAATAAGTTCTTCTGTATGCATCAATATTAATATAGCATGATATGGAATATGCCTGCATATATAACTGATAAAATAACATGAAAATAAATTGTATAATGCAATAGTTGGTTATATCTCTGCCTTGGATATAAATAATACAATAATAAAATTAGGATAATATAAATATACAATTTACAAAAAATAAGATACAGAGAGAATATCAAAGTTAACTAGTATTACTGTGAGCACAGCTCACTAAGATATACCCCCCGCTCCCCACATCTGTCCAACCTATTTCCATAACCAAAACATTACTGATTGTTCCGACCAAAAATGAAAAGGACCCTTCTCTCTTCAACGGTAAGCTGCTGATAAAATTTCAAAACATTCTGAGAAACACTACTCAAGTTATCATACGACATAGCGTAAAAATCCTATTTTCTGTCATATCAAGTCCAATAACTCTGGAACGGCAAAAGTGAAAATCGTCAAAAATGAAAGGGATCCTCCTCTCTTCACCGGTAAGCTGCTGATAAAATTTCAAAACATTCTGAGAAGCACTACTCAAGTTATCATACGACATAGCGTAAAAATCCTATTTTCCGTCATATCAAGTCCAATAACTCTGGAACGGCAAAAGTGAAAATTGCCAAAAAAGAAAGGGATCCTCCTCTCTTCACCAGTAAACAGCTGATAAAATTTTAAAAGATTCTAAGAAACACAACTCAAGTTATCGTACGACATAGGATTTGTCTACAGACGGACAGACATGGTGAAACCAGTATACCCCCCTACAACTTCGTTGCGGGGGGGGGGGGGGGGGGGGGTATAATAAGACTTTGATGATGACCCTCCAGTTATACTTGGGTGCTGGTTATCATTATAATTGTACTAATTACATGCTTGGGGTTCTAAAGGGGGGAACATTAAAAGCAAGCACTATCAACTAGGTGTTGTGTATTGTTGGTTTTCACAAATCTAATAAAAATACCTATTTTTTTAATTCAAATTATGTCAAATTAAAATAAAATATAAAAGACATTTACTAAAAAATTAAAAAACTTCCACTAAAAAATATATTCTACGATATAAATCTAGTACAAAATCAAAAATGAAAAGAAAAAACAAGACATTGAAAAACAAGATAAACTATACTTATCAGTACCAAAGTCTGGATAGAAACCTGTCTAAGAAGGGTTATTTTAGACAAATGTTAACTCCCCACCCAACAGATGTATTTTATTTGAGGAACACCATGCCTTTAATGTCACAAGAAGACTTTCATAGCCTCACGATCAGATATGAAATAAAAACCAGAGGCTCTCAAGAGCCTGTATCGTTCACCTGGTTATAAAAAAAACCAATTGGTCCTATGTAAAAACTATGTCCTGCAGTGGTAGTCATCTTGGAATTACGATCAACATAAAAAACACAAAGTTTGTAAAGGACCTTCCAATGATTGATGCATAGTTTAGGTTCAATCAGTGCAATAGCTTCAGAGAAGAAGATATTTCTGTATTTTCCCGATATGGTCCTGTGTTAATACTATGACCTGTGGTGGCAGCCATCTTGGATTTCCGATCGGCATAAAAAACAGAGGACCTTCCAATGATCATTCCTGGGCAGTTTGGTTTCAGAGAAGAGGCGTTTTGAAACATTTTCCCCATAGGGTCCAATGTTAAACAAGTCCTGCCATAGCCGCCATTTTGAATTTCATATCAGAACAAAAAACGTAAAGTTTGTAGAGGACCATCCAATGAACATTCATGTACAGTTTGGCTTTAATCATATTTGTAGTTTCTGAGAAGAAGGCATTTGAACATTTTCCCATAGGGTCCAATGCTAATCTATGTATTGCGGTGGTGGCCATCTTGGATATCCGATCGGCATAAAAAACACACACCTTGTAGAGGACCTTCCAATGATCATTCCTGGGCAGTTTGGTTTCAATTATCCAAGTGGTTTCAGAGAAGAAGCGTTTTGAAACATTTTTCCCATAGGGTCCAATGTTAAACTAAGTCCTGCCGTAGCCGCCATTTTGAATTTCATATCGGAACAAAAAACGTAAAGTTTGTAGAGGACCATCCAATGAACATTCATGTACAGTTTGGCTTTAATAATATTTGTAGTTTCTGAGAAGAAGGCATTTGAACATTTTCCCATAGGGTCCAATGTTAATCTATGTATTGCGGTGGCGGCCATCGTGGATTTCCGATCGACATAAAAAAATATAAACTTTGTAGAGGACCTTCCAATGATCATTCCTGGGCAGTTTGGTTTCAATTGTCCAAGTGGTTTCAGAGAAGAAGCGTTTTGAAACATTTTCCCCATAGGGTCCAATGTTAAACCCCCATAGGGTCCAATGTTAAACTAAGTCCTGCCGTAGCCGTCATTTTGAATTTCATATCGGAACAAAAAACCTTGAGATTGTAGAAGACCGTCCAATGAACATTCATGTACAGTTTGGCTTTAATCATATTTGTAGTTTCTGAGAAGAAGGCATTTGAACATTTTCCCATAGGGTCCAATGTTAATCTATGTATTGCGGTGGCGGCCATCGTGGATTTCCGATCGACATAAAAAAATATAAACTTTGTAGAGGACCTTCCAATGATCATTCCTGGGCAGTTTGGTTTCAATTGTCCAAGTGGTTTCAGAGAAGAAGCGTTTTGAAACATTTTCCCCATAGGGTCCAATGTTAAACCCCCATAGGGTCCAATGTTAAACTAAGTCCTGCCGTAGCCGTCATTTTGAATTTCATATCGGAACAAAAAACCTTGAGATTGTAGAAGACCGTCCAATGAACATTCATGTACAGTTTGGCTTTAATCATATTTGTAGTTTCTGAGAAGAAGGCATTTGAACATTTTCCCATAGGGTCCAATGTTAATCTATGTCCTGCGATGGTGGCCATCTTGGATTTCCGATCGGCATAAAAAACAGATAATTGGTAAAGGACATTCCAGTGATCATTCATTTACAGTTTGGGTTCAGTCAGTTCATTAGTTTCAGAGAAGATCTTTGAAATTTCAGCCAATCAGAGCATATTATTGGCCCTGGCAGCCATATTGAATATCCGACTGGAACGAAAAACAGTAACTTTGTAGAGGACCATCCAAGGAACATTCCTGCTAAGTTTGGTTCCAATCGGCCCAGTGGTTTCGGAGAAGAAGCGTGAAAAGTTTACAGACGACGGATGCCAAGTGATGGCAATAGTTCACCTGAACTAAAAATTAAAAAAAATTAAAAATTAAAAAAAAACGAAATATTTTTTTTGGAGAAAATCCTGATGATCTTTATTTCTTCAGTCTTTATTTCCTTTATATTGAAATTGAAGTTTTTGGGGTATTTTTCATGTGTTTTTTACATTGAACATATTTATTATTGGTTGGCTTGAAATTTTGGTAAGAAATACTGTTAAAAAATTTGAATAAATTGTGAAAATTCATTTTGTCTGTGCCAAGCAAATATTTGTTTTACTATGTATTGATAGAATGGGGTAATGGTGGAAACCTTTTCATAAAAATATGTAGATTTTAGAATCTTGAAATTTGTGTTTTTATCATGAGCAAAAATTATATTCTATCTAGACCCAAAATTTAAAAAAGAATGAGAACCAAATATTCAAATGTCCTAAAACAGTGATGGTTCTAGGATTTTATTAGGACAACGGCAAAATCTCAAAGAACTTGTCTTTAGATAAAACCGAACAGATATTTTACTTCACAATTTTTATTTTCCCTTTTGGGGAAAAAAAGCAATACACTAAAATTCTATAAAATTCCAGATTACCAAACTCAAAATCAACAGGCGAAATATTTATCTAAAACTTAACTAAAATCTAGCCAAGAATTTCAGAAAAGAAAAGTAGAAGGTTTGAGGTGCATTAAATAATAAAAGATCTGGACTGAAAACCCTCTCCTTAATGGTAGTATTCTTGTGACGAGACATGTATTAAAAGAACTCCCACCTCATTACAACATACCTCTTCACTTTGGACTAGAGAATAAACATTTGGTACAGATTCAGATCGAGGTACATGCCGTAACGGAACCAATGTCTTAGGTGGTGGATTTGATGCCGGCATTCTAAAGATACACAAATAAAAAAAAAATTAGTGACTAATGTTAATAAACTAAAAAATAATATCAGGCACTGTAAGAAAATAAGCTTTGTCAAACAGCAATTTTTGTCCATTTACAGGTAGGATATGCTAAATAATTCAAGTGTAATATTATTATGAATATTGTTGACGACTATTTATTACAATTTGATTTTACAAATTCCTTTATTTTCCAGATATATATCAGTTGCTATTTGTGTCAAACAATTGAGATTTCGACACAGATAATTTTGCATGTTTTTGTTCTTTGCATATTTTGTAAATTTTGTATATGTTGTAAATAATGCTTTTCAAAAAGAAAATAAAATTAGCTTGAATATTTAGCATAGAATGTATGCATGAATCTTAGTACTTAGTTGTGAAAGTTTGAATGAAATTTCAACAGAATTTTAGTATTAGAATAACAGAAGGGTTAATTTGGTCAAATTTGATGCATTCAGTTTATTCAGTAAAGGTGAACTTGCACTGCATGCATTCTAACAAAAACTGCTGTTTGAAAAATGCTAAAAAATAAAAAATAAATAATAAGAAATTATAATCCACAAGATGACAAAAATACTGATGGGGGAGAACCTACCTCATGGGAAATCTCACCAGGATTGATCAGACACACATTGGGGGCAGAAGAGGATCTATCCCTCTGCCCCAGGGTAGGTTTGCTGCGCTGAGGTGTTTGTGGTGAGACAGGTATGGACTGATTTCGGCTGTTAAAAGGAAAAGACGGAGTAAATGTGTCCACTGGAATTTTACTGAAATTTAAATATGTCAAGTTTACATAGCAAAGCATGAAACAATAGAAAATGTATAATTTATAATTAAGACAACCATGTAAAGATTTTATTCTGATACAAAAACCTTCATATCATATGTATCTAAGTTTCTAAAATATGACAAGAAATGACAATAAAATGTTGAAGAAGATTGAACGATTTTTAACTTTGTTTTTTATCACTTTACAGTTAAATCGTTGTGACCAAGTTGTGGTGGAGTAAACTAAGTGTTCTTACTTCCCCGAGAAAGTCTAGGTTTCAGCAAGTACCTAGTAATCTTTCTTACATAAGGGACCAGTTAACAACCTAAAGAGCTAGCTTAATCTCATTCATATTTCTTATGCAAAATAATAATATAGATCCCCTTATCCACTAGATCACTGTAATACCCTATACTTATAAGATATAATTTTATAGTAATTAGATGGGTATAATCTCTGATAACATTCAAATTAATTTATAGTATTTGAATCTCTTATTTATAAAGATAATAACTGGGTCAATTTTATCAATATACATGTATTACTGGTCATTCTGATAACCACGTAAAAGTGTGCATATTCTGTCCCACATAGAAACCATGTGACATACTTATGCCCTGCCCAGTCTTTCATACTGTCCCAAGAACAAACTGGATTGACTTTATCTATACATCGCTGATGGAATCTTATACCACACGTCTGGCATCGTAAACTTTGGAACAAAGATCTTCCACAGCCATCACAGAATGTTAAAAGTAAAAATGTTTTACGAACCTGCAATGATAAACAAAAATATATCGCATGTTTCCAGTTTTACCATATTAATGCAATATAAATTAATTTCTCTAATAAGAGAAGAAAGTTTCCCTTTATCTACCTCATTATAAATAAAATTCATGGCATTTTGAAATTTTAAGTTAATCTTCGGTAAATTAATAGTTAATAACTTTAGATTTCTAGTATGGTATGTGAAGATAATATTTTACATAGCACTACTCATCAGTAGGCCAGTGGCTGTATCACACTCATAGTGAGGTATGAGTTTTGTTTATTGTTGAAAACTGTCAGTGACTGGGATGATTGAAGAACAGAAATTAAATCCCTAACATTTGATTTTTACATCAACGATTTATAATATCAAATGTGATTTTCTGTACATTAATAAACTTAACCATTTGTTTTCAATGTTGAATATTATAGTATCTCGAAATGAGTGAGTTATTGTCGTTTTATGCCAAGTTAGCAATTTTTCAGCTGTATCATGGCGAGAACAATTTACCTGAGAGAAAACCACTGACCTGCTGCAAGTCACTGACAAACTTCATCACATAATGTTGTATAGAGTACACCTCACATGAGCGAGATTCAAACTAACAACTTTTGTGGTGATATATTGAGGATTCATTATTTAAGTAAAGAACAACTAAGTCGTTAAAATTTTAAATTTTTGAGTGAGTGCAAATGTTGTCCACTTAAGAAATATCTGTATTGCAACAGAGAGGTATCAAATCACTATTGTCACATTAAGCATTAAAAAAAACCCACAGATCTTCAATAATATAAATGGTTCTGCTTAGTCTAAATCAATAGTGATAAATATGAATTCATAGTACTTACAATATTATGTGTAAACATAGGTAAAGATGAACCTGACAAAGATGGCCTATGAGACTTTAACTGTACTTTCAATTCTTTGTTTGCCAAACTCCCCATATCTATATCCCAGGAAATCGGCATTCTGTAAAAAAAAGTCCATAAATATATACATCAGGAATTATTCTAGTTAGAAAATAAAATAACTGAAAATCATTGAAAAATAGCTGAAACCATCTACACCCCCTTTAAAAAGGGTCATTTTTGACTTGTTCCGACCATATCCTGCAACTTTTGTATTTTTCGTTCACACAAAAATAACTGAAATCAGTTAAATAACTTTAAAAAAATCATCGCTGATACATGTACATCCATATTTAGCAGATGGACAATACTACTGTAAAAAAAAATGTCAATATAATTCACTATTTATAAAAATAAAACAATTTAACATAAATATGCCACTGCAAATGGGGTCTAAGTACATTATAGAATGCATTTAATCTTTACTACTGTGAGTTAAATGGAAATATTATATTAAAACTGCTTTATCTAAGAGCAAGAAATTTCAGTCTGGATCACTCAATGGATTTAATTAGTATATGGTTAATCTGTTATATATATATACTAAACACTAGCTACTAGGAGAATTCTAAAATTTCACATCAAGTACAATTACAGATATTTGACATCAGCTGAGCAGTACATTTTTTAAAATATGTCTAAACAAATTTCAAACATTAAGACTCAGTTTGATGTTCAGCTGACAAAAGATTGTCCTTTTTCAGTTTTTGGTTTATATATGTGTCACTGTACATCAAAACTGACATGACTGAAGAAGGTGTAAATAAATTTTTAAACTATCCGGTATGTTTATTATTGTGAAATCATTATCAGTAACAATTTTCTTGGGTTTTCATTCATTTCATTAATTAACTAGTTTAATCCGAACTATTGGACAGTTCTGTTCAAAAAGTACTTTTAAGAATATTCTTTTTCAAAAATTTAACGGGAAATAAAATGAGAGATCATAACATTATTTTACACCTTAAAAAAATATATTCAACAGCAATGTCTTAAACGTGTACCTACTTTGTTCTTATATCATATACTTCACAATTTTCAGGTTCAATCTCTCTACGACTCATTGGCTTCTTCAGAGCATCTTTCAATGTTTTACCAGGCTCTATTCTCACCTGAAAATAATTTGACTTTTGTGATAAAACCTCAATTAAAATAAAATAAATAACAAATATATCTTAAATGATTAAATTTTTTCCTGTAGTGATCAAATATACCTTCAATACACCATTATTATGCTTTCTGTAAATTTCTTCTGTAATACAAGTTCATACGATATTTTGGCATACATTTTGTATATCACAAAGAATAATATAGCGTTGATATACTATGCGAAAATAGTACAGCTATGATGCCAGTCTCACACGAGGAAGGTTGGGTTTTCAGCTGTCTGTCAAGCTAAATATAGCTAGTCCATGTGCAAGGGGGGGGCGGATCCAATCTGTTAATCTATGATAGTCGTCTAAACGTTTTTTAATGCTTGTTATTGTTGTTAATTAAATTTCAAACTTCAAAAATCTTTATATTTTTAAAGCCTTAAATGAAACAAAGAATATTCTCACACTTTCAAAACTATCTGATCCAATATATTTGTCACCAATATCAGGACTTCCTTTATTGTAATAGTTCTAAATATATTTTGTCTACATATAACAGTCAGCATAATAATAATAATAATAATGTTGTGTTAGCAATGACTATGCCATATAGTGGCATAGTCATTGCTAACACAACATTATTATGTAAATATAGTGGACAGTTTGTTGTGTATTTCCAAACATAATATTACATAAACCAATCAATTTATTTCTAAAGAGAATTTAAGAAATTGCACATGTTGCTGTGGCTTAAAATGATTTCTTTCAAAGACTTGAAAGAAACTTTTTATATATGAAAATGCCAAATATCTTTTGTAATTGTTAAATGATCAATATTATGATGTGTTCCTGCATATTTTTCTATTTTGCCAAATTGCTGATAATAGTATGGCAATCTTTATATATCAAGGACACCATATCATACTGAACAATATTGAGTCCCAAACTCACTGTGGTCACAACAACCTTTGACAACAATTTTATAAATATCAGTCAAGATGTATGAATGTACCGGTAGGTATGATAAGCTTACAATGTAGGTACAGTATACAAGTGAGAAAATCCAGCTGAAACTCACGAAAAATGTATTGTTAAGATTATTGTGTTTCATTTCTCTATGTATTTAAATTTTTTTTAGATAAGATAAAAGATCATACCGATGACACTTGGTCATTTGGAAAATTAACCCTGAGAATGGGTCTGGATGGTGTTGGACTAGGTTGTTGTTTGACTGGTGGTAATAATTTAGGTCCTGAAGGTGGAGGTGGTGGCTCTGGATCTTCAGGGGGTGAGGATTCACTGCTGTGTTGTTCATAATCTGTCAGTAACTGGGACTCTTTTTCTTGTAACTCGTGTATTTTGTTGGCTAAAGCTTCATATTCCTGTAAAGAAAGTACATGTACAATAATCATGATACATGTAGTTTAGGCTTATGGTGTTTAACACCACTTTCAACAATATAGTCAGTTTTATTGGTGGAGGAAACCAGAGAAAATCACTGATCTGAGAAGAAGGCATTTGAACATTTTCCCATAGGGTCCAATGTTAATCTATGTATTGCGGTGGTGGCCATCTTGGATTTCCGATCGGCATAAAAAACACATACCTTGTAGAGGACCTTCCAATGATCATTCCTGGGCAGTTTGGTTTCAATTATCCAAGTGGTTTCAGAGAAGAAGCGTTTTGAAACATTTTTCCCATAGGGTCCAATGTTAAACTAAGTCCTGCCGTAGCCGCCATTTTGAATTTCATATCGGAACAAAAAACGTAAAATTTGTAGAGGACCATTCAATGAACATTCATGTACAGTTTGGCTTTAATAATATTTGTAGTTTCTGAGAAGAAGGCACTTGAACATTTTCCCATAGGATCCAATGTTAATCTATGTATTGCGGTGGCGGCCATCTTGGATTTCCGATTGGCATAAAAAACATAAAATTTGTAGAGGACCTTCCAATGATCATTCCTGGGCAGTTTGGTTTCAACTGTCCAAGTGGTTTCAGAGAAGAAGCATTTTGAAACATTTTTCCCATAGGGTCCAATGTTAAACTAAGTCCTGCCATAGCTGCCATTTTGAATTTCATATCAGAATAAAAAACCTTAAGATTGTAGAGGACCATCCAATGAACATTCATGTACAGTTTGGCTTTAATCATATTTGTAGTTTCTGAGAAGAAGGCATTTGAACATTTTCCCATAGGGTCCAATGTTAATCTATGTCCTGCGATGGTGGCCATCTTGGATTTCCGATCGGCATAAAAAACAGTAACTTGGTAAAGGACATTCCAATGATCGTTCATTTACAGTTTGGGTTCAGTCAGTTCATTAGTTTCAGAGAAGAAGATCTTTGAAATTTCAGCCAATCAGAGCATATTATTGGCCCTGGCAGCCATATTGAATATCCGACTGGAACGAAAAACAGTAACTTTGTAGAGGACCATCCAAGGAACATTCCTGCTAAGTTTGGTTCCAATCGGCCCAGTGGTTTCGGAGAAGAAGCTTGAAATGTGAAAAGTTTACAGACGACGGACGCCAAGTGATGGCAATAGTTCACCTGGACCTTTGGTCCAGGTGAACTAAAAAGGTGGTCATACAAAATGTGTTAACACTCCTGGCATTTTTTACAACATATTTCTATGGTCTATGGCAATTTTTTCTGGAAAGAGATATTTCAATGATATTCTGTGGGCACAAGCATAATACTAACACATTGTTATTAGCAGCAATAAGATATAAAAAGACAAGGATCATCGCAATGGAAGGGTAAAAGGAAAAGGGGTCATTTTTTTTAAAACTCCCATATCCAATATAAACAATCTGTGTTGCCAAGAAGCTTGGAATTGAGGGGGAATTTTCAAATGCACAGATGACCATATATTTGAGAAGACAATGAAAATAGAGTTGTCTTCCATACCCTAGGCCTACATCCTTAAGTCTCATGATTTTGATAGAAGTGGTTTGTATTACACTTTTCAGGTTGTAATATGGCATTTTCCATTGAAAAAGTATGATAAAGTCCAAGAATTCCAAATGAACAGGCAGAAATACTTGCAACTCGTCTATGCAAGTCCTGGACTCATCACCTTTGTTTGGGACTCCCCATTTTGTACAAAAAATAACAAGGCTTGTACTAGTAGGACTCACAACTTTTTGGTTGGGACTCGTCAAAATTTTATCTTACAAGGATCTCTGAGCAGGGTGTAGGCAAGTCATAATAAAGGTACATTGATACAATTTAAGTCAAAAAACAAATACTAAAATAGCTACAGAAAAAGCACTAGTTACGTAAACCAACAGATTTATTTCTCTTCCTAGTTTTGATCATTTTAGAACACATAGCACATGCCCCAAGTTGTAGACACAACCATTTTGGAAGAAAAATAAAACTTGTTAACAAAATTATGCATTTAAAAGGCAATTTTATTTCTGGTTACTTAAAACATTCTGCACACAAAACCTGGCAACCTTTGACCAATAATGTGATTTCATATGGGTGTAAATTTATTAATCATGTTTTAGTTCCTAATTTTATCATCCAACAGTAAAATTACATGAAAATGTATTTGAACAAACAATCATGAATGGGTCAGTTTAGTGTTAACCTCCCAACTTAGTATTTGCCCCAGGCAATATTAGCATGGTACAACACCAGGCCTTCTTTTTCCAACACCTTGCTTCTCTCACAACGGAAGTATCTATGTCCTTATCAAATTTAAGAAAGTATAACATTATTTAATTTTTCAAGTACTTCTATTATTACTATAGTGGAAAAATAACATTATTGGGTTAGGGGTCATGGTGTTTAATGCCACTTTATTGGGTTAGGGTTATGGTGTTTAATGCCACTTTCAACAATATTTCAGTTATATCGTGGCAGTCAGTTTTATTGGTGGAGGAAACCAGAGTACCCAGAGAAAACCACTGACCTGCTCCAAGTCACTGACAAACTTTATCACATAATGTTGTATCAAGTACACCTTGCCTGAGCGGGATTCGAACTCACGTTAGTGGTGATAGGCTCTGATTGCATAGATAGTTGTAAATTCAACTAAGATGCGATCACGACGGACCTCCTAACAGAATGTGAATCAATATAAATAGTTTTAACATTGATAATAGCTACCAATTAATAAAAAGTGCCTTCCGATATCCATTAATGTTGCCTTCTGAATTAATAAAATGATAAAGAAGAGTTCTCTGATTGCACAAATCCCATGCCTTACATAATTTCTGTATAAAACCTGGGATAGAAATTGGGAAGTTCAAGCTGGTAGCCCAGACAAGATTTTTGATAACAAAAATGTCTAGATGCTTAACTAAATTATAAGTAAAAGTTTAGTAGCCCAGACCAAAATCTAGGAGCCATGGGTGACTGGGCCCCTGTTAATTTCTGTCCCTGAACACTATGACATTATCATCTGTACAACAGAAAAATTACCTGTAAATACATAGGATCAGGTTGCTGTTTACTCCCAAATTTAGCATTAAGTGCTTCTAAATTCTCTTTGGTCAATCTCAATAAATTCTGTATATTTCTTATCTGAAATATAAAAATGGTTATAGAATATTACATTTAAATATAGAATATACACCAGTGTAGACTAAATATTAGTCATAGCCCTTAAAACACTAATGGTGGGAAAAGTAATGCCAATGAAAATGACGACTGTCCATAAATACATATTGGTAATATCATTCCAGTATTTTCGAGTGATTAAATTGCAATCTCACAATGTTTAGAATACTTCAGAATTTATATTTAACAGTATAGTGATAAAAGTCAGCTTTGCACTTGAAATCGTGGTAAGTATTAAGCAAATTAAAAAAATATGTGTGTTTACGGTCACCCGACCGACCCTATTTTTCAGCCGCCGACCCTAACCTTTTTTATCGGCAATTATTCGACCCTATCAATTTTTACACAGAATTCGGATAACCATTTTTGTTGTTTAATCAGCAGCAATGTTTTATTTATTCAACCGCTAGCTTTTTGTCGAAATTGAGAGCAAAGAGGTAAGAGGGAAACGATTCACTGTATGTACCGAAATCGCGATTATTTTGGGGATGGTTCGGTTCACGATACGTGGAGGCCGCTTACGATACAAACGATATGATGCTCATTTAAAAAAAAAAAGGTAGTGTTGAACTTCCGTTTTCTTCTTTTGGTGATCATTTAATTAATATTTTGAGAAAAGTGAATCGATTAATTTACGCTTTTAAAATTAATTAATCAAATATCAAATATTTATAATTTCCGCTAGTACGTAAGCGACCTCATATAAAAAAAAATCATGGTAGCGCCCATGTCGACCAGCATGGACTTCAAGGAATAGTTACAGTTTCCTATAAAACGTATCGTGATACGTATCGCAATACATATCGCTTGTGGAAAAAGTGTATCGTTACACCCCTACAAAGAAGGTAGAAAAACCGTGTAACTCGTCATAAAACAGCTTCAACAAATGGCAGCCTATCGGAAATTTCGAAAATGAAATACCGGAATCGGATTCCGGAACGACTATTTCCGGTTTTGCCGATAATAAAAAATAAATAAAAATTAATGCCGACCGACCGACCCTAGATTTTTTTGACAAGTGACCGTAAACACACATATTTTTTTATTTGAAAAAAAAGTGGAAACTGGTTAGTAAAAAAAATTGAAATCAAAATGGTGGACAAAAATAAGGCCAATATCATAAAAAATATGGTGATGACGTGATGTGTACAAGTTCAAAGGCTTTCATTAAATTAACACAAAAAGAAACAAATATCAATATATTACATTTCATACATTTTGAAAATAGAGGGGTTAAATTACATAATGTCATTGTGTAAGGTAAAATTTGGAAAGATGGTCATCTCGAAACAAAAAGAATGCATGTAGAACATCTATTTTATATATATTTAATACATATAGAAGTATATCCAGACGACAAAGGTGTTGAAATAGGTAAAAGTTTATACAGTACTTGAAGTTCATTGCGAGTGTACTAAATTTTGATTAAATTAAGATATTTAATTTTTTGAATACTGTGGGGCCATCTTGGTTGAGATCGTATGATAGTTGGATTGACAACTACCTGTGCAATCAGTGCCTATCACTACTAACGTTGTGATTTTGAATCCAGCTCATGGCGAGGTGTGCTCAATACAACATTGTGTGATAAAGTTTGTCAGTGACTTGTGGCATGTCAGTGGTTATCTCCAGGTACTCCGGTTTCCTCTACCAACAAAACTGACCACCATGATATAACTGAAATATTGTTGAAAAGTGGTTTTAAACATCCAGAAATGTTTGAGATGTTTTTATTGATGTGAAAATTGTGACTGGATTAAGATCGTAATAATCAAGTCATGCATTTTTTTGCACTAAGTACTTCTATTTTATCTAAGCGATAGTACAAGGGCATATATATGGTCATGTTCAGGAATGAGGTCACCCGAGAAGCAATAAATGTGTAAATTATTGATTGATTTGACAGAATTTTCCAGTTATAAATCGTGTCATTAAAAAATAAAGTGAACACAATTGGGTTTTTTGTTAATCTGGAATGTGTTTTCACTGATTTTGTGTCGCAATAAGTTAACCTCACATTTTTTGCTGGTGGATTTGCATTCAAAACATGCATGCATGCAAAAATTTCCAAATTTTATAAACATATTCAAACAGCATAATTCTAAAAAAAAATAATATTCTTATAACTTGACGTCACTGAAATATTGTCAATATTTAACTTGTGCATGAATCTAGTTTGAATCTATTGGTGGAGTAGTTTGCAAATGCCCTAACAAGAACAATTTCACTTTTTTTTTAAAATATTCAAGGGGCACAATTCTTAATTTTTTTGAAAATATGTTGGTTTTCAAATTTGACCGAGATATTGTCCATAGATGAGTATAAATTTGCTTTCAGTGAACGATTGATTTTTAAATCCCTAGGTGAGCAACTTTTCAGCTATATTATGGTGAGAACAAGTTACATTTCAATGAGATGAAGTTCGCTTTGTGCTAGACAAATAAATACACCAAGTTGGATTTTTATAAAGTTAGCTCACTGTAACAATAGTACACAGGTAGACATGTTGCTCTACTCCAACACATTTCCTGATTTTGAGGCAACCAGTCTTAGTGGAGAAGTAGCAAATACCAATTTCATAGTCTTAGGTTTGACCTGACAAGGACTTGAATCCAAGATCTACTGTACTGGAGGCTAGCATGCTAACCATTACACCATCAATGCAGTTAATGTTTCAAATCTTGTCAAGGAATAAAGATGCTAGGACATTTACAAGGTTTGAAGCCAACATTGCTGTCTGCTCTGCATTCACCAAATTATAAGCCTAGCTCAACAAGGAAACTTGATAGATTCAAATCTATCTCCTTGATATATCATGGCAGGTCAACTCCAGTTATTTGAATGCATTTTTTTGCACAATAGATTATGAGAAACATCAATTAATAATTTGTTTGGCATATACTAACTTTGGTCAACATACAATGATTCAAAAAAGAAACGATACCTTGATAAAAATTAAATTTCCTTTGAAGTACATTTGTATTAAAAATATATGTAAAAATGTATATTATACATACAATATAACCTATCTAGCACTCATTTCTAAAAATCAATACCCATGTTCACCCATACGTTTTAAACTTTCTTGCCATTTCGTTGATTTGCAAATGCTATCCGAGATATGGTAAACCCAATTTAATTACATGTGAAAAAGTCGACATGGTGTACAGGTATTGATACAACAGTTTAGAAAATCTTGCCAAATTGGAAAAATTGTTAAATAAGTATTGTGCAGAGTAAATCAAAATGAAAGACTTCGAGCAATGGAAATGGTAGTCAGTTTTACATTACTTTGACGTTAGTGCTCATTTCGATGTTTCCAAATGAACATTCAAATGACTCGTTATGACGTTACAGGATTACTGGTTCAACTATAAACCTCCCATGTTCTGATAGTCCACACATAAAAAACGATGCAATCGCAGATTATAAGTATGTCACATTTACGAAATCGTCTCCAAATAGCCAAGTCAACAATTGCAAGTTGGAACAACAGATTCTGAGCCCAAACTGTTCGCAACAAACTCAGAGCGTGGAATATGGGCTATAGTCATCCATTTCAAGGACCAATTCTACCACGATGTCACTGACATCTGAGAATACAATGGACACATGAACATAACATGAAAAAGGGTAATTGTGGAGAGATATCTTGAATTTGATATGATTATAATCAAAAGAACATTGTACACCAATGAATAATTTGTTTCTCATTGAATTTCGTTTTATTATGGGTCTTTTTAGTGTGTGTGTGTGTGTGTGTGTGTAAAGAATGGTGTCGATCAATATTTAAAGGAAGAAGCTAAACAAATTATTTAACATTATTCTTATCAGTTTTACCCTGGTCTAGATATATCAAGTCAATTTCTTAAATTCTATACTTCAAAGTTGTACCCCTTTAATTGAACAGCTTGCATTTAACAAAATAATAAAATTAGGGGTACGTCAAACATTTGGTCAGGCATTGTTGAAAAAGAAAAACATTTTTTACCCCAGCTGGCTGCATTCTAAAATCTAATTCTATTTAGTCATTGGCCAGGCTGCAATGAATTAGCCATTATAATCGTGTTCAATTAGCACAGAAGACTATCTGGTTCAACATATGTATCAATCCATCATCATGAAATGGGTGGAATGGGTCCAGAGAAAGAAAACATTTTGGGCAAAATTGTTCAATACAGAAAGAATATCATTCCAGACTCCAGCATCAGTAACGTCTGCATCAACCGTCACGTTTTCAATGTTGATACCTACAAGTCTGTTTAAAATGTACTGACAGCATGTCATATTATAACTAATCTAATGAAATAAAATTCATTAATTAAATTCTCATTTTATGACAAAGAAAAGACAATTATGATTTGTCAACTAAACAAAATGAAAATAAATGTCGAGAAAATGATATGTAATCAAAATTTTAATCTCCAAATAATGCATTCTTTTTGTGACAGCAGGGGAGACATATGTTTTCTACCTGATCTAATAGATTTGTGATTTCGTATGCGTCGTCCCTCGGCGGTGTATTCGATAGATCTTGAATATCCCCATTCATTGTCACTGGCTTGTGAACGACCGCCATTTTGCCTCTTTAAGAGGCTTTCACGTGACCTTTCTTACATTATCGTACATTCACGCGATATTTTGACGAGGAATTCCATGTTGTCTAAATCGGTCGATAACAAACATTCATAGAATGTCGAGTTTGATTAACAAGGGAAGTAACTTAATGTTTCTCAACTAAGAAAGTACAAGATAATTATCCGATGGGAAGAGTGTCGCCGTAGACGTCCGCGTTTGCTATAAATAATTTACTATGTCCTCGTAGGTGTCCGCGTTTGCGATAACTTATTCAAATGTCTTCGTTGACGTCCGCGTCGCCTGGTAGCAATTTTACATACTCCGAGGTTACAATTATTGAAATGCCTATATCTTTTCTATTATGACTTGGAATTTGGAAATATATTAGATTTTACTTCTAAAAAGTATGCATTGTAAACAATATAAAAAATGAGAAAACAAATAATTTAATTATTAAAAGGTGGAATTTATAAATAAATAATAAATACATAAATAAAGTTTTATTTAGAGTCGATACATATCACAACATACATAAAACACAAACTCTACAGAGCTTTTCAAATCGACTATACATATAACAAAAACAACATACATGCATACATACAAGGTACATAAAAATACTAGCAAAAATTAAAACATCTATATTAAAAATAATTTAAGCTAATTAATTTAAAATTTCAAGCACTAAGTAAATAAATTAAAATAAGCAGCCTAAAAAGTAACTATAATTAAAGACAAAGCACAGATTTCAAAAGCATCACAGATAAGCAAAACAAATAAATAAATAAAATTATGCTTTAAAGCTATCTACAAGCATTACAGTGGCATGAGCTACCATTCCATGAATTAATCAAGTTTTTGAATTGTTTAACAGAATTTTCCAGTCTAAAGTGGTTTGGTAGCTCATTCCATGTTTTGGCAGCAAAATATTTAAAAGTTTTAATACCATACCTAGTTGTTCTGGTCGATGGTATACTAGCAGTATTTTGGTATCTGAAAGAATATTTACTTTGTTTAATTGTAATTAAATCATGTAAGTACAAAGGACTGGTTTTATTGACAATTTTGAATGTTTCAATGGCTATCGTTCTAATTCGCCTGATTTTTAAAGTGGGTAATTTGGATTTTGTTAAAAGATCTTCATATGTGCTGTCAGTATCATCATAGATAAATTTCAGAACTCTAAATTGTATTTTTTCCATTTTATTTGTATTTTGTTCACTGCAAAAGTGCCATGTTACAGGGCAATAATTAAAGTTCGAGAAAATATAAGAGTAGTATATTGTAAGTCTACCAAGTTTTGTTAAGTATTTACCAATTTTTTTTTAAAATGTTCAGTTGTCTTGAGGCTTTTTTACAGATATTTGCTATATGAGTATTAAAATTTAGTTCAAAATCTATTGTGACTCCCAAAAGTTTTACCTCATCTTCGCATTTTATTATATTACCATTAAGATTAAAAGAGATATTTTCATTTTTAGTTTTTTTTTCCAATTGCTATCGCTTGAAATTTGTCTGGATTTGCTTTCATTTGGTTTTCAGTAAACCAGTCTATTAAAGTTAGGCTGTCTCTTTCAAGTACTGTGATTAATTGATCCAGATTGTGGCCTTCATATGACAAAGTGTTATCATCTGCATAATTATAGAGGGAACTTTCTTGTATAAAATAAAATATATCATTTATAAATATATTAAAAAGTACAGGCCCTAAAATAGAACCTTGAGGTACACCTTTATATATGTCTTCCCATTCGTTCATTATATTGCCGATTTTGACACACTGTTTTTTGTTAGAGAGATAATTTTTTATCAGTTTCAATGCAGATTCACTTACTCCGTATGCATCTAGTTTATTTATTAACAGTTTATGGGGAAGGCAGTCAAAAGCTTTTGACAAATCCATGAGGATGGCCGCCACAAATTTATTCTCATCCAGGGCCTTTTTCCAATCTTCTATTATTTTTAGAAGAGCTGTTTGGCAACCATAACCCGATCGGAATGCTGACAGAGAAGGATGAAACACCTTGTCAAAGAAGGTCACAGTCTGCTCATATATTGCTCTTTCATAAAATTTTGAAATAGTAGGCAAGATACTTACAGGTCTATAATTGCATTTATCTAAAGAGTTATTTTTCTTGAATAGTGGTACAACTTGGGCTTCTTTTAATTTTTCTGGAAAAAATGGAATTATTTGTTGATTTATTTATTAAATTTGTAATTGGTTTAACAATAGCTGGTTTTGCAAATTTTAGAAGTTTTGCCGAAATGCCATCACGTCCGGTTGCTTTTTTTGAATTTGCTTTATTTATATGCTTTGATACAAAATCATTTTCAATTTCATGAAATATTAATTTAGGAATTTCTTTCTTATTTTCTTTTATAATTTTAATACTTGGATGTTCTTCGGCAGATAAATTATTATCATTACCAATATCCTTTGCCACATTTATGAAAAAATTATTAAAATTATTTGCTACTTGAAGTTAGTCATTTATGATCTTATTATTGTCTTCTAAGATAATATCTTTAGTTATATTACTACCCTTATTATTTATTGACATTCAGGCGGACATGAAATGTCCTGAAATAGAATATGCGTATATTTTATTATCGAATGGATTCGTCAGGGTCATTACGGTTTTCACAGTTTTCCGGTTGTTGACTGATTTTGTCTGTTTATATATTTATGAGTTTTGACTTTCCCTTTGGAAGATTGTTAGGAGTTCGGTAATTTTGTTATTACCCTTATTTGCTTTTGTTTTGAAAATTTATTACATTTTACCTTTGATAACAAATAAGTATTATAGAAATAATCGGATAATAATGATAAGAGCATTTCACTATTTAAAGTATTTTTCAGTAAAAAAAACCCAAAAAATCGGGACAATAATAAGGTCTTCAATTTATTTGAATTTTTTTCTTGTTCGAGTTTTGTAATTATATTATGGAATATATGTAAATATCCGACATACTCATTCTATATGATAATAAAAAAGATATTTAACGTCTTAAGAACATTCATATTATATAGAAAGAAAGAATATGGATGTAAATGAACATGAAAGACTATCTAACATTACACTTATATAGGTCTGCAGGTCAGTAAGCTTAACTCGTAATTTTTCTCTAAATTTTTATAATATTTTTTTTAGATACATCTTATTATAATGAGTGACTGTTGTTTAACGCCAACTGTGCAAATTTTCAACTATATCATGGCGAGGACAAGTTAATTTTCAATGAAATGATGATGATGTCCGCTTTCATAGCTTTGTACTAGACCAACACCCTTCGTTGGATTTTTATAGTGCTAGCTCATTGAAACAACAGTTCGCGGATAGACTTGTCGACCCACACGGACAAATTATCCTGATTCCGAGCCAATCAGTCTTTGCTCTTACTCCTTAATGCTGCGTGCTTAGTGGAGAAGCAACCAATACCAATTTTATTGTCTTTGGTTTGACCGATGCGGTTTATATTAATATTGGGGTTTTTTTCCCTTCAAAATTGAAGTAACTCTGTCGGATAATAAAATATAAGCATTATGTTCGAACATATTTCAGGACATTTCATTTCGATCTTGAGGTCAATAAAATTCACCTCTAAAATATTTGTTCATGATTTTTTTTAATAAAACATATGTTAAAATCTAATAAATTTCCAAATTTGAAGTAAACCCAACTGATAAGAAAAGAAAATATATAAGCATTTCAACATATTTCAGAAATTTTTCTTGACATTTCATTTCGGCCTTCATTCATGTCAATCAAATTCATCTAAGTATCACGATTTCCTAAACATCTGTTAAATAAATTACCCTGATATTTTTTTTATAGTCACCTTGAATTGGTCAGCTACCACTTAATTCCCGATCTAACAATTGGAAATTTTCCTACTACGACCAAATCTGCACAACACATCTGCATTATAAAGGGGGTGTCATTCCGGGTTTGATGTCTGGAGCAGGAGAATATGACCATTTTGAAATATCTTGGTTCGCTCCCATTTTTGTAGGGATTGGTGTTGCCCGGTGTTTTTCTATGTACCCCGTAATTTATTTTTTTAATTTTATGTTTGTTGTTTTATCTCCAGAATTTGATTGTTAGAAAGTGTTCTATAATTGGACGTTTATATTATATGTTAACGAAATTACAGATTTTTTTTAAATTATAAAACATGACAATCTTAATATTGTATCATATTATGTCTTACTGCAAATTTGCATTCAGGCATCCCGAGTTGTGTCTGAGATACAGTTATAACCAATTCTTTTAAAGGCATACAGGCTGTCAGAATTTTTTTTTTTTTTATATATTAAAAGTTGCCAATATTCGATGTTTTATACTAATTGCAGTTGAAATTTTTCATAATATCATACGTAAATAGCCTAGAACGAAGGAAATACGCCGCTGTTTTATTTTCTTGAATCCAGTAAAGAATCCAATGTTTACCCGCGCAATATTCATACGACCTAACTGTGAACTCAATCGGGAAAGCGTTTGTGCATGTGCGAAATTGTTTGCTGATGAAGAAAGCACATGGCACAAATCGAATCGTGGAAGAACGAAAACATTGACGGATTCTATACGAAAACGACACAAAAAGGAGGATTCAGCAAGCCTTGTGTAAAAATAAAAAAAAAGATGTTATACCGACCTACTCCATTTTTCAACACGTAAGCATAATTTAGTATCTTTTTTCGGCCGAATCGTATTTTGACAGTAGAATTGCATCGTAGTTTTTTATATATTGTTTTTTTTTTGTCAGAAGAAAACGCTAGGTGATATCTCTTTTAAATTAGAGACTAAAATAATGAACTTCATGTCTGTTTTTTTCTAAAATAATATAATCAAGCCAACTCAAGTGTTGTCAATAATATGCAACACAATTTGTTTACAATTTTCCCTTTATCGGGCCCTTTTGCAGAGTTTGGGTTTGTTTTTATTGATTTCATCACGTATTTCCGATTTTAAGTGTCATTCTTACTAAATACCATTATATAATATTAACTGATTACCCCGGGATCCAATTTCATATATATATTTCTTAAATTATACTAATTCTAACGAATTTACATGCAACATGCTTCCTGGTTATTTATAGCAGTTATCAGTATTCGGCAAACTTCGGAAAAGCAGCCGACTTATAATTAGGTCATGTTAATGGCGATTTTACCAACAGACATTCGAATTCTTTTCACTAATTACGACATTATAACATTTTTTTTAAACCTGGCTTCTTGTTCAGAACATTTTATTAGTATAAAACATCGAATATTGGCAACTTTTAATATAAACAAAAAAATTAAATTCTGACAGCCTGTATGCCTTTAACGTTGTGTTGACAGTCCCGTTTATTCGGAGTACTTGTGACCATCGTAAAAATTGTAGAAATTCAAAAAAAAGTTTGAATGATATGTATTAAGTTTAAACAGCGATAGTACTCTTGTTTCTGTTTCCTTCACCAATAAAACTGACTGCCACTATATAACTGAATTATTGTTGAAAGTGACGTTAAACACCATATAGCCCTAACCCTTTAAAGAAATAATATAATGGTCTTCACATGAGACCAGAGTAAACAAGACACCAAATTGTTGGATTGAAATATTGAACTTAAGATAGTAACAAAATATAGAATGAAATATAAATGTAATGATTTAATTGCTAGTTGACATTCTAGTTATACCAACCGTTTGTCAATGTTTTTAACTAAGCCCATCTGCCTTTAAGATTCTACTATAGTTGTTAAATCACAACCTTTATAATATGATTTTAATGATTTCATAAGTTCAGATGTGTCAGGTTTGAACCTTTTAGCTTTGCTAATTACGTCGCCATAGAAACATGGAGTGGAAATTCCACTTGCGATCGGGTGTTTGCATGTCATTGTGGAATTGTGTTTATATACATTGATAGATTTCAATGAAAGTTTTCTATAATTTATGAAAATTGCATAATTGGTGTAAACGTTTTATCCGTTATCACAAGATTACGGTCATTGAAGTCAGAAATATTATTACAATAACGTGTAAAACGAACTTAACTGAGAAATGTAAACACCATAAGATGAGACCAACGTCATTATCAAAAAATGGAGAGGGATCGGCGATAGGGGAAATGTTATAAACGCGTGAGACAAATCTACCTTGAGGAATATGTCTAAAACACAAACATTACAAGAGTCTTTTATAATGTTAATCTTATTCAGTATAATTAGGATTATTTACAGTTCAGATATCGTCTAAATATCTAGCTATTTTTTAGTAAACTAACCAACGAGTGCATAGAAGGGACTTTTTGGAGTTTAGCTAGAAGGTGATATTCAGAGTAGAATGGAAAAAAAATCAGCAATGAGAGGAGCACGAATTCCAAGATTTGACCAAATATTTTATTGCTAATATGGGGCTAAATGCGAAAGATTTGTCACATTCCCTCTCATATTGAGCGAAGCTGTGAAATATGTATGGCACTCAATTTACAACAAAGATCGTTTAGCCCATTGTTTTTGAAGATAGCTAACAGGTCGAACCGACGTGTTCCGATGTTGAAAACGTGTTTGGGCAGTTCCGTTGTTGCAATATCCATAATATATATAGACGCAGTTTGCGAGACGTTTCCTTGTCCATTAAATCCAAGAGAACATGATGTTTATGTGATTTCCTTGCATGATTTAACAACTTTTCTCTTGGATTCACCGCATCGATGGCGTAATGGTTAGCGTGCTCGCCTCGAGTGCGGTAGGTCGTGGGTTCGAGCCACTGTCGGGTCAAACCAAAGACTATAAAATTGGTATTTGTTGCTTCTCCGCTAAGCACGCATCATTAAGGACAAAGAACAAAGACTGATTGGCTCGGAATCAGTATAATGTGTCCGAGTGGAGAGACATGTCTACCCGCGGACTGTTGTTTCAGTGAGCTAGCACTATAAATATCCACCTCTGCGTGTTGGTCTAGTATAAAGCGGAACTCATCATCATCTCATTGAAAATTAACTTGTTCTAGCCATGATATAGCTGAAAAATTGCTGAATTGGCACTCACTCACTCACTCACTCACTCACTCACTCACTATAAATATTTCGAGTAGACATTTTGTACTTGTACTCCAAATTATTCAATCAGAACAGTTGATATATTTTTGACACAATGTTCTGATTGGCTGTTGATCAAGTATGAATACATAAGTAGTAGTTTTATGTAGTTCTACATTTCTCTACAGTTTTTATATATTATTGAGTTGGTTCTCGTCCAGAATATTACTGAAATACTGCTCGCTGAACGCTAAGAAATAACCAATCAATTTAATATTTATTGAAATGTCTTCGAATTATCATGCTCTTCAGTGTGTTAAGGGCATCTGTTAAGCACCATCTGATTCATTTTGACAACACCAAGTATTTGTTTGGTCTTTAGGTTGTTTTGGACATCTAGTAAACACCATAGATATTACTTTAGTAACCCAATATCGACCTCATCAATATATGTATAACAATGTACAATAATTGCCTTCACATGAGGAGAACATCTGAAGTTGTCAACCCAAGGGTGGTTGTTTTCGTCGAGCATTAGAACGAGGCAAACCACCTCTTGAGGGTTGACAATGTGATGTTATCTCTAATAAAGTAGCATTCCAGTAACATATTAACAACTTTAAAAAAAAAAAAAATATATATAATACCAACTGACCAATTACGTATCTTGATACATGCATTTTATTTTTTTAAAAGTGGCATTTAACTCAGTTCTATGGATCAAAACCATCTGTTTGTATGAAAATATATCATGCAGGCACCAGTTCAATTGTTTTACACACCGACATGCAAAGACATTAATTAAATAACAACTACAAAATATTTGGAAAACCAAAGATCAAACAGGACCAAAATGTCAGGTTTGAATGTAGAGAATATTTTCAAATGTCACTTGTATTTTCTGATCACATTTTGTTTTATTTAAGATGAATTACGGGCCCGTCGTATTCGTGATCGTATGGTAGTTGGAATTACAACTACCTGTGTAATCAGTGACTATCATTACTAAATTTGTGAGTTCCAACCAACATTATGTGATAAAGTTTGCCAGTGACTTGCAAGAGATCGGTGGTTTTCTCCTGGTACTCCGGTTTCCTCCACTAATAAAATTGACCGCCACGATATAACTGAAATATTGTTGAAAGTGGCGTTAAATACCATAAACCCCATAAACCCATAAGATGAATTACTGTACAGACTTATGACAGTGCTGATTCAGTTGGAGTTATCTCCACTATGTAGTAAAATTTACAAGTTCTACTTTGACAGTGCTTAGTCTGTGAGATTCATTTTGATGTTTTTGAATAGAACAAAAACCTAGGTCAAAGGCTCAACGTGATATTCATTTTAATAAATCTCCATCTGCATTGTTTCGCTTACTTCTACAACTGCACGATAATACTGGCCATGGCTCACGAAAGATATCGACTTTCGAACTTTCCCAGATAATTGAAAAAATAATAATAAAATGTTGTATTACATTTGGAAACGGTTGACATTATCCCCAAATGTCTTGTATTAACGCTGGAAACCAAACTCGTCTCCCCCACACAAGTGTTACAAACACTCTTTTTTTATACTTTGTTTCATACAAATAAAAAAGTAAAAAAATCTGCTATGAAGAGCAATAATTAATAATTATTAATTTATACCGAAAATAAGCAAATCCGTTTACAACTGCACAAAACTTTTTTGTTGTAAAAAAATCAGCCAAGATACACATAAATCTACATAATTTATGTTGTAAAAATACTGACTGATCACATAGGAGTTACCTCCACTTGGACACAATATATTCTGTTTTAGCTGTATTGTAAAAATCAATTTATTGCATGCTTTACATACTTTCAACAACTTTTCAGCCTTACCAATGGATCTGATTTAATTCTTAAATTTGTTTTATATTGTAATTTATTATAAATTGGTTCAATGTGGCACTGTTTATGTTTGTAAACCCGATAGTTTGAAGTTAGTGGATTATTTTATACTTGGGTTCACAACTGTAGATAAATTAAGGAAATTTTAGAAATCGTCACATTTAACCAAAAGATGGAGTTCCTCTAGCAAAACCTTTACCCCTTGCCATCATAAAATACATTCTACTAGACCATGACATTATTTGTATATAATTCCTATTCATAAGTTCACTTACGATTAAAATAGGCTTAAACCCAATACCATGGCATTGTCTATGTAGAGTTGACCTCAGACCAGTAAGACTCCAACTAAAAACCAAGCACCATATAACTATACAGCAAGACAACTTAATATTCCATTAAAGTGACTTTATTGGTAACATAATAATAATGGGAAATAAAGATCCAAACTGCCATAAAAACACCATGCGGAAAATCAAACAAATACTCAAACAGACCCTCATATCAAATTCAACAAAAACGATTCAAAGTGAAAGATAGGCAACTTCCGGACACCAAGAAAAAAATGAAAAGGACAACGTCTATATAAAAAGAAAAAGAAAGCAGGCGAGGGATGCTAGAACTATGACGATGTACAAAATTGATAGAGGTCTACATGTAGTTTCTGGCAGCAAAGTCAACTGACTTATTCTACCAGCTCGCCGATGAAGACAAACAAATAAAATATCATTCTACATAACATCATTCAGCAGTAATACCAAATACAACGTACATGTAAAATGAAAATACAAATCTGAAAATCTTTATCTTTACCGAACGCCATAGACTTGGAAATACCTGAAGTCTTTAAGGCCAGGATAGTGTAAATGTGGTCACTAGGTAATCGTTAGTGCATGATAACAGTCGAATAACTGTATCCTATTCATATTTCGAAGCATATTTAGATCTTATTACAAATGATATATTATAGGTTTCTCGAATTACCGGAAATACGTACGTATTTAATTTAGTGTACACGACATATAGGTATAATTAGGTAAAACGGAATGCTTAGTGCAAATATGTAACTTGGTATGTACTCTTGATAACCATTGTGCACCGTGCTACACCTCTACAACATTTCCAGAATGACGTCATCGGCGCGTATGTTTTTCTTGCTGAAAATATTTTCTACACTCCATTTTTCTTCTTCTTTCAATAAATGCACCCCTCTTTCCAGAGTAGTGTCGCATTGAAAACTATATACATGTGGTCAGGTCAGCAACCTTCCATTTAAATTAAAATAAAAACTTTCCAGAAATGTACAATTAAAAACAAAGAAGTGGAAATTATGGAAGGCTGGTGTATGTCAGGCTATGACAGAAGATGTCAATGGAGCCTGAGCTGACTAGGGTCTGTGGTAGGTTGTTCCAGAGTCTGACGGTGCTAGGGAAGAAGGAGTATTGATATGCTAGCACTCTGGTTGAAGGATGTAGGTATTGGATGTTGTGTCCTCTGGTACCTGATCTGGATGGAATGAGATAGGTAATAGATGGTATTTCGATGAGATGGTAGGTGATGCGGTACATCATGAGTTTGGCTAGTTGGCGTCTGTGTTGTAGGGTGGGCCAGTTGAGGTCTTGAAGTAGTGTTGTAACACTGGCTCTAGGGTCGTAGTTGTTGGTGACGAATCTGGCAGCTCTGCGTTGGATGCTCTCTACTTTATTGATGTTGGCCTGAGTATGTGGATCCCACATAGTAGAGGCATATTCAAGTGATGGTCGTACGAATGTGTTGTAGGCCTGTGTCTTAGCTCTCTGTGGGCAGTTTCGGATGTTGCGTCGAAGGAAGGCTAGGGTGGAATTTGCCTTCTTCGTGATGTTGTTTACGTGATTGTTCCACGAGAGATTTTTGGAGATGGTAAGGCATGATGCGATTGTTTACTTTTTACATATATAAAACTAATAGAGTAACTATCCAAGTATGACGATTTATTGAGGGTTACAACAGTTTTGATAATGAAAATCAATATCAGCTGTCAGTAATATGCAATTCAGTGAAGTCAAAGACAATTGCATGCAACTTCCTCACAATACATGTCGCCATTCTGTTGAAATAAATATAATAGTCGCCACAACGACCTGATATTAAACAAAACACACATTATAAAGATCTTTCACATTCTAATCTGATTCTCCTGTTTGTGAATGTCCGTATCTACAGTTAAGAACATCGTGTTGCACCCCCCCCCCCCACCCGTAATTCTATGTCATAACTTATTTGTGTTTCAAAATCTCAGTCTGATATTATGGAGGATTATTCGCCCTTCATAATAAAGGGATTTGTACCACTATCCCACATACGCTATCTTGTTATTGGTTTATTGGTAGAGAACAATCTTACTTTATCAAAAGCCATTAAAAATCTAATAATATATATAAACAGGACGAGGTCATTCAAATGTTAGATTTTTTAATAGACAACATATTTGTCCTTTTTGGTTTCAACAAACAATCGGTATCCCAATGGGTACGAATTGTGCTCCGCTACTCGCCGATTTTGTTTCTACATGCTTATAAGGCAGACTTCCTTCAAGGGCTTCTCAAGAATAGAGATAGAATATTAGCCAAGACTTTTAATTCCAGCTTCCGCTATATAGATGATTCGGTGATTATCTACATCGCGTCCATTCAAATGAGCTTGAAGTTAAGGATACGACTGATACACAATAATCTGATTCTTACATTGGCATTCACGTTGAAATCGACAACGGAGGACGATTAGAAACAAAAATCTACGACAACCGCGATGACTACACTTTTGCAATAGTCAGCTTTCCCTTCATCTGTAGCAATATTCCAGCATCACCAGCATATGGAGTTTACAAATCACAACTCATACTTTATTCTAGAGCTTGTCCCCATTACAGTAATTTTCTGGACCTGAGCTGAGCTGCTGACACAAAAGCTACCCAAACAAGGCTACGTTGCTCCTAGGTTGAAGTCATCGCTACAGTAATTCCACGGTCGTCATCACAATCTGGATGACCATTACGAAACATCCATATCTCAAATGACAATGGATCTTTTACTTTTTACGTAGATGTTTTCTTTCCTCCATCACTGCTAAGATTTTTTCCGGACTTGACTGTATGTATGAGTAACACGACGGTTGTCTCATGAGAAGCTACTTACCTTTCGCGGGCACATGAGTTCAGCCCGGTTTTTTGGTTGTGTCCGTGTCGCTCATCTTGTTCCGTGTTGTGGTGTCCGTTACGATTTCCGCATGCGAGCGATTCTCGGTTCGTCTTTGCCTCCGGTTGTTTGTGGGAGGGTTGGTGTCTTGCGTCCGTTGTTTGTGTATGCTTGCGTGTGGTGGTGTCTAACACATAGTGTATTGTGTTTTGTTTTTCTTCGTCTTGTGTACCCTGTGTTGCAGATTTCTCTGGATTGTCCATTTTTGACTGCCCCTTCGGTGTTCTCTAACGTTTGTTTACCACATATGAGTAATATACTAAGCCTCACATATAATTGGGTGAGCAGTGTTAAGTGGTTGTAAAGAAAATGGTAAATGGCTTTTCTTCCAGACAAATGTAACGTCCTGTCTGTCACTCGAAAGAAACATCTGATCAAAGTTAAGTACTCCTTCCATGGTCATCTATTCGAGTCAATAGAAATATCCAAATATATTGGTCGTCCTGAATATAGCTGAAAAATTGCTCGCTGGACGTTAAACACCAATCAATCAATCAATCAATCAATCAATCAATCAATCAATCAATCAATCAATCAATCAATCAATCAATCAATCAATCAATCAATCAATCAATCAATCAATCAATCAATCAATCAATCAATCAATCAATCAATCAATCAATCAATCAATCAATCAATCAATCAATCAATCAATCAATCAATCAATCAATCAATCAATCAATCAATCAATCAATCAATCAATCAATCAATCAATCAATCAATCAATCAATCAATCAATCAATCAATCAATCAATCAATCAATCAATCAATCAATCAATCAATCAATCAATCAATCAATCAATCAATCAATCAATCAATCAATCAATCAATCAATCAATCAATCAATCAATCAATCAAATCAAAAAACCAAATATATTGGTCTGACAATCAGACAAGATTTGAAATAGGAAAGTCATGTAAATAACGTCTGCACGAAGGCCAAAAAACACTTTGCTTTCTCCGTTGAAACATTAACATCAGTTCGACCCTCGAAAAGGAAGAAGCGTATACATCTCTATTAATACCATCACTTCGTCACCAACAGACAGCGAAGCACAAATAGTGTTGGTAGCATGTTACAAAGCTTGAACTGGCGCAGTCTTGAAGACTTTTTAATAGTTACAGCTCATTGCAACAACCGTCGACGACAATTAAACATGTTACTCCACTCGGACACATTATTCTGATTCAGAGCCAACCAGTCGATGCTCTTACATCTTAATGTTGTGTTCTTACAGCAAATACCAATTTTGATTGTTGGCTTGTTCTGATATGAGAGAGCATACAATCGCCACATATCAGCTCGCTAACTATTACATCAACAAGGCGGCCATAATATTGATTTTTGAAAGTTTTAATTGTTAATTAACTTCCGTTTTTGAATAAGTATATACAATAGATTTTCTTTAGATATAAGAATCAATTCAAAAATAATATGACTTCATAATTTAGATAATAATGGAAAGTCCAATTTCCGAATAACATATTACTGAATGTAGAAATGAAATATCTGGAAAAGTAGGAAACTGGCAGTTATAAATAACAACTGAACAAAAGCCAAAGATGATTCAAACAGAAGGTTGCTGCTGACTAGGAAGCTAATGTACCAATAGTTATGTTGATGAAATCACTTATAATGTTTAACGGTAGCCACCATGACTGTCTTGGGTAACCGCTACGGAAAATCTGCATCACAAATGACCACGGATATATTCCGTTTGTCGTAATCACAATCCAGTCGTTTCCTCATTCGTGACTTATCTCCGTGTTTGTAATAGGAATTAACACGACGGGTGCCACTAGCGGAGCAGGAACTGTTGCTTACCCTACCGAAGTATTTGGGTTCACCTCCAGGTTTTTGTGGGTTTCGTGTTTTCTGTGTAGTGTTTTGTAGATCATTGTTTTTCGTTTTGTTCTTTTTCTTTTGGTCATCGCATTGTCTGTCCTGATTATCCTTTAGGTATATCTAAACTTTTCATCAAAGATAGAAGGATGAAGCGAACCGATTGCATGAATAAGTACGGTATTTTTTTTTACAGTAATCAGTATCTCACGCTATCGGAGGCGGTTCAACATTTCAAAAAACAAAACAAATGGAAATCAAATGTCCATAACAGGTATTTTATTTCATTATTCAATTGGGAATGATTAGAAATATGATCGAGATCATGTGTTTACAATCCATATCATTTTACAAAAAATAACAAGCTGTGAATAAGCCTTTTTTATTTGACTACTTACAGCCAAAAGCTGTGCGTTATTCTAGAAAACATAATATATACATCTCATTTTTAACAAGCTTTCTTCCGGTCCTTGACAAATGCCATTTGTGAAACAGTGAAACAAATAGTCTTCAAACTCGTTTTATTATGTATATAAAACCATGTGATCTCTTAATTTAAAATTTATTCTTTACACAAACAATAAGTAAACACTATTGTAGTAATACACTCTTAGTTTTAAATAACAATATTTTGAAAATGCAATAAAACAACTTAATAACAATAAATTAAAGGAGTAGACCCAAAATGTATATATATACCCTATCCCATCACAGATCATAAAAGATTGCCATTCCCTGAGAGAATTATGGAATCTAATAACGCCTTTCTTGCTCACTGATTCAGATCACTTAAGGGCTACGGATCTGTTGTTTGATCCAATCAACGTATGATGTCACTCGGGTAAAGACGCTCGGATAGCCTTGTCTGTCACATCCTTCAGTACCCCATGATACAATACCAGTTAAGTAATACCTGCCATTGTGCTTGCAGGACATTGGACTTCCAGAATCTCCCTGCAAATGAAGTCAACATACAAATGTAATAAATTGATCAATGTACAATTTAACACAAATGAACATCATCATAATTTAATAATCTCTAAGAAAAGGAGCGATCAGTAGAGTGTAAATGTAGGATGAAATGTACACAAGTACAAATACCACACATATTATCACCATAGGAAGACAACAAATGAATGTGTCAAATCGTGTCTTTATGACGGACTCTATTAGTGAAGCGAGAGACTAGAAATATGGTTAAGCGTGCTGTTTGCTTGGGACTGCTGTTCAAGTTTTTGTTTGGTTTGTTTCCGAATAGGAACCTGACAAAAAGATCCAATTTTCCAAATAAGTAACACATCTACAAAATCATGAATTATTTCATTTTTTAAAATTTAATTATATAGTTTCAGAGAAAGGGGCATACTTTCTATAGTCTTATCTTATAATATCTTATGGTAATATTCGGTATAAATAAATGTCAATCGGCAAACTGGGCTAGTAGATAGATGTGGAATATATACCAGTTGTTTGTTATTTGTTTGTACCCAACTGAAAGATTTTATTTATATATTTTAAACAGTTTGCAACAATAAATCATTTCAGAATAAAATAAGAAATTCCATAGAGATCTGTACTATTTTAAAGATTACTTAATAATACGTTTTCCAAGTCTTTGGGAGAAGCAGACAAAATGGTCCAGACAGGATAGCCAAAATCGGCTAAGCTACCGATGCATGAAGGAGATGAACCTTACTTTTATCAATATTTACATTATTAACATACTATATCTTATAAATCATGTCAATAAAAACACCAAGACTAATGGCCAGCTGAATACAAGTTCAAAACTATTCAAAGAACATTTTTAATATAATAAATATTGTAATACAGAGAAGGTAAACAACGAAACTCATCATAACTATCAAAACAAGGAATTTGATATCCAAATCAGTTTTAAAATAATATACAGATACAGATATTGATTGTTTGTGTATGTTTCTTTATTCCTACAATAAATAAACACAATGGGGTTTATTAACGGTTGTTGGATATTTGTCTCTGTATCAGTTAAATAGCGGTCAGTGTTTTAGGTGGATACAACCGGAGTACTTGGAGAAACCACAGACCGGAAGTCACTGACAAACTTTATCAAATAATGTTGTATCGAGTACACCTTGCAATGAGTGGGATTCGAACTCAGATCTTCAGTGGTGATAGACACTGATTGCATAAATAGTTGTAAATACATCTACTAGACGATTACGACCAGGACGACCCCATTAGTCAAGATAAAAAAGCTTTGCTATAAGTAAAACTTGACTCAGACAACGGTACTTACAGAGCAAGGACCGTAGGTTCCGTCACCAAAACAGATCATGTCCGAGTCCATATCAGTCTTCCAATACTCGCTACATTTTGTATTACTGATCACATGACCGTGAACCTGGCGTAATGTAGCCTCCGTATCGTCTTCTACAAATAAAAAATGTAATATTGCAAAAAATGTAGTCCTACAATTTCAAGTATCACACGGAAACAAAAAAAACCGGAAAAATTATTCTTGAATGACGTAAGAGAAATAGCCTAAATACCTATATCTAAGAAGAGGGGCCTTGATGGCTAATTGAATAATAGAAGGTCGCTTACTTCTGATGACAAGCTATATACCATGCGCACGATACCCACCTCAAATTGTTAAGGTTTCCACCTATTGATGCTTAACTCCACTTTCAACATCATTTCAGCTATATACTGGCGGAGAAATCTGGAGTATTCGGTGAAAGCCATCGATATTGCACAAGTCACTAACAATTTATCATATCGTATAACCAGTAATATCTGCGGTTTTGGACAAAAAGAAGACATTTATTTTCTCCTGATACAATCGCGGCACAGTAGTCCATTTTATTTGTTAACAATGGTCATTTAAAGAGATATTAAAGCTCGTTTTAACATATATTTTTTCAACTCGTGACGAAGGTTGTTTCTTTTCAATTTAATTGTAAAAACAATCAAAAAATACTTTGCACGCCCATATAATCCCTAATATCGTTAAAATATCACTTAAAAGGGTCGAAATGAATTTTTGTCCAGGAAGAAAAAATTCAATTCAAGGCAAAGACCGCAAAATATGACAGAATTATCAACGAATTATGTCACTTTTACAAAGTTTCATTGATAAAAACCGGGTTAATGCCAGTTTTCATGAGATACAAAAAATTACCAAAATGAGCTTTAATATCCCTTTAAAACTCTTACCATTTGTATCTCCCCATCCAGTCACCCAGCACTGATCAGAATTCTCAACATCAAATAATTCTACACTGTTACTTTGGTGTCTCTTGAACCGCCGTATGTGGTTAAACATGTCGAATTTGGACAACATAATATTTGGGTGGTCAGCATGGTTAATGTATTCATCAACGGAAGGTCCCTGGTTGACCACCGAATTAGGGTTACTCCTCTTTAAATTGTTTGCAGGGAACTGAGGATCACCAGTTAAAGGCAAGCAGATAGTCCTAATATATGGTGAAGAGGTGTCTACGGGCTCTGACAGCTCTATTATAGCTATGTCGTGTGCGTATTGTTTGTGAATTGGTACTGTCTCATTATCTTCCACGGTCTCTCTTTGGTCTACTCGGTACTTCGGATGCTTTTGACAAAAAAAAAAGAAATATGATTAAAAAATATGTTAATAGTACAGTAAACTAAAGCAACACAAACTACTCCTCTATCATACCTAAACTAAGGGGAAAAAAGACGAAATAGACAACGACAGAATTCGATGACAATTTAGTTCCTGTATTTGGTCAAGTACAATACCGTAGTGGGGTTAGGTCTCTCCTTGCTGATCTTTCATTTATTCTAAGATGTTTATGAGTTACCTACTATTACTGAGGGTACGTGACGTGCGAAGTCTCTCAAAAGGTTTCACAGGACTAATCACGAAAATTTACCAGAAATGCGAATATAAAATGGAACTCAATATTAAACGAAGTTATTAAAAACTTAAAGGATTATCTACCACAGCTTATTCGTCAAATTATGAATATTTTACACACATGGAAATCTCTAAAATCTCTAAATGTATTATTTGTTTTGAACAGTTATTGGTGTATTCCGCGCGGAAAGCCAATTGAAAAGGGGGAAAGTTATTGACCGAAGAAATATTCACAAGCATGATTATATCACTGAGACATCAAATTGTTTATATTGTTCAATAAACGGAAATGTATGCATGGACACATTCGTTACCATTCTATGACATGATTTTTGAAAAATTAATTCTTATTGTTTATACATACCCGTATGATCCTGTTAATGGGTACATCAGTGCCGGATTCTCCATCGTAGAGATAATGTAATCCAACTGAAACCCGCCATCTAGACGGCTGGTTGTACCACCTACAAAAAATATCGATGTGATAATATGTACCAATCCTCACTTGTTTCAAAGCTAATTTCATATTCTACTTTTTTATCCCTTTACCATATAAAAGATAAATGTCATCGAACCAGTCTACAAACAGAATCCGAGCCTGTTCCAATTCTTTCAAATATAATTGGTATGTCATCCGCCGTGTTTGCTGATAATTACATCACCATCTTCATTCTGTTTTTTGTCGTTGGTCATGTTGAATTTTATTCAGCATTTTTGTTTATAATTCAGTAAATTTTGTTATAGATTTAGATATGTTTGTTTTGTTCTTATCTGCATATGTTTAATACATGGATTCGAATTTTCAATTGTATCGAGTCGAACACACAGAACAGCGTAGGTACATAGATATATATCTACGGGACTAAATTAACGCTATATAATTAGTCGTGTTTATTAATATCTGGCAAATTATCTTATTTTAAATGTGATCTTACCCTTTCAGACAATGTGCAGCGGTAACCACCCATCTATCACTAATGAGAGCCCCACCACACATGTAAATACCAGTCATGAACCGCAATGCCACTTGCCATGGCCATGCACCACGTGGTGCATACGTTCCACCAATGATGCGCTTGGATCTGTGGGGAACTGTTGGAATACCACAGTCAGATTCTGTTGAATAAACATAAGAACTATTTATAGTTTGTAATCAAATACTAGTACACTAGTCATATTACGCATAGCAACCGCCTCGGTTAGAGACCCGCCATGAGTTCAGTAGATCATGGGCAGGTTTTGCCAGACTATTCAATTGGTATTTGCTACTTTTCCGCTGCGAACACAGCATTACAGAATCTTCATTTTTGATATGATAATGAACCTCAGTAGTGAATATTTAATACTTCAGCTCATGCGTAGGTGCTAGTATTGTCTCTATGCAAAATACATGTATGTACAAAATAAAAGTAAAGACTAGTGGCCTCGGAATCAGGGTAATGTTTCTGGGTGGAACGACAGGTCTACCTAGAATGTTGTTTCAGAGATCTAGCACTATAAAAATCTAAATCGGTGTGTTGTAATAGTACAAAACGGTCATCACGTTCATTTCATTGAAAAGCAATCTAATTAGATTGACATAAAACAACTAAATTGTTGCTGAAAATATGCTAGCTTAGCGCTAAACAATAATCACCCACTCACTAACAATTTCTAATTATGTTAAAAATTGTAGGTACATGGGATATATTAGCTTGAAATATTAAAGACTTTTGATATATCTGAACACGATATCTGAACTAGATATAATACATAATACAAAATAATGGCAGCAATTTGTTACTTTGTATTATGTATTATATATAGTTCAATATTGAAATGCTATGTTGAATTAATTAATAAAATATGTCTAAACTAACACGTTGTTAGTCAAGACACAAGCCATACCAACATGGTCAATATAACCCGCCTCAACAACATTGGAAAAATGTTGGTGTTATATTAATGATTATCTTGAATTCTTAATTATCTTTTTGGCTTATTTCTGAAGAATACTTATACGTTATATATACATAGCAGTCAACTTGAAATTAAATACATCAGTCAGCAATAAGTGCGTTGTGTACTTGACGTTATACGGTTTTCCTGTGTCTACTAATTGAAGACATTTTTACCAGTAACATAATGACAACTTTGACATTACATTGACTTTATAATTAATACTTCGAGTAGGAACAATCAAATGAGCGGAAGAAGCCTGTCATCTTACAGAAGACATTCCCGCCCAATTTTTTGTGAGACTTTATAAAATTCCGTTTTTAAATATTTTTTCAAATATTTCTTGCTTAATTATGTTTTTTTTTAATTCATGAAGGTATGGTATCGATGTAAATGAATAAAGAAAAGCAATCTGAAATTCGGATAAAAATCAAGTTAAATAACAGCCTCCTCCCCCACTTCTGCATTCCCGCTCTTCTCAGCCACAATGAATTCTTCACAATTTTCATAGTTCCGACAGTGCCACCCCCCATTTCCATAGCATGTGGGTGTATTCATGAAGTCAAGTATATCTTCTCTATTCTGAATACATAGGGTATGTTTTTTTCCACGTCTGTTTTTCTGATTTAAATGCAATGTTTGGTCAGTTTCGTTGAAATCACCCATGTGACAATAAAATGTGTAATTAAGAAGCCATTGATGAATACCAACATGGCTACATAATACAGTTCAGGGGCGGATCCAGGATTTCAAGTTAGGGGGGGCGCACTTAAAAAAATTGCGCCGAGCGGAGGGAGGTGCGAAAATTTTGGGGTATTTCGTGTGAAAAATCACGATTTTACGCCAAAAAATCATATTTTTTCCAATTGCGGAGGGAGGCGCGAAAATTTTTAGGGTATTTCGTGTGAAAAATCACGATTTTACCCCAAAAAAATCATATTTTTTCCAATTTTAGGGAGGACGCGCGCCGGGTGCGCCCCCCCCCCCCCTGAATCCGCCCCTGCAGTTATATTTACCACTATTGATGGTGTTCGGTATATCTTGGTAGGGTTGATCCTTAGACATTAACGAATCGATGCTCAATGGTTCCTCATTCTGCATAACTTCCGGTGGTATTGTAATTGTGATTGTCGTAGTTGGCGGCAATGTCGTTGTCGTCTGCATGGCCCTAAATCTTTCAACTATACAAAAACGATTAGAGGTTATATTTGAATTTCCAAACTGAATAAGTCAATTATTCATACGTGGAATAAAAATAAAAGAAGTTGATTTTCCGCATCATTGAACACTCGATAATCTTTCAAATAGACCATTTACTGGTTAACTTTCTCTGTTGTATTTTCCTTTTAGCTAAATTGAAAAATTTGCATTCTCGATAATGGAGATAGAAATAATAATATTTTCCCGCGTTTCGCTATAGTAAAGCGGGAAAATATTGTATTGTCGTTCGTTATTCGAGTATATTCGTATTTAATCGATGTAATCGACCAATCAGATGTTTCGGTAATATTCTGATGTCAGGTGTGCTCGAATAGGTATTGGTCACTTTCTAGCCGCCGTGCAATTACACAAGTTGAGGTACATAACGCCGTCAAAAGTACACAGGATCAACAGTTTGACAACGTTGTTAGACAATCGCTTGGAAGGATTTCAGAAGAATATCCAAGATTCACAGAAATCTCTATCAGACACTCAGCTAGCCAAGATTGATAAATCCATGTCCGACACGTACAAGTTTCGTAAGAGGGGAAACGAAGAACAATACAAACATAACCAGAAGGTATTCATAAAGATGAAAGAAGTAAACAACCAAATCGAGACCGATAATTTATCTCAGGAGAACGTCAACGCCACCAAAAGGAACATTTCTGAAGGTACCAGAATAGACCACTTTATTGATGAAGCTATTCAGGACAGTGGAATAGACGTCGACAGCAGCTTGTACGAATTGTACCCTAGACTGTGCGAACTTTTAATCAGTAGCAAAAGCGACAATACAGTCAAATCTTATTTCAATGCTTTTAAAAGGTGGGAACATTTTATAACTTTACATGGACAAAATGCTTTACCTGCACAGCCTGTGCATGTTGCTCTGTATTTGACAAGTTTATTGAAAAACGGTTCTACCTATCATCCAGTGTATAATGCAGTTTATGGAATTAAATAGGCCCATGAGATAAACGGACTTGACGATCCCACAAAAAATTCATTTGTAGTATCTGTTTTGGAAGCTTCGAAACGTGTTGCACCTAAAACAACTCAGAAAAAGAGCCTATTTCTACTGATACATTGATAGAACTTTGTAATATGTTTAAAGATTCTAACGATTTGCTTATCATTAGGGATTTAACAATGATGTTATTGAGTTTCGCTGGTTTACTTAGGTATGATGAAGTCAGTTCATTACGTTTTTGCGACATACAAGTTCGTAATAGTTTCTTAGTTTTACATATTAATAAGAGCAAGACAGACCAGTATAGGTAGAGCAATGAGATACTTATTTCCAAAGGTTCCACATCAGCATGTCCATATAATATGTTCTTGAAATACTTGCAATTGGTTGATTCTGGTGGTATTTCAGAATTGTTTTCTTTATTTCGACCCATATATAGGTCAGGCAGCACATGCAAACTCATACGTAAAAATAAGAAACTTAGTTACACGGCGGCTAGGATAACTTTATAAAAGAGAATAAATTTGGTCTCTCCACATTGTAATATAGGTCTACATTCTTTCAGGGCGGGTGGTGCAACAGTTGCAGCAAATGCTGAGGTTAACGAGAGTTGTTTGAAGAAACACGGCAGATGGAAGTCGGACTCTAGCAAGGATGGTTATATACTAGACTCCACTGAAAAGTGTTTGAGTGTATCGCAGGTTTTAGAATTATAGTTGTTTTTTCATCTCGGCCCCCTTTCTTTGTATTTTTTCTAGCACGTACGGCGGGCTGTCGGCAAATTGATATTTGAGTTTTAGTTGTTTTTTTAGCATAGATAATACTAATATTTTCCCGAGTTTCGCTATAGTATAGCGGGAAAATATTGTATTGTCGGTTCGTTATTCGGGTATATTCGTATTTAGTCGATGTAATCGACCAAACAGATGTTTCGGTAATATTCTGATGTCAGGTGTGCTCGAATAGGTATTGGTCACTTTCTAGCCGCCGTCCAATTACACAAGACCACATTTATATTTAATAATACATATTAAATTATTTTTCTCTTGGTGAGGTCCGACACCTTATCCTGAGATAGCCTCGAGCATTGGCGTCGGATACAGGTTTCCATTTTTTTTATTGGTTTTTCTTGGACGGCCTTGGCTATCAGTGATGGATATCTATTTTTTATGAATGCGTATAACTTACATCTTTATTGGCTGTATTAAGGAAGTCTAATTATAATGAAATAAGGTTTCTTGATATTGTTATACTAATATATGTATTAGATGATTCTCATATACATGTAACGTTTATTTGGTAATAAAATTCGGCGTCCAGCACGTACAGCGGGCTGTCGGCAAATTGATATTTCCGTTCTAGTTGTTTTTTAGTATAGGTAATACTAAGCATTATCTCCTATATTAATTAAAGCTGTAATGATCGTATTGTTTGTGGTGTTCTATGCTTTGTTCTTCCTTGTGTAGTTAGCAATAGTATGTTTGTTGTATGATTTCTTGGTATGTTCGACTGTCAACTATTTTGAATTCACAACATATAATGTTCAATCAAAATATAAAACAGAAATATAATTATTAGAGATAATAGAGATATTAATACATTATTTTGTACATAATACTTTTTATTGTCTATTAAATGAAAACAACAATTTAATAATCGTTAACAGTATGAATACAATACTAAATATGGTATCTGTCAGGTGTATTACTTTTGTTAAGGTGGTTCTTTTCAAAATTTTCAGAGACAACGCAAAGCATGTATTTTACACATATAAATAGTATTTATATTAAAATAATTCTTTCAGAATTACAGAGAAAATCCCAAAACCCTAATATTATATAACTTACCATATTCCGGAGGAGCACAACAGCTGTCCACTGGTGAGGAGCACAAAGATATCCCCCATGAATGCACAAATTTGAACTCGCATTGTGGATTACAAGTACCTTGTAAATAGTTACATAATTCAAACTGGTATCCGACGGCATAACCTAAAAGTAAAGACAAAGGAGAGAAAAATATTAAACTCAACCATTTAATAGGTTGATTGATTGAGTGTTGCTTAACGCCAACTTTAGCATCGAATAGGTAAACACCGGTTAGTTGAAGGGTAGATCAATGAAGTACAACATAATTGAAGAGGTAAATATAGAAAGTCAGAAGGTATTATTACCTGGAACATAAATTCAATTACAGTTTCCATCGAAGTAACCAAAGCATTTTGATACTATCGTTAAACTGACAAATTCCGACAGACAATGCAACAACCCAAGCAAAAAGGACACAAGAACAAACAATGTACTACAAAATACCGCACAGAAAAATAAATATCGAGTATCACGAACCCCACTGAAAACCGGAGTTGAATTCAGATGCTCAGAAACGGTAAGCAGTTCCGGTTCCATTAGTAACATTTGTCTGGTAGATTTGTTTAAACAACTAATTTTATGCCTATTATGGGTTTTTATGTTCTGAGTTCTGGTGGCGATGTCCGTTATGATATCCGTATGAAACGATGTTCGGTTCGTCTTTATCTATAATTGTTTGTAGGAGGGAATACTGACTTATTTACGTTATTTGTGTTTGTTTGTGTAAAGTGGTGTCCAACACATATTGTGTTGTATTTAGGTTTATTTGTCTTCGTCTTGTGCACGGTATGTTGCCAGTTTCTCTGGATTGTCTTCGTCTTGTGCACGGTATGTTGCCAGTTTCTCTGGATTGTCTTCGTCTTGTGCACGGTATGTTGCCAGTTTCTCTGGATTGTCTTCGTCTTGTGCACGGTATGTTGCCAGTTTCTCTGGATTGTCCCTTCGTCTTGTGCACGGTATGTTGCCAGTTTCTCTGGATTGTCTTCGTCTTGTGCACGGTATGTTGCCAGTTTCTCTGGATTGTCCCTTCGTCTTGTGCACGGTATGTTGCCAGTTTCTCTGGATTGTCCCTTCGTCTTGTGCACGGTATGTTGCCAGTTTCTCTGGATTGTCCCTTCGTCTTGTGCACGGTATGTTGCCAGTTTCTCTGGATTGTCCCTTCGTCTTGTGCACGGTATGTTGCCAGTTTCTCTGGATTGTCCCTTCGTCTTGTGCACGGTATGTTGCCAGTTTCTCTGGATTGTCCCTTCGTCTTGTGCACGGTATGTTTCCAGTTTCTCTGGATTGTCCCTTCGTCTTGTGTACCCTATGTTGCCAGTTTCTCTGGTTTATTTGTCTTTGTCTTGTGTACCCTTTGTTGCCAGTTTCTCTGGATTGTCTCTTCGGTATTCTCTAACGTTTATTTAGAAAGCCCAGTCTTAATAATGATCATGAATAAACCATCAAACTTTCATCAAAGCAAAGCACGCGTAAAATGTTTGCATTAAAAATGATTTCAAGGATATGATTTACACGGTCTAATATCTAGTACAAACATCACGTCAAATATGATTGGCATGTGAAAAATATCACAAAATTTAACAAATATATCTTCTAATTTCACACCAAATTGCCAACGTTTTGCAAAATGTGTCAAAACTATTTGACATAATGTCAAAGAAAGTCTTATCAATAATAATCATTTTGAAACTATATCAATTTGCTATTCTTGTCTTAAATGCATTTCAGATATTTCATTATCTCACTATGTTTTACTAGATAGTATATCTGCTGCTTTAATTTTAACCTTTTATCTGACCTTCTCATCGGGATTGCCGCGCTCTGATATATTTGTAGATATTTATCAAAAAATGAAGATAACAGATCTAAAAAAGATCGTTAATAGATTTTGAAGATCTAAAATTAGACGAGGAGAATATATTTCAGGAATGTGTCAAAAACTGTACTGTTTCATATTAGATAGGAATTCAAGCGATCTTTACCAACTCAGTAGGGGGTATATTGTGTAATAATTATATCAAGGTTGATCCAAAGCGGGTTGATCACCTTTGGGGCACCTACATATATAATTCGGACATAGTTTCCCCGCTGTGGAGTACGTCCACTTAGAAAGGAGTGTTATCTAGTTGTACGAGGCGAATCAATGCACGGCTAGCCTTGATGAGGGACAGGAAATGAGCTTGTATACACCGTCGGTCTTGCATCTAAAGATTATCTTATTTAAAAAATAATGAGTCAATTATTAGACTAATAACAGCATTCAAATCAATATAATATACATTGTAAAATGTAAATCAAATTTTCAGGAATATGTAAATCAAATTTTCAAGACATCAGTGGTTAATTAGGTTCTCTCCTAATACGGTTGTTTCGAATCATGTCAATTCCGATCACGTTCCGTATTTTTCGTGTCTTGACGTCTGAATTTCTCGGCAGACGACTTCCGGTGTTTACGCTATTACTGTGACAACGTCAGCATATCATAGTCGTAAATGCGGTAGATTATAAGTAATTGTAATATGGAGACGCCAAGGAAACCGCTGAATAAATACTGGTGTTCGGTACCCCACCATCTCTCTGATATCAGAAATATATACATAAAGTCAGATCGTTTTCCTTTGATGATGCTGACAGCCGCAAATAAAGAAAGAAAACAAATTTAGTTTTAAAGAAGTTATTGTCTCTGCATTGAAGTCTTTGATACAAATAATATAATTTAATTGATATCTGTCTTTTACAGAAAATGTTAAGATTTTTTAAGTTGATGATCGAACGTTAAAACGGCACATATCGATTGGAGTTTTTGTTGTGTACATTGACACCGGAAGTTCAGCGCTGAACATTCCATCGAAATCACAAAATTTTGACGGAATGGAAATGATTCGAAACAACCGTATTGATTAATTCCATGTAATGGTGCAGGAATTATTCCATAGCACATGAGTCCACTCCCGTTTTAGTGAGCTTCGTGTTGCTCAGATGTTCTGATCTAGGGGTATTATTGGTTTTGACTTTCAATTTATTAAAAAACGATGTTACTAAATTTAAGAATTATTAATCATGTCGAATAGTTACTGTTTTTATCGCTCAATAGTTTGATGCTTATTTTGTAAGGTCAACTGAAATGGTGACATGGTTGTGGTACGTGTAGATTAAAGTGTAAGGTTTACTGAAAAATATGATAGTGATATGGTTCGTGTAGACTAAATTGTAATGTTAACTGAAAAATATGACAGTGTTGCGGTTCGTGTAGACTAAAATGTAAGGTTAACTGAAAAATATGACAATGTTGCGGTTTGTGTGGACTAAAATGTAAGGCTAACTGAACAATATGACAGTTTTGCGATTCGTGTAGACTAAAATGTAAGGTTAACTGAAAAATATGACAGTGTTGTGGTTCGTGTTGACTAAATTGTAAGGTTGATCAGAAAGGTGACAGTGTTGCGGTATGTGTAGATTAAATTCTAAGGTTAACTGAAAAATATGATAGTGTTGCGGTTCGTGTTGACTAAATTGTATGGTTAACTGAAAAATATGATAGTGTTGCGGTAAGTGTAGTTTAAAATGTAATGTTAACTGAAAAATATGATAATGTGGCGGTTCATGTAATTTATATTGTAAGGTTAACTGAAAAATATGATAGTGTTGTTGTACGTGTTGACTAAATTGTATGGTTAACTGAAAAATATGATAGTGTTGCGGTAAGTGTAGTTTAAAATGTAATGTTAACTGAAAAATATGATAATGTGGCGGTTCATGTAATTTATATTGTAAGGTTAACTGAAAACTATGATAGTGTTGCAGTTTCTGTAGACTAAATTGAAAGGTTAACTGAAAAGTGTGACAGTGTTGGGGTACGTGTAGATTAAATTGCAAGGTTAACTGAAAAGGGTGAAAGTGTAGACTAAATTGTAAGGTTGACTGAAAAGGGCGACAGTAACGCGGTTTGTTTAGATTAAATTGTAAGGTTAACTGAAAAATAAGAGTGTTACTGTTCGTGTAGACTAAATTGTATGGTTAACTGAAAAATATGATAATGTTGCGGTACGTGTAGATTAATGTGTAAGGTTAACTGAAAAATATGATAATGTTGCGGTTCGTGTAGACTAAAATGTAAGGTTAACTGAAAAATAAGACAGTGTTGCTGTTCATGTAGACTAAATTGTATGGTTAACTGAAAAATATGATAATGTTGCGGTACGTGTAGATTAAAGTGTAAGGTTAACTGAAAAATATGATAATGTTGCGGTTCGTGTAGACTAAAATGTAAGGCTAACTGAAAAATATGATAATGTTGCGGTTCGTGTAGACTAAAATGTAAGGTTAACCAGAAAGGTGATAGTGTTGCGGTACGTGTAGACTAAAGTGTACTTATTCCTTACATACGTGATACCATGACTTAACGGTTAAAATAATATTCCCGGAATATGATATACCTCTCATCACTTTCTGAATAATATATCAGTTATTTGCCACTTATTTATGTTCCCAGTTGGAAATTTAGTTTTAACAAATTATTTACTTGCATCACCTAATTTTTTGCTGATAGTTCAACATCATTATTCAATAAATTTCTTTTTAAGTATATGATTGTTAGTAAGGAATGCAACTGTATCATACTCCCACGAGATTAAAACAGTAGGAGAGGCTGTTAATAAAAATATCAAAATTATGCCATGTTTTCAATGACTAAAATGACAGATTCCAGATAAATTTATCATATGATTGATTAGAGAGAACTGTCATAGAGGATAATTATATATTTTTTTCGTATTAGATATAAAAGAAGTGATTAACCTAAGAAAAGGTTTTCCAATATCTAAATATATTCATTAATGACAAACTGAGGAAAAAACACGATGAAAAAACCCCTAAACAACTGTATTAAATTTGAAGAATTTGTATTGGTTGAAATTACACAATTACGTCACAGATTTAGCGTCATCTATTAGATTTGCACATAAACATACTTGGTATATAGAAACAAGTACAGTTGAATCTGTATTCTACATTTGTTAAGGTTAGGTGTATGGTGTTTAATACCACTTTACACAATATTTCAGTTAATTCGTGGTGGTTAGTTTTATTGGTGGAGGACACTGTATGTAGTACACGGAGAAAACCACCGATCTGCCGCAAGTCACTAACAACCTTGTCACATAATGTTGTATCGAGTAAACCTCGCCTGAGCGGGGTTCGAACTCACAACGTTAGTGGTGATAGGCACTGATGTCCATCTCTTTTATTGTAACATTATAAAGTCATAAATATGGTTCCATAATTTAACACCGAAGTGGTGGTTCTAATCTACTTCTTACACCGTTTATTGGATTGTTCACTCATTCAGAGAATTCACAGGCCTGACGTTCTCTCCGCCATGAAAAATGCTATTGTTCTTTGACGGATACTGCCATTATCAATTGGATGTTTCGTGTTAAAAGACCAGGAATTTAATCAATGAAGCTCTGCTATGTGCAGCTTAAATAGACAGTGGCAACATTGGAACCATCACCGATGTATACCTATAAACTGCTACAGAATACAATTACACACCAATACAAGACCACCGTTTCCTACGGCTACGATCTTCAAAAGCACAATAAGGCCCACCATTGGATTCATATTATCAAACATAGATACTTTTATTAGCCCAATTTTTTCTAAAATATAATAGATGATTGAAAACGTAGATATATATATATATATATATATATAAATTTATCTTTATTTCTGGTAACCGTTGTTAATACAATGGTATACAGATAACACATTAAAATAAAACAATACATAATAACAAAACAGCTATATACAATAAGTACAGCATGAGAGAGAGTTACATTTTTCAGACATGATGGCCGACATTTTTATTTATAAATCTAATAAAAGTGCACATTTTTTTTTAATTTTTTATTTTTTTTTGTCACATTCACCAAAGTACTTATAATTGGAAACATGTACTTTTGTTGACTTTGTATTATTATTTTGTTCACACGAACTTAATTTTCAGAAACAATCCAATATAACTCTCGTATCAAAACGAATTTAAAGAAGTAATGAAGTTAGTTGACATTTCAATTTCTTTGAAGTCATACTTGGTTGTGGCGGATCGCCTTTTTTCATAGGTTTCAGTATGATTAAAGAAGAGAATTCCACATAGAACACATACAAACCCCAGACCTATATATATAGGGAGTGGATGTGGTCGAGTGGTCTAGGGCGCTGGACGTAAGGCTAAGCGAATGGTGCTGCAGTGTATCAATGGTGTGGGTTCAAATCCCGTCGAGGGAAGAACAAAAATTTGACAGCTCTAAAATCTAATTCTAACACTGTTTGGTTTAATTTTCAGACGTATATATATATATATATATATTTGCATTAATCCACGATATAAGATAAAAGGGGTTAGATTATCACTACATGGATGCGTATATTTTTCATGAGTGTTTACTTCCGATTGTGTTTGCTTTTGAAATACCAGCCCAACCACAAGGGGAGTTTCTTGGTACGGAGGAACAAACCAAGTAGGGGCGTAAATAATTGCTACTTGTTGGGAAAATGCCATGTTCCTGGTTCGTTAAAGATTACTGTTCATCGTGTAGTTCTCACTGACCAACACAACTCCTCCTTAACAGCAACAGTATATCAAGAGAGGTTATTAATGGCCCAAATTGCAATCCTATCTATTACCTCTTTGGTAAATTTATTACATTGGAAATATCCATTCAGATGGCCCACGGCTGATCACGGTCCAGTACTCTCCACTAATTCATGTTGCGTAGAGAACCAGAGCATGATCATCCATTGGTTTCCTACGACGACACCTATCTATATGATCGTCCATTGGTTTCCTACGACGACACCTATCTATATGATCATCCATTGGTTTCCTACGACGACACCTATCTATATGATCGTCCATTGGTTTCCTACGACGACACCTATCTATATGATCGTCCATTGGTTTCCTACGACGACACCTATCTATATGATCGTCCATTGGTTTCCTACGACGACACCTATCTATATGATCATCCATTGGTTTCCTACGACGACACCTATCTATATGATCGTCCATTGGTTTCCTACGACGACACCTATCTATATGATCATCCATTGGTTTCCTACGACGACACATATCTATATGATCATCCATTGGTTTCCAACGACGACACCTATCTATAGGATCGTCCATTGGTTTCCTACGACGACACCTATCTATATGATCGTCCATTGGTTTCCTACGACGACACCTATCTATATGATCATCCATTGGTTTCCTACGACGACACCTATCTATAGGATCATCCATTGGTTTCCTACGACGACACCTATCTATATGATCATCCATTGGTTTCCTACGACGACACCTATCTATATGATCGTCCATTGGTTTCCTACGACGATACCTATCTATATGATCATCCATTGGTTTCCTACGACGACACCTATCTATATAATCATCCATTGGTTTCCTACGACGACACCTATCTATATGATCGTCCATTGGTTTCCTACGACGACACCTATCTATATGATCATCCATTGGTTTCCTACGACGACACCTATCTATATGATCATCCATTGGTTTCCTACGACGACACCTATCTATATAATCATCCATTGGTTTCCTACGACAACACCTATCTATATGATCGTCCATTGGTTTCCTACGACGACACCTATCTATATGATCGTCCATTGGTTTCCTACGACGACACCTATCTATATAATCATCCATTGGTTTCCTACGACGACACCTATCTATATGATCGTCCATTGGTTTCCTACGACGACACCTATCTATATAATCATCCATTGGTTTCCTACGACGACACCTATCTATATGATCGTCCATTGGTTTCCTACGACGACACCTATCTATATGATCGTCCATTGGTTTCCTACGACGACACCTATCTATATGATCGTCCATTGGTTTCCTACGACGATACCTATCTATATGATCGTCCATTGGTTTCCTACGACGACACCTATCTATATGATCGTCCATTGGTTTCCTACGACGACACCTATCCTTGGAAATATCCATTCAGATGGCCCACGGCTGATCACGGTCCAGTACTCTCCACTAATTCATGTTGCGTAGAGAACCAGAGCATGATCATCCATTGGTTTCCTACGACGACACCTATCTATATGATCGTCCATTGGTTTCCTACGACGACACCTATCTATATGATCGTCCATTGGTTTCCTACGACGACACCTATCTATATGATCGTCCATTGGTTTCCTACGACGACACCTATCTATATGATCATCCATTGGTTTCCTACGACGACACATATCTATATGATCATCCATTGGTTTCCAACGACGACACCTATCTATAGGATCGTCCATTGGTTTCCTACGACGACACCTATCTATATGATCGTCCATTGGTTTCCTACGACGACACCTATCTATATGATCGTCCATTGGTTTCCTACGACGACACCTATCTATATGATCATCCATTGGTTTCCTACGACGACACCTATCTATAGGATCATCCATTGGTTTCCTACGACGACACCTATCTATATGATCATCCATTGGTTTCCTACGACGACACCTATCTATATGATCGTCCATTGGTTTCCTACGACGATACCTATCTATATGATCATCCATTGGTTTCCTACGACGACACCTATCTATATAATCATCCATTGGTTTCCTACGACGACACCTATCTATATGATCGTCCATTGGTTTCCTACGACGACACCTATCTATATGATCATCCATTGGTTTCCTACGACGACACCTATCTATATGATCATCCATTGGTTTCCTACGACGACACCTATCTATATAATCATCCATTGGTTTCCTACGACAACACCTATCTATATGATCGTCCATTGGTTTCCTACGACGACACCTATCTATATGATCGTCCATTGGTTTCCTACGACGACACCTATCTATATAATCATCCATTGGTTTCCTACGACGACACCTATCTATATGATCGTCCATTGGTTTCCTACGACGACACCTATCTATATGATCGTCCATTGGTTTCCTACGACGACACCTATCTATATGATCGTCCATTGGTTTCCTACGACGACACCTATCTATATGATCGTCCATTGGTTTCCTACGACGATACCTATCTATATGATCGTCCATTGGTTTCCTACGACGACACCTATCTATATGATCGTCCATTGGTTTCCTACGACGACACCTATCCTTGTGGTAGGATTATTGTTGTGAACTTGTTCTCGTCATGAATATAAGTTTTTTGTATTAAAAGTTTGGTTTGAAAAGGCAAAAACACCAGTGAATAAAAATTACATAACTAGAAAGAGCAGCAGAACAATAATTAAAAACAAATTTAGTGAGAAAGACGCGTTTCTGTAATAACCTTCATCAGGTACGTTTCTGTAATAACCTTCATCAGGTACACTCAAAATCGAAATATTGGAAAACCAAATGATTTAACGTTTTGGGAGCAATACAAACAAAGGGCCTAACAGGATAGCAAAAATAGGCTAAGGTCACCTATGCCTGAGGGATGATAACCTTAGTGTTTATTAATAATTACATTATTTAGGAACTATAAATTTCAGTAATAAATATATCTAATAAACCATGTCAGTACCGAAGCACTGACTATATAATTGGACATTAAAAGTGTCTTTTATATTGAAGAGAGGAAAATGAAAAACAAATTTAGGAGTGTAGTCGTTTTATGCACAAATTGAAAGTTATTATTCTGTAATTAATTTATATAAACATCTCATTCATATATAATTATGTTGTTTCTATAATTTAATGATAAAACTATCAAGGATATACTTAATATAATAACTACATGCAGTTAAAGTTAGTTTCATTACAAAAGGTTGAAATGGGAAAGTATCGGACAGTCATGACATATGTTCATGTAATGAGAGAGATGCAAATAAAATACTAGCTGATAATATTTCATTCATAACTTTGTATCACAATTCAGTTGCGTGTCATCATCATTGTTTTTGTTATTGGTGTACATACAGATACTATCATTCATTAGAGTTTTGGCAATTATCTGTCGAAATGTTTATGATTAATTTATATTCGTTGCGTGGGAGGTATTAAAACATACCCAGGGACCATTTCATTCATAGCGAGTACAACATTGCTATTAATAACAAATGTAATTACTTTTGATTGTGTCGATTCCTTATCGTAAGATAGTCCAGGATGGTGGGTGCAAACCTAGTTGTTCGGGTGGATGAGGGTGGGAGAATCTTCGTTAGATTCATCAAGTGTATGATCTAGCAGGCATTTTCTTAAAATCAATGCGTTAGTCGTAATATTCTATAGCACAATCAGTGAGGTGCCCTCAATGGATCTGCATCAATTTTTGGAGATTGACCTTCTTGTTACGAGATGTTCTTTATATAATTGTTCGTCCCCTTTTAGTTTTCAAACATCAAAGCTCGACGGTAATATTATTTATATCATCTATTATCCATGTTAGCTTTAACTAGTGATAGAAACAACAAACACAGAATTTTGAACTAATTGTGTGCAATCTAATGGGAACAAACTGTGCACCACTACTGGACGATTTATACTGATATATATGATTCATATTTTGACATCGAGGGACAGTTGTGTCTCAAATATATGATAAACTTGATAATTTCCATAGCTCAAAAGTACATAACGACTGTATCCATATTGATACTTTATTCTAAAGCATTGTTTTCCTATGGCGATGTTTTTGAAAAGCAATTATTCTTGTTTTGCAAGTTCTCAATCAAGGTTACGAGAAATCTAAGTTTTAATCATCGCTGCAGAAAGTTTAATCTGAAACAACAGAGGGCTCTTGCTGGATGATTTATAGGTGACGTTGGCATACATAACAGTTAAAGCAATCTAACTACCAAAGGATTGTTTTATACGACGATTGAATCAAGTTAGGGGTAATTAATTTTGCTTTGAGAGTTGTTTTACTCCCTTCTTTATTAAAATATTTTTTCTATGGATAATGGATGTAATTTGAAGAAATGTAAACACGAAATAATCTCCATAACTTACGGAAATATACCGCATTGAAATATGTGGGTGTTTGGGATAGAATTAGACAGTAACTATTCCAGAAATGTATTGGACTCTTAATAGGCTAAACTGATATACTCTTCATTAGAATATAGCAACTCTCCATTTATGTAAATAAAAACGTATAGCCTTCGTCAGGCCAAAATCAAAAGATTGGAAAGCCAAATAATTTTAAAGTATTTAGTAATAATACAAAAAGCCCTTACGCGGATAACCAACATCGACTAAGGCTATAAAACCGTAGATAGCATAGTGCACACGACGCGTTGACCTATATCCGAGGGAGGATAACTATTGTTTTAATAATAGATTTCACACATATAATCTTCATAAGATTGTACCTATAACTAATTTGACGTTATTCGTGTCAGTTAATAGAAACAATTAATTATTACAAAATGTATAAGGCCACGATGTTACAAAGCATTGCACGTAAAGTTAATTATTCATTTAATCACTTTAGGCCACTGTACAGATTATTGTTCAGTAAATGTCTACAAATTGTTATTGACATTTATAAATCCGAGGTCACCATTAACAATATGTAGATATAAACTGATTATTGTCTCTTTATTGATTACTGCTGTTAATTTCTATAATATGAACTCAAACTAATTTCGTTATCATTTTTGATCTGAATATTACGAGAAGAGATTACCATTTGGTCAATAGCATGAAATTGATAGTCAGCAAAAAATGTAACATACCAACAATTTTCAGCTACGTAATTTTGGTCTACTTATGATTTTTTTTTCGCAGAATGTTTACAGGTTTACAACTGATGAGATTGCTGTGTTACCACTGAATGATAATTTGTGTTGCTAAATAACAATGAACGTCAGTATCAGCACCAGCGGGCTTCAAAGACCTTTATATGTCTTTAAGGACATATATATCGCTAATGCATAATTCCAGATTGATTCAAGGTTTTGCATAATTGACGTGGCTGATGATCTTATTAATTAATTGGTAAACAATTTGATTTATCATGATATATTTGGTATGAATATTTAATTTATTTGTTTACATACTAGTATATTGTCAATAAACAATTTTCTTTTACGTCAAAAGATAAGGGGCCGCCGTGGTCGTGATTGTATGGTCGTTGGATTTACAACTACCTATGTAATCCCGTGTCTATCACCACTAAAGTTGTGAGTTCGAATCCCGCTCATGCCGAGGTGTATTCGATACAACATTATTTGAAAAAGTTTTTCAGTGACTTGCGGTAGGTCGGTGGCTTTCTCCGGGTATTCCAGTTTCCTCCACCAATAAAACTGACATATTGTTGAAAGTGACGTTAAACACCATAACCCTAACCCTCTTACGTCAAGCAAATTTTCCCGGTCTTTAAAAACCAAATCACCTCCTATAATTACTAGAACAGAGTATATCTACACACTAATGTGGTTATACATATGCAACATTGGTGAAATTTGTGGTAAACTTGAGGTACTGCAGTGTCTTTATACAGAGTATAGCTATGACCATGAAGGTGTTAAATATTGCTTTAACTTCTTACATTGAATGATTGATTAAGTGTCGTTAAACGTCAACTGACGAAAACAATTGTGAAAAGAAAGTATAAACAGCGATGGTCATCAATTCCAGCAATATCAACAACACGAACAATCATCTTAACTGAACTCACTGAACACAAAACAGACCACGATATATGACGTTGGAAATCCAGATCATGGCGTGGGACAGGAACAAAAGTGTGGCGGGGTTAAACCGGTTAAACAATAAATCAAGAATAGGTGAAAATAAGACACCGGGAAAGGCCAATAGGCGAAGTTTAGATTCCCAAAGAAAAAGAGGAGATGATGAATAGGGACTGGGCCACCAATGACCACAATAACAAATTCTTGCTCATTAGGAGCTTTTGGAAATTCATTTAACATTTCAATTTCGAAATTATACGATATCTATATTCAAAGAACAAAACCCATGACGCATCAAAAGAATGCACTCCCACAAAATATTTTTTCTGTAGTAAATCCCATGACACATTACAAAAAACACACCCACACAATCGTTGCTTCTTCTTATCTGTCTACAGCCGATTTGTTTAAGTTAATCCGATTATTCGGACATTGAGCGGATTATCTGCAGAATTTGACTAAGTATGTTAAGACATATTAAAGATTGAATCGATTAAACATCACAAAATAGAGATATTCGAAAGCCATAAAAAGCAGGGATATAATTTAGATTTCTCAAATGGGTGTGTTACTCATTCATTCCAATTTCCCATCAATTCTTCTTATAAAGTATGTGTATATTTCCAACGTCATATCTCGTGGTTGTTTTTGTGTTCAGTGAGTTCAGTTAAGATGAGAGGTGATTGTTCGTTTTGTTGATATTGTATGTGGAATTGATGAACAACACGGTTTAAGGTTTTTTTTCCATATACCATGCTTTTTGGTCCCTTCAAATATATGATTGTTTCTCTTTTTACATTTATTTATACAATGTTTTCTCGTCGTGTTTTCAGAATTTAGAATATAAACCAACCAACGTAAATTAATCAGCGCTGCCTAAGACTAAGAATCTTTATTCTCAAATAAACCATACATTACAATGCCACCAATCCTTATTATGGAGCAATTAAATTACAGGTGAAACAAACATCAAAGTTAACAATTATCAGGTTAGTGCATCAGGTACACATTACTAAATGAAAATTCTTTTTAAAAAAAATACCTACAGAAACATGAAAAGAAACATTAAACAGTGATGGTTTAACAGTTTCACCAAAATCAACAAAGTGAACAACCACTTCGCACCTCAAACCATTGAACAAAATCAAACTTTTTTTTAAATGGCTAGAGACACGAAAAGAAAGTTTAACAGTGCTGGCCAACAATCTTACCTCCACCAATATCAACAAAACGAACAAGCAAGTCGATGATTTAACCGTTCAACCGTGGTATAAACACATGTTGTATTACTAAAACGATTGTGTATTTCGCATTTTGTTTTATATTGGAGGATGAAATACAAAGATGTGATTGATTTCTAAGGAATTTGTCACTCAGTCACTGTCAGTATTCGATATCATTTTCTTTGAAGTGTTCAAGGAAATATATTTTCTGACGAGTCTTGTCATTAACATTTGCTGACAGAGACTGAGACGACAGTCACGCTATTCTACAAATTTTATTTCTATATCGGATTGTATATTAACAGATGTAATTAACACAAGTAAATTTTTTTTAAAGGATTTGTCAATCATTGTCAGTATTAAATTAAGTCCTCTTTAAAGAGGATACGTTTTGTCAGTAACTGAGCTGGACGATAATGGATTATTTTTTACGTTCGTGTCCTTTCAGAACCTTTTTGTCTGTAGCTGTCTAATTTTACATGTTACTTCTTACGATCTGCTAAATATATTAAATCATAAATCTGTGAACATAGAAATTATTCTACAATGTATTACTAGGAATTTATATATCTTCATTTTAATTACGCCTATTTTCAAGTTTTGCATTAGGGAAAACCTGCAAGTACATTTCTTTTTCTGAACATTGCAAGCCTTTTTTTTTCTTTATTATTATTATTATATTTTTTTATATTGTTTAACATATAGAGCTTGATCAAATACAGTTATACCAGCCTAACACGAACCCCGAATAAAACGGAATTCTGTATAAATCCAACCGAATGATACTACTGGTGTTCAGGAAATTACCCGGCTACCGAATGTGACTATTGCTGTCATGGAATTTATTCAGCTACCGAATTTGGCTACGTGTATCGGGCAAATTAGTCGGAACTGGTGTCAGGAAAACAACGATTCAGATATATTAGACCATATTTATGTTTTAGGTGGTAACTATATTTCTCCTGTCTGCATTGGGTTTCAACTGCTAAAATGCTTGAAAGGATACACGAACACCACAAAAAAATATAAAAAATCCGGAGTGAACCCATGTGCTTGCGAAGGTCAAGCAGTTCCTGTTTCTTATAAGACCCCATCGTGTTATTCATATTCAAGTCCAGTAAGTCTTGTCGGTGATAAAGGAAAGAAAATATTTTATGCAAAAAGGAAAAGATCAAAATTTTAAAAATTGCGAAATGAATATTTCGTAAATAAGGGTAATAACAAAATTACCGAACTCCGAGCAATCTTACAAAGGGAAAGTCAAAACTCATAAGTATTATAAACAGACAAAATCAGTCAACAACCGGAAAACTGTGAAAACCGTAATGACCCTGACTTGGTACAGGCATTTCTAAAGAAATGGTGGGTTGAATCAGATTTTAAAGCGCCAAACCTCCCCCTTTCATTACGGCTCAAAGTTTCCGGCTGTCACTATAACAGTACTTAGAACAATACTAACATTTTTACGTCACACATTGATAAAAAAAATATCTTTAACATTTTTGTTTTTGACTACTTATCTTTATACATTTTCACTATATGAAAATCCATCGTTTATAATCTTTTCTGCAGAGACGGAATATATTTCGACAAGATCTTGGTATCGGAATATAAACTTTTTAAGAGATCGAATAAGGCGAATTTTTTTATAGCCCTGGTCCAGTAGCCTGTTTCTCAGATGAAGATGACGTTTCAGGAAATCAGAATAATTGCTACTGGCCCTTGCATAACGAATCAATTGCGAGATGTAAACATCATGCTGCACATATTTGGAAAATTTATGATTTTAAAATTGAAGTCGTCCCGTTTATCATATATTTTAGTACTGATTTGACCACTGTCGTCAAATTCGAGGTATAAGTCCAAAAATGATGCGGACGAAGCGGTATCTGTGAACTAATTCGTGATGACGATCGCATAATTTTTGTAGCGATGACTTCATCTCTTAAAATGAGGAATACTAATAACAAAATCACAATCCAGATAGAAATAACAACATAGTGAATCATAAAATATTGATAAAAATTAAAATAACAAAGATCGAACTATATAAACAGAAAATAATAAAGATAGAGTAGGCCAGCATCACCTGATCTATGGACGACACCTGTCATGTAACAGGACGATGACAACGCTGTATGTCTGTGCAAATCTAACTGGATATCGTAATACAAAATGTACTTAACATAGCAATCCGTTATTCGACAGAACATGTCACAATTATCAAAAAAGTGTTTTATTTCTTATTTCGTGACTGTTACTCAATTGAGTTAAAGAAGTTAGAGCAACATACATATTTGAGTTATTTTATAAATCCTCATTTCCCCCAGCTTTGGTTTGTGTATTAATACATCAGTTTCAAATTAAGCTAAAGAAAGAAGCTTATTCCTTCTTTATTAAACTCTTGTGAAAATATAAATAAGTTTATTAGTGTGGAAAATATTTTACATTTTTGATGGATTGTTGTTTAACAACGTAAAGTAAGATGTTTATATTCATTGATTTAATGGTTGATTGATTAGTGTTTAACGCCAACTTTGTTTATATTCATGATCAGAACAAGTTTACAAATAATTAAATATGTTTGTATTCATTTTTGGACATACGCTATAAATTACACATAATTGTAACCGTTTAACCCACTACAACCGTCTTAATTAGTACCACAGATTCTATGTAATATACACAATTAGGTCATTATTTGTATTCATAAACCTCTTGGGAAAATATATGATATATTTCGTTTCATATTTTCGATATTGCTGCAGATTCTTATTCTTCTTAAACATGTAACGTTAATTTTCTTTATGTAACAGAGCAATTTTGAACTTGTTTTGACATTTATGCTATAATAATATTTAATAGAAAATTACAATGCATTTGATAAAAATACGTGGAAATAATATAGAAATTCACTAACCTGCTATTGTTTTAACACATAGAAGTAATATTGTTGCTGAAATTGTCACCATTTTGTTGAGTTCTTAGGTCGTCCAAAAGTTTCAAATATCAAATATATATTTTTCCGGTAACACTTTGGTTCCAATGATGATCTTATTATGCAAAATTAACTAAGGAATGTATAAATTTATAGGAAATCAAGAATTTCACAAATGTAATTCTTATCACGACCGTTCCTTGTCTGTGAATGGCTGTTCCAAATATGGTCATTAAGTAGCTTCCATTCATAAAACAGAACATGTGGTAAATATCATCCTAATTTACATATTCCATACGAATGTAAAAAATGTTGCTTCTTCTATTGTTAAATCTGTGATTACTAGTAATAATTACTATTGTCTATAATACGTCCAATATAACACTGGCCAGTCTATGAAACTAATAGTAGTTATTAATGAATGTTATGTCCGTTACTTCTGGTAAGGAGAACCAATATTCCTGCAGTGATAATTGAAATAACTGAGAGTTAACGAGATTATCAACACCCAACAGATAACCATCAAAGTATTGAAAATGTTTATCAAATTTGAACTACAAGACCTGTACCAACAAAGTTAAGAAAACATTGATCTCAAAATTTTTCTTAAGGTCAGTGGTCTTCTTATATTACAACACAAGCTAAATTTATTTCAACGGTTTTTTGTATAGTAAACATACACACTTGTTCAAGCCATACTAGTCTCATTACACACTTGAAACAACTTAGTTTTGTTTTTTATGGTTTATCTTTTTATTATCTTTATATGATTTGTCTTCTTGTTATTAATTTTTTTTTGCATTTAACTAAATGTTCCATCTTTCTTCTATATGCTCATTATTTTCATTTTAAAATGATTCTGAAATGAACGATATATCAAAAAATGACACATTTTTGTGAAATATGTCTTCACATTTTCGTGTCAAAACGGCCTCGTCCAAGTATTTCTGGGAAAGTTTTTCTGGTGATTAATTAGTAATCCAATAATAGAATTAATTAGCATCTATTTGTGTCTGGATATTGGCTATTCATGTTTCTCATTTCGAATTCATTATTACCCATAATTCCACATTTATCTTTCCCTATGTTCATTTACTCAAAATTTCGACAACGTAGTTTGAACAGAAAGCAATTAACAATACCAAAGAATTAAATGTATTTGAAATATTTTATCTATCCAGTATCGAATGTTGAAATTGAAATAAATTATATGTATAAATAAATAACTATGTCGTAAAGTCAAGGCTACTCAAACATTCTACAGGGGATATCCCTTTGTGAAAACGTCAAATAATTTCGAAAAGTCAAATATTCTGCATCGATACTTTGTTCCTCACGTTACAAGGTATATATTCCAGAAACGCGTAGTGCGCACTAAATTAGATATCTACGTTTTTATTACTATCACTGGATCGATACTTCTGCTGGTTGACTATTATTCCCCGAGGGTATCATCGGCCCAGTAGTCAGTGCTGCTTCGGCACTGACATGGTTTATTAGATATATTTCTTATCGATATTTAGTTTCTAAATCATGTAATTATTAATATCTCAGGTATAGGTGACCTTAGCTGATTTTGTCTGCTCTGTTTAGAACCTTTGGTTTTCTTGTTCCCAAAGACTTTTAAATTATTTGGCTTTCAAATCAATTATTTTGGCTTTGAACGTACCTGATGAAGGTTAATCTAGTACGCACTAAATAATATCTACGTTTTTATTGGATACAAATTTTGTTTCATCCCTGTTGTTGTGTATACATGAGAACATATCAGAATATGAATGAATACAATAATTTATTTTTGTCATGTGTAATATTTATTCAGATGGTAAACTTTTAGTTCTCCCATTATTACGGCGTTTTAACCCCGCTGAACCAGTGGTGGAAAAATCTGTCATCCTCTAGAGGATTAAAATGTCTCGTGCCTTTCCCCGCATGTTGTCAAATCGTTAATTTTGAAGGATTTTGAAATAAAGTTCGTGTTAAATAATGGGAGAAACAAATTCTCCTTCAGTTGCCCATGTGGCAGCTTGTGGTTAAAAATTTAAATTTAACTCTCGAGAGTGGAGAAATATCCTAACCCACGGGCAACTGAAGGCACGGGTGGTTTGCTACGTCACACACACGGATACTTGAATATCGCGAACGTCGCCTCGAGGTAGGTTTATGCAGTTTTACAATTTAAAAAAAGGAAAACTAACAAAACCAAGTAGTTCACCGAAGGACCCACATATCAGACTTTATTGTTAGCATACATTCTTTGCGTGGAAACCCGTCAGTTTTGCAAACACTTCTGTACAGTTAAAATTCCGGGCAAGGATACCGTTCACGCAAAACCCACCCTACTTGATTTCTTGAAAATAACATGCAATTGCATCGATATTTTTACATCATTAGTCTAAAAATGTATAGCAGTTTATGTTGTGAATATAGATACAATACGAAAAGGTGTAGTTCGTTCAAAATGACGAAAATGTGCATGACGGATACCGTTAACAATAGAAACGACACGGATATTGTTGACATCGTTTTTGAAGCTAATTTGTAATTTCGAATTAAACCTGTCAAAGGTATCATACTTAGCGAAATTAACGAGTGAATTACAAGGAAACATACATTCTAGGGCGTCCGTCAACAAAACAGCTCGAGATTCTTTTTTTCTGAACATATTTTGAAATGTTTTACTGATTGACCTATGACTCTATGATTCTTTTCTAACTACAGTATGATGTGTCTCTGTAATTCTAAACATAACGGCAATTGCACAAGTGTATTTGATTTACAATTTGTTTGCATCCAAATAGTTACAAACTTAAAAGTATATTTCACCTCTTATTCTTCATTATGTTTTAGGCCATGAATAAGTCATATTTATTATATTCTTGCTGTTCCAAGGAATTTCGTTCACTAAGCGGTCTAAAGCAACACGAATTGAGACAAAAGGGGACTAGAAGATACAATTGTGAATTGTATGGAAGGGTATTTTTTTCAAAGGCTAACATTGAAAGGCATATGAGCGCTCATAACAACAACACAACTTTTGTTTGTACCAATTGTAATAAAGCCTTTCTGACTAATTCTGAATTAAAACGACATCAGGATAGGGAAGCTGGAAACCATAAATTCAAATGTGAAGTTTGTCAAGTTGGTTTTGAAGAGAAACGGGAACTTCACGACCACATGGATAGTCACAGTGGAGACAAAAGACACTCATGTCCGGATTGTAGAAAAACATTTCGGTATAAGAATAACCTATATAGGCACAGTCGACTACACGAGGAGGCTAAGACTGAACATTGATGTGATGTTTGTGATAAGAAGTTTTCGCAAGTGAGGTACCTGAGAGAACACATGCAGTTATACAGTAACAACAGAATAGAATGTACGAAATGTGACGAAACATTTTCAAGCCGACGTAACCTAGGATGCCATTTTAGATCTCGACATACTGAGAAACATGCTCCATAAATATTTTCGATAGCAACTCAGTTATTGTATTTATATACGATAGATTGATTATTTTACAGATTTTTATTGTCTACTATTGCAAGCAGGAGTTAGATGTTTGTTGATTTTTTGTTTGTTTGTGGTGTTCTTTGGTTTTTTTGTTTTCATTAACATTTATTTTAAATACTTTTTACATTTGTTATTCATATTTGTGTGATATGCAACTTTTTAAGGAATCTATGACTTGCATAATTTAAGGCACAGTTACTATACTATTTGCATACTGATCTCATACAGGAAGTATTCATTATTATTTTTACTTGTTTTACTGATGTATTGCTGAAATAAATAATTTCAGTTTTATGACATTTTATCGTTAATTCATCCAAGTATAAGCACATTTTTACACAATGTTTGTTTGCCCCTGCAGATTACATGGGTTTGATAACACACTGGACTAGGTCAATTTAATATTCTCATTCTTCATGTCAGATGTCTTTTGTCACAACTAGATGACATTGAGATGGACACCATCTCTAAGGACCCAGTCGACACAAAGCCTTAGTTTGCGACCTTTCGAGGACAAACACGAATTTGATATGCGACACACCTTCGAATAATGGTTTACAATCATGCAAAGTTTCAACCCTCTAAATTGCACAATTGTACAACCGCATAAACCTACCTCGAGGCGACGTTCGCGATGTTCAAGTATCCGTGCGTGTGACGTAGCAAACCACCCGTGTGAAGGAGAATCTATATACTGTATACACAATTTGAGCTTTATTAATACGTGAAATTATGAAAAGAAAGTTTAAACAGTTTAAGCAACAATTCCACCAACACAACACAAACAAAATGTACAATCACCTCTCACCCTAACTCACTGAATACAAAAAGTACAATCACCTCTCACCCTAACTCACTGAATACAAAAAGTACAATCACCTCTCACCCTAACTCACTGAATACAAAAAGTACAATCACCTCTCACCCTAACTCACTGAATACAAAAAGTACAATCACCTCTCACCCTAACTCACTGAATACAAAAAGTACAATCACCTCTCACCCTAACTCACTGAATACAAAAAGTACAATCACCTCTCACCCTAACTCACTGAATACAAAAAGTACAACCACCTCTCACCCTAACTCACTGAATACAAAAAGTACAATCACCTCTCACCCTAACTCACTGAATACAAAATGTACAATCACCTCTCACCCTAACTCACTGAATACAAAAAGTACAATCACCTCTCACCCTAACTCACTGAATACAAAAAGTACAATCACCTCTCACCCTAACTCACTGAATACAAAAAGTACAATCACCTCTCACCCTAACTCACTGAATACAAAAAGTACAATCACCTCTCACCCTAACTCACTGAATACAAAATGTACAATCACCTCTCACCCTAACTCACTGAATACAAAATGTACAATCACCTCTCACCCTAACTCACTGAATACAAAAAGTACAATCACCTCTCACCCTAACTCACTGAATACAAAAAGTACAATCACCTCTCACCCTAACTCACTGAATACAAAAAGTACAATCACCTCTCACCCTAACTCACTGAATACAAAAAGTACAATCACCTCTCACCCTAACTCACTGAATACAAAAAGTACAATCACCTCTCACCCTAACTCACTGAATACAAAAAGTACAATCACCTCTCACCCTAACTCACTGAATACAAAAAGTACAATCACCTCTCACCCTAACTCACTGTATACAAAATGTACAATCACCTCTCACCCTAACTCACTGAATACAAAAAGTACAATCACCTCTCACCCTAACTCACTGAATACAAAAAGTACAATCACCTCTCACCCTAACTCACTGAATACAAAAAGTACAATCACCTCTCACCCTAACTCACTGAATACAAAAAGTACAATCACCTCTCACCCTAACTCACTGAATACAAAAAGTACAATCACCTCTCACCCTAACTCACTGTATACAAAAAGTACAATCACCTCTCACCCTAACTCACTGAATACAAAAAGTACAATCACCTCTCACCCTAACTCACTGAATACAAAAAGTACAATCATCTCTCACCCTAACTCACTGAATACAAAAAGTACAATCACCTCTCAACCCTAACTCACTGAATACAAAAAGTACAATCACCTCTCACCCTAACTCACTGAATACAAAAAGTACAATCACCTCTCACCCTAACTCACTGAATACAAAAAGTACAATCACCTCTCACCCTAACTCACTGAATACAAAAAGTACAATCACCTATCACCCTAACTCACTGAATACAAAAAGTACAATCACCTCTCACCCTAACTCACTGAATACAAAAAGTACAATCACCTCTCACCCTAACTCACTGTATACAAAAAGACCACGACATATAAGATTCGATATTTGAATAAAACGTGATCTTAGTAAAATACTAATGTTAGTCTTTCAAGCCTATATCAAGATCGAAAGTAGCATTTACATACATTTGATTGTAAAGAAACAAAGAGTATATAAAAGTTTCGAGATCATTTAATGTATATAACAACTATTGTGTAAATGTTTTTAGTGAGGTTCGTGTTACTCGATCTTTAGTTTTCTGTGTAATGTTTTGTAGATCGTTGTTTGTCATTTTGTCACTTTTAGGGCCATTAAAACAATCTCCTTCTTCGATTTACGGATTCTGATGACCCCTTTGGTATATTCAAACTCTTCTTTCACCTGTCAAATGTCCTCTCCCCTCTGAAGGATTAATCTAAATAACACTTCACTATGTTTGATACAAAACTAATGCCTTTATTACTATCTGTATCTATAACATTATGTTTAACATAAACTAGTTTAACCCCGCCACTTTTTATATATATTGAAGTACACGTACTAAGTCCAGAAAATGTCGATTTTGTCTCTTCGACGATTTTGATATTTGATTTTGGAGTTGTTCCGATAGTTTCGTATTTTTTGGTTTTTTTATTTTATTTTTTATCAATTTCGCAGATTATTATAAATAAAGCATAAAACACTGATAAATGTGCCTCGTATATTAAGTAGGATGTTTTGATGAAGGAGGTATTAACTTTTTAAGTCTTACTTCAAGATTATTTTGGAATGTCCCTCTTACAAAAGGCATTCATAAGCAGAATAACACACAGGTTTTATGCCTCGTATATAAAGGAGGATATTTTTATGCAGGAGGAACTAACTTTTTAAATCTTACTTCAAGATTATTTTTTTGAATGGCCTTCTTACAAAAAACCCAGTTGTGTACTAGGTACATAGTATTATAAGATTAATAATCAAATCATTTTATCTCCATGCGAACCCCGGGTATAGATATAGCAGCTAGTTTCTGCGCTGCGGAGAGTCCGCTAGTTGTGTGGGGTGAATGCAATAAACAACACACCCTGTGGACGAGTACGGAGGATGCTACCTTCGCAACACGAACAAAAACTTCCAGGAGGTTCTTGTGAACTATATCTTGTTAGGAGTGGTCGGAAATTGCCCGTTTTATACCAAACACATCCAGAATATCCATTGTTATCCTGTAACAATCTAACCTAAATAAACATATATATATAATCTTTCACTCATTCGTCCATCCGAATACCACTGTTTTACCAAATAGGCTGATGCATAGTTTGTATTCTTGTTCGCGAGGGATGAATATAACTGATAATACTACTAATTTGACGTTAACCGAGTAGAGGGACATGTCAAAATTACTCCAATTATTTCGGTGTGTCAGTGACTTGTCACAGGTAGGTGGGTTTCTCCGGGTACTCCGGTTTCCGCCTACAATAAAACTGACCGCCACGATATAACTGAAATATTGTTGAAAGTGGCGTTAAACACTATAACCCCCAATTATTTCAATCATTGTATTAAATTGTATTTGCTTATTATACTCGACACGTAGCTGCGGAACCGTAGCCCTTATGGTCCTTGGCCAGTTTTCTGATATTTGCGGACCATAGGGCTACGGATTTCACCCTATCAAAAACTTTCGAAACTGCGCAGTGAAAATGTTGCGCCGCTTTTTTGCAAATTTTTGTCATGAAATCGGGTGCGAGAACGATCAAACATATATATTTCGTTTCGTTAAATATTTATCTACATTCTTCTATACTTACTTACCTGTTAATATTCATTTCCAGCTCATTATCATAACAAATGTCTCGATATTAACTGATCCCGCCTACTTCGTTCCGCCATCTTGTCATTGTGGTATATTAACAGGTAAGTAAGTATAGAAGAATGTAGATAAATATTTAACGAAGCGAAATATATATGTTTGATCGTTCTCGCACCCGATTTCATGACAAAAATTTGCAAAAAAGCGGCGCAACATTTTCACTTCACAGTTTCGAAAGTATTTGATAGGGTGAAATCCGTAGCCCTATGGTTCGCAAATATCAGAAAACTGGCCAAGGACCATAAGGGCTACGGTTCCGCAGCTACTCGAAACGGTGCCTTTGATTGGAAATAAAGTCATTGGTAGTTGTCAGTGACAAGGGACTGTTATTTCAGTGAGCTAACAGTAACATATCCATCATAACGTATTGGTCTAGTATAAATGTAGTTTCGTCTAATCAAAAAGTAAATCCTTCTCGTCATGATTTGGCTGAAAAATAGCTCACTTTGAGTTATACAATGAAACAAACAAATCAATATGTTTAAGGGAAAAACGAATAAGTATTTTAATACATTTTGTAGCAGATAAAATTAACTTTTGTCGTTGATAAATAATATGTTCTAAGATTTGATCTGAATTGTGTCAAAAAGTGCATTTCATACAGGTAAAATAAATTTAAAAAAGCCTGTCAAATATTAACAAAAACGTCTTCTTGAGCAGTTTTTATTAATTTCATTTAATGTTCTTCCTATACACAACAAAATGAAATCAATAAAAGAACGGCACAACTGTACAGTATTTTCCAATACATATATGTTTGTTTGTTTATGGTGTTTAGCGCCACTTTCAACAATATTTCAGTTATATCGTGATGGTCAATTTGATTGGTGGAGGAGAACGGAGTACTCGGGAGAAAACCACCGACCTGTCGCATGTTACTGACAAACTTTATCACATAATGTTGTATCGAGTACACCTCGCTATGAACGGGGTTCGAACTCACAACATTAGTGGTGATAGGCACTGATTGCACAGGTAGTTTTAAATCCAACTACCATACGATCACAACGTACCCCCAATATATTTATATTATTGGGGTGTCTTAACAGATATTTCAAATCAAGTAGATTTTAATTTGCCAACACACAATGTTAGGACTACAATTTTGAGGTCAAGGTCGATTTCAGCACAATCCTGAGTTATGCTGTGGAATCCGCATTTTTTGGTTAGGTTTTTTGTTGTTGTTTTCAAATTTCCTATTAACTTAGAAAAAAATATAAAAAAGTCCTTTAGGATATCTTATTTTCTCACATTTTGATGAAACTCACACTGATGTTTTATAATGGAACAAGAAGTCTACTGATTTTAAGATCGAACTATCAATTTAAAAAAAACCAACAGGCTTAAGAAAAGAATTTGGTTTCCACAGAGATGTGTATTCTCATCTCTGGTTTCCATAGCATAACTTCAGTTTCGCTCGACAAATTGTATCAAGGATCCAGGAATTTTTCAGAGCAAAAATTCAGATTTCCTTGGCATAAGTTGAAGTTTACTATTAATTGATTGCTTTGTCCGTATAGATCAAACCAACACAGATCGTGAACTGTTGTGCACAGTCACTTGTCATACTGGTGAACTGTCATACTAAGTAACTGAAGAAATGGGAAAAAACACGGACAACACAACAAAAAACAAGGTCCACATAGTTTATTTCTTCAAACTGGTAATCTGCCCAGTAGTTCGTGTGTTTCCATTAGAATCTTTCACACTTTCACAAATAGATATCGAGTGGTGTAGACTGTGCTGTTTCATGGGCTACTCGGAGATCGCTTCATGGTGTGGGTTTCCACCGTATTGAAGACCATAGGGTGACTTTGTTGACCGTCGCTTCCTGGAGAGGGGATTTGGTATCAATCAAATATATTTCTTCTTTTCTATGAATCTCAGAAAAGTGAGCTTTTTTATATGAAATCCTGATTATTTTTTTCTTCCATAGTTAAATCTTCTTGTAAATTTTAAAGGCTTTTCAATCCGCCACTGGCATTTTGTAGATTGTTTTCTCATGCAAAAAAAATCGTTTCGTTAATGTTTGCTTCATTTTTTTTATTTATTGATGATTTGTTTGGTTTCGTTTCGTTTCTGTGGTGTCTCGTTTGGTTTCGTTTCTGCTTTATCTTGTTTCGTTTCTGTTGTGTCTCGTTTTGTTTCGTTTCGTTTCTTGTTTTACAATCACCCGCTCAAAATTCGATAGATTGGAAAGTCATATAATTTAAAAGTGTTTAGGAGCAATAAAACCAAAGGATAGTAATTTATTTTAGTTTCAAATAAAAAATATATACCATAGAATATGCTTCACCCAATCATAATGTATATTTAGCCGCTAATTTGAATGAGAATGACATTGATCTGATGTTGAATGGAAACCATCTTTGTAAATGAGGAAAGCGACATGAGAAGCTTTCCCTTTAGAATCCCCTGGTCTAACGCCTCACTTGTTTAGAATCCCCTGGTCTAACGCCTGACTTGTTTAGAATCCCCTGGTCTAACGCCTCACTTGTTTAGAATCCCCTGGTCTAACGCCTCACTTGTTTGTGCGTTTGTGTGTGTTGGGGGTCATGTTTCCCATCTTTTGTTATTTCAATTTGCGTACTTTAACTTTTTTTTAAAACTTAAATCAGTCAAAATCTGAAAGAAGCTTAAATAAAAAGTAATTTTACATTGATACCATGTCAAAATTATAATACAATGTACTTATAGATTTGATTTATTTAATTTAAAAAAAAAAAAGTGCATTTTAATTTTTCATCTTTGTCCTTTTAACAGTCCAAATCTGATAGTGTTACAAAAAATTGTAATTTTATATTTATATCATGTCAAAATGTTAATACTTATAGATTGAATTTGTCACAATTAAAAAATTAAAGTGCATTTTTTGGTAATACATAGATAGATATATATATAATTAACATGAGGATATAGATTCCTATCAATCAATTTCTGTACTTGTCCTTTTTGTGCTAGCCAAAAATAAAAGTATTATGTTGAACGAAGACACTAGTTACACTAACCTTATTCGTCTTCAAATTAGACCTGTTATAAAAAAACATATCTAATAGCAGTCCTTATGTATCAAATTGTCAAAACCACTCCTTTTGATGAATATATTTTACGTATATGAAATACTTCCTTTTTATAAGAAAAAATGGGATAGTAAATCAAAACTTTCCGTTGGTTTAAATCTGATGCTATCTTGTCATTACTCTATGTACTTGTCAATAAAAACTAAAGTACTTCTTATGTTCCTTTGTATACTTCTGATGCTGAAAAGCCGAAAAGCCGCCATGCTAAAAAAATGTAACAATTTTCAGATGAAATTATTTGAATTGTAAGTAAACGGCAATATTATTATATTACAAAGCATACTTGTATCTATAAGATCAAAACTATTGTGAATCTTATTCTATTGGTTTGATTGATTGATTGTTGGTTATCGTCTCACGTCGAGTTTTTATTCCATTCGTCCCGCATAACCAATGGACACCGATCTCGTAGGGATGTACTCTCCAGGAAAGAACAGAGACAAGGTTCTTTTTCTGTACTATCTGTAAACTAACATTATATGGCAATACTTTTCCAATATAGTTGTTATTTGTTAATCTAGAATTCCTCTGGCCTAATTGTAATGGACCCTAACGTATGCAACACATGGCTTAAATCGGATTATATTTCCAGACAGGCAATACATACAATGGCCAAAGAAGCAATACATACAATGGCCAAAGGAGCAATACATACAATGGCCAAAGGAAAGAGGACAAGAATGATTTACAAAACACTATACAGAAAACTAAACACAAACCAAACTAAAAACCGAAGGACAAACTCATGTGATCCGGACGGGTAAGCAGTTCCTGCTCCATTAATGACACTCATCGTGTAACTCTTATCACAAACCCGGTCAAAATTTATAAATGAGAAAAGGGCCGGATTGTGATTGCGTCAATCGGAACATATCCGTAGTCATATTACTTAATGGTGAACCAAGTCATTGTGCCGACCGTAAGACTTTCGAAGTGATGACTTGAACTTAACCACTAGGAACGCTTGGTTCAGTATCTGTTTTGCTAGCGGCAACCCTCTATCAAGGAAATCATGCTAGGAATCACAAGCTCTTGAATATCGTAATCAGCTGAGATATATATACTCCTTATGCAAGTGCTACTGGAATGTTGCTACATATAAATGGAATGTTCACAATGGGAAAATTGAAATAATCTCTTTTGTGGTAAAGTTTTGATCGTCCCTAACCGGTCATCACTGTCACCGTCTAGGTGTTTCGATAAACATTATATAATAAATGTATTGCTTGTTGGTTATCGTCAATTGAACAATATTTCAGCTATATAATATATTCATTACTAGAACATGTTTACAAACATTAAAATCATGTAGATAGAGAGATGGAACCGGTGTTACATACTCATTGGGAAAAATGAGTATATACTAGTTTTTCCCCCGGAAAGATCAGTATATACTCATTTTTCCTCCCTGATTTTTAGGGGGGAAATCTGAGTATATACTGAAGTTTCCCCCGCATACTCAATTCTCCCCCTTTGCACTGATAGACTATACAAGGGCAATAACTCCTATATGGAGACTTTTGTAGAGCTTTTGATGCTGAAGAAGGAAGATCACCGGAACCCCCTTGGATTCGCCAATGGTTATCTGTTAATTTATTCTTAAGAATTTCAACTGTTTACAGTACACCGAGACACAACATAATTAGCTTTAAACTAAACAAACTATTTTGTGGTAGCTTGTTTGTTTGTAATCGATCATTTTAAATAAAGATCAGTAACTATAGAATGGCAGTGTCCATCAATGGCGCATAACTATGAATGATACAATTATTAGTTCTACTGTCAGAGTGTGGATTTGTTTTACCGAACATAATTATACCAATTTATCATATTATGTTCATTTCAAATGATGAACTAAACGGTAACAGTGTTCTCTAAATTAAACTACTACTATGAGGGGGGAAGGACCCTTTTCAGGACTCCGGGATGGTGTTTTTTTAAGCTCGAGAATTCGGGATTGACCATTTCGGGATTCGGGATTGAAATTTTATTATATTCGGGACTTCTGGATTTCAAGTTTTTTAGTTCGGGACTAAGGGGATTTCAAGTTTTTTAGTTCGGGGTTTCGGGGTCAGACCCGCTCTACTATATCAGCACAACTATTTTTTGCTTCGTTTAGTTTAATATTATTTTATTGCAAATAAAATAGCAATGGGATTGGACAAAAAGTTATCACAACCTATGGACTGTCCTCTCCCTACAAATAATACACATATAATAATGTCAACAAAAATAACACATACACAAATATAAATAATATTTAACACAATATAGTGAAACATGGGAAATAAATTGATGTTGATGTAGACCAGATGACCGACCACTGATTAGAATCTTTTTGTTTGTCTAATATATGCTCGAACTTTATTGAAGATATTAGAATTTTCGTTTATACTATTTTCATCGTTTCCAAAGAGTAATGCTTCTATATTTTTGTTGGTTTCTCTTAAGTTTCTAAAAAGACAATATCTCTCGTTTTGGTATAATGGACATTCCATTAGATAATGAATTGAATCTTCATACGGTGCACCACATTGACATTTGGGGTCATTTGTAATGTTTATACGATATAAATCAGAATTCAATGAGCTACATTGATGTCGTAGTCTAGCATGGAATATGCTTAATTTTCTGGACCCTTCACCGTAATACTCCGGAGATTTAACAGTTTTTTCCTTAATTCTAGACTTAACACATGATATATTTGGGCTATTTCTAACATTTAAATCTAAATTGTTCCATAATGAAACAGTAGATGGTATAAAGGATGTCAAAGACATTCTGAGTCTACTTCTTGGTGTTGTATAGTTTTCATTGTTTCGGAGATTATGATCACTGATACTAGATACTGTAGGAGGTAGACAATTACACAAGTATTGAGGACATACTTTATTATGCATTTTGTAAAATGTTGTCAGTTTGCGAGATTTACGTCTGCTTCGTTTCATGATCAAATTATTATAAAATTGAGCCATCTTGATAAATGCGTTTGTCTCCATCTTTTTTGATTGATCTACCGAAAGTGGTAGCACTATAACACCATATTCACACGTATTTCCGGATTGAAACTGAATCATTAAATCGAATTTAAATCCGTTATAATTGTCGTATCGGATTTGAAATCAGTTAGCGTTCGCATATTGACTAGAAATTGTACTGAGGGATCTGGTGTTTGTTTAGATCGGATGAGGGATTTTTTCCGATTCGTCAACAAATGGTCATCAGGAGACATTGGAAACATTGTTAGTTTTTCAATAATCTTTTTTCAAGAAACACTGAAGCGATGGTATGGAAACGTGATTTGTATGTTCATTTTAAGGTCCTTGACAGGTCTTGTTACTTTTTGAGCCCATCGGAAATTCAAAATCGTTTCCAGCGGAGGTCAAAGTTTGCTTTGAAACCATATGTAAAGCAACATTTTCATGGTCTACTTGGAAAACACTGAACAGAATTTAACCACACTTGGCAGAGGTGTTCACTATTATGTCCTACGCAAGTGTTGTTACTTTTCATGCCGATTCGTTAAAAAATGAATAAAAGAAGAATGTGTCTGAGGACACGGAGTTCTCCGCTTTCAGCTAAGTGGGCCTAACTTCCAAGCCGTATATGGGATCTGGCTGCAATTGAACCTGACCTGCATATTATGGTTGTAAACATGGTCTTTTACAGGTGATAATGGTTTTTATGCCGATCGGAAATTCAAAATGGTCGACAGCGAAGGTCAAAATTGCTTTGAAAACCTATGAATTACATTTTCGTAATCTCATTGAGAACCACTGAACATAATTTAACCAATTTAACTTTGAGGGTGTTCACTATGAGGTACTACACAAGTGTTGTTTCTTTGGTGCAGATCGATAGGAGACTTTGAACATTCTGATTAATCGATTTTCAAGAACCACTGAAGGCATTGTCGGGGGAAATTTATTAAAGTAGTCGTCCTCCTCACTACCTTCCTCTCCATCCTCTTCCTCACTGCCTCTCTCTCTCTCCTTCTTCTCCATCCTCCTCCTCACTACCTCTCTCCCCCTTCCTTCCCATCCTCCTCCTCACTACCTCTCTCCCTCCTTCCTCTTCTCTACTCCTCTCCCTCCTTGCTCTCCTCTTCTTACTACCTCTCTCCTTTCTTCCTCTCCCTCCTACTCACTGCCTCTCTCCCTCCTTCCTCTCAATCCTCCTCCTCACTACTTCTCCTCCCTCATTCCTCTCCATCCACTTCCTCACTACCTATCTCCCTCCTTCCTCTCAGGCATCCTCACTACCTCTCTCCCTCCTTCTTCCTCTTCTCTACTTATCTCCCTCCTTGCTCTCCTCTTCTTACTACCTCTCCCTCCTACTCACTGCCTCTCTCCCTCCTTCCTCTCAATCCTCCTCCTCCCTCATTCCTCTCCATCCACTTCCTCACTACCTATCTCCCTCCTTCCTCTCAGTCATCCTCACTACCTCTCTCCCTCCTTTCTCTCAATCCTCCTCCTCACTACTTCTCCTCCCTCATTCCTCTCCATCCACTTCATCACTATCTCTCTCCCTCCTTCCTCTGAATCATCCTCTCCCCTCCTTCCTCTCAATCCTCCTCCTCACTACCTCTCTCTCCTTCTCCATCCTTCTCACTACCTCTCTCCCTCCTTCCTCTGGTATCCTCCTCACTACCGCTCTCCTTCCTTCCTCTCAATCCTCCTCACTACTTCTCTCCCTCATTCCTATCCATCCTCATCACTACTTCTCTCCCTCCTTCCTCTCAGTCATCCTCACTACCTCTCTCCCTCCTTCCTCTCAGTCATCTTCACTACCTCTCTCCCTCCTTCCTCCCAGTCATCCTCACCACCTCTCCATCCTTCATTCCTTTCAATCCGCCACCTCATTACCTCTCTTCTCTTTCCTGTAATATTATCATCCACCTCATTACCCCTGTCTTTCTTCCGTCTCCATCCTCCTTATTACCTCTTCCTAATTACCTTCTCCGTATACTTTTCTCCTCCGTCGTCATCATCATCCTCCTTATTACCTCCTCCTCATTACTTCTCTCCTCCTCGTTTACCTTTGTCACTTCGTCCTTTCTATCCTCTTTCTTCAAATCTCCTCTTCAATACCTGTTTCACTACTTCCTCATCATTATCCTCCTCACTATCTCCATCCTTTTCCATATTGACTCCCTCCCTAATTCCTCCCCGTCATCCTCCTTATTTATACCTCTAGTATCTCTCCTTCCTCTCCATCGTCTTTTTACCATTCTCCCTCCGTCCTCTCTATCCTTCTCTTTATATTCCTTCCTTCCCGCCCTCTTCCTCATACCTGTCAGCTGTGCCTTCCAGCACTTAGCAAACTTGAGTTTTTCTCACTTGCACTAAGGAAGATCGCTTTATCACTCAAGTGTTTTTCCCATCCTTTCCTCCTACCTCCTTATCCGTTCTCACTCCATGTTCATGCTTGCCTTAGTTATTACTATTATCATTGTTGATACCCTCTTTCGTCCACATTTAACTATTATGTCTTCCACCATATACATGAATATAAGTGTACACAAGAAAAACCCTATTAAAATAGGAGAGGGGAAAAACTAGTATGAGGGGAAAAATGAGTATGTGTTAACACATACTTGGATTTCCGGGTGGAAAATTCAGTATATACTCATTTTTCCGGGGGGGAAATCTCAGTATATACTCATTTTTCCGGGGGGAAAACTGAGTATATACTCATTTTTCCGGGGAGAAAAATGAGTATGGGGGAAAAATGAGTATGTAACACCGGAACGAGCAGAACGTTAGATTGCTACAGGAAAAAAGAGGATATAATGGATAGGGTCGGATAATTTTGCCTCGCAACAGGTCTCCAACGACCACTGCAAACAAACTGTTGCTCATTATTAGCCGTTGCAGGCAGGGTTGGCAAAAAAGCGGGAAATACTCATATTTCCCAGGACGGCGGGAAATACCGGTATTTCCTGGGAAATAATATTGATTCTTAATTTGCAAATATAATGGTACAGGAAACTTCTAAATTGATATTTATGTTTTGCATGTATGGCCAAAATTGCATATAAAAAATCTTTAATGGATACAAATATAACTATATTGGTCTTACAGATTTTTTTTTTAATGGATAGTGTTAATGTACAGATATATAAAATTGATATTGGAAAATGTAAATGTAAAAAGGTTATGAAACTGCGCTTTTCTAGCGACAGAAGCTAGGACCTATGTAACAGGATACAACGGAGATAAGTGGGTACCAAATTATATCCAAAACTCGTAGAATTGAAAAAAAAAGAATCAGCAAAATATTATTGATTTGTTGTTTAACGTTAAAGGGATATTGTCTACCACAATCGTAATTTTTTCATACCCAATATTATTTTCGTTTTCCGTACTGACCTTCATAAAATGAAGATTAAACACCGAATTATTGGCGAATACGCTACGAAACGTTGTTTTTTCGATATGAAAAAGCTGACCATCGTTACTGGAAGCTAATTAATTATTCACTGACCTGAGCGAGGCCAAATCTATTTTTATCTATTTTTATGCCAGTAGCCCTGATGCTGCAGCATGGATGTTAGAATTCATGTTTGTTTACCTCGCAAATACGGCCGTTTTATGCTATTCATTGACAATAGTTTGCTGTTGCCAGGTGTAAGATTACATATATTGAATAATATCTACCGAAAATGATCATAGGCATCATCATAAATTCATAAAATATGAAAAACGATTGAGAAAAGAAGGAAAACACATGTTCGGCTTACCTATCAAGCAAAATATTTGCAAATTCAGCGCGAGTTTGGACGCGTAGCACTTTCTTGAGTTCGTTCCAACGGTCCAACTGATCCCCTACATATATCCTGCATTTGTTCCATTTGGAAGATACTTCACTTCTATTCATCTTTCTCTCTGAATCCGTCAAAGTCCGCTTTCTTCCACGCGTTGACACTTTCTCTTTTGCCCAAGAACCACATGTTGTTTATTGTTTCTAAACAGTGCGCATGCTCAAGACGTGTTCACATAGAAGGCCATATGAATAGATTTGAATATTGTCAATAACGATAGTTTTGTGTCTTTTTTGTCAAAAAATCGTATCTTTAGCAGCATAACTCGGTGTTAATCTTCATTTTATGAAGGTCAGTACGGAAAACGATAATAATTTTGGGTATGAAAAAATTACGATTTTAGTAGACAATATCCCTTTAAGCCTGCAGTATGTAAGATTTTACATGTACTCATGACGAAGATAAGTTTACTAACAATAAACTATGTAAGTAAACAGTTGGCACTTGGATTTGTACAAGTAATGATGGAGACGCCGATGAAGGTGCGGAACAATTTTGCTTTGAAGCAGGCCACTAAAACACAAACTCATTGCTCATTAGGATGTTGTGCTACAGGTCATTTTAACAAATTTTCAAAGACTGATATTCTCCAAACACACACTTTCCCGCTTATGGAGTTTATTTTTCACAACTCATATGCTTCGCTGCTCGAGCTAGCAGTTTATATTCAGACTTTTTACGTCACCGTATTCCGAGTACTAACCTATTAAATCATGGTTTGCTAAGAATCATCTCATCTTTCAAATTTTTTTTCGGAAGATATCAACACCTTGTTGAAAAGTATTCTGTCAGTTGCATACAAATGACGAAATATGTATTGACAATTAGATTTTGGTTCAAAGTTGATTGTTCCACTATGTTCTACGATAACCTTATATATTATCCAATATTTAGATAATGGTTGATGCCATCGGCTCTTTAATAGAACTAATATTATGCAAATTTCAACTTCTGTGCCACGAGGATTAAATATATTATGCAAATACAAATAGTTTAACTACGCCACTTTTTATTGAAGTGCCTGTACTAAGCCAGCATTAAAAACGTAGATATCAAATTTAGTGCACACGACGCGTTTCTGGAATAGCCTTCATCAGGTACGCTCAAAGACATTTAATATTTTATGTATAGATTGATTATATTATTATTCATCCCTGAAAGATAGACATCCCTTCCGAATACCATTTGACCCTCTGATATACTTGTTTTTTTGTCAGTGAGTTGAAACTCAGTACCCATTTCCCATGTAATACACGAATGCATGTAATAGTGATTTCAGAAATCAATTTCTTACTTCTATGCTAAATATAACTGCACTTTTACATATAGGAAACTGCTGACCATCACTGTTTATACTTTCGTTTCATAATGAAGAAGCCATCGGAAAAAAACTGAAGGTAAAATTTATAATTTGAATATTTCAAAATAATTAACAAACCACAAAAGAGTTTGATCATACCAATGTGGTAATCAGAATCTGTAAATCGAAATAGGACAGACAACACAATGGTCAAAAGAAAAATGAGAAAAGAACAAACAACGATCTACAAAGCACTACACAGAAAACTAAAGATCAAGCAACACGAACCCTACTAAAAACCGGTGTAAACTCAGGTGCTCTGGAAGGGTAGGTAGTTCCTGCTCCACTTTTTATATTAATTAGTATACTAAAGTATAAGGATTTGCTATTGAGATCAAAATGAATAATTTTGTCCTAGCGTATATATTCTAAGAGCTATCGCCTTCCCGATATTTTGTATAAAAAACCACTTGATTTATAAAAATGAAATAAAATATTGTTCCAGCACTCTAGAATTCCAATTGTACGTCTAGAAACTAGTTTCAGAAAATACTATTTTCATGAGATGATAAAAACAGACAAAGAATTCCTCTCTTTTGATTTTCAGAAAGTGACTGCAAATTAAATGATATTCGCTTGTAAAACATTTTGCGATGTATACAAACCCATTAAATCCCGTTTTCAAATAGTGTATGCCATTAGACCTATATCAGCATTTTTGTAATGTAAGAATAGTTTGAGGATAACTAAGGGGTAATCAGAATTCGTAAATTGAAGGACAAACAAAACTATTCCCTAAAGAGAAAATACAAAACGAAAAACAACAATCTAGAAAACTAAAGATCTAACAACACGAACCACACTAAAAACCGGGGGTGAACTCTGGTGCCCATGACGGGTTAACTGATCCTGCTTCAATTTGTGTCAAATCTTTTTACGCACATGTTATCGGCAAGTATCAAAGTTACGGGTAGCATATACATTTTTGTGTTTACGTTTTATATGTGATTGTTGCTATTACACACTTTTATTTTTTTTATTTCGGAGGTACTAATTACCCGTGCATATCAAGTTATACTTAAGTATCAACACTTGATTAAAGGATGATAACATTCTAAGTTCTACTTCAGATTGACAAACAACTGAGTTTATGATAACGTTCCATGGTACTGTACTGATAAAACGCCATCATTCGCGTTTGAATGGAAAACCGTCATCTGGAAGACAACACGTTTTAGCTTTTGACTTCATTTTGACAGTAAAATGTTCTACTTTGAAAGAGAACTTTGTAAACGAGAGCGACCCCTTTACTAAAAAATTGAAACACAAAGTTGCAGTTAAGCTTAAAACAGAACGTAATTTATATCCAGTTTACCTTCAACAAAAAGCATTGAGAAAGACCCCCTCCCAGAAAACTCGGTTGTCACTGACTAATATACTTTCTGAGTGTACCATTGAGTTTAGCAGACTACATATCAATACAACAAAATCGACAGCGGTTTGGTACAGTTAGCCTCAGATTCGGAAGATGTATTACCAGTAAGCCAATCTGAAAACAAACTCCATAATGAGAAACCCTACCATAGACTCAAATCTGCAACTATCGAGATATCGTCACCACTAGCCGACTCCCTATAATTTCTTCTTCGAATGCAATCAACCAGCAAGAACATTAGCGAGCAAGAGCTACCATGTGAAGATGTTCTGTTGTGTCTTCTGGAAATGACAGAATTAAAGAAAAGTAAACAGATTTTCTTGATACCACGAATGAATTTTCTGAACAAGTCCATTACTTTGACAATATAAGTATCTCGTTAATAGCGAAATGGGTCAAATCTAACCAATATAGATATATTTTTGGGGTTCATATTGAAGTTCCTTGTTTTATTTGAACATGATCAGTATATAGTCGAATTACAACACAAACCATGTATTATACAGAAAGTAGTTCTAAACCAATATCTGCACCTTAAAGATTTATATCCTTTCAAATATAGGAAGAATGCCATATCTAGAAAATACATTGTTGCGTTTGATATTGTTTTGTAATTGGTATCTGGGTTAAATATGATATCTCGACGTAGAACTGTTCATGATAGAAAGAATGCACTCCGGTGTTCTCACTACGTATACTGCGATATTTGATAGTGATTAAAATCCGTTATATACATGCGATGGTTTATCAGTTCAATACTCAAAAGGTTAAAGATTGGTCAACTTTAAATAAGGAATCATGTCAAAAATTAATTGATATTCACCTGATATATTCTATATATAACTCCTCTGAAATATATGTTAGAGTAGCAATCATAAGTTTTATTACTTATCGGATCATCAATGTCTAACCTAGGAATTAATTCTAGGAATTACACAGTTCAGATGTCTGGTGATTTGTTTGATAATATGTTTCAAATGGTCGAATAGAGTATATGCGTAATAATTTAATACAAATCGCTCCGATTATATTCCAACAACTTATTAAAACATATCAGCTGTCGTTAGAAATCAAGATTTCACAATTATTGCTATATTTTGTTCCGGTGATAGACAGGGTATACAATGTCACATTCCATACTTCTGATTTATATACCCGGAGGCGTTACAGGGTATGTAATATCACATTTCAGGCTTCGGATTTATATACCCGGAGGCGTTACAGGGTATGTAATATCACATTTCAGGCTTCGGATTTATATACCCGGAGGCGTTACAGGGTATGTAATTTCAAAATACAAGGCTTCGTATTTATATACTCAGAGGAGTTACAGGGTATATAATGTCACATTACAGACTTTGGATTTATATACCCCGAGCCGTTCTAAAATGCGAGGGGTATATAAATGTGACTATATACCCTATCTAGCTTTTAATTTTAAAAATTCAAGCATTTTCATGTCGTTTTTAACCGTGATTACGGAAAGTCCGTTTCCGTATCAGAAGTGGTTTTAGTCGTGGTCTGCTTTAGTTTTTCAATATATACAATGTATCTTCAATGTATGTGAAATATAGGTATTTCAGATATTTTTTATATAAAAGTTTTGAGCTTTGTGAGTTCATAATTTATTATTTGAAGCAAATGTTTCCGAGTGTCGGCCATTTAAAATTAAACTTGACTATTTGAACTTTAATTGATTGGTCTGTAACTGTTTTTTCTGAGAATATCCTCATTTATGATAATATATCAAATATGGTTATCACAGGGATAATGGTTTCTGGAGAAAAGGCTATCCAACCACTGGAAACCAGAAGTGTAAATCGGTCTCTTGATATTTCTTTCTCTCATGTTGTCTACTTTATTGGAGGAGAGTGAACCCAGGGGCTCCGGTAGGGTAAGCAGTTCCTGGCCCATTCGTGTCACCCGTCGTGTTACTCTTGATACATACTCGATGATAAGTGATGAATGAGGAAAGGAGGGATTGTGATTACTACAAACGGAACTTATCCGTGGTCATTCCGCAACGTAATTATTTATAATTATCACAGTCATGGTGGCGACTGTCAAACTTTCGAAGTGATAACTTAACCACTAGGAATCATTGGTTCAGTTGCTTCCTTGTTAGCAACCAACGTTTCTCAATGCAATGATTATAGAAACCGCATACTCTGGAATATCGTATCAACTTAGCGATATATACTCAATAGATATGTGCTGCGGGAATGTTGCAACCTATAAATGAAATGTTCTCATTGGCAAAATTGAAATCATCTATTTTGCTTCGTAAAGTTTTGTTCTTAATCGACCCCTTACAGTCAATTTCTAGGTGTAGTTCAATGTAGGAAGCAGACCTAGCTGTATTAATATCTACCTGTTTTGGAAGGAACAATACAAACTAAGTTAAATACAGAAATAAGTACCTAGTGCACGTGTTTATTACAATAAAATTTGTCCAAAATGTTGAGGAAAAGTCACTGGTGTTCCTAAAAGTGCAGTGTGAACTGTAAATAGGGGATACCTACTCGTGCGCGAAAATCGTAAGTGACCCGCTAGATGTGCGGAATGAATACAATACAGTCCTTAGGAAGGCCCAAATATGAGTGTCCTCTGTTTGGAGAATGCCGCTCTACTTGCACGAAAGGTACATTACCCCACTAGATTCACATTGAATACATTGTAGTTTGAATCTGGACGCAATAGTTCCTCTACACTGATTTTATAATCAAGAACGTCATTGTATTTTGTTCGTTTTGACATGAGTAAAACTGTTTTGACCGTTTCTTCACATTTGCATTTTAACTGTATTGGATATACTCTATTTTGCAAAATCTATTTTCATCTATTCTTATAAATGATAACGAAAAAAGAAAGCCTTGAAGATTGACTTGCCTCGTTGTACCGTATGACTCTTTCCAGTATTGGTATTTTTAGCATGCGGGCCTAATTTTATTGTCAAACCTTAGAACTATTTACAAGTTAATTTCGGTAATAACTTAAGGTTGCAAGTCCCTGGTAATAGTAAAAATAAATCATCAAAGAAGCCATCATTTCTGTGTAAATAATGAATGGGGTTGTTGTTTGATTTATGTGGTAAAATTTCCCGCTAATCTGTAAAATAAACATCTTGTTTTAATGTCGTTTCATCTAATTTATTTGTCAATAAAACACTAGAATAGTTCATAAAGGTATATTATAAATATTTCAATTATTGAATATTTGATAATTTATCAAAAATTCGTCTAAAAATAAAACACGTTGTCTGTTATCAGTTCTTGTTCAAAGGAAAAAAAATATTCACAAGGTTCGAAGAACTTCCTATCGAACTTGTACATCGAAAGTAATTCATAAACAACTATTTTTTATTATGCTATTTTACTTTTATTGGATCACATAACCAGAAGGGTTAACTATGTTTTCTTTATATAATTATCTTTCAACTTTTGAAACTTTAAGCATTCGCCAATAATACTGCGACAAATTTGGCTGCGATATCTATTGAATAAATTCTTTAAAATGTATAGTTAGGTTGCATGATCCAAATAATTGTATCACGATGTGATGAAATTTCATTCAAAATATTCCCAAAGACCACACAACCTATGGAATAGATACATTCAATAAATATCCCTTACATCGTTTTCTGTTTACCTATATACTTTCTTCAATCAACTGAAATAGATATTGTAGTCTTCACGAGGATTGGAGTTCCAATCGTGGATGCCACATCTGAAAAAAGTTTAATATAAGGACTCTGTTCGAATATGGATTTACAAAATACCCCCAGAAACCAACAAATTGTACGGAATGATGTTTTCTTTTAAACATTCTTCTTGTTTTCCACTGTTGATGTTAATGAATCGTCCTGTTTATGACAAGGGTATTTATGCCTTGATTGCAAGATGCCCATTGTACTGTCCATCCGGATTATGATTTTGTTTCTATACACTGATTTCAATAATTTCCGTTGTACCGACCATCCGGATTGTGATTCTGTGTTTTGCTTCTGATTTCAATAATATCCATTGTACTGTCCATCCGGATTATGATTCTGTGTTTTGCTTCTGATTTCAATAATATCCGTTGTACTGTCCATCCGGATTGTGATTCTGTGTTTTGTTTCTGATTTCAATAATATCCATTGTACTGTCCATCCAGATTGTGATTCTGTGTTTTGCTTCTGATTTCAATACTATCCATTGTACCGACCATCCGGATTGCGATTCTGTGTTTTGCTTCTGATTTCAATAATATCCAGTGTACTGTCCATCCGGATTGTGATTCTGTGTTTTGCTTCTGATTTCAATAATATCCATTGTACTGTCCATCCGGATTATGATTCTGTGTTTTGCTTCTGATTTCAATAATATCCATTGTACTGTCCATCCAGATTGTGATTCTGTGTTTTGCTTCTGATTTCAATAATATCCATTGTACCAACCATCCGGATTATGATTCTGTGTTTTGCTTCTGATTTCAATAATATCCGTTGTAGTGTCCATCCGGATTATGATTCTGTGTTTTGCTTTTGATTTCAATAATATCCATTGTACCGACCATCCGGATTGCGATTCTGTGTTTTGCTTCTGATTTCAATAATATCCATTGTACTGACCATCCGGATTATGATTCTGTGTTTTGCTTCTGATTTCAATAATATCCATTGTACTGACCATCCGGATTGTGATTTTGTGTTTATCTCCTTATGTCCAGATTATACAATTGAAGCTTTATTATAGGAGGTTGTGGTTCTTATCATGATTTTCCAGACAGAGGGTTGCTTCTAACAACAGAATTTACTGGAAAAGGGGTTCCTATTGGTTAAGTTTAGCTCATAACTTCAAAAGTTTTACGGTCGCCATCATGACTTGCTTAACCGGTGCGGATTCTCGGTGTTACAACAAATGATCACGGATTCTCGGTGTTACAACAAATGATCACGGATATGTTCCGTTTGTTGTCATCACAATTCCGCCTTTCCCCCATTCATGATTCATAACCGGGTTTGTAACAAGAGTAACACGACGGATGCCACAGTGGAGCAGGAACTGCCTACCCGTCTGGAGCACCTGAGTTCACCCCCGTTTTAGTGGTGTTCATGATGCTCTATCTTTAGTTTTCTGTGTAGTTTTATGTCGACCATTGTTTTTAGTGTACTTTATCTTTTGGCCATAGTGGTGTCTGTCTTTCAAATGACGGATTCTAATTATCACTTTGGTATCTTCACACTTTACTTGGCTTTATTGGTACCTGATTCGTAGAGATTATTAATGATTCTTGATTTATTGTTCAGTGAAATGGAGATGATTATATTCATTGCATATGCAATCTGCCAACAGAAACCTCGAAATCATCTAACATCGTATCATCTGCACATGTCAACATAAATCTAACATCGTATCATCTACACATGTCAACATAAATCTAACATCGTATCATCTACACATGTCAACATAAATCTAACATCGTATCATCTACACATGTCAACATAAATCTAACATCGTATCATCTACACATGTCAACATAATTATATTTTCAGACAATTTGATATCCCAGAATATATATGTCGGGGTCCTATGGTACCGTGGTAGTTATGGTTAAAAAAATATGGCGTCGATAATTGGTTGAAATAGCACATGAATACACGTATCATGAAGCCCATGGTACCATAGGATCAGACCATAAATAAGGTGAAAAAACGAATTTTTCATTTGGCCATGGTATTATGTGACCCTCTTCGCTTTACGGCTTCTTATTACTCCTTTGGTGTCTTCTCCTTTTTGCACATGGAGAGAAAATTTAAGAAAAGGAATCTTGAGGTACTGATTATAAGGAATGTTTAACCGAAAATGCTTGAAATGGGGTACCACTGAACAATTTATTGGGCACCGTGCGGAATACACATTGCTATAAAATATGGCTAAATATTTAAACTAAGCAGGAATCAATTCGTTCGTTTACGATATTTTTTCTTGTACATTTTAACAGTTCTAAGCAAACAACTAAATGGATTGATCTCCCCTATCGTCCTAAGTATAACTCAAATACTGCTCGCTGAACGTTAAACAATAATCAATCATATGACATTTCCTAAGCTGGAGATTTATACTTTTGTTGACAGGTGTATTATGGTATACGTCTGTTACCCTTCAGTTGTCATACGATAACTACACATTCTCTTTGGATTTATATCTAGCGCTACAAATGACAAAAGGAAGGTCACATACATTTATTTGGTGATTTTCATTTTGAGTGTAATTTCGGGAGGATTTTTATCCATGTTCACATGCATCTTAAAAACACAAATCTAGCACAAATCGATCAGTTTCATTAGCGAAATGTAATTTATTCTCGCCATGATATAGCGGAAGCAATTGCTCACTTTGCGATCATTCATTCACTTACTTAACAAGACTTGAATTTGAGAAACATTTATGTTGCAAGTTGGTTGTGTTGTTGATCAAAAAGTTAATAGAAAGTGGTTTTATGAAATACTCCTGGCGTAATGTTAACCTGTGTGCCCTTTTTGATATTAAAATGTTCGCAGGTGTCGATGAAATTATTATAAAACTGATTCTTCGGAAGCAATTTACAAACAATTATTTTTAAACATTCCCAAAAAGTCATTCAGTTAAATCTAGTAATGATCTTAAAATATTACATAGCACTTAAATAAAGGTCAGGCTGTTAAGATGTATTTTAGGCTAAGATGCCAATCTATTATATCTTTACTTTGATGTTGTTCCGCCTTAAGAAGTTTAGCAAATTAGAGGTTGAAGCATTATCGTTATGTTACGCTGACATTTATTCAGTGCCGAACATCAACGAGATTCCAGTCAATAATATGTATTTATTGCAATAAAAACGTAAATATCAAATTTAGTTCGCACGACGCGTTTCTGGAATAACCTTCATCAGGTACACTCAAAATCGAAAGATTGGAAAGCCAAATAATTTACAGTTTTGGGAGCAATGCAATTAAACCCTTGTATTCATTACTTCAATAGAACATATAAAAAAGACTCTTCCAAAAAAAAAAAGAAGAGATTTGCTAAAATAGGTGAAAAATAATGTCAAGAGCTAAGCAAATTATTGCTCAATAAAGGGTGTCATTTATCTCCCACCGTCATTTAAAACCACACGTAGACAAACAAACATACACTCTGATGGTTTTGAGGAACAATGAACTTCACAGAAATATCTTCAAAACGGCCATGGTAACTAGAAAAATTGAATGGGGCCACCTCCACACGCTATGTGTACACAAGAACGATGAGATCAATAAATGTCAGCCTTATTGCAAATTAACTCTTTTTTAATAATTGTTGAAATTTACTATATCAACTCATGAGTTAAAAATATAATATTAATAAAGAAGTAATTCTTCTCATTTGAGAACAAAGTTAATAATCTCATTTCTTCTTCGCTATAAGTCTTATAATTTACTTTTGAAATATTTAATGTGTATTCAAATATTGAGTGGTTGTGATAGTGTTAACGGTTAATTAAACACAGTAGGTTAGCATGTAGATATTTTTAAGTGACAATGTTGACAATACCAGATTAAATTCCATATCATTTCCTTCAACGACCGACTCCTTCATCAATGATTTCATATTAAAATCTCCTAAGTGTATTTACATAGACAATTACACACATATTATGAATGCTTCACATGTGTAAATTAAGATTTAAGGTTTGTTTGTACAGAAAAAGCAGGTGTGTATATCCATAATTTTATAATAAATTAACCGTCCGTTATCTACTTTATGTCTTGTCCTTACTTCGAATAGCCAAGTTGTATTTTTTTTTCGGAGAAAAAAAATCGAAGGTAGGGCATTAATTTTTATTTTATCTAACTTTTTTATTTAAAGTAATTTTTATTTAAAGTAATCAAATTCGAAATTATAGTAAATATGACATTAATGTGGTATAAAAGACAATTGTATATTTTGTGCGGAATGTTAATGGTAAAAAGGGTGTCGGAATTGTTTCTTTCTTATCGCGCACAAATCACAAATTATTGTATTATTGCATACTATTTCATGACGAGAATGTAACCAAAACTTGGCCTGCAATATTCCCCGATATTTGCCATATTTTGCGCAATATCACTTCAAATCAAGACGTCATTCAAAATTTAAAATAATACTCTCATTATTTTATGACACAAATATGAATATTGTCCCTCACAGAATTTTCATTGAAGTCGCAAGGTCGCGCAATATAATATTCTGCTTGGAACAAAGTATTCATCAATATTCGTACAATAATTGTAAAGTATATATTCAAATCTTATTATTATTTTAAGATACAATCATGGCATTCATGTCAAAAAGGCAGTAAAAAGAGTTCGAAGATACCAAAGGGGTAATCAGAATCCGTAAATCGAAGGACAGACAACACAATGGCCAAACGAAAAAGGGCAAAAGGACAAACAACGATCTACAAAACATACACATAAACACTAAAGATCGAGTATCACGAACCCCAGTAAAAGAGTTCAAGTAATCATTATTAAAATTAAGGTTCTCATCCCACGATTTTGGCTATCCTGTGTAGGCTCTGGTTTCTTGCTCCAATACCTTTGTATTATTTTGCTATCAAATATTTTGCCTTTGATCGTACCTGTTGAAGGTTATTCCAGAAACGCGTCGTGTGCACTAAATTAGATAACTACGTTTTTATGATAGCTTACTCTGTTACTATAGTAAGGTATAATAATAGCAATATGACTTGTAGATAGTAATTGTTTTGACGGTACGCTGATGTTATCCCAACTTTTGTTCTTTTGTTTTTTCTTAACCATTGTGTTGTCTGTATGAACCCGGCTGGTTCCAGTGCTGCGATATCTCTTCTAACTTGCTACAAATTATATTGTTATTTTTTTTCTGACTAAGTACACATATTCTGGATTTATTGTAAATTTTAATATTTTGTAAATTATGTACAATTTAGCCATGTTTCCATTGAAAATGATCTCCATATTAAAAAAAAAACATATTCAATTTAAGCGAAAATTAGCTTGTTTTTATTTCAAAACTATACACGACAATCCTATTTCTTGATTGACTGATTTATGTTTAACATCATATGAGCAGTATTTCAGCTATATTTTGAGTGTACCCGATGAAGGTTATTCCACTAAGTTTTATATCTACGTTTTAAATTGATAACAAGAAACAGTTAGATATGTAAAGAAGACATCTCTGTGACGTGCCTAATGATGAATGTTTTGGTTGTCATCGTAAAGGGGATGGGGCTCTAATATTAGTCTACTGACGAACTGGTGATGCCAATGACAAGGTTGCACAATTTTGCCTTGTAATAAACCACCCACCAACGAATGGCCACATCTAACAAATAGGGGGTTGTACATGTATCATGCAAGTTGAAGAAACTATGTCCTATTTAGTAGTTTAATTTCAAGCTCTATACGTGTTCATTTGAAACGCTTATTCGTCATCTTTATTGACACAAAATACACAAAACAAAAATGTCAAGGTGTCCTGTAGCACTCGATACATTTTAAAAAGAATTCAGTGTAAAATATATGTTGTATATACAGATTTGAAACAAGACTTAGCCTTTTAACAAATACACAGTACTTGAAAAACAGAACCCGAGGCTAAATTTATTTTAACAGATTTGAATGCATAGATATTAAAATACTCTTTACTTTGACGGAAATAAACCGACCAATATAACTTATCCAGATTAGTTATTTTCAAAAGTGAACTATATTTCTAAAAATATATGTTTATTCAGTAATAGTGGTAGCATATACAAGTTAAAATATTGAACTATAATATAAAATAGTTATTCATAGGAAGACTAGTATATGTTGTATAGGTAATACACATTGGCAGACAGAAAGACATAAGATTTAAATGATCTCGATAGTTATTTTTTGCCTTTGGAGATCGAAGTGACCGTGGATGTAAGTTAGTAAGATCTGTGTTCATCTACGCAACCAGTGCCATCGTTAAAATTCTATTCTCAAGTATGGCGACGTGTACTCGATACAACATTATGTGAACATGTTTGTCAGTAACTTTCAGCTGGTTGGTGGTTTTTTCCAGGCACTCCAATTTCCCACAAAAATTGCTGAAAGTGACCCTAGCCCTATGATATAAACGAAACGATAGACACTTTCCAGTGTTCCTGCACTATTTTTCAATATAAACCTCGTCGAATAGAAATATGACATAGGTGAAATATTACTGATATTACGTTAAACAAGAATCAACAAAAAAGTGATTTCCGTAATCACAATCCCGTCATTTCCTCATTCGTGACTTTATTCCGGAGTATGTGGATTCACTCCCTGTTTTTATATAAGGTTCGCGTTGTTCATGTCTACTCGGTTTTACTTCCATGTTTTGCTGTCCACTACGGTTTTCGCGTACAAACGTCTTAAATAGTCTTAAAGGCCCGATATTCCGACATATTACGACAAATGTGAGAACTTCACTTGTCCAATAGTCATTTTTATCAGTAACAATATTACAGCATCATCAACGTTTTACATTTCACAACTCATACGTTATATAAGAGCTTGTGCTCAGTACAGTGGTTTTCTGGACAGATCTCACAGCTGCTGACGCAATAGCTACTCAAATAAGGCTACGTTGCTCCTAAATTGAAGTCATTGCTACAAAAATTATACTGTCGTCATCACGATCTGGTTGAATGCTACGAAATATCAATTTCTCAAATGAAAATTAATCTTTTATTTGACTTGACTATATATGAGTAACATGGCGGGAGTCTTATAAGAAGCAGGAACTGCCTACCCATCGAGAGCACCTGAGTTCAACCCCAAGTTTTTGGTGGGGTCCGTGTTGCTTATATTTTGATTTTTTGTGTTGTCCTATTGTGTGCCTTATTGGTTCCGTCTTGTGGCGTCCCTTGTGGTTTCCGCATAGAAGCGATGTTCGGTTCGTTTTTACCTCTAGTTGTTTGTAGGAGGGGTGGTGTTTTGTTTACGATATTTGTGTTTGTTTGCAGATAGTGGTGTCCAACACATGTTGTGTTGTGTTTTTGCTTTTGTTTTGTTTGTCTTCGTCTTGTGTTTTGTGTGCCCAATGTTGTCAGTTTCTGACCGCATGATGACCATTCTACAATAATTCTACTGTCGAATTATAGGTCCGTCGGACTCGACTAGCGGAATGTCTGAAAATAGTTAGAGCGAAATTAAGCGAGTAACAAATTACCAACCTGTGGGTTAAATTATTTCTGAATCCACTGGCTGAGGAGAGAGAAAATTCACAAAATGTGGAAAAGTCAATTTGAATTTGTATTATTTGTTAGCAATGTGCTAAGAATTTTTACAGTGAGTATTATATACGGAAATTTCGGCGTGAAAACTGATCATAATGAAATTATGTATTATAAAGAAAATTATTATTTTTAAATTCAGCATACTTTCTCATATTGGCTTTTATCTACCCCCCAAAATAGATTTAATCAACCTACTGGGCGTTCCCTGGGTTAAATCAGGTGAAATGAGGGCAGGTACACGCACCCATGTTGTTACAAAAACGTAATATGTACCGTAATTCGCATTGTGAACATTCGTATTAATAACAATAAACTATTTATTAAAATTGTAATGGAAACTCTGATTATGAAAATGTTGTTTTTACCGATTATCGTGTTTTTTAAAAGGGGCATCTACAGGATAATTTGAACATTTAACATTTTGAAAAGTTTTTAAATTTGAAATAAATATTACAACAATCAATTAGTTACTGAAGTACAAAAAATATTTACTCTTGTGAATATTTTGAATGCAGGTGGTCATATTTTATCAATTGACAACGATTAATTGGAAACCCACTCTCCTTAATTAATACTCACAAGATTTTTAAATTATTGTTTGATTTTAAATAACTCTGAAGAAACTTAATTTAATACGGACAACAGAAGATCAAATAGTTAGTAAAATTGTAAAATGAAATAACGAAACTTTTAAATGAGAATAAAATGAGCAACAGAAAATCTAGTATGAATTCTTTTACTGATGTAATGATTGCTGCATCTAAATTCCGCAGGTTGTCATTAAACAAAAGACAAGAAGAAGGATGGATACAACGGCCACTTTTACCTGAAGGGGACGTAACCCGAAAACGGAGGACAATAGGAGATCCTTCAGAAATAGTACGCGAGTGCAATAATTTATTGACAAACGAACCAACACATGGTATTGGAGGAGTAAGCAAATTTCGAAGTGCAGTGAAATCAACTGTTTTTGTTCTGAACAGACGAAGATCAGACACATTTTTAATAAAAGACGGAATGTTTGACAATAACAGACGGAGAGGAACGATACACGGGAGCCATGGCGGTCAAGCTAAAAGAAGAAGTGCTGATTTTGTTATGAGGGAAGGAAAATACAGTAGCTTGTTAGTAGCAGCTAAAAAGACAGAAGAGAAAAGGGTTAGTATTATCTACTATTGTTTGTTGTTTTATTATATATTATTAATAATATGTTTTGAGGGTATGGACACATAAACCAAAAAAAGTTTGAAGTTAATAATAAAGCTGTAATATTTAAGAAACTTAAGAAACACACACAGATATGCCTAATTCTATGCAATGCATTGTATTGTGTTTTCAATATGACTATTGAACCTTTGCAATATAAATTAAATATTGTATTATTAGTGGAACCGTACAATTTATTGTAATTTTCCTAATACATTTTATATCAAAATCGGCAGGAATAAATGTTGACTGGCGTATAATAAAAAAAACCAGAAAAAATAGCAAAAAAACCAAAAGATAAACCAGCAATATCAGCATTAACCCCAACTGGATAAAAGTCATGCTAACATGTACCAACAAACACATAGTTAACAAACATGCGCAAATGAGACAGTTAGTTGTGAGGTTCAAGCTCGTTTCTAAACGTACAATTGGGACTCTGGAGTGTTGGAACAACATTTCTTCTTTTTTTTATTATAATAAATCTAGTGTAGTTTTTTTTTAAATATAAATTGTCTGCAAGTGGATAGCACTTAGAATATATATGCATTTTGATCTCAAATTCAAATTGCTATACTTTAATATGCTAATTAATATAAAAAGTAATACGAACAGATATGGCTCAAATTGAATGTGAAAGAAAATACGTCTAAAGATGGAGTAACAATCAAGATAAGAAAGAACTGTTTTATTCCTGTTCTTCATCAAACAGTTGTTCTGTAGTCTTCAATGGTTCTTCATCACACAGTTGTTCTGTAGTCTTCAATGGTTCTTCATCACACAGTTGTTCTGTAGTCTTCAATGGTTCTTCATCACACAGTTGTTCTGTAGTCTTCAATGGTTCTTCATCACACAGTTGTTCTGTAGTCTTCAATGGTTCTTCATCACACAGTTGTTCTGTAGTCTTCAATGGTTCTTCATCACACAGTTGTTCTGTAGTCTTCAATGGTTCTTCATCACACAGTTGTTCTGTAGTCTTCAATGGTTCTTCATCACACAGTTGTTCTGTAGTCTTCAATGATGATGATTCATACCTCAACTCAATCACGAAACAGCTTCTAGACTACAAGCCAACAATATTATTAAATTTCTCACAAATGTGTACTCCAAACTCAACAAATATGAAGTCTCCATAATACTAATTAAGAAAGAAAATTATACATTTCTCTGAATTTATATGAATTGGTACATAATCTAAATGAATATTCAGTTTTAATTTACCTTTACCTAAATAAGCTATAAACATAGTCATTTCTCTAAACGACTATATTTTGAGTTTATGCAGTTTTTGTTGTTGTTTGTGCATACCTGTTTGACTGTTGGAGATCTAGTTGCCAAGAGCTGTGTGTAGGGTCCAATGAATTGGTTTTACATTTAATACGTAAAAAAGGTTGCGAATGATTTTTAATGTGTTTTTTTTTCCTATTTGCATGTGAAAGAAAGTCAAAAGTTTGGAGATATATATATATATGGAATTTTTGAGAAAAATCACGAGTTACAAGATCTTTTAAATTATTCAGCATCCACATTTATCTAATGTTATACGGAAGGACAAATCTAGTCATATTTAATGCAAATTCCTTTGTAGATCTTTTAGAAGAATCGCATACATTTGTTTGGATTTTTGGGGGATTTTTCGTTTGGCCATTGCTTAATTTCTATTGAGCAGTATTGCAATACAATCATAACGACCAACCATACATTTCTTCTTTCGTCGGAACATTCATGTAGAACATGAATGTCTGGTGATTTGCCAGGATTTCTTCTTTGCTTTGTCGAAATCCTCGTTTGTGCAAGTCGAATGACTAAATATTAATGTAACCGTCATTTCTGTGGTCAGAAATTCGTTGAACTATCTTTATAAACCAAAATAATGACATTGAAACCATTATCAGCAGAAATAACAACATACTTGTCATGAAGTGAAGAAAAACATTAAATTACATGATGTATAATACAAAGAAGTGAAATAATGCGAAAACTTTCAAAGCATTGCAAAATCTACATATAGATGATTTAACGACCAAACCAGTCTCCTCGAAGAATGCTCTTATGCCTATAAGTATTGGTCAGAGATATAAAATGCGACCTTAATATAGGAAGAAACGTGTTAGAGAAAAGCTGTGACTACAGAGCGCTCAAACCCGTTAATTGTAAATACAATTTCAAATTAATAATGAAATCAGTCGATGCCTGTATATGTCATTTACCAAGGAGAGAAATATGGTTTATGCCGACATATATTACAAATAAAATTAGGAAACTAGAATAAACAAGTTTGAAGATGCCAATGGGGAATTAGAAGCCGCAAAATAAAAAAAAGGGAAGATAATATACAATGGACAAACAATGATATACATACACTGAAAACTAACTAAAGATTGAGCAACACGAACCCCACAGAAGGCCTGTGTTGAACTCATGTGCACCGGAAGGGTAAGCAGATTCTGCTCCACTAGTGGCACTCGTCTACCAGTAAAAATCGCCATCGGTCATAAGAGAGCCTGATGTTTAGCAGACCATATTTACAAATATTCAATCCAGTTGAGAAAGTAGCTAACAATTCTGTATTTGTGTGCAAGTCATATTACTTTTACTGTAAAAATACAGAATTGACTGTTAAGGAGTTACATCTAAAAACTTAGAACATCTATGACTCTGTAAAATCCCAGAGTTGTCATTCCTTAGTTCTGTTGACGTTGCTACAATAGTGAGAACGTTAATCTTTTCACTCTTACTTGTATGCCAAATTTACATAATTGTCCAAGTAAACACTGGTATATAGCTAATTCCTCTGTGCGCTGAATGTGCGATATAGCGCTAAAAATCGTTTTCATATTTCGCTGTACATTTCTGTTGGTTGGGTATATTACAAAAATGGTTGTTATATATTGCTGTAAATGTCTGGCATATTGTCAGAAACGGTTGCAACATACATCATATATTCATGATGATATATCACTGGAAATCGTTGTTATATCGTGCTTTAAATGTCTTGGGTATATCATTGAAGATGATCGTCATGCATTTCACTAAGTGTTCGGGGGTATATTACTGAACGTGGTTGTCATACATTGCCGCAAATGTCTGTGGTATATTGTCACAAATGGTTCATGTTTAGGGTATGGTTGGATTGTATCGATAAAAATGTCATCATGTACTATGACCAAATAAACACAAGAACGTTTTCTGTTTCGTGTAATTCCCTTTACATATATTTAGGATTTGAATATTCACCATTTATTCGTTAGATAAATATTTATCTTGCGATTCAAAACCGCAGATTTTAATACAAGATTAAGGGATTACAATCAAAGGAGTCTCCAGGTGAAACTTGACGGTCAATTTAAAGAAAAATGAGAGCCTTTCTTGACATTATACGTTCAACAAATAAAACAATAATAGTTCTTACATACTTAATTTAACACTTAATTATAAATGAAAAACAAAAAATAACACACTGTCGGAACAGTTCTAAAATATACATTTTTATATGTAGATGGATTCATGTCTATCGATTTTGTATTTATGCCATAAGGTAACGGTGATTATGAGCTATGTGGTCACCCCTTCCAAAATTGTCCAAATTGCAGGGGAGGTGAGGGTTAAATATGCCCATGTTGACACTCGGTGATTTTATCAAATCGGTTCTCTCATACTGGTCGCCAAGTTATTGAAATTATTATTGAATTCTGAAAATAATAAAGAAATATTTCAGCAATTTTATTACAATGTATTTTAGATATATTTCTAAAAAGAAATTTCATTCCATGTTTCACTTATTTGAGATTTCACGACGGATGTTATATATGGTGCAGGAAATCAAAATTTGCTTATTCTCAATATATTGTTATTCTTTCGTTGGGACACAGACAAAACCTTTCGTCGTCCAACTGGACAATAATTTAAGTGTGTCTGAAAATTTGGTACTGAACACAGTTTAAACTCTTCCTCAGACTCAAATAGATATTGCATTAGTAAGGCTTATTGTTAGGGTTATGGTGTTTAACCCCATTTTCAACAATATTTCAGTTATATCGTGGTGGTCAGTTTTCTTGGTGGAGGAAACCGGATTATCCGGTGAAAACCACCGATATCTTTCAAAGCAATGACAAACTTTATCACATAATGTTGTTTCGAGTATACATTGGAACTTACAACGTTAGTAGTGAAAGGCATTGATTGTATAGGTAGTTGTAAATCAAACTACCATACGATCACGACGGCCCTCCCATTATTAAAATGTATTAAATTACATGCATTGATATGTTCAACCCTCAAATACTGGAAAATCAAATATTGAGTTATTACAAATGTACTCCACTTGTGGGTTTATCATAGAATGTATAACATGTAATGCACTTGAAACAAATATCAAATCAGCGTTTTATATTAAAATTAGAATAAACAATGCTATTGAAATCAATATTTTAAACAATTTCTCCAGCGATATCAGAATTAGAATATTTGGACAAGATATGCTTGTAATAGACAAGTTTACATTATTTGTATGTATCGAAGGGCGAGAGAATCGGTGAATCGTTATCATTATAAACACACGTTGTCATGTCTGATTCGAAATCTTTAGTTCGGCCTTTTAAAAGTACACGACATGTTGAAATATAATATATATAATTGATGCCATGGGCGAGAGAATCGGTGAATCGTTATCATTATCAACACACGTTGTCATGTCTGTTTCGAAATCTTTAGTTCGGCCTTTTAAAAGTACACGACATGTTGAAATATAATATATATAATTGATGGCATGTAACATTATCCTCATGACTATCCTCAGTGATTAGTTATCTAACAAGAACGTAACCAATATTTACAAGATTGTGGTAACTAATCGTATGCTCCATGTCACAGTTATATAATAAGGTATAAAGTACGTAGTGCTTGTTACACCTTTAGATGTCTCCTAAATTGACAAGGAAGCAATGTTGCTAAAGTAAAAGGATCAACTATTTGCTGTTTATTTTTTAATTATAATTATATTTCAGTTATATTGTGGCGGTCAGTTTTATTGGTGGAGGAAACCGGTGTACCCGGAGAAAACCACCAACCTATCGCAAGTCACTGACAAACTTAATCACATAATGTTGTATCGAGTACACCTCGCCATCAGCGGGGTTCGAACTCGCAACATTAGTGGTGATAGGCACTGATTGTACAGGTAGCTGTAAATCCAATTACTATACAATCACGAACACGACGGCCTTTTATAATTTTGGTATTGCTAGAAAGGACTATTTCGTTAGCCTAAATGAAAAGCTTTTTTTACTTCTGAAAGGTTTTATATTTCTGAAAATTTCGTAATCCAACTTTTCGGTTTAATTATTCATGAAAATCAAATGGTTGATACTTCGAGGAAATTTAACAGGTTTATAGATTACAATATTCGGGTAGAAAATGCCACCCAATCAGTGGGAAAAGGGTATTTTCCCAAATCAATGTTACATTGATCGATCTAGGGATATTTTTTTGTAGATTAGCACTGACAATGTTTTGTTTACTCAATATTACAATGTGATGATATAGCTGAAACAGAAAACAAACTTATCATTGACTTCAAATTTATTCACAATCACCCTTTTTCGATTATTTATATGATTTTGAAAACGAAATTACCCTTCACCTCATTTATTGAAAAACATATTTGCTACATGCTCTTGATGATAACATTTTCATGTTTTTATTAATAATTTTATTGAAAGAAACTCAATCTTATTTATATTCGATGAATAACAATGTTTTCTACTGTTAAAGAAACTCGTCTTTGTAGATATGGATTGAATTAAATAATTTTATAACATATTCTTTTTTGGAAAACTAATAATTCGGATACTGTCAATGATCCGGATTTAAAGCATTGCAATTTTTACATTAAAGTTAGATAATATGATTCTTTTGACCACCGATTGAATCACAAGAACCCATTTTACGTTTATCCTTTAATATATTGAATTAATTTTCATAATGTATAGATACGAACACTTTTACTGATTTTTAGTTGAAATTTAAGTTAATTTTACAAAAAAAAAACCAACATATATATATATATATATATATATATATACGTCTGAAAATTAAACCAAACAGTGTTAGAATTAGATTTTAGAGCTGTCAAATTTTTGTTCTTCCCTCGACGGGATTTGAACCCACACCATTGTTACACTGCAGCACCATTCGCTTAGCCTTACGTCCAGCGCCCTAGACCACTCGACTACATCCACTCCCTTTATATATATATATATTTCTAATAATACACCTCATAAATTCGTGCCATGCTTCAAATATTAACGAAATGAATTGCTGTCCAGGAAGCAAAATTTGCTGTACTACGAGAAAAAATTTATTCACGATGACCTCTGACGTGACCTCTCAAAGACAACAAGTCAATTCTTTACTGATTCTGTAGTTAAAAGAAACAAAAAGAGAAATATTCACATAAATAAATAAATATTATGTTTATGTTAGCGACCTGTATGATCGTTAGAACGAGCTGATAGAGTTCCATGCTCAGAGGCTGAAGGGACGCCACGTATTATTCTTATTTGTTAAATTGGTGTTTAAGAATATGTCTTTTTGTGACAAAGTTTATCAGTGACTTGCGGCAGGTTGGTGGTGTTCTTCGGGTACTCCGGTTTCCCACATAAATAAAACTGACCGACACGATATAACTGAAATATTGTCTAAAGTGGCGTTAAATATCATAACCCTAACCAGCGCATTTTCCTCTATCACATAACACCATTTTAATTTTAAATAAGACCAATTCGTTTTAAAAGTACACACATAATCAACGATAAACTATTTTTTTGACAGAACAAGTAAATGTCCTTATTAAAGGTGCTAGTCAGTGCCAATGACACTTGGTGACAACAACCGGGTCCTTTACAATTTCGTCATAATGGGCACCCGCCAACGAAGCATAATTAATTAGCTTCAAAAGCTTGTTATGTCAGTATTATTACATAATCATCGCTTATTAAAACGACTAACGTTTCTTAAAGAACAAAAAAATCATCCCAGTTTTATCGAAGAATTATATAATGAACAGATTTTTAATTACATAATGATTGCTTATTAAACGACTAAATCTGTAAAGAAAAAAAAACGACATTAAGGAACTATAATATCCCTGTAAAAAGGATACAAAATACTGTTTTAGTTGTAATAAATCACTGGATTTTATATGTAAACACCTGTTTGTGTGTGTGTTACCTTTAAACGTACAATGACATAAAGTGAAGATCTTCTTTTATCTATTAAATATAGAGTTCGTGTGAATGTTCATGTTTGAGACATTTCAGTTCAATAATACTTTATCTTCCAGTTGAATTATCTCCGATTAATAATGTTTCTTAGTTGAATAAATATATTTCACGGTTTTCTTCAAACTATATAGATATAAATCTAAAATTAAATGATTACGTAGGTTTTAATATTAGAAAGTCCTCAAATACAGCCAGGTACAAAGATATCAAAAACCGCAACGAATTTAAACTTTACATTCATATATATTTTCTTTGAGGGGGATAAAGAAATGCTTCACTCCCAGAATGTTATGGATATAAGAACAATCTTATGGGCTTTCAATGGGAGAATAATATGAAATTCAAGTTCGTGCTAATGAAAGTTTAGAAAGGATCACAGTGCATGACTTCCCAAAAGATCAAAGAGAAATATCTGAAATTCAAGGTCTTGTTAATGAACGTTTCCACAAGTATATTGGATTAACATTGTGGATTATCTCTTACCCACGGTCATCTTAGGACATGCCCGATGATGCAAATAACAGCTGTCCCAGGTGATGATCTTATTAGTCAATACATTTCTCAGACTAGTGTTCGGACAGTGGATTATTTTAAAAAGACTTTTGTTCCTGTGCATATGAACTTTAGCCTTTTACCATTTCAGGAATAAAACGTGTTATTGATAGTTTTTATATTTGCGGGTATCGAACAACTGCTGAACTTTTTAAAGTGTACTTTAAGTTACAAAATATCTCAAAACATCTACGGCTACGGTGATCACACGATTATATTACATAATTAATATATATGACACTTGATAGTAAATTTTATTTAAAAAAATACCAAGAACTTGTTTAAATGAGTATATGTAATTGATAATTTTTGACAAGACACGATACATATATTTCAAATCTGTCATAATTTATGTTCAGAACTGACGAGTACGTGTACTTTTAAAATATACACAACACAAACAACAACTAACAATCCAACCGCCTGTAAATACAAATCACACATACCATAGTTGGGTTTATGGGTTTAGGTTTATGGTATTTAACGCCACTTTCAACAATATTTCAGTTATATCGTGGTGGTCAGTTTTATTGGTGGAGGAAACCGGAGTATCCGGAGAAAGCCATCGTTCTGCCGCAAGTCACTGACAAACTTTATCACATAATGTTGTATCAAGTACACCTCATCTGAGCGGGATTCGAACTCACAACTTTAGTGGTAATAGGCGCTGATTGCACAAGTAGTTGTAAATACAACTACCATACTACGACGGTACCATAGTTGGATATTTGGGACACTTGGGATATCTAAATATAAACGAGTATCGAAAGGACATATTTTAATACAAATGTATCTTGTTGTTTTTTTGTTTTGTTAATTGTTATCTAATTAGACTTTCTAAACATTATAAATGTAGATATATATAATAAAGCACTTTTGTAGATGGAAATGCATTAAGTAACAGAATACACTCGATCTTGTAGATTCTTAAAAATAATTAACTCGACTCTTACGGGTCTCATCAATTAGTTTTTAAGAATCTAGTTAGAGTGTCTGTCCCATTCCATATAGCATACTAAAGTAATATAACATAACTTCCATGGATCTGACATGGTTTGTAGCAGCTTAAACTCCATGCTTAATAAACAGGCTGTTTGTCTTATAAAATACCGTATAATTATTATGATTACTATATAATTTCAGAAACTTAAAATGATATGTCTACTCATAGATTTAAAAACTACGAAAAATTGTCGAGACATTTTAATTTACAATTATCATTAACACTATCCTTTGGTAAGACCATGGAGGTCCATTATACCTCCACGGTAAACAAATTTATTGGTGATATTATGGAAGTAATATATTGTCCTAATCATTTCGTCTAAAATATGTTGTTTGATGAGTTGTATTCTCAGATATTGTCTTAGTAGAAAATGTATATATTCTATAGTTTGGACGAATTTCTTGAGCAAGAAAATATATCACAATTTGATCAATTTCTAGTTTTATGAAAATAGATGTTTAACAAAACGTTATCGCCCATTTGGCTATTAATTTAAATCCAGGACAAGCAACTGCAACTTTTAAATCATTTTCATCGAAATTCACACAAGACAAATTGAATATAAATTTCATAAAATTTTGTTTTATATACTAGTGGAAAGAAACTATGCATCATCACATGTCGTACACATAAAATGTCAAATAAAATACATTTTTCATTTAATCAAGCTTAATAATGTTTGATTCACACAATTACAATCTCTATCTCGAGAAAGTGCGTGAGATGTTCGTACCAGCAGCATTCCAAGACAGGATGTAAAATTACAGTTAACAATATCAGTATTGAGTGTGTCCATCATATGCATTGATGCATACCTGACAACGGCAGCTCATTAATCCAATCGACTATTGTTGTGCCCATTTCCGTCAACGTTACCAGTTGATTATGCAAATTCGTAAGCGTCGTTCCATGTCATCCCAATTGTGCTCAATTGGTGAGAGACTATGTCAGTACATTGACATCCTGCTATGCTGGAAAGTCCATTACAACACGTACAACATGTTGTCGGGCCTTGTCCTGCTGAAATAAGGGTAATAACAAAATTACCGAACTCCGAACAATCCTACAAAGGGAAAGTCAAAACTCATAATTATATAAACAGACAAAATCAGTCAACAACCGGAAAACTGTGAAATGTGATGACATGTGTTTCAGCTCGAATGAATGGAATAACATATTGCTGCATGATTTAATCACGGAGTATCGAATGCCGTTCAATTTATTTCGATGATACCTAAAGGTGTCCACCCAAGAGCAGTAATGCCATCCTATATCATCACACTGCCGCCAACAAATGTTATACACTGAACACATGGGTCCGAATAACGCTCCGATATGCGGCGATAAACCCAAATGCTTTCCAAGTGAAATCGGGACTGGTCTTTGAAAATAATATTGGTCTAGTGATGAGACACTGTCAATATTGGACACCATACCACTATTTCTTTTCATCCTTGATCATCATGACAACAAGTTAACTAACAGTAAATGAATCATCAATTCAGCTTTTCCCATACATTTTTGAGGATATCATGCCTTTGATATTATATTATAAAATAACTTCATTATTTAAATTGTCTGTTTCTTTTGCAGAGAAAACTTATACGTCGTTTTAAGATCATCGTTAGGTCAGTGGGGTATATGAGTCATCTATGTCAAAGAGTAATTCATGACAAGTAAGTAACTACAAGATTGATTACTTGATTGTTACAAATTTTAGTTTACAATCAGTCTACATTTGTATTGAAATAAAATGGTTGCCATGGATAAAGATACAACAAAACCGGTTAATTATCATATCATAGTGAAAATGCTAAATGTCAGCTGTAAGTAAACGTTAGAGAAAACCAAAAGGACAATCAACAATGGACAATCTAGAGAAACTGGCAAGGGCAATCAACAATGGACAATCTAGAGAAACTGGTAAGGGCAATCAACAATGGACAATCCAGAGAAACTGGCAACATTAGGCACACAAGACAATATGAAAACACAGCACAAAAAACTAAAAAGATGAGCAACACGGACCCCACCAAAAATCCGGTGGTGATCCCAGGCGCTCGCAACCAGTTCCTGCTTCTTATAAGACACCCGCCATTTTACTCAGATAGTCAATATGTGTTGGTTACCACTATGTATATGATAGGACAAAATGTTGGATATCACTATACGCAAACAAACACAAAAAACACAATAAGACATGAGCCTCGTATATATCTATGACATAGTTTCGCCCTTTTGGGCTACAACATTGTTGAAAGTGACATCCGCATGTTGTTCCATAGAAATTAAATAAAACAATTCGACCATGCGATGGAAGATAGATGATTGCCTCGAGATTGGAGAATCCCACACACCTTGTACATAAAATGTTCACACAATATAGATTTGCCAAACAGTAAACAGCCATCAACATAGTTAATAGTGATTTAACAATGGGTTAATCCATACTGTAACAGGACGTCATATTTGAATGTATTTACGCCATGTATCTTACAGATAAAATCTTATCTGTCTAGAATAATGTTAGTAATTTATCGCCTGATGATACAAGATCAGATATTACAATGACGTAAACACATTTAATCAAATTGTATAAAACTAGAAACAAATTCTTGTTTATAAAACCCGTGTTCATCAGTGTCATTAATTTCAAAATCCCGAATACGAATACCATACTACCCTATTAGACTAGCTTAAAAGCAGATAAACCTTTAAGGACAGTCATACTGTCAACATATTTTCATTTCTTTGGTTTGTTTTTTACTGTATGTTTTCGCATGACTTAATGTATATACAAGATATTGTAAAATATTGCACAAAATTGAATTTACGAACTATATTTTGGAATTGGTTGAGTGTTTGAAACAATTTTGTCTGACTTTTAAAAAAAATGAAATATCTTAAAAATTAATAAAAGCGAAACAAACCTTCAAATTTTGATAAGTGAAAATACCGATTTTCAACCTACGTCCCCTTGATTTTCTAGCTATATTAGACATGGCTATTATTTATGTATAGCATGTAGTGTATATGGACATTGTCACATGTATGTACAGTCATATTGTCTGTAAACAGTAAAAAGTTTGTATATATTTTAGTGAATTTTCGTTAACATACCGACCTGAAATGAAAAGATTAACAGAATTAGAAGCTATATCAGACGGTCAAGTTCCCTGTGTAAATCGGATAGACATATCATATTACAAGGCAAACACTCAGGTATGTCTCATACTGAACTACATATATTGTAATTGACCAAAATGAAAAAAAAAATGTACCAGACGGTGTGCCCCAATATTATTTTTGAATATACAACTTATTATCTTTTTGCCAATAATATTGTCCAAAAATTGTTAATGTTTGTGTCAACATTTGTAACACAACAGTTGATCCATTAAACTTTCCACAAGATCGTTGTGTTTATAACATGAAACAAAAATTCATAGGAACGCGAATTAGAAGAATACCAATTCATGTAACACAGGATTTGAATCGACGATATTCTACATTTATCGTTTTCTGTTATTTTAATCTTCAATTCAGAGAATAAATACGATTAACATCTGTGAACTGTCGACATCGGTTGTTTGTCGATCTAATTCGTCTATTATATTATATTGTTTTTTTTTGTTTTTTTTAAACAACCCAGTAGATGACAAATATAGTGCGCATAACACGTTTCAGGAATAACCTTCATCAGATATGCTCAAAATTGAACGATTGGAAAGACAAATAATATTTCATTTTTGGGAGCAATAAAACCAAAGGGCTTAAACAGGATATTACTCTTAAATATTTTATTTCTTGACCAACTGAATTGACTGATGTCGATAAATATACAATACACTAACCAGAAAGATATCTTGAATTATCGCCTATTTTTATTATGTCTGTGTGGTGAGATTTTTTCATCCTATATTTTGTGATTTCAGATGCGTATGTCTCAAGAAGGCAAACGGATATTGTCAAAACTTCCGAAAGATAGAACGGAAAAAGAAATACAATACGTAAGTTGTTTCCATAATACATTTTCGGTAGTTTTAAAACCGATTAAATAGTTAACCCTATATTTCAGGTTTTGTGTTATTTTCAGTTTTATATTTGGTTGTCCAAGATCATATCTGGATCTTACAACAACTTTCTATCCTTTTGGGAGAACTTTTATAAGAACCTCTAGTTATTCTATTATTAGTTCTAGTTGGTGACCATTCCCTTATATCCGCTACATTGATCATTCGAATATCCGGAATATTGACCCATCTGCGTGTGAAAACAGATTCCTAACTGGGCTCTAGTCACAGATCCAATATGACCTCCAATGTTGCCATGATATTTCCAACCAAGTTTTAAAAAAAGGCAACTTTTCCATCTAAGCATACAAATTGGGGAATGAGATATGATTTTGTTCACTAAAAGGTGTTATATTTTCTTTTTATTCTGACATTCAATATGACCCCTCAATGTATATAGCTGTGATTGGGTGTTCACACAGAAGTTCACAGAAGCGAATTGGCTCTTTTCAATGGGAGACTGGGAACCAAGTGAGGCGTTATTATTGGTTCTGTGTCGCCTTTGGTTTTCTGTTTTTGTTTCCAAAAATGATTTTACCATGGGAAAGGGAAAGCTTTGTGACATGAGGCGATCATTATTCCGATTAAGTTAGTACAATAAATCAAGAACACTGTCCTACTTATACTGTTTCATTTATCTTGCTATTATTTTGTGACATATAGTGCATATTAAAGTACATTTTGTGCAGAAAAAAAGACAGAACCATTTTTCACATTATTGATAAAGTGGAAGCTGATCTACAGAATTTATGCGTCAAGCCCAGGAGGCAAACCACAGATTATCAAGTATTTTACAAATTTGAATAGTGTAGGCTGTAATTTCATGTAATATCATAAACATTATACACAAATGACAATTACCTTTCATTCATGACGTATGGTTTTTTCAGAATTATGTTTTGAACACCAAAGAAAAATGGTTTAGATGTCTATCAAAAAATTATATTTTATAATGCAAATCAATGCATATGATCAGCATCATATTAAATTCATTATGCGGAAGAAATCATGTAAACAAAAATATATCATAAAATGAAACCGTATCGTTGACCGAAAAATGCTTGATTTATTCAAATACCAGTTTTTAATTAAATAATTTGACCCATTTGCATTAACAATCATCACGTAATCATCAAAATATGACAGCATAATTTTCATACGGAAATACATATTTCATGTTGCATGTCATAAAAATGCTATCACGAAATTGAACATAATTTTTCTTTTTTCTTTTCTTTTAGGCAACAATTGCTCTTCGTAACGTGAAAACAATTTCTGATTATCCCTTACATATTCAACAGCAATTTGCCAAATACGGTTACTTTGAGTGGTATGTATATTATAAAAGGCGTGTACAGATTTCAAATACACGTAGAGTAATATGGTTTTGTCTTATGGTGTTTGACGCCACTTTCAACGATATTTCAGTTGTATCGTGGCGGTTAGAGTAGTATGTGTTAATAGAATATCTGAATGCAATTTAACCAATCATTTTAATTCCTACTTTTGTTTTCTTTCAATTCAAAGCTTAAAGAATAAGAAAGGGCCATTTATCTAAAACACAATCATCAGACAACACACAACAGTGAAACATAAAATAGAAGAGAAAAAAACACACACAAGGACAAACAGAACGCACAGAAAAAAGTGAGATCAAACAAAACTTCCCCGTGATGTACACATCAACAACGGGGTTAGATGTTTAAAACTACTTTCAACAATATTTCAGTCATATTATTACAATCAGTTTTATTCGTAGTGCAGAGAACCAAAGACCCGTCGTAATTTATTGATAAAGAACTGTAACGAGTAGACCTGGACGCTGGCGAGAAGTAAACTCAAACCTTTAGTGGCGATATGCGCCCCATTGTACACTTTATGCCAGTTGTGTTATATACATATATAATCCAACAGTGTTTTTTAATAAAGTGCAAGTGTAACATATACCTTCTTATCCTTGATAATGAATGTTATATCAATTGACTATTAAAACTCGCTCATCACGATTTGTATTGCTAATGAAACAGAAGATGGATATCGATTCCATTTAGAACTGTGTGGTGTTTGTTAGACTTCTAACATACACTTACATACAAATTACATTAGCGAATAGGAGAGAAAATAATATCTGCAACAAATTATACATAAAGTAAAATAACACCGTTTATAAGTCGAACATCCTACACATAAATAATGTCTTATACAGGAATTCTACAATTAATATGTCATGATACAAACCCTGGAAGGCAGGTGAACAGTACGACACTGAGTAGTATACACATTTGAGTACATAACGTCATTTAAAAGGGGTGTAAGATCTGTCACTAATATATTTTAAATTTTGTAGTTTTATTAATGTTTTTTTTAAATGGAAACACTCATTTTATGTATACCGAGTAATTTGCTTGTTTACTTGTTCTGTGCATCAATTTAACTATATATGGTTACTATATTAAGAGATGTCTGATTTATGGAAGACTGGTTGTCGAAATAAAATGAAACAAACAAACAAAAAAAACAAAACAAAAAAGATAGAGAAAAATAGGAAACTGTCGGAACAATTCCAAAATCAAATATCAAAATAGTAGAAACAAATGCAGAAACTAAGATAGTAAAATATATCTGTTTGTTGGTATCTTTTATTATTATTGATGTAATGTTGATTTTTTTTTTTTTTTATTTAAGTTACGAATCCAAGAGAGTGGTAGTAAAGGAGGGTAGACCATCAGAAAACTATTACATACTTATTTATGGACAAGGTTAGTTTTGTTATCAAGTATGAAAAGGTTATAAACGATAGGTTTTGAGAAATAAAGATGTTATACAATAACAAACATGCCTTTGTTTTTGTTTTTTTTATTTCTGTGCAGTTATTATTCTTATGATTAAAATTAAATCTAAGCCAGAAAAAAAACCCCGAATGATTCGGAAAATAGCTTTCCAAGAAATTTTATTTTCAAGAGAAGAAACTGCATTTTTTTTTTTTTTTTTTTTTTTTTTACAAAATCCCCGTTTTTTCTCCTAGTTATGGAATGATATCTATTCTGCATTGGTAATATGATATACAGTACATTGATTTGGGAGATGTTCAAGTTATTATTCATAATACATTTATTAATATAAATCAAGTTCACAATTCACCTAACATTCCTTAAACAACCGTGGTCAACTAAATCAAAAGCGAAAAGAAAAAAAAAGAAGACAATTACCTTTAAGTTAAGGCTACAATAGTAAGCAATAACTTTCGAGAACGAGCCATTTCTTTTGTCAAAAACGTAGACACAGACATATATTTGTTTAGAACTGAATGTGCATTGTATTGGAAATTAACCTATTGTACAGACGGTCTATGATCAAATATTAAACATTTCATAAATGGACACGGACAGCTCTAGAATCAACATAGAATATTTTTTTGGGAAATTATTCCATACTGATCTAGATCAAAATTATAATCGTTTCCAGTGAGTTCTTCTTGTATCACCCTTGGGTACGTAATGTCTTGTTGTCACTTCAATATTATTTACTGAAATACAATGAAGGAAATATCTTTTGTAGTAATGTTTGCAAAGATTGACGAAGCGAATATGGCAAAGAAACTTGGATCACTGTACAGAGGATATTACTTTGGTGTTAGTATAATATTATAATATTTTTTTAAATTATTTACTTAGAAAAGTTTGAAGATACCAAAAGGGTAATTAAAAGCCATAAATCAAAGAAAAACATGCAATATTATAAAACGATAGACCAACAAGAATGGTTGTACAGAAAATACTATCAATACTGGATTATGTATTACAATTCCAGTTTGTTACTTCTTGTTGAAGGTACATATGTACATCACCAATTGTGCTGTTTCTTACAGTACTCGTAACGACCAGTGAGATGCAATACCTTGAAAATAGTTATATTGCTAAAAATTGCATGGAAGATGGAAATCAAGATATATGTACCAGAAGGAAATAAGATGTTCCCTTTTGACGGGTTTAATGCAAGCACATTAATGTATAGGATGCAATGATATTACTTAGATTTACATAAGCTGATTCTGCAAGATAAGGTTTATTGAAAACCAATTTAGAATTTATACCATACCTAAATTAAATGATTTTATATATCAATTATGCTACAGGAATTAGGAATATATAACGGCACACCTAGACAATCGTCCATTATAACAGAAGAATACACAGAATTACTACGAATATCTGACGTGGTAAGTTGTCATGTCATGTAAAATGTGCAATACAATCAATATATGTATATGTTTTCTACTTCATCATAATTTAGAATTTAAAGTACAGAACGCCAACTGCAAACAAAAGTGCATTAGTTGAAGTAGTTGTTAAAACCCATGTATAAGATACAATAGTGAGGATAGTAAAGATATGCTGACAGGGACAAGTGCCTGTGTACAATATGCAGCACTTTTCTCTGTTTAGGAAAGTTTTGATTTGATATAAATGATTAATATAGTGAACGGTCATGTCAATGTGTGTTAGGAGTGTTAATAATAATATAGTGAACGGTCATGTCAATGTGTGTTAGGAGTATTAATATAGTGAACGGTCATGTCAATGTGTGTTAAGAGTATCAATATAGTGAACGGTGATGTGAATGTGTGTTAGGAGTATTAATAATAATATAGTGAACGGTGATGTGAATGTGTGTTAGGAGTATTAATATAGTGAACGGTGATGTCAATGTGTGTTAGGAGTATTAATATAGTGAACGGTGATGTCAATATGTGTTAGGAGTATTAATATAGTGAACGGTGATGTCAATGTGTGTTAGGAGTATTAATATAGTGAACGGTATATCAATGTGTGTTAGGAGTATTAATATAGTGAACGGTCATGTCAATGTGTGCTAGGAGTATTAATATAGTGAACGGTCATGTCAATGTGTGCTAGGAGTATTAATATAGTGAGCGGTCATGTCAATGTGTGCTAGGAGTATTAATATAGTGAACGGTCATGTCAATGTGTGCTAGGAATATTAATATTGTGAACGGTGATGTCAATGTATGCTAGGAGTATTAATATAGTAAACGGTCATGTCAATGTGTGTTAGGAGTATTAATATAGTGAATGGTGATGTCAATGTGTATTAGGAGTATTAATATACTGAACGGTGATGTCAATGTGTGTTAGGAGTATTAATATAGTGAACGGTCATGTCAATGTGTGTTAGGAGTATTAATATAGTGAACTGTCATGGCAATGTGTGTTAGGAGTATTAATATAGTGAACGGTGATGTGAATGTGTGTTAGGAGTATTAATATAGTGAACGGTGATGTCAATGTGTGTTAGGAGTATTAATATAGTGAACGGTGATGTCAATATGTGTTAGGAGTATTAATATAGTGAACGGTGATGTCAATGTGTGTTAGGAGTATTAATATAGTGAACGGTATATCAATGTGTGTTAGGAGTATTAATATAGTGAACGGTCATGTCAATGTGTGCTAGGAGTATTAATATAGTGAACGGTCATGTCAATGTGTGCTAGGAGTATTAATATAGTGAGCGGTCATGTCAATGTGTGCTAGGAGTATTAATATAGTGAACGGTCATGTCAATGTGTGCTAGGAATATTAATATTGTGAACGGTGATGTCAATGTATGCTAGGAGTATTAATATAGTAAACGGTCATGTCAATGTGTGTTAGGAGTATTAATATAGTGAATGGTGATGTCAATGTGTATTAGGAGTATTAATATACTGAACGGTGATGTCAATGTGTGTTAGGAGTATTAATATAGTGAACGGTCATGTCAATGTGTGTTAGGAGTATTAATATAGTGAACGGTCATGTCAATGTGTGTTAGGAGTATTAATATAGTGAACTGTCATGGCAATGTGTGTTAGGAGTATTAATATAGTGAACGGTGATGTCAATGTGTGTTAGGAGTATTAATATAGTGAACGGTGATGTCAATGTGTGTTAGGAGTATTAATATAGTGAACGGTCATGTCAATGTGTGTTAAGAGTATTAATATAGTGAACGGTCAAGTCAATGTGTGCTAAGAGTATTAATATAGTGAATGGTCATGTCAATGTGTGCTAGGAGTATTAATATAGTGAACGGTCATGTCAATGTGTGCTAGGAATATTAATATTGTGAACGGTGATGTCAATGTATGCTAGGAGTATTAATATAGTAAACGGTCATGTCAATGTGTGTTAGGAGTATTAATATAGTGAATGGTGATGTCAATGTGTATTAAGAGTATTAATATAGTGAACGGTGATGTCAATGTGTGTTAGGAGTATTAATATAGTGAACGGTTATGTCAATGTGTGTTAGGAGTATTACTATAGTGAACGGTGATGTCAATGTGTATTAGGAGTATTAATATAGTGAATGGTAATGTCAATGTGTGTTAGGAGTATTAATATAGTGAACGGTCATGTCAATGTGTGTTAGGAGTATTAATATAGTGAACGGTCATGTCAATGTGTGTTAAGAATATTAATATAGTGAACGGTCATGTCAATGTGTGCTAGGAGTATTAATATAATGAACGGTCATGTCAATGTGTGCTAGGAGTATTAATATAGTGAACGGTCATGTCAATGTGTGCTAGGAGTATTAATATAGTGAACGGTCATGTCAATGTGTGCTAGGAATATTAATATTGTGAACGGTGATGTCAATGTATGCTAGGAGTATTAATATAGTAAACGGTCATGTCAATGTGTGTTAGGAGTATTAATATAGTGAATGGTGATGTCAATGTGTATTAAGAGTATTAATATAGTGAACGGTCATGTCAATGTGTGTTAGGAGTATTGATATAGTCAACAGTCATGTCAATGTGTGTTAGGAGTATTACTATAGTGAACGGTGATGTCAATGTGTGTTAGGAGTATTAATATAGTGAACGGCCATATCAATGTGTGTTAGGAGTATTAATATAGTGAACGGTCATATCAATGTGTGTTAGGAGTATTGATAATAATATAGTGAACGGACATGTCAATGTGTGCTAGGAGTATTAATATAGTGAACGGTCATGTCAATGTGTGTTAGGAGTATTAATATAGTGAACGGTCATATCAATGTGTGTTAGGAGTATTAATAATAATATAGTGAACGGACATGTCAATGTGTGCTAGGAGTATTAATATAGTGAACGGTCATGTCAATGTGTGTTAGGGGTATTAATATAGTGAACGGTCATATCAATGTGTGTTAGGAGTATTAATAATAATATAGTGAACGGACATGTCAATGTGTGCTAGGAGTATTAATATAGTGAACGGTCATGTCAGTGTGTGTTAGGAGTATTAATATAGTGAACGGTCATATCAATGTGTGTTAGGAGTATTAATAATAATATAGTGAACGGACATGTCAATGTGTGCTAGGAGTATTAATATAGTGAACGGTCATGTCAATGTGTGATAGGTGTATTAATATAGTGAACGGTTATGTCAATGAGCATTAATGTAGTGAACGGCGATGTCAATGTATGTTAGGAGTATAAATATAGTGAACGGTAATGTCAATGAGTATTAATATAGTGAACGGTGATGTCAATGTATGTTAGGAGTATTAATATAGTGAACGGTGATGTCAATGAGTATTAATATAGTGAACGGTGATGTCAATGTATGTTAGGAGTATTAATATAGTGAACGGTGATGTCAATGTGTGTTAGGAGTATTAATATAGTGAACGGTGATGTCAATGTGTGTTAGGAGTATTAATATAGTGAACGGTTATGTCAATGTGTGTTAGATATCAATGGATGTGAGGAGCATTCATTTTTTCTACGATTTTTCAATAAGATTTTGAAACTATTTGTCGGCGTGGTAATTGTTGTTTTCCACTTTTTTCAACATAATTAATCAAATAAAAAAATCAATTAAAGTAATTTTGCATTTAGAAAATGTATTCATCCATTGCAGAAGTTCAAGTTCAAGCTCAAGAATATCTGATACTTGAATATATATTATATATATATATTCTATTGCAGGACTTCAAGAAAATCTTCATGGGTGGCGATCTGTCTAGCAATCCGGAGAAAGACAGCTTCTTAAAGTAAGTTGTTTCCAATGAACGAACAATAAAATCACATGACAATATCAACAAAGATAAATATCAAATACTGTGAAATACTTTTATTCATTGACACAAATTTTCGTAGTTTCTACAACACGCATTGATCCACGGATTAATGAATTCGTGGTTTGAAACATTACAGACAACAAATAATGGAAAAATTGCATTTCGTTTGATTTTTATTTTCGTGGCTTAAGTGAACCACGAAATGAGCGAAAATTAGAACCCCAAGATTAATAATGATTTCACAGTACATGCATAAATATAAGGAAGCATTAAACAATTTAACATATCTCTCAATTTGAATTTATAGCATAAAAATGTGCAATACAAAAGCGCAGTTATTGACGAAACAGCTTTTGTCTAAGCATATCTAGATGTTGTATATCCGAAGGTTTATGACCTACATGATTTTCTCGCATGTCTAGTTGCAATACATATTGATTCTGTCGTCCCTGAGAAAAGGTCAAGGTTATATCCCTGTATATAGTATGTAATCACACCATGATTTACAGATTGACCATATGGTTAAAAAAAAAATATCTCTTCAATCGGTGTGTATGGAATAGTAATAGTGGTATACATGATAACAATGTAATAACTGACAATCAAGCGAACTTCAACATATGTCTTACGTTCAAAAAGACCTCGCTCTATTTTTGGTACTTTGTTTTGTTCTAAAATTGTTAAATTACGTCGAGGGCGTAATTGAGGAGACAAATATTCTAGTCGATGAACATTTACCAGACCAGACGATAATAGTAAACAAAATGAAGATATTGCAATAATAACAATCAACACATTGTCATCTCTAAAAGTTGTGACGTCATAAACCTATTTGGTATTTTACTGCTAATTTACTACTAGTATTTCCTTTTATTCGTGAATTTAAAAAAAAAATAAATCATCACTAAATACTCCTGAAACGAAGTACATATTTGCAATATTAATAAACAGTTAAGTGTCCTAAGCCAATATTTGCGTTGTATGTTCTTCTTTAGTCCGTTTTCTTACGCAAGAAAGCCAATGCATATTGGAATTTGGGCGGGGTTACAATTTGTGCATGTTAATTGCTTGTTGTTTAACGTCAAGCGGCCAATTTTACGGCCATATTCATGAACTACCTTACTCGGCAAATTGGTAAAAGGTTGGTAACAGACCACCAACGACCACTCAGTGCACGTTGTTCCAGATTACAATGTTATAAGTTTTAAGTGCCAGGAGTTTGTCTTTCCAAACACGAAGATCACTCGTACCAATGCTCAATATGTGTCGTGTATGTTAATAATATTGTGATTCAACTTCATTTCAGGAACGTAATTTATTTGAAGGGATGGCCATTACATGTGTTGAAGGGACACACAAAGGCAGTCATGACAAGTTACTTTCAGTAAGTATTAAACACGGTTTTTATTAATATTATTGATGACATATTATCAGATTGAACATTAATAAAACACTAATGCGAACGTTTCTAAACACGATTTGCGTCAAGAAGAATAAAGTACTTAAAAAAACCAATATATTATAATATTATGCAATTATTGACTTTTAATGAGATCTACTCATGACTATACGGACCTGGTCAATGATTGATTGACCGAGACCAACGTCAATCAATCATTGACCAGGTCGTATAGTCATGAGTAGACTGAAATTAAAAGTCAATAACTACTTAATTAAATAACAAGGAATTTTTCAAACTTTTCAACAGTATAGTCAACAAAATAGGCTACAATTGTTTCATCATTTTTCAAGATTATTTAAATATTAAAATTTTGAAATATGATGAAAATTTTGAAATCTTATGAAATTTTTGAAAGTTTTGAAATTTAATTAAAATTTTGATATTTAAAAAAGAAATAAAATTTTGAAATTTTGAAATTTTTGAAAATTTTGACCTTTTTTGCAATTTGATTGGCCGACTGGAAATAAAATCTCGTCTCTGGTTGGACAACGTTGAAACACCGAATAGACAATAGACAAAAATAGACACAAGCCCGAATATACCTCACGCGAGGTGTACTCACTCTGAGGTAGAGTTGAGAAAATGCTGTTTAGGCCAATCAGCGAAAAGCACAATTTCTTATCATTTAATAGCGAGCATCGCAAGATGCGAGCTAAACAGCAACATGTGTGTAAGGAGATGAATCAATACATTTTGTATATACGATCAATACCAACCGGAAATGGATTCTAAGTTTCAGCATAGAATGGACAATCGGAAATAGTACAGGAAATAGCCTTTTAATTTGAATAAAACATAACCATCCGGTTTAAAAATAAAAAAATAAAATTTAGAAAGGAAACCGTACAGCTTCTTTACATGAAACGATTAATTTATTTAAAAAATGGACAATCGTTAGAAACCCGGAACCCGTGTGTAATACAATTCATTGTGTTAGCTTGTTTTACTTATATAGATATTTTTTAATTTATTAAATCTCTTCTGACATACTGACAAGAATTTTTGTTTCTACGCGGAAGTTAACTTTTGAGATTTCGTAAGGAACGACAGTTCGATTGAATGAGACTAGATTCGGTACTAAAAAAAAGTCGTCCCCGATATATCTCGGCCCAAAAAATCTCGACACTTTTTGATGCACTGGATGAGCGTGAAATTGCCAGAAAATTTTCAGATTCGCGAGCATTCATGGCCGTGCCTGTTTCATATTAAAGATCATTATCCGACACACTATTCATAAAAGGCTATATAGGAACGTTACGTCGATATATTCCTGAATAAGAATAATTATAACATCAGATTAAATAATAAAAACATTATATTCTAATGAGTATTTGATGATTTTTCTTAACCGGTAAACGATCTGTTTATATCCTCTGACATGCTAACACGGAATCGTCCAAGTTGCGACTGTTTTGTCAACACACTGTATAAACCCACACAAACAAGATTTCCATACTTTTGATATTTCTACAAAGTGTAGTACTTACTTTTTCCCCAACCAGTGCTGTTGAATTATCATCAATATCATCAACAACTGTGGTGTATGATAAATTTTACGTTATGTACAAAGGATTCAATCAATAACATTTTTGGGTTGGTGCATTCAGTTTTATCACTTGTCCCGCGGGTACTTAGTTGTAACAGGACACGAATATAGCCGGAAACAACCGAGCAGACAGGAACTTGCATGAGATCTAAACCGATTCCATGGAGGATCAATGATTAGTACACTGATATGGTTTATTAGATATATTTTTATCGATATATACAGTTCCTAAATCATGTAATTATTATTAAAACTAAGGTTCTCGCTCTCAGGCGGCTTATGCGACTTTTGCCGATTTTGGGTATCCTGTTTAGGTCCTTTGGTTGTCTTTAATCTATAAATTAGCTAGCTTTCAAATATTTGAGCTTTGAGCGTACTTGAAGAAAGTTGTTCCAGAAACCCATCGTGCATATTAAATAAGATATCTAAGTTTTTATTGGACATAAGTATTTAAATAAAAGAATGCTGGCGACGAATCGAACATTATTTTACCGATCCACAAATTCGAGTATAGGTTTAGATCGGATCTAAGGATGTTAATATACATCGGGAACATGTCTGAACGCAATTTGTTGTTCGTTGTCTATCCGAATCGTAATATTACATTTTTTTTAAATTTCTTGTTCCAATTATATCTATGTTGTGTATAATGTCTGTTTCAGACGAAATGCCATATTGACACGTGACAGCAACCTATCAGAATGGATTTTCATAGTGAAGTCGGTAGGTTAATTAATATATATCAAGGATTCTACTCTTCTAGCTATGTTAATAAATGGAGGTGTTGCTCCATCTGATCACATTCTATATATATACCTAGTACTAATTCATTTGATTTTCATAATAACTTTGAAACGTAATAAAGCTATACATGTACATATAGTTAGACTTTTGTATAACTAATTATCAGCTGTTGGTCTTCGTGGCGAACGACATTCGTTATATTCGAGGTGAAGGACTATGGAATTCTGAAAAATTGCTATATCACTGTTCATTAGACTCGCACCAAATTTTACATCTGCAAATAAACGTTAGAGAATATCGAAAGAACAATCCAGAGAAACTGGCCACAAAAGGTATACAAGACGAAGAAAAACAAAACAAGAACACAACACAATATGTGTTGGACATCACTATACACAAGCATATACAACTAACGTAAATAGGACATGAGCTATCCCCACACAACTGGAGATAAAGACGAACCGAACATAGTTTTTATACAGAAATCGTAACGGACATCACAACACGGAACTCAGAACGTAATGCCACATAATAGGACAACACAGAACAACTGAAGTGATGAACAACACAGATGCCACCTAATAACCGGAGGTGAACTCATGTGCTCGAGATGCCACCTAATAACCGGGGGTGAACTCATGTGCTCGAGATGCCACCTAATAACCGGGGGTGAACTCATGTGCTCGAGATGCCACCTAATAACCGGGGGTGAACTCATGTGCTCGAGATGCCACCTAATAACCGGGGGTGAACTCATGTGCTCGAGATCCCACCTAATAACCGGGGGTGAACTCATGTGCTCGCGATCCCACCTAATAACCGGGGGTGAACTCATGTGCTCCCGAAGGGTAAGCAGCTCCTGCCACTTATAAGACACCGCCATGCCACTCATATATGTGGTTGCCATCGCTTTTTATCATTTCCCCTTATCCCTGTGGCAATCAAATCATACAATTTATTGCTTTTTAAACATATTCTCGTCAGAATTATTGCTGAAATACTGATCAAAATTCAATCATTTTTGACATTTTGCCCTCAACGCTATGCTGCGTGGACAATAATAAAATTTCCAAAATATAACCAGTAATTCCAATAAAGTAATAAATAGTTTTATGACACTGTTGTCTCCCTTTCAATTTGTTCAATTTTCGGATAAGGTCAAATGTCAAGTTATTGTGGTACGCGACTCATCGTGTGCACCCTCGTGTCAAATATCAATTCGAACTCGAAAACAATCAACATTGATGTCAAAGGTGAAGAAAAAACATGAAGCTGCAGACACAACGCAATGGCCAAAGGAAAAAGAACAGAAAGACAAAAGGATCAAAATAGTACAAATTGAGCAAGCGAACCCCACTCAAATAGGAGGTACGCTCGAGTTCTCCGAAAGGGTGAGCAGTTCCTGTTCCAATGGTGGCACTCGTTGTGTTATTGTTAATGATCCGGTGACAGGGCATGAAAGAGAAAAGAATGTCATAGATGGGCTATGATGGTACGAGATACGATGACTTAACTTATTCACTCACACGCCGAATAATATGAGCCCAAGTTAAATGATGAAAACGTTCTGTTCCGCATAAACTTGTATGAGAAGAACAACAATGATTATGAATTTTCAAATTCTTAAATTTCAAAAACATAATTCACAGACAAATAGAAAGAGGTATTCAAATTTTCATTTAGCATAAAATACAATATAGAAATGGGTGCATTAGTTGTTGGCAGTCTTTCCTGACTAATTTTGAACCCCCCCCCCCCCCCCCCCCCCATCAAAATTGCCTTTCTTATTATTTAAATGCAAAAATAAAAACAACACAGAGTAATGATTATAAAAATATACAAATGATATATATTTATTTATTAAATAACATTGTCCAAGTAATCAAACGATCAAAGTCCTTCTACTTAAATCCTACAACTTTTAATTTAATTCTAAATAAACCTATAAATTTATTGAAATGATCAAAGCTAGCCGAAGCTTAACATTAAACTATCACGGCTTATGAAATAATATAGAAAAAAACAACACGAGTTTTTTTAGTATTATTTTTAAATACCTTTACTTTAAAAACATAATATCACAGACAAATACATTACAATATCTATCAACATTTTATTTAACATAAAATACAATATCGAAATGGTTACACTAGTTATTCACAAGAATTATGTACTAGTTTTGAAAATACATCTATTTTTATGCTTTAAGAGCCAAAAATAAACGGAAACATGTGATAATTATTACAAAAAGCAAACAATTTTTAATAGAGCGACTTTGTCCAAGTGTCAACTTGAACCACATCACAATATAGGCATGCCGATTTAAATACCATAATTATATTTTTCTTTTGAAAATATATAACTATAACAAATATCGAATATTCTTGAATATGACAAATATGCAATATATATCTGTAATTCCATCTAACAAACCTGTAAATAACATTCCATCTAACACACCTGTAAATAATATTACATTTGTTTTAATACAACTGCATTATTTCATGACTAGAACATTTAAAAAATGCATAAACCTGTATTTGATTTGTCTAGTAAAGAATGACCTCAATTCTGATTTATCTGTTTATTTTCTAATCTTATAGAATAAAGCAATAAATAACAAATACATTGTATGTATAGATTGCACCAAGTACAAAACTTGTAGCTTTAACAATGTGTTACGAACATCTACTATAGCCAACAGATTCAATCTTCTTGGCTAGTAGTCAGTTAACTACAAGCATTCACTGGTCCTGCTATTGTTCTGTCCATGTTTATGTTGTCATTCATTTTTGTGATAATATGTGGCCTTTTTGAGTGGAAGCGAATTTATGCAGAGTTTTTTTAATTGTATGTTTATATCTGTATTGTCGTTAAAAACCTAATGATCAATAGGGGAGGCTTGGGATTCCATTAACCGATCTAACACCGTCACATTTTTCTTTTACTGCCGATTCCATGTAAGGACGTGGATTTCCATTGGAAATATGTAACGGTCTTTTTGTGTTCAATACTGTAAGATGATAGGTACATGTAGAAAGAGTCTTAAGATATCAAAGAGATCATCAGAATCCATAAATCGAACGACAGACATAACGGTCAAAAGGAAAGAAAAAAAATGTTGTTTTGTTGATATTAGTGGAATTGTTCACAATCACTGTTGAAACGCTCTTTTCCTAATTTGAAATGTTTGTATTTTTTATCCGATCAGGGCTCAATACGAGTGATGAAGAAATTGGTGAAAACACATGCTAATACTAGTAAGAAAACTGGGAATTATAAACAGATGGCACACACTGATGGGTATTCAGCCTTCATGTCAAACGAAAATGAATATCAACGTTTTACATTATACAACGACATTGATACACCTCCTCCATTGCGTATTGATGGTGACACTGAACAGACCGGAAGTGACGAAAATAGGGAGACACCACTAACATTGCCATTAATGCTGAAGCTACAGAGAGCGTGTAGACCACACACAGCCAAACCAGATTTAGGGTATACGAAGGGGCGTCCTTGTAGAAGACTTTCCTTATCATGGTCTAATGGTTACGAGAGACCACACAAGTATAAGGTACGCATTTTACGTCACTACATTGTGCGTATTCATGTCAAAATGCATGTGTCTTGTCATATTTATGAATGACCAAATGCTTGTCATATATTTGTAACATATATATTATGCAATTAAAAATTATAATCAACAGGCATATTTAAAGAAACATTAATAAATCCACGATCTTTGTACATTACACATAGTTTCACACAGAGGATCGGAGTTTGCCGATCGTATGGTGTTTGACATTCATCTCCCTACGCATGTTATGACTATCACCACTGACTTTTGGGAGTTCGTTCTTACACTTGACAATGTGTATTTTGTACAACTTTATGTGTTACAGCTTGTCAGCAGCTGGTGTAAGATCTGTTGTTGTCTCTTTTTATGTTCATCAATACAACAGAAACAGCCATGGTGTAGCTGACATATTAGTGAAAATAAGCACACATACATAATCTATGGGATGTATTTAACTATTGTTGATAAATATTTGTATTTGTTTTTATTGACAGCAGTCTTCAAAATCAACGTCAACACCGGAACAATCACAAAGCAATCCGTCAACATCACGTTCAGACTCGGACAATAACTCACAAGGTATGGATTAACAATAATATGAAGAGCAGAAAATACCACACTGTTGGAACAATTCAAAAAGTCATTAGCAAACTCGTAGTAAGTGGCAACATCTATACCCCTAACACAAAATACATGACTGCTCTCTCTCTCCTGGCTTTGCACTTCAATTCAATTACCTTTTTTGTTGTATTTCAATATTTTGACATGTACATTTGTACAATAAAAAAGTAGATATCTAATTTAGTACGCACGGCACATTTTTGAAATAACCTTCATGAAATTCTTGAGAAGTATTTTTGTTCATAGTATTACATTGACATCTATAACATATGTTATAATTGCATAACAGATACAAATATGAAATGTGCCATGAACTTGATTGACAAGGTAAATATTTATAAAAATGTAAATTTGTTTTAAATGATATTTTTGTAATAATTATGATATATTTGACTGTAATTGCCTCAATTTATAACATTTCAACAAATTATTCTCCCTGCCGGAAACAAAACCCAGTTGTAGGAGTGTGTGACGTTATCAGTACGAGGCCTTGGCATAAATTTATGTACATACCAGTTCACGACATCCTGTTTTGAAATAAACGTTAGAGAATACCGAAGGGGCAATCAAAAATGGAGAATCCAAACTGGCAGCAAGACGAAAACAAAATCAAAAACAAAAACACAACACAATATGTGTTGGACATCACTATGTGCAAATAAACACAAATAACGTAAATAAGACATGAGCCCTATGAAACCTATGAGAAGACAAAGTACCCAATTCGGAAGGTCCTTTATTTGAACGATGCAATTCGAGTAATAAACAACATTAGAACACACTGGTGAAACAAAAACTACTAACAGACGTTCGGACACCACGAACTACAATTAAGCAGCAGAACTGCCAAAAAAAAACCATTTTAATGAACAAGAATTAGCATGAAATAGAAAATAAAAATTATCTTAAAAATCATTATCTACAGAAGTAAAACAATTGACAGAATGGAAATACATTACAATGTACAGACCCGTATTTGACGGGTGTAACCTTGGTGATTTGTAGAACTATTCGTAACAGTAGAAATAGTGTATGGTTCTTGTACGTCATACAACTCGTTATATATTACCATCTCAACTTAAATTTCATTTTAATAGTAGAAGATTCTAAAGATAAAGGTCGACGTACTATATTTGATGACTGGGATGCCGCATCCAAACACAAGGTAATTATAAAGGTCGACGTACTTTATAACGGGGTTTACCCAACAAAATACAAGGTCAGGATCGTGTACCATATTTGATGACTGGGATACCACAACAAAATACAAGTTCAGGATAAAAGGTCGATGTAAGCATGTTATATTTGATGACTGGAGTGCCGTAACTAAATACAGGATAATGCTAAGGGTAAACTTATTATTAGTATATTTTATGACTGAGATACCGCTACCAAATACAAAGTAAGTTTAACGGTCGACGTGAAATGTTTAAATAATTGGAACGCCTAAGCCAAATGCAAAGTAGTTATAAAGGTATACGTCCTATATTTGATGACTGAGATGCCGGAACTAAGAACAAAGTAGTTATAAAGGTATACGTCCTATATTTGATGACTGAGATGCCGGAACTAAGAACAAAGTAGCTATAAAGGTATACGTCCTATATTTGATGACTGAGATGCCGGAACTAAGAACAAAGTAGTTATAAAGGTATGCGTCCTATATTTGATGACTGAGATGCCGGAACTAAGAACAAAGTAGTTATAAAGGTATACGTCCTATATTTGATGACTGAGATGCCGGAACTAAGAACAAAGTAGTTATAAAGGTATACGTCCTATATTTGATGACTGAGATGCCGGAACTAAGAACAAAGTAGTTATAAAGGTATACGTCCTATATTTGATGACTGAGATGCCGGAACTAAGAACAAAGTAGTTATAAAGGTATACGTCCTATATTTGATGACTGAGATGCCGGAACTAAGAACAAAGTAGTTATAAAGGTATACGTCCTATATTTGATGACTGAGATGCCGGAACTAAGAACAAAGTAGTTATAAAGGTATGCGTCCTATATTTGATGACTGAGATGCCGGAACTAAGAACAAAGTAGTTATAAAGGTATACGTCCTATATTTGATGACTGAGATGCCGGAACTAAGAACAAAGTAGTTATAAAGGTATACGTCCTATATTTGATGACTGAGATGCCGGAACTAAGAACAAAGTAGTTATAAAGGTATACGTCCTATATTTGATGACTGAGATGCCGGAACTAAGAACAAAGTAGTTATAAAGGTATACGTCCTATATTTGATGACTGAGATGCCGGAACTAAGAACAAAGTAGTTATAAAGGTATACGTCCTATATTTGATGACTGAGATGCCGGAACTAAGAACAAAGTAGTTATAAAGGTATGCGTCCTATATTTGATGACTGAGATGCCGGAACTAAGAACAAAGTAGCTATAAAGGTATACGTCCTATATTTGATGACTGAGATGCCGGAACTAAGAACAAAGTAGTTATAAAGGTATACGTCCTATATTTGATGACTGAGATGCCGGAACTAAGAACAAAGTAGTTATAAAGGTATACGTCCTATATTTGATGACTGAGATGCCGGAACTAAGAACAAAGTAGTTATAAAGGTATACGTCCTATATTTGATGACTGAGATGCCGGAACTAAGAACAAAGTAGTTATAAAGGTATACGTCCTATATTTGATGACTGAGATGCCGGAACTAAGAACAAAGTAGTTATAAAGGTATACGTCCTATATTTGATGACTGAGATGCCGGAACTAAGAACAAAGTAGTTATAAAGGTCGACGTCCTATATTTTATGACTAGGATCCCATAATCAAATATAAGACAATAATGAAAGCCATTGTTGATTATAATAAAGAACGTATACATACGCACATTTTAACTATTTGATTTCGTCTTACAGTTAGTTAGAACAAACAGGAATGATCCAACCGCCACCCCTCCTAATACTTAGTTGAAGTTAGAGTTTTATTCGCTTCTTATGGTAAATCCTCACCCCCCATGGACAAATGGTAATTGTACGGGATGAATAATTGCACTACGCGACGTAAATTAGTTCCTTTTTTAACGTTAGTTTAAATAGTCCCCCACGTATGTACAATGCCACACTCCTGTCAAAATACGACAACCAACGGAAGTTCTTAATGAACAAGTTTGTTAACAGTTGTGCATGGCCAGTTGTAAACCAATATTTTTCATATATTTATCCATCACCCCACATTCATTGTGCCTTACATGCATCCATTCATAGGCATACCCATTGACACCTTTTATCCATTCAATTTGTTTTACTTGTAAAGTTATTCTCCTGGTGGATACATCTGAAATGTTACTATTAGAAATCAGTCAATAAAAAATAAAATAAAAATGAAATATTCATTCATATTCTATTTTATGCTTCCATTTCTTTTTCTAGTTTATTTTGTTCTGTTTTTTTTGCTTAAAGTGAGTGTGAACAATATATTTTAGAAAGAGGAGCTTACAGAGGCAGATCGTAACCCACAATTTGTTCAGGTACAGACCCTCACAAAAGGACAAGTATTTGTAAGTATCTACTAAATCATTGTCTGTTATACACGTCGTTTCATATAATACAATCTTGAGAAAAGAGAGATAACTCTAACTTGATGTCAAACTTTTGTCTTTTAAACATTTGTCGATACATGATATTACTTAAATAGTGACAACAACAAACAGCAAAGCAAGATGCCAACCGTCAGTATAAAGTTTCACTGTAGCCCCTTACTAGTAATTTCTTCTTTGTATGTATTCAACTTGGCAGTCAATAAAACTTGATACTGTAATATCAGTTCTCTTAACGTGTATGTACACACCTTACGTGGTGAATATTATATTTCGTAAAGAATTAATAAATCTTGTTTTGTTGTGTGTTTTTACACATACTATTGTATATTTCTATGGATTGCAATATATATTATATAAAGGCCACCCACAGCTTAGTTGAATGTTGTTTTCTGGTGTATTTAGTTACCTATAAATCTGTTATATTTCTAGGGATTACAGTATATATTATATAAAGGTCACCCACAGCCTAGCTTTATTGTAATCAGTAATGGTGCAGAATGTGTAAAAATTCATCGACGTATGTTTGAGGAACACATGAATTTCACAATCAAATCAGAACTACTTACAAAGGTATACTAGTATAATAAGTACATTTTAGCCAATACTAGATGTCTTCTTTATTCTCCTCAATCTGTTTATTTTCTGATTTACCCACATTGTCATTCGAACATTTATTTTTTTGTTAATTTTCTATATAATTATTTGAATTGTCTATTCTATCCATATTGTCATTTTGGCCCTATGCTCCCTATTAGTATCCAGTTGTGTTTATTAAGTTATTAAGAGGGTATAGTTGGGATCACATTCACCGGTCTAAACTCGTCACATTTTTGTGCTATTACAAGCCACGACCTGTATTTCCATTAGAGTATGCTGTGGTCTTTTTTTTACGTTCAGTGATTTGAGGTGAGAGATGTTTGTTCGTTTTGTTGATATGGTTGGAATTGCTGATCATCACTGTTTGAACTTTTTTTCATAATACTGTCTTCCTATCTATCTACAAAACGCTACACAGAAAACTAAAGATCGAGCAACATGAACCCACACTAAACACCAGGGGTGAAATCAGGTGCTCCGAAAGGGTAAGCAGTTCCTGCTCCGCTAGTGACACTCGTCGTGTTAATCTAGTTACAAACGCGGTGAGGAACGGACAGGTAAGTGTTTACAAGTGGAACATATCCGTGGTCATTTATGACACTGATATTCCGTAATGGTTGCGATCTTAAAACTTTCGAAGTGGTGACTTCAACTTAACCAATAGCAATCCTAAATCCAAAACGTTTGTATACATTTCCTAACAAGTGTAATACAAATATCAATTTCATGATTATAAAACTTACCACTGTTCTGCGATTTTGATATTTAACTTTGGAATTGTTCTGACAAGATGGTATTTTTATTTGCCTCGACGGCCTTCGTGTAACGTTTTCTGAAAGCGTCTTTGATCTATTGCCTGTCTTGATCAGAAGCAGAAATGTTTCAGGGCTGCGACTATTATTCCAAATTGTTCGCATCAAGGTACAGTGATAATATTGTTGCTTTTTTATATGTATGTATATGTATATTCAAAACTAGAACAGGTTCGATAATGCAAAAACTATTGCCAAATTTGCAGCAAGTGGGAAACCATGGCAATGACTTTTGACCGCCCCTGGAAAAGTATGGCGATTTGGTAAGGATGTAAATGTAGTCTTCTTTAGCAGCTACAATGCGCCTAATCTATCAAATTCAACAAACGATGTCTTTAATGTCAAGGGATGCGTAGCATTCTCCAAAAACGTTTCACAATATGGTTCACCAGCAAGCTTTCCGTAGACAGAACACCTCATATTTTCGATGAAATCTTGCAAAACAAAAATCTAACATCGAATATCTGATATAGGTATCATTATGATTTAGACATTAACTATGCTTTGTAATAATATATCCGTTACACTTTAAATGGTTTGTTCTTTAAACGATATGTCTCGGTGATTTTGTATTGTCGTGCGGATTACAATATTTATTGCACTGGTGTTTAACATGCATCCATTAATTTTGAACTTGATTTTTAATTGCAGGTCCCACCATACCCTACAGATGAATATTTACAAAATAGATTAGTTACCCGGATGAATTGGGAATGTTACAAAGACGTTCTTCTTCACAATTTAATAGTCGAGCGAGACCATCAAAATCCAGATAAATATGGTCCAAAATATCCACGCATTAAGCTGAAATAATGTGAAGATTATGAATTTTCTGTTATTGATTTATTATTGATTTATATTTATGAACTTGCAATAAAAGTGCTTATATATCCGAGATTCTGTACTGGGTTCTCTCCATCATAGGTTAGTGTCATGCATATAGCATATCAACCCAATTTAGCTTAGTGGGCTCTGAGAAGATTTTATTGCGATTTTATTGTATCAAATAAGGGTAATAAAAAAATTACCGAACTCCGAAGCCTAATTTGCAATCAGAAACGTACGGAAAACTCTGAGGTGTGGATATGTAGAACTACCCATTGTCATGCAGCTGTATTTACAACTTCAACTCATTTCCCCTAAAAAAAAAAGATGCAATTGTCAAGAGGGGCTGTTTAGGTCCATAAAACTCTGTCACTTTTCTTAAGCGCCTGTACATAACCAGGATCAAAAGCTCATGAAGTAAGACTCTTAATGTGTATTGTAACGAAACAAATTGTATATTGTGTTGATATTCTACATCAGTGGAAAGTATAGGTGTTTTTACAAGGTTACTGGAGATTAAGGGTCATTGATATATTGACAAGTGAAATTCAAATATATGATCTGACTTAATTCTTCATAATTCCTTGTGTCTACGAAGTCATTGAACATATAAAAATAAACTTGTATACTTATTTGTCATATCAATAAGTTTTGAATTCCATTTTGTTTCATTGCTTTCAAGCGTAGAGGGGGCAATCTAATGTGATACAGTTTGATTGTAGCTTTCGGATGGCCGCATCTCCTACTAATCCCTCTCAGGCGAGGTGTACTCGATAAAACATTATATTATAAAGTTTGTCAGTGACTTGCGGCAGGTCGGTAGTTTTCTCTGGGCACTCTGGAAACCACCAATAAAACTGACAGCGACGATATAACTGAAAGATTGTTGAAAGTGGCGTTAAACACAATAACCCCACTACTAATCACAACTCGGAGGATTCCTTCCTCCATCTAGCCTCGTCCGTATTCCTACAGCTGCCATTGGAACTTCTTGTGAAAATCTTGTTAGGGATAATCTTAGCAATTTAAGAATGATGCTATCAGTTAAAAATATGATCTACTAGACTAGGCAATTTTAATGTAATAAATTTGTAGTATTTAAGTGGTTTTTGAATGAAAAATATGACTTCCACTGATAAATGTGACAGTATGTAGGTGTTTGTCATTAATACCTGTTGGCAACTTATGCATGCAACCTTTTTTCGGCATATACTGAGTGTCCGAATCTAGTTTTTTTCCAATGAAAAGTGTTGTGAAATATACAATGCAGTAGTTTAGTTTAAACATATTTTATTTGCTCAAATGTGCAAAAAGGATAAGACACAAATTAAACAAACTTATGAAGTCTTCTCCTATATACAATAAGTTACAACATTATTTGATAGAGCATGCATCTATATACATATTTCTTACATTAATATGTGTAGATTGAACTAAAACAGAGAATGAAGAAAGGAATGAGAGAGAGGGTTAGTGGTGGTGATGTGTGCGATTGTTGTTTAGGTGAACAACTAGACAACAAGAAACCTTTCAGACCTCTTTATATATTCAAACACATGCTTAAAAATAATTTCGTTCTGTTCAATGCAGTATTGTTTCATAACATAATATAAACACTTGCCCACCGTCGCCATATATTCAGAGAACGTATTTAGTCTGCACTATTTCAATGTCGCAATGTCTCGTCCGCCGAAGAGGGTGGGCATGTTAATGTAGACACATATCACATTCCGTAGTACAGCCGGACAGGCGAAGATCATCGGATTCATCCGAGGTTTGCCGATTGTCGCATTTCCTAATCAAGAACCTTACATATATGAGTGCATCGTATCTTGTCTTTGATAAATGCCATATTCCGCCTTTCAGGTGAAAGATAAATTGTCCTAGGGAACAACAGTTTGGCATGCGTTGTTAGTGACACGTTGCAAAGCAAGCTTTTCTGATCCTACCAATTATTTTCTCAGTGGCCTGTGGCAAAAGAAAACAACCACCCAATAGGGATCATTCACCAAATTTCTTTCGACAGACGTCGCTGTTGTTCCATAAGTGGTTAGCGGAACGTTTTAATCTCGATGACGCTTGAATTGTTAACGTTGGGTACAAGGACACGTCAATATCATGCCCTTATTAACATGAATAGGAAAATTCTGTAAACTCGTTCACAAACAAAACTGTTCTCACGACTTTTTTTTATTTTATGAATTATAACATTGTTGTACAAGTTAGATAAGCTACATTGTACTATTGAAAGAAAAGAAATTGCCCGTATTGCGAGATATTCAATACGGGCCGCTTCCTTTTTTTAATAGCACTGTATCTTATACTTACAAATGTACAACCATTTCGCTTGAACAGTTAACTACAGAACGACGGGGATATTAGGTTATTAATTAAATTCCTGACGGTGTATACGTGTATCACAATTCATTTCTTTGCATTAGCATTAGGTGAAAAGGGTGTATTTTACTATTATAAAAAATGTTGATGCTACATTTTTGTAACTGAAAAAAAAAAATGCACTCTGAAGCAGAATTTTTGTTCTGGGATAAAAATTGTCCCTTTATTACCAATAATAAAAATCTGAGTTAAAAAATCAAAACCATACATGTACAAAACACAGGAACACAACAATTTCATTTATACCTTTAGGCAGTATAAATATACAATTTTCAAACACAGAAAAGGAACAAGTAATAATAAAAAAAAAACATGTAACAATGAACAAATAGAATTTCTGTGTGTATAGACTCCTTTTCAAGGTGGTACTTTATATCATTTAAAGGGGAGCTTATTCCAAATAAATCAAAAAACGGCTAATGATAAACCAAAAATAATAGCAATAATAAATTTATGTTTGTAATAAACAATACAAAGGGAACACATTTTTGATTATTTTCCATAATTTTCAACAAAAAATATTCTTCATTTGTATGATATATCCAGTTTAAGGAAAAGAAAAAACTTAATTGACCTTCCCTACCAAGATGATCCCAGTTTTTATTTTTGAAACATATTTTCCTTTTCTTATGTTTGTTTAAATTTTTAGTTTAAGCCACACAAAATAAAATTCGTTTAAGATTCTCATCCCCTCCCTTCCCACCTTTTACCATCAAATTTATTATTTTCTATTTTCAATAAATTTATTAATTTTTTTTAGCAAATTCTTCATTAGGGTATGAGTATACCAAATAAAGTATGTTTTATCACGATAGTTACCAGATGTATCTAGTTCTACAATATTCAACTCAGTAGTCCGTAAGGGGTCTTCGTGGTCGTAATCGTTTGGTAGTTGGATTTACGACTACCTATGCAATCAGTACCTATCACCACTAACGTTATGAGCTCGAATCTCGCCCAGGAGATACAACATTATGTGATAAAGTTTGCCAGTGACTTCTGGCAGGTCTGTGATTTTCTCTGTTCACTCCGTTTTCCTCCACCAATAAAACTGAGCCCTATCATATAACTAAAATTTGCTGAAAGTGGTGTTAAACACCAAACCCAGCAGTCCGTACGTTTCATATCGTATACGTTTACATTTTTGTATGTTTTTTTCGTAGCATTTCTGAAATTTTAATTCAAACAATAATGTATTTTGCCTTTAGTCTTTTACCATTAAAAAGTTCAGTATGCCAAATAATTGTAATCTTCAATATATTTTTACATATACATGTATATTACAATGAAATAAATTTGATAATTGGGATAGTGGTGCGTGTATAGGTCAACAGATCAGAAAAGTTTGTAGATGCCAAAAGGGTTGTCGGAAGTCGTAAATCGAAGGACAGGCAATGCAATGGCCAAACGAAAAAGGACAAAATGATAAACAGTGGTCTACAAAAAACTACACAGAAAACTGAAGATTGAGCAGCATGAATACCACTTAAAACCTGGACGGATCCGCCAGTCTGATTGTACAAAATATTTGAATGCTACCAAAATCTGTCGAAAATAATCTAAAATAGTAATTTTAAGAAACAACGAATTTTCTTTATTTATCTATTTATTATGCCATTCATAATACATCTGCTCAAAATCTTTCCAAAATAGATGCTATGATTAATCCGCTTGTTGTCGAAACAGTTAATAACGCTACACGAAGAAGGAATATATTATCTGTATAATGTTGTACCAAATAATTTTTAAAGAGTGTGATTAAGATTTGAAGATTGTCTAAATATAGATAGACCTAGATATATTCATTCATAATATTGTTTGTGGAGACCGTGTCTTCATCATTCTATTTTGTTTACTTGGAGGTAGTATTTCCCGAAATACAGGTACCTTAAAATGTTGGAATGAAGTTCATCCGTATTCGTGGTATTGCAGTGTGAGTAACCAAACATCATGTACATCCTTTATGAACATGTATAGGCTATTAGCCAAGGTACATGCCGATATGGCTTGTAAACTTCCGTTGTATTTCTTAATATGTTCATGATAAAACGCTTTTCTTACGACTTAAAGACTATACTTTTATTTTACATATACTCATCAACTAAATCTATACTTCTAACAGGTAATACCACCCCGCGCTGTACTAGTTAAACCTTCAATGTTTGCACTGTCCAAGTTTTTAATTCAATGCCGTCATTAGGTTAACGTTAGATACTTGTAAGCGTCTTTGTGATTCAAACGCACATGTAACCACTTATGGAACAGCAGCGTCATCAAACGGGAGAAGCGGTGAATGATTCCTATTCCCACCTTTTTATCAATATGATTTGTGTTTGTATATGTGTTGTCGTCATGAATATTGCCAATATACTGCTCACATGACGTTATACAACACCCACACAAGATTATCAGTTACCAAAATTATTGAAAAAAGTATTTTGAACACTATATACGTAAACGTAATAACGTCAGACTTAGGAAGCAAAATAATACATTTTTTATCATATATGAAGAGAATACATTAATTGCAATTCATTTCGGACGAGGGATAATCATGCAGCATGTCCTTAAAGTCTTAAATCGTGCAACATTGATCACATTTGCCAACTATTAATCCTCTTTGCAGTGCAGCTAAACTGTATTTCAATGTGTAACTTCATGAAACGATTTATTAAGTACGTTACCGATTTAATTTTAATAATAAGTAGTAAATTATTTCTTTTTAATTAAAAAGTGTCGCTGTTAACGGTCATTTATAATAATATGCTGGAGGTTGGATATGCATTTCAAAATACAATGTCAAAATTGGACAAACGAGGATAAGAATAATATCGTTGATAGCGATCTGTAATTTATTCAGCTGTGTTTAAAAACAAATTACATATTTTTTAAATGGAATGTATTTCACTATTATTATGAATAGTGCGGGTAGTTATAGTCTTAAGTGACACTCGTTATTATTTGTTTAATGATCCGTGTGTTTCTTATTATGACAAGGAGAAAGTCGTCTTTGTTTTAAATTCTCAAGGTTCCATAACTACAGCACTGGAAATTAACAGGTTTACAAAATGAGTGGTGTATTGGTTATTTATCATGGCTTAGATAGATTATTTTCATTCTATTTTTAATTTATTCTCAGGATTAATTTTAATAATTATAACAATCGAAAGAAATATTTTGTGAAAATAACTAATTAAAAATGGATACTAAAGAAACGCTTCTTCCTGTACACACGCCAGAATCTCGACCAATCTCAAAACGTGTCCAGTTTTCAAGAAGTAATACAGATATTGACTTATCCAGCCGAGGTTGGTATATTTGGTTATTTATGTTACACGTAATTTACACCGGGAGGTTTAGGTAATAAAACTAGCTTAACCCCGCGACTTTTGTTCGAAGTGCCTGCAAGTGAGTTTTTATGTATTTGTGTGTTAGAGATATCGATTTTGTCTCTTTCTACAACTTTATTATTGAATGTCGGAACTGTGTCTACAGTGTTGTATTTTTGGATTTCCGTTTTACGTCTATTCACAGTGCAATGTGAATTTGAGGGACAGTGTTTTCAATTGAATGGTCTTTCAACTAATTAATCCTACAATATCACAAACAATCATGCAACTCTTATCAAAAATTGATAGAAATAAATTTAAAATAAATGTTAAATCATCTGCCAGGATAAAAATAAAGGGATATATGTATTTTCCAACAGAGTTATGACAGTTAAAATAATGCTTACTCCACCTAAAAGAGAAAAATGATTTAAAAAAAAAAACGTCCAAATTTGCTTTGAATGAAAGTTCATTTACGGTCTGATATTTTAAATTAGCTTGAATTCATAATTACAAATGAGCTTAATCTTACAAACAAGTTTAAAATCGTATACTGTAAACACACTAATCCATAGTCTTGACATAGTTTCTTCGTTGTGGTGTTCAATCATTCACAACAGGGTGTACACTTTTAGCTTCGAGCACGGAACGAATAATATACAATTAAATCTCGAAAGGGTTATTTTCCCTCGGTCCTTCGGACATCGGGAAAATAACCCTTTCTCAATTTAATAATTATGGATATTAACTTCTCACGAAGGACATAACTGTATTATTGTACTGAACTAATATGAGGGAAATAACTAGTTATTGGTTTGACGTGCTGAGGGAAATAACTAGTTATTGGTTCGACGTGCAAAAGCGCGCCAATTTCAAACAATTATTTTGTGCTACGTGCAGATTCCCTCACAGTTATTTGACCTATGTGCAGTTTGCCACGGGAATAATGAGTTATTTCTTGTTCCATGGAATAAAACTTTAAAATATTTTAATTATTTCTTGCTTGGTTTCTATAGTAAAGTATAATAATATAAATTAGTTTTCGTGTCTGCAATATACACGCTCCCTTCACGCATAAATACAACATTGGTGGAGCCTTACAAGTCTTTTCAGACCCCATCCGTCGTCATGTTTACTTGGGTATCACTGTTTCTTTAACAGGTGTTGTGAATTAGGACTTCACTAAGGGTTCCATTTATGGGAAAGCAGATGCTAAATCTTCCGGAGCACACGATACAAATCTCAATATTTAGTGGGTGGTAGCTTTGTCTTACATGTTACATAAGTTTTCAAAGTATTGTGATATCTGCTACAATTTCCGTGCAAAAAAGCTATGTTCTGTTCTTATGAAAAGAAATCTGAATCTGTGATGGTCAACAATTTCACCAATATCAGGAAAACGAACAATCATCTCTCAGTGTGTGACTGCCATTCGTGTTGTGTTACTTTAATATTTATTTATTGTATTTGTGTATAATGTACCAAAGATACCAAAAATGGTTGATAGGGGTTCTCGAAAACCTTCAATATGGGTTTGGCAAGGTATGAAGCAGAAATAGAAATCTGTTAATCAAGTTTTGTTTTCAATTTTCATTTGTAATCTCTGACATAATCTTCAACTTGTTGAATAGTCAGCCTCAGGTAGAAGAAGTAGAATTATATATGTCAATGGAGTCCTTTATTTCAAGTACAATAGGATACATCCGATCAACATAGTCGCCCATGACAAGGTCATCAACATTTTAATAGTGTAATCAACAAGTGTCCTTCACATTTCCGAATGGATCATGAAAATAACTTGTTAATTTGCGATATATAGCAATAAAGAAGGAATATCAATAACATCGTGTCTTAATTATATTCGTGCAACTGTTCTCATTTACTTAGAATAAAGGTTTCTTATTTACGATGGTATCTGCTCTATTAATTTTTACTTTCAACTATTGAATTAAGATGGTATTTGATTAAATTAATTTGCAATTTATTTCTGCACGGAAGTGGTCATATTGATTAATGTAGTAAAATATAAAACACCAGGAAAGTATTCACAAGAAAGACTGAATGTTATGAAACGTAAATAATTAGAACTGAAATTTTGCATATTTGTAAGGTATACACAATTTTTATTTTCATCTTATTTTGATTCGTTTTTTTCGCTTTTGGATTGAATTGAATTTCTCCTTTCTAGTGTTTCTAGTAGATGTCAGTTATGGTTTTCGATTAAACTTGATTGCAGTAAATTGTGTGCATAAAGAAACCATTGGTCGACGTGTGGTGGTCATATCACACTGCGCCCATTGCAGCCCTTTATTTTGAATTAAAATATCAACCATACTTTGTTTTGTTTGTGATTGACAAGCAAGTTCAGTGACACAGTAGGTTAGACAGAACATCAATTATAGTTCTCATAATAAATGAGCCAGAACAAACTTAACAAATTAACAACAAAATCATTTTATTCCATGGAAGGTTTGTCTTGTATGTATCTAATTAAATTATACAACTGACATGACTCGGTATTCACTATGCATAAGTGACAGGATAGAATGTTTCAAAATCAAGCTGACTTTCTATGCATCATAAAACCAATTACAGTTGGCTAAAATGAACTTTTAAACTTTTTATTTTATTTTGACTGTATTCATTTTAAGATTACTACCATTAGTACATTGTACAATGCCTACCTTTAGTATAAGGATAATAACATAAATCTGTCGCTGTTGAACAACCTGTCTACATTAATCCTTGAACGTTTAATCTTTTAAGAATAGCCTATATAGTTAGTCAAAGATCTAGTACAATATTACTGAGTTAATAACCACTAGTACAATATTACTGAGTTAATAACCACTAGTATAATATTACTGAGTTAATAACCACTAGTACAATATTACTGATTTGATTACCACTAGTACAATATTACTGAGTTAATAACCACTAGTACAATATTACTGAGTTAATAACCACTAGTATAATATTACTGAGTTAATAACCACTAGTACAATATTACTGATTTGATTACCACTAGTACAATATTACTGAGTTAATAACCACTAGTATAATATTACTGAGTTAATAACCACTAGTAAAATATTACTGATTTGATTACCACTAGTACAATATTACTGATTTGATTACCACTAGTACAATATTACTGAGTTAATAACCACTAGTATAATATTACTGAGTTAATAACCACTAGTAAAATATTACTGATTTGATTACCACTAGTACAATATTACTGAGTTAATAAACACGAGTAAAATATTACTGAGTTAATAACCACTAGTACAATATTTCTGGTATGATTACCACAATAATAACATAGTCCTATTACATTTTCTGTACACATGTACTATTTTGAAAAATCTAACATTGCCATTTACAAATACTTCTCTATTTTAAAATCTCAAATTCTACTATGTAATACCTTTCAATAAACACAATGTTCAATTCAAATGGACAGGATTGTATTGAGCTAAAGCATTTTCAAGTGTAAGCAACACGTACCTATCAAATGTAGTCGTAGACGTGTATCTGTAAGAACCTTCATCAGGCAAAAAGATTCGAAAGCCAAATAATTTCAAACATTTTTGGGAACAAGAGAAGGTTTTGTGAGCATTTAATCTAGATGTATGACCAATTGTAAATACGGAAAGGGGATGCCTATGCATTTACATTTGTTATGCTAATTCTTCCTCCATTATTTCACTGAGATGATTGGAAAAAAAACCCACATTTAAACAATGGTATAGTTTAAAAACTGTTCAGTCGAAACACACTGAGGGGAAAAAATAGGATCACAGCTTTTATTCGTTTTCTTCCTTTGACCGTTACTGAATGTTATATAAGTAGCACAAACACGGGATTTAAGCCGACATATGTATTCTATTTCGCTACCCCGGACCGACCCAGCCCCACTATGTGGCTTTCCACCATTGGCCATGCTACACCTTGTACCTGCATTATCTATTGTTTGTTTGAATACAATGGAAATACTGCTTACTTGACGTGACGTTAAATAACAATCACAAAATCAAATCAAAATAACGCTTCGAGCAAATTATGGTTGTCGTTCATCTAATTTAGTGTGGATCTTTTTAAATATGAAAACTGTCGATGTTGGTGTTTTATTTGCATAATCTTCAACCTACATATTAATGATGTTTGTGTACTTTAATGAGAGTTGTCTAGTCTAATAGCACACCACAATAGATGCGACAAATGCGTGTCACTCCTGATTAAAGTAAACCCAAACACGGGTCGTGAGCACTAAATTAGATTTCTATACTTCATGTTCATATTAAACTTCAAGCAATAAGCGAAGAACAGATTGGGAGCTATTTGTAATCTTCAATAATTTGTCACCTTGTATCACGATGTTGCATTGTTGCTTTATCTAGGAACACATCGATCAATTCAGCTGATTACAAATCTTATATCACATGTATGTTTATGAGTGTTATAGTTGTAATTATGTCTCTATGAAATATGACATACGGTTATGAATGCATACAAGAAGATTAAATATATTCTGTATAATGTTCAAGATTCGAAAGTTCTAACATTCTCACCCAGCTATTATATGTCAGAGTTCGCATTAATTCGCTTGTGGATGCCACTTGCATGACCGCAGAATTTCATTAAGAGGGGTGGTTCCTGTCAATAAAACTAGTTTAACCCGGCCACGTTTAGAGAAATGCCTGTACCAAGTCATTTAATGAGCGGTCGTGTACTTCTGTGTTAAGGGTATATATTTTGTCTGTTTCTACCATTATCTCGACGGTGTGGTATTTTATTGTTTTCATTTTAATACATATATCGAAAATTTTTTAAAAATTGGTATAATTTGTAATGTAGATGAATCTAGACAGACGAAATCAGCAAGAAGCAGATCATCTTCCAAAAGAACGAAACGAACAGCTTCTGAAGGACAGATCACAGCAACAAGTCATAGGACCGGACCTTCTCCGCGACAACAAAATACAATATTGAGGCTGGCTTTAAGATCACGAGATAATAGTAGATCTAGAGAGGTTATAAAATATGCGTCACCGTTGACAGATTACAAGCGATTGGGTAGCTCTCGGTCCTTTGAAAGTAGTATAAGTATCGCAAGAAGGGAACGAGATTTGGTATGTAAATTTGTTATTTAAAAATTAATGCTTTGTACCTTTACTTGACACAATACAATATCATGACAAACCGTATGACGTAACAAAAACAATAAATAACCACAAAAGCAAACAAACATACAATGAACGATAGATCGTAATTATCATATGAGATTTTATAATGGATTTTGAAGGAAAACAAATTGCATGGCCTCGATTTATTTGTATTACTATCGATTGATCTAAGAAATAATAATGGAAGCCATAGTTTGTATGTATTCTTAACATGGGCAGCATTATTTTCGCATACATTTCATCCCGAGCAATAGTGAATGATTAAATGCAATCAAAATAATGTTTCCCGTTATAAAACATTATACAAAACTATGGTTTCCGTGAATTATTTCGATTCTAATAGGAAAAATCTAACTTCTTTTTAAGTGGAAGGCAGTATTGAATTGATTCGAAATGCATGTAATAAAAAAATCCACAAGTCTTCACGCTTACATTCGCTTTTTGTATACACAAATAGCGCTACACTGTGTTGCAATCGAAGTTACTGATCTTCTAATTTGATGGCATTCTGATTTTTACCAGTTTTTAAACACGAAAAATAATAATAACAAAAAACAACAACCCGTAAAATAAATCAACAAACAATGATCATTGTCACTTAGTAGCGTCAACCAACAGCACCGGAAGTAGACAATTTACAAAAGTCAAAATCGATCCTACTTATATTTAGTATTGTTTTCCCGAAAAAATAAATGTAAAGAAACAAAACGAACATTTAAACGGAAGTTTAATGTATATGTACCTCCGTTCTGTATAAACATACGAAATCACTCGGGATTTATGGCCACAATTTATCAAGTAAGAAAACAATAGATACCAACAAGTATTGCTGGCATTGTTTATATAGCTAATCAATGAAGTCATATTAGAATTTATTACAACCCATAACGTACCACTAGCCATAACGTACAGCAGCCCATAACGTTCAACAGTTCATAACGTACATTATCCCATAACATACAACAGCCAATAACACACAACAGCCAATAACGTACAACAGCATATAGCGTACAACAGCCAATAACGTACAACAACATATAGCGTACATTATCCCATAACATACAACAGCCCATAACATACAACAGCCAATAACGTACAACAGCATATAGCGTACAACAACCAATAACATACAACAATCCATAACGTACATTAGCCCATAGCATACACCAGCCAATACTGTACAACAGTCCATAACATACAACATCCCATAGTGCACAACAACTCATAACGTGCAACAGCGAATATCACACAACAGTCCATGACAACGTAACGCACAACAGTCCATAACGTATAACCCATAACGTCCGATAGCCAATAACATACAACATTATTAAATATATCAATTTGTATTTAAGATTTAATTGTGACTATTTACATTTCAGAAATTACGATTCAAGCTAAAATTATGGTCACACACGTTAGTGTATTTCACAAGGCTACATCAAAAAATAATTCGCAACAAGTGAGTGAAATTCGTTTATTAAGGTGTCCATTGAAGGTCTATAGCTAAGACACTAAATCAGTTCTTATGAAATTTCTTTCATTCTATTCCTTATGTTTATTTTATCAATGTATACTAACAATACTTTCCTACTGTTTTGTATAATTCATAATTCATTTATATAAATCCAAATGAAGTTTTCAAGGAAAGTTTATGCGAAACGGATTTTCCAAAATAAAAACAAGTGTGCCTACCTTTTTCGATCCTTAGGAAGCTTATGATATAACGTAGGAATAAGGAATTTTATAAGACTTTTCTAATATAAAGATTGATATTCAAAATTCGTGCCGAGTATCGATTAGGGTACTGATAGCACTATATTATTAACTTTATTGTTTATATGTGATGAAAAGCCCAAATTACACAACAGAGGAATTAAACTTTGTCTGCAATGCGCAATCAGACTGAAGATTGATTTTTTCGAATTTTGGCCACGTCTGAGTTTTCAATTCAGTATATGAAAATATTTATGAATACAGACAAATACAATGCACCCTTGTAGCATGTGAATTTGCAAAATTAAAATATTTATTTCGACAACATATATATAGCAAAATAATTTATGGCTAGACAGTGATGCCACAAACCTAAGCAAATACACAAATGTATATTCAAACGTGAATATGAATGATTGCTACATTGTATTGAAAAGACATTTCGAACTTGTACATTTTGAAGCTTAATCATTTTCTATATTAATACTGCAGTCAGGAATTAGAAGCATATAAGAACCAAATGGATTTCACAGAGGGAACTTTTGTGTCGTCTGAAGACAGTAACGTCTATGCAGGGTTAGATGTAGATCACTTCAAACCAGTCACTAAGGTACATACATTTCGACGTCTTCTGTCAAAGATGTCATCTTTCTTATCACCCGGGAGGGGAAACACCCGGGTATGAAAATATGACAGAGTTTCTCCCCCATGGGGTATATCCATCAGTAATAGGATGACCACTGTTTCTGCGGGTCGAATCAATGCAATCTCTCCGAAAAATTGTGACCGCTAGTTATGCGGGACGAATCAAGGTCAGAACTGGTCATTGGACAGGGCGTAAATGGGTGTCTCGTGTTTGTCATGCCTCGCTTCCAATGAGCATGATAATTTTCAATCATCTGTCTGGTTACATATGGTAATCAAAACACCCGTCAATAGGCTCACCACAGAACCACAAATTATCTACATGATTTATTGTTTTGTCATTGCATTGTCTGTCCTTTACGGCTTCTGATTACCCCTTTGGTATTTTCAAACTATTCTTATTGTTTGTAGGTTTGCTGACGTTAAGTAGTCATCAATCGCTCAATATTTGTAGTCATAAAAAACGTTTGAATTCAAAGAAGTGAAAATTACATGGAACGATTATTATAATTTTATGTCTTCAGATACGCATGTCAAAAGAAGCAAAGAGAATTCTAATGAAAGATCCATCAAGGAGGACGGACGAGGAGATTAAGCATGTATGTAGTATGTTAACGTGCTTTTAATTGTTGTAGTTTACACACATTTATGTTTTCAGGTATAACATATTGTATATCAAAACATAAGCTAATGCAAGATACATGCATATGCAAAATATGCCTGTAGTCATAAGTTGATGATCAACTTTAACATTACAATAAAAAATGCGCATTTAGGTTAAAAGTATCCATTCGTTACCAGTACTACTAAATGCTGATACATTTGAATAAACACGTACGCTTTAGCCTTGAATACTTATACCCATAAAGGTAAAAACATGTTACTAAGCTAGGTTGGTAAATTTAAATTATATTTCATACGCCAAACAAAAATAACAAATGAGCAACGATTAGAACTAGATTTTGATATGTATATCATAAGATAATAGGATAACAAATGGTCTAGAACCATCAGACTGTTATGGTTAAAGATGCTCATGCTACAATTATATAATGCTTTTGTGTGAACATTTCAAAGGAGACCATTGGTGTAAAATGCACTTAAGCGAAATGAAATAAGGAGTCGTGATGTGTTAATACCCTCCGTAACTTGACGTTCATTTGGTTTTCGGTTATTGTGGAGACCACTCGTATGACAAACCTTAGACTTTATGAATAAATTAAAGATACATGTGCTAGCAATTCTCTAAAGTTCAGACATATTTGTTTTTTAGGTTAAAACAGATTTAATGGTTACAAAAACAGAGAATATACAGACATTACCAGAAGACTGTCAATTAAGACTGGCAAAAAATGTGGGATTAGAAAGGTACACAAAGGTCCAACAATTCTTCAAATTGCTTGTTGATTGATTGTTTATTACACAACCTACTGTGACAAATATTTCATGGATATTTATGACGAGCACAAGTTCAACAATATTTAAGAAATACACAAAATAGGGAGGAATGTAACAACTAGACCAGCAACTTTTGACTGCCCCTGGAAATTAGAAGGAAAGGATATGGATGTAAATTAACATGAGAGACTATCCAATTTTACTCTTAAGACAGAAATTGAAGTAATCAAAGGAACAGCGCTTGGAGAGTTGGACATGGGTATTTAATGTCCAAGCAGTGTGGTACTCTCCACCCAATGCACTCATTATAGCCCCCGATCAAATCATCTGTTATCTTTCAAATAATTGAATATACACGCATCTATTAATTCTATATATAAATAATTTTTATTACAAACTCATATATATATATATCTTGAATTTGATTAGTCTAAAGAACGTCACATGACATTTGACATTCCGTTCGATCAACCGTTGGACGTTAGGTCGCATGGTTATATCAACCGCACGCGAGAAAACCCCGATAAAAATTCCCTTGTGAACCTCGCGTGTTTCTGAATCTTGTTACTTCCCTAAGCTTGGTACACAACAACAACATGGCGGCGAACGAATTAGAACACTTTAGTCTTTCCCAAATACCGAGGGAAAATTTAATTAGACCAAATAATTATGGCACTGTGTAGGATATGCGATGTAATAAAACAATTATCAAACTTGTAAGAGTGTGATATGATGGATTGTCTCCCCTCGAAAGTTTATGCCACCCTCGGATGACATAATCTTTCTCTGGGAGACAATCCGTCATATCACACTCTTGCAAGGTTGATAATTGTATGATATCTTCTAACTGAACCCAAGATTTATTGCCCACGTATTTAAGGCAGTGTGTTAGATATCAATTGAAAAGAATATATTTAGATATAAGACAAAGGTTTAAAAAATATTTTAAAGTAGAAACGTATCTTCAATTTTAAATCTTAACACTCTTGTGCAATTTGCAGATTTGGAGGGTTACTGTTATGGAGTTTAACGCCACTTTCAACAATATTTCAGTTATATCGTGGCAGTCAGTTTTATTAGTGGAGGAAACCGGAGTACCTGGGGGGAAACACCGACCTGTCGCAAGTCACTGACAAACTTTATCACATAATGTTTTATAGAGTATACCTCGCCATGAGCGTGATTCGAACTCACAACTTTGCAAAGTTGCAGATTGGACATTACGATTGAAGCTTTGTCATTCAAATAATAAATTTACATCATGCCATGTGTATTCTTTACTATTTTACTTATAGGTTTATTCGACAATATTTTCTGAATTAAAGCTAAACATTGTTTTGACACAATACATGCTATTATTTTTCAGTTTAGGTTCAAAAAGATTTATTATAAAAGAAGGCTACGCTGCCGAGTATTGTTACTTGATAATAGTGGGATCAGGTAATATTTGATATATTGATGATGCAGCAATCATATTATAATAAGTTACATAATGTAGGATTTATATAACTTACAACACATATATAACAGGTAAGCTGTACTTTACTCAGCAACATTAAATAATGTCAATATTGTATTCCATACCATTTTCAATTTTTATTAAATGACAAATTTAATGTTATGTTTGTAAATTGGTAGGTTTCCACGACAAACATAGCGTATAGGATTCCCATGGTATATTATGTAACGACACTGATATAGGAAGATTTAGCAATATTATATATTATTCAGGTTCTAGACTAGGTATACATAATCACATTCCCGGCTTAGAATTTTTACAACCCGCGTAGTCAGGCGAGAGGTATATAAATCCGAAGATGGGGTTGTTGCATTTTTATGCCCTTTCTAGAACCTGAATAACTTATATTATGGTGTATCCCTTTTAATTTTAAAAAATCAAATATTTCATGCCGTTTTAATATTGTGGAAACACCATATTCGTATCGGGCGTCATTTTTTGTTATGGTAGAACACTTTATAAACGTTAACACCCGTCACGTCATAGCGATCACATTTAAGCTCCGTTCTAATTGTTTTTTTTATGGAAGAACATGTATTTTAACGGACCAACACAATAAAATATGTAAAAAAAAACAATGCTAGAACTGACAGACGAATGCCATTTCAATCATTTGATCACGTGATACATATCCAGCCGTATACTTAGCCTGCTGTACCCGATCCAATCAAAATAGAGTATTTTCTATAAGCCATATATATTAAAAGGTCACACGTAAATCGTTAGTGGCCATTTGTTCTGGGAATTAAGGTATCTATTGTCTTTTGTTTTATTCTGTCGGTATACATTTTTGTCGTATTATGGGAAAACAATGCTAATCAAATTATAACTGTATCGACATATAGAGCTAATACATTTGACATACATCAGTTTGCTTTTTTTAATTTATTATTATCATCATTATTTTACCACTGCGTCTATTGTTATTGTGCTGGCTTAAGCAAGGTTTTTTTTCTAAAAGGTTACTGGATAACGGACCTGTCTTCTCAAGCACACACTTGATTATCCCTGTGCTGTCTTCAAACTTTTCTTTGTTTCATATTACAGTAATACGTGCGTCGCTTGATGAAAGTGCTATCAGGGCTGTAAGTGATGACAAACCTTTAAAGGAAGGACAAATGTTTGGTGTAAGTAGTTAATTAAACTGTAAAAGCATTTTCGTCAAATTTATACATTGTTGAATAATGCATTAAAAAAAATGGATTAAATGGTTAAAGGGGCATTATCTGCCAAAATCGTAAATTTTTGTTACCCATAAAAACTATCAGAAATGATTGATGCCTTAATAAAACGTGTTTCTGTAACTTATAAATGTTATGAAATGTACGTGCATCGGGGAAAAAAGGTGCAACTGCTCGTGTTTTGAGATCGATCAAGAAATCTTATTAATTATCGGCATTGTTTACGGAGTTTGCCGAATCGTCATTAAATCAGTACAACAATGCACTTATTTCTTATTTTCTGTGAATCTACTTTTAGTCGGCGTTAATTACGGACAAAGAACCATGCAAGTTTGCAGTTAATAAGCGACAAAATACAAATTATTCGTTTTTACCTGTCACTAGTAAGGTCAGTTGCATACGGAGAAAGCGAGGTCAAATTATTTGCTTGCAAGGAAATAATAAATCGATGGTAATTTTCGTTCTCAAAAGGCGAAAAATGGTACGATAAGCTGTTTAATGTGAAATATTTACCTTTATTTCATCATTTTAAAACTATTTACCAATTTCCAAAACATATATTTTTTTGGTCAAAATTGTAGCTAATACCTCTTTAACTTGAAAAACAAAGAAAATGTGGATGCTACAATTCATATGAAATTTAATTTACTGGCTTGCGCACCTTCGAGGTGTGCACCACGGCCTTCACCTGAGTACTCATGCGGGAAAAGAAATCCATTATATCTAATATGGGAAACTTGTTTTGTTTCAATAGTACGGTATCTTATACTAAAGTTAGTTATGTCCTTGATATCTCAATTACTGATAAACATCAATATATTTTCCAGGAGGATGAAATGAAATCATCTAGTCCAAGAAAAGCATCCTACATCTCAGCTTCATACACAGAGATATTACGAGTAACAGCTGAGGTAAGTTGTAATATAACATTGGGATAGAATCTGGTGTCTAATAATCTAGTTATTTGTAAAAAAAAAATCGAATTCAATGAAAGAAATGTGATTTCCGTCAGATCTACCTGCTAATCATCTAATACTTTTGTACATCTATAATTTATTATTGCCCTCCATTGATAATAATCCAAATTCAATGTATTTGCAACATTTCAATTTCCTTGAGGGCAAAATATTAAAAAATATCAGTTTTACATTAATTTCAGGATTATTACGATATATTTATGGCAGGACACAATGTTAGAGAAGACGATATTCTACTTTTAAGGTTAGTTAAAAATGAAATTTACAATGTATCTTATGAAAAGAAAGTTTAAACAGTGATGGTCATCAATTCTACCAATATCAACAAAACGAACAATTATCTCTCACATTTACTCACTGAACACAAGAAGGGGACCATGACATATGACGTTGAAAATCAATGAAATTGCCTGGGACAGGCACAAACAATGTGACGGGGCTAAGTCGATTAATGGAATCCAACCCTCCCTTATTGATAACTTGATCTTCAACGATAACAAACCTGCACAGATTCGCGTCCACTCTAAGAGATCGTATACTATCACAAAAATGAATGACAACATAAATATGGACAGCACAATAGCAGGATCAATGAGTGCTCACAGTTAATTGATTTCTAGGTAGGACTGTAGAACCTGTTGGTTAAATTGTTCACATTTGACCGAAAAAAATAAAAACAGTTAGGTTATATAAACATATATGTAAAACTAAATAATTCCACAAAAGATATGTATATAAAAAAAGAAAGCTATATTTGTTTAAAGAGATGTATTTATTTGAAAATGTTTTGCTGAAGCCGAATATAAAAATTCAAGTCTTGCTTGTTCCTCTCATATTAAACATACACTTATCTATGTTCGTCTATAAAACTGATGTGATTGACAGTCAACACCTACAATAAAATCATGAAAGGATATGTTCCATTTTTATATTGTAATAGCTTGATTGATATTTGCAGACAACTTGATATTTTTGATGGATGGAACCTGCAACAAATCAAATCAGACCGGGAGAAAATTAGGCGGAAATATTTTCCGTAAGTTTAACATGTACCTATTGTTTGATTGTTATTACCAGTGTTTAAATGTCACTTTCACGATAATTATCGACATCGTGTTGGCCTGTTTTGTTTTTGGTGGAATAAACCACGGACATTTTGCAATAAAAGCGTTAATAGACCTTATTTATTGTACACGACGTGTTTCTGGAATAATCATCACCAGGCATAGTCATAGTAAACAAAATGGAAAGTCAAATAATTAAAAAGTCTTTGAGAGAAATTAACCCCCGCCGCCCCAGAACGACCAACGAAAATAAAGGCATCAGTCCGAAAAAAAAAAATGAAATTCCTAGTTGACTTGTCGAGACTTTAGTGAATCTCGCTCCCAGTTCTGTAGTCTAGTCGTTATGAGGCGGCAAGACACCGGAGATGATACAAAACAACATCCATATGATAGACACTGACTGCGTAAATAGATGAAAATTCAACTGCATGTTTCGTTCATTCACGACACATAATAACCCTTTAGCTATGTCAAAATGTTGCTGTTGTAATATATATGCTAAATTTCAAATGATTTACAATTTGACAATGAATATAAGTGTTTTTTGTTTGCAGGAATAATTGGCTTGTACACGAAAAAGAATATGATTACGAAGATTCAGATGAAAAGAAACCCCAGGATAGTAGAACATTTGAATGGATATATGTCGTGAAATCGGTCAGTAATTTAGGAAAGAATGACAAGAGGTTCCTCATAGCATATTGTAAATTATGTATTTAATTTATATCGTTTAACTAACGGACGCCGCATTCATTGATAAATTAGATCTCACTTTCGATACCCGGTGGTTCTCTCGGAATTGATTGGTTGAGTGATCGGTGTTGAGGTCAACGTAAGCAGTTTTACAGCTATATCGTGGAGTGAGCAAACTATATATATATTGTTTTCCATAGCTAGAAGATCCTTAGAAATAGCAAATAATTGTGTATAAAACAATCAAGCTATATATACAAAAGAATGATCCAGAAAGGACGTTATCTATTATATATTAGGACAAATCAAACAAGGAAGTGATGGCTTAAACTAATAATTTCACCTACAGTTATATGTAAACTTTTCATGATAATTGGAAAATGATCACATTCAATTGAATGCCTCGTAGCTATTGTTTTTTTTTATTTCGCTCTACATATGCATATTTTTTAGGGCTCAATACAAATTATGAAGTTATTCAACAAAGTGAAGCCTACGGTTAATACAGTAACTGGAAAATATTCGGACCAAGTACATACCAACAGTTACTTAGAATTTTTGACAAAAGGGGCAGACTATGAGAGATTCACAGCTTTACATGCATCAAAGTTTAATCGTCCTTCAACCGCCAGCAGTACAAACTCGTCACAACAGGATCTGAGATCAGCACCACTTCTTCGTCGTCTAACACATTTATTACGACCACACACCAGCACCGGAAGTGACCAACGAATTATTAGTACACCAGAATCACTTCGCAATAAGAAAATACCAGCATCTGCAATAGGCTCGAAACTTGTCTCCATTCCAAAAAGGGTAATGTATTTCGACATGTTATATTTCCTATCATACAAGGGTATATATTAGATATATTGACTGTGTAACTCCTAATACAATACCAATATATATATAGTTGTCTGTATTTCCACTATCTTAACCGAATTTATTATTAATTGTAATTATTGTAAAATGTGAGGTTCTCTCAGACAGACATAACATTAACAAATTGTGTCTATCTTGGTCGGACCTCTCAGACAGACATAACATTAACAGATTGTGGCTATCTTGGTCGGACCTCTCAGACAGACATAACATTAACAGATTGTTGCTATCTTGGTCGGATCTCTCAGACAGACATAACATTAACAGATTGTGGCTATCTTGGTCGGACCTCTCAGACAGACATAACATTAACAGATTGTGGCTATCTTGGTCGAACCTCTCAGACAGACATAACATTAACTGATTGTGGCCATCTTGGTCGAACCTCTCAGACAGACATAACATTAACAGATTGTGGCTATCTTGGTCGGACCTCTCAGACAGACATAACATTAACAGATTATGGCCATCTTGGTCGGACCTCTCAGACAGACATAACATTAACAGATTGTGGCTATCTTGGTCGAACCTCTCAGACAGACATAACATTAACAGATTGTGGCTATCTTGTTCGAATCTCTAAGACAGACAACAGATTGTGGCCATCTTGGTCGAATCTCTCAGACAGACATAACATTAACAGATTGTGGCCATCTTGGTCGGACCTCTCAGACAGACATAACATTAACAGATTGTGGCCATCTTGGTCGGACCTCTTAGACAGACATAACATTAACAGATTGTGGCTATCTTGGTCGGACCTCTCAGACAGACATAACATTAACAGATTGTGGCTATCTTGGTCGGACCTCTCAGACAGACATAACATTAACAGATTGTGGCTATCCTGGTCGGACCTCTCAGACAGACATAACATTAACAGATTGTGGCTATCTTGGTCGGACCTCTCAGACAGACATAACATTAACAGATTGTGGCTATCTTGGTCGAACCTCTCAGACAGACATAACATTAACAGATTGTGGCTATCCTTAGAAATAGCAAATAATTGTGTATAAAACAATCAAGCTATATATACAAATAATATCTATTATATATTAGGACAAATCAAACAAGGAAGTGATGGCTTAAACTAATCATTTCACCTACAGTTATATGTAAACTTTTCATGATAATTAGAAAATGATCACATTCAATTGAATGCCTCGTAGCTATTGTTTTTTTTATTTCGCTCTACATATGCATATTTTTTAGGGCTCAATACAAATTAACAGATTGTGGCTATCTTGGGCGGACCTCTCATTCTTTGGTGTTCTTGCTCCTACAATTTTGAATTTATTTGGCTTTTCAATTTTTGAAAAAAAAATACGCGTCGTGGACACTAAATGAATTATTTAAGTATCATATATACCATGGATCTTACGAATTAACTTATTTTAAATAAGTTCATGTGTAAGATCCATGGTATATATGGTTTGTAACAGAAATCAATATTGGATGCTTTCGTCGAGGTCCGCAAAATCATGGAATAACATCAAGATCTTCATGTTAGACCATGGTTTGCAAAAGTTGACTATTATTAAGTTGATTACTGCATAAAAACATCAAAGGAAAAATGCGTATTTATGTTACAATAATAATTACGTTATTTAGGAATTTCAATTATAAACATATGTGTAGTAGTATACCTTCAGTTCTAATTCATATCCAGCTGAATTCAATACGATCTATAAAATTTGAAATTGAAGCAACAATCTTGTGGCTTAAGCAAATAATTAGAAATACAATTCTAAAATTTAATGCAATAAAATATACACAAGATCCACCGTAAGTAAGCAAATTCTTTCTCAATAATGTTTGTCCTTCACAATGTATCCACGTTCAACATAAATTTCAATAATTATTTTACATCTCGATACTTTTCATTTTTTCTTTCATTGCATATGATTTGTATGCATTATTGAATGTTAAAATATAATTCAAAATATACACATATGAAAAGTAAATCAATATAAAATCAGACGATGTATTTATTATTTCGGTATATATAGAGATTAAAACATTTACCTTGTACTTGATACATGTAAGACATGATAATATAATATCTTGACGAAAAGTAGTTGATCTTAAAAAACGAAGCAAAGTTTTATTTTCAATGGACAGAAAATAATCCATATTTATCACATAGGTACTTAAAGCTTATTTTGACACTATTAGAATTATATCAATATCTGTATGGTTTCACAGAGGAGACAGTCGATGCCACATCGTCGAGAACAGTCAAGTCCTACAGACACACCAGAACCTCATCGGGATGATTCTGCACTGACTGATGGTATGCAAAACATATTAAACTTTATACAGCCACATTTAGTATTCCTACTATTTGTAGCTCCTCTGGTTCAAAAGTTCATTTCGTCTATTTTCAATACTTTGTGTCCGGAAATGTTTTAATATTTCAATCTTCCTTAACCAAAATGAAGCTGTTCTTGACAGCAATCCTCCCTGAATAATCCTTTATAAAGAAAAAAAACTAAGAAGGCCATCAAATATTTTGCATTGTAACAAAGAACAGTAAATTTAATGTATCAAGACATTAAGTGTTTAGATCATCCGTGTCCATAAACGCCTCACAGATATTTGGGTAGATTTTCATGCCATACTTTTTAAATGTTAATAAACATGGACTCACTATTGTTAGTGGTATGTCTTATAATTTACACAAGTAAAACCTGGTAAAATATTAAGTATTTCAACTTTTCAATGGATGTAGAGGTATTAATTATTACTTATTTTGCTTTAGATTTAAATTACATATATTTCTTTAGATTTAAATTACATATATTTCTTTACTATAATTATGCTTCAGCCTTTATATAAAAATATACTGTTATAAAGGTTTAAGATTATGGTGCTTAACGCCACTTTCAACAATATTTCAGTTATATCGAGGCTGCCCACCGACCTGCTGTACGATACTGGCATACTTTACCGCATAATGGTGTACCGAGTACACGTCGTCATGACCGTGATTTGAACTCACAACTTAAGTGATTGGCACTTATTGCATAGGTAGTTGAAGATCCAACTACCATATTATCACGATCAGGACGGTCCACGGTAATACAACAAAATGAAATTGTCGATGCTATATTTGCCATTATGTAATTAGTAAAAATACCTCCATTTAAACAAGAAAAGCATCATATATAAATCATTACTTGAGCGAATTAAATATACTGTCTCTATCAAACTATTGTTCTTCTGTTCTTTTAGTTTGCAATTATTTGTTATAACATTTGTGATAGGGGTTGTCGTTCTTTCATTGTCATTCAGATCGAAAATCTGACGCAGAGGGTGATGTAGTAAAATCGATTACAATGTATCTTATAATGGTAAACACTACATTCTAGAAATCTGATATTTTTTTAAATACTAGCAATGAGTTTCCGTCCGTGCTTACTCTCTCTCTCTCTCTCTCTCTCTCTCTCTCCGCCAGCAAAACACCACGAACTATTCACATTCGTACATAAAAAATACAATAGCACATATTTGGTATATACTGTTATTAGGATCTTCTATGTTTTTCAATTACTGATTGTTTTTAAATTTACGTTGAGTTTTGTACATTTCAGATAGGATCGACAGTAAAGAAGGCTTTGATTCTAGGCAAGAAAAAACATCAAGTAGTTTAGTAAGTTTTTTAGTCTGTAAGCTACAAAAACATTGAGAATGATTGCAAGTCTGATACCAGCTTTTATTGAAGTGACGTTAATCAAATGTGGATATTAAAAAAACCTCATAAGATGTAGTTCTAGATCTTAGTATGTTTGTAACAGCATCAAATCTTTTGATTTTTCTACCTTATATATACCACCATTCCACATATGCTACTAAAATCTAAGATTAAAGAACTATCACACGTTGCTGTTCAAAGAAGGACGGAGATAAGTAGAGATAAGTCTTACTTTGTCAAGAGCAATTCAAAATCTAATAAGGAATATAAACAGGACGAGATTATTCAAATGTAAGATTTTTTATCCACAACATATATTTGTCCAGTTTGGTGGACGAGTGTTTCAACAAACGATTGGTATTCCCATAGTTGCAAACTGTGTTCCGCTACTCGCCATTTTGTTTCTACACGCTTCAAGGGCTTCTCAATAATAAAGATTAGTCGAAACTTTTAATTCCAGCTTCCGCTATATAGGTGATGTTCTGTCACTGAACAATTCTCGACTAGGTGATTATCTGCATCTAAACTATCAAAATGAGCTTGAAGTGAATGATACCACTGACACTCAGCAGTCTGCTTCTTACCTTGACCTTCATCTTGAAATCGACGACGGAAGAAGGTTGAAAACAAAACTCTACGACAAACGTGATATAGTTGAGATACAACATCTTGATTAGTTATATATCAATGTATGACGTTTTAAGTGGAATAAAATAAACAAGTACTGACTCCGATTGGATGGGATTGGGATATGCACATATATGTACACGTGTATGTCTGTGGCTATCCCCTCCATATTCCCCCAAAAATGTATGAGTTTGACAATTGCCCTTGACGAGGTGTATTGGGTGCTGTGTGGTATTCCTGGAGTACTACGGTTTCCCCATTAAAAAAAACTTGCCCCAACAATTTAACAATTGTTGATTGTTGTCTGCTGAAGCATACTTAAATAAGGGTAATAACACAATTATCGAACACCGAGCAATCTTCCAAAGGGAAAGACAAAACTCATATGTCAACAAACAGACAAAATCAGTCAACAACCAGAAAACTGGGAAAACCGCAATGGCTCTGACTTGGTACATGCATTTCCAAAGAAATGGTGGGTTAAATCAGATTTTACGGCGCCAACCCCCTCGCTTCCATTACGGTTAAAAGGTTCCGGTTGTCACTATAACAGCATTTTTAACAATAAAAATCATAAACCTAATTCAATTAATTCTTAGATATATAATAAACACTTATCAGTAAATTGTAATATGAGGTATATCAACAAACAGCCACCAAATGTATTATAAATACTGTGGTAAATCCATCTGTCCGAAGTGAGGGTCTTGTCTCCACAAATTTTCGTGTTTTGCGTTTCTTCAACCCTTGGCAGACAATGAAAAAAGCTTATAGATTTAATCTCGTAAGAGCTAGCAAGAGAACTAATTATTTTCTCATCGACATCATCCTAAAAACATTAATTACACCTTCTATGTTTTATCAGTAACAAATTTAATTAAATGTCATTTAATTGGATCAGACAACGGTTCCAAGTACTATTTATTGTTTTGACCCTGTATTTAAGGTAAAGGTCAAAATACTCTAATACACATTCTTGTATAGAAACAAACATGCTTGATATTTATTCCATTCACATCACGTTTACTAAGTAAATACAATATAATTACGAGAAACAAAAGGCATGACTACTGAAATTGATTGTTAAGAATGGTATTTATTTCCAGATTGACTTTGAACACCGGGGCTCCCTAAGTAGAACAAAGCATGTAACAATAGAGTCTAGGGTATTAGACTTTCTCAATAGATGTATTATTGGTGAAGGGCATTGTTTGTTTAATTAATGCATGTGTTTATCTTGTGAATTATGTTGCATGTTTATGTCGGTGTTTACGATAACGTTATTTTCATGGCTGCACGAAATGAAAAAGGTGTCACTTTTTTTAATTGTATACACGGGTATAATATATACATACATCTACCTGCTTTGATAATTTTAATTCTTTCACAACACAGAATACACATGTGAAATTGATCTGTTTTACGATATATCAGGAAATATCATTGGTACAACTAACGCCATATCGGATTTTCTTCAATTTCGTTATGAATAATCTCGACTGATGCTGTTTAACGTCAAATGAGCGGTATTTCTGATGTTTTCATACTTGCAAAGAATAAACAACATAAACAAAGTGGTGTCTTTGGGATGAACCTACCTATGCTTAACTAGCAACGTGCCGCTAACGACCAATCAGATCAAGCTGTTGCTATTAACAGCTGCTGCAAGTTGCCTTTCACCCACAAGGAACGTGACATTCTCCAAACACGAGAACTGATGCACTTCCTGTCCTACGAGTATTTGATTAGTTTCACACACTCAGCAGACTCCCATTTCGGAGGGGTGGTAGCCCGAAGCGGAGAGGATATATCATGTTTTCACACCCCGGAATATCAGAGACAAATACTTAAATAACATTAAATTATCATTAAACAATACATTTTTGGTTTTTCTCATATATATGAAAATAGGTAAAGATCAGCAACACCTCCAAATACATAGTTTACCTTCTTTATACAAACCTAATTTTATCTTCATTATTATGGATATACGTTTGTTCAAATGCAAAATTATTTCATATCTATGTAAACTAGTGGACAAAGCAAAATTGACAATATACAATGTATTGTTTACAGTCTACAAAGATAAAGAAGATAACTTGTCTCAAAATATTGAAGTAGTAGATTGAGACAAACGAGATTAACGTTAGGCTTTGTATTCTTCAAAAGGCGAAGCACTCACTAACGTCGGCCATTTTTCACAATGAGATCTGTACTTCTAAGTCATGGACTTGCGTCATATCTGTGGTTTCATCCGGGTACTCCAGCTTCCTCCACCAATAAAACAGACCGCCACGATATAGATGAAATATTGTTGAAATTGGTGCTAAACGCTACAACCACAACCACCCTCAATATATTCAACAAGATAAAAGAAAAGCTGATACAAACAAAATACAACTGTACTTTTGCCATAGATCTACTTATATAAAAGTGATTTTTAGAATTGTCCCTTGTTTTTTTTCTACAATACACCAAAAACATATTATTTGTAAAATACAACAAAAGTGCTATTTTTTTTTCTTAAATGGATTTTGTAGTTAAAATGGTATTATAGCTAACATAGATATCCATTGTTGATTACTAATACATTTATCTCAATCATATTATTGTATATTGAATAGGCCATAAAGGAGCAAACGACTGAGGAAGACGACACAATAGTGTGTAAGATTAAGACGCTGACAAAAGGAGACGTCTTTGTGAGTATAATCAATCTGTACCATTGTAAAAACTTCGCGCACATATTTGTTTAAAAGCAATGTACTTTAATAAATGTATTAGACGACCTGGTGTGTTAGACTGATAATAATTATTATACGACGCGTCTGTGTACTGTTCCAATCAAAATTGGTTGCATCATTCGATTGAAAAGAAAACGTTAAAATTGATGGTCCACAATATAACCAACCACAACACGAATAATTTTTCTAACAATCCTCAAACTCAAAGATAGACACAAAAATGAGATGTCAGAAGCGAATGGAAAACTAGGCACGTACTAGCTTGGAATAGGCAGAAATCTGTTGCGTGGTTTAATCGGACCTTATTTCAAATATGAATGTAGGTAAAGGGATGTTTTAAAATAATGTTTTCAGATACCTGAATATTTGTTTATGATGGTTTTGTGTCAATTGTCAATTAGGATTAGATTATTATCATTATTATTAATATTCATATAAAAATCTTGCTGGAAGCCTCCCTTTAAAGGAATTATATTGTAATAAAACGAAAAACAAAAAAATAGCACAGTCGGAACAGTTCTAAAATAACACACTGTCGGAACAGTTCTAAAATAGCACACTGTCGGAACAGTTATAAAATATCACACTGTCGGAACAGTTCTAAAATACCACACTGTCGGAACAGTTCTAAAATACCACACTGTCGGAACAGTTCTAAAATAGCAGACTGTCGGAACAGTTCTAAAATAACACACTGTCGGAACAGTTCTAAAATAACAAACTGTCGGAACAGTTCTAAAATAGCACACTGTCGGAACAGTTCTAAAATAGCACACTGTCGGAACAGTTCTAAAATAACACACTGTCGGAACAGTTCTAAAATAACACACTGTCGGAACAGTTCTAAAATAGCACACTGTCGGAACAGTTCTAAAATAGCACACTGTCGAAACAGTTTTAAAATAGCACACTGTCGGAGCAGTTCTAAAATACCACACTGTCGGAACAGTTCTAAAATAGCACACTGTCGGAACAGTTCTAAAATAGCAGACTGTCGGAACAGTTCTAAAATGACACACTGTCGGAACAGTTCTAAAATAACACACTGTCGGAACAGTTCTAAAATAGCACACTGTCGGAACAGTTCTAAAATAACACACTGTCGGAACAGTTCTAAAATAACACACTGTCGGAACAGTTCTAAAATAACACACTGTCGGAACAGTTCTAAAATAGCACACTGTCGGAACAGTTCTAAAATAGCAGACTGTCGGAAAAGTTCTAAAATAGCAGACTGTCGGAACAGTTCTAAAATAACACACTGTCGGAACAGTTCTAAAATAACACACTGTCGGAACAGTTCTAAAATAGCACACTGTCGGAACAGTTCTAAAATAGCACACTGTCGGAACAGTTCTAAAATATCACACTGTCGGAACAGTTCTAAAATAACACATTGTCGGAACAGTTCTAAAATAACACACTGTCGGAACAGTTCTTGAAATAGCACACTGTCGGAACATTTCTAAAATAACACACTGTCGGAACAGTTCTAAAATATCACACTGTCGGAACAGTTCTAAAATAACACACTGTCGGAACAGTTCTAAAATAGCACACTGTCGGAACAGTTCTAAAATAGCACACTGTCGGAACAGTTCTAAAATAGCACACTGTCGGAACAGTTCTAAAATAGCACACTGTCGGAACAGTTCTAAAATACCACACTGTCGGAACAGTTCTAAAATAACACACTGTCGGAACAGTTCTAAAATAACACACTGTCGGAAAAGTTCTAAAATAACACACTTTCAGAACAGTTCTAAAATAACACACTGTCGGAACAGTTCTAAAATAACACACTGTCGGAACAGTTCTAAAATAACACACTGTCGGAACAGTTCTAAAATAACACACTGTCGGAACAGTTCTAAAATAACACACTGTCGGAACAGTTCTAAAATAACACACTGTCGGAACAGTTCTAAAATAGCACACTGTCGGAACAGTTCTTGAAATAGCACACTGTCGGAACAGTTCTAAAATAGCACACTGTCGGAACAGTTCTAAAATAACACACTGTCGGAACAGTTCTAAAATAGCACGCTGTCGGAACAGTTCTAAAATAGCACACTGTCGGAACAGTTCTTGAAATAGCACACTGTCAGAACAGTTCTAAAATAACACACTGTCAGAACAGTTCTAAAATAACACACTGTCGGAACAGTTCTAAAACAGCACGCTGTCGGAATAGTTCTAAAATAGCACACTGTCGGAACAGTTCTTGAAATAGCACACTGTCAGAACAGTTCTAAAATAACACACTGTCAGAACAGTTCTAAAATAGCACACTGTCGGAACAGTTCTTGAAATAGCACACTGTCGGAACAGTTCTAAAATAGCACACTGTCGGAACAGTTCTTGAAATAGCACACTGTCGGAACAGTTCTAAAATAGCATACTGTCGGAACAGTTCTAAAATAGCACACTGTCGGAACAGTTCTAAAATACCACACTGTCGGAACAGTTCTAAAATAGCACACAGTCGGAACAGTTCTAAAATACCACACTGTCGGAACAGTTCTAAAATAACACACTGTCGGAACAGTTCTAAAATAACACACTGTCGGAACAGTTCTAAAATAACACACTGTCGGAAAAGTTCTAAAATAACACACTTTCAGAACAGTTCTAAAATAACACACTGTCGGAACAGTTCTAAAATAACACACTGTCGGAACAGTTCTAAAATAACACACTGTCGGAACAGTTCTAAAATAACACACTGTCGGAACAGTTCTAAAATAACACACTGTCGGAACAGTTCTAAAATAACACACTGTCGGAACAGTTCTAAAATAACACACTGTCGGAACAGTTCTAAAATAGCACACTGTCGGAACAGTTCTTGAAATAGCACACTGTCGGAACAGTTCTAAAATAGCACACTGTCGGAACAGTTCTAAAATAACACACTGTCGGAACAGTTCTAAAATAGCACGCTGTCGGAACAGTTCTAAAATAGCACACTGTCGGAACAGTTCTTGAAATAGAACACTGTCAGAACAGTTCTAAAATAACACACTGTCAGAACAGTTCTAAAATAACACACTGTCGGAACAGTTCTAAAACAGCACGCTGTCGGAACAGTTCTAAAATAGCACACTGTCGGAACAGTTCTTGAAATAGCACACTGTCAGAACAGTTCTAAAATAACACACTGTCAGAACAGTTCTAAAATAGCACACTGTCGGAACAGTTCTTGAAATAGCACACTGTCGGAACAGTTCTAAAATAGCACACTGTCGGAACAGTTCTTGAAATAGCACACTGTCGGAACAGTTCTAAAATAGCATACTGTCGGAACAGTTCTAAAATAGCACACTGTCGGAACAGTTCTAAAATAGCACAGTCGGAACAGTTCTAAAATAGCACGCTGTCGGAACAGTTCTAAAATAGCATACTGTCGGAACAGTTCTAAAATAGCACACTGTCGGAACAGTTCTAAAATAGCACAGTCGGAACAGTTCTAAAATAGCACGCTGTCGGAACAGTTCTAAAATAGCACGCTGTCGGAACAGTTCTAAAATAGCATACTGTCGGAACAGTTCTAAAATAGCACACTGTCGGAACAGTTCTAAAATAGCACACTCTCGGAACAGTTCTAAAATAGCAGACTGTCGGAACAGTTCTAAAATAACACACTGTCGGAACAGTTCTAAAATAGCACACTGTCGGAACAGTTCTAAAATAACACACTGTCGGAACAGTTCTAAAATAGCACACTGTCGGAACAGTTCTAAAATAACACACTGTCGGAACAGTTCTAAAATACCACACTGTCGGAACAGTTCTAAAATAACACACTGTCGGAACAGTTCTAAAATAGCACACTGTCGGAACAGTTCTAGAATAACGCACTGTCGGAACAGTTCTAAAATACCACACTGTCGGAACAGTTCTAAAATAACACACTGTCGGAACAGTTCTAAAATACCACACTGTCGGAACAGTTCTAAAATAACACACTGTCGGAACAGTTCTAAAATAACACACTGTCGGAACAGTTCTAAAATACCACACTGTCGGAACAGTTCTAAAATAACACACTGTCGGAACAGTTCTAAAATAGCACACTGTCGGAACAGTTCTAAAATAACACACTGTCGGAACAGTTCTAAAATAACACACTGTCGGAACAGTTCTAAAATACCACACTGTCGGAACAGTTCTAAAATAACACACTGTCGGATCCGTTTTTAAAGAAGCACACTGTCGGAACAGTTCTAAAATAACACACAGTCGGAACAGTTCTAAAATAACACTGTCGGAACAGTTCTAAAATAACACACTGTCGGAACAGTTCTAAAATAGCACACTGTCGGAACAGTTCTAAAATAACACACTGTCGGAACAGTTCTAAAATAGCACACTGTCGGAACAGTTCTAAAATAACACACTGTCGGAACAATTCTAAAATAACACACTGTCGGAACAGTTCTAAAATAACACACTGTCGGAACAGTTCTAAAATACCACACTGTCGGAACAATTCTAAAATACCACACTGTCGGAACAGTTCTAAAATAACACACTGTCGGAACAGTTCTAAAATACCACACTGTCGGAACAGTTCTAAAATAGCACACTGTCGGAACAGATCTAAAATACCACACTGTCGGAACAGTTCTAAAATAACACACTGTCGGAACAGTTCTAAAATAACACACTGTCGGAACAGTTCTAAAATCCAATAGAAAAATCGTAGAAAGGGGTAAAATCAATACCTTTAACATACAAAGACATTACCGCTCACTTTCCTGGTTCGGTATAAGCACTTCAATAAAAAGTTCCGGGGTTAAATCAGTTAAAATCCAAATGGCTTGAGTATAGTTACCTAAAACAAATTGGAACAAGGACACTTCATTCCTCTTCCCGACCGACAAATAACTTTTATTTAAATTAGTCGATAGAATAACTACGAATGTATGTAAAAAAATGTTTCATGACAATATTATATAAATAGTAACCAAATTAAAAAAAAAATTAAATACTTCGTGGATACAATGATGCTATATTATCATGTTGCATTATTAATTTTTAGGGTTTAGAATATATTGTTTTTGATGAAATGGATGACAAAAATCAACCTGGTTTCGTACTAAAGAGTAATGGAAGCGAGTGTCTAATGATACACAAAAAAGTTTATAGAGACCTTATCAAAGATGACTTTGATCTTAAAGAAAAGCTCCGAAGTGATGTAAGTATTCTTATAAGACAGTGAAAAATGCCGAACATCCAGAACAAAATAAATATCCAGATGGAATGAGCAAATACAAACATACTTTTTTCTTTTGTACATTGCTTTTTGAGTGGAAGCGAATCTGTGCAGGTTCTTTTTTTTTATTATTGTTTATGAATAGAAAGTTTAAACAATGATGGTAAAGAATCCCACCAATGTCAAAAAAACGAACAATCACTTCACCTCACACCATTGAATTTACAAAAGACAACCAATTTTGTCGTTGAAAATCCATGTAAAATCCATGTAACGGCTTGGGACAGGCAGCAAAATGTGGGGTTAATCGGATCCAAACCATATCCATATCATATCCAAACCATAAACCATATCCATGTTTGTTTACACCTGTATTATCCAATTATCACTGTTTAACCTTTCTTTTCATAAAAAAATGGAAATAAAATAAAAACACAGCATAATGATCGGACTTTATATGTATCTGGTGTTTCGTTCATGACATTCTCATTCTGTGTAATTATAAACAAAAAGCGAACAAAGAGAACAAAGAGAACCCAGAAAAGAGTAACAAGTTTCAGTTTGAGATTATTAATGTGTTTTTGTGATGTTTGTGTTTGCTTTGTATTAATCTTGGTTTCTATAATTGGAATGGTCAACAGTCTCACGTAGGAGTTCATTGTATAATATATTTCTTAATTTTAAGCAATTCAATCATTATAGGAACCGTCGTGGTGTTGATCGTATCGTAGTTGGATTTACAACTACCTGTGCAATCATTGCCTATTATCACTAAAGTTTTGAGTTCGAATACCGCTCACGGCGAGATGTACTCTATACAACATTATGTGATAACGTTTGGCAGTGACTTGCGGCATGTCGGTGGCTTTCTCCGGTTTCCTCCACCAATAAAACTGACCCCCAGAATGTAACTGAAATATTGTTAAAAGTGGTGTTAAATACCATAACCACCATCCTCCATCATTATAATAATGGTAGATATTATAGGATATCACATTTCGAATGACGCTGAATCACGATAATATAGTTAACATCAATAGGAAGCGATATTAGCAATAACACATTGCAATGTGCAGCAAGACCAGCATAATTCGATAAAGAACGTGATGAGCAGGACAAATAAAAATTGCAGAATACTCTACCAGTGTTCAAATGAAGATTTACTTGATTTCTATGTCAACTGTATAATGTAATTTTAACATGTTTTCTTTCAAGATTAACACTTTATTCGTCCATAACAGTTTTAATCTTTAAAATTGATGACTAAATTAATAGTTTCAGAAATCACTCAACACAGGATAATTATCAACTGTATTATATATGCATTGTGATTTAAATGAAACAGAAAAAATACGTTCTAATTCCAGATTTTCCGTATTTTATTAATTTTCTTGAAGCAATATTCGTTAGGATTATGTTAATCCCCAACTTCATCATAATCCTCAATTTTATCACTATGACATATAATCTGCTTTTCACTATTTAATGAATGAGAAAAATGTCTTTTGTAGGTTTCACCTTATCCCGAAGAGGACGAATTAACAGCAAATTTTCTTGTAAGGACTAACTGGGAAGTGCATAAAGATATTCTTCTTAGCAATGTTATGGCAGAAAAGGCTAGACTTAGGCCTAAAAAACATGGACAAAAATATGCTCCAATTAGATTGAAATGAAAGTTGAAATATGTAGTATTACTTTAAAAACAGTGACACTTGCTATTATCAACAGGACCTACAATTTCAGAATCGTTTTTTACCAACACATAATAATAATTGGCACCAAGTTGTATTATATGTTTAAAATACAGCGAAAAAGGTAGAAAGATATTATATCCGTTGTTGCTTTCTATTAAGTTCCCGAGGGTATCATCTACACAGTAGTCAGTGTTTCGGCACTGATGTGGTTTACTAGATATATTTACTGACATTCACAGTTCCTAAATGATAGAACATATGGTACACAAGATGAAGAAAAACAAAGCAAAAACACAACATAATATGTATTGGACACCACTATGCGCAAGCAAACACAAATTACGTAAATAAGACAGGCGCCCTCCTACAAACAACTGGAGGTAAGAATTAAGGTTATTATCCCTCAGACATAGATGATCTTAGCTGATTTTTACTGTCCTATTTAGACACTTTGGTTTTCTTGCTCACAAAGAATATTAAACTTATTTGGCTTTCCAATCTGTCCATTTTGAGCGTACCTGATGAAGGTAAATTTGAAATCTACGTTTTGATTATTCCAGAAACGCATCGTGCTCACTAAATTAGATATCTACGTTTTTATTTCATAGCATAGAACGTGCATGATTGAGCAACACGAACCCCATTAAAATCCGGAGGTGAACTTAGGTCCTCCAGAAGGGTAATCAGTTCTTGCTCCACTAGTGGCACCCGTCATGTTTCTCTAGCTATAAATCCGGTGATATGTCATGAATGAGGAGATGACCGGGTAGTGCTTACGACAAGTGGAACATGTCAGTGGTAATTTGTGACACTGGTATTCCGTAACGGTTAATCAAGTCATAGTGGCGACCGTAAAACCTTCGAAGTGATGACTTCAACTTAGCCAATCGGAATTCTTGGTTCAGTACCTTACTTGTTAGCTGCAACCCCCTATCAAAGAAATCCTGATAGGAATATCGGATCAACTGAGATATATATACTCCATATGCAGGTGTTGCTGGAATGTTGTTACATATAAATGGAAAATTCACAATGGGAAAATTGAAATCATCTCGTTTGTCGTAATGTTTCGTTCTTAACCGACCCTCACTGTCAATTTCGAGGTGTAGGTCAAGATATCAAACAAACCTAGCTCTATCTGTGGTATCCTTTATTTCAAACTCAAAGAGATATCTGCGGTCAACAAAGTCACAAAAGTGTCGGGCTAGCTTATTTTTGTTTATCTTGGGAAGTCCCTGTATACAGGAACAAATCGGTATGAAGAGGTGCACAGTTTGCACCCATAGGTATGCCGAATGTCTGTTGAAAACTTTAACTTGAGATAATCAAATGATTTCTACATAGACTTATTGCATTGGTAACGTTTTAATTATATGCTATATGATAAATTGTTTGTGAGCTTGTATTCAAATAATGCTGACTATATTATATGTGACAAACACTAGAATGTAGATCATTTTACAAAGAGGAGGTTTTTACACATAAACCTAGCACAATCCCGTTGCCGTGAATGTGCCAGTAGTGTTAGCGGTTATATATATATGTGTTAGAAATATAAATGTTTGCCCCTGCGATTTTTCGAATGGATTCAGAATTGTTTTGACAGTGTGGTATTTGTTCCTCCATTTTATTGTCTTGTACTTGTTGATACTTCTGACAAATACACCAGAACATATTCAAATTCTGAAATAATACGGATCGACAAACAAGATAGAAATTATTTTCTGTCTCATATCTTGACAGAAACATGAACGATTTTAGAGAATAAATTAATCTAAGAGAATAATATTAAAATTTTCCTTCATTTTTATACTGATGACAAGTTGATTACACTATAATTACTGAGTTTGTCTTTGACAACAAGTTTGTAATATATAAACTCTTATTCATTTAGGTCATTGATGACTTCTCTTCGTCTGAAAATTCATTGTCCTTCAGTTCAATAATAACATCTATTGGTTAGTAACTGTCCTATAATTAGACCCATGGAAATGCTACGAGCAATTACCCGAATTGAATCTAAAGCAAAAGAAAATCGAATAACATTCGACGTGGATTCATAAAGATCTTGGTGTCAAAAAGTTCTTCATTTGCAAACAATTTGTCATTCAAGATGCCTATCACTATGTTGTTATATTGATTGGAGCTTTAGAAAGCATTGAAATGTAAAGTACTCTATGAAATATTGAAAAATAATGAAGAAGGCTTGAATACTTGGAGGAAATATCTTTTGATGTCGTAAGCTCTGGAATGCAATAGAAGTGTTTGTTGTTTTATAATTGAATTTGTCTAAGGTTATAGATTGTTCTGCGGTTAAGAGGCTGACAAAATAATAGTATATTGAATATTTAGTTGCATTATATAATTTGCCTTCAAGAACACACACTTTATGCGGTAATAATATATTGGCCGGATATATTTTAATTGAAATTTAATGGTATAAGCTCGCATGATTTGACCGGTCAAGCGATCTAGTATCATCACATTGCGTCCGTCTTCGTCTCTTGTAAATTATTCAAAATTCAACCTTCAACGAAACCTTAACTAAACTTAAATGAACTGAACCTGGCAGGGAATTGTGTCTTCTATTTCTGCTATGTATATCTATGCATACTGAGGAGTAGAAACTAAAAATAAATATCAATATATGAAATTTCAAATAGTGAATTAGTTCTACTAAGAAAAAGTTGCGTTTGTTAGACAGTGAAAAGTTTTAATGCTGTACATGTAGTTTAAAGAATACACTCAATAATATTTTATTCATCTAGCACAACTAGCGGATGGGATTTTGTTTGGAGGGGGGGAGGGGGTTGTACTACCCAGCAAAGAAACTAGGTCCTATTTCTATATATCGGCGTTCCCTCGGGGATCCTCGTAGTAGAACGAATATTTTGTAATGATTTTTTGTGTGATTTTCCTTCCAGAACTTGTGGCTCCTAATACGTTTTCGTTGATAGGGATTAGTGTTTAAAAGAAAACTACTGAACCAAAGTTTCTAGTGGCTAAGCATGGTCGCCATCATGACTTGTTTAACCGTTACGGAATATATACTAGTCAAAAAAGGAAACGTTACACCATAATTTTTAACTTTTTTCCAAATCCAGATTCTTTCATTTTGTTTCCTTTTCACGCTATGAAAAATAATGAAATATCTTTCTAAAATGTGCAAAATGGGCACTTTAAGATTTGACGTTATGTCAATTAACCAATTCAACGATTTTCATCATTTGTTAAATTTTACGACTTTACCGGTGTGTTCGAATCGAAACGAAGGTAATTAAATGTGTCATCCTTAATTGTAAACAAAAGGTCGCATCAAAAGAATCCATACTGTCAACGTAAGGTAATGCCCCGGCTACGTCAAAATGAAAGGGAACAGGCTGTTGGAATGTTACTGGCTGGAATGACACAAACCCAAATCGCAAACCATTTCAATGTGTCAAGAATGACAATTTACCGACTGATGGTTCGTCTGAGGGATACGGGCAATACGTCAGACCGTCCACGTAGTGGAAGACCGCGTGTGACGACCTTACGTCAGGACAGGCACATCCGATTTATTCATCTACGCAATCGCTTCGTTACAGCCGTGCACACAGCTAGGCTAACTCCTGGTAGAACCAATGTCCGAATTTCTGACCAGACAGTGCGGAACAGATTGCATCAGTGTGGCCTTCGTGCACGACGTCCTTTGAAAGGTTCAACGTTAAAACAATGTCACAGAGCTGCCCGACTACAATGGGGCCGTACTCGACACAGATGGAATCGCAATACATGGCAAAACATTCTCTTCTCAGATGAATCCAGATTTTGTTTGAAGTTTAGTGATGGGCGGGCGCGTGTTTACCGTCGTCGCGGAGAACGCTTCTCTGACGCTTGTGTACTGGAAACAGACCATTTTGGTGTGGTGGAGGTAACGTCATGATATGGGGTGGAATAAGCCATGTCGAACGAACTGATTTAAAAGTTATTGACGGTAATCTGAACGCAGCACGTTACAGAGACGAAATTCTTGCTCCTATTGTACTGCCTTTTCTACGTAGGCATCGTTTTAGTCACGTCTTTCAACAGGATAATGCTCGCTGTCATGTAGCCCGTGTATCGATGGACTTTCTGAATGACAATCATATCCGCACCCTTCCATGGCCTGCATTATCCCCGGATTTAAACCCCATTGAACATTTATGGGATGAGCTTGGGCGACGTGTTCGAAATGGCTTAAATCCACCGGAAACTTTAGATGAGCTACGACGGGCCCTTATACAGGAGTGGAATAACATACCACAAACATTCATAAGAAACCTGATCGGTTCCATGCGTCGTAGATGCCAAGCAGTGATAAATGCAAGGGGAGGACACACACGTTATTAACACTGTCAAACTCGTTTTTGATGTTATGATTTTCTCTTTTGTGGAAAATGACAAATTCTGTTGAAAAATGAAAAGTGTTACTTTTCTTACCTTTAAAGCATCATCAAGTTTTAATTTTTAATGCTTGATTTTATTTCGTGTTTGTTGAATAAAATATATTTATAAAAAAATAGGTGTAACGTTTCTTTTTTTGACTAATATATATGTGACAAATAACCACCGATATCTTCTGCCTGTCGTAATCATAATCCGGTCCTTTCCTCATTCATTACTTATCGTTGGCTTTGTAACCAAATAATTCCAGATAATAAATGTAATACGGCTGCTACCTTTCATTAGCACATGAGTTCACCTCACGGTTTTAGTGCAGTTCGTACGTTCTTTTGCTATTTTCTTTTGTTCATTACATACATTGTCTGTTCCTCTTCGATTTAAGCTTCTGATTATTTCTCTGATACATTTCTTACACTTTCAGAACATATGTTAGTTGGATTCGGTTCGTGTTACTCAATCTTTAGTTTCACGTGTAGTGTTTTGTCGAACAATGTACAAAATGTGTTTTTGTTATATATCAACTGGCATGTGTGTATCCTGTCCAAAAGTGGTCTTATTGTTAGACATTTTCTGATCGATATAAAAGATAAACTAATGATTAGTTCTGTTAATGACATATTTATACGATTTCAAAAGGAAAGGAATGAAATATATGGTGGAAAGGATTGTCACAAATTATTGACGTCCTTGGTTGTTATATAGCTTTAGCAGATGTTTATTTTAAGGAGTTGATTTTAAGCAATATTGTGGTCATTCTAAGGCCTGCTACATTTATATTTTAGATAATAGGAGACAGTTAAAGGGTTTTTAATTTTTCCGTTGTCAATGGCTACATTGTTATAAACAGGTAAATACCTAATTGTGGAAACACCTGTATCAGATACTCTCATAATCAAACGATTGGAAAGACAGATACATTGAAAGGATTTGTGAGCAAGTAAACCAAATGACCTAAACAGCCAAATAATTAGATTAAATCGGCAAGACATATCTGTTTGAGGGATCACGTCAGTAGCTTTGGTTTGTTCATTTTTCTAATTTAAAGAAGGTGATCAATGCAGGTTGATTTGTTTCTTAGAATATCTTATTATTGTCAAAGATATACTATTCAAGACAATACCTTAATGAACTGTGAAATACAAGTGTATTGTCTACAATTGAGTGCAATTTAATGAATAAAAAGTTTACTACAAATTTCTTGTACAATCATTTTCGTTCATTCTACTGTAAAATATATAAATCATAAGCAAATTGATGAATCTATCAAGCAAAAGGCTATTACGGAGCGCAATACAATGTTCATCGCCACCATGTAGTTTACAACTGGTAAAATACATTCTTCGATCGATTGAGCCATGTGAGACCCGTTGGCTCAGTTAGTACATATAATAAATAATGTAGGTACTGGGATGGGTCTCTGGAAGTATGTTTTGAATGTCACAACTGAAGGGGTATGGAATGGACAGAGTCGTATAACGTTACCACGAAGAGCTGTTGTAAGCTAGCGTTTACGTGCAAATAGCATTATTGCAGGGAATAGTCACACAAATTCACGAAATCAATTTTCTCATTAATTGCTCTGAGTTTCGATTATTTATGTAAAAACGTATTATATTATCAATACAGTATATTGTGAAACTACATAAAGCTGAATTGGATTGTGCTAATTTGCCCGTGATGACTGCTTAATTTGAATTGTTCGTGTGCATTTGACAAAAAGGGGGAACACATATTCATTTATTATGTCATTATTCATGTATTTTTCGAAAAAAGATTATAAAAAAACATTCAATTGAATTCTTGAATTAACATTATAATATTTTCCTTTCGTTTTCATATTAAGTTACTTTTTATGTGTATTTTGATCAATTTCCGAATTGCGTTTTTTGTTTCTGATTGGTAGGTATAAATTTATTGTATCCCCACCTAGCACCGAGTTTGCATTATTCTTATGATTTCGTGTGAAATAACATATTTTGAACCTGAAAATATTGTGCATGGAAACATTACATTTATACATATGACCAATAGTAATAGATGCTCTAAATACCGTAAGGGACGTTGTGGTCGAGATCGTATGCAATCAATGCCTATTACCACTGAAGTTCGAATCACGCTCAGGCGAGGTGTATTCGATACAACGTTTCTCCTGGTACTCCTGTTTCCTCCACCAATAAAACTCACTACCACGATATAACGGAGATATTGTTGAAAGTGGCGTTAAACACCATAACGCTAGATAACGCAACAATCTACAATTCAATGCCCTTTGTCGCATTAATAAAAATTTCGCACCAATTTCAGAATTGACAGTGCACAACTGCTGTTTAAATCTATCTGACTTTAAGGTTTGTGTATATGCCCTTGGTATTAACTTTATATCAAAAGGAGCAACACGGCAATGTAGTCTGTGTAACTTGCAATTCCACACACAGTCTTTCATCCATAATGCAGTTAATACAATTGACAGATACCAGATATATAAGCTTATTGGCAACTTGTAATAATTGGTATAAATGTATATCCATCATGTAGGAAATGTCTTGGTGTGTTGAGAAACTTTGTATGTAGCAGGATACAACTGGGGTAATTCCTAGTCCATATATTGTAACGGATGCCACTAGTTGAGCAGGAACTGTTTACCCCTGGTTTTTGGTAGGGTTCGTGTTAATCGATCTTTATGTTTTATGTGTATGTTTTGTAGATCGTTGTTTGTCCGTTTGTCTTGTTTCTTTTGGACATTGCGTTGTCTGTTCTTCGTAGATTTACGGATTCTGATTACACCTTTGGTATTTTCAAAATCTTCTTGTATTAGAGAAACCATACATTGTCGGTTTATCTCTACACCATTATTCAACACCAGTTTCATGTGATCCATCTTGAATTTATTTATTTTATGCAGTATCATTAACATTCTAGTCTTTTGAACCCACATGGTGTGTGCATTAATCATGATGACAGCACTGATGTACATTGTACGTAAAAGTCACAGTGAGTGGAAAGGCTCGTGTCAGAACTGACTTACGTAGAACTGCTACTTATAACTTAATACATTGCTGCTTGAAAAGATCAGTGACTTGTGTCTCATTCATTTGACAGGTACGTTAGGACTGGAGAAGAGTTTGAAGATACCAAAGGGGTAATCAGAATCCGTATATCGAAGAACAGACAACACAATGGCCAAAAGAAAAAGTACAAACAACGATCTACAAAACATACACACGATGATATGGTATATTCACTACACCACAGGCGCTTGTGTAGAGTCAAAAATATGCTCGCTATGTACCTAAAATACCACAAGGCCGGACTCACTCCTACTACCCCTGTCTCTTCAATCGCTATTTCCCTTGTCAAAATGTCGATAGGACGCAAATCGCATACTAATTTGCGTAATGACATGATTTTTCATCAAGGAAAACCCGTTTTTTTTATATCTTCCTACCATCTACACCCCCATACTGACAGATAATCCTGAGATTTTGTTGACAATGGACACCTAAGTGGCAGCAAAGCGAAAGTAGGTGATGTGCGACATATTTCCGCCTTTCGGTCGTTCTCGGGTTTTATCATATATAATTACTAAACACTAGAAACATTACAAGGCGCCAAAATATGACTGACGAAATGAATGAAAACTTCAGTACTTCTTGGTATGCAAATAATACTAAAAGTAAGGCATAGGAAATAATTGTATTTAAAAACATTATAATTATACAGAAACAATACTGATAATAATAAATTCAGTAACATAATTTTTTTCTAATGTCATATCAAACTTTTTTTTTTTCCTGAAGAAAAGGGGGGATGGGGCTGAGATTATCAACTATCAATGATTTTTTTTTTAATCTTAACAAAATTGTTTTCTCAAAGCAAATGGATTAGATATTTGTAAAGAATAAATGATCAAAATTAGTGATTAGCCAAAATGACCTACCTAATTTTTAAGGAGAAGAATTGGGAATATTGTTTCCCAAGGTAAATTGAAGTTGAATGGACATTCGATCCAGTAAAGGAGTACGAATTACTGGACCAAACATCAAGTTTACAGGACATTCACATACTCCACAGAGGAGGTGCTCAGATTCCTACTGGTCTTTTGGTCCAGTAATGAATAACCTTTTACTGGACATTGTCACATGTCCGACGGATCTTGGGAATGACTGGAGGGAGGCAGGAAACAAACATATTTTTTTCCTGAATGTATTGAATGTTATTCCATTAAGTCCTGTTGCTCACATTCATGAAGAGATAAGCGTGAAAAAATAATTCTAAATTCAATCCTGGATTTTTCAAACTATGAGAGACCAACAATTTACCTTAATGAATCAAATAATGCAGATCTTCTTTCAATTCTATACAACCATGCCACCTTATATATTCCCACATTCATTACAAAACCATTTATCTGGTTCATCAAGGTCTTCAATTTTCAAACATTCGGCATGAAACCATGAATCACATCCATCACAACCAAGCACATTGTCCTCACATTCCCTTTTACACACTCCACATGGATATTTGGGTCCAGTTTTTCTCTTATTGTCCTTTTTTACCTCTCTTAGTAGGTCGCCTTCTCTTTGCTATTACAGGTGGGCTAACATTTGAAACCTTGGACTGAACTGCTGAAACCAAACCACTAGTACTGGCAACAGGTTCTATGCATTGTGCTTCAAGAGGTGCAAGATTTACATTTAGCCTACTTCCATCTGGTGACCCCAAATTTCCAAACGTTGAGGTATTCAGCATAGATTCAGAAGATGAAATGAACTCATGAAGTTTTTCTGATGTACTCATTTTTGATAATTTTTTTATCAAAACGACATTTATAAGCCAAACAAAGTTTTTGCAATTCAGCCTTAGTAAAAGTGCTTGATAGAAAATTTTCACTTTTTAGTATCTCAGATTGCAACCTTCTATGCGAAATCATTTTCCCTACAGATGTATCTTCCTTAATACTGGTAAAATTGAACAGGCTCAATTTACCACCAGTGCGGCCAGATTTTTCTCTCATTTTAATTTGCTTTCTGTGTGCTTCTGTTTTTTGGGATTTCATGTCTTTCAGGTAACCTTTCCTTAATTGGCAAAGACTCATCATACTATATTTGGAAATAAATTCATTTTGTAAGGTTTTGGCTTCTTCCTGGCTTATCTGTGTTGAAAATTGGCTGTTGAAGGCATTGAGCAAGGATTCATCTGTTTGCAGTTGTGATATAACAAATGAGTGGAAATTGGTGGCATGGATGTCAATATTCGCTGTTGTCTCCAAAAGCCTTATCTTTTTGTCCAATAGTAGAAAAAAGTTGAAGCATTTATCAGAGATATTTGTGAGTCCTTTCCTCACAATTTGCTTACGCATAATTTCATCTAATGATTCAGTGTCTTCAGAAGTTTCCAAAAGCTGATACTCAGTACTTTCTAATTTGTCTAATAAATCCAACTGCTTTCTTAGATTCAAATTCAGTTCTCTTTTCTTTTCTTTATACAAGTTTTTCATCAGCTTTGACTTTTTCACCCTTTTAATACTTCTTACACACCATCCGCCAATATACCTGATTTTGCCTCTCCCACCTGGGGATTCAGCATATGCAATGCCCTTTTCTTTTTCACCCTTTTCTTTTGCTTTCTGCTTAATCAAAGAAACACTGTGCTCCAAAGCCATCTTTTGAACTTCTGAACTAAGTCTAAACACAACATTCTGTCTGGCAGCTACATCTCCATCAAAAATATTAACCATATTCATCATTTTGTCTTGAATAAGAAATTTGTGTAGCTCCCTGTAAAAATCTGTGGTTGCCTTATTTGTCACTTTACCCTCAACAAATATTTTCTCCTTCAGAATCATAAAAGCATTCCAAAAATATTGAAGCAGTTTAACAGTATAACTAGAGCCTTTCATTTTTTCTATAACACTCATTTCAGATTTTTGTTCTGCTGTTTCACTAAATTTAGGTTGTACAGTCTTTAAAATCTGATCCGGATTAACACTTTCTGGTAGATGGTATGCAATGTTATCCTCATCATATGTTTCAATAAAAGAAACACATTTATCCATTTCCTCATCTTCATCTAGAAATATATCTTGTGGTTCATACGATGGGTCAAAAATTCCCTCAAGGTCGGATTCAGAACTTTGGCTGATCTCTTCGGTTTCATTCCTAGTGCAGCACAAAAGGTTATCATAAGGAACTTTTTGCGGTAACGAGTAAAAGTCCAATATATTGTCTGTTGGCTTTTTAAGCAATGCTTTATTAAAGTTTCTAACTTGCAGACCTTTATTGCAGGTTGCCCTACTGAGGGCAACATATATCTGCCCATCTTGATTCATCTTGCTGCAATTTACAGATACTCTATTCAAAGAGAGGCCCTGTGCCTTATGAACCGTTAAAGCAAAGCTCAATTTTAATGGAATGTGACGCCTACATGCAATATCTACATGTTTTTGTTTGTCATACACAGTGAAAGGAAATGCTGATAGATTGCATTGTTTGTTGATGGAAGGAAAGTGTACTTGAACAGAATTATCTTGCAGGTCTGTGACTATCCCCGTTAATCCATTCACCAAGTGTTCTGGTAAATTGACTGTAAGCATGACTGGGCAACTAACTTTCAATGGAAGTAGCTTCGGTGCCTGTATGGATGCCAAGTGTTTCTTTTCACCACTATCTTCAGCTTTGTACAGTTTGATTTCACCTGCAAAGGAAAACAAGTCCCTAATGGTAAATGCATTAATGTAATAAAACTAGTCTTTATAACTTAATATTTGAGCAGAAATGTGTACATTGCAAACCACAGGGGTTCTCAGGATGGCATGGACCCCCATTTATGTATATTTTGTCCCTCATTTTTGTGTGTCTAGAGTTAGATCCACCAATAATTATATAAAACTAGAACTGTGAGTGACCTCACTGAGTGATACCCCCCGCTTGCAATACTATGATGTTCAAACTTTGGAATACAGGTATATTAGCAAGTTACCTAGGAAAAAATCCAATACAAGTTGAATTATCTCCCCTTCTAAATTTAGACAGTAGGTTGTGTACTACATATGTGTAAAGTTTCATAAAAATCCAATAAGCGGTTTAGGAGGAGTTGCGTTTACAAGGTACATGGACGGAAGGACGAATAGGGTGATTCCTATATACCCCCCAAACTTTGTTTGCGGGGGTATAATTACTCTTTGCAGCAGGCTTGGCCGGGAAATACCAGTGTCGGGAATTCCCAGTGGTAATTACCGGGAAATACCGTCCTGGGAAATACTCCAAGTTTTAGCTCAAGTGGGAAATATGATTTTTAGATGTGATTAATTTCTTCAAAGTTGCTAAAAACTTAACATTTTAACACACAGTGTTGAAAATTACATCAGTTTAATAAATATGGGTATACAGCCTAGGTGTAGGACCATTAAGAAGGACTTCAGGCAACTTTTGAAATTGTAATCTTCATATAAACATAATATTTATACAAAAGACTTTTATTAAAAACAAGTTAAAACTGTCACCACAATTTTATATCTACACTTTTCAGTTCAATCATACAGTTTCAGAGTTCACCAATCTATTTTATCTTTCCCCCTTAACATTCTGTATCAAAAAACAAGCTTTCCTGCTTCAACAAGCCCAAGTCTATTTCTTAATTTTGACTGAATCATGCCAAAGTTTGAGAAGATTCTCTCAATAGCAGTGGAACTTGATGGCATTTCTAACAATAGCTGATTGTTTAGCCAGGTTGTATACATGTAATCTAATATCCTAAAGGCATTTCCTTTATACTATAATAATGACCAACTTTTTTAATTTGTTTTTACCTTACAAACTAATTAACACATCTTCAATAAGCTTTAGAAATCAATAAGTTCATTTTGTAAAGACAAACAATAAACATGTCAAAAGCAGGTCAGAATATGGTTTTAATCACTAAACAAAGGAGGTACAAAGTGAGGATTACAAGTAAAGAATAATTTTCTTAATATTTCTATCAAAATCAATATTTTTTTTAACAAATATCTATTTTATATATCTGTACATTAACACTATCCATTATTATTATACCCCCCGCAAACAAAGTTTGGGGGTATATAGGAATCACCCTGTCCGTCCGTCCATGTACCTTGTAAGCGCAACCCCTCCTAAACCGCTTATTGGATTTTTATGAAACTTTACACATTTGTAGTACACTACCTGCAGATGTGCATGAAGGAATATGGTTGCTATCCAAAATTTAAAAGGGGAGATAATTCAGCTTATACTTTCACGAAAAGGGGGGTCGTGTACTTGTGGCGACCCCTAGATGTATGCTCTTGGTTAGTTAATTTTGGAGATGGGATGTTGTCTCCTTGACATAACTCCATATCCGTTCATTTTTCATAGGTAACTTGCTAATATACCTGTATTCCAAAGTTTGAACATCATAGTATTGCAAGCGGGGGGTATCACTCAGTGAGATTACTCACAGTTCTATTTTTTTTTCTTTTCTGTAAGGCCAATATAGTTATATTTGTATCCATTAAAGATTTTTTATATGTAATTTTGGCCATACATGCAAAACATAAATATCAATTTAGAAGTTTCCTGTACCATTATATTTGCAAATTAAGAATCAATCTTATTTCCCAGTATTTCCTGGTAAATACCAGTATTTTCCGCCGTCCTGGGAAATATGAGTAGTTCCCGCTTTTTTGCCAACCCTGCTTTGCAGACGTTCAGCTTCAGCCATGAGGGCCATAATATAAGCTTCCAAAATAACAAGCCCATATAGCACAATATTAGTAGCTGCCAGTTAGCAGTTAGCACATGTGGTACATGTATATATGCAAGACATAATAGTGTTCTATGTTAAAGTGTCCCCCCGGACAATGTTTCATAGAGATTGTGATATGAATTTGAAAGTGTCCGGTGCTATGAAATTGTGTCCAATTATAGGGTTAGGGTAAGACATAATAGTGTTCTATGTTAAAGTGTCCCCCCCCCCCCAGACAATATTTTATAGAGACTGCGATATGAAATAGTGTCTGCTGGACACTAGCATATATATATGTAAAAGTGTCCGGCGGACACTTTGAACTAGAGGACACAATTAAATGCTACATGTACATATACAACACACATTATAAAAATAATTAGCTTCGTGGACTCCAAGCTCAAGATCATAGGAGTCCACAGCAAATTTAAGGGACCGCTAGCTGTTTTTAAAAACCCTGTTCTTTATTGTAATTGTCATTTACAGGTTATGTGCCAATATACATGTACATCAAAGTTCATCAGCATCTGAAGTATTTATTCTACATAAAGAGATAATTCATAGATATAAGGATGCATGTGCTCAGAAAAATATATCACCTATTGCAGATAAATCCCTATTGAGAGTATTCCATAAACTTTTCCCCAATATCTACAAATGTAGAACAGTTATAAATGGAAGCAGATAGGTCATTTATTTGGGTGTAGAATGGAAAACTCTACCATCAAGAACTTATATAGATCAAACGGACAGAAATAATCTACTGAATCCAAAATATCAGTGCCTGATCTTGAAACACTCTGCAACAATATTGATGACAAGTGATACAGTTTCTAATGGAGACATATTAATGAAAGAAATCATTCTGAATTTCAACAATCAAACCTGGTCACTTAAGGTAAGAGGCACTGAGATAGATTTAGAAAAACTTAGCATTTCCAATCATTTTGACAGCTCCAAAGAAAATCTGGATGAAATATTCTATGTAACCAGCAAAATAGATATTTGCATTGGATTAGAAGTGGTAAATAAGAAGCATATACCAGTACATGTCAGAACAGAAGAAATTTCATTCATCTCAAATGAGAACAGTTATGGCTTAAGAATGAGAAGTCATTCGTGTAATATAGTTTTAAACTGGTTAGCTATAGGTGAAACATGCAGAACTTGTATCAAAAATCTGAATAATTTCAAAAATGAAATGCAGGATCGACTGATCAATTTAAACAAATATGACAATAATGATCTCAGTATAATATTTGATGAAATATTTCCCGATTCGACAAAAGAAATGCAAGAATTTTTCATGGCACAGCACAATATATTGCATTCCCAAGTAAATAATGAAAAAAGGGTGTGGGACAAATCTGTAATAAAGACATGCCATGCTAAACATATGGGCAAGAAGTCCAAAAGTTTATCAAAATTTAGTTGATAGCAACATATTCAAACTCCCCTCTGGACGTCACTTGAGACGCTTTAAGAATTGTACTATTCAAAGACCTGGTATTTCAGAAGACATTTTGCACTGGATGCGAAATACAGCTGACAAAATTAAATTACAGGATTCAGGCTTTTATGGTGGCATTCTTCATGATGAAACCAAAATCCAGCAAGATTTGGTAATTAAAAAAAAAGGTGATGTAAGTGAAATTATTGGTTGGGTTGATACTGGTGAAGATTGTCAAAATTTACGAATTATAAAAGATAACAAAGTTGAACAGAAGTTGGCTACAGAGGTCTTACAAGTAACATTTCTAGGCCATACAGGCTTCCGATTTCCTTTAGTACATTATCCCACTGATGGTATTAAGGCATCAGAATTGTATATAATCATATGGGATGTGATATCCCATCTTCAATCTTGGGGATTTGTGGTTGATTTTGTAATGCAAGATGGTGGACAGCAAAACAGGGAGTTTACTAGACTCCATTTCCTTGAGGACCCAAAGGCTCATGAATTTATGACAAACCGTTTAGTACATCCAAATCAGAAAATTGGATTGTGTCAAGATTTTTCACACAATGTGAAAAAGTTGAGGAATGCTGTTCTAAGTAGTGGTATTCAACCCTTTCATACCAGACTTCTTACTAGAAATGATAAGGTAATAGTTTGAGACCAATGGTTCCAAGCTGCAAAATGGGATGAAAGAACAAATTCAAGACTGATTCATTATAAACTGACATCATCTCATTTACAACCAGATTCAGCGGAGAAGATGCGCAACCATCTTGCTGAAGATGTTTTAGATGAAAATATGTTAAATTTGCTAATATGTTATCAGAAATCGTTCCACAAAGGATCGGACCTTGATTCCGTGATAGAATTTCTGGAAAACACTAGTAAGATAATAAAGTTTTCAGGGATCCGCGTCCAATTGTGTCCATGTCTGATGGCAGAATACATGAAATAAAGCAGGTACTTATTTGGTTTCAGAGTTGGAGAGATGAGGTCTCAAGGCTCGAATCTCTGACAGCAAAACAGAAAGAAAAAATGCTTCCAAGTTCTAAGTGCCTTGATGATATTTCAAGTTGTATAAGTGTTTTCCTTAATGTCTGTTCAACTCACACTTCAAGATATAAGGGCCAAGGACTGACACCGTCTAGATTTAACTCCGACTTGGCTGAGAATATCTTTTGCCAACAAAGAGGATTGTATAATGGAAACTGTACAAATCCAAATTACTATTCTTATTGTAGCACCATGAATAACATCATTATTGGACAATCCTCGAAATCATCTGCTAGAAAATCTAATGCTGGCTTTGTACGAGCAGAACCATACTCCTTCAACGCTGATGTGCCAGTAGTTAAAAGAAAGAAATCAATTCGTGTTTGAATGAAATAATATTATCTAGAATAAGTTAATAGGCCAAGAATAAGAAATAAATGTGCTTCCACTAAAGTTGTATCCAGGCTACAGTATTATTGCATAAAGTTTTATCCAGGCTTCAGTATTATTGCACAAAGTTTTATCCAGTCTTCAGTATTATTGCATACAGTTTTATCCAGGCTTCAGTATTATTGCATAAAGTTTTATCCAGGCTTCAGTATTATTGCATAAAGTTTTATCCAGGCTTCAGTATTATTGCATAAAGTTTTGTCCAGGATTCAGTATTATTGCATAAAGTTTTATCCAGGCTTCAGTATTATTGCATAAAGTTTTATCCAGTCTTCAGTATTATTGCATAAAGTTTTATCCAGGCTTCAGTATTATTGCATACAGTTTTGTCCAGGCTTCAGTATCATTGCATAAAGATTTATCCAGGCTTCAGTATTATTGCATAAAGTTTTATCCAGTCTTCAGTATTATTGCATAAAGTTTTATCCTAGTCTGTCTGTGTGCATGTCCTTAAATTTGTTCCTGTTCATTAACATACATTGTAATGCAATTATGATAAATTTTTAAAAGTGGTAAGTACATGGGCAAAGTTCAATTTTGACCAGAATATCTCTTAAAATTTTGAATTGTCATATCACTTACTTATATGTAGATGCCTTGTCTGAGACAAGATCACCATGCTGTGAATACACTGAGCCATTGTTGAAGAGTGTTGGGTGAACTCTATATGAGACTATAGTTTCTGTATTTTGTGGATATTTTTCTCATGTAAATTTATCCCACATCTCAGTATTTCTCCTTCGAGGCTAAACATAATAGACTTGAAAGTCGAAAAATGCAGGAAAATCAAATCCTACAAAATAATCAGAGAGCTGCTTTTTGTGTGGCAGGTGGGAATGCAAATCTATCATTCAATTTTATCTGGCCTATGAGAATGATTTTCAATGTATATATGTGTATACTATTTTTGTAACAGACTCAAGTGTAAAAAAAATGGCTTGAACCACATTTAAGACCTTTCATACAGCAGAAAGATTTATTCCTAAACTTACCATCTATTTCCATTATTCTATCAGAATTCCACATTTCAACATCAAAATTTTCTGCGAATAAATGTACAGGATCTGGTCCCGGTGGCAAGGTTCATTTTATCTATTAAACAGGTTACAAGTCTCCTCAGTAACATTTCCACTGCAAGTAATAGAAACAACTTTTATTTCAACCTAAAATGTCACTTTTATAAAGAGTAGTTAGTATTCTTTGCATTTAGGCACCAACCAGTTTATATGGGATGGGGGCTGGGATTTATCAAAAAATTATTTACAAATTAATTTGAAAAAAGTATTATCCCCAAGTTGAATTTTTTATTTTGCTACCCTCTTTCCCTGAGTGAGTGGGAAATTGCCCCATTAAAGTCTCCAAAAGATTTTAGACACAAATATTACAATTTTTTACCTTTCCTTTGACAGGATTTTTTTTTACCCAGAATGAAAATTCCAGAGGCCCCTTGTAATAAACTTTTCGATGCCTAGAGGCACATTTCATTCTTAGTATTGACATATTTCATGTACTTTAACTGTACCTTTTAAAAAAAGAAAAAACAATCTTTTATGAATGTATATGAATGATATAAACACTTTTATATATATTTAATTGTAATATTTTGTATTGTATTATCTGTTTATGTCATTTATCTGCTTTTATGTGTGTCATCAGGGCCGTAGCCAGAAATTGTGAAAGGGGGTGCATTTTAATGAAATTGTTTTTCTCAAAGGGGGTGTGCTTTCTATTTTAGTTGATTTTTCCTAGAAATTTGAAATATTTACAAGTCAAAAAAGGGGGGTGCCATTGCTACGGCCTTGATATTTTTTTACAATTTGAATTTGTTTTATAAAACAATCTTTGCATCTCTGCCATAACATCATTAATTATCATTAAACACATATATCAATATAGTCATCGTAAAATCTTATAATTACATTTGTATATGTATGGCCCACAAACCATTCAGGTTACTGAAGCAGTGGAGTAGGAACAGACCACAAAGTGGGGGCAAACTTTTGTATTTCTTTTAAAAGTGGGGGGGGGGGGGGGGCAAACTTTTGGAAAATTTTTGAATAGAACAAAAAAGGGTCTTTTGCTTTATTTGTCCCGAAATTTATATTTCTTCCACACAAAAATGGGGGGGGGGGGTGCAAAAACATACTTTTGCCCCTCCCCCGAGCTCCACCGCCCCTGTGAGGTAAGAAACAAATTCTATAGTCATTCTATTTCATAAATTCCAGCTGAAGAACATGGAATGTATTAAAACAAAAAAATAATATATGTACACACTTTTATGAGAGAATTAAAAAGGGGGGAATCTTAGAAGTATATAATTGTTAGATCTAGACTTAATTGATATTACCATGCAATCTGGTGTAATGCCGAGATGAAGTCTGGCTCCTCTTGTCTATGGATCATATCCAATTGCACATGGTGAAAGAATATTTTTACATATAAAGAATTGTAGCACATTTGTCCATTATCTCCATAGTTTATATTAGGAACAGGTGGTAGCTGATAGAAGTCACATGAGAGTATCATTTGCACTCCTCCAAATGGACAGGCACTACATCTAACTGATTCAAAGATATACTGTATTTGCTCTAAAAGTTTTGAGCTTAGCATTGAAATTTCATCAATGATAAGTGTATCCATTGATTTAATGTTATTTTTAATGTCCACAAAGTTTTCATCGTGGACAATCAAATTGAGTAGTTCATCATTTTCGTATCTTCCATCTTTAAAACCAACAAACTTATGGATGGTTGAAACTGCACCAAAATGTTCTGGTAATTTTTGACGAAGCCCTTGTGCTGCAATCCCAGTTGTTGCCGTTACCACCACATTTTTACCAACAGCTTTTAATTGTTTGGCAAATTCAATGACAGTGCATGATTTTCCTGTACCTGGAAATCCTGTAATAAAAATATTGTGGCCTCTTAGGGCCAAATAAATCCCTCTTTCTTGAATTTTATCCATTGTTTATATATAATTACGTTTCCCGAACTTTTCTTTCTGAACTTCTCAGGTATGTTTCGTACGGCAATGATAAAACCCGAGAACGACCGAAAGGCGGAAATATGTCGCACGTGACCTACTTTCGCTTTGCTGCCACTTAGGTGTCCATTGTCAACAAAATCTGAGGATTATCTGTCAATATGGGGGTGTAGATGGTAGGAAGATATAAAAAACGGGTTTTTCTTGAAGAAAAATCATTTCACTACGCAAATTAATAAGCGATTTGCGTCCTATCGACATTTTGACAGGGGAAATAGCGATTGAAGTGACAGGGGTAGTAGGAGTGAGTCCGGCCTTGTGGTATTTTAGGTACATAACGAGCATATTTTTGACTCTACACAAGCGCCTGTGCTACACTAGACCGCAGCGGAAGTTATATCTGTGTCGAAGATAACGATAATTTTAAAATCATAAATTTTCCAAATATGTGCAGCAATATACCAGCTTCTCCTGCATATGGTGTTTACATCTCGCAATTGATTCGCTATGCAAGGGGCAGTAGCAATTATTCTGATTTCCTGAAACGTCATCTTCATCTGAGAAACAGGCTACTGGACCAGGGCTATAAAAAGATTCGCCTTATTCGATCTCTTAAAAAGTTTATATTCCGATACCAATATCTTGTCGAAATATATTCCGTCTCTGCAGAAAAAATTATAAGCGATGCATTTTCATATAGTGAAAATGTATAAAGATAAAGAGTCAAATATGTCAAGAATTTTTTTTGTCAATGTGTGACGTAAAAATATTTTTGACATTTACGTCACCGAATATGGTACTGCTTTGACAACTATTTTACCTATTTTGTTCCTGTATTTAAATACTGTTACAGTGACAGCCGGAACCTTTGAACCGTAATGAGAGCGGGAGGTTTGGCGCCTTAAAATCTGATTCAACCCACCATTTCTTTAGAAATGCCTGTACCAAGTCAGGGTCATTACGGTTTTCACAGTTTTCCGGTTGTTGACTGATTTTGTCTGTTTATATAATTATGAGTTTTGACTTTCCCTTTGTAAGATTGTTCGGAGTTCGGTAATTTTGTTATTACCTTTATTATTCCATATGTCATAGTACCATTAACGTCCTTCTTTCCCCTTGTCATCTTTTGTAGCAATAATAACACGACGGTTACCACTGGTGGAACAGGAACTGCTACCTTTACAAAAAAAAACACAGTTTACCTCCGGTTTTTATGGGGTTCGTATTGCCCAATCATTAGCCTTCTGTATAGTGTTATTTATTATATAGCTCTAATTTTAATCCAATCAAAAATACCCATTTAAGACATGTGACCGTACATTATTTTTCCCGTATTGTACAACCGGAAACCGTATTTTTTCCGTATTGCACGTCCAGACGTCCAATACGGTTTTTTTTCGTATTGTACATTATGTAAGGGAAGTAACTCGTTGGTTTTTCTGCTAGTAATTTATTTTTATTTGTAATCTACAATCAAATTAACTTGTTCGGTATTTAACAGTTTGAGGGAAAAAAAGTTGTTTAGAATAATTGTTGATAAGTTATTTTGCTGTTTTTAATTCATTTTAGAGATTACGAGATCTGTATACAGAACATTTTCCTAACGAAATACTGTTGTGCAGACTTTGTTCTATTTAGACTGTATTAAAAGTTAAACATAAAATTGTTGTTATAGTATTGATCATTTCAGCTGTATAATAAATAGGTCATTATACAGTGTTATGTACAATATGGAAATATATTGTACTCGTCCGTATTGTATTATACGGCGTCCGTATTGTATTATATTGTACTCGCCCGTATCGTATTATACGGCGTCTCGTCCAATACGGGTTTTCAATACAACACAGACTCGTACAATATCTCTCCATATTGTACATAACACTGTATAATAGCCCATTAGTATATCATTGTTTGGAATTTTTTCCTTTTTAATATGTCATTGTGACGTCTGTCCTTCTTCGATATACGGCTTCTGATTACCCAATTGATATCTTCAGATGTTGCCCGATGTTTTACAGCAATCAAGCAATCAATCAATCGATCAATAAATCAATCAAAGATTTACAGAGAATTGGTTCATATTGTTACGACCACTACTGTTTAAGTTTTTTTTTTAAATTTTCAATGCCAACACAATTTCTACAATATAATATCATTAAAATAATTGTCTCCCATATTTATTTCCCAGTGGTAGGTTTACGAAAATGGTTGCCACAAGATCATTGCAAACAATTCCTTAAGTGGCACACATGGTAACGTAACTAACGACTTTAGTATACATATCAGAAGTTATTGTGTTACTGCTATATCTTTATTGGACCGAATGATGTTTGTATTTTTATTTTCAATCTTGGACTACAGTCATTTCTTTCTCATTAATTGCATTCTCAAATTCATACAAAAATACATGATAATAAACGTAAATAATAACTAGTTTCTCTCCATTTTCTACAAGATTTATTTTCTTAACATTTAGAGAATCACATGCATAAATTAATCTATAAGAGTAAAAGAAAGTAAAATAGCATTTTTTCCCTTAATTGTTATGGTTTCCTGTTGTAGTTGCACTTTCATATGAGGTATATCAGAAACAGCAAAAGGGCCAATTTAGTTACTATGTTTACGAATAAGTCGTCAAATGTAAATTAAGAAATTATTTTTACGTAAATATCGAAGGACATTGAAAAAGAAAACAATCAAACGGAATGAAACTAAAGGAACACAGATCCAGCAAAATGGTCTTCAAATGATTCTCAGTAAATAAATTCTTACCTTCAATCCAAATAACGATATGAACGATTTATCTAATTATTATGTATATAATTGGTTGAACACTCGAACTCGGTTAATGATGAGACCCGTTAACTAACTACTTTTTCCATTAAAATTTTGTGTAATAGATTTTGATTGCCAAGTTTGTGCGTAAAATTCTAAAGATCTATAATCAAGATCACTCTCTACAAACACTATCATTAAAATTAAAACATTTGAATTCTCCATCTTTTATACAACTATTCCTTACTCCAAACTAAGAAATATAATTAAAGAAGTAGTTCAACCATTTTCAATGAAAAAAACGTAATGGCCGTTGAATTTGAATTTTTGGTGTTTAACGCCACTTTCAGCAATATTTCAGCTATATCATGGCGACCAGTTTTAGTGGTGGAGGAAGCCGGAGAGAACCACCGACCCTGGGCAAGCAACTGGTAAACTTTATCACTTGCGGCTGCGAGTAGAGTGCACCCTTTTTGTAATTTACAAAGCTGGGCGCGAGCCCACGCCGTATTGGTGATAGGCTTGTATGAGCTGTTAGATCCAACGACCTAACTCATTGAGCCACCCGGGCCTCTAATGGCCATTGAAGATACAAATACTATATTCAGTATTTACATTGGCGACATCGTGAGAACATTGGTGCATTGGTTTAACATACCTTAGATTTGACATCAGTTGTATGAGCATCAAGACTCGGCTGTAGTTGGGTAATTAATTTAAAATAATGAAATATAACATATTTTTAAAATTTAAGAGTATCAAAAGGGTCATCCACTAGCGGTGAGAGGTGAATCAAACACACAGCTCGCCATTAGAACAGGTCTTACGGTTCACTATTTCAAATAAGAATAAATATCAAAAATCTGTGTTTCATCATAGAGTTTATAGCAACACCAGAGGTCATTAAAAACCACATGGGTCAGACTTTGGATATTTGTTTTCGTATCAGTCTAGAACGGTGTATGTTTACTTAACTGTGTAGAAATAACTATACACTTGATTTAGCAGCTTTTGTTGTTGTTTCAGGTATGCACTTGTTCGATGTTAGGTTAATCAGTAAATGTTAAACATGTAGTTGCTATTAGTTGAGTTTGTGTTAGTGCCCTGTATTTGGGTTGAGATAGTCCCTGTTGTGCATTATATACCACGCAAAGCAGGCAGGCAAAAACAGGACAGAAACGAGTGAGTTCCTCGTGTATGACGAATTCCACGCTCCTTGTACATAAAAGACAAAATGCATCAGCCCCAAATAAACAAGTTTGTTCGCAGGTGTCGTGGGAATCACCTTTTTCAAGACGCAAATTGTCCGACATGATCCATGATAGCCTTTATTTTAAGAAGCATTGTAAATTTTCACTCATTGACCTATCCCAATGTCATCGTTTTGACAACTATTTTACCTATTTTGTTCCAGTATTGTTATAAATACTGTTATAGTGACAGCCGAAACCTTTGAGCCGTAATGAAAGCGGGAGGTTTGGCGCTTTAAAATCTGATTCAACCCACCAATTCTTTAGAAATGCCTGTACCAAGTCAGGGTCATTACGGTTTTCACAGTTTTCCGGTTGTTGACTGATTTTGTCTGTTTATATACTTATGAGTTTTGACTTTCCCTTTGTAAGATTTTTCGGAGTTCGGTAATTTTGTTATTACCCTTATTTACCTATATGAATTATTGTTTGTAATCTTGTTCTCGCCATAATATTACTCACTTGACGCCAAGTACAAGAATATATATCTAATTCAGTGCGGACGACGCGTTTCTAGAATACCATTCAAGATGGAGTAATATTTGTAGGGAAAACCACTACTGCGAACTTTGTCAAAATAATCCAAATGGAGACGAATATCGCTACATATTAGAATGTTCTCATTTAAGTGAAAAACGTAATTCACTATTTCCGACACATTTAATAAGACGTCCAAATATACTTAATTTCCAAAATGTAATGACTATCAAACGAAAGCCAAATCCTACAAAAAATATATTAATTCATTGACTATTTTAATACGGTATTCTGTCCTCCCAGATAATTACATTAGTCCAACTACCGTAGATGCATATGTTGTATATAGTTTCGTGTGTTTATTTGTTATTGTAGAAATTCCCGTACCAAGCTAGGAAACTGAGCGGTCATGTATTTGGAGTTTGGAGACTTATTGTTTTTGCACCGTTTCTTCTTCTTCTTATTATTATTATTCTTCCTCTTTCTTTCTTTCTTTCTTTCTTCCGCCAAAAGTTTACCCGACACATTTTTCGGCGACTACTGAACGGAAATCAATGAAACTTCACAGGAATGTTAAGCACTATGAGTAGATGTGCAGACTACTTTCGGAATTTTCAAAATGGCCGCCGTTGCCATGGAAACGGCCAAAATGCTAAAATATTTAAAAACACAAAAGGGATCATAGCAGGTTACTCGCGGAACAGAAATTGATCAAGCTTGTTAGGAACAACATCCACATCTAGTGGAACGAGATAAGCCAAAAAAAATCGGAATCGGTCGGACAAACTTTGCCGCAGTTGCCATAGAAACAAAAAAGGGGGGATTAACATTTTTGGGGGATTCCTTTCATCAAACTTCATGAAACTTTGTAAGAATATCCACCGTAGTGTGTGGCAGCTTTTGGAGGGTTGAACAAATTCAAAATGGCGACCGTTGCCATGGTAATCAAGGTGCAAAACATGTTAAATTCAAACCGTACAGCGGATCCTTTTAAAAGTTGACACAAAAATAGATCATCACTCAAAGTTGTGCCCTTTGTTTTAAAAATTTTCAAAATGGCCACCAACATAAAAATTAAAAAAATCGTTAAAAATTCAAAAATGAACAGTTTTCAATGGAAATGGACATTTACAGGGAGTAAGACATGCTGCACCATGTGGTTTGTTATGGTGGCCATTTTGACCCAAAAATGGCCGCCAAAATAAAAAAATCCACTGATTTGGGCGAAATTTGGTTTCCAAGTAGATTATGATGTTGCGAATTGATATCCAACGTTTGGGAGCCATATACTATCATATCTTGTTGTGTTTGCTCCGTTTCTTATTATGTCCCCCAAACGAAGTTTCGGGAGACATATTGTGTTTGCTCCGTTTCTTATTAAGTCCCCAAACGAAGTTTGGAGATTTATTGTTTTTGCACCGTTTCTTATTAAGTTCCCAAACAAAGTTTGGGAACTTATTGTTTTTGCACCGTTTCTTATTATTATTATTATTATTATTATTCCTCTTCTTCTTCTTCTTCTTCTCGCTGTGAGCTTGTCCGACCAAATTCTCAGAGACTAATGATCCGATCTTTACTAAACTTCACAGGAAGGTAGATCCACATCTCAAGAGGTGCATTCAGTCTTGGAATTTTCAAAATGGCCGCCGTTGCCATGGAAACCGTGAACGTATGTCAAAATCTTCGACCTCACTAATATCGGAAACCGCCAAAGGGATTTCCACAAAACTTGGCATAAATATTAAGGAGGGTTGGTAGAAAATCGCGAGCGAATGGCCGCCATTTTCAAAATGGCCGCCGACAAAATCGGCGGAATTTCAATGTTCTCTGATTTCAATGAACATTTATATCTAAGGTTATTTTGAAGTGAGGAATTGATTGGTAATGATGAAAATTGCATTCAGGGTCATTTTTACGATGCCACCGTTTCCAAAATGGCCACCAACAAAATCGACAAATTGTTAATGGTGTCCGATTTCAATGAAAATTGATATCTAGGAGTATTTTGAAGTGAGGAATTGATTGGTAATGATGAAATTTGCATTCAGGGTCATTTTTACGAGGCCACCATTTTCAAAATGACTGCCAACAAAATCATCAAATTGTCAATGGTCTGATTTCAATGAAAATTGATATCTAGGAGTATTTTGAAGTGAGGAATTGGTTGATGCCCTGAATTCTGATATGGGGGTTGTTTGGGAACTTCTGTGTTTGCATCCAAACACAATCAAACCTAGTTATTATTATTATTATTACTCTTCCTCTTCTTCTTCTCGCCGTGTAATTGTCCGACCAAATTCTCAGAGACTGATGATCCGATCTTTACTAAGCTTCACAGGAAGGTGGCTCCCCATCTCAAGAGGTGCCATGAGGTCTTGGAATTTTCAAAATGGCCGCCGTTGCCATAGAAACCGTGAACATATGTCAAAATCTTTTACCTCACTTATATCGGAAACTGCCAAAGGGATTTCCACAAGACTTTGCATATATATTAAATAGGGTTGGTAGAATATTCTGACCAAAAATGAAATCGCGAGCGAATGGTCGCCATTTTCAAAAGGGCCGCAGACAAAATCGGCAAAATTTCAATGTTCTCTGATTTCAATGAACATTGATATCCATTTTTTGTTTTAAAAGGGGTCCTAATAGGGGTGAGGTTTACAAAAGAAACAAGTGCCATAAATTATTTTTTAATTTCTGCTCACCTCTCAAATTCTATTACTTCTGATAACAGGGACCCTAATAATGCCCTGAATTCTGATATGGGGGTCGCTTGGGGACTTCTGTGTTTGCATCCAAACACAATCAAACCTCGTTGATTTTGCAATTGTTCCGACAGTGTTGTATTTTCTTGCATTTTATTTTATTATCTGTATATGTTATGCATTGTCAGTTTAAGAATAAAGATATAACAGGTACGTTTATAGAAGAACAGCAGTCAAGAAAAAATGCATGAATTAATTAACTATATAGTCAATGTAGGTATCCTATTGTATATAATTACAATTAACATCCATTTTGATAAACCACTGTCTCGTTCACATCCGTCCAGTCTTATTTACTTTCGTGCAATTGAAAAATGTCGGTTTTGAATAAGATATTTATAGGACATTTAAATCAAAGTGTTTTCAAGTCATCATCTTCTTTTTTTAAAAGCAGGTTTAAAAACATTTCAAGATGTTCAAAGCTAGACAGTAGACGGACGTAGGCAGCAAAATGGCTTCTGATGGCGATAAACATGCAATTGACATGATTACATTTACTTGTAGAGAATAATTGGTACTTTAGGATAAGGTATAAATGGCTTGATCGTCACACTTTCATAACCATACTTTTATAAAAACATAAAATGAATAGTTTGATGTAGGGAGACATAATTATTTATAACATACGTCGCTCCTAATAACCATTTTAATTGATTATCTTCCGTATTTCTTGTCCGATGTGTCTGATAAGAAATGCTTTATATAGAAGGCTTTATAATAGTTGTAATATTAAAATGTTTATGTTACTATATCAAATGTTCAGAAATAATAACTTTTTGAAATACAATCTATGATAACGCACATTTAATAATAATTTGTGACAAGACGTCCTCGTGATTTTAGTGTAGATTACAAGAAATAATTTATATTTTCTTCATTATTCGTCCATCGATTAACACTGGAGATGGCATGAAAATTAAATCTGATTAAAATTATTGGACGCAGATGTAAATGTTCGATTAAATCATAGATACACCGTAAAGATATCAAATATGGGAGACAGTTGTTTTTGATCATACACGATAGAAACAAGACTACAAAGGAAAAATGGTAACTTATCCGGAATTTATTTACGTCAAATGTTTGCATGGGGACACACTTTTATTATATGAAACAATTTGGCTCTAATTTTTAATCAATTGAATTAACCTTGCCATCTGTTGATACATACGTAAACTATGGTTGGAAAGCACTGCATGAGAAAAATATTCAGATCTCGCTCACGTTTACTATTAAATTCATCTTATCCATATTCAAGTTGTGTCCAGTGTCACGAGGGGCGGACAAATTCAGCATATATTCTAGATTTAAAATAAAAAGACGGAAGCTCTGTTATGGTATATTAATTCCTTCCACACTGGATACTTGTACATGACGTGACATGGCATTCTGGGGGTCTCTTCTGTCTCATCACAAATTGTCTACAAGTTACTTGAACCATGTTGCAAGAAGCCAACGCATAGGACATAGCCTGTGCGGTAACACACCTGGAGGAAATTGGGTCAATATTTAGTATGTTAGTTATTGCAGAAATACAAGAATCTTTAAATACAACTCTCGTATCTGAAAAAGCTATCAAGTGCTGCGCAAAAATAACATAATTAAAATATAACTAAAATGACACAAGGCAACATTTCCATTAAACATTCTAGTAATAAAATGAAAAAGACAAAAATTCCCCACTGTCGGAACAGCCCCAAAATATCAAACACAATCGTAGAAAGAGGCAACATCGATACCCCTAATGCACAAATACATGACCGCTCACTTTCCTGGTACAGACACTTCAACGAAAAACGCGGGGTTAAACTAGTTTTATGGGCACAAGTCTCTCTTCTTAGTTAAGCAATGCGTCATGCAAGTGCTTTCCACATGTGCGTAAAAGGCAAGCCTTCAGATATAACCGGCTACAAACAGTGATCTAAAAATCTTAAACAATTTTAGATATTGTAATTTATCCTTCTTTCCATAAAGGTAATAACAAAACTACCGAACTCCGAACAATCTTACAAAGGGAAAGTCAAAACTCATAATTATATAAACAGACAAAATCAGTCAACAACCGGAAAACTGTGAAAACCGTAATGACCCTGACTTGGTACAGGCATTTCTAAAGAAATGGTGGGTTGAATCAGATTTTAAGGCGCCAAACCTCCCGCTCTCATTACGGTTCAAAGGTTCCGGCTGTCACTGTAACAGTATTTAAATACAGGAACAAAATAGGTAAAATAGTTGTCAAAGCAGTACCATATTCGGTGACGTAAATGTCAAAAATATTTTCACGTCACACATTGACAAAAAAAATTCTTGACATATTTAACTCTTTATCTTTATACATTTTCACTATATGAAAATGCATCGCTTATAATTTTTTCTGCAGAGACGGAATATATTTCGACAAGATATTGGTATCGGAATATAAACTTTTTAAGAGATCGAATAAGGCGAATCTTTTTATAGCCCTGGTCCAGTAGCCTGTTTCTCAGATGAAGATGACGTTTCAGGAAATCAGAATAATTGCTACTGCCCCTTGCATAGCGAATCAATTGCGAGATGTAAACACCATATGCAGGAGAAGCTGGTATATTGCTGCACATATTTGGAAAATTTATGATTTTAAAATTGAAGTCGTCCCGCTTATCATAAATTTTAGTACTGAGTTGACCACTGTCGTCAAATTCGAGGTATAAGTCCAAAAATGATGCGGACGAAGCTGTATCGGTGGTCTCTTTAACTTCCAGCTCTGGAGGATATATCAATGGAAGAAATTCTGCAAATCTGCAAAACCATATGACACTGAACACATTCCAGTGAATTATACAGCATAGGGATGATGTATGGTCTGAATTGACGAGACAAAGATGGAAACCATGTCAATAATTATATATTACAGAACTAACCACATTAGTATTTACAACGTCAATGTGAGAACGTATATACCAAACCCAGTACATTGTGTCAATGTGGATATACTACAAGTATATATAGAGATATATTAACCTGCAATAAATGTTCCAAGTAAGATCAAAATGGCTTGAATTCTGCAAAAACAACTAAATGTTCTTTCTGGCAAATACTAAATTGCATCTTTCGAAGACTGACATCTCCTTAAAACTCAACAATGATATAAGAATTTTAAACAGGAAAACAATGTTTCTCATCGTGAAGCACACATACTCTTCTGCCGACAGAATAATCCAAATACACCTATGTGTATTTATGGAACATAAATTAATTTATGATCCCTCAATAACTTTTTATTTTCCAACTTTTACAGCAGGCCAATTGATTTTATAAGTTGTATTCTATATGACATTTCTTTGTTTTACATTAAGCCTTTTAATTATAAAATCAATAATTTATTCCTATAGAGTTACAACAGCCAATGACATTTAAGCTGTCAGGTGCCATCTTTGCTGTTTACTAAATTGATACAGGTGTACATGTATTGCCACTAAACATGGGTACCAGTCGAAAAGAACGTATGGGAAAGTAGTACGTAAACACAAAATGGATTCCTACATTGTTGGATAAAAAATAAACCCTATTAGATACTGCAAAAAACTGAATGTCAACAGACACCTACATATTTTAGGATAATTTTAAGCTCATATTTGATGTCCTTGTGGTTTTAAATAACAAATTGATTGCATTGGAAAGAAACCACTTGAATTTGTGTTAAATCGAAAGTGAAAGTAGGATTTTTGACGGTAGACATCTTCGGACTGTCTGTTTTTTCTTATATGCCATTAAATGTATGTTGATTTTTGGAGTTAAGCTTCCAATTAGGTACCCCTTCCATGAGATATGAGTGTCACTTAGATTAAACTTAAGATGAATCCTGTATGACAGGTCAATTTGTTTTTATTTAACATAGAAGTCTATGGAGAATTCGTTAGTGGTATTACTTCTACAGAGAAGAAGTGTTTATATTTCGAAGTTTTTCCACTTCCTCCCCTACCACCCTCCTGTTATTTTTTTTTTTTTAGAGTTTATGGTGGGGCGATTTTTATGCCCCACCTTCGCTCTTTTTATTAAGTGGATTTTGTGTAGTAGATTTTATACTATGAATGTACCAAATCAGTATTTTGCATTGTTTATCTAGTCACTTTTATATATGTATTTTGGTACTTTTATATATGTGTTTTTTTTTTTTTATTAAAAACGTTTGGCATTTTATAATAAATGCCCTTAACGACAATCATGCTTTGTTATTATTTGCAGAACGAACAGAGCAAAAATCTGCTTCTATTTATGTGGATTCAGGAGGGTGCTCATTTAAGGGATCATAAACATACGTATTGATACATAGACCGAAAACACAGGAAATTCTGACCATGATATATCTTCTAGGGATTGTCAGTTGGATGTTTAATGTCCTGTGGCAAACATATCATGTTTATTCAGGAATGTCAACAATTTATACAAATGCCAGAGAAATTGAACATCCAGGGCACATATATTTGACTGGTACTGAAAATGAATAGAGATTAAATAGGGACAACATATCTAGCCTTTCAAAATCTTCAACAACCCCAATCGAGAAATCGATGGTATCCCCTATCGACCACATGGGAACAACATGGGTAACGCTGTGTGTTGAGCCTTGACCTAGGAACAGGGACCAGTACAATCTTTGTCTAATTGTAAAATACAATATATTGACAATTAAAGTACTTTTAATAATAAACCTGGCAGTAACGGCTATCATAGTAATACCTATATTGAATTTAATTGATAATTTACACAAATGTAAATACTATTACAACCTAAAACGTCGACATGACGTCAGAGAATCTTCGTTATTGAATTTAAATTTAATTTTATAAAAGGTATTTAATTTTACTAGTAATTTATGGTAATAAAAAGCTCTTATTCGTGAATTATATCTGCAGTGCAGAAAGAAATGTGTTTAATGTCATCTCTGATAGGTCTATATTGAACAAGAATAAGAATGCTACTACCATAAAGTGCCAGATTATTGATCTTAATTGTTGCAATACATCAAACACATTGAATTATTGTGGTAATTGTTCAGTTAATTACTAAAGTAATCTAATATAAACGAATTTTACTTGTTAATAGGTAGAGTTTTGTTCTCTGTCTCCCACAGAGAATTTTGTTTGTAAATTAAAACGGAAACATTGCAAATATACAGCCATTGGAATGCAACATAATATATATAATAATAATAATATATATGTTTTTATTGGATTGTATATATATTTGTTAAATTTCAATTTAAATCTATATTTCCAAAATTAATCATGCTTCTAATATTCATTAAGTTTGAAGCACACAAAAACCAAAACACTAAACTGCAGGAAGTAATATTCATTATGCTTATTCCACTTTACCATGTCCTATTTGTATGCCAGTCGATCGCATGTAGTAATGTCAGTCGTTAAATGCCATCGATAAAATAACTAACATGTTATCTTGTGTCCAATGTTGCACGTGTCTCTGGATTGTCCATTCTCTGTTTCCCCTTCGGTTTTTCTCTAGAATCTATTTGTAGATGACCATACCACGAATGTTATTGGCGTCGCCTAGTGATGCGTTTGCACAACTGACGAGACATGATACAAAGAATTGTACCAATACTTTGCTATGTGTGAGGTAAAGTTTAATTTGTATTATATAGTTATATGTCTGCTAGTCATCAAAGTCTATGCATGTCTTGTTGATTAAAGAGCTATTATATATACTTTGATGAAGAATTTTTTTTCTGTCTTGCGTGGGATTCAATCAGATGTAAAATTTATAACTCTTTATAACTACGTTAGAGTAGTTCTATGCCATCCGTCATTACCATTTTACCGTTTGATGCAGATCTATCAAAATGGAATATCTCAGGGGGAAAAAAAAGGTAAGTATTCCAATACAACAAAAAGTAGAGAGAAAAAACCTACAAAGATCAAAGCAGAACATACAACCTTTGAAAAGGATATATTGATTTCATTGGAACATTTAGTCGTATTTTCTGTCTAATTATCAATGTTATAATGTTCACAAAACAAACGTCTAGGAATTTGAATTATTTCATTCTTAATTCAACTACATTGCTTTGTGGTGTATTACAATGTAGCTGTTTAGATTCCTTGCATAAAACGAGTTACGGAGGCAATCAAGAATGGATAGTCCAGAGAGACAGGCAACATTGTGCACAGGCCTCAGAACAAAAAATAATAATAAAATGAACAAAAACAAAAAAGAGGAGCAACAGAGGGAAGTGGGGCGTTTTTATTATACCTCTTTATCCTCTATTTTGATGAACTTATTCACTTTTCCGGATTTTAATGTCATTATCATCCAAATAGGCAAAGCACAAAACTGTGGAATCATATACATATTTATACTTGAACTTAATACCATATTTTGTTTGTATTTTGGTCTAAGCGAATGTCTTATGATGACGCTATGACTAACCCATCTGTCGATCACTCTCAGGTCGTATGGTTCTGTGTTCACAAAGTGTTCATGGTACCCTTGACAGAATGCGCTAGGAATTGCACTGAATGCCAGGCCATGTTCGATTTAATTATCACTTAATTTTATTGCATGTGCTTCTGAATAAAAAAAACCTACACTGTCGGAACAGTTCTAAAATCTGAAAAGTATCAGAAGAAAATAATAACCCTACATGGCCTACAGCATAAAAAAATGAAATTCCGTTTCTCTATACGCCAAACCTCTGATCTTCTTAACGATATTTTTCAGCTAATCCATTCCTTCAACGATCCTCACATAATTATATATAAGGGTCGGCATTTACTCATATGTACACTTACATGACCGCATTATTTCACTAAGAAGACAGGTTTGGGCAGATAAAAGTAGTTTTATTCCAGTGTCTGTACCAAGCCAGAGGAGTGACAGGTATATATTTGTCTGTACCAAGCCAGAGGAGTGAGAGGTATATATTTGTCTACGAAGCCAGAGGAGTGACAGGTATATATTTGTCTGTACCAAGCCAGAGGAGTGACAGGTATATATTTGTCTGTACCAAGCCAGAGGAGTGAGAGGTATACATTTGTCTGTACCAAGCCAGAGGAGTGAGAGGTATATATTTGTCTGTACCAAGCCAGAGGAGTGAGAGGTATATATTTATCTGTACCAAGCCAGAGGAGTGAGAGGTATATATTTGTCTGTACCAAGTCTGTTGTGTCGTTGTATTGTATCAGCTTGTTTTTTGATTTAATTTGATTTTTGCTTTGTTTAATCACCTTTTTTTTAGCTGTGTGTGTGTGTGTGGGGGGTCGGTACTAGCAAACTATTCCTAATGTGATGCGTGGTTTTTCCAAGTTTCTTAACCGCTCGGATCAAGATTCTTTTGCAAAAATGCAACAATATGTCGTTTAAAATTTCACAGGAGTTGTAGAGTAAATCAGATTAGGGCAATGTCAAGCATCACAAATATGGAGGGATTACTTTTACTCGACGACATGTAGAACATCAGGAGAGGTAGTAGGTATGATTATTATGACGATAAACGGGACGACTTCAATTTTAAAATCATATATTTTCCAAATATGTGCAGCAATATACCAGTTTCTCCTGCATAAGGTGTTTACATCTCGCAATTGATTCGTTATGCAAGAGCCAGTAGCAATCATTCTGATTTCCTGAAACGTCATCTTCATCTGAGAAACAGGCTACTGGACCAGGGCTATAAAAAGATTCGTCTTATTCGATCTCTTAAAAAGTTTATATTCCGATACCAATATCTTGTCGAAATATATTCCGTCTCTGCAGAGACGATGATAAACGATGCATGTTCATATAGTGAAAATGCATAGAGATAAGGTAGTCAACAAAAATGTCAAAAATATTTTTTTTATCAATGTGTGACGTAAAATTGTTTTTGACATTTGCTTCACTGGGTTTGGTACTGCTTTGACAACTATTCTACATATTTTGTTCCAGTATTGTTATAAATACTGTTATGGTGACAGCCGGAACCTTTGAGCCGTAATGAATGCGGGAAGTTTGGCGCTTTAAAATCTGATTCAATCCACCATTTCTTTAGAAATGCCTGTACCAAGTCAGAGTCATTACGGTTTTCACAATTTTCCGGTTGTTGACTGATTTTGTCTGTTTATATACATATGAATTTTGACTTTCCCTTTGTAAGATTGTTCGGTAATTTTGTTATTATTCGTATTCAAATGAATCTCAGTTGTTCTCTCCTCAACCCAGATGTCCTTCCTTTATAGCAAACTAGACGATATTTTTTGAATATTTTGATCAACAGTATGACCTATTGGATGGCATCAGCTTGATGTCTTGTGGTGTCATCACACAACGTTACAGGACAAATCCTGTTTTAATTTTCCACACTCAATGAGTTGGTTCTGCTGGAACTAAGCCCTCGGGTAAACAACCCCCTGCTTACAATTCCGGATGTTCACCTGGCATGAAGGCACCAGTTGTTTATTATAAAACTGCCAGTCTCCCCTACTCAGAATCCAATGGTCGTCTCCAATTCAATATTAATTTGTTTACACTTACAATAAAAATAAAACAAATACGTCAACATCTTCGATTTACATACCTTTAATAATCGCCCTTGAGACGAAAATGGAGCCTTATCAAATTTGTGTGAAACACATGAAAGACAGAATTGAAAAAAACCATATTTGTAATCTGGTATGTATAAATATGTTTGAATATAAGGGTAATAACACAATTACCGAACTCCGAACAATCTTACAAAGGGAAAGTCAAAACTCATAATTATATAAACAGACAAAATCAGTCAACAACCGGAAAACTGTGAAAACCGTAATGACCCTGACTTGGTACAGGCATTTCTAAAGAAATGGTGGGTTGAATCAGATTTTAAGGCGCCAAACCTCCCGCTCTCATTACGGTTCAAAGGTTCCGGCTGTCACTGTAACAGTATTTAAATACAGGAACAAAATAGGTAAAATAGTTGTCAAAGCAGTACCATATTCGGTGACGTAAATGTCAAAAATATTTTTACGTCACACATTGACAAAACAAATTATATCCTTGACATTTTTGAAATGATATCCATCCCAATTATAACTACTTACATCCCACTTTATGTGTATCTAAGGCTTATTTGCGTCAAGGACCAGACAATATTGTTGATATTTAATACCTATCACTGAAGATGGTTGTTAACGTCATTTAAGTGTAAGTATATAAACAGACCTAGAGTGGTTGACCTACTCTGTTATCTCGTAGTTTTGTAGCAAGATTTTCTCAGAAAAGTGTACATATGTTATCAAACTGCTCTAAAAGGAAATATAAAGCATGTCACACTGTCGAAACAATTCCAAAACCCAATATACCAAAATAGTAGAAAGAGGCAAAATCGATAACCTAACACAAATACATGACCTCTAACACACAAATACATGACCTCTAACACACAAATACATGACCTCTAACACACAAATACATGACCTCTAACACACAAATACATGACCTCTAACACACAAATACATGACCTCTAACACACAAATACACGACCGCTCACTTTCATGGGTTGGTACAGGCGTTTTGATAAAAAGTGGCGGTGTTAATATGACATTCGTTATTAAAATAATCATTCAAACGTAAAATATTAGATATTTTGGAGGAAACAATATCCAGTGTGTGGCATTACTCAACCAATACTTTATCCTAAGGTTTATGGCCAGAACAGTGATTTTCTGCACAAATCCAACCTGCTGAAACAAAAGCTATCCAAACAAGGCTCATATGTTGAAGTCGTCGTTACACAAATTATACGGACGTCATCACGAACTGGTGGACCGTTAGAAATAACCATCAGATGACAATGGATCTTTTTCCTTTGCGTCAATACTTACTTTCCTCTAGCAACGACTATACTTTTACCGGAATTTACTCTATGAGTACATATAGATGAAATGCTGCCCACTTGGGGTTAATGCAAACAATGAAACTGTTCAGGACCATATTCACCAATGGCATTTAATGCATTGAATGACTGATTGTTGCTATATCGTAAGCCAGCAGCATTTCAGCTATATTCTTGACGAGAACATGTTACACACAATACAAGGCTGCACTGAGATAGACGAATGCCTTTATTACTAGAAATATAAGGGGGAAGTATTGGATATGGTCAGAAATACTTGGCACGATGAAACGAGCCGAACGACGAGAGCAAAATCGATGCAAGTTCTAGCTTACTAGGAGCTGATATTTGACTGGTTCACCCCTATTGTATTATTTATCTACAAATGCAGGTATTGGATGATGTCATGCTAGGGATGTTTTCCATGAATAACTGCGACTCGCCTGTGTGCACGGATTTCTGGTATGACCACAACTGATAATTCAGTTAGCACAATAATCAATGACTTCATTTGTTTGTAGTTCCCCTTTTCATGTTAATTCATATATGCATGGTTATGTTGGAGGACATTTTTTTATTTTCTAATTTTTAATCAATAATTTCTCGTCTACCATATTGTTTGTTTACCAATATAATGTAGAACATTTGTATGTAGGATATAAACGTTTTTCCTAGCAAATGATAGAATTGGCGATATGACGTCAATTGTTTACAATGGATGGCCTCGATTTCACATTGCCAACATGGCGCTGAATAACACATACAATACTTTGTAACAAATGGAAATATACACATTTGTGTCTAGAAAGTGTACATTGGTGAACCAGGCAAGGAGCTGCAAAGAGTTACATTCTCAAAATACAAGACACTCAATAACACCCCGTACTACTCCTTTCCGATAGTTGTTCTCCGCAACGAAGAAATGATGACCTATTTATATACACAGACATTTACAGTTACGATTCAGTAGTTGTCGAGAACAAAATTGCTAACATAAGCAACAATTATATTTGTTAAGAACCTTCAGAAAAGTATTGACAATACAAATAATATTGAGAGGATGTAAAAGCGACATGCGGGTTTCAATATATACAAACAATACTCAAGTATTAGTCCGATATACTTTCAACAATCTATTTAATTTGGCGTAGTAATTCCTGTGATATCTCTTTGGTGATTTTATTGCATTATCATATTTTCATGTCGGGAAACGTTTTATTAATATTTGTTCTGATAGCTTGACTTATTTTCAATAAAAGCATCAACTCATTCATTCTGATGAAATGTTTGTATTCCTAACAACTTCAACCAATTTCAATAAAACATCCAATTCCTTTATTTAATTGAACTGTAGAAAAATAGTATTCTTAAGACTTACAATACAATAACCTAAACGTTGTTTATCAGCGATAATTCCAGACAAAGCAATTTATATAAAAAGGACGATTTTGAAATGCAATACCAAATGCAATATAATTTGCAGTGAAATATTTATTCTGATTAACGCTGGAATTGACAAAATAAATCTGATTTTTAAGTGAATACAATAGTTTGAATAATGACCGTAAGAGAAACCTTCGACATTTATACGATTCTATGTTATGATATAATACACACGCTGATAGGCCTCACACGTTCAATTAGATTGACTGTTTTTATGGCAGGAAGGGATAACTTCATTTTTATATGAAAAATAGGACTGCTTAGAAACACAGAGCATGTAAAGACAACCGTTAAAAGCTGTCAGAAGTCGAGAATTTATGCTTGATACCAAAATGGATGTAAAATTTGGGTGTCCATATTAAGAGAAGATGGATTTTTTTTTTTTTTTTTACAAAATTAGAAACTTCATATTTTGAGATGCAACAACTCAAATGAGTTATATACAACAGTTTTGAATATACACTTTCTTTAAAGTTTTTAGCCTTGTGTGTATTTCTAACAGACCTTTGCTTTGCTAATTTGAAGCTTCTGAAAATGATTTTTCTATTTGGTGCAGCGATTCGGAAGGAGGTGATAACTCCTCAGTTTGTCCGAGACTCTTGTGGCCATATCTGAAAAGGGTTTGTATTGCCAGCCATATTTGAAATGAAGAGTTGAGAATCGTAATATAGTGTAATACGAAAAGCAATTAAAGGTAATTGTAAAGCTTCATAGAGTTATGTGGTATTTAAGATACAACAAGAACCAAAACTAACATTCTGGTGCGTTACACATACCGGACGTCAATTCAATGATCGGATATTTCTGCTACGGAAAATCCGGTTACAATGTATCGTGTTAGCTAAAATAAAGTAATTTGGCATTTCTGTTTCTTCAGTTCTTCAGTAGAAATGAAATTTGTCACAAACATTTAAAAATTCAATACTCTACAGCTCCCATCATCAACATGGGGTCTAAAATCAATGAATAAACTCCATATCCCAAAATTAGTACAATGGTCCATAGCCTGCCGTAAAGTGTCACAGTGAGGGATGTTTTGTTTTTCGTTTTATTATCTTTATTTCGTCTGGTGTCAAGGCCATTTGTGACGTTTGGAAGTTAATTGGTGTAGAAAATGTATTGACTTTTTTTTAATTCAGTCATCAATTATACCGACATCACATGAATACAAATAGAAAAAAAAACCCAACCATACGGCTTTAGCTGGATAATTTGTACAATTGACAGTTTTAAATAATAGCATGAAAATACATAATTTATAAATGCAACATGGCGACCGACAAATGTTCAGCAGTTTTTATCACAACAAAATTATTAAAAGCAAGATGAGACAAATCATGTTACTAAGCAATTTGAGATTGGCAGACGTATTGCATAGTATTAATTTTAAAATAGTTTCCAGAGGGTGACATTTAATGAGTTGAAATATATCACGTATACAAATGACAAATTACAAAAGTTTGAAGATACCAAAGGAGAAATCAGAAGCCGTAAATAGAAGAAAGACATGAACTAATGAACAAAAGTAAAAGGACAATAGGATAAAACAATGATCTATAAAACACTACACAGAAAACTATAGATTGAGCAATACGAACTCCACTTAAAACCGGGTGTGAACTCAGGTTCCCGGAAGGGTTAGTATTTTCTGCTCCACTAGTGTCACCCTTAGTGTTACTGTCAAACGACTAGAACATCATATGATAAAGACACCGTGTTGACCACCAGTATAACAACGAATTTACGTTAAATATCCCAAGTATTAGGATGTTATACAGATAAAACAAAATTGTCAGCACACTATAAATCCAGGAAGATTATAGAATTAGTTTTGATAAATGTTAGAAAACAGAAGATGCTCAATAACTATGTTTCCGCCATGAGGTACCCTCATATTAAAAGATTGGAAAGCCAAATAACTTAAAAGTGTTTGGGAGCAAGTAAATCAATGGGCACAAATACCCTTCCCATGGCCTCTCCCTCGGTTTATTCTCTCCGAAACGATGTTCGTTGCAGGTGCGGAGAGAATCATATGTATAGCTAGGTGAAGAATATAAATGAGCGCTCTTACTTAAAGATTGTCCATTTCCGTGTACATGAGAAACGAATTGAAGCAGCTCCCTATAGGCAACCGTTTACCAGAAGTTGCCGTTAGAGGCTGGCTATGATATACAGCCACCATGTAAAGGTTCAGATAACAGTTCAAAGTTTCTTACCATATCCATTATCAACTGAGTCATACATCTACATTGATGTTGCAAGACTCGTACAAAACATGGAACATTGCTAAGCAACAACAATCTCCGACAAATCATGTTGCTTAATGGCAAATAACTCTTTGCAATAAAGACCTTGGAAGGTTGGTCATTGAGTCATGAAAATGCTCGTACTAGTTTTCCATCTATTATTTTGTTGTTTTCATCCCGTCCTTTTAAAATGAAGTCAATTTCAAATGCAAATAACGTCGTTTATATGTAAATACAGAACATCCCGACTTACATGAAGGCATTTCCGTGTTTTTCGTACTTTTACTTTAACGATTGCATCGGCTGTCTCGGCTATATGTCGTTATTTACGTGCTAGTTTACAAATGCAAGCTCGACAAAGATTATAGGGCAATGCTAAATTCTGTCGGAACAGTTCTTATATTGTCATATAAATAATGTAATTAACGTTATTGAAGAAAATCCATTGCTGATCAAGACCCTATAATTCAATATTATAGACGTTAGTACGTAATACATTCAAGGAAACCATTCATTAAAAACTCTCAAGCCGCATTTCCTTCGATTAACGAGATAAATTACAAGGGGTGACCGACAAGTTCCTTGATATCATATTTTACTACTACTTTCGTGAGGACGGTCAACGTTCCATCTAGCACGTAACAAAATCCTCCAATTTCATGAGTGAAAGCAGGTGCTTGGTCATAATTTTTCATTAATAAGATTACTACGCATAATTGTTATATCTGTTTTATTGGCTCGAAACCCATTGCATACAATAATGACGCCACACTTGCAGACAGCTCTAACGAACTAAAATCCTCCGGTCTTAGGAAAGGAATGGAGGGTGCGAACCCATGTAAGTGGTGTTGACGTACATGCATAAGACCACGCTCCCTGACGTAAAAGACAACTGCTACAGATACATTTCAGTTACTAGTAACCTTTGTCGTCCAAATAATTTGGCCGTTTGTTTCTGAAACCATATTAATACTTGAATTACGCCAACATGCATGGTATTATGGGATATCGTAAAATTTTGTCCGTGAGAAGATTTAAGCGAAGAGGTTCAGTAGACAGAAAACGATGTTAAAATCTCGAATCCCATTTGGTTAGGTGACTGACTCAAATAGAAGTTGAGTGAGTAAGTGAGTGAATGATTGTTGTGTAACGCCATTTCAGCAAAATGATGAGGTCCGCTTTGTTCTAGACCAACACGCGGATAGACATGTCGCTCCACTCGGACACATTATTCTGATTCCAAGCCAACCAGTCTTTGCTCTTTCTCCTTAATGCTGCGTGCTTAGCGGAGAAGCAACAAATACTAATTTTATAGTCTTTGGTTTCACTCGACCGGGACTCGAACCCACGATCTACCACACTCGAGGCCAGCACGCTAACCATTACGCCACCGATGCGGTTCAAATATGTTGAATATTTTTCATTAATAAATAAGTTGATTAAATGAGCATCTGATATATCTGAAATAAAAAAAAACCATGTTTATTGTTTTTATCTTACATTATGACGTCACACTCCATATCTATGCTATTAGATTACCAAGGTTGATTTAAGAAATAATTACCGGTAGCCATATATTTATATTGTTTTTACCACGGGTTGGCACTTTATGCCGAATATATTACCACGAGCGGTAGCGAGGGCTAAAATGAAGGCATAAATTGACAACCCGTGGTAAAAACAATAGAAATATATGGCTACCGGTAATTATTTCGATTCTAATAGGACAATTACGGAACATTTTCAAATCGAAGCAGCCTAGGTGATCCAGTGTTTTTGGCTGTTCCGTTCATTGTCCTGACTGAATTGTTACAATAATATTCCGTTTTTTTCCAAAGATGTTTGAAATGTCAACCGAAAAGGTGTTTCATGACGATGACAAATATGTTTTGAGATTACTAAATGTTATCATTCATGAACATCAATTCAAAAGAAAGGGAAAATACTACAAATTCCACTTCGACAAGGAGGCGTACACGAAGCCAAAAAACGTCAGGATCTTTATGTTCTAAACTGGAAGTCTTCATATGACGTCATGTTGTTTACGTGCCAAAATCGTCAACAACATTTCGCGGAATTTTAATTTGTGTGATTTTTAGGCCCAGAGATATGCAAGAATACTATATGTTATTCGGGATCTTCGCAAGGGATGTGGGTTTATATTCCCTGTCTGTTTTCTATATCGCCTTAGCCGATTTCCAATACACGAATGTTTAGTTATTTTGTGTATTGCATACTTATCATTGTGTACCTTTTACAGGGGAGTGTCATGGAACAGCGCTTATAAAGCAAAGACCACGTATATCTATGACGTAATCGGTCATAGATAAATATTATTTTTACCACGGGTTTGGACTCAAAGCGTTTGAAGGACGTCATATTAGAATCGTTAATCACTATCTCTATTAAATTTGAAACCGATTAATTTCAGATTTATATTTCAAGGGGATAATCTGCTATTTATTTTAATTGCGCTACTTTTCAGTTTCCGTTGTCGTCAATTTATTAATTATCTGCCTCAATGTTGTCCACACCTGTATACGAATCACATGACTTTTGGAAAGTACACCAAACAAAAATAATAGCAAGGAAAAACCTTTTTTCAAAAGACCACTTATTTCTTTTTTTCCCAGAATATATAACTAAATTGAATGTACAACAATGTATATATTTTCGTCTGTAGCACCCTCTAGTATTATCTGTTTTAGCTCACCTGATCCAAAGGGTCACGTTAGTTTTTGTCATCAATCTGTGTCCATCGTCGGTGTCCGCCATGTGTCGTACGTTAACATATTTCTCTCTGAAAATAATTTGGAAATAAACTGGTTGATTGCATCATCAATTTGTGACTTTTGTGCGGATGCAAAGTTCAACATGTCTATCAGAGCCAACAATGATATATTGTTCAAATACTACTCTGTGGTTTTTTTAAATTTAATATTGTGTGCTTCTTTACAATGTGTGTGATTTTTGCGTTGTTTAGAAATCCAAGATGGTTGTAACGGCATAACTAAGCTAGGAAAGGACCATATGAGGAAATGTTTAATAAAATCTGTTTTCTTAGAAACTACAAATATGATTGAACCCAAGCTGTACTAAATGTTTTAAAAATCGATTTCTCCATTTGGAAGAAAGGTTGCATTGAATTTTCATTAGATTGACCACTAATATTAATTGCGTTGATCGGAAAGGCAAGTTGACCACCACACCAGTACTTGTTTGGACCGATGGGGATATTTTTTCTCTCATAAATAATTTATTGTTTTCAATTTGTACATAATTGATCTTTGACGAACCGGTTTATATGGATGGATCAGCCACATGGTATTCACCACATGACATATTATAACATTGTGAACAAGTTGTTTTTAAGCTAATGTCATGAAGCTATCATGGACTGCGTGGTACTGAGTCCACTAGCAAATTCACTCCTTTGTGTGCCGATGATCCCTGATTTTTATTTTTGTTTTATTGGTAAGAAATTAGCGAATAGCAACAACCACTGCAGCAAAATTTTAAAAGGAACTAAACGAATATTTATTGCTGAAAATATACCATTATACACCACAAACCTTATAGAACCCACACAAACATAAATCATTACTGAATAATTAAATGACAATCTATAACTAGCTAAGTGATACAGGCACACAAGTACGCCTCTAGTTTTCTCTCCACATTCGCTATCAGGAAAAAACAAACAAAAAGAGATTACTGACCATTATTTGTGAAAACAGAATCCATAAAATACCGATTGTATCTCACCACACACGTCTAAAATGAAGAAAGTAACAAATCCCATAACTCCTCAAATTAACTAAAGCAGTCAATTATTATAGAGACAGAAAGAGACTGATTAATTAAGACATGTTTTATACATTTGTTTTACGGTAATCCATGCATGTCAACAACACTACTAGATTGTTGGGAAACATAAGGTTTATACATTAGTCAAAGAAGGGGGTATGTTAAAACATATATTCAGATGACAAGTCTGTTGTTCACGACTAATTTGTCAAAACTCACGAGGGCGTTGATGCACGAGAAGAACTAGAGTATACTTATATGTAACTCCCTACGCGTCTAGTTTTATCGTTTATAAACTGTGTATCAAAGACGATGAGATTGGTCAATGAAATGAAACCAATAGACAAAACACTTTAGTTGTAATGATTCTTACATGTAAACAAGAAACGCAACTGTCCAAAACATGAACCAAACTTCTTAGACTATCTGGATATAAGTAGTGAAGAAAGTGTACGGGGACAGTTTGCATTCAGCGGACACATAATTTTTGTCTGGGAAAGATTGCAAAACACGTCCCATTTCAACAATATCACCATTGAACGTAGCTGAAGGTTATTCCAGAAATGCGCCGTTTGACTAAGAAGTGTTTGAAGATACCAAACGACCAATCAGAATTAGGTATTTACGTTGTTATACAAATAATATAAAAAACACAAGGACAAAAATGGCTTCATAAACTTCACTATCAAAATGACGGCGATCTTGTTGATCTCCTTCCTAATAATTGACAGGCCAATTCCACCCATTTAATAACATTTTTAATTGACACGTCAAGTGTAACTGGGTTTAACACAGGTGAAAGATCTACAAGTTTAATTCATTTGTCTAGTTCCCAATCATGGATGAACTATCATTGAAACACTTTCAATGTATTTGTTTAATGTTAAAATATTCGGTAATTAATCTAAATACAGTTTCTTTATTAACAAAATAGAAAACGGTTAAATATTCACAGTGAATACACTAAAAAATCTAACATCTAACATCAAAATTTAAATTTAAATAATATGAAAATAAAATAAAAACTCGAAAATACTATTTGACTGATTGGTGACGGAACCACAACCGACGGATGCTAACATATTTGACTGATTGGTGACGTAACCACAACCGACGGATGCCAACATATTTGACTGATTGGTGACGGAACCACAACCGACGGATGCCAACATATTTGACTGATTGGTGACGGAACCACAACCGACGGATGCTAACATATTTAACTGATTGGTGACGGAACCACAACCGACGGATGCTAACATATTTGACTGATTGGTGACGGAACCACAACCGACGGATGCTAACATATTTGACTGATTGGTGACGGAACCACAACCGACGGATGCTAACATATTTGACTGATTGGTGACGGAACCACAACCGACGGATGGTAACATATTTGACTGATTGGTGACGGAACCACAACCGACGGATGCTAACATATTTGACTGATTGGTGACGGAACCACAACCGACGGATGCTAACATATTTGACTGATTGGTGACGGAACCACAACCGACGGATGCTAACATATTTGACTGCTTGCATCCGTCACAGTGTCATTCGTTATTAGTATTATTACCCTGACAAATAAATAATGATCTTATCTTTCAAAAAAAGTATGTCGGAAGATATCAAAACCTTGTTGAAAAGTATTCTTTCCAATGCGTACAGATGACGAAACGTGGTATTTGGCAATAAGAATTTTGTTCAAAGTTTCACTATCATGTCTTTCGATGGCGGAAAAGTATTCTTTCCAATGCGTACAGTATTGGCAATTAGATTTTTGTTCAAAGTTTCACTATTATGTCTTTCGATGGCCTTATATACTGTCTAATTCTTAAATGATGGTCGATGCCATCAGTCCTCTTTAATAGAGAGTTAAGGTTATGGTGTTTAGCGCCACTTTCAACAATATTTCAGTCATATCGTGGCGGTCAGTTTTATTGGTGGAGGAAACCGAAGTAACCGGAGAAAACCACCGACCTGTCCCAAATCCTCTTTAATAGAACTAATATCATATATATATATATAACCACTTCAGCTTTACTAAGATTAAATATATTATGTATAATGTTCAAGATTTTAGCATTTTTTATGATAACCCATTCGCCTGATTATATGCTGGTGGGTATTTTTTACTCACAATGAGGAAGACACTTGTATGACCGAATCACTTCAATAAAAGAGGGGGCTTTGTCCCAAAAAACTAGTATATCCCCGCTACGTTTTATTGAAGTGCCTGTACCAAGCCAGGAAAGTGAACGATTGACTACATGTTATCCTCATCTCAAATGGGACACCCTCCATGGAATAGAAATACGACTATAGTCTCTACTGCTGTCTAAAACTTGTCCGCAGACGACATCTACAAGTTGTGCTGGACAACCCAAATACAACCCTCGCTTTTGTGAATAAAGGAAGCAACGCGAGACAGTTTGCAGTTTTTCTAATGCTAAACAGTTGATTGGGTGTGGTAGTTGGTGGCCCACAGCAATGCAATATTAATCCTGTCCATTATTCCCTGTGGGCATTCTATACTTCTACCCACTGACCTAATCACAGTCTACATGATTTAGTGTTTGCACACTTGTTTTCTACATGAATATAGCTGAAATGGTGTTCATTAGACATTACACAATGCAAAATCGAGAGAAGGAATAGTTGTATCCGATATAATCATTCAGTTCAACTTTTAGGTTCCAAATATCTGTGTATAATTTATTAAAGATATACTTTGAATTACGATTGTGAGAACCCCGATTCAACATTTAGTTTTAGAAATTATAAGCTTGTATGTTTTTTTAAGTCCTTGATATTTTTAAAACAGTGTTTGTGAAATGTATTCACAATTTGATGGAGCAGGGTTAGGGTTAGTGATATGGTGTTTAACACCACTTTCAACAATATTTCATATATATCGTGGCGGTCAGTTTTATTGGTGGAGGAAACCGGAGTACTCGGAATAAACCACCGACCTGTCGCAAGTTACTGACAAACTTTATCACATAATGTTGTATCGTGGTGTTTCGTCAATCAATCCTAGTAAGAACAGATAAGTCAAAATATCGAGGGAAAATCCCCCCATTTGTTGTAAGCACAGGTGGTAAATTCCAATTAGAAATCGTGAAATTGGAAGGATTAAGAGTTTCCAATGGGGTTAGTCACACAAAACCATTACGGAATTTTTTAGTCAAAAGGACCCATGACCCCCAAAGAGGAGACAAGGCATTTTTTGTATAAGCCTTCAATAATTGACCAAATAAATGGATACTTGCAAACTGTTACTGATTGATCTTTTTACCACAATCCCCCACTTAGAATTGATGACATCCAACTGTGTTTGTTCTCTCAACACTAATGTAGGGTTAATATGGTTTGACAATTAACTGTGATGAAGGGTTCAGTAAGAAAAGGCTTTTTGTCTGTTCGTCAGATCAATAATGGTATTGTAGTGAGAGTCATCCGTTCATAAGTCAACAGTGCTCGTGTCAGCTTGACAGTTCAACAGATCAAGCGTTTTTATTAATTGCCAGGATATTTGTTTATGGTACCTAAACTTATTATTTTCTATTAAGTCAAGACCTATCTGACAAAATTTGATTTATGGAAATCAAGATCTAAATTAGTTCTCCAAAGAAGTTAATTAAGGGAATCCAGCAGAAAATAAGCCAATCTATGAATTAAAGCACAATTTTCTCTCTTTGAAAATCGTATAATGCACAAATCGTTTACGGACAGGAAATGACTTCCACTAGCCTATTATAAGGCGATTAATAGCTTTATTTAATAAAGTCTTTCTTATTTGCTGGTATCTAACAACAACCAGCTGTTGATTAGACAATATCCGTATGTATTTTCCTGATTGATTTCTCCTGGGTTTTTCACAACATACCATATTACGTGTAATTATTCATACGGGCTTTCTGTTTACGAGGGTGGCCAAAATGTCTGTGAAACTTCCTTCCATTTAATAAAATATTTAAATAGATACTTTATAAAGAAGATATGTTCGGTATATATTTTGTACATCATCTGTTTTTGCTTCAAAATTGGCAAACACGAAAGCTATCTCTTTTCAGGGAAACGGTAGAACGTTAATAATCAACGAATATCACACAATTCCGTTGTTGAACGACACGACTGTTACTATATCTTCATTTCTTAAGTCTAGAGAGCATCTGGAAAGTAAATCTTTGTGATATATCATTGCACATATTTCACAGATTATCCTGTATGGAGCTGAAGACACTACATTTTCGAGAGATATAATCTAACATATGTTGGTATTTTTCCTGAGGGTGTTCGTGTATTAGAATTTGTTGTTGTTTATGACTTTTTGATTGGTTTCATGGTTAATTGTTTTTTTTGTATTGGGTGTTCTCTGGTGTGTTACAATTCGCATTGACTACGGTGCATTCACTGTTTGTGCCTCGTCGGGTCAAAAACTAAACAATACTTGTTACATTCCACCATGAAATAGCTAACTATTACTGTCGTTCCTCAATATTTATTCCTTGCACATAGAATTGTCCACAAAATAAAAAGAAATAGATCTAAAAAAAATGAAGTGTTGGTAATTGCAATATACAGTACTATTATAAGTTTTCCTATTAAAAAAGAAATTTTCATAAATATTCTATTTACTGGTAAATTGTGTAATGTATTATTCACCGGTATATAGTCCAAATGACTATTGAAAGTTACTGTGCTATTCATCGGCGACACGATATATTTTCGCAGACTTTTTAATTCCCCTCGAAACCAACTACTGCCGTTGGCTTCGCCACAGACAAAAGTTGGTGCCTTGGAGAACAATGAACTTTCTATTACCCCCATATCAGTCAATAAGTGTATATTCCTTATATAATAATGTTGTGTTAGCAATGACTATGACCACTATATGGTATAGTCATTGCTAACACAACATTATTATCATTATTATGCTGACTGCTATATGTAGACAACATATATTGAGAACTATTACAATAAAGGAGGTCAGTAGTGTATCGGGTCCGCATAGCGCTATTGACCCCTATGTTAAACCAGTTTTCCCTCCTGATCCTCCTCAAATGACGGCTTTGTACGAGTTTTTGTCGTATTGTTTGCGCGTGTTTCACGTTTTAATCACGTTGTCACGTTAGGATTTCAGTTTTAATCACGTGTTTTCGTGTTCATTTAACTTTTTAATGGCTATTTGTTCGTTTTGTTAACGTTTTTTGTTTACGTTTTTCGTGTTTTGGGTGGAATTTCAGCGCTATTGCGGCGACGGCGGCTGCTGGGGTGGTGGTGTCAGTGGTGGTGGTGGTTGTGTTGTTGGTGGTGGTGATGGTGGTGTTGGTGGAAAAGGGAAGGAAGGAGGTAGGAAATTGGTGGTATTGTGACGTGAAGTAGAAATTAGAAACAGAAGGAAAACATAAAACAAACGGAGAGATAAACGAAAAGACAAAACACAAGAGACAAAGAGAATTAAACAGACCGTGTCGAATGTTACAGCACTATGGTGACTCATCGATCTATTTTTAGTAACTTGACGTCACCTATGAAAGCCGACTCGACGCGAAACATTCTCATTCTGTGCCTTATACGCCGATACAGACTCAGTCGTGTATACCTCTAGACCAGGCGAGTGGAAACCTAGGAGATCTCACCGATGAAGTGCCCGACAACAGAATAATAGTTTGTCACCGGTGGACCGAAGAACTATGCCTACAAGATTGCCAGACCCGGCAAGGATGGAAATACGACCATATGTAAAGTGAGAGGCATCACTCTCAACTACAAAAACTCCTTGACCATCAACTTTGATACGATCACTGACACCACCACCATCACCACTAACACCACCACCACCCCAGCAGAAGCAACAGCAGCTGCCGCCGCCGCCGCAATAGCGCTGAAATTCAACCCAAAAACGAAAAAAGTAAACAAAAAACGTTAACAAAACGAACAAATAGCCATTAAAAAGTTAAATGAACACGAAAACACGTGATTAAAACTGAAATCATAACGTGACAACGTGATTAAAACGTGAAACACGCGCAAACAATACGACAAAAACTCGTACAGAGCCGTCATTTGAGGAGGATCAGGAGGGAAAAATGGTTTAGCATAGGGGTCAATAGCGCTATACGGACCCGATACACTACTGAGGTCCTGATATTGGTGACTAATATATTGGATATAAGAGTAATAACAAAATTACCGAACTCCGAACAATCTTACAAAGGGAAAGTCAAAACTCATAATTATATAAACAGACAAAATCAGTCAACAACCGGAAAACTGTGAAAACCGTAATGACCCTGACTTGGTACAGGCATTTCTAAAGAAATGGTGGGTTGAATCAGATTTTAAGGCGCCAAACCTCCCGCTCTCATTACGGTTCAAAGGTTCCGGCTGTCACTGTAACAGTATTTAAATACAAGAACAAAATAGGTAAAATAGTTGTCAAAGCAGTACCATATTCGGTGACGTAAATGTCAAAAATATTTTTACGTCACACATTGACAAAAACATTTTTTACTTCTTTATCTTTATACATTTTCACTATATGAAAATGCATCGCTTATAATTTTTTCTGCCGAGACGGAATATATTTCGACAAGATATTGGTATCGGAATATAAACTTTTTAAGAGATCGAATAAGGCTAATCGTTTTATAGCCCTGGTCCAGTAGCCTGTTTCTCAGATGAAGATGACGTTTCAGGAAATCAGAATAATTGCTACTGGCCCATGCATAGCGAATCAATTGCGAGATGTAAACACCATATGCAGGAGAAGCTGGTATATTGCTGCACATGTTTGGAAAATTTATGATTTTCAAATTGAAGTCGTCCCGCTTATCATAAATTTTAGTACTGAGTTGACCACTGTCGTCAAATTCGAGGTATAAGTCCAAAAATGATGCGGACGAAGCTGTATCGGTGGTCTCTTTAACTTCCAGCTCTGGAGGATATATCAATGGAAGAAATTCTGCAAATCTAGAATTATTGATAGATAAAACGTCATCAATATGTGAAATTAAAGGCTCTAGCCTCATGAATCTTCTTATCTTTTACAAGCTTTTGAAGAAACTCCGACTCGTATGAGTATAAAAATAAATCGGTTAGAAGAGGGGCACAATTCGTACCCATTGGTATGCCGACAACCTGCTGAAACAGTGTCCCTCCAAAGGAGACAAATATGTTATCGATGAGGAACTCCAGCATACTGATCACTTGTTCCTCGGAGTAGCATGTTTTACCTTTATGAATTTTGTTTGAAAAATATGTGGAATTGTAGCCTAACACAACAAATTTTGAGCCATAGTTTCTATGACTAAAAGCTTTATGAATTGTTTCTTTTAAGCGGGTTTTTAATTTGTCATGCGGTAGGGTGGTATATAGAGTTGAAAAATCAAATGTTTTGATGGAGGATACCTGAGAGAAAGATCTTGATTTCAGGTTATCCAAAAGATCTTTAGAGTTTTTCAAAATCCACATGTGATTTATGCCACTACGCGAGTAAACAGTTTCACAATATTTCTGTTGTCCCTCTTTTACTGCAGACATAATCTTTGTCAGGTGAATAGACAATTCTTTCGTCGAACAAGTTGATGATCCCGCTATGTACCTTTCTTTGTATGGTGTTTTATGGAGTTTAGGTATCCAATATAAATAGGGTAAATCCTCAGAGTCTTGAAAGTGTGAGAATATTCTTTGTTTCATTTAAGGCTTTAAAAATATAAAGATTTTTGAAGTTTGAAATTTAATTAACAACAATAACAAGTATTAAAAAACAGTAACATTATTACGGAAATGATACTTAATTTAAAGCCTTTAGACGACTATGATAGATTGACAGATTGGATCCACCCCCTTGCACGTGGACTACCTATATATAGCTTGACAGACAGCTGAAAACCAACCTTCCCGGCGTGAAACTGGCATAGTAGATGTACTATTTTCGCATAGTATATCAACGCTATATAATTCTTTGTGATATATGCCAAAATATCGTATGAACTTATATTACAGAAGAAATTTTCAGAAAGCATAATAATATGCAATTCATAGCTTTGAGCTATATTAACAAGTACAATCACTGCTTATTGTCAACGTCAGCTATCTCCAAAGGCGTTATGGTCAGTAATGTTTATGTTGTAAATAGGATCGACAATAGATAACTTATGTCGACATTAGATAACTTATGTCGACAATAGATAACTTATGTCGACAATAGATAGCTTATGTCGACAATAGATAACTTATGTCGACAATAGATAACTTATGTCGACAATAGATAATCTATATCGACAATAGATAACTTATGTCGACAATAGATAACTTATATCGACAATAGATAACTTATGTCAACAATAAATAACTTATGTCGACAATATATAACTTATGTCGACAATTGATAGCTTATGTCGACAATAGATAACTTATGTCGACAATAGATAACTTATGTCGACAATAGATAACTTATGCAATAAAATGAACGACAACAAAATAGCACACTGTCGGAACAGTTTTAAATTCCAATAATAAAATCGTAGAAAGGAAAATTCAATACCCTAACACTTAAATACATGACCACTCACCTTCTTGTAGGTTATATTCCTCATCTGTTAACTTTTAACATTCTAATCTTGTTCTTTGAAACCACAGGACCATTCTTGGCAGCGACCGTCCACATGTCCTAAAAGTCACAAATTTTATTTTTTCATTGAAATCTATATTATATTGTGTTGTCCTATTATGTGTCTTTGCGTTCTGAGTTCCGTGTTGTGATGTCCGTTACCATTTTCGCATAAAAACGATGTTCGGTTGGTCTTTACCCCCTGCTGTTCATAGGATGGCACATGTCTAATTACGTTATTAGTTTTTGTTTGCATATAGTGGTGTCCAATACATATTGTGTTGTATTTTTGCTTTGTTTTTCATCGTCTTGTATACCATATGCTTCTCTGAATTGTACATTTTTTTTTATTGTCCCTTCGGTGTTCTCTAACGTTTATATAATATAGTAATTACAATCTACCTGGTTCGTTTCGAGAAAATTGTATTTTTGCGGATGTTGGCAGAATATGCAAATTAGCACCAATTGAACACAATTTATTTTCTCTAAATACATTGGGCCATATTATATAATAATTGAATGGGATAGTTACAGATTTTTTTTATTGCGCATTAAATTTTGTGCCGTTTTCAAATTGAGTAATTATTGCTTTCAGCAGTTAGTCAACATTTTTGATATATGTTCTACCATTTTTGTAATTAAAAAGAAAAATGAAAAACATTTCTGTGTTTTCTTTACCCGTAAAACTGGGTTTCCGTTTGATGAAACACCTAATGTTGGTCAAAGTAGAGCACAATTATCAATTTAATTAACATCCACCCATTAATAAAATGTGTTTTTAAGGAAGTGAAGACTATAAATGTATATCAATTATATTTACTTAATTTTCTAATTGATAATAAAGGTCACATAGTGAATGATTTCGTTTGATTCACAAATCAAAGACCAACTTGTAGATAGAGTACAGTTTCTTTTCAGTTCGAATGATCTAATATGAGTAGGCACGGCCTATAGAGAGGACGGAAGTATTTGAAATTAAATGATACTACTTTATATCCCCTATGACATCCACTGGAAAGTTAAATGAAGTAGAATAGAAAATTACGGGGGAAAAAAACGATAAAATTACGATTGGAAAAGTATGGAATCTTTTATTGTAGGACTAGGGACAGTGCAAACATTGAAGGTTAACTAGTACTAGTACGTGGGTGGTAACAATCAACCATTAGAAAGGGGGTAGTAGACGTCGGTGTATGCAAAATGAAAGTATGGCATTTTAAGCTGTGAAAAAATTGTTTTATTACCAAAATATCAAGAAATACAGCCAACATTTATAAGCAATATTGGCCTATACCATGCTATGTACAGCCTATACATGTTCATGGAGTGTACATGGTGAATGGCGTAAGGTCAGGGTGGTCTTATCAGCATTATAGGCCACGGTCAAAGCAGTGCACTGATCATGAGGCCCCTATCTATACAAACACTCACAGGAATAAAACTGTAAATGGTCGATACTATTAAACATATATTTCTTGTATTGGTACTTCCAACAAAATCAGTGTTTAAACATTAATAATCATGCCGTATACAACGTTTATATAATAGTTACTCATATGGAGGGCAAGATCAGGATATACAGACTGCCCAAGGGTCGTGGTACGGACCAGTGGAAATGATATTGCCCGAGCCCAAAATTATGTACTAGTATTTTATTTCGAGTCTGATATTGATAAAGTTTTTGGCTTCAGACCTACCTGTAGTTCTTATGATTCCGAGATAAAAAATAAAAAGTCAAAAGGAGTAAAAATGAACAGCAAAAAAAGTGAATAAATGTCAAACTTGGAATAACTGCGTACATGTATGGGGTCTCCTCATTCTAGTTGAAGCTAAATATTAGAAAAATATTGAATTCACTGAACCTTAATTTTAACTTTAGAAATATTTGTATTGTATGATATTGTGTTGTTTGCCCTCAGCCCCTTTAGGAGGGAAATTGTGCATCAATAAAGATATATTGATTTTTGCTCCTGCAGGACCTTAAATTAGATTAAAAATAATAATAATAAATTAGAATGTGATGCACTCCCACACCACACACACAATGACAAAGAAAAAAAATGGAAAAGAGTATGAAATTAAATTTTATGTCAACATTGTCATCTTTGCGTTCACAGTTATGACATTATAACCGGTGTCAGTTGTGACCCACATACGATTCCAACGTTGTCCTTGACTTGTTGCTAAAGCATGGCGATGAATGGTGGCAAGATTCGTTTTTATTAACGCATTTATTGTAAACTTTTAGGAATAGTGTGGTACAAATAATCTTGGTTAATTAGACTGGAATTGTGTTTGGATTTCTTTTAAACTGGTAAGTCATATATAGCGAAATGTCACTAACCTGGACTGGAGTTCGATAGTGAAATGCAGTTAGGGCTTAGTTTGGCGTAACATAAGTCATACATTCATAAAATGCTCATACGTCAACAAATTACCCGAGTTGTCTTAGAGTCATTCTCAGTGTGAAGAAATGAACAGGTTGTCCTTAAAGGTAGTCTCTGTTGACCTAATGTCACTTCAGTACGTCCGTGTTGTATTTGTCAGAGTTTTGTTAGATCCGAGTTAATAGTAGGACTACCATCCGTGTATATATTCTACAAAAAAACGACACAAACCAAGGCCAGTTTTTCTATCTAGGTTTCAAATACTCCACAAATATTTTTAATTTTTTTCTGAAAATATCTATGCATTGTAGTTCTAAATTAAGTCAAATTTATTCTATGTTCCTGTTTTACTAATCCGTTAGAAAGGTGTTTGTCTGGACACACTAGAAAAAGGTGATGTGCTTGTTTACACGCGACGTCACGATTTTACGAAATTGACATAGATGCCAGTTGTCAATGAAATAAATGTGGTTTTGAAATTTCTAGACTTTGACACGAAAATACAGTAGTTTATTTTCCGACGATATTTATGTATTGTTGTTCTAAACTGAGCTACATTTATTCTATATACATCGCTTAGTATTCCACTGGAATGTTGTTTTTCTTGACACACTTCTCGAAAAAGGTGCTGTGCTTGTTTACACATGACCTCACGATTTTACGAAATTGACATAGGGTGCATAGTTGTCAATGAAATAGATATTATTTTGAAATTATTGACTGGGCACGGAAATACAATATTTTATTTCATAAAACAAAACAATTTTGCTATTATTTAAATCTTTTTTCGTGAAAGTGTTTACTTTCGTATCTATGCTGGCTTTCCACATCCGGGTTTAATTGTCAGCGCTCCCAACATTTTTAGTCTCGCGATCGCGAGACCGACGCGAGAAATAGTGCATCAGTATGTGGTCTACCGGGGTGGTCTACCGTAATGAGGACTTGCGTCCTCTATTAATAAAATGATCCTACATTATACGGTATTCGTTTCCTGTCGGACTCAAACCTAAGTTCATATTTGTGTGTCTCATTATATAATGGGTCTGTTGTTCTCGCTTGTTTTGGTTTTTGCGCTTTAGTTTGAGTTTTCCTTGACATATCATTGGAAGAAAAGTTTTAAAGATACCAAAGGGGTAAGCAAAAGTCTTAAATCGACGAAGGATAGACAATGCAATGGCCAAAAGAAAAACAAAGATCTACAAAACATTTCACAGAAAACTAAAGATCGAGCAACACGAACCCCACTAAAAACCTGGGGTGAACTCAGGTGCTCCGGAAGGGTCTACTATATAACAATAAAACATCGTCATTGACAGTAGAATTTAATCTAGATAATTGGTGTGGTGTCGATCCATTTGAAGAAAGAAATGAAATCAAGATAAATATTTAGTAGATGGTAGCAATAGAACTGTATATCTATAAAAAGATACTCAGAAATATGGACCACATTTAAGAGAATAGTCAGCCAGTTACAAAAAAATCAATGGTCCGCAGAGTGAAAACAATACTTTAAGAAATCAAATGATATAAATAGCTATAAACTTTGTCCAGAATATACGAATTTTAATGATAAATAATTCAGTAATAGGTAAAAGGTAGAGTTCAACATTCTACTGTTCTACAATGCTGGTGTTAGGCATAGTAGATCTGATTAGATTGCTTAGTGCCATGTTGAAGTTTTTGAGCCCAAATGTTGACTGTCTCCAGATCGTCTATTTCCGATTTTCTCACGCTTTATTTTCAACAATTTCCAGAAATAAGCAACATGACAGTAACTGTCCAGGTGGGCCATTACAGGCTGCAATGATCCTCTGATTCACCTGTATCCCTCGCAAAAAAGATAACTGGAGGTATGTTGATTTGAACAAATGGATATTCGCACGTACCTTGTATAACTTTAATTTTTAATGTTTAATGTCTTTCAATTTTGTTTTAATGATTTATTGGGCTACAAAAGGTTCAAATACATAATCAAAATGAATTTAATTAATTTATAATAGTGAAATGATTCAATTAGGATATTGAAAAACGATATCATATAATTGTATACTGTTGTCCTGCTGGTAGCCAGGATACATACTTTAAAAGAAAAACGAATATCAAAGAATCATTTATTGTACAATCAATTATCAAAGCATTAAATGACATTATATAAAGAGACAAACTTCCTCGACAATCTGGAAGAGAGATTAATATATAACATATATATGCCGAACTACTTACAGTTGGTTAATTAAAACTCTTATCGGCATTCAATACATCTGTGACTAGACCTTGATTTTATATATTTGAAAATGTTGCATCTATCATGCAGTTTTTACAGGTTGTAGACTACTTACAGTTGGTTAATTAAAATTCGCAAAGGAATTTAATGTATGTTACTTAATTACAAAACGTTCATTTTATGTATTTTAGTTTGAAAAAAAAAATCTGCTTCCTTAAAGTTTTTACAAGTATGTTTTAATTAATAGTATATTGTTTATTGAAGTGCTTCCTTTCTGATTTATTTTATTATTATTACTACATATGATTCACCAATAACTTTATTTATCGTTCTCTGGTTTTTATACTTAGAAACAGAGACGTAATTGATACCCTTAGCACACATATACATGAACTCTCACTTTTCTGGCTTGGTATAGGTACTTCAATAAAAGGTGGCGGGATAAAACTATATTTATAGGTCCAAACCAGTAATTGCTTCTGTTACGTAGTCTACGTCCGCTGTACCTTGATTCTTCAATACGGTGCGTTCTACTTGAAAATGTTATGGTTGTGATATTTCCAAGTTAAAATGTGTCATCTGGTGCAAACAGTAGATATTCCGAATTGATAATGCTTTCGACAAAATGATTTTGCACAAATCTAAGTTCTGATTGGAAGTGTGAAATGTGTCGGATTTGACAAGTCAATCTACGTACAAAATATTACTCAAAATAACCACCAAAAGAAAACCAACTTTTATCTCGCAGCTACAACCTCACAAGATTATACTATATGGAACACTTAAAATTGGGTGTACTCGAATACCATTGAAACATGATAAAGAAATATTATGAATAAACAATGTGCTTCAACCCTCTTTCCCTTGATCTTGATAAGAAAATTGACTCAAATAGTCCTAAATATACGCCTGGTTTGTTAAGTCTCCCAAACAACGTTTGGAGACTTATTGTTTTTGCTCCGTTTCTTCTTATTATTTTTTATAGGTTTAATGATAAATGCAAATAACATTATCTGTAATATTTTTTTCTTTCATTTTTAATTATTACTATTTTTTTTTTTTTTTATATATATTACTAAAAAAAACTACATGAAGAGTGTGACAATACCAAAGTTGTACTGCAAGGATTAAAATGTTGCCTTTCTTCTATACTATGCCTAGCCTAAAAGATATCAAGATATTAATTCAAAGGTTATAGCTTCGGGAGTTCCGATGATACTAATTCTACGCGAGCATTTAAAAATAAGATGAACCCAATCCTCCCAGATAAAAATTTAAAGTCTAACGTTCTCCATTCTTGATTGTCTCTTCATCTGATTGATGGCACAATGGAGGTTACGTTTCACCTGAGCGAATGGTTTGTTTGTTTGGTGGTGTTTAACGCCACTATCAACAATAACCGTGGCGGTCAGTTTGATTGGTGGAGGAAACCGGAGTACCCGGAGAAAACCACCGACCTTTCGCATGTCATTGACAAACTTTATCATATAATGTTGTACACCTCGCCCTGATCGAGATTCGAACTCACAGCATCAGTGGTGATAGGCACTGGTTGCATAGGCAGTTGTAAATCCAACTTCTATACGATCACGGCAACGATGGTCCCGCTCCCGTGCAAATGGATATCCACTGATTGTGATGTATGTATCAAATAGACAAAACGTAAAAAGGTGCCTCCTGTTAGTAGAATGCCACGTTTATTTAAAAAAAATGCAAATTGCAACAGCCCCTTATGACATTATTTTAGTAGAAATCACTTTTGGGAATTAAATCACATCCGTCCATAGTCGTATACCAGTAGTCACATAACGTTAAGCAACAAATCTGTCTTGTTTAATTTTATCAAAAACATTATAAAGCAATTGTTTTCGTTTAGTTTAATCATTGCAGATTTTGAAATGCACTAATATATCAATAGTACATTATAGGAAGAATAAACTTAATTTCCTGAGAATTTAAATTAATTACAAGTTAATTTTCCAATTAAGTACAACTAACAGATTTAAACACTGCTATTGTTATTTTATATATATAACATTGCCAGCAGCAACCAGCATGAAATTTAAACAGGCACGGTCGACCACGCCTGTGGCCCCCCATCGTGACGGCCGGCCAGAGAAACGTCCTCGTATTGGATCTACCCCCGAGCGACCTACATACTAGGATCACCTAGGAGGTCAAACTGTAAATGTACATCAACAAAATTCTAAAAACTGTTCACTTATTAGTGGTAGTATTGTTAAAGACAATTCTTGATAATATATGTGATAATTCGAACTATAACCGTAAATCTTGTGTAAATAAAGGGTTAAATCTTTTGTCATTGAACTGTTGTGGTTTAAAATCGAAACTAAATTATCCAGAATTTCATGAGTTTGTTAATACCTTTGATATTCTTTGCTTTGTTGAATCAAAAACTGACGATTTAGATGAAATTGTTTTACCGGGATTTTTGATAAAGATGAAAAATCGTAAAAGTTTTTCAAATAGAAAATCAGGGGGAATTGTATTGGGTTTTAAGGAAGAATATGATAGTTTTATACATCCTATTCCTACTGATAGTTCGTATGTATTCTGGTTTAGAATATCTAGAGAGCTACTTGGGTTAGATGAGGATGTTGTTTGTGGTATAGTTTATATTCCACCGGAGTATACGGTTTATTCCTCTGTAGACGCGTTTAGTGAATTAGAAAATGAATATTTGGCTTTGCAGAGGAATTATAAATATATATTTCTAAACGGGGATTTTAATAGCAGAACAGCGAAAGACCCTGATTTCATCTATATTGAAAACAATAATGATAATATAGATTTTTTCGAATTATCAGATGTAAATAGTGTAAATATATTAGAGTCATTAAATATACCTGTAGGTAGGATTAATAAAGATAGTGTCAAAAATCATTATGGTAGTAGATTGTTAGATTTATGTAAAGGTAATGACTTATTTATCATAAATGGAAGGATTGGAAATGACAAAGGTATTGGTAAACTGACTTGTAAGAATAGTAGTGTTGTTGATTATGTTATTTCGTCTGTTGATTTTTTGAAACATATTGTAAATTTTAGTATTTGTGAATTTAGTAAACTATTTTCCGATGTACATTCACCAATATCGCTGTCATTGACATGTGAAAATAAAGATGAGATAAGGGTCACTGAAAATGTAAGTAATAATGCAGAAGCTTGTCGTGAGAAACCTAAAAAATGGGATGAGACATATAAGGTAGATTTTGTAAATAACATTGATGTAGATAGTATACAAAACTTGAAAATACAATTGGAAAACTTAAATATTGAGAACGTTGTACAGTCCGACATAGATACTCTTGTAGGTAAGCTAGGAGAAATATTTGTATCATCTGCGAAGGAAACATTTGGAATAGCCAGTAAACCATTTAAGAATAAGAAAAGAAAGGTATGTATTAGCTCAAAACCATGGTTTGGAGCTGATTGCAAATTTGCGAGGCAACATTACCGCAAACTTAAACGGAGAAGTAAAACTAACAATACTGAGGAAACACGAGAATTAATGAAAAAAGCTGAGAAATATTATAAGAAACAAATGGATGTAAGTATAAAAAAACATAGAAAGGAAATGACGAAAAAAATTAAAAATTTAAGATCTAACAACAGCAAGGAGATTTGGAAGCTGATGAGAAAAGGTACATATCGAAAACAGCCAAATATATCTATCGACACTCTATTTGATTTTTTTAAGACCCTGAATCAAAACCCAACAAATGATGGCGATGGTGCAACTGTACTACCGGAAATAAACAAAAATTTGGTTAACAATCTAAACATAGAAATTAATGGGCATATTACAAGTGAAGGAATACTACATTGTGTTAAAAATTTGAAAAATGAGAAAGCTTGTGGCGATGATATTATTAAAAATGAGTATATTAAATCATCAATTGATGTCTTTCTACCCGTTTATTTAAAGTTGTTCAATTGTATATTTGACTCAGGTATTATCCCTGAGAGCTGGTTAACTGGTAATGTTAAGCCCATTTACAAGAACAAAGGAAATCATTTAGACCCGAAAAATTTTCGTCCGATCACGATTTTGAGCTGTTTTGGCAAATTATTTACAGCAGTATTGCTGACAAGATTAAATGCTTTTTCTGAAAAATTTTCTATCTTGAATGAAAACCAGAGTGGTTTCAGGAAGGGTTATTCGACAATTGATAATATTTTTGTTCTATATGCCTTCTTTGAATTGTTAAAATTAAAAAAGAAAAAGTTATTTGTTACATTTGTGGACTTTGAAAAAGCCTTTGATAAGGTATGGAGGGATGGTTTATGGTGTAAATTACTTTTAAATAATATAAATGGGAAGATGTATAAAGTTATTTATAATATGTATCAGAATATAAAATCTAGAATTGTATATAATAACGCAGTGTCAGATTTTTTCGATTGTAATAATGGTGTGCGACAAGGGGAAAATCTTTCCCCTTTCCTTTTCTCGATTTATTTAAATGATCTGGAACAGTTTTTAAACGATCGAAATGTCAACGGTCTAACATCTATTACTGAGGATTTTGAAATTGAACTAGATGTATATTTAAAACTTTTTGTACTTTTATATGCCGACGATACTGTTATTATGTCGGAATCAAAAGAAGATATGCAAAACCAGCTAAATGTTTTTAATGATTTTTGCAAAAAATGGAAACTCAAAGTAAATGCTGAAAAGTCGAAAGTTCTTGTGTTTAGTAATGGTAGATTACCTGCAAATTTAAAATTTACTTATAACAATAGAGACTTGGAAATTGTTCCAAATATTTCTTATCTTGGTATAACATTTTCAAAGTCTGGATCATTCAACGCAGCAAAAAAAGATCTTGTAAATAAAGGTACGAAAGCTATGTATGAAGTATTGAAGAAAGGTAGACTTCATAATTTGTCAATACAATGTCAACTGGATATTTTCGATAAAACAGTAAAACCTATACTATTATATGGTTGTGAAACTTGGGGCTTTGGGAAAAACGATATTATTGAGAGAGTTCATCTACAATTTTGTAAGCTTCTTTTGCATGTAAAAACATCCACACCAAATGTTATGGTCTATGGGGAATTGGGTCGATATCCAATTGACATTGACATTAAAGTTCGTATGATTTCATATTGGTCAAAACTCATTTTAGGAAATCAGTCAAAAATTTCATCATTATCATACAAACTATTGTATATAAAAGATTTTCAAAATAAAAATGTTACATGTGCTTGGTTAAATAGAATTCGTTGTATTTTGAATGATTGTGGTATGTCATATATTTGGAACATGCAGAATTGTATTTCTGATAAATGGTTGAAATTAGTAGTTAAAAATAATTTAGTGGATCAATTTAAACAAACATGGACTTCAATGATTGAACATTCATCAAAAGGGGATAATTATAAGTTATTTAAGCATGATTTAAAATTTGAAGATTATTTGGATGTATTAGATGATAAGGACAAATTCTTACTTGTTAAATTTAGGACTTCAAACCATAGGCTACCGATAGAAGTTGGGCGTTGGCGTAATATAAAAAGGGAAAATCGGATTTGTAACCTATGCATCGGAAGAAACTTAGGTGATGAATTTCACTATCTATTTGAATGTCCATCTTTGTCAAATGAACGTAAGAAGTATTTTGAACCACACTTTATAAATAGACCAAATATACTTAAGTTTTGTAATCTGATGAATTCAAAATCAGTTAGCGTTTTATGTAATATGTGTAAATATATCAGAATTGTAAATATGAGGGTATGTCCTACAGGTTGTCCACCTTCTATCTTTCTTTAAATGTAATAATATGTGTTATATTGTTGTTATCTCTATACCTTTGTAAAATTGGTTATGAGAAATAAAGATATACATGGCATAAAAAACTGCTTATAAATTAGTGCCGGGGATATTTCTAGAATAAAAAAAAAAAATATACATGGGTAGATACTATCATTACGGAAATCTTGTCACATGTTATTAGATGAAACACACGAATCTTAAATGGTGAAAATTGATGAATAATTAATAAGTGCTGGAAACAAAATACAGTAACTAGAAAATAAACGTTAGTCGATTTTAAAACTGTCTGATTATAAACTTTAAAGTTGACAAATTTTACTTTGATATGCTCATTATAATAACATTATTATTTTGTTTCTATTTTCATCTATCTTGACGTGCCAGAAATCTGAATATAATGGCTGGACAGTGTAAAATAAAACCCGTACAAATCCGTTAATTCCCTCAAGTAACCCACTGTATATATAAATAAAAAAATACAATGTGCAAGTTACAGATTGGAAGTTAAGATAATAAGATAATGATAATAAGTTCAGCATTCAATTCTTCCGTTGATATACAAACAATATAAATAGATAGATTGATTGACTGTTTGTAGTTTAACATCACATGAGCAATATGTATAAAGGTGGTACTGGAGGTGGCTTGTGGACATTAATCTTGGTTGGCACAAAGACAAATAAACAGATAATGGGAGGGGCCATCATCTACCACTCCTAACAAACTGCTACCGTCTTTAACGTTCAACGAGGATGGCATTCGCAGAACAAAAAGCACCCATTTACACATCGTTCGTATGTTGCATTATGTTTGGAATTCGTTAAGAAGAACCAGTCAACGTCTCTGATATGTTATTTCTATACACGTGAGCTCATTCGGGTGTCAATACAACGAAATTACCCAATAACACGGAACACATATATAATGCATCGCTTCCCTACAAAGCAATATTATATTGAATCTAACAGTGTGATCAAGATCATTGTCATATTTCATTTGGCATTTAGAGCAGAAATGACCAGTGGCCGTCGTGGTCGTGATCGTATGGTAGTTGGATTTACAACTACCGTTGCAATCAGTGCCTATCACCACTGATGTTGTAAGTTCGAATCTCGATCAGGGCGAGGTGTACAACACTATGTGATAAAGTTTGTCAGTGACTTGCGACAGGTCAGTGGTTTTCTCCGGATACTCCGGTTTCCTCAACCAATAAAACTGACCGCCACGATATAGCTGACATTTTGTTAAAAGTGGCATTAAGCACCATAAACCAACCAGAAATAACCTTTTGAATACATCTTATATTTGTCACTGAAGATTTTACCTATGACAGGTAATTAATTAATATTCTACCTGGTCTGTGTCGCTTGTATAAAAAAAAAACAAAAAAACAACAACACAAAATTAGTCCAGGTAGAATTTATGCCAGCATTATTCCAAATCGGATGCACTGCCACGTGAACATTTAAATGCAATTGTATATCTTCGATAACGTCACCATTAATCGGCCTACATGTCTTCCCAGTATTCTGAGAATGGAACTCCCGGACGTTGAACAACTCTTACAATAGTTCCTAATGAGCATCATGTCGTTTAAGAAAAGAAATGTATCCATTATGTCATATATTCCTTGTGTCACTCAAACCTTAAACCCATACGTCCGCACAAAAGACGCCTACATACTATGTTCATGCTCACTTGATGTTAAATAGCAATCAATTAGTCAATAACGTTCTGTGATGTCTAAATTTTTAAGTAATGTTGCCACATTTCAATATTGTAAAATAACAATCATTTACCATGGTAAGTTATGAAAATCCTGTGACAAGTGTGCGCCATTATTAGGGAACAAGTATACACAATCCCGGTCATTAACACTACGAACATACTTTACCCGAATATTTTACCATTTTTGTGCATATTTCTCCGAAAATGTACATACACAAATTTGCTCCATGTTGAAAAGTGCAGAATGTGTAAATTAATATTAGCACAAAACAATGATGGGTGGGGGAAAAACACAGATTTTGTTTAATAAGGTAGATTAATTGAGTCACCAATTCAGGCAATTAAAATTAAAATTTGTATATTGTATGCATGCATATGTATGTGTGTATCTGCATAGATGTATGTGTGTAGATGTAGGTGCGTATGTATAGGTATATTTAATTAAAGTCTGATACTCATCAGTTATATTATATTATTTGAAAGTATTTTAATTATATAAGAAAATATTAATATGAAATACTTCATAAGTAGCTTGGGCTTTTGAAGTAAGAATGTAACAAGCATTTTGAATAAAAATATATTGTTGTTAAAAAAAAAATATTAGCACAAAACAATGATGGGTGGGGGAAAAACACAGATTTTGTTTAATAAGGTAGATTAATTGGGTCACCAATTCAGGCAATTCAAATTAAAATTTTCTGGAGTTAGTAGTGGCATAATGTGCATTTCCAGAGAGCGGACATTGCATAGATTTGCCACACATCTGTGCAATGCATACATTTCTTCTTCTTTTTTTTTTAAATATTGCAGTGCATGTGCAACGATATTTTATTCACAATTGTTATTATCAATCTGTCGTAAAACATGTGGTTAGTTCATACCAATATATCAAAAAATAAAAGAAATAAAAAGTAAAAGTAAATGATGAATTACACAGAGACTTGTGGCAAGTCTAGGAATTTAATCATATATATATATTTAAACTAATGATGTAAAATGTGGGCTAAGAAAGATATATGTACAACCACGTCATTGTCAAAAAATATATGATATGCATACAATATATTAAATTCAAATACAGCATAAACTTGGTTACTTCATTAATGTATATATATGTTATAACTATTCATTATAAATTCGCATCACTCCTACGTGGTACAATATCTTTGGTTTATTAGCTACAAGACTCCTCTATCGTATACTTTTGCCGTTTCTACAATTGATTTTGTCTCCGTAATACATATCGAATTTTCTACAGATGCAAATTGTGCAATAATTCTAAAATAATTGTATTTAGGATAGAACACAATTAAGTATTAGAAAATAACGAGATTAAGGTCAAATGTAACTGAATATCTTCTGCCATGCATTTTTTTTCTCTCTCAAAGTTTGCTTATTTGTTCTTTGTTAAATGTTCTACAAAATCCAGTAGGAAATATAGTTTTCAAGATTTTGGCTCAATAAGGGTTTTTTTGGCTAAACAAAACTATAGACTGTTCATGACAGAGGCCGACAATAAATATATTACTGTATACAAATGTAACATACGATTATTTTTGTACACTTTTAAACGTTACAGACAAAAGGCCACGATCACGTCAAAACATCTTTTGGTATCGGAGCTACGTAAATGAAAAAAATGAATCAAAGATGGAAATATTAATTGCACGAGAAACACATTCCTGTATATAACCTCCACAGGTAAACAATAATTTCTAAAATTCAATGTAAATTTCATAAATAGATGTAATATCAATTAATATCAGCAACGGTATCCTGAACAAAGTCCTTCGCCACCAATGATCTAAAGATTTCCGTTGCCTCAATACCAGATTTTAAATTGAAAGAACGAAACAATACACCAGTTGGTATCTTTGATCGTGGAGAAGGCGCACACAGAGATGTTTATCAAGATATAGGTAGAAATAAATCATTGTTGTTTACAAAAACACTGGAGATGACATTGACTTTGTTTTCTGATTGCTACCTATCCTCGAAAAATTATGTTTGTCTTTGATGCTCTGTGCTCGTTGTGGTTAATCTGAATTCATCTGGCCAATCTGGTAGTACAACATCTTCTTGCTATGAATATATACTTATTGACATAAGAAATGATACATATTTATTTTCAAAATACTCAATTTAATAATTTATATTTCCTTGTCATATCTTAAACTTATATTTGTCGCTGCAATTGTTAATCAACGAATATAGAATTTTTAATATATCTGTTAATCGTAACATTTGTGGGTATTTAGCTTTGTTTTTTGGATGTATAAGCACATGTAAATTTGCTCCATGCAGCGTGGGCAGGGATTATTGATTTTGGACGTTTGGAGTTCCACGTCTTCCAACTTAGATTTCAGCAAACTGGTTTCATGAGAGATCCACCTCTTTGTGTCCAACCAAAAGTGACATCAGTTCATGACAGGTATATTCATCTACGTTACGTATAGGATGGGTTCAATCCAACCACACTTTCGACTCACAGGGAGTGTGATGTCCGAAAAGCCTACTGCCCATTGGGGACACACAAGTTATTGCGTTTTTGGTTGATATTTTTTATCTTGGACTTCGAAACTTATTATTTTTATTCTTGACTTTCCATCGTTGTTGTCTCTGGGAGCATTGCTCACCACCAAACCTGTTTTTAGCAATTTCTTAACGACATATTTATCATAATTTTATTGTATCAAAATACTATTATTGATATAATATATAATAATTTTTAGTGGGGTTCATGTTGCTCGATCTTTAGTTTTCTGTGTAGTATTCTGTAGATCGTTGTTTGTCCTTTTTCTTTTGTGCATAGTGGTGTCTGTCCTTAGATTAACGGCTTCTGATTACCCTTTTGATATCTTCAATCAATGAATTTTTTTCCCCGAGGTCATTGCAACTTGGTAGCTTTACTTAAGCATTTATGAATAACGAAATTAAGGAGTTCGCTAATTTTGCTATTACCCTTATTTACTATAACCATGCCCAGTGTCACTGCTGGTGGAATTTTTTTCCCCGAGGTCATTGCAACTTGGTAGCTTTACTTAAGCATTTATGAATAACGAAATTAAGGAGTTCGCTAATTTTGTTATTACCATTATTTCTTACGGCAGTGTGTATCTTTTCTTCTGTATAGAATAGCGTATAAAGAATTTGATGAATATTGTTAACGACAACGTTCAGAATGTCAAGAATTCTTCTATGAAAATTACGACGATGATGAGAAACATTTGAATATTGAGTACGTTTTAATCAAACTCGGAAAAATATCAGTTCATTGAGACTTTCTTGAGTTAGTTGTACAACATTGTAAACTGTAGCTTGAGTGGTGTCCTTGAGTCTTTATGGTAGTATATAGTTAGGAACCATCTCCATATATAATTACTGACAATACAAACAAGATAACACACTTTTTGTTACCTTGCAACATCCTAAGTTTATCACTTATATGAATTGTATGCATAACGTGATATTATTAGCATAATTGTCCCCTTTAAATTTCAGTTTGTATTTAAATATGGTAATGGTTGTGAGAATATTATACTGAAACAGATTATGTAGATAAAAATATTAATAAAATTCGAAATCATTTTCAAAAAGGTTTATGAATTTTGAATATGATACTAAATTAGAAAAAAATCCCATGATGCCATATAACCATGTTTTCATCTGTGTATAACTTTAGATGCCGTAGTGACCGTTTATCTGAGTGTCAGCAAATTGTGTCAACTCGAATACTCATAAATCTGTTAAACAATGATACTGTATTTTTACATTGTTTACGCAGCAATCTCCGGATGAATGTAGTTTGATATGTTGTATCATAATTCATTACAATAATACATGATGTACATTGCTGTCAATTTCCCTAACAATGAATATGGTTGATGAGAATTCATTTCTTCATTAATGTTCCTTTTCCACACATAGTTGGGTTTACCATGTAGATGTTATGCTTAGAATTTTGGCATGCTTTTTTCTTTTCTTTAGAACAATAATATGTAATCAATTAGATGGAATAAATGCTACATATTTGTAGTATGCATTTGTATATAAAGAGGTTGATAATACCTTATTTTAGGCAAACATCTGTCTCTACTTCTTTAACAAACGAGATACTGAATAACCCACTACTTACTTTTAAATAACAATATATAACATGTAATGAAAACGTAGGTACCAAATTTAGTGCACTCGACTCGTTTATGGAATGACCTTCATCAGGTACACTCGCACTCAAAATAATAGATTAATAAAATAGTGATGTGTGATATCAAGTGGCAAAACATTAATTAATTATATACAACAAATATTTACAGAGGGTTGAATTGTATTTGACACCAATAATTAGAAATGCCAACCCGGGATCACGCTAATAATGTTAATGATAATGGGTTATACATACCAATACATATCTTACTAATAGTGCCAATGTCAATTGCTTGGAAAACCAAGTCGTACAATATATTTGAGGTCACAAAACCTTAAACGATTATTCAAAAGATAGACGACTTTTTTAATTTATTAATCAGTATATACATGTATACACATGCATCTCTCGGTGAACACGAGTATAGCATACGCTTTGTCGTGGTTGAATCGCCGGCTAATTTGCCTTTTCTCGCACATATCTTCAGATTGTACTACTTTTTAATCTCGAAGAGTCGTGTCGTCCGTTGGTTGTATCTAAACTATTTCTTAGAATATGTTAGCTTTCTACTCTCAATTAATCTGAAAGAAACAAACTTTAATTATAGAATTGACAATTAAAGATTTAGAGAATTAAAATACCATTTTGTTAACATTTCGTAAGCTTAATTATTCGAAATGGGTAGATTTGTTTGAGGCGCTATGCCAATTTCAATGTTGTTCCTACATAATATTCTAGGCTTCCAAGCTGGTCCACAATCCGAAGTAATCCTAGAGTTTGAAAAAGAAGCTAATTTACCCGCTGTGGGTGTCCGTTAGTTGTATGGAATTGGGAAATACCATTCTCATTTTATATAAGACAGCTTGCAACTGCTTCTAATGAAGACCTATTTGTTAGGAGTGGTAATTGGTTTCCCTTTCCATGGGCAATGTAAACATTCACACACTATCCATTTCGTTATGACAATCAAAGTATCCGTCCATAAATATATGATACCGCTATATATTCACCTACACGCAGGTGTAAATACAGCAATTAGAACATTATCATATTTTCAACCAATGATCCATTATGTTTACCGTGGCAACATCTCTTTATTATCCATTTAAGATGGAATTAAATACAATTATATTATCAAATTCGATGTAAATTGTTATTATGATAGTAAATGTATTCCACTATTGCAGATTTGTATTGAGAAAGAAAAGTGTTAGTTATAAACACAAAGAAAAAAGTTAAGCACCCCCTGATATATTAAAACATAATAAGTTACACTAAGTTTAGATTCTAATATTTATATTGATTATAGCAAGAACAATGTTCCATTAAAAAGATGTGCTCACACAGGTGTGACCATTATGTCTAATATCGACTAGTCATGCACGTGAACCATGCCTCTCACGCATTACTCAAAATTCAGTATGTTCACGCTTTGAATTTGGGTATTTAAGTCCGGTGTTTTAATTTTTTTTATTCATTCTCAGTAAGCATGGTACGAAGGCGAATATCAGAAGCACAAATATGGCAAATAATCGGCATGCATACAACAGGGATGTCCTTCAAATCTATTGGACGTCAGTGGGAGCTACCACTATACTGTAGTAAGCCGACTGGCGAGAAAACACACACAAACCAACAATGTGAAAGACTTGCCAAGATCCAGCAGACCACGGGTAACATCTGATCGTGACGACAGGGCATTGCAGCGTTTGGTTAGACGGATGCCATTCGCAACCAGTTCCGTATTCAAAACAACACTGGCTGCCCAATAGACGTCTGTCAACAAGAACAGTTAGAAACCGTCTGAAATCAGCGGGACTTAAGTCAAGGATAGTCATTAAACGTCCACTGTTGGTAGACCGACATCGACGAACATATTTGGCATGGTGTTCAGCACGACGTGGTTGGAATTTAAGGACATGGCGCAAGATCCATTGGTCAGACGAGAGCCGGTTTCTGCTTCATGTAACCGACGGCCGGATGAGGGTTTGGAGACACAAACATACAGCCTATACCCCAAGGAACATCCAGCCTATGCCCCAAGGAACATCCAGCCAACTGTCCCGTACAGTGAAGGCTCAGTAATGGTTTGGGGGTGTATCTCATGACTGCAAGCTGGATTTAGTCACCATACAAGGCAACCTAACTGGTGATCAGTACATCAGAGATTTCTTGCAACCAGTTGTTATCCCCCATTTCGACAACCACCCACTAGCTACAAGGCCTGTGTATATGGATGACAACGCCAGGCCTCATCGTTCAAGAGCAGTAAACGCCTACCTCCAAAGCGAAGCCGTGACTTCTGTTCCTTGGCCAGCCATGAGCCCGGATTTGAATCCCATAGAGCATATGTGGGACACGTAAGGCTCGGGAACCTACTGTGCAAAACATTCGTCAGTTGGAAGCAGCATTGCATCGGGAATGGCAGCAGCTATCACAACCGGACATCCGACGTCTAACTGGAGGGATGAGACGCAGGGTTGAGGCCGTCATCCAAGCACGTGGGGGTTACACCCGGTACTGAACTTTGAACAATATATGTCGTCAAGTGATTCATAAGTGACGTTTTGAAAGTGAAATGACAATTTTATCGTGCTTGTTGAACTGTGAAGGTCAATACCTAAAATGGACATGTTTTACTGCAAAAACTGGCCTTGTGATATTGTGATTAAATATTCATTAAATTAACATTTTTCTTGATTTTGTTGGTGGTTTCTTACAGCCAATGTAATGTCCTAATAGGTCAACATTGCGTTCTTGAGATTATCTGGTCAGTAATCTCGTCATATTTGTCGTATCATTTGTCATTTAAAAAAACATGGGGGTGCTTAACTTTTTTATCTCTGTATATATTTGTTTTTATCAATGTTTTATTTCATATAAATCACTTACGACACGTAACACACTATATTCAGATTATTGTCTAATTCAACTGTTGTATAAATATGTAAACTGCAATAGTTCATGTTCAGGAGCATCCATAATACTGAGTTATTGAACTCTGAATTATAATAACAATGCATTTTATATCTCCTACAAGCCGATATCATATGAAAGGGTTATGGTAATATAGGGAGTTTTAACCTTCGATGATACTACAAGCTCTACAAGACTTGTATTTGATTAAGAGGGCGAGTCAAATATATAACACACCCTGTAAAACGGGTAATAAATGGGTGGTTCCTGTTTGAACCATGTCACATTTCTTGTACGTAAAAGACAAACTTCATCTTAAGCAACAGTATTCTAGTTGTTTTTGATGGTCCTTTATCAGGAGTTGTGTTTTACATGCACGGAAGCGGTTGATTCTCCATATGTGTACATGTATCACTACCTCACGTCCAGACCTAAAGACGAGGTGTGTATTTGATTCGTCCCGTTCAACTAACGAAGGAACTACCTAACCTTCCGGAGCACCTGAGTTCACCCCCTGTTTTTAGTGGGTTTGTGTTACTCGATCTTTACTTTAATGTGTAGTGTTTTGGAGATCGTTGTTTGTCCTTTTGGCCATTGTGTTGTCTGTCCTTCTTTTATATACGGCTTCTGATTACCCCTTTGGTATCTTTTGGCCATTGTATTGTATGTCCTTCTTTTATATACGGCTTCTGATTACCCGTTTGGTATCTTTTGGCCATTGTGTTGTCTGTCCTTCTTTTATATACGGCTTCTGATTACCCCTTTGGTATCATCAAACTTTTCTTATACCCACCAACTTGGAGAAACTAGTATGCTGTTATTGACTGGGTCCGAGGACAACAGCTGTTTTGTTGACCCGAGGACTGAACTGTTGCCCGAAGCCGAAGCAGTCAGAGGGTCAAACAAAACAGCTGTTGTTCGAGGAACCAGTCTATAACTGATTTGCTATACCTTATCATATTTAATGCTTTCTATTTTAATTTCTTTTCCTGTTTTTAGTTTTACTGGCTTATCGCGACCAGCTTATAAATTATTTTTGAATTTGTACCCTGCCTTTCTGCTATTCCAATAGCAGTCCATTTTTGTTTTTAGTAAACGTTACACAGACGACAGGGAATCACGTGACATACGCGTGCAGCTATTTTAAGTAACCAATACAAGTAGGGCAAGCGGTCAACAGATCGGACCCGGTCCAACAGACCGAAAACTGTTGACGGTCAACAGATCGCTGATTCAAGGATTTTTAGATTTTTTTAAAAACAGTAAAAATGTTAACTTTTATTCCTAATACATTTATATAGAGAAAAAATTATAAGGTATAACAATCCTATTTATATAACTCTTAATATATACGACGATATTGAAGTTTGTCCGAGTGTGCTGAACAGATTGGCAAGACAGAGCTAACAATGTGTAAGAAGTAACATTATGATTTAAACGAATTAACAACACAATGGCTGGAAACATTAAAAGAGATTCCGCGAACTGTGTATTATGTCCTATGTTTGATATGCTACCTATATGTTGTATTTTAACTAATTGTGATGTTCGATTATTTGAAAAAGTAGTCAATAATAGCGTTATATGTCAGTGTGACTACACGTACTTCATTGGTAATCGAACGCGGTAATTAGCTGTATTGTTTATTTTATCGACTAATTGATATTATATCTGTTAGAAGTGTCATTTATGATTTTTGTTGTCCTAAGAGTAATTGTCATTAACTGTCAGATTCTACTTTCTTACCTAGTAGTCAGTTAACTACGATCATTCATTGACCTTGATATTGTACTGTCCATGTTTATGTTATGAGTGGGTGACTGAGTGAGTGATTGTTGTTTAACGCCAACCCAGCTATTTGTCAGCTATATCATGACAATAACAAGTTAATTATCAATACGATGATGATGAGGTCCCCTTTGTACTAGACCAACACGCTTGTTCGATGTTTTTAGTGCTTGCGCACGGAAACAACAGTCCGCGGAGAGACATGTCGCCACACTCGGACACATTATCTTGATTCCGAACCAACCAAGTCTTTACTCTTTCTTCTTAATGCTGCGTGTTTATCGGAGAAGCAATAAATACCAATTTTATTGTATTTTATTTGACCCGATCGGGGCTCATACCAACGATCTACCGCACTCGATGCGGTATCATTTTGTGATAGTCTTTGGTCTTTTGAAGTAGAAGCGAATATGTGCAGGGTTTTATCGCTTTCTTATATCGGTATTGACAATGGATATGCAATTATCAAGAGGGGAGGGTCGAGATAACATTTACCGGTTTAACGCCGCCACATTTTTGTGTCCGTCCCAAACCAACTCATGGATTATTAACGCTTTATGTTTTCTTAAGTTGAATACATTGAGTTTGTTCGTTTTGTTGAAATTAATGGAATTCTTCACTATCACTGTTTAAGCTTTGTGTCTATAACACATCACATGTAATGATTAAAGCATATATGCTTTACTGATACTATTATTCTTAAATTTGTGAACGTAATCGAAATATTTGCAGCATAATTCTTTGAATCACTTTTCGACGTGCTGAGCGGGAATGGTCATTAGTTCCCGTCCTCGTGACTTCATTGAATCTCGGTTCTCTGACCACACTGCCCCCCCCCTCTTTTGTTTGCTCAATGTATCTATTTTTACTCCTTTTTTCTGTTCTTGATTCCCGATACCCTCACTCTGACCAGAGCCTCTGATGTGATTACTCTGTAGTTCACCCAATCTGCTATTTTTCGATTAATGCTACAAATTCATATCCTATCAAAATACAACATAGAGTACGATCATGTCATTCCTTCTAAACTGCCGTTTTCCTCCATGTGAAATTATGCAACAAGTAAAACAACAGTTGTATGAAATGCTAACAAAGTCAGAAAATACTAATAACTTCGTTTTATATTAGCATATTTTGAACATCCAGTATATTATGTAATATTGAAAAATGATAAAACAATAATAACCTACTTTTTTCCAGTGTTACAAAAAATAATAAAGCAATTGTAGCCTTTTAATATCGGTCAATACATGGATTTATCGATCCGTTAAAAGTATATTGACCTCAGACTTCGTCCTCGGTCAAAATACTTTCGTCCTCGGTTAATATACTGTTAAAGGGTCGATAAATCCATGTATTGACCTCATCAAAAGGCTATAATTGTATAATATTATTTAAAATGTTATTCGTTGTTTTTATTAAACCTAGATCATTAATGCATTTCCTGGTAGCAACCGAGGGGTGCAATAAAAACGTAGATATCAAATTTAGTGCGTACGACGCGTTTCTGTAATAACCTTCATCAAGTACGCTCAAAGTCGAAAGAAAGACATTATATCTTTGTTTGACGCACACACACACACACACACACACACACACACACACACACACACATCATGGGACTCATGTGTAGCGTATTGAGGTTGGTTTATGGTGTGTAACGCCACTTGCAACAATATTTCAGTTATATCGTGGCGGTCAGATTTAATGGTGGAGGAAGCCGGAGTACCCGGAGAAAACCACCGACCTGTGGCAAGTCACTGACAAACTTTATCACATAATGTATAATCGGCTACTCCTCGCCATGAACGGTGTTCGAATTCACAACTTTAGTGGGGATAGGCACTGATTGCACAAGTAGTTGTAAATCCAACTACCATTTGATAACGATCACGACGGCCCCTGTGATTATAAATATAACAGTATATATAAAATAACAAGTGTTACGTCATATAAAACAATAGATTTTCTGCAAGAAACATTGGAGTTCTACAAAAATCATTGGAAGTCTTCGTAAGTTCTACATCAAATATTATAGTTCTACCAAAACATTGGAGATATGCAAACAACATTGTAAATTCTACAAATTATCATAAACGGGGTACCTAGAAACTATATGTTCATATATATAAACCTCCAGGGTATGGCAAATCTTACATTAAAGAAATGTGAATATAGAAAGTTTTGGGTTCAATATCCCTGATGTTTAGTCTCTTTCAAGCATAACTGTCATTTCTGATGCTTCAACTATCAATAGGGTACTAAATAACAGTTAAACCTGTATTAAGAGGTCACCTTTATGACAAAGAAAATATGATCTTTTAAAGACAGGACACACCTTAAAAGAGATTAAATTCAGATTAAATATTCTATGACGGAAAAAAAGTGACCTTTTAATAGAGGTGACCGCTTGGGAAAGATTGACTGTATAATCATCATCTAATTGAAATTAAGATTATGATATAATGAAATATACCATATACAAAATTTACAAGAATAGCATTACTTTTTTTTAGATAATGACTTCCACGTTGTAGCGTATTGTAGTGTTTCTTTTTATAAGTTTATCCTCTTGAAATTCTAAGAATAACCTGATGAGGAAAAATTGATAGTCTATGAATCATGGATGAAAAATGTCTTAAATTTATTAATGTTAAGCGCAAAAATGTTCAATGCTTACAAGACAAATCCATTTTAAAAGTAAAACAGACTAAACTTCAAGTGAAAAGATACATGTCTCAGATGTTAAGCGCAAAAATATTCAATATTTACCAGACAAATACTTTCAAAAAGTCAAACAGATTAAACTTCAAGTAAAAAGATACATTTCTGAGATGTTTCAGAAAAACAGGTGTTAAATTAGTTGAAGATATTCGTGATGAAGATTTTTCAACAAAACATATTCAGTTCTTTCTAGATTGTTTCGATATGAAATTCTCATATGTTACCTCCAACAGCGAATGTTTCCAGTAATCAAGACAACAGTTTGATTACTGAAGGGTTGCAGGATTATGATGCCAACTGTAATGAAAGATTAAACATGATTAAAGGGATTAAGTAGAGTATGATGTTTATGAACTACGTGTCTGCTGTGTAAACTAAATAAAACTTGCCAATAATAAAACTTTGAGAGGCATAAAGTAAAATGAATCAAACATTGGTCAGAATTAGAATTTGTGCTAATTTCAAATACTAATATATTTTGGCGTTCGATTTTATTGGAGGCAGAGTAGCTGGACAGAGGTCTTAAAGAACTTCTAGGTCCAATCCCAGTGATCCGTTGTTTTAAAACGTACTTTCTTGATTTGTTACTGAAATAATATTTCTATTTTTCTGTGTGTTAATCAACAATCAATTGGTGTTTTTTTTGGAATAAGATGGCGGTAATCTAGATATGTCTAATCGTGATTCATTTGCAAGGCACCATGGATTAGGTTGTGGTGGGTTTGCTTTGTTTCCGACCCGTCCAAAAGTAATTCGAATCCTTCCATATCCCCTTTTCCCTTGAAGAAAAAAAATAAGCGTGAAACAGACACATTTTTTATCCGAACAAGAACCCTCTGCCCTCCCCTCGGATGAGAAAATAGTTGGTTCCATACACTAATAAAAACGTAGATATCAAACGTACTGCGCACGACGTCTTTCTGGAATAACCTTCATCAGGTACGCCCAAATTCCAAAATATATGAAAACCAAATTATTTAAATGTCATTAGGAGCAAAATAACAAATGGACCTAAACAGGATAACCAAAATCAGCTGATGTCACCTATGCCTGATGGAGGAGAACATTAGTTTATACAATAGTTTTGAACTGACACAATATTACTATTGGTGGATTAAAAAAACTAAACACAACAAGGAAAAGGCGTAAATTAAACGTCAAAAATAGTTGTGAAATCATACATGCATTCAAATTGTTTGTGCCTTTTCTGTTGGCCTTGTATTGTTTGTGCCTTTTCTGTTGGCCTTGTATTGTTTGTCCCTTTTCTGTTGGCCTTGTATTGTGTGTCCCTTTTCTGTTGGCCTTGTATTGTCTGTCTCTTTTCGATTAACGGCTTCTGATTACCCACTTTGGTATCTTTAGACTTTCCTTATGATCATGCAAAGATTTCTGACTCAAGGATTGAAAAATTACAAACGCCATACCCTCTTGGTCTTTCTGATATTTATCACGGTACAAGGAAATTTGTCTCACTATTTCTAACAGTATCATCTCATCTACCAAGCAAGGAGAGGCGAAGATGTCAAGGGATTTGAATAAATCGTAGTACAAATTGTGAGATATGTTAGCTGTTTTCAACTATAAATGAACAACACTATTTGTTCTTTTTAATGGATTGCTTTTCAAATCTTAAATATTGACTCTATATTTAAATAATGTAATAAGGTCTTAGGAGACAGGAGACAATACTATCAGTATTTGTTTGTCTTTGACAGGACCGACCTTAAATCTTATTTCCGACCTTTTGACCGAAAATCTACACCATAGGAATGATGATATCAATTTGATTGAAACATCTAATAACATTAATGTATTTCTCTCGAAAAGATGGAAATCGAAGGTTTATTTCCTTTAGGTCGATGTAAAACATCGATTCTCGCAATAACACCTTTTATCTAACATTAAGTATGTATTCTATAGAAATACATCTATTTTGCTAATAGATACAACCTATGTAATACAAAACGTTGTATCACATACATATATGATACAAGATGTACTTTAGTCGGAACTACTTTCGTGACGTCATAGGTTAGGAATGCGGGAAAACCCCAGTGACGTCTTTGTAAGCATTGTGGAATCTCCGTCGGTAAAATCTCAACGTACTCGTATTTTGCTATTGTTTGAATGACGTGACGTGACAATACTTGTGACGTAAACTATAGTCCCTCTTTGTTTTCTTTTCTTCAAATAATAAATTCAATGAAACTTACATGATTTTTTTTGGTTTTATCATGAAAATGTTAGATAAACGTATTATATACACAAAATGTATGTACAACTGTTTGTATCATGTCGATTCAGTTGGAAAAGCCGTATCACTACGAGACGCGTGGCGTAGTGATACGGCTTTTCCAACTGACTCGACGTGATACAAACAGTTGTACATACACAATGTGTATATAATGTGTATGTATATCCATAACGCAATCTTTCGGATCAAAGCGGGGTTACCCGGACTCTGTGATCAAACAACGGTCCTTCAAATAAACTTTCTTATCATTTAAATGCGTATGTATCATTCGCAAAGAATATATAAAGATGTTGGTATCTCAAATAAGAAGAGCTTGAAGATACCAAGAAAGGGGTATTCAGAATCCGTAAATCGAAGGACAGACAACACAGAGGTCAAAAGAAAAAAGGACAAACAAGAAAAGTACGTGTGTATATTCATTGTTTCAAAGCAACATACCTCCATTTATCTTTTTCACGAGAGATATAGGTGAATCAGAGAATCTACACAATGGCCAAAAGAAAAAAGACAAACAACGAACTATAAAACATACACATAAAACTAAAGATCGAGTAACACGAACCCCACTAAAAACCGGGGGTGAACTCAGGTGCTTCGGAAGGATAAGCAGTTCCTACTGTGCTAGTGGCACCCGCCATGTTAATCTAGTTACAATCCCGGTGATATGTCATGAATGAGGTAAGGACCGGGAAGTTGTTGCGACGAATGGAACATATCCGTGGTAATTTGTGACACCGATATGATATTCCATACCGGTCAACCAAGTTATGGTGGTGACCGTAAAACTTTCGTAATGACTTCAACTTAACCAATATAAACCCTTGTTTCAGTAGCTTTCTTGTTAGCCGCAACTCTCTATCAAGGATATCCTGATGGGAACCACACGCTCTGGAATATCGTATCAATTGAGAGATATATACTCCATAGGCCACATGTACAGGAGGAGAAGGGATAATTTCTTGATATGAGATTTGGGTGGGTTTTTTTTATTTTTCATTAGCGGCTCGTGCTTCATGTTCTTATTTCCTGTGATTCGTGATACATGCAAATATATATTCGTGAACACCATATTTTTTTTCTGCGATTCGTGACCAGTACCCTTCCTGTAATACCCGATACACCCGGCAATAATACAACATTACTATAGAAAATAAGGGTAATAACAAAATTACCGAACTCCGAACAATCTTCCAAAGGGAAAGTCAAAACTCATAAGTATATAAACAGGCAAAATCAGTCAACAACTGGAAAACTGTGAAAACCGTAATGACCCTGACTTGGTACAGGCATTTCTAAAGAAATGGTGGGTTGAATCATATTTTAAAGCGCCAAACCTCCCGCTTTCATTACGACTCAAAGGTTCCGGCTGTCACTATAACAGTATTTATAACAATACTGGAACAAAATAGGTAAAATAGTTGTCAAAGCAGTACCAAATTCAGTGAGAAGAAACAGAACGGTTTGATTTATCGTCGTGGGTATATAGGTGATTATTTGAAAGAAGCCGATATGTAAATAAAAGCGTATATCAAAAATGACAATCAACAATAACAGAAGACAAAACGAAAGAATAACTAAGTAACACGAATTCCACTAATACATGGTCCTGCTCTGTCGCTTCTTTCTAACTGTATGTTAATCCATATCAGAGTCAGATAGGTGCAAAGCCAAATGTTTGCATGTGTGATACTACTTCAATTTATTTGCTTGTAGCTGGTGTGATTTCAACAGTGTGATAATTAAACGATATCCGAAATGTTAATGATCATCCTTTGATCATTGTTGATGCAAATAATAATCGTTTCTATGAAAATAATTACATCCTATGAACTTATTTGAACTAATTCTTTGTTGGTTTGCGAGGTTTTTTTTGTCACCATGAAAGAATATATTTGGTTTTATTTTCGCCAGCTACAGAAAAAAGTGTAACAACAAATTCAGATATCAAGAGGTCTTCAAAATGGTGCCAAATTGCATAATTTAAACTGCCTGAGTGTTCTCTTTTATATTCTTTCCCTTCTTGCAACATGTTATACTAATGATGACTTTTGTTTAACAACATTCGTATCGGATTCTGCACCCGGCGTAATCTTTTATTTAAATTCCTCAACCCTGTTAGAACAATTTCTTATACCATGTTTTCTTCTTTTGAAGGAGAGAACAATTACCTTTTTGTGTTACTGATATCATCTTTAACTGGCACATGTTTCAAATTAGAAGTTGTACAATTTCTGGGATTTATTGGTGTTGATTTTGTATTTTTCACCATGTTCGGTCTGTAAATCCAATAGCTGTCCACTCTGGCATTTAATATATGTAACACTATCTAAAGTTCATTATCATTTCAAATCCTTTTGAAAGGTTATATTTATCAACAAAATCCGTTGCCATAAATTCTTGAAGGATGTGGTGTCATGTTTCGTTATTAAATTTGAAGATCTCATTGAATGCGCTACTTCGATTTCGGTAAATAAACGATTTCTTACTCTTTTAAGACCGAATTCGACGTTGTACATCATATGTTCTTATTAGGTCTTCATTAAATGTCTTCTGAACTTATACCGACAAAGATAGCACATCCTGTGGTTTCAATACTATTTGAGCAGATATTTAAAACTATGACGAGACTGACCATTCTGGACAGCTTTGAAAATATAATCTGTTAACATTTTCCTTTCCAAAAATTGTTTTATAATGAAGTCTTTCATCATAGCGTTCCGTAGAAGTTAAAAACATCACATATATCCCTGACTTCTTTACATGCATGTTTAATCGGCTTCACATGCGAGTTACTGTAACTACAATTTCCTAATGTATCCTTATATATTTAAAAATTTAATCAATTGAGTAAAAAATATATGATAAAGGTGATGACTGATTTTGAGTTTTTTTTTTTTCCAATTGTGAATTTTTTTTTATTATTGACCCCCTGTATACGAACTGATTGTCTGATAATTTATTCAACTAACCTTACGAAAAATCTAAATCATCGCTTTAAAAAGTATGTAGCTGCCATTTAGAATCGGTTGATCCACACTAAATTTCATGTTTCGACTTCTTGTAGATACGTGTCCAAAGACTTACTTGTGAATCTCTGTTACCGTAACTCGCTTGGGAATTAAGATTTTACAACTGGTGCCATTTATGCTAATCAAAGTCAATATTAACTACGACTCGTCAGAGATTAATAATAATACAACATAAAATCGCCATTATAATAACAATGTTATTATCTTTAGTTGATGTAAATCTACATTGTATATAAAATAAACAATATAACTAAAATATTGACGTACATTTTACATGTATACATACATTGTATGTTTTACTTCCATGTGAGATATCTGTTTATAGTTTGATATGGGTAGATATTTCATCAACATGTCTGCAATTAAAAAATGCCGTCATGCAAGAATAGTTTGAAGATACCAAAGAGGTAATCAGAATACGTAAATCTAAGATACCAAAGAGGTAATCAGAATACGTAAATCTAAGATACCAAAGAGGTAATCAGAATACGTAAATCTAAGATACCAAAGAGGTAATCAGAATACGTAAATCTAAGATACCAAAGAGGTAATCAGAATACGTAAATCTAAGATACCAAAGAGGTAATCAGAATACGTAAATCTAAGATACCAAAGAGGTAATCAGAATACGTAAATCTAAGATACCAAAGAGGTAATCAGAATACGTAAATCTAAGATACCAAAGAGGTAATCAGAATACGTAAATCTAAGATACCAAAGAGGTAATCAGAATCTGTAAATCGAAGGACAAACAGACAATGGGCAAAAGAAAAAGAACAAAAACACAAACAACGATCTACAAAATATTACATGGAAAACCAAAGATGGAGCAACATGAACCCACACAAACCCGGGGTGAACTCATGTGATGCGGAAAGGTGCAGTTCCTGATCCACTAGTGGTACTCGTCGTGTTGCTCTAGTTACAAACCTGGTAAAAAATAACGGGAAGTGTTTTACGACAAGTGGAACGTATCCGTGGTCATGTATGACACAGCTGTTCTGTAACGGTTAACCAAGAAATCGTGGCAACAGAAAAACTTTCGAAGTGATGACTTCAATTTAACCAATAGGAATCCTTATTTCTATAGCTTCTTGTTAGCAGCAACCCTCTATCAAGGAAATCCTGATAGGAACCACAAGCTCTGGAATATAGGATCAACTGAGAGAGATATACTCCATATGCAGGTGCTGCTGGAACGTTGCTACACATAAATGGAGAATTCACAATAGGAAAATTGACGTCATCTCTTTTGTCGTATAGTTTTGTTCTTATCCGTAAATGTGATCAGTTCCGAGACAATCCGACAATGCTAGTGATTAGTTCCGAGACAATCTCCCAATGTTTTTGAATTAGTTTCGAAACAATCCTGAAATGTATGTACTCTATTCCGAGACGATCTCGAAATGGATAATTCAGAAACTAAAAAGTGTGCACTAAATTAGATATCTATGTTTTCATAACGAACACTAGGTCAAAACCTCTGCTGGATGACTATTAGTCCCCGAGGGTATCATGATCCAAGAAGTCAGTGCTTCGACACTTTCATTAAAAATTAGGTCGACCCTCAGGTATATACAACCGTATTAGATTTTGGCCATCCTGTTTAGGTCCGATATCGTATAACCACATAGCTCCTATCAGGAGAATTGTAGGGTTAGTGTTACATGTGTTTAACGCAACTTTCAACAATATTCAGTTATATCGTGGCAGTGAGTTTTATTGGTGGAGGAAACCGGAGTACCCGGAGACAACCACCGACCTGTCGCAAGTCACTGACAAACTTTATCACATAATGTTGTATTGAGTACACGTCGCCATGAAGGGGGTTCGAACTCACAACTTTAGTGGTGATAGGCACTGATTGTACATGTACAAATGTAGTTGTAAGTCTCAATTTTAATATTGTTTAAATTGGACAGAATTATTAGATAGACTGTTTTATGTTTTAAAAAATAATATAGAAATATTTTAAGTTGAAAGAGTGTAACAATTCAACACTATATCACCCACAATTGTAATAAACAAGAGAGTTCACTAAGAGTAGCTACAGATTATAACATTATTCAGTGATAAAAGTCTATTAAATATGATAGAAGAAAAATAAAAAATAAATCTGTTTACTTGTCTCGCAAAAATCCTTGGATAAATTTAGCTTTGTATGAATAAGAAGTGACTAAGCTATTATCCATGTCTATAGTTCTCGTATTATATATAAATACCCTTGTATTTCTGCAGTACTCGTGTTGTCCAGAACACTTATTGAATACTATGTAAATTATCCCCTGGGGACATTGAAGTACCATTATTATATTAATCATTAACATACATTCATGGAGAATTCGACCTTTTGGTGATAATGAAAGTTTGAACCCGACAATCTATTTACTTATTTTCAAGGTAAATTTATTACCAATATCAACTCTTAATTTCCCAAAATATTTCATGAAAAACAAATCAATTGATACCGTCTTATTTCTATTTTTTAAGCACTATTAGCAATGTTTCTGACATAACTTTTGTCTCCCTCGATATCACTCAAATATAACCTATAATTCAAGCCTATTTAGTTCTCCAATCTAAAAACTTAACCTATGGTAGCATAAAATCGGAGAACAATATGAAAGTAGATAAAACGCACGCACATGTAAATTTTTCAGTCAGTTGTGTTCAATAAACGCTATAGACACAGGTTTTGGATCAATACCAATGCTATACCAGTTTCAATCTCTTTACCTGTCCCCTGTAGGCTTCATCTCACAGCTAAGGTAAGCAGTTTTTAATATATCGGTATCAAAATAGATTATTTTTTTTAAAGAAATTTTTGAAAGCTATGAATCAACGTCACTTTCTAACATTTAATTCCGTATTGTTATTTGTTGAATATAATATTAAAGCTATACTGAGATAATATTATATTTCTTCAACCATCTGTTGCCAAATACGTAGAACTTTATAGTTAATATTTTGAATAAATGTATATCATATAAATATACAAGGTTATACTAAGAGCACTTAAATAAACCCTCTACTACTAGTTTTTTTTTAATTCAATTTTAGTTAAAGTTTCCTGCTGATAAACCCTTCATTTCTTTCGATCTCGTATAATTAAGAAATAATTAGCCGCATCCATTTGGAAAATTGAAACCCATTTGATTGAAGAGGAACTGTTTAGAAATTTCATTATAAACAACGTATGCAATTAATAATTGATTGGGAGATTTGAAATGAGCATGGTGACCCAAAATTCAGCTTAACATAGAATTCTCCTGATAGTTATATATGAAACAAAAAACTCAGTATACTTATTGACATATATTTTAATCAAAGCAATCATTATCATTGTTTTCCAAATTGTTAAGAGAAGTACTTCAATTAACGATAATGATGAATTGTCAGGGAATACCGCTGACAGGAAACCAGTATTGTGTTTGTTGTAGACTTGCGCTTTTTGTTTTTATGTATTTATTTAAAGAATATCTCCATCCATAATTGATGCGTATTTTATTATATGTGATATTTATGATCTATATCATAGAACGGAGGTTAATCAAGTACATATTCCCAAGCCGCCTGTTTTGGTGGAAATTCCGTATTTGGATATCCTTTTTTTCTCTCCCGTTCCAGTGCTGTTGTCTTGTGTTTCCTAAATGCTACGTAACATTGCACTATAAAAGAACAAAAGTTTGTCTTCCTCTTACCAGTCATTTATATCATGATATCCGGTGGATGGCGGCAAGAATTGTATAAAGTCGAATCTTTGTGTCCTTGAAAGGTTTGGTATGATAATCAAATAAAGACATTGTTATAACGGTCTGCAGTTTGCTTTGTGATATAGCTGATCAGTTCGCTAAACATATTTCCTTTGCTCCGTTTCAGCAAATGGAACCGATTATAAGCTGACGGTATGAAATACGAAACAGTATTACATTATCACTCTTTCAATTCAACAATCCAGTCGATTATGCAAAAAAAAAAAAAAAAAACCAAACATGTATGTGCATGAGCTTTCTTGAATAATATATGGAGTTATTATAAATTTGCATTTTTTATTCTGCATATAGATAACTTTCTAATCCATTTGATGTAGAGGTAAGACATTTTGAGTAGCTGTAAGGCGCTAAACAAAAAAAATCTATGAAAAAAAGAACGCGTTTTTGGTTCAAAACATTCTCCATTTTAATGATTTTCTTTTAAAATTAATGATATACTAAATTCTTATTACCTTTCAACATAAAACAAACGTCAAATATCATTAGAGTCTTGCTTACGAGTGTTCTACTTCATATTAAGAAAATGAAAATTATACAACTCAACTGGGAATGGTAAATTAATTGAAAGGGTTATTTTCTAATTTCCTAAGATTAAGATTCGGTGTGTTATTATGACGTATATTCAGTATCAGTCATTAATTCATATTATATATATAGAAAAAATAATCTGATCCAATCGAGGATAATGAGGTCGACGCACATAATTAAGTCGAAAGTACATGACAGCTGAGAAATTGCTTTGTATTCAAGATGATTAATTGGTGCAGTGTGAAAAAAATATTTTTATTTCGGTTTATATAACGTTACGTCCGGTAACACATACAGAATAAATGCAATTTATATTGTCTAATTAAATTTAACTCCATGAAAAATACTTTTTAACGATCCATAAATAAATTCTAGCTCTACAATATAGATTGCACACTGAAAATACTACAATTTAGCTGCTAGAGTTGGCGCTAAACATCAATCAATAAATCAATCAATGTACACTAACATAAAGAACGATTTACAATGTTTCAATTTTTTTTATAATCTTTAATATTTCGTAATGGCAAGCAAAAAAGAAGAACTTAACAGCTACGGTTGACAATTTCACGAACCACAACGAACCAAAGCAAACCAATCCTCTTGATCGATTGCCTTAAGTTTCTAAATAACAAAAAAACAACAACAACCGATTCGAATTTCAACTAAGATGTGGGCTCGGGGAAGTAGTAAACATTAATAAAACAGGAAAGATAACCCCTCCACATAGATTAGCATCAACAGTATCAAAAATACCCACATGTATACCATCAAAGATACGAAAAGTGGTTCGCTATGCTGTGCTGACCAGTAAATACAATAAAAATGGTTCACTGTATTGCATTGTTGATCACTGAAGATATGAAGAATGGTTCGCTATGTTGTATTGTTGACCAGTAAATATAACAGGAGTGGTTCACTGTGTTGTATTTTTGACCATTAAAGACGAGAAGAGTGGTTCACTGTGTTGTATTGTTAACCATTACGGATAAGATGTTTGGTTGGCTGTGGTGTATTGTTGATCATCAAAGATAGAAAGAGTTGTTCAATGTGTTGTATTGTTGACCATTAAAGATAGGAAGAGTGGTTCACTGTGCTGTATTGCTGACAACTGAAGATAAGAAGAGTGGTTCACTGTGATGTATTGTGGATCTTTGAAGATAAGAAGAGTGGTTCACTGTGCTGTATTGCTGACAACTGAAGATAAGAAGAGTGGTTCACTGTGATGTATTGTGGATCTTTGAAGATAAGAAGAGTGGTTCACTGTGCTGTATTGTTGATCTTTGAAGATAGGAAGCGTGGTTCACTGCGTTGTATTGTTGACCTTTGAAGATAAGAAGAGTGGTTCACTGTGTTGTATTGTTGACAATTAAAGATAGGAAGAGTGGTTCACTGTGCTGTATTGCTGATAACTGAAGATAAGAAGAGTGGTTCACTGTGCTGTACTGTTGACCATTACAGATAAAAAGAGTTGTTCACTGTGTTGTATTGTTGACCATTAATGATAGGAAGAGTGGTTCACTGTGTTGTATTGTTGGCAACAGAAGATAAGAAGAGTGATTCACTGTGCTATACTGTTGTCCATTACAAATAAGAAGAGTGGTGCACTGTGCTGTATTGTTGTTGCCCATTGCAGATAAGAAGAGTGGTTCACTGTGTTGTATTGTTGTTGCCCATTGCAGATAAGAAGAGTGGTTCACTGTGTTGTATTGTTGACCTTTGAAGATAAGAAGAGTGGTTCACTGTGTTGTATTGTTGCCATTAAAGACGAGAAGAGTGGTTCACTGTGCTGTATTGTTGATCATTATAGTTAAGAATATATGTTCACTGTGCTGTATTGTTGATCATTATAGATAAGAATATATGTTCACTGTGTTGTATTGTTGACAATTGAAGATAAGAAGGGTGGTTCACTTTGATGTGTTGTTGACCATTATATATCAGAAGAATGGTTCGCTGTACGAGGAACATTTGAACAGTCCTGATTATTAAGCTCTCGTTGTATGATTTTTTTTACCTCCCTCGATCGAAAAATATCTCGGGTAGAATTTTCCTATATAAGCGCAGTGATCATGCAGTGGGTTTGCATAGTGAAAGAAACATGACAGAGAAAGAGAATGATTTTACCGTAGAGCAAATTGCATATACTAAAATAAGGACGTGGTTAGGATATTTGGTAACTGACATTAAACATGATTTGGATTAAGTGCATGGTACGTCTGCCCTATCATATTGGTTATTGGCTTTACGATGGTTTCCTCTATTTATATCGGACCGGGATACAACTGAAGATGACCCTCAAACAGGAAAACCACCGTCGACTTCTAACGAGAAAGCTGTTGATACAGTGAGATGTTTGATTAGTCTAGATGCCAGATATCCAGTTGAGGAGTTAGCTATGTTCTCGTGAATTAAATCGTCAGTAGTTTTTACCATAATAAAGCAACAACTAAAACTCTGCAAGATTTGCGCCAGATTGGTAACCCACTTACTTGTGAGCAGAAGCAGAACAGTCGACTATGTCAGACAACTATTAGAAAAATACGAACATTTTGATCAAAGGAGAGTACATGAAATCGTCACTGGAGATGAGACGTGTATCTGCTTTAAAAAAAACCCACTATATTCGAAGGACAATAAAGTATGCATCTCGGAAGACGGCGACAGACCACAAGTTGCGCGGGGAATTATGTATGCGTTATTTTTGATGCGAAAAGACATATCGCCCAAATTCCTGCACCAGAACGTGCTAATGTTACTGGACAATTTAATGCCACAAAAGTTCTGCCAGAGTTCGTGAAATATGACAATGCCCATTCGTGCACTAGTACCCGGATGTCTACTTGTTGCATGCTAATACCATTGCTCACAGGTATGTTGTAGTGAAAGAATACCTTGAAACACATGGAATCAAGACTTTAACACACCCTCTATGCAGTTCAGATATTGCTCCATGTGTCTTGGTTGAACCCAGTCATCAGGGGTAGACGATTTGAAAAATGCCCAGCCGTTGGAAGTGCTGCATGCCAGTGTATGAACACCATTCTACAAAATGATTATAAAGCAGCGTTTTCTGAATGGATTGTACATTTGCAAATGTGTGTAGAAGCCAATGGACAATACTTTGAGGGACTTTCATAATAAATTTTAGATCACATTATTAAGTTTTTTTTAAATGAGCCGATCTTCAGAATTTTCCAAATACTCTTCGTATTTTGATTTTACAACGAATGCTACATAAAGAAATCTGTTGATTTGTATCAACTGTATATGTACAAAATAAGTCGTTGTTATTATAGGTTTATTCCAGACATTCAATTATACGTCATAATTAATATCGATAATACGCAAATACTCTGTATGGCATCTCTAGAGAGCAATCGAATGATAAATTAAATTGTACAATTATCAAATATCAGTCTTTTATGAGTTTATTCATCCATGCATGAGTAAATAGACAGGAAAAAACATGGCGGCTATTGCGACATAAATTTACTTGATACTACACGTGAGAATTTACAAGCTTTCACTTTATATGAATATCATAAAGTCATCTAACTAGACAATTTTGATTATTGTTTAAGACAAAATATTTCTCAATAGATCACAGAATAGCCTTTATTACCTTTTTTGTAATATAGTTAACATCTTTATACGGATTTATCATAAAATGTTGATTCCAATTGAAAATGAATGTAGAAATATTGATAAACTAAAGGAAACAATTAAATGCAGATTTTGATTTAACATTAACAATACTGATTGAATCGTCAGACTGGGAACATACTAGAGTATCATAGACTAGACTAAATGAATCGAAAATAGTTTCTGTTTTCGTGCGATATATAGCTTTTTGATTATTAAGTAGGGTCGATACCTATGATTTAGCACTGACATGGTATATTAGATATATATATTACTGAACTCTACAGTTCCTAAATAATGTAATTATTAATAAAACTGGGGTTCTCCTCCCTCAGTCATAATTGACCTTAGCAAATGTTGGCTATCCTGTTTAAGCCCTTTGGTTTTATTGCTCCCAAAACTTTAAATTATTTAGCTTTCCGATCTTTCGATTTTGAGCGTACCTGATGAAGATTTTTCCAGAAACGCGTCGTGTGCAGAAAATTTGATATATACGTTTTAACTATAACATACAACAAGACTTGATATATGATGATGATAACATGTTAGTGATATATCTGAGTACCTGACAGTATTGTGTTCAGGTTCAGTGTCAACAGTTTATATTAATAGTATAACCAAGGTCGGTTTCGAAAACCAAAAATATGTTTTGATGCAAGAAAAACATGAAGTTACGAAGTGTACATTGCTTTGGCTTTAATAACCGTTCTTTCTTCATGGACGGTGATGGAAACAAATTGTATTGGTCACGTCAAAAACACAGGGTATTTCATAAACTGGAGCAAATTATTAAACAAATAGTTTAATAAGATATGATATTGTGATAAGGCTGGATTATTTTGTTTGCTTATTGGTAAATTTTTCAGTAACTTTTGTGCAAATCATGATTTATTTCAAAGTCATACTTAATCAAGAGATAATAAACATTTTATTTATTCTCTGTGATATTGAATGATTGATTTTTCTTTTTCTTTTGGCTATTGTGCTGTCTGTCTTTTGCGGATTCTGATTGCCCCTTTGGTATCTTAAAATTCTTCTTAATGTTGGCTAATGTCAGGTGAGCAGTATTTCAAACACATTCATGACAAGAAAGAGTTAACAAACAACAAATCTAAAAGAAAGATATGTGCAGATGGTTTGATTGCTACCAGTTAAAGATGGAGACGGCTGGCAGAATCTGAACATTTTACCTTGTAGCAGACAATTAATTAACACCCGTAGTTCATTAGGGTCTGTTGCAAGTGATCGTTTACGTGAAAGTAGTGTGACATTCGCTATACACGAGACACCCGTTTACGTTCTGTTCTTATTTAATTCATCTGCACAAAAAGTGTACGCGCCCTTCGGGGAAGTTGAACCTACGTCTTAATACTATCATTTACCTCTCAACAATTAACAAGAATATGGCTTTGCAATTGTATTGAAATGTCAATTATTGTCAATTAATATCGATATTAACCATCAAGTATACAATTAACAATATACGTTATTAATATGAAAGATTGTTGCATTCTTTTAATTGTAGTATATAATTGTAAATCTATAACCTTATTATTCAACATTTTTAATACAGAAAAATGATTTAGAATGAAATTGTTTCAATTCCTAATATATATGGAGAGTATCACTTCGATTCTCTCTTAATAAATCAATGAAACATTCAGGTCTCCAGTGTTTAATACTGTTTACGTATTTAATCTGCTATGCTGTGGGTCCTTGAATTAGAAGTCAACATACTATATTAATGATTCTGCTACGTCTTTTTTCATATACATTATATCTTATGTACGGCAAAACAATCTGTCTCTGCTTCTTTAACAAGCGAGATACCGATTAGCCCACTACTTACTCTTTTAAATAACACTATATAATCTGTAATAAAAACGTAGATATTAAATTTAGTGAACACAACGCGTTTCTAGAATAACCTTCACACATATTGTGTTGTATTTTTGAATGCCCCTTCGGTATTCTCTAACGTTTATTTACTTCATATGTACGCACAAAATCGAAGGTACACAAACCCGAAGCTTGATGGTATTACAAAGGTGATCAGACTATAAATCTGAAAGACATCCAAACATTCGCAAAGAAATTAAGCAAGGTAGACTATACATTTTATATGAAACTTTATTTACAAAACGAAACAAAAATAACCACTATTAAAAAAACGAATGTTAGAGATATAGACTTTATTGATTGACTACAGGTTTGGAACATAAACATGAATATTATGACGTTATAAATATATTTGCACCAAGCTAGCAAAAAAAAACTGGAAACAAATCATAGCTTAGAATGATGGCTACTTACTTTTAGAATTTAAATCCTTATTACTGTAATGTTTTATCATGTATCATTTGGCATGGCACTCTCCAAACACGTTACCTACTATGTTCAGGCTTTTCATATTATAACCCGACAGCAACGAGAGGGCCCCTATCCGCTCTGTGGGTTTTGAGCCCTTGTAACCTTCACTAGTACCCAGTTAAATTCGATGTCTACGTTTTCATTGCAAAAATTTCAGATATTGGGTCTAAATTTGAATGTCGGATTACACATAATTCAAGGTTTGGTGTAGACATGTTAAATAGTATACTGTTATCATGACATCACGTAGCCAGACTAATCTATAGGGAATAAATTGAAATTGAGCGGGTTTAAATGGTACTTGTTACTTTCCTGATTTATGTTAGACTTCTAAGATGATTAAATCGTGTTACTCTGAATGACTACAAGTGCAGAGGAAAATGTGTGCTGATAAAGAAAGAATATTTTACAGTTACAATATAGCATGTAATTTAGTGATCAAAATAAAAAAAAAACCCATATCGTTATCAGTGATCAATCAACATTGCATGCGTGTTGACTTAGATGAAAAATACAATCTACTTTACCTTTGTAATGGTATGCATTCATTGATTAATGGCATACAGTCACTGATTAATGATATACACTCACTGATTAATGGCATACATTCACTGCATAATGGCATACATTCACTGCATAATGGCATACAGTCACCGATTAATGGCATACAGTCACCGATTAATGGTGTACAGTCACCGATTAATGGTATACAGTCACTGATTAATGGTATGCAGTCACCTCTAAATTGGACAAAACGCTTTCAAATTAATTTCATATCAATCTCTAGTAAATGTTCATATAATAAATGGTCATCCATTGTGAATATCGTCCTTAAAGCTATCAAACAACTATAAACTTTGCAACAAACGTATAGAGAGTAGAGTTCATTGTCAATTTACCTCTGACTCTTTAACATGGTATATCACCTTCCAGACAAACTGTTTATAAAAGATAGATGTTGATATCAAACAGCTACTTCGTAAATCTAGCTGTTATTACCTTAAAACTAGATCTAGAGATTCAGTGACGAAAAACGTAGTAAACATTGCACACGTGAGGGTATGACTAAAGCCATGTTTGCTCAAACATTTATGTCCGTTACACAAATAAGTTCTTCCTTGTGCTTTCAATGGGAACGTATTGTGCTCTTCTAATTACTGCTTTATCTTTGCACTTTAATCAATTCCATATTATGGCTAATTTTAAAAAATACCATCCAAAAGACTACGCCACAACAATAGTGAATACATAAAATATATCTTAGTATTTAAATGTCAAGACCACATGAAGAACTTACTTCATAGGATCTATAAGATTAACATATTAACAAAATTAACTCATGAACATCTGAGATTTACATTCTTGGCTCTCACAAGATGACAATAACACACGGATTTATGACAAAGGAGATGACTCTCATATTTCAATATTCAATTTAGCTTATTGAGTATATAGTTCTCATCTTGTTGGTTTTGTCATGTTTGTCATATTTGTGATAATGCTTTGGACTTGAACGATCGTTATCTCGTAATTATGGATTAGCTTTTACATCAAGGCTATCATTTCCATGAACATTTGCTTCATAAACATCTTGTATACAAATATACTTCAACTTTCAGAGGTTCAATAAAATAAGACCTTTATTTTCAATTAATATGTATGATTAATGGATATTAAATCTGTTGGAAGTATCAATTGTGATTTTGTTTTTGTATCTTTAAGAGTAATGCTATACAAATAACACATTCTACTTTCTTAGCTAGTAGTCAGTTAACTACGACCATTGACCGACCATGGGTATAAACTACCAGTATTTGCTGTCATCAATTTTTTACTTGAAAGATAATCTGCGGTTTATTTTTTCTTATTGCTTCCCATGCTTGGTCTTGGTCATATGATTTTCTGTTTAACAATTTTCAATCGTTTCAGAGATCACAGAGTGTATACTTGAACGTGAACTTTATTCCAGAAACGCATTGCATGCACTAAATTAATAACATGGTACATGTGTTATAAGAGGAATGCACTGCTTACCCTTCGGAAGCACAAGGTTTATCCCCGGGCTTTGGTGGGGTCCGTGTTGCTGATCTTTCAAGTTTTCTGTGTTGTTTTTTTGTGCTTTGTTTGGAAGTCCATATTTGATTACCCCTTCGGTGTTCTCTAATGTGTATTTGAATTATTTAATAGATATCTACAAGTTTATTACTATAAACTGTTCCATGGTCATGCTTTCCTTATTATAACTTGAGATACCTCTATTGAGTTGACACCTCCCTTAAATCACATAAGAACGCGCTGAAGTTTTGTGAACCTTCACTATTATGTAGTGTAAATGAACAATCAGACAAAACATATTGTCATGCAAGAGAAGACAATATGGCTGTCGTTGTTGTCACATCATTATTACAAATTCCGAAAAGAGTACACCACACGGAAAAACGATTGGCAGTTCTGTGAACCTTCACTATTATCCAGTGTAAATGAACAATCAAACAAAATATATTGTCATGCAAGGAAATATGTCTGTCGTTATCACCTCATTATTAAAAATTCCGAAAAAACTTGACCATTCTTATTTTATAACTGAGACGAATTTAAATGATGAAGGTTATTCCAAGAACACGTCGTGCGCACTAAATTTGATATCTACGTTTTCATTAAAACTGATTAAACCAAGTTGTTTTGAAATGGGGTTAATCGGTGACTGCATACCATTTACTGGTAATCTAGTAATATGACTGTGTGGTGCATTAAAGTTGGGCAAGCAGGCTGCCTCTATCAACAAACTCTGTTTTTGAAATGAGCTGATTTTGGTATACTTTATTACCATTTCTTCTTTCGTATATAAGATATTGTAATTAATTATAGTAAATATTCGATATGTCTTTGTTAGTAAAATAAACAATAGCGGAGTGTTTCATACTATTATATTAAAAGTGTAAAATCGAAAATCTATTATTGATTGGTGAATTGAACAGCAGAATAAAAATCCATATTCAACAGTCAGTAAAATATAGCATTTTTTATTTTGTGTACGTATTTAATAAACCACGAAACGTTTTAGAAAGATCACTGAAAATTTTGATAGTCAAACTCTCAAAACTATAAATCTCTTTTATATACCACTTTTTGTATAAGATAATGTTTACAAAGATTGCTAACCAATTAAACACAATTTTCTTTGATATTTCGATGATTTTGATGTAACATTAAGTGTAAATGTCATAACATTTTTTTTTACTTGAATAGATTAAGTTAAATAACATTCTCCCTAAATAAGTAAAAAAAACGTTTATTTAGATAACGAGGAATGCCGTTAGATATGAGCTGTTAGCTGTTAGATATGAGCTGTTAGCTGTGATCTTTTATCATGAAGATACATGTCAAAATGTATATACATTATAATTTGAAACAATATAATGATTATTACAAATCGTATATTTACCCGACAATATACACAAGACCAAACAGTATTTATATACACATCATTATCACAGGTTCAGTAAAATTCGCGGATTGCGATTGGCCGTTACCATGTCCACAAAAGTGATGAAGTCCGTAATCAAACTCGGCCCTCATGTATAGTTCTTGATAGTTTTTGAATATTTTAAATGATTTGCTTACACTTTTATATACATATATGTATAGATATAGGACTTGTTCCACAGCGAAGTACAACCCCTCTGAGAGTAACCGTCGCTTGTACGGAACCAATTGTATACGGAAATAGTGACGTAAAATAGCATCTCATGCATGTAGAATGTACGCAAAAGACAACATATATCAGCTTCTAATTAACAAAAGCTGAGAAGAAGTGGTTGGGGTTGGGGGGGGGGGGGGGAATTGGTAAGATAAAATTATTCGACCCTATATCCAATATTGATCCTCTTTTATTCAACTTGCATTTTGTTTACCTACATATTATTTTAAACTTTATAAATATAGCTAAAATATACTAGTGTTAAATAACAATCATTTATATATTACATTCATTTACTTACTATTTGAAGTATATGATTCGTAGTTCTAAGTGGAAAAAATCTAATTAATTTTAAAGTACTCTAAACAACATATTTGATGTTTGGCAGCATTATCATGAGTGTAGAATAGAAAAGTCTCATAGTCATAATTAGATTATGCAGCTGCACTTTGTGTTAAAAATATGTTTTATATTAGCACTCACAGCATACAATATTACATTCAAATTATTGACACTATTTCCAAATAACTGGCTTTTATAAAAACATTATAATCTAGAGCATACATATACAGTGGAATCTCGCTATGTAAAACTCGGTTTACTCGAAATCTCAGTTAAGTCGAATTGTTCTGAAGTCCCGCTTTATACTTGGAGCTTTACAACTTAATTTACACCTCTTATCTCAAATTAAATTCTAAAACAATATTATGTATCGTCTAGCCAAATATCATATTGACATATTCATCTTCACCAAACGGCCGCTTAGCGCATCAGTCACTCAACAAACGGTCGCTTAACACATCAGCCATTCTATGTCTTTTTTTTTTTTTATCATTTTGTTATGTCCATTCACCATCTTTTCATAACTAGATATGTATTTATATGGGTTGTCATTCAAATCATTTCAATAGTCAGTTGTGATGGGTATTGATGTGATTTTATTCATTAGTGAGAATTCTCATAACTAACATATTAATTAAAGTCCCAGCCATGTTATGTAAACAAACTTTATGTTGCTTCAGACTAAAATAAATGAGAGTTATTACTTTTATCTATCGTTTTAAATCAAATTATCATCTGCAATTAAGACTTTAGTTTGATTGTATTTTTTGTATTTAATCGATTGTTGATTGGAAAAATTGGAAAAACCAGGCAGCACAGTAATTTGTGTATTCGCCATGTTGATTGCAGATTTTGTGAAAAAAAAAAAAAAAAAAAAAAAAACTTGGCCGATTTATCAAAAATCAATACATTTATCGCATTTTAATAATGTCTGCTTTAATTTTTCAATTCAGAACAATAGGTTATACATCGTATACAGACAAGAGATATTTACAACCATCGATTTCTAAGACTAATTCTTATTATTCATCATTTCAAACACCTGTGGCGTCTCGTTCCTTATTATTTGTCAAGCTGTGCTGTTTTATCTTTATAATTAAAATTTGAATGTCAGATATGTCATATATTTTATTTTGATAAATAATTCATATCAAAATCCAATGCCATTATGATTAATGAGCATGGAAAATTCTGATCTAACCAAAAGTTTTGTACAATAATGGCTACCATAATATATGCTTTTGATATGATATGTCATTAAATTCTAATTAAATGTGAATATTGTAGTAATATTTGAATACTATCATTATAAGGCATTTTACGCTGTTCTGTTCAAATAAGTTATATAACATTTGATGGAATCACGGGAGATAGAAAGAGGATTAATGTTCTCCTTCGCTAAAGAACACCCATCTCCGAAGGGTCTATTCACTGATAGTGCAGGACGAATCAAATACAAAACTTGCCCTTACGACGGGACGGAAATGAGTGTCTCGTGTTTCAACAATGTCGCGCTGCTTTACGACGGGACAGAAATGAATGTCTCGTGTTTGAAAAATGTCACGCTGCTTTACGACAGGACGGAAATGAGTGTCTAGTGTTTGAACAATGTCACGCTGCTTTACGACGGGACGGAAATGAGTGTCGTGTTTGAACAATGTTACGCTGCTTTACGACGGGACGGAAATGAGTGTCTAGAGTTTGAACAATGTCACGCTGCTTTACGACGGGACGAAAATGAGTGTCTCGTATTTGAACAATGTCACGCTGCATTACGACGGGACGGAAATGAGTGTCTAGTGTTTGAACAATGTCACGCTGCTTTACGACGGGACGGAAATGCGCATCTCGTGCTTGAACAATGTCACGCTGCTTTACGACGGGAGGAAATGAGTGTCTCGTGTTTGAACAATGTCACGCTGCTTTACGACGGGAGAAAATGAGTGTCTCGTGCTTGAACAATGTCACGCTGCTTTACGACGGGACGGAAATGAGTGTCTAGTGTTTGAGCAATGTCACGCTGCTTTACGACGGGACGGAAATGAGTGTCTAGTGTTTGAACAATGTCACGCTGCTTTACGACGGGACAGAAATGAATGTCTAGTGTTTGAACAATGTCACACTGCTTGCACGTAAAAACCAGCTTGCTACAGGATCTTTTGATTAATAATAAGTTAGGAGTGGTCGTTGGTGTCATATAAGGCAAAATTGTTCGACCCAATCCTTTGTCCCCCATTGTCCTTGTGTCATTGAAATGATCCGCTCATAGACCCATCTTTGTGTCATTGTATTCCCAATCTGGCGTTGATAAACATTAGTGGGGTTTGCGTTGCGCGACCTTTAGTTTACTATGTTGTGTTTTGTGTTTGTCTTTTTTCGAGTTATCGCTTCTGATTTCTTCTTTGATATCTTCAAAATTTACATATAAGACACAAACAATAGTTTCTACACATGTACAAGTAATAGTTTAAACACTTATTTTTGAAGTGTATGTTTAAGCATAAGAAATGTTTGCTGATAAGAATGATTGTATAAGATTAGTCTATTGTAATCTAGAGAGATATAACGATCTGTTGTAACTACAATACCAGTAGGCAGTAGTTAAGGATATATCATTATTTGATAAAGATCTTAAATGTAAAGATGAGTTTGTTATGTAAGACAAAAAGAATAAAACAAACTCGTCTTTTTATTTAATGGTGATGCAGTTTTCCCTAGAAAGGAAATGGTTCAAATTAAATTCTCGGGATGGTATTTGTCTATTAAATTTGCCGACATTTTTATGTTTGGTATTGGTAATCAACATTTTACAAGAATACGAATGAATATAACGAATACAATCGGAAATATCGAAAGTTGATTTTGAAAAAAAAAAGTCGATTGCACGAATCCAAGACAGTAATAAGTAAATTAACCATCACAATTAGAAAAATGATTGCGCTTTTTTTGGGATAAACCAGAAAATAAAATAATTAATAGAGATAATATTGCCCCAGGTGTGACGGATAAAAGACATAGAAAATGAACGTGTGTTTGCTTGCTTGAATGATTGTTGTTAATGGTTGAGTGAACAGTATAAGCTACGTTAATGACGAAAGCAAGATTATAAACAATTGATCAGCGTCGGAGTGAAAAGTTGGCACTGGTCTGGACATAGTAGGGGGTGGTGTTTTTATTATTACAGGGAAGAAAGTATCATTCATAAGATCAGCGATGTTTTTCATTTATCAGGCCGCTGTTCGTCGTCAAGAGATGATAAAAGGATATTTTGACGTTTACTTGGAAATGGACAATACGGACCGATTGAGATACGAATTGTCCGACAAACGAGATGACTTCAACGTGTAACTGTAATCCGCGTTTGTAGCATCACATGTATACAGAGATGTTTTATCTCAATTATTACCATATGGCAGGGCTTATGTATCTTGTATGGCTTCGTCACTTGGCCGAACATGTCTTCTCATATTGTTCCGTCATTTTGGTCGCACGTGTTTTCAGACATGGCTACATGTACGTCACGTTGGTCGAACATGTCTTCTAATATGGCTATATGTTCATGACTTTGCTCGAACATGTCTTCTGATATGACTGTATGTACGTCACCTTGGTCGAACATGTCTTTTTATATGGCAACATGTACGTCACTTTAGTCGAACATGACTTTTTATATAGCTACATGTATGCTACTTTGGTCGAACATGTCACTTTATATGGCTACATGTACGTCACTTTTGTTTAACATGTCTTTTTATATAGCTACATGTACATCATTTTAGTCGAAAATGTCTTCTGATATGGCTATATATACGTCACTTTGGTCGGCATGTCTTCATTCGTCTTTTCCTATAACAATAAAATAGTGGATCATTTGATAAAAAGCAAAAACAACCGATGCATTCCTAACAAGTTGAACAAATCAATTCACAGTGAAAGTTAATACATATAAAATCAATTGAAAGACATGTTCATTAATAAATTATTAACAAGTGATTGCCTAACAAGATTAGTTTGTAACGATTTAACTCTGATTTTTCATACCAATTTCTAAAACTTTTGTAACTGCGTTCACATGTTTATCTCAACAGGAAATTTAAATATGTGGTATTGTCATCACTTTGCGTCCGTAAATTCTTACATTTGATGGTCATGTTCAATGTTATTTGCTTTGCTCCGATCAGAAAACTACCACTGAAAAAAAGATGGAAAAGTGGATGCTTCTTTTTCTTCGTCTGTGGGCCGTTTATTATTCCATCAAGTTCGATTCCTGTCCAATATAAAAGCCTTACTTTGTAATTTCTTCGCTCTAACGGTTACTGAGATCAAAAGATCGAATGGACCAAAGTCTTAAATGATAGCCTTTTTATTTGTCCAATTTGTGTTCGGTTCATGTCCATTAAATTCGTAAAAAAAATCCTGCCTGTAGTATTGGGATAGTTTGTTGTAGCTCTTGCCTTTTCCGAGATACCTGTATAGGGGAGCCTTAAAGGAACTAATGCCCATTTGTTTTCAGTTCGATTTTGATATTTGTTCTTTAGAATCCTTGTGAAATTTCTTGCTTGAGTTGAAATATCTCTTATTGTTTGAAAGGCTAAAAAGATCAAAGGGAGCACAAAATAACCTTTTCTACATAAGCAGATTTGCTGAAGCTTTGACCATTTTTGAAATCAGAGGCATCAAAAAGGTGCCAACGCCCCCCATTTTTTAAAATTTTATTCTGTCTGATTACATGTGTAAACGCTTTGTGTAATCTAAGTTTGTTATGAAATTCCTTGCTTCCCTTTTTTACCTAGCAATGACCATTTGCTTGCCAATAATCATTTTCAGTAAATTATGTTTAGATGGAAAGATTTGTCGACTTGTTGTGGTCGTATCATTCTACCATCGATGAAAACCTTTACTCAGATATCGTACGCTATGTGTAATAATTGTAATACATTAATTGTAACCTCATAAATATCTGTGACTTTAGGTGACTCGGGGTTGTTGATGGAGATGGTTCACGATATATGTCCCACCCTCTTCACTGAATTTGGTACTGCTTTGACAACTATTTTACCTATTTTGTTCCAGTATTGTTATAAATACTGTTATAGTGACAGCCGGAACCTTTGAGCCGTAATGAAAGCGGGAGGTTTGGCGCTTTAAAATCTGATTCAACCCACCATTTCTTTAGAAATGCCTGTACCAAGTCAGGGTCATTACGGTTTTCACAGTTTTCCGGTTGTTGACTGATTTTGTCTGTTTATATACTTATGAGTTTTGACTTTCCCTTTGGAAGATTGTTCGGAGTTCGGTAATTTTGTTATTACCCTTATTTGCACTCCAAATATTTTTCGAACTTAAAAGTATTTTCTCTTTTGTGTTTCTTTCCTACGACCTAAATAGACAGAATGTTCTCTGAATAACATGGTTGTATGAATATATGATTCGACTTCGCTTGGCAATTTGTATTGTAATTTGTCAAAGACGATAATCCTACCATTTGAGCACATTTATTGGCATATATAAAAACAAAGTCAGTAATTATGTTGGTTATTTTTATATAAGACGAATGTTGACATACCAAGTTTGGGTAAATCTCATTAATTTATATTAAATTTTATTTCATTTGTCCACTAACGATCTAAGAAAAAGCTGTAAAATGAAATAATTTCTCAAATTATTTACTTTTTTCATTAGCGGCTATTCATTATGTTTTGTGCGAATAAGATATAAATATTTTCAAACATAAAACGCCTCGTTCTTTCCCTTTCACATTTCTGCTTAATTCGCCAATTTTTAACTGGGTGAGCATGACACAATTAAAAAAATAAAAACGTAGATATCAAATGTAGTGCACACGACGCGGTTCTCGAATAACTTTCATAAAATACGCTCAAAATCGAAAGAATGGGAAGCCAAATTATTTAAAGTTTTGGGAGCAATAAAACCAACGAGTCTACACAGGATAATCAAAATCGACCAAAAACATATGACGGGAATGTACTTTATGACTGTATCGTTACAGTTGGCATGTTTTAGAATCATTGGTTTCTCAACAATTTGTCTGTAGTTGTTTATAAGCTGAGCATATGGATATTTGTTTTAATTCAGCTTGATATATAGAAGCTATGGTCATTATAAGAATTTGTCTCGTATTTGTAACGCTTTTCCTCATGGATGTAGGATGAGGCTGTCGGGTACTTTCTGATGGAGACTATACTCACAAAAGTCTGGAATAATGTGATTTAGTGGTTTTAGATGAGAAACTTGAAATGTGAAAATCTAAAGACGATGGGTCTAAAAATGGCAATATGCCACATGGTCTGTTGGTCGTCACAAATCGTATATTGACCACGATTAACTTGTACAGTATAGTTGTGGTAACGGTACAATGTATATTGACCACGATTAACTTGTACATTATAGTTGTGGTAACGGTACAATGTATATTGGTATTGTTGTTATTACTATTATAGAAACTGTCATAAAGTAGAATTATTCAATTAATGGCTGTCATATGTCATTAAGTTTTGAAGTGTTAAAAGTAATTATACCTGTGTTGTGTTCATCGGCTTCTTATCTTCAATAGAGGTTTTGTGTAATGTTTGAAATAATATTTTTTTAAACTGCAACCTGATTTGCCATCAGCAAAGTTGTGTGATCGAAGATCCAGAGGGAATTTTATTTTAATAATAATAATTGAAAATATGAACTCCTCTGATTGTTCACATACATTTTTTAATTTCAGATTTAGAATTTACACAAACACCTATAAATAAACAAAAGATAGCAATTATGACATCAAAGCATTTCACAACCATCACACTTATCAGTGTTATCAGAATCATGAAAAGCAGTGTCCAAGAATTAAGTTGTTCACAGTAATGTATGTTAGCTTTATTCGTTTGAATATACTACAATCAGATGTCACTACGAAAATATTTAGTATTATATTTATAAAGTGATGAGGAATTAGGACTGATTAGTCAACCTCCTTCTGACAGAGACATGCTGTTTTCGCCCAGCCTTTGCTAAAATCACAAAAATTTGTTCGTGCAGCTCCTAAATTTTAACAGGAAATTTATCAAATCTGTTCATCCTTGTTGATTACTATATGGAGATTCGCATATGAAGGAGTTATTGCTCTTTCTGACATATATTACATTTAAAGCTAGTTTGCGCAACTCCTACATTTTGAAATGGGAATTACAAGGTATCTTTCCCAAAAGAAAAGACATAAGATTTGGTGTCGAAAATAACTTTCAAATGATTTTAATTGGTTTTCCGACAGACTTAGTAATATATTTAATATAATCGTCGACATTGCCAATTTAGAAACATGTCATTAACGCTTAGGAAAATGTTCCGCAGAGCAATCAAATTCGTCTTTGAACACAATGTAATCAGTTTGTGGCCTTACTGAAAGAGATAGTGCATCAATTATTTACGATATTTGTTTGCAGCTTGATAGTTCCTAACATATCCAATGAAGGCTATATAGTTCTTATTTCTTATTTGCTTGGGCAGTGTCATAAATATTTCAAGCCAATAAAATTATAAATTATAAATCAATACAGTTTGTCTGTTGATATCTTTTGTTACCTTAATACATATGTCTTAGTATATAAAATATGTTCCAAAATGGTATTGCTACATTTGTCCCGACCTAATATAGAATTAAAGCCGAAATATGAAAAGCCTTTTCAGTAATAAACCATTGATTTTTGCTATCATGAACTCTATAGAGAGAGATGTAGGATTACTAAGTTTGAACTTACATAGCAACTCTTATGGATCTCTTAACATTCTTTAAACCGTGCTGACAGCTGATAAATACACATGATTTATTTTAGAATCAAAGATATACTAATGGAAACTTCATGTATTACTGCGTCAAGTGCCATTCTGAAACATATTCCATAGAAAGAAACAAGTACGGGATTAACCCTTTATAGAGCTAATGTAATATTTCTCAAACTGTCACAAAATTAATTTACACAAACATAGATGAAATATAAAAAAGAAAAAACGTTATGCACTGTTTGCATTTTAATGAAGAAATCTACATAACATTCCACGAATAACGGTTTTGTTTGAAATAAACTGGATTTATGCGATTAAGATTTAAACACGTATTATTAATTATGGTGTAATATCATATCGGATATCAGTCATGTAAATCATACCGTTTCTGTGTAGATCTGAAAATATTATATTCGTTAACGGAGACAAAGGTGATCGACAGACTTAAGGAGATTTGTCCATTTAATCCATGATATTCTATTACCTAATCGATATCAACATTACCTAACCGATATCAACATTTATCTCAGAGGGAGAAAAAAATCGACTGAGAAAGGGTCCCTCGTAAATATCATAAGATACATTTTTCATAGTTGGACATGCAAAATAATATTTCTATGAAACGAGTTTGTTCTATGTACCAGAAAGGTAATTAGTCCCATTATAAAATTGTGATTCTTGTTTTAGTCATGTATTTGTTTAATCTTCAAGACTGTCTGATCTTACTTCCGCCTTTAAAGTTGTGGAATTATGCAATCATGAAATATTTCTTCTTATAATTCTTTAATGTTTCATAAACAAAAAATGCTTCATATGAAAGAGCAGACAACTTTTATTGTTAATCATATCTCCTTAGCGAAGTATAAAATATATTCTGTCTTAAATGCACAGCTAAATGTGCGATACATTTCGTGCTATATCTCGCATGGATCAGTATCCAGTAGCACGTCACCGAATAGGTATTGTTAAAAACATCGATACAAACATACACCAATAAACATCGATAATAAAAAACAAACATTATACACCAGTAAACATCGATAATAAAAAACAAACATTATACACCAGTAAACATTGATAAAACATACACAAATAAGCATCGATCAAAACGTTATACACCAATAAACATACATAAAGCAATAAATATAATTCAAATATGTTAAATCTTTGATTCTACTGCATTTTGAGGTTATTGTGTCTAGATGCCATTTTATTTCATACGATCTGTAGATAAATAGGTTTCCTATCAAGAGTTATTTTCCTTTTTCAAGAGCCCGGGTGGCTCAATGAGTTAGGTAGTTGGATTACCTAACAACTCATACAAGCCTATCACCAATACGGCACTCGACTCGCAGCCGCAAGTGATAAAGTTTACCAGTTGCTTGCCCATGGTTGGTGGTTCTCTCCGGGTACTCCTGCTTCTTCCACCACTAAAACTGGTCGCCATGATATAGCTGAAATATTGTTGAAAGTGGCGTTAAACACAATCAATCAAATCAATCCTTTTCCAATGGGAATAGTAATATTTTATTTCTTGCCACGGCCCAATTAGTTAGTTCAAACAGTACTTAAATATATGTATTATTAAACATTGCTTTATGTATGTTGAAACGACTTTAAATGAAAATGCACCAATATTGCTTTATAGTTAAACTTGATTCCATATTATTTGCTGTCCACAATATGTTTATGAAGACACGAACAATCAAAGCCAGTTAACCAAGGGTACATGTTAATTATACGTGATACATGACAAGCGGGAATGTCAAATGGAGGTTAATTTTATCAACTCTGACAGGTCAATAACAAGTGTTGTTTCATTTTTGTGCTGTATGTTCAGTTCACGTTGTATTGAAAATCTTATATATCAATTTACTTGGAAACAAATTTACGGAGAATCTGTAATGTCGGCTTCTTAATAACTTCATTCCACCATAATTAGTTCTCTGACCTCAACGATTGTTCGGAAAACAATTATCATGAATCGTTTTGGAGATTGTCTGCTTCTAAGAAAGTAAACATCTCTATCATTTTAGACCAAAATATGGTTTGTATCTTCTCAATGAAACCAAAATATGTCATGATTGTTAAGATTATACACCAGTAAACATCGATAATAAAAAACAAACATTATACACCAGTAAACATTGATAAAACATACACAAATAAGCATCGATCAAAACGTTATACACCAATAAACATACATAAAGCAATAAATATAATTCAAATATGTTAAATCTTTGATTCTACTGCATTTTGAGGTTATTGTGTCTAGATGCCATTTTATTTCATACGATCTGTAGATAAATAGGTTTCCTATCAAGAGTTATTTTCCTTTTTCAAGAGCCCGGGTGGCTCAATGAGTTAGGTAGTTGGATTACCTAACAACTCATACAAGCCTATCACCAATACGGCACTCGACTCGCAGCCGCAAGTGATAAAGTTTACCAGTTGCTTGCCCATGGTTGGTGGTTCTCTCCGGGTACTCCTGCTTCTTCCACCACTAAAACTGGTCGCCATGATATAGCTGAAATATTGTTGAAAGTGGCGTTAAACACAATCAATCAAATCAATCCTTTTCCAATGGGAATAGTAATATTTTATTTCTTGCCACGGCCCAATTAGTTAGTTCAAACAGTACTTAAATATATGTATTATTAAACATTGCTTTATGTATGTTGAAACGACTTTAAATGAAAATGCACCAATATTGCTTTATAGTTAAACTTGATTCCATATTATTTGCTGTCCACAATATGTTTATGAAGACACGAACAATCAAAGCCAGTTAACCAAGGGTACATGTTAATTATACGTGATACATGACAAGCGGGAATGTCAACTGGAGGTTAATTTTATCAACTCTGACAGGTCAATAACAAGTGTTGTTTCATTTTTGTGCTGTATGTTCAGTTCACGTTGTATTGAAAATCTTATATATCAATTTACTTGGAAACAAATTTACGGAGAATCTGTAATGTCGGCTTCTTAATAACTTCATTCCACCATAATTAGTTCTCTGACCTCAACGATTGTTCGGAAAACAATTATCATGAATCGTTTTGGAGATTGTCTGCTTCTAAGAAAGTAAACATCTCTATCATTTTAGACCAAAATATGGTTTGTATCTTCTCAATGAAACCAAAATATGTCATGATTGTTAAGATTAACCTTCATATCACCAATATCTGAAAGTAAATTTGGTTATTTTAATAGATCTAGAACATCACTTTCCGGAATGGAACGTAAAGACTAATAAATCCCGCCATAGAGAAAAAAGAATGGTTTATTAGAGTTCTTAATATATATATTCTTAAATGTACAGTACTGATTTGAGAACACATTCCACAAAAATTATGTAATTTGTCTTTTTTAAGTAATATATAAAATATCTATTCTTTTAGTTTATTTCTTCACGGTGTTAATAAAAATCATAACACAAAAAAGGTGACTAGAATTTCTGTAAAGATTTGTTATATTAAAAATTACTTAATCAAAAGGCAAGAACAGAAACGCGTTAGGATTCTTTAAAGCATACCCAATGAAATGACACATTAAAATACCACACTGTCGGAACAGTTCAAATATCTAATAAAAAAAATTGTAGACACGGGGGCAAACTCGATACCCCTGACACGCATTTACATGACCACCCGCTCTCCTGGCTTGGTACAGGCGGACATAAGCTAGTTTTATGGACCCAATCATGGGAGGCATTACTTGTCGCGATATTTTCTTTTACGAATAGTTTTATATAAATCTTCTTCTTTAAACCGTTGTTATGACGGCTTTCGATTATAAATCTGAAAATTTAGTCAAACAAATATTTATTCTTTAAAACAATAACGTAAAACGTCAACCGATTTTACCCATATATTATGATCTTATGGTCTTGATGAAGCTTTCACTCTACAATTAGAAGTTACAAACATAGCAATATAATAACCACTGGGAGGCATTCGGTGTAAATGCAAAAAAAAAGTTTTATCAATAGGGAAAACATAATTTCAGTGACATAATTTTGTTTAGTTCGTTTTTCTTTTCAACCATTCATTCTAAGGCCTACGTGCATATTCCATAGCGGGTTTTATCAATTTTATGATAATATAAGTTAAACCTATTTCGACGAAATCAACTTCTATTTTGGAATGACATTCACTTGTTTTTAAGCTGGCTTAGCAATAGTATGTGCATGTATTGAACTGTTCCATTGACATGTCACCGTTGCATCTCAATGGTATCAACATATTCAACCCTTTATCCACTGAATTTTATATCAGGAGTGACATCTGAAAGAACAATGGCTTTCGTTTTCTTACGATTAATATATGCAAGTTATATGTTTTGTCCACCAATCAGATATTTATAAATGCGTAAATCATTATTAACATATAACACCATAGAATTGATTGATGTAAAGAGGGTATTTATATATTAATGTCTTACAAATCTACCTCACATCTTAGAAATTCATATAATAAGGCTATTGGTCTTTTTGAACTCGACTTTCAACCATGAATTGTTAATGGCAGATTTAGAAGTAGATGTAAGTCAAACTGCCCTAAAATCACGGCTACAACGACGCACTGAATTGAAATACAATGTATATTAATAATAAACGATTTATATTTTATGATACATACCACTTAATAATTGTTTTAACAGAACCTTTATTATATATTTTATTGAACTTTCCATTATGCATTTATGAACAGTACATAGTATGTTTAATGATCTATCACTCAACTTTGTAATTTAATGATAAGTGCTAAATGTATCTATGTATAATATGAGGCTGATAAATCTCTGTAATTTACAGTGATAGTTGGTGATGACATTATTTTTGAAAACATCTGGGAATAATAGATTCTTGAGATATATTGATTGATTGATTATTGCTTAGCATCAACTTAGCCGTATTTGAACTCTAGCTATGACGAGAATATATTTTATGTAGTTTGTTCGGTTTTTTTTGTCGACACTGTTTGTAGTTCTGTCCTTTATCTTTTGGCCATTGTATTTCTTTCCTTTATCGGTTGGTCATTGTATTTCTTTCCTTTATCTTTTGGTCATTGTATTTCTTTCCTTTATCTTTTGGTCATTGTATTTCTTTCCTTTATCGTTTAATCATTGTATTTCTTTCCTTTATCTTTTGGTCATTGTATTTCTTTCCTTTATCTTTTGGTCATTGTATTTCTTTCCTTTATCTTTTGGTCATTGTATTTCTTTCCTTTATCTTTTGGTCATTGTATTGCCTGTCTTTAGAATTACGACTACTGATTACCATTTGATACTGATCGAATGGTAGTTGGATCTACAACTACCTATGCAATCAGTGCCTATCACCACTAGCATTGTGAGTTCGAATCCCACTCAGGCGAAACAACGTTATGCGATAAAGTTTGTCAGTGACTTACGACAGGTCGATGGTTTTCTCCGGGTCCTCCCGTTTCCTCCACCAATAAAACTGACTGCCACGATATAACTGAAAAATTGTTGAAAGTATCGTTAAATAAGGGTAATAACAAAATTACCGAACTCCGAACAATCTTCCAAAGATTTTTGGTGTAAAACTGACTGCCACGATATAACTGAAAAATTGTTGAAAGTATTGTTAAGTAAGGGTAATAACAAAATTACCGAACTCCAAGCAATCTTCCAAGGATATTTGGTGTAAATACCATGCACCAAACCAAACCAAACCCTTTGATACTTTGTTTTCTTACATACAGTAATCAATGTAGGTAAAAAGGTGGCATATGGACAGACGTTTTCTTTGTTACAGTAAATATGGAAGGCTATAGATAGGTCTAAAAATTGCTTCTTTGCAATGATCCATCAATAGTCTTTCCCAACAAGATATTCCTCATAGCGAGCTGCTGTAAGTTATTTTTAGCAATAAACTTGCCATTATTCTTTTCTTCAAGCATGTCAGACTTTTAGATGTCCCGTCCTTTCGACGAGTTGTGTATATGATTCCCCCAACTCAACCTGGGGCGGGCATATCTGGATTGGTTGTTCCTCGAAGCGGAGAACGTATGTTCCATTTCTCTAGGTGTTTTGGATAATTAATTGGAAATTCAATAATATATCGTCATAAGAGGATTGTGGATTTCTGAACGACATTTTCAACAGTATACGAGGTATACCATGATTGTCAGTATTATTGAAGAATCCGGAGAAAAACTCCCACAAGTAAATGACAAATATGGTCACAAGTATATAGCGAGTACCTCTCGCTACTTGAAGAGTTTTAACGAGCACTCATTGACCAGATGCAAATCAAACTACCATATAACCAGAAGACCTACGTCATAACAGTGATTTAATTTACTCAAATGTCATATTTGATATCACAAGTTTCTTAGCCAATAATTAAAATGCATTGATTGAATAACTCTGAAAAAAACAATTTAAATCAATTTCCAGTCATTTTACTTTAAGCACCTGATGAGTATTGTAGATTTACGCTGTTCGCATTAAATCAGATATCTGCATTTTTTAGCGGTAATGTGGACAGTAACAAAAACTTGTCAAACATCGTTCTATATCAGATGGACAAATTATGTATTTCCTATCTATTAGTAAAGAAAGGTTGTTTTTTTTGGCCCAGAATATCGAGATAAAAGACATCATGGATTGTTTTAAATTATTAAAATATATAGATTTATCTATAACATTACATATTTATCTTGTATTGTGACCTCATTAGGCATGGTCGCCTTTGATGTATAGATATGCTGCATCACTTTGTGCGACTTGTGTAAACCTAATGGGATCATAAGTACTGCATGTACCCAAATACTATTGATGCCGACACTGCTTAATATGTTGTTCTTGTAAGTACGTTGTAGTTGTTAATATTACGGACTATTGTACTTGAAATAAATATAAAAACTATAAAGTTTCTATCTTGAGGTGAAAAAAATATCAAAAAATTTACATGTTTAATAATTAATATATTTCATTTTAAGATTGGACAGAAATAAGTTTTTTTGGTTGAAATTTACAAAATATTAATCAATATGAATTTGGTATTGCATGTAATTTTAAATGTTTGATAGTATGCTTGATTGATGTGCGTACGATCCGTTTCTGGAATAACGTCTATAAGGTACGCTCAATATCGATATATTGGAAAACAAAATAATTCAAATGCGTTTGATAACAATAAACCATAGGGCATAAACAGGATAGCCAAAGTAAACCATAGGGCATAAACAGGATAGCCAAAGTAAACCATAGGGCATAAACAGGATAGCCAAAGTAAACCATAGGGCATAAACAGGATAGCCAAAGTAAACCATAGGGCATAAACAGGATAGCCAAAGTAAACTATAGGGCATAAACAGGATAGCCAAAGTAAACCATAGGGCATAAACAGGATAGCCAAAGTAAACCATAGGGCATAAACAGGATAGCCAAAGTAAACCATAGGGCATAAACAGGATAGCCAAAGTAAACCATAGGGCATAAACAGGATAGCCAAAGTAAACCATAGGGCATAAACAGGATAGCCAAAGTAAACCATAGGGCATAAACAGGATAGCCAAAGTAAACTATAGGGCATAAACAGGATAGCCAAAGTAAACCATAGGGCATAAACAGGATAGCCAAAGTAAACCATAGGGCATAAACAGAATAGCCAAAGTAAACCATAGGGCATAAACAGGATAGCCAAAGTAAACCATAGGGCATAAACAGGATAGCCAAAGTAAACCATATGGCATAAACAGGATAGCCAAAGTAAACTATAGGGCATAAACAGGATAGCCAAAGTAAACCATAGGGCATAAACAGGATAGCCAAAGTAAACCATAGGGCATAAACAGGATAGCCAAAGTAAACCATAGGGCATAAACAGGTTAGCCAAAGTAAACCATAGGGCATAAACAGGATAGCTAAAGTAAACCATAGGGAATAAATAGGATAGCCAAAGTAAACCATAGGGAATATATAGGATAGCCAAAGTAAACTATAGGGCATAAACAGGATAGCCAAAGTAAACCATAGGGCATAAACAGGATAGCCAAGGTAAACCATAGGGCATAAACAGGATAGCCAAAGTAAACCATAGGGCATAAACAGGATAGCCAAAGTAAACCATAGGGCATAAACAGGATAGCCAAAGTAAACCATAGGGCATAAACAGGATAGCCAAAGTAAACCATAGGGCATAAACAGGATAGCCAAAGTAAACCATAGGGCATAAACAGGATAGCCAAAGTAAACCATAGGGAATAAATAGGATAGCCAAAGTAAACCATAGGGAATAAATAGGATAGCTAAAGTCAAGTGAGAAATACTACACGTATATTCACAACGTTAACAAATGTACAAACAATACATCATTGTTGTTGACCTTACTGTGACTGAAATGTAGAACAGCAACGTTAACAAATGTACAAACAATACATCATTGTTGTTGACCTTACTGTGACTGAAATGTAGAACAGCAACGTTAACAAATGTACAAACAATACATCATTGGTGTTGACCTTACTGTGACTGAAATGTAGAACAGCAACGTTAACAAATGTACAAACAATACATCATTGTTGTTGACCTTACTGTGACTGAAATGTAGAACAGCAACGTTAACAAATGTACAAACAATACATCATTGTTGTTGACCTTACTGTGACTGTGAAATGTAGAACAGCAACGTTAACAAATGTACAAACAATACATCATTGTTGATGACCTTACTGTGACTGTGATATGTAGAACAGCAACGTTAACAAATGTACAAACAATACATCATTGTTGATGACCTTACTGTGACTGTGAAATGTAGAACAGCAACGTTAACAAATGTACAAACAATACATCATTGTTGATGACCTTACTGTGACTGTGATATGTAGAACAGCAATATAAGCCTTGTCCCTTTACTTTTATTTGTGTTTGTGTCTCAGTGTAAGGTTGGATAGTATCTCTCATGTACCTTTACATCTATATCCTTTCTTACTAATAAATCATATAAGTAACAAAGGTAGGCACTTGAGGTGGATGTATAGGTGGAAGTTTAAATTGCTGCAGTAAAAGAGGATACAATGGATAGTGTTGAAAATCTGGCCCTGCAGCGTGCCACCAACGACCTCCCCAAACAAATGGTTGCTTATTAAAAATTATTGCAAGTTGTCTATTCAATGCAGAGATTGGGGCGCTCTCCATGCACTAGCCACTCATTTACGTTCCGTTCTAAGGGCAAGTTGTGTACTTGATTCGTCCAGCAAAATGTCACCACAATCTTGCACACCTTTCACTACTGTTTGTGAGTGCATCTGTATGAAAGTCGGTATGATTCATTGTGTTTTGTCTTGTATATATTGTCGTACGTGTTATGTTATTTCAACATGTTTATAACTCATTCTCATTTGTATATGTTGAGGAGAGTTACGTGTAGCCGTTAGCTGTTAGTAATCATCTCAAATAAATAAAGAATTTAAAAAAAAATAACTAAATGCCTTTCCATGTAAAGAAACATCAAACGATAAAGATAAAGAAATACTTTTTCTTCTGAATGTATATTGTAGTGTTGGCATTTTAATGTTATTGAACGAAATATGACATGTTTAAAAACGAATAAATAATGCAAATATCTCGTTAAGGACATGCAAACCTACAAGAATGCTGAATTATCAATATAAGAACATAAAGAAGGCCACAACAGACACATAATCTAGATTCAATGATCAACGAACGGAGTCTTCTGTTCAAGACTGAGAGAATGCGTCTCCTCTTCCTATAGTTATACGATCTTTATGTATCAAAATTTGATGCTCCTGTGTTTGACGTGCCATTTCACACTTATGGTACTTAATGCATCATATATACCGTTGTTCATTAGCATTTCAAATTGCTTTACACTGTTACTTGCTGAAATAAATACTTGATAAAAAACACTTTTGTTGTTAATTTTTCGTGTTGAGGTTTGATCCACTGATACTCCTGTAAGAGTGATTTATCCGTATTTAAGTATCTTCACCGGTATATTAAAATACCGGAATCCAGGTATCGTATCATTCGAAACTGATTGAATGTTTTAGCACTCAACGCTAACGATGATGTTAAATTAATGGAGATTTGTTATCATGTCACTGGGAACTCCATTAGACATTTACGATGATAAGAAAGCGGTGGAATCATCACAAGTTGGCCGAGTGGGTATCGTACTATATCGCTGTATACAAATACAGTGAAAATGTGTCTGATCAGCAATGTGTTCTTCTTCTTGGTGATGCGTTGTCATCTGCATTTTCGTCGTAAATACGCTATTATCACGTGTATGTATTCGACAGTACAAAATTGATTTCTGTAGAATATATTGTAAGTTATTGAATTATGTTTCAATGGGTTCCCCCTATCATAATTCAAACACGTCTCGCTAATATACCCCGTTGGTATAATTACCTTCATCAAACCTACCAGACGGTTTGATGTAGATATCAAACTGTCTGTCGAGTATAAACAACTGTTACAATATAACTCCTTCATATTATGTAATCAGTTTATTTTATTTGTCTATTATATATCTATTTAGAATTCACAAAGGATAGATAAAATAAATGTTTTGTTAAGAGTGTGTCAGTCATTGTTTTTAAACTAACACAGACAAATTACTGATATTTTGAAGAATAGTTATTAATAGTGGACAGTAATATGCACCAATCACACAGTGATCAAAGTATAATTCTTATTTGATTTACATAATTAGAAATCCTATACTCTGATTGGGTATAAGCGCTTATGGAGGCGGGGTTTTTGTCAGTTTATTTTTCGATAGACAATGTTCACCGGACTACTTTTTTCCTATTGTAAGCAAAATGGCGGCTTGAATTCCCGATAATAAAAAAAGATAAAAGAAACAATGTTTATTGTTAATAATCGACAATTATTGTTAGATATGAAATAAAAAAATAAATGCCAATGAAAAAAAAGCTTGTATTGTTGACATAAAAAAAAAATACTTAAGACAACCATCTATCGACTTTGACTTTTGTAATATATCGTCATCCTGTGACGTTGTTTACAAGGGACGCTGATTGACACAAGCTGGTTACTGATTTATTTTACGATTTTGTGGGAATTTTACTTGTTTGAGTAGCTAAATGCAAAAGGTATTCAAATTGGAAAATATCAGTAACTTAATTACATCACCGTCTAGTTATCAATGTAGGAAAACAAGGTTAGTAGTGCATTTTGTTATTCATGGCCGACACACATCAATGGAATGTATGTGTGCGTACTGGGGATCCCTAGTTCTAATAATAAAACCCTAAATGCTCGCTTACTCGCAAGGGTTTTAACGGGATGCCATTACACGTAATGGAGCAGCCGCCGAGATTTTTTGCGTTCGCTTTCAGAGTTTCTGACGCCTGCATTTATCAATAATAAGACATAAACTTTCCTTTTGTCCACTATTATAACAAGTTTTTATCACCTACCAGTATTTTAGAATGTAATTCCCACAAAATAAAAATCCATGTTTACTTTCTCTAGACATTTTGAATTTCGTCATTTCCGGCCTCACTTTGGTATTTTCCTTATTTGGATGTCGATACCATATTTGGCGATTTGAGGCGTGAATGTTTACATCAGCTGTAGTAAGCATCGTAGTAAGAAATACCATATTTAGAAAAGCTCCGCCTTCCGTAGTTTCCGGTTATGGCGAACGATCGATAAATTTGAACAAGGTTGTTGCTACCTTTGAAAAGCATACATTTCTCAGCCAAACCGATTTAACAAGGACTGGGATCATCAGTAATAGTTATAATGAAATGTTTGAAACGTAAATAGTGAGTTTTTATGTTTCAACTGCAATTTATTTTTTGCTCCATTGTGACGAATGGGACCGCTTTGTAGCTCCGCCGAGACACAAGTTTGTCACAGGAGCTACATTATTGCAGCTAGGGATCCCCAAAGGTAAATTTTCAAAACAAATGGAAAAAAAAACTTAGTTACAGAATTATAAGGATTAAACGCATTTTTTCCGGAGTTTATTGATGTATAACCTGGACCAAGTCACTCACAAACTTACATAAAAGTCCTTAGGACTTTTATTTGTTTGTGAGTGAATTGGTCCAGGTTATACATAAATAAACTCCGGAAAAAAATGCGTTTAATCCTATAATTAATCTCTCAGAGGACAGCAATAGCAATATGTTTCAATCTCATAGTAGACAGTATCATGTATCATTTTCATTATGGTCAATAAAAATGCATTACTCTCACAGATGACAGCAATAGGTTTCAATCCCATAGTGGAAAATAACAAATATCAATATCATAATGGACGGTAGCAATTATCACTCTCATAGTGGACAGCAATATGTTTCAATCTCATAGTGGACGGTAGCAAGTATCAATCTCATAGTGTATGATAAAAAGTATTAATCTCACAGAGAACAGAATAGCTTTCAATCTTATAGTGGCCAATAGCAATTATCAATCTCATAGTGGATAGCAATATGTTTCAATCTCATAGTGGACGGTAACAAGTATCAATCTCATAGTGTATGGTAAAAGTATTAATCTCACAGAGAACAGAATAGCTTTCAATCTTATAGTGGACAATAACAAGCATCAATCTCATAGTGGATAGCAATATGTTTCAATCTCATAGTGGACGGTAACAAGTATCAATATCATAGTGTATGGTAAAAGTATTAATCTCACAGAGAACAGAATAGCTTTCAATCTTATAGTGGACAATAACAAGCATCAATCTCATAGTGGATAGAATATGTTTCAATCTCATAGTGGACGGTAACAAGTATCAATCTCATAGTGTATGGTAAAAGTATTAATCTCACAGAGAACAGAATAGCTTTCAATCTTATAGTGGACAATAACAAGCATCAATCTCACAGTGGACAGCAATATGGCTTTGAACCTTTTTATTTAGTTTATGACAATAAGCTGTCTAACTGTATTAACTCTGGTATAAACTCGTCCTCCAGTAGCTTGTAATTTTTCTTCAGTTTGCATTTGTCTTTAAATGATATATTTAAAAACTCGAATTCTGGTCATTATAATACAAATTTGATCAAATTATGAATAATAATATAGACATTTGCACATAAATTCATAATTGTTACAAATCAGAAAAAAAATCAAAGGTCATGAATTACAATTTTCAATTTAAATTGTTTGCCCTATTTTTAACGACTATACAAAGTAGAGATAATTGAACATCATTTTTTGTTGTCCAGTTTAATCCAACTTTAAGTAGAATATCCTCTTTGTTTTTCATTTTCTAGGTTATGTACGACAGGCCTACTAACCTCAACATCAACCTTTTTTCTGTAAATTTAAAATTGGCTAAATTTGAAAATGTAGCTCGTGTTATTTGAAATTGTTTCCGATTTCAAACAATTATGACTGTATTAATGACAATTATTATCAAATTTGTATTATAATGACAGGAATTCTAGTTTTCAAATATACCATTTTAGCCAATTCTAAGTAAAATAAATGTAAACCGAACGAAAATTACAAGCTGTAGGGAGACAATTTGGTATTAGAGTAATTACAGTTAGACGGCTTATTGTCATAAACAGTTCATAAACTAAATCATAAGGTTCAAAGTCATACACTATTTCTTTGTTAACACATAGCTACTTCCTTTTATTATTTCAAATACCGTTTGTCATTAGTTTGTTTTTGTTTTTTGTTTTTTTGTGTGTGTTTTTCTTTTTTTCCCTTTTGTTTGTTTGTTTTTGTTTTTGCCACCAGAATTGTTTTTATTTATACTTCTTCTCTGTAAACAATATTTAATTGCAGAATAAATACCAATGTCCTATTTTACGCGGACATTTTACAGATTTATTTGCACAACAATAAAATAAAAAGCCAAAAAGGAAGGATGTACAACGGAATTCTGGTTTTCCATAAGTAAACTAACAGTTAGAAAAAAAAAACACAAGTTAAAAATAAACTCGTTAAATGTTCATTTCAACGTGAATTAACCAAATGAATGTAAGGATAAACTTTCAAGTTCTACCAGTAAATGTAAAGTAGTAAATTTCCGTTAAGTTCATTACACAATCTTGTGATAGAGAGGAAGCATGTAATTTTCATATAATTGGATCAGAGAAGAACAATTTCTGTTCATCAATTTGAAGAATTTAAGCAATTTCTATTTTAATCTAGAAGCTAGAATTGTTTGTTTGACGCAGCTTTCCTATCTGTGGCTTAAATGACATGATATTAAATTTACTAATACGAACGTCTACACATCTTCAGCAAGTATCTGGTTAAAGAGATTCGATTATCATATCTCTTCCTTGTTTTATCTTTCAGATATTTTTTAACTTTCAGTAGAGTCATTTGCATCTGATTAAAGAGATTCATTAATAATATTTCTATTTTTTTCTTTTGTATTAATTTTCAGCAGAATTAGTAATGCTATTCCCTCTCCTTTCATACACAATAAAATGGAGATAAAGAATCAAGGGTAAAATCTGTGATTGCTAGAAAATCTTTCTAAACATACTAATGGGTATTTGATATTTTCATACCGTGCCTTTTTTTTTTAACATAGAACAGCTCAATTTAACAATAGGGAATGACATTATGTTCACTGGTAGCACACGTAGTGATTTAATAGCTCCTTGTTTTCAGAACAGCACTCACTCGGAAGTAATAGTTCAGTCGAAAGATTTAAGTGTTGGTTCATGCAGATATATATTTGATTTTCTTCTTTTTTTTTTGTATCAGGTGTTGGATTGGATATTTGTCAATTGTACGCATGTGTCTATATACCCTCATGTATTCATATTCACGGTGTTGCAGTCTCTTTTATTGATTAGATCTGTTCGATTGTCATGAAATTCAAAACAGGATGCTTTTTTTATTCATATTCTGCATGAGGCTGTTGTCAAGGGTTTATACTACTTGACTTTTCAGTTTAACACAAGATAATTATATTTGTTTGACTTCCGCAATACTTTATCAAATATGTGTTACATGTAACTGAGTGGTGCAAGACCATCGGGACAGTGGAAATTGTTTGAAGTTATTTACACTATAGACTTGCATATTGATAAAGAAACGACACAAATGTCAGCTTTACTTTTAACACTGTCACTGTTGGGATTCACTCTGACACTTAAGAAAACTACATTATTAATATCTTATCTGAACATTAAAGTTCATTTGTATTATGAGGAGTTTTTGCAATGACATTTGAAGCAAAACTGATAGCACACTATAGCTGTATATGCCTTAAAATATCATGATTTGCTTAGTCGCCATCCTTTTTTTTTTAGATCGGATCCTCAAACATTGGTGATACATGTTAAGTAAATATTTGTAAAGTAAATCTTAGTAATGGTAACAACTTTCGAAACATATTAATTGTTAAACGTAGCCATAGTATTGATGTACCACATACATGTAAAGGAATCAGTTGAATACACCAGTAATAACATATTATTACGGTAAGACAGGTAGGTAGACGGATGGACCTAAGACATTATACCCATAACTAGATGTAACATTATACACACTAAACATGGATGTACATGCATTCCTTGTCAGCATTCTCCTCAAAATGTACTTATTTTCACACAATATACGATATTTACTGAACATTGTACAACATACACTAAACAAAGGGTATCAGTCGATTATGGTTTTGGTACATAAAACTCCGCCACTTTTTTTTATTCAAGTGCCTGTACCAAGTAAGGAAGTCAGAGGTCATGTATTTGTGTGTTAGGGGTATCAATTTTGCATCTTTCTACGATTTTTGTATTGGATTTTAGAACTGTTCCGCCTGTGTGACATATTTAGTTTTTCATTTCATTCTGTTAGGATGTGACGTTAAACAGGGCAAAGTCCATTTCTATGTTTATTTCCTATATAAACGAGGTTTGAGTGTTGATGACATTGTCTTATAGATCAATATACATTATATACTAATAGATTAGAAATTTGTTTTTTTCTGAGATTACAGACAAAATCCGATGACGATAATTAGACACATTTATCCTGTCACAGGAATTTAACAGATTCATCCTCGTGATTACAGTCAAATCCATGTCTGATAGCATGATATTCCGCCGATCAAACATTTCACCACTCATGGATTAAGTGTTCTTCCGCTCTCATATCAGTTTCGAATGCATCATAGAGCAAATTCCTCATTACATCAAACTCTAATTAAGAAGTATTTACTAAATCTTTATCAAATTTTGATCCTGGTGATTTTCGAAAGAGAAGCCCCATCAAATCCCATTTTCACGATGTTATTTTGGATAATTCATCCTCATGGGCATGCAATCTCAGAATGTTGTTTCGGCATAATGATGTATGATGTTTTTTAATGGAATATGTGGATCATATTATGATACCAGTATAATATAGGTAACAAAATGCAATTTAATTAAGCACGTAGACAAATATGGTTATATTTCTTACGACGTCTTGTTATGACAATAAAATATGTCTTCAAGATGAAATATGAACAAAACATATACTGCAGAATGAACATCATATAATGATAAATATCTTTAACAAGCTGTATATCAGTAATTCATTTAGCTACATAGTTTTTGATGTTCGAATTAATACAATTAAAATTAAATTAAAATTATGTGTCTTTACGGTCTGAGTTCCGTGTTGTGATGTCCGCTACGATTTCCGCATACAAACGAAGTTCGGCTCGTCTTTACCTCCTGTTGTTTGTAGGAGGACGCATGTCTTATTTACGTTATTTGTGTTTGCTTTCATATAGTGGTTTCCAACACATATTATTACATTTCAGTTAACGTGGGAGTCAGTGCTATTTATTTTTTTTAAGGGGATTACCGACCGACCTACCAAAAGTCACTGACATTCATTACCACACAAATGTGTACCAAGAGGATACATTCTATGTTCTTACATCCATTGATCCGACAATCATTAGTTCAGCAGTCATTAGTCCAACTAGCTAGTTTGTTTTTATTTTTGTTGAAAATACATCTTCAATATCTTAGAAAAGGGGCGGACAACATATGCATGCACTTTGGAGACTGTGTGTACATAGAAAGTAATAAATCTACTATCAACATTGTAAAACATAAACCGTTCACATCGAAAATTTGGCAGGAATCGCCTTAAATTTTATAAAATGTCTAAAGGAGGATCCGACTGTCCTACTCCAAATTCAGTGCCCCAATCTAAGGGATTTTCATTCCGTCTCTATGTTACATGTATGACATCTATGAAGTTGTGTACTTGTGACAGCAAAGAAACCTGTAATTGTAGAAAGAAAAATCTGACATATTTATAAAGAAAACAGTATGAATAATTGTTGAAGAAACTCAGTCATAGTTACAAAATAATGTTATAACAACAGGAATAAAAGACCTTGTATCTTGTTACCACCGTCTATTGTCTCGTAATTGCAAACATTATTTCTTTTGATAGCTTCATCTTTTTCAGAATCGATTTCTCGTTACATAAATATTAGGTCAAGTTCTCATTACGCCGTTCAAGATCATAATAACGACCTCAATTTTTATGTAGCTTCTTATTTTATAATAATTTCATCTAAAATGCAAATTTTGTTTCAGTACAACATTATTTTCATAATTTGGATTTAAAACAGAGTATTGAACAGTTTATACACAAGAATGGTGTAATACGTTCATTTCTAATGGTATAAGAATGTATCGTAATAAATGTTAATCATGCTTGTGCATTTGATGAAAAGTTGATGTACCTATATGTATCTGACGGTCAATATAAGGAATATAATTTCATATGTTTTATAACTGCCAACATTTGTCATAATATGCAATTAAAGGGCAGAATTACTTTGTATTCTTAATGTGTTGTATATATGATACATTTTATTTTTTTGCAATCTCTTGTTACACTCGTAATTATATATGTTAACACTTGTGATATCGTTATTTCAAGAGGTACATGTAAGACTCTAATAACGTATTTTGACGCTTGACATTATATGTTGACTAATCCCGAAAAGGTTAGAATTAAACCTGGTGATTTTAAAACTTGGCAAGCGATTGAAAAATATCTAAAATAATTGTTTTTCCTTGTATTATGTGCATAGCTGTGTCTTATTCATGATTTGGTAAGTATTTGTCTTCTATCTTGACATTTTCACACAGTAAACAGTTTCAAATACATAAAGCACTATGAACATAATATTTACATTTACAGACGAGTTAAGATTATCACCTCGAAGCGTGTTCCGATAACCTTTATTTGTCTATCCACGAGTCATTCATAAAAACGTAGATAATAAAATTTGTTGTGGCCATCCAATATTTTAAGAGATACATTTGACTATCTTGCATTAGTTGTGGTGTTCAATATTGGATATTGGATAGTAATTACAGTATATCATCAGACAAAGCACTATTTTTACCATTGAATTTTGAAAATTAGATTCATAAGACTATTATCTGATTCCAAACATCATATGATGCAATTTTAACTTAAATGCTAAATTTGAAAATAATTTAAACACCGAGAATCAATCCAATATTGTCGTTTGATTGAGACAGCAGAAACAAATGTCAAAATACTTGACAATATAAAATTGCATAATATTGTTTGTTGTAAACAAGTTTAAAAGTCCAACATGAACAAAAAAAAAACCCGATATTTTCAAACGGACAGAAAGTCACAGGACAAAAAGTCACAAAACTCCTAGGTCAAAATTTAACAGGACAAAAAGTCACAATCTATATTTTTTTACCCTGGCGGACAAAATGTCACAATCTATATTTTTTACCCTGGCGGACAAAAAGTCACAACGAATACGGAAGCAACAAGCCAAAGTGATAATCCAGAAAATCATAGGTACAAAAACATGGTGATACAGAGATTACACAAAAAGAGACAATAGAAGCAACAAGGACAAAACAAATAAACAGAATTGAACACGAACGCCACAAAAAATAAAGCACTAGCAGTGTGAACTGCAAGGACTTATGGCAAATACTAGCCTAAACTCAATGTTGAAGGTCTTTAAGATGTGTGAGAAAATGAAAGTATTTCCCATGTTATGTTTCAGCAGTATTCTGTGTTATCATGGTTATTGTCTGTGCGGTCCATACATTTACCCAAGAATACCACAGAATACCCCCATATTACCCAAGATTAGCCTCAGAGGACCTGTGAATATCCCTGAAAGACCGAGAAACAGATAGAATTTGTCTATTTCCCCGAAACAACGAAAAACTACCAAAATCTTATTAAAATGATAACGATGAAAATTAATGGCACAATTTCCCGACATAATAACTCTTACATGTTCAAAATAGAAAAATGAGCACAAAAACAACAAATAATCATTGCATGGCTTGGTATAGGGAAGCTCGTGGAAGTAATCAAGGCTTGCTATAGGGAAGCTCGCGGAAGTAATCAAGACCAATCTCGGGTGATCAATATAATTAATTATTTCTCAAAATATTAAACAACCAAAGTATGGTTTTTACATTAGGCAAAAAAAAATTATAGCAATTTCACGATCAAAGAAATGACGGAAAATACGACGACATAAAGATTGGCTTGTATTTTGATAAGCATAGATATTCAGACAACCTTGAAAGTGAAACCATTTTACTCAAAAAACCTCCTTTCCTATAAAGCCCTCAAAAATACAAACCGGGTATATTTCTTTTCAACTATTCAGCAAGTCTCAACAGACTAAGCAAGGTATGTTAGTTAAGCATTTCAATTTTCAAATTTTAAGATGAAAATAAATACATAACGAAACGAAAATGAAAAAGACACGCAAACAGTGCAACAAATCGAAAAAAGCAATAAACCCAAATAAAAGAGGAACCATTTTGTTGAATAAGTATGAAATATAACAAGGAGAAATGAAATGGAGTCATGCCTTTGTTATTCTTTTTTTTTTCCATACAAAAATAATTTAATAAAATTTAATCAGCCGTAATCAGCATGTGGAATTCACCACATTTACATGTATGAAATCAATAATAACAGTCTCAAAAAAAAAAAAAAATACATTAAAGTAAATACTATTAAAATAAATTATAATAAAAAATATAAATGAAAATAGAACAAATGATCAATAGTTAAGAAGTACAAATAATAATTCAATCAGCATTGCCTTCTGTGAAATATCTCCGTCAACAGAATAAAAAATAAATAAAAATCCAAAATCTTTCAAGATTTTTATATTATTTGTATTTTGTGGTATTCTTGGGCATTCAAGGGGTATTTTGGGGTATTCTAGTGGTATTCTTGGGTATGCTGGGGTATTCTGGGGTATTCTTGGGTAAATGTATGGACCCCTCTCTGTGTACATGTAATCCAGATCCTTTCATCATTTCTAAACCAATAACATAAATAGCAGATAAATAAAGCAATACTGTAATGATATTTTAACATTTTTATAAGTTAATTAAGTATTCATAACAATTTACATACTTCAAAACAATGAAAAACATGTCTATATAGTAATATTAGCAACTATTTTGTCAACATATTATATTTGAGATATATGCACTATATAAAGTCACTATGAAAATTATTTCATTGTCTTATGTAAAGCACTATGATAAGCTCCAATGGAAAATTTTATGTTGTGACTTTTTGTCCTGTGACTTTTTGTCCTATATGTTTTGTCAAAATACAAAATTTAAACTATAACTTTTTGCCCTGTGACTTTTTGTCCTATATGTTTTGTCAAAATGCAAGATTTAAACTGTGACTTTTTGTCCTGTGACTTTTCGTCCGTGACTTTTTGTCCTGTGACTTTCTGTCCTACATTCTTTCAAAAATGCCATATAAAAATGGTAAAAGAAATATGTCACACTGCTGCTGTATGTAAATTTAAAGCGCTATTAGGAGACAGCTGTTATAAAATATTTGTTTATGTTTTAATAAAATAATATATCATATATTTCATTTCACCGTTGACGATAATGTTAATCTGACACCATATAAATGTATACATGTCTATATAATCGTTAGAACTCTGATGACTAAAACCTGACACGTGTTTATTGAAAATACAATTGATTTTTACATCGTGTCCTTTTCCCTGTGGCCATTATTGTGTACGAAATTCTCATTCCAAGATTTCATGGTCGACTTGTAGTGTTCAACGATGTGTAAAATTGTCTAATTTCTGTAGACAGTTACAGCTTATGATTTAACGGATGTTTTATATATCCCAAGTCATTTGAATTTACTGATGGTAACATTTTCTGAAAATTTCCCCTTTTCATGATGCAGGAACCAGTATATTTTAAGAAATAAGTAATGCTAAAGCGATATTAAGGGAATATTAATCAAATTAGCCTATTCATAAAATCACCGGAAGTACTCTAGCATTGTAAAGTGTTCAAATATATAGGAAGCATATTTAACCTTGACATTTGTTGATATAATTAATTGATGTTTAGTATTAAGAGCAAAAATGTGTCATGTTCCTATACTATAATGATAATCTAGTACATTAAATAATCTTGTAGTCAGGAAATAAAGCCTGCTATCTTTGATCAAAGTTGGGGATACATCATATCAAAAACCCGGATTTGACCGATACCTTCCGACATTTATCTAGATATAACGTTTCCTTGAATCCATGTATCGAGTTTGGCTGACATATGAATTGTCAAATTTGACAGATGTGAGGCTTACATTAAGGAATTTTCTGCTTGGGTCTGTTACAAAATTAGTTACTTAATCCGATAAATGTTTCGTATCTGATGTGAATGAAGGATAAGCTGTAGCGACAAAATCCCATCAACACTTGTTTTATTCTGTTATAAAAGTAAATTATTTTCAATATAGATCCATAATGATGCAATTTGTCCTTTTCAGAGTACATGATAATGGTGTGTTAGAATAGGAAATTTGCAGTTTATTGTTGATGGCTTTATAAGCAACATTATGGTGTTGATTGATGACACTAACGACATTTGTTGGGATATTACAATACTAACGCGCCAGTAATGGACGAAGGATGGCGACATTTCACATCGTATTTCGTTTTGGGAGAAGATATTGGCAACTTCTGCAAATAGCAGTTATACTAATTTGTGTTGCTACGTTAAATGGATCTACATTTACACAACCGATCTTGTCAGCGAAAATACAGGGCTCGTTCCTCTTTGGTGGACTTTTCCCTGTCCACCAAAAAGGGGCAGAAGGTACTTGTGGTCAAATTAATTCTGACAGAGGCATTCAGCGATTGGAAGCTATGTTATATACACTAGATGAAATAAATAGGGATCCTAGTATTTTACCTGGTATTTTCATTGGCACAGAAATATTTGACACATGTGCCAGAGAAACGATTGCTCTGGATCGTTCACTTGAATTCATAAGGGGAACCTTCACGTCACTGGACGCTTCAGACTTCCGGTGTGACGATGGGTCTGTTGCCACGGCAAACAAGACCCCTAAGGCCATTGCTGGCGTAATAGGTGGTTCATATAGTTCAGTATCCATACAGGTAGCTAATTTACTTCGATTATTTAAAATCCCACAAATCAGCTATGCGTCTACAAGTGCTACCCTTAGTGATAAAAAGCGCTATGATTATTTTGTGCGAACGGTTCCACCAGACAACTTTCAGGCCAAGGCAATGGTTGATATTGTTCTAAAGTTTAATTGGACGTACGTATCTACAGTGGCATCAGAAGGTGAATATGGTGAATCAGGAATTGAATCGTTTGTGAACGAAGCTAATGCGAGAAATATATGTATGTCAGTTACACATGAAATTAGTTCAAATTCTAATGAAGACACATACCTAGACGCAATTGAGGCGTTAGCGGCATCAGAGGAAAATGCAAATGTTGTTATTCTTTTTGTTAGAATAGAGGATGCAAAGGGGATATTAAAGGCTGCACATAAGAAAAATGTATATGGAAGGTTTTACTGGATAGCAGCAGACGGTTGGGGTAAACAGGATGTTGTTGAAAAGCATTGCGATAGAGCTGCTGAAGGTGCATTAACGTTAGAATTACAATCAACGTTCATTCCAGAATTTGACGATTATTTTCTAAATTTAAATCCTCAGGATAATACAAGGAATCCGTGGTTTCGGGATTACTGGGAAAAGGTTCATGAGTGTAAATGGCCTAATATTAAGCACCCTCTTGTAGACCCTGCTACAAAATTCTGTACCGGACAAGAAAGATTATCACGGTCTGTATACAAGCAAGAAAGTAAAATTCAGTTTATATATGATGCTGTATATGCTTTAGCCATAGCATTACATAACATGTATGTTGATACATGTAACCATACAGAAACAGTATGTCCTGGAATGACCAAGCTGGACGGAGAAAAGCTTCTCAACACATACCTGCTAAACACAACTTTTAAAGGCAAGTATATATTTTTTTTCAAAGCTAGTACATCGTAGTATACAGTCAAAACTGAACATGTGATCACCTCTATTAAACAGTCACCTGTATTAAACAGTCACCTCTATCTATTAAACAGTCACCTGTATTAAACAGTCATCTTTATTAAACAGTCACCTTTTTCTTGCCCTGTCATAGATAATTTCATATGGATTTAACCTCTTTTAAGAGGTCACCTGTCTAATAAGGCCACTTTTTCTTTGTCCCAAAGGTCACCTCTTAATACAGGTTTGATTGTATATATATAATACATTTTCTTCACGAAACAAACTCGACTAAAATATATTTTTACCAATACACATACACGTGACTGATGATTGTTATCCACAATTGATAGAGATTTATGCATTTCAATATAGTTAGATCCAAACACGAGGCTATGGGCTTCATTAGTTCAGTTGATTACCTACATGATATAAATTCATTGCTTTTCTTTACATTTAGACAAATGTCATTGTTTCAGTGTTGGAAGAAAATAATCCTTCTTCACAATTTACATTGGAAATCAATAGGGAAATTTATATCTGACCTGTTGATAGTTGTCTCTTTAATTTTAATCGCTTGCTGTAAAATGAAAGAAAAATAGCTATTCTAAGTTTAGAAATATCCGTTAATCACTCGTGAGACGTGTGCTATACAAGGTCTCGATCTCAATAACGTCTTCCTCATTATTCTTTCTTCAATACTCTCAGTGTACTCAACAGGAGTTCTCTTAATATTAAACCTTGATTGTTGAAACTTGACACTCGAATCCAATATTTAAAAAATGAAATTTCAATTAAAGCAATACTTTTCATAGAGGATTATGGAGGTAGAAATCTTTTACAATTACCCGAATAACCAGATATGGTTCAGTGACAAAGTCATTGATAAGCATAGAATATACCAATGCTTATTAAGTGCACCAGGTCCGTACTGTTTATGTAGCCAATTCAGTGGTGCACGACCCCAAAATAGCAGAATAGCCCAATTTATATACACAACAATAAACAAAAGAAAAAAATCCTGAAAATATTCAAATTTAAAGCCATATTCAACTAAAGCTATGCGTATCTATATGTATGTAATTTAATTTGATTTGAATATTTCAATCTGATCGGCTAATCCGCCGGGAGAAAATTTTGGTTATACTCGATAACCTGGGTTGGTATTGTGACGTCACCAACGTGTTCATCCGCCAACGACAAATTCAAATGGTCACATGAAATAATCGTAATTAAAATAGAGGAATCATTAAATTTTGTTGTAAAAATTAAATTATAAGGAATATTTGAAATTGTTGAACAGGTTATACTTGCATAACCTGGTTTGGGTCAGTTTACGCTTTTCATAAACGTTTCGCGGTTTATTAAGCGTAAACTGACCCAACAATTTCAAATATTCCTTAAGTATTTTACAATGCAAGGGCGGAAACTATGTACTTCGTTGGCTGGAATTTTAAAGACTATAGTGGGTTAATAGTTTGTATTTGTTAACTTTGCTTTATGTATAGAGAAAACAATTTCCTGTTATTTTTTCACTGACGGCATTTAGTAACATTTTCAGATATCTTTAAATTTTTTTTTTTTTTTTTTCACTTTATTTATTTATTTCAATCTTTGGTCTTAGTGAGAACATAATCCAGTAAAATAATTTTCAGAAAAGAAAGTATTTCTTCGCGTTGCTTTTCAGTTTGACTATTGCCGTAGTCAACAATTCGTGCAAATCCAGCAAAAGTATCACATACCGGTATTTAAGCACACCAAACCTATTTTTAGGGTCATAATGCATTAGGCATTCTGCAAAAAATATAATGACATAATGACCAATTACAAACATACATTGTATTAATTCGGAATTTCATGTTTATGTTCATAAAAAGACGGTGGATATGAATAGTCATAAGTACGTTAAATCCCATAGTGTCATTCCTATAAACCATCGTTTGGTCTATTTGATGCTTGGAAAATATGCAAAACAAAGATTTTAAAATTCTCAAGATCGGCGACTGTAAAGTTATTTCTGAACTGATATTCTTGAACAAGGACATTTTAGGTTAACGAAAATGGCTGCTTGATATTTTAGATGTTGTTATCTAGTACCGATTAGGTTTCTGGTCGTTTTATTTCACACTATAAATGTGATAAAAAGTTAATAATTGGTTACTGGATATGACTTAGAAATCGCATCTCTAAATCTTTGATTCAATACGTCATCACTGTTGTTTACAGAAGTTTAAAACAAGAGAATAAAACTTGATATGCACTATACAACCACCGTAAAGAAGATTTTTATATTCTTTGAAGTTTTTTTTCAAAATAAAATATAACCAAGGAAAAAACCCATTATCATCATTGCATTTTATCACTCGCTATCGCTCGGGTAAATTTAAAAAAACCGGTTTCTTTATTATATGGGACGAAGTCCCAACTATGGTAGAAATAGCAATATTTTGATTCCAGATCCATATCACTAATGGCTTAAATTTCATGCACCGGAAACCAATACATAGTTAAATCTGCAGAAAATCGGATGCGCAGTACTCTGGAACTACTTCCGGTTATAAATGTTAAAAGTCGTCCCCGATATATCTCGGGCCTAAAATAAAGTCGTCCCCGATATATCTCGGCCCAAAAAAATCTATTTTGATGCATGAATGAGCGTGTAATTGGCAGATAATTTTCAGATTCGCGAGCATTCATGTCCGTGCCTGTTTCAATAGATGGAGAGAGCATCCTTACAATATACTACAGTACACTCCAAAAAGTACACAGAAGTAAGTACAATTTCTATGATTTCAATCATCCTAAGGATTTACATGATTTAAATATTAGATCACAGTCGTATGAATTTTAGTCATAAATAGAGAAAAATAGTGAACATTTAGATGTTGGGGTAATATAATATATATATATAAGATACTCTTATAATATATATATATAAGAGACTCTTATATATATATTATATTACCCCAACATCTAAATTTATATATATAAGAGTCTCTTATATATATATATAATATTATCCCAACATCTAAATTTTCACTATTTTCCGAATCCGAGCTCTATTTATGACTAAAATTCATACGACTGTGATTAGATAATGTGGATTGTACTTCGCTGGCACTACAGGTAGCACCTGTCTCATATTATTGTTTAATTTTTTTTATTGGACTTCGTCCCAAGTTAGGTAACACCCATTATCATATTAATCTGTGATGAACTTATTCCGTGATACTTATTCCCTGAATAAAAAAAAAACCAGTATTTCTGCCGTTGAATTTTGCTTAAATTGCCATTTTATATAGATGTGATTAAGATATGAAATAGAAATTGAAAAGTGGGAATTAACGACCGTGTTAGCACACAAACTAACCCGAATAATCCAGTCGTTATATTACTCTCCCGCTAGTCGCTGCATTAACGCCTGGATGCATTCATTGAAAAAATCCGTCAAACCGGAAATAGTAAATCTCTATGACTTATGGGTATTACGACATAAAATAGGAGGAGCTAAAGTGTTTGTAAATAATGTCCAATGGAGCGATCAGATGATGTAATGTTGTATGCAATGCACATATCCGGATAAATACAACCAAACATGAAATAAAACTTAAATGAATAATTACTATTTTTTAAATATTAAAACATAATGATTTTTATTTCAAAGTTGGAAAGTAAATAAAAGCTTGAATTTAATTCACTCTTATAATGATTTTTTAATTTCATTTAGAATAAGGATTTAAAAAAAATGTATTTTATGATACTGATGGCTGATTAAAATTGTTTGTCATGCATTAGCTGTCAGTTGTAATATACAGGATGTAACAAATATACAGGAAGAGCTCCTACTGTGAAGCCATCTATTTTGAGATGCCATTCAATGAAAATAACAACCTGACCATATTGTTACATAATAAGAATAAGAATTAGATAAGAAATTAAAATTGATAGAAGGCAAGGATTTATATAATTAACACATTAAGTCACATTTCATTTATTTAGGCTAACTTGAGTCAGTTATCAATTAAAGATAAAAATGGGTTTAAAAAAAATCAGTCTAATAAGTATTTACCTAAATAACGATATTGTCATGGGTATTTCTTTATAAATTGTATTAAAAATCATTTTAATTTATGAAATAATCAACTCTCTGTTTACATATTTATTTTCAATAAAATTTCTTTATTATTTCATCCCATTTTCCTTAATTTAACTTGTGCATATCCATATTTATACAATCTTATGTTAACGGCAAGTTACGTGTGTCGACCCTATTATCCACAGTAAATTCACTTTTATTGTCCCACATACATTACAAAAATACATGTTAGATGTGTATTGTGACATTTTAGCAAATTTAGATTAAAACATAAAAACTTCAAAAAATGATTACACGGTGTTTTATTTTTGTAAATCTTTAAAAGATTTGTGAATCTATGGCAATTTAAATCATAATTATGAGAATAAAGGTGTATTAGTTTTCTAAATATGCAAAGGCACGTGCACAATCATTCTCCGTGTTTGTTTTGTCAATATTTACAAACGGAAGTAAAGGGAGTCATTAATGCGCATACGCGCTAATATCTGACATTTGATTGGTCGGCTGTACCAGCCAGCAGCCTGGCGGATTTTTACCACTAAGAGCGTTCAAGCCCTCATCCAGCGAAAGTGCCGATAGAGGGCGCAGTATTATTCAAGTTACACACAAACCGGCAAAAACTGCGTTAGTCAATACATGTACTTGATTGTATTCTCCATAACACGCAGAATAACGTCAACAATATATGAATTTTGGAGCTACATTTTCAACCTTAATTAACCAAATATTAGGATTGTAAAATGGCAACTTAACATGCCTTTTAAATAAGCCACTGTGAAATATTTTTGAACAAATAAATCGAATATATTCAAACTGAAAATATCTTTAAAAAAATAACCTGTTTTGTGACGTTTATATATTACAACCTCAAATTCCTGTAAATATTGCAATATAGTATATGAAAGTTATTTAAGCTGTAACTATATCCTATTCCCTTAATACCACAATTGTAGAACCCTAATGTAAAGAAATAGCTTTCTGGACTTGCGTGGAGTTACCACCTTGTGAAGGGCGTCATCTGGTTTTCTCGATTTATTAGCTTTTTAATTTTTTAACAATTGAAAAATCAGGCAGTACGCACTTCTAATGACACCTCTTGACCCGATTGAATGTTTCTAAACTTGTTTGCCTCGTGTATATAGTAATAATAGTGTTTGTTGTTGTTTGAACAACAATCTTGTTTTTCTTCCGTATAAATGTCTATGAATCACTTTCTATATTATTTACTTATTAGTCCGTCCCTCTTTTATTTCCGTGATTTCAATTGTATACCGAATGAAAAAAATGAAAAATGTTTGATCATTACATTTGATACCAAATTGAATTACAACTATATGATCATTTTCTTCCATATTTCACAGAAAATTATCTGATAAAATGTATGACAATGCACTATTAAATTGGCATGGAATATATGAACATATGAACATTTATTGATAAGGATGCTGAAAGACTCGGATTTTTTATGGAATGGTTTGGTAAAGGTTATTCCAGAAACGCGTCGAGCGCAATAAATTTTACTTTTACGTTTTTATTTACTTATATATAAATATAATGTTTACCCTTTTCGGCAACACAGTATAAAAATGAGACCTACTTTCTCCGTTGCGTAGTATAAACACTCCCAAAGAGGCATCAATTTGTTGTTCAATAATCACGAATCAAAAACAATTCAAACTCATACATGTCTTGACCACATATGGATGTCCACCACAGTGCAATCATACCTGTTTGTTTCTACGTTTGTTCTCTTCATCAATATAACTGAAATACTGCTCACTCAAAAACATCTTTCTATATTAAGACGAATTGTAAGTGAGTACCATGAACTTGGCAAATGTGACACAACTTGCTCGTAAAAGGCACCTGGTACCGAACAGAAGTTTGTTAGTAGGAGTTGTTTATCGCGCGACCATATCCCAGATCTCCCTTTTCTTTGATGCAATCATTTATATTGGGGTTGGTTTTGTTCAGTGTGTCAAATTACTTGTCTCCTCTTGTTTAGTTCTGTGTTGTGATGTCCGGTACGATGTTTGTTTCGTTTTTGCTCCCAATTTGTTTTATAGAGGGTCTCTTGTTTTATTTGTACATTCTGTATTGATTTACGTTTACCTGTGTCCAAGACGATTTCCAAATCTCATGATGTTCGTGCAATTTAGCAATAACACGATGGCAGCAGTGGAGTAAAAAACTGCTTGCCTTTCCGGAGTAGCTGAGTTCACTCCCAGTTAATTACATGGTTCGCGTTGCTAAATCTTTTGTTTTCTGTGTAGTTTTGTCATTAGGTTCGTTTTCGTTTGGCCATTGCTTTATCTGCATGTTCTTCGACTTGCAACTTTTGATAAATATTTCCAATTGTTCTTACTTCCGTCTAAAGGGTTATCCCAGCGCCACCTTCCAGGTACATTTTTGATTGCCTCTTCGGTTTTCTCTAACGTTTATTTATTCTTTGTAAATACAACTTACTTGATATTACACAGCGAACAGACGCTTTACAATATATAATGTTTCTTTAGAAAAACTAAAAAAGAACACAGACATTTCCGTTCTATGATTAGTACAGTGGGAGTATGTTTTAGTTAATTATTTCAATAAGTTTCTCCCCTCTTTAAGTCTTATATATATATTGTGTCCAGACATATTTTACATTTCATGGCTTCTGTATAAATTGTGTCAATAACGATCATGTTAATATTCTGTTTGAACCATGAGGACACGCGGAAAGTAATCTTCAATGGTTTAGTAAGAACCTTAAATGTAGACAAATAAGCCTAATTTAATTTCATAGTTCGATGTGATGAATTTGTACACAAGGTAGATATCCAATTGTCGTTCATTCTCACTACATCATTTGAGTGTTCGAGCTATGAACAAGCAGCTCTACAAATATATGATGTCATAGTTCATTCAGATAAGGTAAACAGCTATTGTCGACAATACAGCAAAACGGAATAGCACAAACCACCCCTCTGATAGTAATGGTCGATAGCATAACCGACCGCTAAAACGCAAACCACTACTTTGGCAAATATGAAACTAATAAAGAAACGTAACAGATAACATGAGAACGGAAGCTAGATCTTTGATTGGGACATCCACAAACACGTGGTGGTCATGTTTATGTGTGCTACCACCAGAGTTTTAACATGGGTAGCATGACATGACAGACGAGTGCCACTAATGGAACAGGAAGTGTATACCCTTCCTGAGTTAACTTTTTAGTTGCTCAATCTATTTTCTGTGTAGTGTTTTATGAAACATTGTTTGTCGTGTTGTCCTTTTTCTTTCTGCCATTGTATTGTCTGTCTTGTCTGTCTTGTCTGTCTTGTCTGTATTGTCTGTCTTGTCTGTCTTGTCTGTCTTGTCTGTATTGTCTGTATTGTCTGTCTTGTCTGTATTGTCTGTCTTGTCTGTCTTGTCTGTCTTGTCTGTATTGTCTGTCTTGTCTGTATTGTCTGTATTGTCTGTACTTCAATCTACGGCGTGTAAATACCCCTTTGATATCTTCAAACGTTTCTTAATAGGGTACAAATACAACCACACACACAGATATATATATAATATATAAAAATATAAATAACTTATTTATCAGATATAGGAATAGATTTCCTCCCCTTATGTCAAACTTATCAAAAATGTTATCAATCGGCTATTGTCAGAACAATTCCATAACTATCTACAGAACAGAACGGTCGATAACGTTCCTAATCTGATTTACATTAAGTCTTTAATTCACATATATAGCTACTTCTATGGTAAAACGGATGCACGACACAACTGATGGCAGAGATAGTCTTGGGGGAATCAGAAACAGAATCATCTCATTAATATAATAAAACTGTCAGAATGAGAAATAATTAATTTCTATGTTAATTGTACTTTAATGGAAACATCAAATTAAACAAAAGCTCGTGTGAAAATGAGATTCGTATTTTAATTAAAAATTCACTCATTGTCAATATGAAGGGTAAATATTCAATACATCAAGTTGTTTAAAAAAAGATAAATATCACAGATATATCAGCCTAGATGATAATTGTTGTCAACTTGCCCTAGATATTATTTATATCAATCGTCAGTATACATTGGTATTTAAGCCGTTGAAGAAGGAAAGGGCTTTACTATGCTATGTACACAGTTCGATTTCAATTTGCCTAAAAAATACAGAAATGCTCTGTAGAGTATATTTTCACTCAAGAGGCATATTAACTCGATCATAATTTCTTTATCGAAAAAGTACTGTTTTCAAATTTACCTCGAATGTAGTTGGTGCAAATCATTATTATAGATTTTTATTAGAATTAGTTTAGATTCTAAAATTAGGAAGACAATTTTTGTTTATTGTGGCGCTTTCATTACATGGTCAATACAATAAGTCCACTAATCTCTATCGAAACGTTGAACAATATACATGTAGATATATATATATTTAGTATACTCCGTTTGACTTCAAATCATCATTTTTTTTCTATATGTATATAAATATAAGATATATACGAAAAGCTTTGGTCAATAACTAAAGAAATTGTCCATTTGATCTCCATGTTATTTAAATTTTCTGAGCTATGCAAACTGATTGAGTGAGTACCAATAGCATAAAAACCATCCCATCAAAACAAAAGCAAATAGACATTTGCTTTCAATGTATATTTCGCTGCAACATTTGAATTTGGACATCTATTAAAGAATGTATCATCACCTAACAGTCCAAAGTCACATGGTATAATGAAATAGACATTCAAGGCAAAAAGTTGATAAGAAAGCTCATCAACATGCTCGAGTTTTTGATTGACAACATATTTGTTATATTTGGTGGACGTGTGTTTTCAACAGACAGTCGGCATATCTATGGGTACAAACTGTGCTCCTCTTCTCGCCGACTTGTTCCGTTATTCGTATGAGACTTCTTACAGGGGCTCCTCAAGAAAAACGAAAAGAAGCTAGTCCGATCCTTTAATTTCACTTTCCGCTATATAGGTGATGTTCTTTCAATAAATAATTCTAGATACAGATAAGTCTGCTTCATACCTTGACCTACACATCAACATTGACAGTGAGGGGCGGTTAACAACGAAACTTTACGACAAAAGAGATGATTTCAATTTTCCCATTGTGAACTTTCCATTTATATGTAGCAACATTCCAGCGGCACCTGCATATGGCGTATATATCTCTCAATTGACACGATATTCCAGAGCTTGTCGTTCCCATTAGGATGTCTTTGATAGAGGGATGCTGCTAACAAGAAAGGGTTCCTTTTATTAATTTGAAGTCATCACTTCGAAAATTTTGCGGTCGCCACCATGACTTGGTTGACCGTTATGAAATATCTGTGTCACAAATGACCACGGGTATGTTCCACTTGTCGCAAATACTTCCCGGTCCTTTCCTCATTCGCGACTTTGCATCTAGCTTAACACGACCTGTGTCACTAGTGGAGCAGGAACTGCTTACCCTTCCGGAGCACCTGAATTCACCCCCGGTGTTTAGTGGGGTTCGTGTTACTCGATCTTTAGTTTTATGTGTATGTCTTGTAGATCGTTGTTTGTCCTTTAGTACTTTTTCTTTTGGCCATTGTTTTGTCTGTTCTTCAGTGATATACAGATATCTTCAAACTCTTCTTACACTATTCGTACTTACTCTTAGAAAATAGAATTAACATAGAGATCTAATGGAAAACGTTTTTAATAAATGATCAAAGTAAATGTCAGAGTTCGTATATATCATATATCAACCAACATCTAGAAACAAATGTTAATTTGAAAAATGGATTTTTAAAATTTTCTTTCTGGAGATTTATAGAAGTCAAACGAACTAAAAGTTATAATGTAGATGAATAGTGAATATATTTTGTACTGTTTTCCGGTGACCTATTTTGCACTGTTAATTGCAAGAGTGCAAATGTTATTTACATTCTTGAGTGTTCCGTTTGTGGCCTCCAATACGTTGGCGAGTCTAAGCAGCCCTTCCACAAACGCCTGAATGGACACAGAAGTGACCTTACAAAAAAGACATTTCTCCCTGTGAGCCAGCACTCCAGACTGTCTGACCACAGTCTCGAGGATTTCAACAGAATGAAAATCCTCATCACTGAACAGAACTGTCTGTGGAGTGATTTTCAACGAACGTGAGAATCGGGAAAGATTTTGGATTAAAGAACTCCGTGTTTTACATCCGGACGGTATTAACAGAAAACAATAAATGTTTATGTATATTTTCTTTCACAGTGTTTATAGTAAACGAATATTTTACTACTGTCACAAAGTTAAAGATTTGTGCTCACCACCTTTTATTAACGCCGATTATCCTTAGCATTCTCAAATGCGTCACACTTTACCAGGTGACAATTATACCATCATATCTTTACAGTGAAATGAGGGAGTTAAAGATTTTTAAAGATTTTTAATACGTCACACTTTGTCACCTGACTATTTAGTGAGTTGTAATTATACCAGCTAATCTTTACACACTCAGTCTAACTTTGATAGACACTGACGAAGGTCATTTGTTGATCGAAAATTTTGTCAATATATTTTTTGTAACACCTTTATCGGTATCGTTGCACAATCTTCTAGACTTCTATAATTTATTTTGTTTGTGCTGCATCGTCGTGTCTCGACGATCCGTTACTCATTAAGTTCTCTGGTATGGTAGATTCCCTTAGACTGTATATATATATATCAATGTATTAGCTAGATTAGTGTCCTTCAAGTATTCATAGACACATGCACTCCGGTATTCATATAATCTTACCTTTCTGGTATTCGTGGGAACATTCCGGTATTCATATAAACAAAAAGCTAAGAGCAACATGGTTAGGGTTATGGTAAGGGGTTATGGTGTTTAACGCCACTTTCAACAATATTTCAGTTTGATCATGGTGGTCAATTTTATTTTACACCATAACCCCTAACCCTTTCTTAGATTTTGTTTTAGTTATTATTCGATATTTATTTATTTCTTGATTTAATTAATTATGTTTCACGTCAGGTGGACTTTGCTTATCAGTATTGTTTTCCTTCAAGTTTATTTTAAACACGAACCCTTTGATCCACGTATTGAAATTTCGACAACAAAAAAACAAAAGTTGCACCATGGAAAACAATAGAAAACAATATAAATATATAGACAACATAGCCATATACATTTTCATCAATTCACATTTAACGTAATATATTGGTTATTTATAATCTAATATTACTATTGTATTTTGTGTTATAGACAGATATGGTACATTGGTGAAATTCAACGAAAAAGGAGATGCATTAGGAAGATATAATATAATGAATTTTCAATTGAACAGAGATACTAGAAAATATGAATATGTTATCGTCGGAAACTGGTCTTCATCGCTTCAGTTAGATACGGAAAAAATTATATGGGCCGGTGGAACACGGGATATCCCTTCATCACGATGTAGTAGACCTTGTGAATATGACGAAAGGAAGTACGTAGGCCAAAAAGATAACACGTGTTGCTGGGTTTGCATCAAATGCAAGGAGTACGAATATTTGAGAGATGAATTCACGTGTGAAGATTGTGGGTATGGAAATTGGCCAGATTTCGAGAAGAAAGGATGTCATTCCCTCCCGGAAAAATACATGCAATGGAATACTATATATGCTATAATCCCCATAGTATTGGCATGTGTGGGTTTATTTGCAACTTGTACTGTTATCGTCACCTTTTTTAAATTTAAAGACACGCCCATCGTAATGGCGTCAGGGAGGGAACTTAGCTACATGTTGTTGTGTGGTTGTATCCTGTGTTACTTGATAACATTTGTGTTAATTGCTAAACCATCTATCTTTATATGTGGAATTCAGCGATTTGGTGTTGGATTCGGCTTTTCTGTGATGTACTCTTCATTATTAACGAAAACTAACAGAATTTCTAGAATTTTTTATAGTGCTAGACGGTCTGCCAGACGACCGCCATTTATAAGTCCTAAATCTCAAATAGTTATAGCTATGATCCTAATCTTCATACAAATATTATTTACAGCTATATGGTTAGTATTAGAGAGACCTGGTACTAGGCTTTATACTCCGAATGGAAGGAGGGACGAAGTTATACTGAAATGTAGATCAGACGATATATCATTTCTCGTTTCCCTAGTATATAATATGTTGCTTATTCTCATATGCACATACTTTGCTATAAAAACGAGGAAAATACCGGAGAATTTCAACGAATCCAAATTCATCGGATTTGCTATGTATACTACATGTATTATTTGGCTAGCATTTATTCCTATATATTTTGGAACTTTGAATTCATTCCAGGTAGGTGTTATTTTAAACGATAATAAGATTTAACGAGATGACGTTTCACCATGAATGTGTATGGGTGTTGTTGAACATGGGAAACATAAACTCGATAGCGCATTCCTAACATATGTCCTGACATAAACCAGTCACTATGGTCACTATGAACAGTTCGAAGATGCCAAAGGTGTAATCAAAAGCCGTAAATCGAATAGGACAGACAATATAATGTCCAGACGAACAAACAATGATCTAGAAAAACAATACAATGACAACTAAAGATTGAGCAACAAAATCCCCACTAAAATCCGGAGATGAACTCATGTGCTCCGGAAAGGTAAGAAGATCCTGCTTCACTAACTTGTATGATTGATAATTGTTACATTCTGTAATCTATGACCTGTTGTCATCAAATAATAATACAAAAATACTTAACATGCAAAATAATTAAAGATAATAATTGGATAAAGTTGGTTATTACAAGTAGTAATTATTACGTTAATAATTAATTTCAAGTAGTTGCTGAACAGCTTAGGGACCATTATTATTTGTAATTACTGCAAACAAATGCTTAGCCAGCAAAATAATTCAGGGAAAGTAAATGGGTGAAATTAAAACAATGGGAAAAAGAAATTGAGAAAACTTATCACTGATCATTTTACCTAGCTTGGTACATGACCTTTCCAGAAGTGAATTGTAAGGAAACCCAAATACATTTAAATACTAACACCAAGCATGCATCTTACAGAAATAGATTTAAATTTGGTATTACGTGTTCCAATTATTGTGTTAAAAATTACTTTTAAGTAGTTGCCGAACAGCTTAATTATTAGCAAAAACTAAGGTGCTTCTCCCTCAGGCATATGTTATCTTAACATCTTAATCTTAACATCTTAACCGATTTTGGTTATCCTGTTTAAGCCCTTTGGTTTTATTTCTCTCAAAAGTTTATATTATTTTTTTCTTCCAATCTTTCGATTTTGAGCATACCGGATGTATTCTAGAAACGCGTCGTGCGCACTAAATTTGATATCTACGCTTTTATTAGGGAACATGATTGTTCGGATTTACTACAAATATTCTTAACTAGCACAATATTTCTAGAAACTACATAGATAAAAAAAAATTAAAGGGAAGAAAGGAATTCGAATACAATCCTATTTCTGATCAGTTTACCTCGACGTGACCTTTAAATAATTCAATCATAAAGAGAACCAAGTACATTTATATACTAATATTAAACATGCAATATTACATAAATCTAAACTTGGCTATTACATGTAGGAAATAAATGTTAGAGAACACCGAAGGGGCAATCAAAAAATGGACAATTATTTGTTAATAATTAATTTTAAGTAGAAATTGGACAAATAAGAGAACATTAATTTTTGTAATTACTGTTAATTAAAGTTCGCTATGTTACTATAACTGATTCTAGAAGTAGTAGAAATGATATGTAATTACCTTATTTATTGCGTAATAATGTGTTTATTCAAATGTTCCCTATTGAACTAATATAGTGTTAACATTAAACATGAACAACACAAACCAATGAATGAACTAATTGTATCTGAACAAATTATACTGTAGAATTTTTAATGTAGTACTATTTATCATTGATTCATATTAAGCAATATTCTAATAAAAATCTAAAATATAACAAGCGTCATGGTCATGTTATTAAATACGTGTAATTTCACTCAAAAGATTGCATATGATAAATCTGATAAATAATACATGACTAACTATATCAGCAAGTTCTGGAATTAGTGCAATGCGTGTTACTATTTTAATTTAGCATTACATATATTTACTTTTTTATATACATACGTGTAGTTCCTAAAAACAAATTCTCCTTCAGTGTGACGTCAAACGCATTATGACGTAACCGATAAAAACAATTAAGTCAGTTGTTAATGTCTTGACATATATTATATAATTGTATCCCATCTGGGCCCATTGAACTCGCTGTGATACTAGCTGTGCACTGTTGGATAGTCTCGCATATTCATTTAGCTTTCATATCCTTCCTTACTAATTAGCTATAATGTCTGTCTCCACCTTTATCAATGTTCGGTATTCTATATATGTCTACTGAATTTATCTCCAGTGGGCTTTAAAGTAACAAGTCTTAATTCAATACTATGCAATCATATGCCTTATAATAAGGACGTTTAGATAGGTATTTACTGAATGACATCCAGCTATGATATATATACTGTACGTGGACATTATTGCAGTGTAGATAACTGCAATTATTTATAGGTTGACACAGAATATGGTACAAAGGGCATTGTGGGTAAAAAATGAAAAGTATAAGCCAACAATCGTTTAAGGAAAGCACTTGGATGATCGCATCATATCACTTAGAGGAAAGGCTTGGGTCCATAAAACTAGTTTAACTCCGCCACCTTTGATTGAAATGCCTGCACCGAGCCAAGAACGTGCGCGTTTATGTATTAGTGTTAGGGGTATCGATTTTGTCTCTTTCTATGATTTTTCTGTTGTTCCAACAGTGTGGTATTATATAATAAAATATGTGAATTAAAACGACAGATCTATGGCTAACCTATGGTCCCACCAATAAGACTGGACGTCACAAGCTTTTCTTATAGATAAAAGTAATTTGGACTTGTACCTGGCGGTAGGTACCATATACAACCTTATATAATAAAATATGTGAATTAAAACGACAGATCTATGACTTACTTATGGTCCCACCAATAAGACTGGACGTCACAAGCTTTTCTTATAGATAAAAGTAATTTGGACTTGTACCTGGCGGTAGGTACCATATACGACCTTATATAATAAAATATGTGAATTAAAACGACAGATCTATGGCTTACCTATGGTCCCACCAATAAGACTGGACGTCACGATATCACTAATGTAGGTGAAAGTGACGCTAAGAGCCCATGATCTAATTTCATCTGGAAAATGCCACAAGCGTTGATGTTGACTGTAACTTGTAAAAAAAAAAACCAATTTAAATCATTCTGTCTTGTGGACATTCTATTTATAAGATTTTATAAACACTTATAGACATGTAATCTTTGTGAATCTACAATACTACTCGTGTTAAAGGACCAAATTATTTTATAATCTTTCCTATCTCATTCTAGGGGTTATTCGTAAAGCTCTATTGGCAATATAATTACCAGAACATTCTGATGCCAAACAATAGGAAATAAATGACATCGATCTTGGGCTGACATAAGATTTCATCAACTTGTTTACGAATGGTCTTAATTCTATAGCAAAACCTGTACTCATTAAATCTTATTATATAGCACCTTCAGTAAAATAGGAGATTTTACTGATGATATTTTACATCGATTTAATGCTCACAGGCCATCGCGATTGAGATAAAATAAGCTTATAGTTAAAGACGTCCAACGAAGCCAATGCTTGGCTTTCATTTGTAATTGATTATCTATTTGTTAAAGTTTGTCGGTTTTCCCCTGAAGATTGTAGTGTTCTCCACAATTAATTTCACTGCTGGTTCTGGGGGTTAATCAAATTCACATTTCAAATGTTAAATGAAAATAAATGAAATTTGAGAAAGTGAAATATGTGTGTATTAATCACGTTTGATTCAGTAAATGGAAACAATGTAACGCCATGTAGCTATAATAAAACAAGGGATAATTCCGTACCAGTGATAAGAACGATTCCACGGCTTTAACTTTATAACACAACTAACACGGCTAAATTTAATATGGCCTTGTTTGATTAATTAATTTAGGTTCTTCCAGTCTGTGATGAAACCTTATATATTAAATCAACTAAGGAAATGATATCGAAAAGCTAGACACATATGGAAGAGACATGATTTGAAAGACAGGTCTTTTCTTGTTGGAATGAAATTAATAGTCACGTGGTAGAAGCGGTACTAATGAATCTAATCTCTATGTTGTGTATTATCAGTAATTATGGTCTAGTAGATGACAGGTGAAATACATGTCCAGAATACATTGTAGACTTGTCATAGATATAGTTTACTAGTTGGTCAAGGGGTACAAAAGTTGACTGCTTTCACTTTAAAATGTTTATTTAAAGTGCGTATTTGTGTAGTCTAAGCAGTTTACAACAGCAAGGGGTAAAACGTTGACATTAAAATGTTTTTTTAAAGTTCGCATTTGTTTTGTCTTAGCGGTCTACTACAGCAGTCATGTTTACATATAATTAACAAGTATTCAGGTACAAAAGTGGCATTTGATTGGGTATTATAGGTATAAGATATGATTGTAGTTTTTCAACCTCTGTCTGTCTATTTCAAATGTCATCTTTGCACCCTATCTATTCCAACCTATCTTCGTCCTTTCACTGTTCATTGTCTTTCTATCCAATATTCCAACAATCTATGAACATAACCTCATTTCATATACATATTGACGTCGACTGATAGACTACCCATGCCATTCTGTCCCGGTACGGTTTCATTACACACAGGCGCTAGATTCTTCTCTGCTATGTTGACACTACATTTTGGGTTTCTTTCATGATTGTTTTTTACTTTGCCTGGTGATTCGCTCTACATAACCCCAACCTGGATAACGTGTGGTTTTCGGTCGAGGTCACGTTTTCCTAGCCAGAAGTTTCAATGTATTGTAAAACACCAGAGACTCGCCTTTCGCTACTTTAGCTACATTGCTGTTCTACCAGGGTAATCAATGGGGAGGAGTACCATACGATTTCATATTCAGATTCTGATTACCCCTTGGTATCTTCAAACGCTTGTTGTTGACACAATATGTTTAAGAGATATGCGTTTATTCGTATTCTAAGATTCAAGTATTGTGGGCATTCGATCATATTTAAAAGTTATAGCATACTATTTGTTTCTCTCTGATAAAAACTGCATTTATAGAAACAATACGAGTGAGGATTTAAGGAGGTTGTGTCCATAAACTATCCATTCCACTTATACTTTATAGACTCATCACTGATGCTTCGAGAGATAGTTATTGTTTTTGTTTGCTTTGCTTCGACAGTACCTTGTGAAGGAAGTTAATATACAGTATACAATTTCATATTAACTAAGTGATGTATCAACAAAAATATCACATTCTATTGTATTGTCATGTATGCTAACCAATAATGTAGGTTTAATTAAAACTTCATTTCAACATTAATTTTGGTGGTTAATATATAATATAGTTTATGTTCCATCCAGACTAAGGGCATACAAAATGCACAGAATGGAAATCTTCAAACCTTTCCCCTGGCCACATCTCGGCTAGTATTTGTCAAGGGCTTATTGATAGTTAACACAATATCCAGTTTAATGTCATTTTTTAAATGATGTAATTCTTTCAAAACATAAAAGAACATATATACAATGAACAGGGGGTGTTTTATAAAAAATAAAAACAATGTCAAAAATTAACAGTAGAGACACTCCCTGATCGATATAACAAGTGCCTATGACAAAAAGGGTGGCGCTCAAAAACGGCCACTTATTTTAGACATGGATGTGAAAAGATGCAAACACAAAAATAGCATCTCAAAACAAATTAAGGATCAATATTTTAAAGAAAATATAATTGTTAGCTACAGGTGGCACTCAACCATGGCGACTTACTAACTACATGTAAATAAAGCAAAGATACAATACATGAAAATGGCATCAATATAAATAACAGATAATAAGATATGCAACTTATTTTTTAAGGAGGAGAAAATAATTGTTAAGGGTGGAGGCGGGCAAATTAATTATGATAATAAACTTGACGTCCACCGTGCTTAATTATAAATAAATTAATGACACAAAGTGACAAACTCATTTGATTGGTTAATATTTTGATTTAATTTAAATTAACAATAAGTAGTAATTATTTGCACCAATTCCTAAAACAAACCATATATTCCAACAATTTAACATTTTTAAATTAATTTAAATGTAACTTAATTTATCTAATTAAGACACATGACCTAATTACCCATAATCAGATTACATAACAATAGCTTGTCTTGCCTCACATAAATTCTTTTATTTCCAATAAAATATTATTATCTTTACAACAATGAACATAACATTCTTCAACAACATAAACACAAGTTTTACAAATCTTATTAAAATTCGATGTGGTTTTTTCCCGATTGGTACTTATATTTTAGTATCTTGTAAATGATTGGACTGTCAAAACCTGACATGACCCCATACAAGATGATGTTAGATGTGAATGTGTCGCCCAAAATAATTGACCCAACATTTAAGCTTAATTAGATTGACAAAACAAATAATTAATATTAATTAGAGTTTACCCATCAAATAATTAATTTAAATTAGATTGACCCAACAAATAATTAATTTAAATTAGATTGAACCAATAAACATAACATTTTAATTAGATTACTGTATCCGTTGATGTGGGCACTACAGTGCTTCCTGTACTATATCAACTTTACCGATTCCACCATTTATCAATTGTTGCGGCCAATAAGTACTACATTATCAACATTGAAGAAGCTAACCTGTCTTAAAGACCATTATCCAATATAATTGAAATAAAAAGTGTATTTATTTAAAGTTAATAATTTTAATGTTGTTCCTGTACCACACATTAAAGATCTGATTGTATAATGTTAAATAGGCATTATACTAATATTACATAACTTTTCATCATTTTTTTTTAGAACATTAAATAAAACAGATGTTTGTTCCAGCTGTGTGAATAATCAACATACTTCTGCCAATTTTCAAAAACATTAAACGATACCTTCTAATGAAATGAAAAAGTTAATAATTCAAGAGAAACATGTGGTATTACAATATGAGCTAGATTCTCCGCTACAGAGCACAACCAATGGTGCGGGGCGAATCCAGTATAAATGTTGCACTAATGACGTGACGTACAAAAATGTTTCGTGCATGGAGAATGGCATGCTCCTTCTTAGCACGTAAAAGAAAACGTGAGTGAGCTCTTTGTAAGGAAACATGAGGCAAGGAGTATTCGCTAGTGACCCCTTGGAAGGTAATACTTCCCGTGTCCATATCATAAAGCAAAACCGTCGTCCATCCCCGTGCAATTATTAGTACACACATGACAATAATGTTGTTGAAATACTGTTCGCTATGTATATAGCTACCGTTAAATTACTTCGAATCACAGAAGTTTGCCATTACGCTTTGTCTGTGGCAGAATGCATACATATATGTATATAGGCGATCGGACCAAGTTCAGTCATAAATACATGTAATTATCCGCACTATCTAAAAAGATGAAAGTATATGCGTAGTTTCAAAATGGACGATTATAGGAAATGAGTGTATCCTTAAAAATAAAATAACGGCAATTTGATCAGTGATAACACTTAAATGACTTTACACGTAACTGACACGTTCTTAAGACTGTTTACAACGTAATTAAGATCAATTAAAATAAAGCAATATCCATTGTACATATTCATAACACGTTGTTACGGCGTCACATCGCAACAGGATCATACAAGAATAAAACCAAGCTACAACGTATCCTTAGTATATACTTGTTCTTTGGATAAATAATATTTTTTAGAATACTGAATATTACATAATGTAAATGATAAATACCAATCAACCTACTCGGTATATTATTATAATTCCTTGTTCTATTTTATCTTTCAGATCCAGATTACAACACTTAGTGTGTCAATAAGTTTGAGTTCCTCTGTAATTTTGGTTTGTTTATTTACGCCAAAAATGTATATAATTGTCTTCCATCCTGCCAAAAATGTTCGAAAACTAACTATGAACTCGGCTAGTACAAAGAAACCACAGTTAACATCTAGTTCGGTACTCAATAGCAACAGTTACGGTAAGTGCAGTGTACTCATTATAAACGATTACGATAAGTGTACTGTACTCAATAACAACAATTACGATAAGTGTACTGTACTCAATAACAACAATTACGATAAGTGTATTGTACTCAATAACAACAATTACGATAAGTGTATTGTACTCAATAGCAACAATTGCAGTTACTGCACTATGCTCAATAGCAACACTTACGATAAGTGCAGTGTACTTATTATTAACGAGTACGATAAGTGTACTGTACTCAATAGCAACAATTACTGTAAGTGTACTGTACTCATGGCATAATATTATGTGTTCTGAACTCAATACACACGATGTAGTAAATTTATAAAGTAGATAAATATCAAAACGACACATTCAAAGAGCTAAATTCCCAAATGAAACAATTAAAGTGGAAAGGAGATCCATAGTGGATAATGTAAAGCGTAGATAAAGTCCAAAGGGGAAAATGTATATGGATATAACGTTCAAAGACTATTTAACGCTAAATTACAATATAAGACCTTAAATAAATAAAAAAAACTCATAAAGGTACAACGATTTAGACAGAAACACCAAAAATTTAGGACTGACACGGACGTCTCCTGCCCTAACACATCGTATAAGTCATATGTGTTGACAACATTTGCCACGACATACGTCATCACTATAAACATACCATAAAACAAAGTTGTTTTTACAGATTAATTCAATATATTGTCTTCTCTATTACCGAGGTGTTTTAACGAGGCCCATTATCGTGTAATGAACAGGCAGGGTAAATCACAATGGCGTCAGCAGTAGAATTCTCAAATAATTTATCTGTGTGAGATTTCAGATATCATTGAAATAGCAAGTTTACCTTACTACACTTGACTCAGATAATGACTGATTGTTTGGATTGATAATAAACAGGATGTTTTTATTTCCTTTTACATGCTGGATGGTGTTTATTGTCGCTTTCAGCAATATTGTCATCTATATCAATCAGATGTAATTGGGGAGTAATGTCCGGACAATCTTGTGGTAAGAATTAAACGACATGAACCACTCGACAACCAATACCAATCCCACCCTACACAACACTCTATATCAGGATAGTAAAACAATATACACACTAAATCAAAGGATCACCTGCTGTAATAGTAGCACATTGGGGCATGGTTCACTGAATATAACTATCAACAATACCTTGTGAAAAGTAGGTATTACAAGTGTCATCAACATTTTGTGAAAACAAGTTTTAAGCAGTCATGGTCAACAAATTCATCCCATGAAGAAAGAGATAAACCACCTCTCATCTCTTACCATTGACCACGTAACATGCAGATGGAAATCCAGGGCTTTAGTTTGAGAAAGTCACGAACATGTAAGATTAAACAGGCTAATGGGATCCTAACCTTCCCCTTCATAATTCCATTTCCAACCGCATTGCAGATATAAACAAACAATAAAAGAACTGCACAGTTTCGCTTCCTCTGAAAATGACCACGTATATCACAAAAACAGCATAAACGACATCATAAACATGGACATTACAATCGCAGGATCACTGGATGCTATAGCACTATTCAAACAAAATATGTTCACAATGTACATTAAATGAAATTATTTTTCACGTTTAAACTTAATTAAAAAGTATTGTGTGAAAAAAACCCGTAAATATCTAATTCATTGAACACGACGCGTTTCTTTAAAGAAAAACCTAAAAAGAATACATTCGTAGTTTTTCAAACAAGAGTTTTGTCATAGTGCTCATGCCGGAGAATCTCCCAGATAATGGAAATATGAAATATCTTATCTCTGCTGTTTCGATAAAATGAAATACGCAATTTGTCCCTAGAACGGGTGGTAAATGACGGTCTCAGGTATGGAGAATGTCGGCTCCTTTCACGTAAAAGAAAACTTGTGGCATCTCATAATAAGCACCTATGTTTTAGTAGTGGTCATTGATGTCCAGTTGCCAGGAAACATAACCCAATCATATCCATGTTATCCTCTTTGTCCATTCCAAGGACAACACAAACGACTCTTATATCGCTAGACAAAGTGGAAATGGTGCAATGTGTTTGCTATTGTTCTCACTATGTGCTATTTTTTTTCCCTGTGGCATTCTGATCATCCACCCAAAGGTCCATCCAGGCACAAAGTTGACATACATGATGCATTGTTGTCCACTAGAATATATCTAAAAACTTCTCACCTGACATTGATCATAAACCAATCAATCGCAATAGCGCTCATCAAATTCGACATTTTTACTTTTTAAAATGAAATTGAACATATGATTAGGTAATATTATAAGAAGATTAATGGAAATTAAATGAAATTGATAATCGCAACGGAAATAAACACAGGATGCAATGTTCCAGTCCCTTTACAACAAAATTGATATTATTAAAAATCGTGTTCTCTGATACAATACCTGACTACATTTGTATTAAATTAACCACCAGAGGATAATTAGTCAGAAAACAGTAAATATGGAATAAGGAAAATGTAAATGAAATGCAAAATATAATTATTATTAAAACTAAAGTTCTCCTCCCTCAAACATAGGTGACCTTAACAGATTTTGGCTGTCCTGTTTAGAACCTTTGGTTTTATTGCTACCAAAACTTTAAATTATTTGCCTTTCCAATCTTTCGATTTTGAGCGTACCCGATGAAGGTTATTCCAGAAATGCGTCGTGCGCACTGAATTTGATATCTACGTTTTTATTTTTATACTTGGATGCCAAATATATAGGAATTTGCTAAGATTGATTGTCTTATCCTGTTGATCTTTGGTAACAAGCTATTTGAAAACCAAGTAAATCTGAAAAAGTCATATTCTGAAGTTAAACTGACTACTGCTAATATATCAATCTTGTTTGTTTTGCTTATTATAAGATGAACTGGTCACCAGACTGTGTTATTTGTCATTTGAGCTTCACAGTCTGATTAATTGTATGTTTTTGAAAGAAATAATTTGTTAATACTGCTTAAGTTTAAAATTTTGGTTTGCTTATATTCTTCATTCTCTTTCAAAATGCAATAAATATTATGTCACTAGTTCTTAAATGTATGTACACATTTTGTTGTTGCGCTCACAACGAATTACTTATGCAAGAAATCCTGCTTACCATACATGTACCGATATATAATGGATCTACAAGTCTTTAAGTTACATATTTTAATTCCAAAAACAGGCATAATATCTGGTCTATCTAATATACATATTTGTTAACCTTACATTATAAAAAATAGAACCGGACTATTATTAAGACCTGACTTTTTCTCGATGCTTTATAAATTGTATCCAAACTGGTCTGTTATTTCATGTAATTTCTAGACTCTATTCGTACCAACAGAGACATTAATACGGCATTATAATTTCGAAATAGTTAAGTTGCAATATTCTACTGTTTGCATACATGTAGGTTAATGGTATGACTGATGACTGGTCCTAACACTTCTCAACTTGCCCAACTAGCTTATTGGTGTCATAAGCCGCCCTACGTAAATTCATGATCTCTGTATACGGAGTGTTACTTTTAGAAGCAAACGGAACACAATTAATGTATACCATTGTCGTAGGATGGTACACACAGGATACTACTGCGACACGTCCTTTCTTGCCCACTGTCAAATGGTTGGATGTGGTAAATGGTGGATATGGGATGATACCCTCTCGATGCGGTGTTATCAGGGTAAGAAAACAAAATGACCAACCTTGAACCATATCGGGTGTCGTGTTTGGAGAGTGTCACGCGTCCTACACGTTATATACCCTCATATAGATCTTGAAGAAGAGTGTGTACACTATAGACGCTACATATGGTGAAATATGTTCGTCCCTACCCAATTTCTCATGATTTGCCAGTTGCAGTCAAAAATCGTTGTCCAATTAAACTTTTAATTATCAACTTTCGCTTCAAGACTTTTTTACAGTAAAGCAACATCTTTATTTGTGTATATTAAGATGAATTACAATATTGATTTGAAATCAAATATTAGTTATGAAACTGAACACAACACACATCATTAATGAAATGGATACTATAGATATTGATTGGTTTTCATCCTTTATAGCAATCTTTGAGATGGATAGCGATATGATTACTATCTATTTTGGTATTTGGATCATAGAGAGTTTTTTTTCTACCCTGAGAACAAACATTATACCTTATTGATATAACTGGTACTTTTACCATTAGTGATGTATAATGTTAATGATAACATCTCGATTTACTTAATTACTCTTCCAGTTAAGAATCAAACAAGGAGTTGAACATAACAAGTTCATAAGAATACAAAATAATTATATCTTGCATTTCTTCAGTTGTTTTGAAAAGGGCAGATATTTATTGTGAAAAAAAAACATCAAAGTCTCATAAAATAGGGAAACGGCAAATAAACTTTTCTAAAGGTTTATACGTTTTGAAATTAAGTAAAGGTAAACATGATTCTGTAATAATTAATGTTTGTTTTCAAATGTGTTACTCTGTTAATTGACATTATTTGACTGTTGCATATTTATCAGATTAGGTCCATACTAATGTCCTACTACTAACTACCACCATAATGCCATCCATACTGATTTTTTTCACGTAGTATATATTATTAAAAGGCCATAATAATGTTCTTCTTCTAGATAACATCAACATGTAATACTGATTTCCTTCTAATAGTTAGCACTAATTGACAATACTAATTTATTTGTATCCTTTTCGATTTACGGCTTCTGGTTTCCCCTTTGATATTTTCAAACCTTTCTTTAAAAGTTACATCTTTCTGTAGATGTGTTTTTGAGCTCAGGATTACTCCCACTAAAATACACACTCAATACTAAATTATCTAATATAATTTATAAATCATTCTCAGGCGTCTCTAACTTCATTATATCATCTTAGACGGAACATCTCCACGGACATGTTATGCTCCGATCATTTATATGTAGTTTGGGTTCATTCAATTTTGTAGTTTCTGAAAATAGTTCTTGAATTTATTGGCTGTTCTTTTTTATAGTCAAGCAGGCAAATTATATAACTACAATAATTTACAAACAATAAATCACATAGATAAGATGGTAATGGGATTGCCCTTTCTACAGAAATTGTTGATTGTTAGAACAGAACCCTGAATAAACCGAAATCCTGTATAAACCGAACTTTAAATAAATTCCAAATGTAGGAAATATTTTGTTATTTAATCTGTATAAATCGAACACATGTCTATTCCGAACACAGAAATCTTTACAAAGGACTACAAGAGCATCATATTCAAGTACAACTTGTACCCATTCAAATGGTGGATTGACAATAGATTATAATACTCTAAGAAATCCCTATAGGGTCCTGGGTTAACATATTTGCTGTAGTGATGGCCATTTAGTTATTCGATATTTAGTTTTATGTGCAATGTTTTATAGATCGTCGTTTGTCCTTTGGCCATTGTGTTGTCTGTCCTTGTTCGATTTATGGATTCTGATTACCCTTTTGGTATCTTCAAACTCTTCTTTGTCTTATATCGGCTTCTAATTTGCCGGAAGTAGTTGTTGCATGTTCATGGATATCGTCAATAATGTGTCACGTGCAAAGTGTATAAACGATACTTTGCGCGTGTAAAGTATCAATTCAAAGTGTGTCATATAATACTGATATCCTTTGAAATTTACAATTAACTACTTGATGTAACCAATAAGATCTTTGTGACATAATATTTAAGTGCAGACAAAACAGCTGCTTAAAAGCACAAAGTGTAGTGTGTTTAATAATAAAGCGCTACGTAGATATATATAGATATACATTGTTGATGACGGATGTAAGAATTATTTCTCCGAGATATTAAACTGTTCATTAGTGTAGAACTTGTAGAATCTATATTCATCGCTATAATTACTTTAAAGGAGGTATATTCACGGCAGGAGAGCTTGTTTTCTAATCCGGGAAGAAGAATTCACATCCGTTTTCTATCTATATAAAATGTGGCAACCTTTTTTTAATTAAATCCTCAGTCAATTAAGTGACATTCAGCATTGAGAGATGCAGCTGCTTACAGTTATCTCGCTTAATATAATTATATCATTATTCAGTTGGGAAAATGGCGTTTCCCTGTACTCCGTTATGTTCAAGTATTTTTGTCCGAGAGAGTAGATTTACATGTGATCTCGGTACAATAATGTCAGACGTCGTGTGTTTTCGCTCAATTTAATATAACCGAATGAAACAGATACAGAAGCTACGATTGTAAAATGAAGTCTTGTATGAAAACATAGGCCATACTACAATATACGTTTGTCTCTTACGTGCAAGGGGTCTGACATTCCTCAAGGGGATAGTTGTATGTTCGATTCGTCAGCCAGTGTGTATGAGTGAATGATTATTGTTTAACACAAAATGAGCAATTTTCCAGCTATATCATGGAGTGAACAAGTTACATTCGATGAGATGATTGTCGCTTTGTACTAGACCAACTAGTTGGATTTTTAACTGAAACAACAGTCATCTGATAGTCACTCCACTTGGACACATTGTTCTGATTCCTATCCAACCACACTCCACTTGGACACATTGTTCTGATTCCTATCCAACCAATATTTGCTCTTACTCCTTAATGCTGCATGCTTAGAGCAACAGATACCAATTTTATAGTCTCTGGTTTGAACCGAGCGGGGCTAGAACCTACGATATTCAGCACTCGAAGCGAGCACGCTAACCATTACTCCAGAGATGTGGCCCAGTGTCTTTGAACACATATGACTGTTATATTCATATATGTACTACATATTACCTTACGATAGTTACATCATCAATTTATATCGACCGCCATTTGTCATTCGGAACACTTCGCAAAGAACATGTTTATATAGATATAAAAATATACAAGACACGTTCCACTAACTTTGATTCTTAAAATGTACAAATGGTAATGTCTGCTAAATCAATTCATATATTACCATTCCATTTCTAACCAGAAGAAAAGTTTATTAACTAGATTCTGGTCGATTGTGCTACTGGTGACTATGGGGCTCATTTCTTGAGAAACATGGGTTCAAAGTGTATTCATTTTGTGTTTCATGATAATTGCTGTGTTATCTACGCCATATCATATGAATGAAAAATGAAGAGATCAAGACTATTTGTACTACATTTACTCCTGTGAAGTATGTCATCATAAATGTTGTACATTACATCCATTGTACAACCATGATATTTATATTCGAAGAATATTTTAACATTCACTCGTTCGGGCCTAAACTATATGACAACTCTTTGACAAGTGGTGTAATGCAGTTTCTAAATTAATTAAATTCTATCGGATATATTCTGCCACAAGGAATTGAAGCTTGACAGGATAAGAGATAATAAAATACGTATTAGTAGATCTCTAAATTGTGTTTTATTGTATTTTTTACGCAATTCTTTAATGTTTATAACCTTCGAATATGATCAATCAGACGTCATAAAACGTCAATATTCTTATTTTTTCCATAAGAAAGACCCATACAAAGTAATTTGTGTCACTTTGACGATGTACAACACTTACCGCCATTAAAATGATTTTTTGGCTCAACATGACGGGGTAATTAATTTATTCGACATTTCCGAAATTTTGCATAAAATACTTTCGGCGTAAGGTGAAATGAACAATTTCCTTTATAATAATAATTTGATGAGTTAACAACATCATAATGACTGCTATTGACGATAAATGGGGTTGTGTATAGAGTTCATATTGAATTGTTGATATATTTGGCTTTCTAATCTTTTGACTGAGCATAAATGATAAAAGTTATTCCAGAAATGAACCGTCCTAACTAACTTAGATATCTACGTGTTTTCTTTGTTTGTTTTTGAAGAAGCCAATGCCCAATCCAAATAATGTGATCTCATGAAAAGTCTAAAGATGCGATGTGGATACAAAACGCAATAAACAGTACAATCAGAACGGTAAATCATAACGAAAGACAAGGTCGAACAACATGAACTGCCACAAAAACCGGAAGTGAGACGAGGTGCTCCGGAATTAATGCCACCTGTTGTGAAATGCTAGTTTCCAATGGCGACTATGTGTGCATAGTATTTAATTGATTATCAAGCTCATGGGAATATGTGATCCAAATGTATATAAAAGAGCGTATGCAAGATTACACTGAAAAGGGAATGTCATCGCATTATATATGTTTTGATCGGCAATATAAGTTATTAGACCATATGTGATTTACCCTCTTGCATACGTGTATCTGTGTCACCATGTCACAAAGTAGGACGTACGTACATACATGTACATACAATGCAAATAAATTAAATATGCTATTCTAACCAGCCATAAGACCTGCTTTTGTTGCAAGAGATGTCAAAAATGTTGTTGTTTTGTTGTTGACTCCGTGTTATATTTATTCCCGATTTTGTGCTGTCAAATAATCTGCACTTTATTCCCAAGTTTCTGCATCAGATTTCATATAAATCTGGTATTGTTTTCTTTGATAATGAATTAATGAAATGGTTTTGTCATTCGAAAGGTTTGAAGATACCAAACGGTAATCAGAAGACGTAAACGGTAATCAGAAGACGTAAACGATAATCAGAAGACGTAAACGATAATCAGAAGACGTAAACGATAACCAGAAGACGTATATGGAAGAGGAACAAACAATAATCTACAAAACACTACACAGAAACTCGATTGCGCAACACGAACCCCACTAAAACCCGGGGGTAAAAAAAAGATAAATATCTTCCCATTTACCTCAAAATGTAGCGTAACTACTAAATTATGAAAGTTATTGCACCATGACTATAATGGGCATTGAATCTAGATACGCAAAATTAGAAACATAGATAATAGATAAATATATGTCATCATATATACTACCAAAGATGTAATGCAGAAAATGGATATCGAATTTTTCACTTTATAAAGAGGAATTTGCTCCTATTATATATTCGTTATATACATAATTTTTCAAACATAATCACAAGGGAAACATCCTTATCATGTGTCAGGTTGTCATTATTATATAGTATCTCACATGGTTACGGGCAGGACATGAATTTTAATTGACAGGATGACAAAGAACTTTTATATAGCGTCCTCTTGATAGCTCGTCGCGGGTATATAATTGTTCATGTTTTTGTATTTATATATAACTATTGATTTCTCTATAAACAATATGAAACATATTATGGTAATTTATCCATGCACTCTTGACAGAAAAGGTTTTAAATGCAAATTGTCTCCGTCATATAAATCTTGTAGATATGTAATTGTTTTATTTCGTTTTTCTTTTATTATTTATCATGAAAATAAAACATTTGCTGACTTCGGTGTGTGACAACCTACGTAACGTTTATTATACCAAGTGTGTTTTATTCTCTATTTGCAGATCCCTCCGGGGAACGTATAAAGTTAAGTGTGAATTACGATGAACGATTTGGAGTGACCATAACAGGGAAGGAAGGACAAACAGAAAGTCTAGATATGTTGTAACGGACAGTAGCTATAGAGTTGTCAGGATAAAATATCTGGATCAAAACTGTATACCAGTTGTTTGCATGCTTGCTTTTTTCTACTTTCGTATGGACATTTTAAGAACAACTTCAATGATGTATCATAAAAAGGAGGAACAAAGATGTAGGATGTAGGACTCAGACTATACAAACATAGTTTGTTAAAAACAAATGATGGACACTTTGAAATGACTGAATGAATAGGTTTCGTAATCATTAACGAAATACATTGCACTAACACGTAAATTCCGAATGCTATCAACCCAATTCAAATATTTCATTATAAGAAAACATGTGAACTTAGTAACTTCAAATATATTTAGATGTTCATTGTATTATTTGTTTGAATTGACGTAACATGTGTTAAGCACCTTAATGTCAAGAACATATTGTCAAACGAAGTATTTTAAACGGAAGCCTTTGGGGTAAATAGATGAATTTGTAGAAATCAAGATTGCTTTGTTAATTGGTAATCGAAACTTCGTTCAAAGGCGCTTATAAGTAAAAATCTTTTGAATAAATTGAACATCTAACATCGATTAATTATGGAAAACATGGTATTTCCACTTGCAGCACAATAGCCTTAATACTCTGTTCTCTTAAATTTAAATTTAAAACACGGAAGTAGAATTATTATGCATCTGATCTTTGACGCAGAAAGTGCTAATTACTATTGAGAATTGAAACAATACTGGTTGACAATATAAGTCACTACAACAACATGAATCACTCCTTACAAACCCCAAACCTCAAAACGCAGAAAATATTACGACAAACGAGTATCCCGGATGTCTCTTTAAAAAAATCCAAACAGTCAGTACATGTTATACTTTTTAAGCAAGACTACAAGTAAAGAGAAAAAGGTTTCATTCTAAGCTTTCTTCCTCAACTGCGGACATAAGTAGGAGGATGAACAACCATTATTACCTGTTACCTGTTTCATCCATAGTTTAAGTAGAGAGAATTTAAAGTGAAAGGTAGACACACGTTCATCATAAATAAAATAAAATTGAAGGGGCAATTAAAAATAGACAATCCAGATACACTGGCGACATTGGATACTCAAGATACAGGACGAAGTCAAACGATGCAACACAGAAAACTGAAAAGATGAGCAACACGATCCCACCGAAAACCAGGGTTGAACTCAGTTGCTCGCGAAGGGTAAACGGTTCCTGTTATTCAAGCCAATATATAGAGTAGACGCACCAACATTCGAGACCTAAACATTGATTTCCGTGTTATCATAAGTTCAATAAGAACAAAGGTAATGAGCTTTATATTGTTAATCAATTAGTAGGAAAGGTTTAATACTAATTAGTATGTTATATTCATCAAAGACGGTATATGTACATTAATTTGTTTATATCGTGCATCCTATCATTTTATTTTCTGGAGTGGATTAAACATAGAAAAATTTGAAAATTGTACGTGAGTAGTCAAAAATTAATGAACGGAGTGAAAACCGATGCGAGATAACTTTGTCAATTTAATCTCAAGCGTTTAGCAAGTTTTCAATTGTAAAGAAGAATATTATACTTGTCTTAGTCCCAACCCTGCTCTTTTTTCCTCTTCATCACAATTTTAGCAAACACAAGGGTGTCGCTAGTTGAGCAGGAAATCGGTAACCTTTCCTTGCACCTGAGCTCACTCCTAGTTTTAGTGGGGTGCATATTGCTCAACATATAGTTTTCTGTGTATTGTGTTGTCAACCATCGTGTATCCTTTTGTTCCGCTCCATTTGCCATTGTATTGTCTGTCTTTCTTCGATTGTCGGCTTCTGATTACTCCCTTGACACCTTCCGGTATGCTTAAACACGAAACCAGAATTGCAAGTCTTAGGTAATTATGGGTAAACGAGCGATCTGGATACAAACAACTACAGTACCAACACAAAGGAAAACAAAAACCACACAAAACACGAACTCCTATAAAGTCTGAAAGTGAGACGACGTGTTCCGGAAGGGTTTGCATATCCTGATGAAAAAGGTTGATGTTTTTATCTACTACGTGCACGATAAGATAAATAAAATTATACCTCTTCGAATAGCAATTAATATTGAAGAATACCCCTTTTCTGGACCCATTCAATTAGTAAATTGTGTTTGTATCTGCAGTATGATACATGTATAAGAGATTAATCGAAGGTTGTGAAGTATGACTGCGATACCATTAGTACACATAATATATAAATAATAGCAAATTGTTTAAAAAGCAGATTAACGTTGTATTCATTGTGTAAATATTTATAAACAAACATTGAATTGTATACTATTTATGTTTAAAATGATGTATATAAACTTTGTAAAATTAATAAAAACATATTATCTTAGAGTGTTATTTATTTTAACTTCTCGCCAAGTCAGAAAAAAAATACCATATTCGTTTCAAATAAATTAGCTGAAAATTTCATGTTTAACCCCACTTTCAACAATATTTCAGTTATATCATGGCGGTCAATTTTATTGGTGGAGGAAACCAGAATACACGGAGAAAACAACCGAAATGCCGCAAGTAACTGACAAAATCTATCACTTAATGTTGTATCGAGTTCACTTCGCCATGGGCGAGATTAAAACTCACAACTTTAGTGGTGCTAGGCACTGATTGCACTGGTGGTTGTAAATCAAACCACCATACGATCACGACCATGACGACTTCTGTTTAATCGTTAATATTTTCTAATAATGAGACATGACCTTGTTATCATTATTTTAGATCATGGCTCAACTTATGTGTAATATAGGTTAGGAATTCCAAAGCCATAAATAGCCCTTTTGATTGCCTTCGAATCAAAAGGATTATATGCTGGTCCGGCAATCATCAGTGATTTTCCTAGCTGCATTGAAAAGAGAAATATCCAATACATCTCTGTGTATTTGGTACAGATATTGCGGGAGATAAAAGATTGACATATTGGAAGGTTTACAGACGATGGACTCAAAACTATCAATATATGTAACACACAATCAGAAAGCAAACACTTACCTTAAAATATATAATTTTTATATTTTATGAAGATTGACAATCAATCGTAGTCCCCTTGACAACTCAATATCATTAGACAATAACAACACAATATCACGAGCGAAGAAATTGGAGAGACCAAAAATATGTTCCTTTTGTCGTAATCACAATTCGGTCTTTTCCTCATTCATGACCTATCACCGTTTTTGTATCAAGATTAACGCGACTTGTGCCACTAGTGGACCAGGAATTACATACCTTTTCGGATCACATGAGTTAATCCCCGGATTATAGTGGAGTTTATGTTGCTCAGTCTTTAGTTGTCTGTGTAGTGTACGTGAGCAGTCGAAAATTAATGAACGGAGTGAAAACCGATGTGAGATAACTTTGTCAATTTAATCTCAAGCGTTTATCAAGTTTTCAATATGTAAAGAAGAATATTATACTTGTCTTAGTCCCAACCCTGCTCTTCTTTCCTCTTCATCGCAATTTTAGCTAGCACAAGGGTGTCGATAGTGGAGCAGGAAATCGGTAACCTTTCCTTGCACCTGAGCTCACTCCTAGTTTTAGTGGGGTGCATATTGCTCAACATATAGTTTTCTGTGTATTGTGTTGTCAACCATCGTGTGTCCTTTTGTTCCGTTCCATTTGCCATTGTATTGTCTGTCTTTCTTCGATTGTCGGCTTCTGATTACTTCCTTGACACCTTCGGGTATGTTTAAACACGAAACCAGAATTGCTAGTGAGGAGTTAACGAGCACAGAGTGCACAAGTCTTAGGCAATTATGGGTAAACGAGGACAGAGTCCACAAGTCTTAGACAATTATGGGAAAGTGAGCACAGAGTCCACAAATCTTAGACAATTATGGGTAAATGAGCATAGAGTCCACAAGTCTTAGACAATTATGGGTAAACGAGCACAGTCCACAAGTCTTAGACAATTATGGGTAAACGAGCGATCTGGGTACAAACAACTACAGTACCAACACAAAGGATAAAAAAAAACACACAAAACACGAACTCCTATAAAGTCTGAAAGTGAGACGACGTGTTCCGGAAGGGTTTGCACATCCTGATGAAAAAGGTTGATGTTTTTATCTACTACGTGCACGATAAGATACATAAAATCATACCTCTTCGAATAGCAATTAATATTGGAGTATATCACATTTCTGGACCCATTCAATTAGTAAATTGTGCTTGTATCTGCAGTATGATACATGTATAAGAGATTAATCGAAGGTTGTGAAGTATGATTGCGATGCCATTAGTACACATAATATATAAATAATAGCAAATTGTTTAAAAAGCAGATTAACATTGTATTCAATGTGTAAATATTTATAAACAAACATTGAATTATATACTATAATTGTTTAAAATGATGTATATAAACTTTGTAAAATTAATAAAAACATATTATTTTAGAGAGTGTTATTTATTTTAAATTCTCGCCAAGTCAGAAAAAAAATACCATATTCGTTTCAAATAAATTAGCTGAAAATTTCATGTTTAACCCCACTTTCAACAATATTTCAGTTATATCATGGCGGTCAATTTTATTGGTGGAGGAACCGGAGTACACGGAGAAAACCACCAACCTGCCGCAAGTAACTGACAAACTTTATCACATAATGTTGTATCGAGTTCACTTCGCCATGGGCGAGATTAAAACTCACAACTTTAGTGGTGCTAGGCACTGATTGCACTGGTGGTTGTAAATCAAACCACCATACGATCACGACCATGACGACTTCTGTTTAATCGTTAATGTTATCTAATAATGAGACATGACCTTGTTATCATTATTTTAGGTCATGGCTCAACTTATGTGTAATATAGTTTAGGAATTCCAAAGCCATAAATAGCCCTTTTGATTGCCTTCGAATCAAAAGGATTACATGCTGGTCCGGCAATCATCAGTGATTTTCCTAGTTGCATTGAAAAGAGAAATATCCAATACATTTCTGTGTATTTGGTACAGATATTGCGGGAGATAAAAGATTGACATGTCGAAAGGTTTACAGACGATGGACTCAAAACTATTAATATATGTAACACACAATCAGAAAGCAAACATTTAGCTTAAAATATATAATTTTTATATTTTATGAAGATTGACAATCAATCGTAGTCCCCTTGACAACTCAATATCATTAGAAAATAACAACACAATATCACGAGCGAAGAACTTGGAGAGACCAAAAATATGTTCCGTTTGTCGTAATCACAATTCGGTCTTTTCCTCATTCATGACCTATCACCGTCTTTGCATCAAGAGTAACACGACTTGTGCCACTAGTGGACCAGGAACTGCATACCCTTTCGGATCACATGAGTCCATGCCCGGTTAATAGTGGAGTTTCTGTTGCTCAGTCTTTAGTTGTCTGTGTAGTGCATTGTAGATCGTTTCTCTTTCTTTTGACCATCGTATGTATGTCCTTCTTCTATTTACGGCTTCTGATTACCTCTTTGGCCATCGTATGTATGTCCTTCTATTTACGGCTTCTGATTACCTCTTTGGCCATCGTATGTATGTCCTTCTTCTATTTACGGCTTCTGATTACATCTTTGGCCATCGTATGTAATGTCCTTTTTCTATTTACGGCTTCTGATTACCTCTTTGGTATCGTCAAGCTTTTCTTGAAATTCGTTTTTGCTATCCTGCCTCAATAGCGTCTTTAATTATTGCATTGGTTTAATCGCTTTCATGTAAACGAATGGATCAATATGATTGGGACTAAACGTTACGCGTAAAGCAAACGTCTTTACGCTTCAGATGAATGTTTTATGCGTAGAAGTTTACACGTTATAAACCTAGTGGTCAATCATAATCGTCAGTAAATGTCAAGGTCATATGTCTATTCAATAAATCACTGGTGTCCTTGATTTACCCAGAGTTTATTTTGACTAGACAAATTGTTATTGGCACTTTGACACTTATTAATTGTAAAAAGTGTCTGATGAAATGCAAAAGATATACAAAAAACGTTAATCAATAGGACGACAAACACGTGGACAAAACGAACCAAAAACATAAGACAAACAATAATCGCAACGGGAACAAGTACATTAGCAATACAGATCCCATAAAATATCGAGGAAATACCAGGTGCTCTGGAATAGTGAGCAGTCTCTCCTTCATATTTGGCATTCACCGTGTGATTTGTTGAGCTAAGAGTAATGTAATACTTACTCCAAATACCCCCCTTGCAGCATCAGTGTTGCCATGGTAATGTGTAAATCAAGACTACGAGCAATTCGCCGGTATACCTGCATAGAAAAGAAAACATCGATTTTTAAAATTAGTTGGTTTTCAATATATTTTGGCTTTGATCGTACCGTGAGCTCTAAATTTGATATCTACCTTTCTATGGATTAATTGGGCTAAAAGGTTTCATAGAAGAATATTTGTAAATGTATTTATTTTTGTAGAAATATAGACAAATGTATATATTCGGTAAAAATCGGCAAAATGTTAAAACTTGATTGAAACCCAGAGCATATGTTAAACATCTCACTATCATGAAGCTGCAGTTCAGTTGTCAGCTGATTTCAGCACAGCATAACGTCATTGTGCCATTTAAAGACATTTTATTTGATGAACAGCAGCCATATTGGATGAAGGGCGAGGCGACTGGGAATAATTTTATAAGATGACCAGCAAAGGCCCATCCCAAGCAAATGTGATTTAATTTAGTGAATTGATTCAAAGAGGGAAGCTTCGTAGATGTATATGTATATTTGTATAAAGCTTAATTTGCATGTTCGGTTTAAATCGACAAAATTCTAAATTTTATGGAAAAAACCCAGAGTATAACTATATGCTACACATCATTACAAAGTAACAGTTCACAATTTTGATAGGAGAGATCCTAAAGATGATTCATGCCTATAGACCAAATTCTGTTAATTTATAGTTTATGAAAAAAAGTCTCAAAAGTGATGTTCACGAATTCCACCAATATCAACAAAACGAACAACCGCCTCTCCCCTCAAATCACCGAACACAATAAAAAACGTAGATATCTAACTTAGTGCGCGCGATGCATTTCTAGAATAACTTTCTTCAGGTACAATCAAAACCAAAATATTTGAAATCCTAATAATTTAAGGTTTAAAAAAAGAATCACAATATATCGCTTTAGAAATTTATTTTCTGGCTTGGGGTAGGCACAACAATGGTGCAGGTCAAACCGGTTAATAGAATAATATAAAGAATAAAATCCATAGATTCTCTTCCACTCAAAACGACCATACGCTATCACAAAAATGAATGATAATATAAACCTATACAGGACAGTGACCCCTTGGAGTTAGCTGACTACTTATTAAGAAGATGGAATATGTTGGTTAAAGACCATTACTCTTAGGACAATAAAGATGGTTCCGAAAGGGTCTCATCCCATATTTCTACAAAGCACTCGTCGTATATACTTTACGCGAAGAAAGTTTGACATATGCTCTCTAAACAAACATACTAAAACACAATGACGATTAGAGTAAGCAACCAGCAATTGTCTTTATGTTGACACCACATTAGTAACAAAGAATAGATAGCATACATAAAGACATCAAATTATACTTCTTTTTATTTTTATGTCTTTAGTATAAATGTCCTTAGGGTAAGAAAAGAAGTCCGTTTCATTGCTACAGGACAAAGCTCCTACGAATGAATCGTTCTCTGGTTGTGTGGGACGATTTAAATCAGTAATGCGGTAAACGGAGTATTTTGACAACAGTCGCCGACCAAAACATCCTCTCATCTTTCCATGCAGGATTCAACATCCCGTCCATTGACCCATCCTAGTTCTACCTTTTATCTACAAGAACAAATAAATAAAAAATCAAATTTTCTTCCATTGACATATATTAAAAGGTCCTATATATTACTGAACCTGAATACCCACCACGTCCTTTCCTCAAATAGACTGGTTATGTCAATACAAGGTTTATCATAATATGAGTCTAGACGAGATGGTAATTCTAGTTATACTGAGGATTGTACAAAGCTGGGTAGACATCCTTAGAGATAGATGTTGAAGCATTGTGTGATTTCCATATTTAAGTCTGAACTGTGGGATTTACATGTTGGTAGATTTACATAAAGAGAGGGCGATTTCAATTTTGAAGTTTAAACAGCAAGAATGCAATTTGAATTGTTACATGTTTTTGGCGAGTCTATGAAATAAATGGTCCAATTGGATAGAACCAAAAATTGAAACATCAAAGGAGGAATAATGGTTTCAGGTTTCAGCATAATATATTTGTTCTCGCTTCTATCTTACTGAAATATATTTATAGACGTCTTGCAAGATAGCATCGTATATTTGGAATACATAGAGCCAAAGAACTATAACTCTAACCTCCCACGTAAAACAACCACTGAGATTAGTTCAGTAATTTTTAAGACTCCCTATTGTTTTTGTTCATTATCACTTATATTCTTAGATAACCAGCGGTTGTGAAAATGAACGCTTCAAAACTTTTTGTATTAACGAAGTCTTTAGTGAAACACTTGGCATTTTCATAGGGATAATTACATAATGATTATTTGTAGCAAAAAAGTTATATAAATGGTTTTATTTGCAAAATCAATAAAGTTATTTCAGTCGGTTTATCGTTTACAACAACACGATCATTACATTTTCAAATTTAAACACTTGTGTCGTCATCAATTTCTAAAACATCAAACATCGGTTCCACTCTCCCAATATCCTCACAATGTAACCATTCATAATTTTGCAGTTAAAGGACGAATTTTGGTAGCATATATTAAAACTATTTTCATTGCAACACCGTATTGAAAATACTTACGACTGTCAGTAATAATATCAAAACAAAATACAAACAACAGGTATATAAAAATGAAAATGAAAACATATTGTTGTTTGAAACGGTGTCAAGGTGCATGGTCAGATCAAAAAGATGGGATTGAAAAAAAATGGTGAGGATAGTACGTGAATTCTCCGTCTTAGCAATTTCGATTTAGAAATAACTTGTTTTTGAATGCCATTGAATATTGCATATATATATATATATTAGTTTAAACATATGTTATTAATTATTTCAATATAACATTACAATATTCAGCTATATACATTACATAATAAGAAGTAATTAATAGGATTGGGAAACAAGTTACAAGAATTTATATTAATCCCTATCCGTAGGAATAAATTTCGTATATAATATACTGTGAATCTCTAAGGGGAGAAGCAAATAGAACTAACTAATAAATTTGATATAAATTACAGAAGGTATAAGAAGATAAAGCAAAGAAAGTGATCTGGTGTTTGATGTAAAAAATGTTTGATTCAAAGTAATTAAAAAAGAAGAAAAAAGAAGAAAGAAATAAGGGAACTAGGTACTGCTGATGTTAGATGAAGCGTTTACTGTTTATTATGTACATTTAAAAATAAACTGTTATTTTGATCGTCTGTGAGGTCAGGTGATCCAAAAAGTAAACGGTCAACTGTCAAGTTCATAGGAATATCAATTGATTCGATATACCGATTTCTAGAATCGTTGAATCTATGACAATAAAAAAGATAATGCGAGTTAGTTTCAGGGATATATATATATTTAGTACCTAACATGAACATGCTGTATTTTGAATGGATAATCAGTGTGAACAATTTTTGAACAGTACACTTGACAACGGGTGGCTATACCTAGCGACGGGAACTATACCAGTTTCAAACGATTTCCCGCGGGGATTATACCTATGGCATAGATTTTCCCGCGTAATTTTTGTATATTTTTGTCAAGATTTATCTCCCTTAAAACAGACTCGCGCTGCAGTCTGCTGTCAACATGGCCAGGTTTGGCAATGCAAATATAATGTTACATTGTAAATTTTATTATTATTATTATATTGAATTTGAGTGTTTTTCTTTTATGTCTGGAATGGGATGCTATGTACTAAATATTTTATTGGATTCTCCCTCGAGAACAGTTTTCCTATAATGTTATCTGGTGAGGTATAGTGCACTCGCCGTTGGCTCAGGCACTATACCTCACCAGAAAACACTATAGGAGAACAGTTTCCTCTGGAGTAGACAATAACAGAATAAATATATATTTGAGTAAATGTATGCTGAAATTTCATGAAATCAATATTGTTTAAACTAACCGGTATATACTGCGAATTCTTTTAAATTTGTGGATTCCAATTCGCGTGGTTTGGGGAATAATTACACTTTTTTTCTATGTAATAGTAAATTCGTGGATTCACATTTACAGAACAAATATATTTTCCTGCAGAAAAGTTTACAGATATCAAAAGGACAGACAATACAAAAGCAAAAAAAGAACAAAAACATAAATTATGTACAAACCACTACACACAAAGCTACAGATGTTGCAACATGAACTCCATATAAAACGGGATGAACTCATGCGTTCCAATAGTGGCACCCGTCGTATAGCTCTTGTCTGAGATTTGACGACAAGTCATGAATGAAGACAGAGGAGATGGATTACACCAAAGGGACAATATCTCGTGGTCATTTGTGACACAGATATTTTGTATCGGCGCTAACCAAATCATGGTGTTGACCGTGACACATTTGAAGTGATGATGTCAACTTATAACAACTATGAACCCTTGGTACAGTAGCTTCCTTGTTGGCAACAACCCTATATCAGGTAAACCATGATAGGAACACACACGCTCTATAATATCGTATCAACTGAGATATATACTCCACATGCAGGTGCCGATGAAATGCTGTTACAAATAAATGGAAAACTGCAGATGGAAAAATTAAAAAAAAGCTCTTAGTCATAAAGCTTCGTTATTAATCGACCCTCATTGTAGATTTATAGGTGTAGGTCAATGTATGACACAAACCTAGGCTGTATCGGTGGCATCCTTGGTTCCAAGCTCATTTGGAATAGACGTGATAAACATAATCACCAAATTTGATTTATTCACTGAAAGAACATCATCTATATAGCGGAACCTGAAATTTCAGGATCGATCTCACTTGTTTATGCTATCTCCAATTCTTTTTAAAATGAAGTAGAATACTCTATGTACCTGCTATCATATGATAAACACAACTTTCGTCTCACAGAGATTACAACCATAAGCAATGAAAATAGGAGTGACATATAATAGGAGAAGTAGTCCTTACTAGGAACATTTATCCCCATATAAATATAGTATAACTAATCGTAGATTTTGAATATCAAAATAAGACCACAGGTGACCGAAGTACGCATAAGGATTAAACGAGTGGGCGCAACTTGTTAAGTCCACGAGTTTAATCATTAATGCGTATTCGGTCACGAGTGGTCTTATTTTGATATTCAAAATGTACAATTTAGTTATACTGTTTATTATATAGACATTCAAAATTTCTTATATATTATTTTTTTATTTGTATATTTCATTCCACGCGTATAAATCTACGAGCAATGATACTAAGGGAAGAGTCTGCCATCTTGAAAATGTGAAATCTTACATGTCATATTTACAACAATGCACAAAAATAATTAAAATGCTTACCATGAAAACTTAATTTAGTTAAATTTGATCAAAATTGAAGCGTACACGAAGCCAAATAACGTCTAATCTTTACGTTTCAAACTGGAAGTCTTCATATGACGTCAATGACATCATGTTGGTTATGTGCCAAAGTCGTCAATAACATTTCGCGGAATTTATTCAGTTTACAATCGCATGTGTATTCACCGTAGCACAACAAGGGACGTAACCACCACACTTATAGTTGTGTAAAAGTAGTTCAGGCGGGAAAAACTGATATCTCACATGTGAGATACCGGAATGTATTTCACGGATAAATCCCCATAATTCCACCTATCTATATAATAATATACAATTACTGCACTTAAAAAAGATATAAATATGAGGTTTTATGGAGCAGAGTACAACAATATTGAGCGAGGCGAAGCCGAGTTCAATATTGTTGTACTCTGCTCCATAAAATTTCATATTGATCAAGTTCAAATGTAGTAATTGCTTTATTATATAAGGCTCTATTTTACTATAATTTTGAAATTTTTGAAAATTTTATCATTTTAAAATTTCTTGAAAATTTTGAAATCTTATGAAATTTTTGAAAGTTTTTAAATTTTATGAAAATTTTTAATTTTTTTTAAATTTTAGAAATTTATTTAATTTTGAAATATTTTGAAAATTTTTAACTTTAAAAGATTTATTTTTTTTATTTGATAATTTTGTAATTTTATGAAATTTTCTAACATATTGATTAGAAAAAGCAATTTCTGTGCAATGAAAAACCATATTGCACTCTCGTGCCACGTAATTTCACTCATTGATTTTGCACGAGAGTGCAATATGTTTTTTTATTGCACAGAAATTGCTTCTTGCTAATCGATATGTTAGAAAATGGAATGTCATGTGTATTGCTTCTGGCCAATAGAAAAACAGTAAAATAGAGCCTTATGTAATAACATATTTTATGTCATTCTATCGTATTTTTGATTTAGCTAACAATTGTTCAAAATTAAATGACAAATCAAGTAAACTATTTAATGCTTCATGCGTACACTATTCTAATTTAACATTTGGTATATTACACTCTTACAAGCTTTCAAGAGTGTCATTGGTAGGTTAGAATTATATGTAATTATAACCATACTTGCCATATATGTTTTATGGTAATTAATGAACTCAGTGTGTTATATTTCATGTTAGGATGATATTCAGTTATATATTTTTGTCACCAAGCTGAAGTATCATACTAAAATAGGGTTTTATTTTGTGTCACAAATGTCATTTGACCCATCTGAGCCAACGCTATATGAAAACATACTGAGCAAAGAGGTCATAGTGTTGTCTTTATCTGTAATTAAAGTATGCACTATTGCAGTTGTTATATTTCTTCTATATTCTTTTATTTTAATTTGTGAATCTGGATACCTGCTACATTTATATTTGGTTATATATTTGTTTTTTTGGATTTCAATGGAAAAAAACCAGAGCCAGAGTTATCGCATTACAAAAGAAATAATTCACAAACAAGTGTGTTAATAACTCGAAGAAAAAGGAAACGGAACGTTCTGTTTTGATTCTTTAAAGCAATGATTTGATGAAAAATGTTGATTAAAACTTTTATACGACAGCTCATGAAACAAAAACCTAAAACCGTATCTATATATACAAAAAGGATTCGATTTAATCAGAAATTATATCGTATAGCATTAGGTGTCATATTAGAGTACACCCATTAAAAAAATACGCACCTCTTTCTATCTTGTAGGATATTTGTAAATTGTCCGAGGTGTATACCAAACCAAAAAGTAATTTTCGAGAGAGAAAAAACAAGGAACGAGAAAGACTTACAATCTTCTCCTAATCAAAATTCTTTAATTGCTCCCTAATTCAAATTACACATAAATATTTTACATCTTTCAGTTTCAGTTTTCCCCACACAGGTGTAAAGAACGATAACTCTGATAACTAGTGTTAAATGAGTTTAAGCAACCTGTCATTGTTAAACAATTTTCGTCTTATTGTTTTAATATTAAAAAGGGAAGACTGATAATTACTGAGAGGATGATTCCAGAAAATACTCCACGGGGGAGGTATAAAAAAAATGTGATAAATAATATTAGTAGCTTCGTTTGAAATCGATATGAATATTTCTAGTTTAGAATTTGTAGCGTTTTACTGCATATCGGCGACAGAAATAAAGAATCGTTACTATTGCGTAAATTGTGTCTTGGTATTACGTAGGTTGGTCAAAATGTTCTCAACTGTAAATAAATATTTCAGTCTGAAAGAAATTATTGTCATATCTAGTGGATGGTTGTAGTTTTACATATTGCATTAGTTTACATCTGTATTCAATTTGTTTACCAGAATCGTATATACAAATGGTATCAATATTGAATCCCAATACAGCCAGGCACTGTACTAGAACAAAACAAGCCAGCCCCAGGGACCATTGGAGCATAAAGATGACAGGCTCCGTGCTGCTGACTATACCCCTTCCGAAAGTGAAAGTATCTACATTAACCTGTTTTTATATTAAGGGTGTATTGTCATTACATGTGATGAGAAGAGTAAACATATGTAGGTAAAACGAGGAATGTAAACATTCATCGAATATGTAAATACCGCTCTAGGAGTAGACATGTATATGACTTTTAATAAGAGGCAGGAGCTGTTTACCCTTCGCGAGTACCCGAGTTCACCACCAGCTGTTGGAGGGGTATGCGTTTATCATCATTTTAGTTTTGTGTGTTGTGTTTGTCTTCGTCATGTGTCTCCTTAATCCAATGTTACCAGTGTCTCTAGATTGTCTATTCTTGGCTGCCTCTGCGATTTTCTCTAACGTTCATAAAATGCAATATTTTTATAAAATGACTCCAACTCAATCCTGAAGGGAACATTAGGGTATATAAATAGGATGTAGTTGTTTTTCAGCTACGTAGTACAACTACTGCGAAAGGGACGTCCATTGGTTCTGTGGGGTGAATCAATCACACAACTAGCACTTACACTGGAACGTGAGCTAGGGTCTCGTTCAAAGAGAATATCATTTGCAATAACAGTTTGTTCGTCGTTGTAGACCGTTTCAAGACACAATTTCCAAGCGAATTCAATATAGCATCTTTCTTGTGGCAATATAATCCATTGGCGCATCTCAGTTCCACCATTCTACCTGCATGAGTTATTGCTTGGAAGCTTGTTTGCCTCGTAAATACACATTAGGCAAAACAAATTGGCAATCAGGAATGAATGATCCATAGGTACTGGCAACACTGGGCACAATGTACAGAACCAAGACAAACAAAGCAAAACAGACAACACAGAAAACTAGAAAGATGAGCAGCGCGGACCTCATAGAAAACCGGGGATAAACCCAGCTGATTGCCAAGGATAAGCAGTTCCTGATTCTCATATGACATCTGCATTTGTTACTCATACTCAGTCTTGTCAGTGATAAAGGAAAAGAGAAACATCCATTGCCATTTGAGAAAGGAATATTTCGATACGGTCAACCAGTTCATCCTAGCCTGGTTAGAGTTGTTTTTGTCTCAGCAAGTGAGATCTGTCCATAAAATCACTTGACACTATCCCTAGAATGATCTATGAGATATGAGATCTGTCCATAAAATCACTTGACACTATCCCTAGAATAACCTATGAGATATGAGATCTGTCCATAAAATCACTTGACACTATCCCTAGAATGACCTATGAGATATGAGATCTGTCCATAAAATCACTTGATACTATCCCTAGAATAACCTATGAGATATGAGAACTGTCCATAAAATCACTTGACACTATCCCTAGAATAACCTATGAGATATGAGATCTGTCCATAAAATCACTTGATACTATCCCTAGAATAACCTATGAGATATGAGATCTGTCCATAAAATCACTTGACACTATCCCTAGAATAACCTATGAGATATGAGATCTGTCCATAAAATCACTTGACACTATCCCTAGAATAACCTTTGAGATATGAAATAAAACACCACATAGCTTACATATACAGTTAATATTCGTGAAAAATTAATATAAAATTACATGAGAGTTATTGATAATGTTTATATTCTTGATAAACTGGGGTTAACTTATTATATCGCCATCTTTATTGTCTTATACCAATAAAAAATGAATAAAACGTGTGTACTATTTGTTTTATAGAAAGTATGAACTTTCACTAGATGTTGTTATTATCTTGTTTCATAGTTTTATTTATCATTTGTAGTTTAATTCTATCTAAGAAACTATATCAGCCATAGTAATATCGCAGAGTGAAATTTCAATTAAGCGTATAAAATCGAATCTTGAAATATTAGTCAAGATACTATTTCCGTAAAACCACCGGTGATATCAACTCTCAAACGGTTAAATACGAGGATCAAATATTATTAGAGACTACAGGGTAGAAAAACAGAGGGAGCAATCACCAATAGAAAAACACAGGCAATATATAAGACTAGTCTATATTTTACTGTATGTCAATTGAATTCTTTTTGATAAAAAAAAAAACATAAAATTGAATCCGCGGCGACTTTTGTAAATACATCATTAAAAGAGTTCGCTATAAAGAAAGTTCTACGTATACTAATATAATAATTTTTTGATTAGAAAACGGAAAATTTGTGTTTTCTCGAAAACAATATATTTTTTTAAAACACAGTAAACGAGAGTTTTGTGCAGAATTTTACTACCATTTTTAAAATATGCATTTCATCTAACCATAACCTTTCATTATTGCTGCACTCATCTGACATTTGACATTTTTTTGTACAGGCATATTTTGACACTCCATTTTTAAACTTTAAAATCTTTCTAAAAGTTCACATAAAATTTCTTAATAAACCTATTTTTTGACATCTTATATATATAGACATCGCAAGAATGGGTAAAACAAAGGACTTGTCAAAAGATTGAAAAAACATTGTGTAAAATCTATTCAAGTTTTTCCAGCTTAAGAAGGCCAGGGGCAGACCACTTTATTTTCCCAGATAATTTGATTAAAAGAACATGCAAGGCTGCTGGCATATCTTACAGTTCTGTGTATAGAGTTGTAAACGGTAAAAGTCCTCCTGAATCCAACAGACCGAAAGAAGGAAAGAAAACTCTTGATGATTTTGACCGTTGTGTTATTAAACGGACCGTTCATAGCATGTACAACAGGAAAATTGCCCCAACAGTCTCAAAAATTAAGAAAGAAATTGAAGATACAATTAAAATCTCGAAATCAACGCTTACCTTAACTTTATTAGATCTTGGTTACGAGTACAAAAAATCCGTCGATAATAGGAGGCTTTTATATGTTCAGAGGTCAGTAATTACCTCCGAAAAATCAGGAAGTTTCGAGAGGATGGGTATGAAGTTTTGGATGAGACCTGGGTTAATCAGAATCATGCTATTGACTACATGTGTTTACCAGTTGATGGTTCTGATGCCCCAAAGATCCCTTCAGGAAAAGGTAAAAGGTTGATAGTGTTGCACGCTGGTAATCGTGAGGAGGGTTTGATTGATAGGTGTGATTTGGTTTTTCTTGCCAAAGCTAAAGATGGGGATTATCACCAAGAAATGAACGGGCCCACCTTTCTAAACTGGTTTGAAAATCAGCTTATGCCAGCATTAAAAAGCCCAAGTGTTATCGTTTTAGATAATGCCAGTTATCACAACATCAAGACTGAAGAAACTGTTGTGCCAAACTTTAATCAGAGAAAAGCTGTCTTACAAGATTATCTTTCAAAACACAACATTCCTTTTCAGCCCCTTGAAACTAAAAAACAACTTATGAAAAAAATCAAATTTAAGAAACCCCCTTCCGTTTTTAAAACTGATAAAATTGCCAACCTACACGGTCACGAAGTTCTAAGAACCCCTGTTCGCCATTGCGAATTGAACTCCATAGAACGTATTTGGTCACAGGTTAAAGGGTTTGTAGCAGAAACCAATACAACTTTTCGTTTGAAGGATGTGAAAGAACTTTTTATGGGGGGTTTGGCAGAATTACAAAGGAAGTTTGGGCGAAGGCAGAAGACCATGTATTAAAAATAGAAAAGGAGTATGGGAAAGAGAACTGCATTGATAGCAGTGAGATTCCTCCAATAATAAATGATTTTGATTTCACGTTTTTTTTCCAAATTTTCCAGGTAAATCTCGGATAAGCCTGTGTATAAATGTCACGTAGTCAAATGCATTAACCATGAAGGGAACAATAGCCTTCTCCGGCACTTCGACGAGAGACAATAGACCAGCTGCGGGACCACCGTCGATCCTATTGTTATATGGGATTATGTCACATTTAACGAGCAAACTTGGCGTATTTTGAAGAACTTAGCCTGAAATAAAGACCAAAATAACGCTAAAAATTGATAATTTTTCAGATGAGCAGAGCCTTCAGAATAATTTCAACCGTAAATATTTATATAATTCCAAAATGGTAGTAAAATTCCTGACAAAACTCGTTGAATGCGTTAAAAAAAAATCTACGGTTTACGAAATATTTAGATTTTTCCGTTTTTTAATATTTTTTTTTTATTACTTTAAGAATGTCTACACAGTAAACTAATTAGTGGTATGCTAGAGTAGTTGTTGTGTCAGCAACTTAACTCTGTCCATAAAATCACTGCACATGACACAAGCCCTAGAACAACATATGAAAAACACCATAGCTTTCATATATATTTAATATGCGGCAAAAATTAATATAAAATTACTTGCGAGTTGAGTTATTGATAATGTTTATATCTTTTCTAAACTGAGGTTAACCTCGTATGCCGCCATTTTCATTGTCTTCTACAAATAAAAAATAAATAAAACGTGTGTACTACTTGTTTCATAGAAAGTATGAAATTGCACTGGATGTTGTTATTACGTATCTTGTTTCATAGTTTTATTTATCATTTGTAGTTTAATTCTATCTTTGAAACTATATCAGTCATATTATGGAGTGAAATTTCAATTAAGCGTATTAAAACAAAAACAGGAATTTTAAGTCAAGACACTATATATGGTAATATCAGATATTAAATGGCTAAATAAACAGGATAAAGTAATATTAGAAACTACAAGGTAGAAAAACAGAGGAAGCCATCACCAATGGACAATTCAGAAAACACATATAACACTAGTCTATAGTTTACTATGTAAATTAGTCTTTTTATTAAAAGAAAAAAAATGGCATCCGCGGCGATTTTTGTAAATACATCATTAAAAGATTCACTATAAAGAATGTTCTACGTATATTACGAGCATATTACACATGAAGTTAAACAATATTCTGTAAATTTAATCCCATAGAATGCATTTAGGTGGTTTTTCCTCATTGAAAATAATGTGCATTAAAAGTATGACTTCTCCGATAACGTATCAAAACTACTGAAGTTTCTTTTTTCTAAGAGAACAAGACATTTTCCCCATCTATAGATTGAATTCCATGCAACTTAATATTCTGAGGCATGACTCAACTATTATGCCAAACTGTAAAATATATTTTACTATAAATTTGATACAATTGTGCAATCAACATCCCAGTTTTGATCACAGGAAGACAGTTGAACTTATATTGTGTATATATCATAGTTGACACTGGATCTAATTACACTGTCGCAATCTCTAACGGTTTTTGCACTGTCGTAACTTCTAGCCACCCACGTTGCATCGTGTACGACATTTACTGAACTTTGAACATTGCATTAGGTAGCACAACGTGTGCCACAAGTGGAGCAGGAAACTGCACACCCTTCCAGTGAATCCGAATTCACCTCTGTTTTTATGAGGTCCGTGTTGTACATAATTAGCTTTCTGTGTTTGTTAATGTTGCCTATTCTTTGTCAATATCTGTTTATCTTACCACGTGTTTGTCTTTCTGATATTGACTTACGGTGTTTTTAACAATAAACATTAGAGAAAACCGAGGGGACACGATTGGACAATCCAGAGAAACTGGCAACATTGGGTGCAAAACACATATTCCTATATAGAAAAAATGACATATAGTTACTGCTACTACCACATCCGGTGTGCGCACATGACGAATCACATATACTACTTTTGCATTTGGACTAAACATAAATGAACAACTCGTGTTGAAGAGTGTCATGCTGCTTTCAAGTAAGACACTTTACAGCAGCCACTAATAATACATTTGGTGGGAGTGATTGTGTGTGGCCCGTTGCGGAACAACATTATCCCTACCCATAAAATGAACATTATTCCTATTATAAATATAAAATATATTACAAGAGTTATCCTGAATTATCCTTGATAGTCAGGATTTGTAGCCAATTAGAACGTATTAAGGATTGTTTTTATTGAAGACTTCCCATACATGATTAGTCCTAATAGTTTAAGAAGAGACGATTTTAAAACGTCATGTCGGTTTATGGCAATAATTGCCTAATAAACTCATGTTTTCCACACATCAATATGAAATGAGGAATCTTTGGAGAGTACTTCACATACATCATTTGAACCAGTTTAAAATCTTTTGAATTTGTAGATTTCTAAAGTTTAAGCATATCAGTAACAAAAATTGCCCATAGCTATGATTTCTATCAGAACAAAATCTAATGAAGAAGAGGACTGAAGTATCATCATTTGGAATTGTACGTTCAGGAGAATATTTAGGCTACCTCTTTTGATCACTGTATTGTATATCCTTCTTCGAATTACGGATTCTGGTAACCCTTTTAGCATCTTCAAATTTTCTTATTTGCAATAAAACAAATGGTATTCGATTTACATTCTTGAATCCCTTATCTATCTGTAATGTGTGTCTAGAAGTTATAACAAAAACAAATCTCGGTCAAATTTTAGAGATGTTCAATGATTGTTATTCATGCTTGAGTTTCACTTCAGTGGGCTTCTTATTTTGTATATGTACGCTTGTTTTAATATTACTATTCCTTAGTCTGAGAATAATTCGAAATCTATTTATACGAGAAAAGAGTAATGAAATTTTGATTTGGTACAGAATAGTCACTATTGTCTAGTCATGTATTAAATCGTATATGACATGATTAGGAAATATTCTTGTTTGTCATATAGCTCTCCCTGACAGAGAAATTCGTCGAAAGGTAATTAACGAACTGTTGCAATAAATACCAATGCCAATTTCGTTTGTGTTATTTCCGGATGTTAATCAGCCAAACTCGGCATTATCCGGTATAATCATGTTAAGATTCCAACGTTTGACATCACTCTGAATTTCCTATCCTTTGGCTTACAAAAAAACTCCCGCAAAGAAGTTCACATTTATCTCTGTGGAACTGTAGATTGATCATTAGAAAAGGTTGTGCTAATTTCATTTATAGATTGGAAAAGCGTTTGAAAAAAACATGCTACGAAACGGGGTGTTATATGCTGGTTTAATTAAGGAGTGAAGTCTTAAACATGCTTCAGTAATCATCACATGTATTAATTGGTAAGGTTCCTAATGAACAATTATGATGTCGTATATATCTCTCTCTAGATACCTCGAAACAATAATAATACGTTCGTTTCCAATTGCTACAACCAACTGACGTCATTAATAAAGTCCTTCAAATTTGTCCAATTATAATGATTATGAAATAAAGTCATCATTCGATTCATATTACGCTTGAACTGTTGGAAGAATAAAATCATTTAGATTTCCGAGTGAAATTGATTAAGATTATCTCAATGTCATAGTAGTTTCAGCATGGCCAACTCTCTTTAGAACAATCCTTTATATTTACTATTTATTATATTGCGTTAATACAACCTTACATGGACGTGTACTGTGAGACATGGTGTAAGGGATATTTTTAGGGGACACAAATGAACACTGGGTGTGTAGGTTAAGACATTGTGTAAAGGATATTTTGTTAGGGGGCACCAATGAATATTCGACGTGTTCGTTAAGACATGGTATAAGGGATATTTTTATTAGGGGACACCAATGAGCACTTGACGTATTCGGTAATACATGGTGTAAGTGGTGCTTTTGTTAGTGAATACAAAAGAACACTGAGCGTGTTCGTTAAGACATGGTGTACCATATACTTTTGCTAAGGGACACAACTGAACATTGGACCTGCACGTTAACAAATAATGTACGTGATATTTTAGATAGGGGACACCAATGAACACTTCTGGACGTGTTCGTTAAGACACGATGTAAAGATTATATTTCTAGGGGACATCAATGAACACTTAACGTCTTCGCTAAGACATGAAGAAAGGGCTACTTTTCATAGGGGCTACCAATGAACACTCGACGTGTTCGTTAAGACATGCTATAAGGAATAGTTTGCTATGGGACACAAATGAACACTCGACGTGTTATGTAGGACATGGGAGATATATTTGTTTAGGGACCCCAATGAACACTCAACGGGCTCTGTAAGACATACTATAAAGGACATTTTTTGTATTGAGGGACACCAATGTACACTCGAAGTGTTCTCTAAGACATCGTATAAAAGATATTTTCATAATATGGTTGGATTCTGGATGGTTATCGTTTCTTTTGATTCTTCTTATATCTGTATTGCCGATGAAGAGGTGGTTGGGATCCCATTAACCAGTCTAACACCGCCACATTTGTCTGTCTATTCCAAGCCAGGACCTCAAATTTCATCAGCATACGTTGTTTTTAATAATTTGAGGTGGGAGGTAATTGTTTCTTTTGTTGATATTGATGAAAGAGCTGACCATACATGATTAGACCTCCTTTTAATAATGTTGTCAATTGTCGTGACTACAAGACTAATTGGGAGGGCAAAAACATGTCAGTTACAGTCTCGTCTACTTGTAATGAAAATCAGTTATAATGAAAACTTGGTTATATTGAAGAGAGTATTTATGCTCATCAATTTTCTTGAGTATATAGCAAAAACAGAAAGGGCAATAAATAATTGAAAATCCAGAGAAATTGGCAGCATGCAGGCATCAAAACAAAAACACATACAGAAAAGTAAAAAGGTGTTCAACACGGACCTCATCAAAAACAGGTGTGGACTCATGTACTCGAGAAAGGTAAGCAGTTCCTGTTTCGTCGAAGACACCCACCGTGCTACTCATATTATCAAGTCCGGTAAAAGTAATGTCGGTTATGGAGAAATCAACATAAAAGAGAAAACAATCCATTGTCATACGAGGAATGGATATTTCGTAGCTATCAATTAGTTCGTGATGAAGAATTGTTGTAGCGATGTCCTCAGCCTAGGAGCAAAGTAGCCTTGAGTGAGTAGTTGTTGCTCATATATCATGTTTTGTTATATTGAAGCTCGGTTATAATAAGAATATTTTCCCTGTCCTTTAACATTTTATTAAAATTAAACTGAACTGCATTACGAGCTGACGTATGAAACATCCATTCGTTTTGGGGTCTGTCAAGAATCAAGAAAAGCTCGATTGTACCAAAGTGGTAATCAGAATCCGTAAATTGAAGAAGGGAAGATAATAAAAAAAAGTACGAAATGCCTGTACCAAGTCAGGGTCATTACGGTTTTCACAGTTTTCCGGTTGTTGATTGATTTTGTCTGTTTATATAATTATGAGTTTTGACTTTCCCTTTGTAAGATTGTTCGGAGTTCGGTAATTTTGTTATTACCTTTATTTACAAAACACTACACTGACAACTTAAGATCGCGCAACAGGAATCCCACTAAAAACCGGAGGTGAACTCAAGTTCTCCGGAAGGGTAAGCAGTCGACGGTCATCATTCAGCTGTCCATATATATCAGTCATCTGGAGCCTTTCTGAATTCTTTTTGCTAAAAAAATATAATTCCTGTTTTGCATAATCATGTGACTGAAAATTTACAAATAGGAACATGAAAATGAAATATGTTTATATATGTAATTGGTTTAAAATGTGCATGTTAAAGGATGCAAGATAAATGTAAATGCATGTTTAGTAACATATGTTCTGACATTAATTGTAAAACACTTGATGTTGTCATTATACAGTTTATAAATAAATTACAAATGTATTACAAGTTAGAAATATCCATCAATAATCTATAATTCTCCGTTACATTTACATAATCTTTCGGAGTAATTTGGCTGATGTTTGAAATAAGAGAGAGAAAAAAATAAATACCAAAAATACCTTCTCCTTAATATCCACTAATAGTGTAGCAGAATGTATGATATTCAAAGATATGCTATATGCACATTAAAACCCTACAGGCCAACTCGATATGCACTAGTGGAAACTGACATTATATATACTGTATTTATACTGATCTTACAACAATTCATAAATATGAAATATTACCACCACCACCCTGTACTGGAAAATATTATAATTCCTGATTATTGAAAGTGACGTCGAAAATATCGGAAACATTTGAGAAATGCTCGATTCAAGTCAAATCTACATGTTCTCCGGCTTGAAGATACGACAACGGCATGGTTTCTTTCTGTGAAACAAAGTACTAACACAATAGTTGCATATATCCCTTTTCTAAATATAGATACGTTATTAGTTATGCACTTGTTATTATGCTTAGTGGTTATACTTGTGCTTAGGTAGTCGAACCAGTATACATTTATAATGTGAACACATATAATATACTGTAACATTTTATTGCATATTTGTCTCATAGTTGAAAACAATTTATATTGATTTATCTAGCTGTATTGTACATTGCACAATCTACTTTCTTTGATCTTTTTATAACGAATTATCTGTTATGTATGCCTCAACAAAGAACACCATGGAAAAGTTGTTTTTTGTAAATATATCGTTTATTGTTGTATCTCGGCAATTTTTCTGCGTTTTAATTCAAAATAAAAAAATAGTGATTTGAGGAAGAAAATATGCAAATCATGTTCATTATTTTTGCAAGGTATAATGGTGAAATCATTGAAGCGTGAATATAGAGTATGGATGATTGCCTATTTCAATAAGCTATAAATAAAATGTGTAAGTGATGTATAGTAATTATACAAAATACGGTTTCAACTTAAATGGTAAAATTTGCATCTGAGTGGATCAAACAACCGAACATGCATTGAAAGATAGCAGAAATCACATTTAATATGTCAATGTTAAGATAGAATTCACTAACATATATATGATTGACGTCTTTACTATCTGAATGGAATTTGTTAATAGACAAAGGATTAAAAAATAGTCAAAGCTCTATAACTTGGTTATTTTAGAAATATCAAGGGTTCAAAAAGAACTTATTTATATATGTAGCTGTCTCTTTCAAACCTGTCAATTTATACCTGCAGAGACCGGAACAAAAATGGTATTTCCCATCCATGCTTTTAATTATTAGCAAAGCTGAAAAGTTCAAATCTAAGACATCTAAATCTGTAAAATCTTTGAAAAATACCATTCGTGAAGTATATGATTTAATGACTATAGTTGACACTTTGAAACAGTTCTACTTTGCTAAAAATATACCCAGCCCAACTAGAAGATCCAACAAGCTGTTACATTAGTACATTTATATATCATTCTACCTTATATTACTGTGCTGTGTTCATAGTTGATTCCGATAAATTGATGACTGTTCTCCCACTATTTGATATTAAATCTGTAAGAGAAATAACACATTATTTGTTTTGTCGGAAGAGTATTGTTCTTTAACCAACAGGTTCTACCTTCCTAGCTAGTAGTCAGTTAAATACGACCATTCATTGACCCTGTAATAGTACTGCCCATCTTTATATTGTCAGTCATTTTTGTGATAGTATGTGGTCATTATGGGTGGAAGGATACTATTGTTTGTGTATATGCATTGTATTAGGAGATCAATTTTCCATGAAGGAAGGGTTGGGTTCCCATTAACCGGTTTAATTCCACGACATTGTTGTGCCTGTCCTAAGTCAGGACTTAGATTCCCAACGTCATATATCGTGGCCTTTGTTGTGTTCAGTGAATTCAGTTAGTTCAGTTAAGATGAGAGGTGATTGTTCGTTTTGTTGATATTGGTGGAATTGTTGACCATTACTGTTTAAACTTTCTTTAGATGAGAGGTGATTGTTCGTTTTGTTAATATTAGTGAAATTGATTACCATCACTGTTGAATCTTTTTTCTATCCTAAGATTAAAGGTCTTTAACCAACATATTATATTTTGTATATCTACTTGTCGGTTAACTAATATGATTCATTGACCCTGCTATCTAATTGTCAGTCAACTAATATTCATTGACCCTGCTGTTGTACTGTCCATGTTTATGTTGACATTCATTTTTATGATAGTGTGTGGTCTTTATGAGTGGATGTGAATCTGATCAGGGTTTTTTTTATCGTTTGTTAATATCTATATTGCCGTAGGAGATCCAATTATAAACGACACAATGGTCATTAATCGGATTAACACCGCCATATATATGTGCCTGTCTCCAGCCAGGACCATGATTCCCAAGGTCATAGGTCGTGGTCTTTTTCTATGTCTAATGGTTTGAGGTGAGAGGTGATTGCTGGTTTTGCTGACATTGGTGGAATTGTTGACCATCACTCTATTCATATTTTATCAGAACAAAATGTTCGGTACTTTTGACGATTTAGCAAAGATGTATGTCACACCATATAATCGTGCATGTTGTACTTAGACTTGATTACAATGATGCGACATGTATGGCACGATAGGCTCGATTAATCGACCAAATGCACTGTAACCTTACAACAACTTCTGCAATTGTCAATTAATGGATAAAAAATAAATACACTAAGTCATTAATATTTATTAAAATAATTTATCCAGTTGCCAAATATCATCAGAAAACAATTCCAATTTACACAAATACCACAAAGCAGAACATATCAAAAGAACAGAAAAAAGTATGTTACAACTTGATATAACAGGATTTGGCAACTCTCAATATTCCTACAATACAATTAATGGAAAATGGCATCATTAGTTTCTTTAGATGTTTATCACTAATTGATATCAAATCTGTGAGAAGTATAATATATTATGTTTTTGTCTGAAGAGTAACGGTCTTTAACCAACAATAGTTGACCCAGCAATAGTACTATTCCTGTTTATATTGTCAGTCACTTTGGTGATAGTAAGTGGTCATGTTGAGTGGAAAGTTTTTTAATTGTTTGTTTATATACATTGCAGTTGGAGATCCAGTTATCAAGAGGGAAGGTTGGTTCCATTAACCGTTTTTTTGTGTGTGTGGCTGTCCCAAGTCAAGATCTAGATTCCAAACGTCATATGTCGTGGCCGCTTTATAGTGTTCAGTCATTTCAACGAAGATGAGAGGTGATTGTTCGTTTTGTTGATATTGATGGAACTGATTACAATTCACTGTTTAATCTTTTTTATCCTAAGAGTAAATGTTTTTAACCAACATATTCTATCTTTGTATCTAATTGTCGGTTGACTAATATCATTTATTGACGCTGCTGTTGTTCTGTCAGTGGTTATGTTGTTATCATTTTGATAATAGTATGTGGTATTTTTGAGCGGAAGCGAATTTGTGCAGGATGTTTCTCATCCTTTGTTAATCTGTTAATATCTGTACTGACGCAGACGATCTAATTATCAACAACACTATGGTCGTTAATCGGATTAACACCGACATATTGTTGTGCCTGTCTCATGCCAGGACAAGGACTTTCATGATGATATGTCGTGATCTTTTTTATGTTTAATGATTTGAGGTGAGATGTGATTGTTCGTTTTGTTGACATTGGTGGAATTGTTGACCATCACTCTTTTCATAACTATTAGAACAAAATGTGCCGTAAATATGACGGTTTCACCAAGATGTATGTCACACAATACACTCATGCATGTTGTATTTAGACTTGATTAAAATGAGGCTACATGTTAGCCTTAGCATTACAACATCAGCAATTGTCAAGTAATGGATAAAAAACAAATACACTAAGTCATTGATAACTTATTAAACTAATTTATCGAGTTAGCAACATCATCAGCAACAATTCTAATTTACACAAATATCAAAAAACAGAATATCTCAAAACAATACAGTAATAAATATCTGCAAATAATTTCTACTTTTTCAATTATCCCAATCTACGTTTAGATTTATCAGAGTAGAGGTGATCTTTATAACATTGTTACTAACGTCGTCATAGCGTCATAGAAACATGACCTCTTCAGGTAGAATTGTACTTGTATGCAAGATATTGTAGCGCTCCAGGGGTAGAACTGTTAACCTCTGAACTATAGGAGTGTTCTAATTCTCCCAACTACCTTCTACCAAAATATCTCCGTCTAGGCAAAGTAAACCCTTAGATCAACAAATTACTATTAATTATTACCACGGTAACGACAAATCAGCCAAGTGATGACAATGACAATGTATTTAGCCTATGAAGACTAAATTTCCAGGTTGCAGGCTTTAATGATCATGAAGAGTGAATAAGTTTCCATATTTTATTAGTTCAATTCAATATAAGATCAATTTATAAGATCAAAATGTTCAAAACTAAACCCTGGTCAGTCCACAGTGTATTTAAACCAGAAAATTTATAATATATGGAAACTTTGAATAACAAATGTTAAAAACTATTAACAATAACAAAAAGTGTTTAATCTCTACCTTAGAGATTAATTACTTCAACTTTTAGAAAGAATTATCCCCCTTTTATTAACAGTAATATTTGAATCAATCTCTAAACTATAACTAATGAAAGGAATTATCTCCCTTTTATTAACAGTAATATTTGAATCAATCTCTGAACTATAACTAATGAAAGGAATTATCTCCCTTTTATTAACAGTAATATTTGAATCAATCTCTGAACTATAACTAATGAAAGGAATTATCTCCCTTAGATTAATAGATTAATCTCTTTCCTAGAGACTATTCAAAAATATACAAATGTACACATATACTAGAAAATGTTTCTGTCCTTAGAACAAGTCACTTCAACAATTTAGACACATTATATAATTACCAACACTATTTGAGTTGCTAACATTTATTTGTGCAAATGTTACTATTAGTATTAATTAATGTTATCACTTTTACTTCAGTAGATAATTTCAATACAATTTTATGATACTCTCAACCTTTGGAATATCAGTTTAGTGTATTCCAAATCTTATGAAATACTGAATATTATAATTTAGTGTATTCCAACCCTTATGAAATACTTAGTATTATTCTAGTTTAATGTATTCCAAACCTTATGAAATACTTAGTATTATTCTAGTTTAGTGTATTCCAAACCTTATGAAATACTGAATATTATTATTTTAGTGTATTCCAACCCTTATGAAATACTTAGTATTATTATAATTTAATGTATTCCAAACCTTATGAAATACTGAGTATTATTATAGTTTAATGTATTCCAAACCTTATGAAATACTTAGTATTATTCTAGTTTAATGTATTCCAAACCTCATGACATACTGAGTATTATTATAGTTTAATGTATTCCAAACCTTATGAAATACTGAATATTATAATTTAGTGTATTCCAATCCAACCCTTATGAAATACTTAGTATTATTATAATTTAATGTATTCCAAACCTTATGAAATACTGAGTATTATTATAGTTTAATGTATTCCAAACCTTATGAAATACTGAATATTATTATTTTAGTGTATTCCAAACCTTATGAAATACTTAGTATTATTATAATTTAATGTATTCCAAACCTTATGAAATACTTAGTATTATTATATTCCAACCTAAGGAATATCTGTTTATTATATCCCAACCTTTTGGAATACTCCACCGTCAAAAGTTGATTAAAGTATTTATAAGAATTTTAATCCCTATAATTAATTACTAAAAATTAATTATACAATTTAGAGTTATACTAAGTTTTATTAATTAATATATTTCAAGTTAATTTAAAACCTTGAACTTGTTAAACAACTAGTAAATCCTGTTAACATTTTAATTAACTATTTCTTTTACTTCCAACAAGAGCATTATTTAATTAATAATAGTTTATCTTTAAATAAACATCAATGCAAATTTTACAAGCAAGTTATGTAAAAACAAAAATATTAAGATAAATTATACTTTTACAATTTTGGTTTAGTATTGTCTAAATAAAAATTATCATACAGCTTTTATAGCAACTCAACAAAATATCTTGGAGACCAGCCCCACAGTTCTGTCAAAATAATTCTATGTTTCCAAACTAAACTTTTACTATTTATAGTTACTTTTACTTTCCATATCTTTGATAAAAATGTATTTTAAAAATAAAATATTATGCCAAAAGTGTGAAAAATATATATTTTAGCCAGAGACTCAAAAATACTGACCGTTCCAGTCAAAACCAAAAGCAGAACTCCTGATGCTGGCGTCAAATGACGTCACATCGAAAGTGAAATTATTCCACCAACGGTGGGGAAAATCCCACCGATGGTGGGAAATCACCAAAGGTGCACGCACACTATCAAAAATACTTAATACAATTTTAAAACTCCAATAACTAATAACATATTTCTTATTCTATAAAAGTAACTCCTCAAAGCTAAAGAAAGAATTTTTCTACTACAACTAAATCATCGCAAGTTAAAATTTGTACTTGGCGCCACACCGGAAGTGAACAATCGTAAGCAACAAGTGGTTGATGAATGAGACTGACAGCGGGCTCATAATATGGCCAAATTCTCCCGTAAAAACACATGACAGCTACTATAAAATGCATGAATGGATTACTACTGATCTGAGGAGTTACAATATGTCCATGGTTACGATGTACATAAACTTAAAACGATGTTTATTGACAAAATCAGTAACGTAAATACACTTCCAAGTTAAAACATGGCGACTGCGCCTGAGCTGAAATTGACATAATTCTGTGTATTCAGTGCCAGTTTTACTAGACTACAGGTACTTTACAAATGAAAATAACACATAACCCGTATAATGATATATAAAGGACGTACCAGGTACATAATTAATGCATACAATATATATAGAGCGATTCAGTTCATTTCAACAATAATAGCTATGCAATGCAATCTTCAGTTCCCACACTTTCATGTTTAGCAGACAGCAATTTGAACATGTGCTTACAAAAATGATTCCAAAGAAATTGTGAAACTATGATAAAATTAACAATTCCAGAAGTTGGATAGTTTGCATTTCCATTACTTTAATAAAATGTGAAACAGTCAATTTATTCTTATTTTCTCTGAACACATTACCCAATAAAAATGCATTGCTGTCTGACAGGTAAAAAATGATATATTCAAGGATTGATTAATTATGTCATATTTTGTACAAATAGTACAAACAGCTATATTTCCTCATACACAACCATGCATATGCAAACATGACAAATGATATTTGTCTTAATATTCATCACAATACTCCTATAAATTACACCCCCCCCCCCCCTCCCCCTGGTTCTCACATTGCCCCCAAATTAAACATTTAGCGTCTCGCAAATGTTTTACATTTTACTTGCTTTACCAATGTAAAATTCTTGACCGGAGCTATTTAACATCTAATTTTTAACATAGATATAGATGTAGATTTCTAATCCATCCAAATTAATCAGATTTAGACAGAATTCCAAGCACTGCAGGAATACTATTACGTTACTATGATTTTCCTGTATTTACCAATTGGACCATCACAAAATGACATTTAGTTGTGCAGCTGGTATTCGTTGAAGTAAAAGCCTATATATCAAGAAAAAATGTACGAAATTCTAGTAGACTACTGGGTTACTGACTAAAGATATATAATTATATATACTTAAATATTTAAAAAGAATTAAAGAAATACCTAATAATACCATATCCAAAAATACAATTGTAAATATAACGTGGCTAAGCGTGGAGGTTCCCACACTAGCCCTACATTAAAACAATATTACAAAATTAATGATTTACAAAATGTACTTATTAACCAGAATGAAAGTCTATTGTTTCTTTTGAGCCTTTGCCAAAGTTGATTGTTGTAGGGGTCGACGGGCCGGTCTTTTCTTGGTCTGGGGTGGTTGAGATAACAGTTGGCGCTGTTGATTGCGCTCCAGCTGTCTCACCTGGCCTCTAAGATAGCTGATGCCAGTGGAGACAGTGGTGTAAACTGATTTTGTTTCAGAATCAGCCTTCTGCTGGCGGCTCTCAATCCTCTCCAGCATCTTCTCCATCCTATCCATGGCCTGGAAGAGTTTTGGCAACTCTTCCTTACAAGGACAAGAATGGTGGGATGAGGATGAAGAGGAAGAAGAAGAGCTGGAAAGAGCAGGAACAGCCCTTATATCTTCTAACCTGCTGGTTACATCCTGTTCATCCAATTCCAGTATTCTCCTGACTGGAGATGCCAGAGAAGGTGAGGTTAGACTTCTGGATGGCAGATCTGCGGCTGGTGGTGTCAATGGCAGGTCTGACGACTCAAAGCCCAGGGGCAGAGTGTCATCCTGGGTCTCAGATGATACTGGAGTTGCATTGTTTGCACTGACAGGCAGAATTGGTTTAATGGAAACCACCTGCATCCAATGCAGTCTGCTGGCAGTGGGAGACAGTGGCTTTCTATCCATATCAGTGATGACGTAGGCATTTTTACTCTGATGGATGTAAAAATCATCCCCTCTAAAAGAGCCCTCCCTTACCATCTCCTCCCTCTGGTTCAAGTGAGGTTTAAAGGTTCTACAATGCCTCTTGATGGCAGACTGGCTGGTAGCCTTAAACATGCACAGGGTACAGTAATAAGGTGAACAGTCAAGAGACAGGTGCCTCTTCCAAATGTGGCTGTCCACCCTATACCTTTCAGCAATAAAGGGGCTATCCTCCCCACACCATTCACAGTTATAGGCTAGGCCTCTTTTGTTGGTTTGTTGAAATGACATCTGTAATAAAGTTTTCCTTGTTGTTTTTTTTCCATTATCATAGTGCCTCGCCCTTGAAAGGCTAACTAAACACAGAAACACTGTCTTTATAAACAAAATATATCTATCTTCCCCCAAAATCTGACTTCCTTATCACAAAAAAAAAGGAATTCTGACTAACCACCTTAGCTAGACAAAATATTTTATAAGCACAATGCAAAAATCTGAAATATCATTGGACTAGTAAAAAAAAATGGTTGACACAGTGGACTGAAAATTACCAAGGCTACATGTATTACACTACTCGTAATACTACTTTAAAACATCTGAATTACTTATTATCTACTTGACGCTCTAATTGTTTTATCCATTTAGAATAAGAAGTACCCCTGTATGGTTTTAATTTGTCATGATTGACAATTTTTCTACTGCCTTTACTATCTATCTGTATTTCATAGTTTAAGTCGCTTAACTTTTTGGTCACTACACAGGGCCCTATGTAAGAGGGTTGTAATATTGGACATATCCCCTCTTTACGAATTTCATTTAGATACCAGACCTTGTCAAAAACCTTATAAGACATTAAATTAGATTTGATATCATAATGGTCTTTTCTTCTTTTCATATTTACTTCTAAGTGTTTTCTAGCCACATGATGGGCTCTGTGAAGTCTTTCTTTATTTTTAGAGCATGGGCCCCCAAAGTTACAGTTTTGTCACTCCTATGATGATCGTGTCCCTCCCTGGTTACTTCATATGGTAATCTAATCTCTCTACCTAACATAAGTAAGTTTGGGGTAAGACCAGTGGATTCATGAGGACTGGCTCGATATGCACCCGCCAAACATCCCAAGTTCATATCCCAGTTGGTCTGTTCTCCCCTTAAAAATGATTTTTATCATGGACAATAAACTTCTATTGAACCTTTCTACTTGTCCGTTACATTTAGGATTTCTTGGCGTGGTCCTAGTTTTTCTTATTTCTAAAATTTCACATAATTCTTGAAAGACTTGGCTTTCATAGTTTCGGCCTTGGTCACTATGGATCGGCAAAGGACATCCAAAACGACATATTACATCATTTAAGATTATTTGTGCACATGTGACCGCTGTTTGGTCCGGCACAGGAAACACTTCAACCCACTTGGTGAAGTAGTCAGTTACTACTAGAATATACTTGTTGCCTCTGGGTGTGATTGGTAAAGGACCCAGTATATCAGTGGCTATTCTGTCTAAAGGTGCACCCACTGGCATGCTGCCAAGTGGAGCTCTAATAGCTTTATGAGGTGGTTTGTTCTCTTCACATGTTTCACACTGTGAAATCCAAATACTTAGGTCTTCCCTCATTTCATACCAGTAATACCTCTGGGACAGTTTCCCTTTGGTTTTCTTTTTACCAAGATGTCCTGACATAACTGAGTTATGCATATTTTTCAAGACTTCATTTTTGATTTCAAAAGGAACTAACAATTGGGTATAGACTTCAATACCATCTTTCCTATGAAATTTCTTAAACAAGAGACCTTCTCTTATTTCTATGGCATCCCAAAGATGCCAATAATGACGGGTAGCAGGACTTTTATTTTCCAACTCCTTAATGGTTGGTCTGCTACCACTCTCTTTCCAGAGAAGTATGGGTCCAATATCGGTATCATCTCTTTGTAATTTTTGTAATTCTGGAGTGGAATAACCACCATTCCACGGTGTCCAGATATTTTCATCTGATACTTGTTGTCTAGTCTTTACTGCACAAATTTTGTTTGTTCCCTTTGCAGTTTCTAAGTCAGTTTAACTTTTATCTAGATTGATGGACAGGCTAGTAAAGCCTTGTATGGAGCTAGCCATGTCTATAGCTCTCTTGTGACACTTTTTACATGGTCCACATTTTAAATACTCTAAATTGTCAGTTTGTGGGCAGTCACAATCATGGGGATTATAGCAACGTGACATAGAATCTGCATTGCCACGTTTGACTCCGGCTCGATACTCGACCAAAAAGTCAAAAGCAGATAGTATTTCTAACCACCGGGCAATTCTGCCCTTAGGTTCTTTAAAGCTAAACAGCCAAATCAATGCCTGATGGTCTGTTCTTACACAGAACTTTCTTCCTAGAAGGTATTGCCTATAATATTCGATGAAATAGCGAACTGCCAAAAGTTCCTTGTCAGTAGTACAGTAGTTTCTCTCGGCCTTATTCAGCGTACGGCTGCCATAAGATATTACTTTCATCTGTCCATCTTGGACTTGACTGAGGACAGCACCTATAGCAGTATCACTGCATCAGTATCTAAATAAAATTCTCCTTCATCTTGAGGGAAACTCATGATGTCAGTACTAACAAAGGCTTGTTTTAGTTTCTCAAAGGCTGTCTGACATTCTTCCTTCCAAATAAAGTCATTCGTTTTCTTTGTCAGTTCAGAAAGGGGTTTAACCAAAGCTGAGAATCCCTTGATAAATCGTCTGTAATAACTTCCCATCCCTAACAGTTGCCTCACTTCAGTGACTGTTGTGGGAGGAGGCATAGCAAGGATTTTAGCAATATTGTCTGGGTTGGTTTGTATACCCTTATCTGACACCAAGTGTCCTAGAAAGGCAACCTCAGATTTCAACAATTGACATTTTTCTGGTTTCAGTTTAAGACCGGCTTCAGCCATTCTTTGTAAAACAAGGTCTAGTCTTTGCATATGGTCTTTAAAATTGTTACCAAAAACAATAATATTATCATCAAGGTAAATCAAACATATTTGCCATTGCAAGCCATTTAAAACAAGTTCCATGAGTCTTTGACACGTTGGAGGTCCGTTACAGACACCGAATGGCATGGTTTGAAATTCAAACAGACCATATTTGGTAACAAAAGCTGTCTTATGTATATCTTCTGATCGGACAGGAATTTGATGGTAACCACTGGTTAAATCAAATGTGCTAAAAATAGTTGCTCCTGCCACAGTATCAAGGCAATCTTGAATCCTGGGCAGGGGAAAGGCATCCTTTATGGTAACCGCATTTAAACGCCGGTAGTCCACACAAGGTCTTACTTTACCATTTTTCTTTATGACCAATACCAATGGACTGGACCAAGGGGAACTAGATTTTCTTATTATGCCTTGTTCTTGCATTTGCATTATGAGTTTCTTCTCCTCTTCAGCAAATGCTATGGGTACTCTTCTTGGAGGTTGCTTTACAGGCTTTGCATCACCAGTATCTATGGTGTGCTCTACCAAATGGGTTAGTCCTAAGTCATAGTCATTCACTGAAAATGCGTGAGAATATTTCTGAAGCAAGTGAAGGTTTTGTTCTTGCTCCCCTGTAGTACGGCCAGCTGCCGCTTCATTATACAAGTTGATCAAATGGTGTGGGACTACACCACTTTTTCCCCCATCGGTGGTTCCTTTCTTGGATAAATGTCTAATAATGCCAGCATTAGTTGGCCAAGTTACTGGCTTGGATTCACCTAGTTTAATCCCTCTAGTAGGATTAAAATTCTTTATCTCATCACTGTCTTCTACAGTGAAAAGTGTAGTTGGTTGACTTTCGACCTTTTCCGCTTCACCAACAACAGTATTTTGATTTACTTGTATCTCATAATCAAATGGATTCATCAGGCGAATTTTATTGGTAACCTCATTTCTAATATCAACTAGACAGGAGGCCATCACAACAGGATGTGTCTCAATAAAATAAGAATGAGGTTCTATCAAGAAATCTTGTGGCTTAGTAAAATCATCAGTTTCAAATCTATCAACAAATACATCAATAATCATTTCAGTTTTAGGCGGAATAACAAAATGGTCAGCAGATCTCACTCTTCTTAAGGTTTCAGGTTGTCCAATCTGGATGCAGGGAATCTTGGTTTTATTCAACAGTATAATTCCTTCAGTCAGTTTTATATCAGCGGGCCCTCCTTCACCTTTCATAAGAATATCTAAACCTAATAAGGCATCATCTTCTATCTCGGCAATAATTACCTCACTATCAAGAGTTAATTCGCCTAATTTAATGGTGAATACTCCTTTTCCCAATTCAGTCAAGGGTTGCCCTTTAGCACTAGCTAGTATATTGGACTTCTGTAAGGTTGGTCTCTTAGAAAGTGGAATTTTATGGAACATTTTTGCAGAAACCACAGTTCTGGCAGCTCCAGTATCAGCAGTGAAGGTCATTTTCATACCCTGTATGGCCCCTTCCACATATACTCTATCACTTTTAATAACTTGTCGTCCAACGACAAATTTTGGACTAGGAGTACTAGTATCTCTATTCACTATCTCTTCTGTAACTAAAATTTTTTGCTGAGGTCTATTGTCTCGAATCATGGACAAATTCTCAACCTCCTCTGTAACTGAATCTTTATGTTGAGGTCTATTGTCTCGAATCACGGACAAATTCTCAACCTCCTCTGTAACTGAATTGTTATGTTGAGGTCTATTGTCTCGAATCACGGACAAATTCTCAACCTCCTCTGACTCTGTACTAACTTCTACCAAATTTATATCCCTAGTGACGGGATCTGGAACTAAACTGCTGATTTCAATATTCTCAAGACCCAATTGTTGACCTTTTATTTCACCTGCTATTTGGGTCCCCCCTCGGTCATCTGAGTGGACCCTATCTAGTTTAAAGAATAACCTTGGGGTGCCCCTGGTACAAGGTTGGGCCCCTACTACTGCTTTCATTTTGTCGTCCACATTGCTGTTTCCCATTGCTCCTGAGATTTGTGTCTGGTTGCCTATTTGGGTTGCTGAAACATTTTCTAGCAAAATGGCCAGGTTGGCCACAGTAGAAACATAGCAAAGTATTCCTTTGACCACCATCCTGTCTCGAAGCAAGAGGCTTATTGGTATTAGGAATAGCATTTGGTCTTTGGAAGGTTTTGGTTGGGACCTCTTGTTTTGTTTGTCCCATCATTTTGTGGAACAAAGCTTGTAGGTCTTCCTCTTTTATCATAATAGTTTTACTTTGTTCACCAGAGCCACCTGTGACTACTGGATTAGACATTTCAGTCTCTCTGGTTTCAACTGGTTTCTTGCCATTTTGTTGGCCATGTATCAAGTCTTTTGGGGTATTCTTGATTTGCCTTACTGACTTTTTGGTCTCGTCAAGCTGGTTAGGATTCTTCATAGTCTCCATATAAGTTAAGATTTCATAAACTGCATCATCAATGGTAGCAGGATCTCTGTGGAGTTCTAGATGCACTCTAGCCTTATAATCATTTAAGTCTAGTAAAAATCTCTGTAACAGGTCCTCCTGTCTGGTTCTTGCATCCCGGTCTTTATATGCTTTATAATAGAGCCTCTTTATCTCTGCCGCAAATTTCTCAACACTCTCTCCTGTCAGTTGCTTTCTCCTACTAAATTGGAGTTTATATGTTCTAGTGGTCTCTATAACCCCAAATCTATTATTCAACTCTTTAATAACTTTCCGGTAGCTGCCCAATGTTTTCTTGGACAGTTGATCAAAGGTGAAGTCGCCTGCCTCACCGTGTAGTCTAGGTAACAATTCTTGCAATTTGTCATGTTTGTTCCCGCCCCTGAGGTCTGCGACTGCTTCAAATCTGTTATGCCACACCTCCCATTTCTCTTGTCCTCTGTAGGGTGGCAGTTTCATGCTATGATGATGATCCGCACTGCGTTGGGATCGTGAGTGTGTCACCTGACTGGTGGCTACACTGTCAATGTCTGACTCATCAGAGCTTTCGTCTGGGTGTTCTGAGTCACTTGACTCACTTTCTGAGGAGAGGGACTTTCTTTGTATCCGACCCAATCTTCTATTTCTCAATTTTGGTTGTCTTATGGGTTTAGAACCCACTGTGGAAAAATTTCCTGGAACAGCAGCTTGGATGGCTAAGACAACTTGAGTTATCATATCTTGCATGGCTCCCTTGAGCATTCCATAAATACCTGTTGAATCCCCCTTAGATCCAGCATTGGAATCCCCCTTAGATTCACCATTGAGCTCAAGTGTAGGGAGAGCTTTCCCTTTGGGTTGATTAGCTTGACTTTTCTTTCTGAGTCGCAAGCTTCTCCTTGGACCATTACTTAATGGTGGTATAGTATTGATACCACTGATACTGGGTGCATCGTCAGGTAGTATTGACCTTAATACCACTGTTTCATCTGGGAGTTCATTGTCTGACACCTCAGTCAGGACAATGTCTTCATTCTCAGTGCTGTCATGTTGATCAAGAAGGTCAACATCACTTTCTTCACTTAGTTCTACCTTATTTGTACCCACACCTCCCTTAGGTGGGGCATAAGTTTTTGTTTTAACCATGCCTAGGCTATTAAACAATTCTCAATGGTACGTATCACTGGACCCAGTAGATATAAAATCTTAATGTGGATCCCGCCGAGGATGCCAAAATTATGTAGCGCTCCAGGGGTAGAACTGCTAACCTCTGAACTATAGGAGTGTTCTAATTCTCCCAACTACCTTCTACCAAAATATCTCCGTCTAGGCAAAGTAAACCCTTAGATCAACAAATTACTATTAATTATTACCACGGTAACGACAAATCAGCCAAGTGATGACAATGACAATGTATTTAGCCTATGAAGACTAAATTTCCAGGTTGCAGGCTTTAATGATCATGAAGAGTGAATAAGTTTCCATATTTTATTAGTTCAATTCAATATAAGATCAATTTATAAGATCAAAATGTTCAAAATTTACAATATATGGAAACTTTGAATAACAAATGTTAAAAACTATTAACAATAACATAAAGTGTTTAATCTCTACCTTAGAGATTAATTACTTCAACTTTTAGAAGAATTATCCCCCTTTTATTAACAGTAATATTTGAATCAATCTCTAAACTATAACTAATGAAAGGAATTATCTCCCTTTTATTAACAGTAATATTTGAATCAATCTCTGAACTATAACTAATGAAAGGAATTATCTCCCTTTTATTAACAGTAATATTTGAATCAATCTCTGAACTATAACTAATGAAAGGAATTATCTCCCTTAGATTAATAGATTAATCTCTTTCCTAGAGACTATTCAAAAATATACAAATGTACACATATACTAGAAAATGTTTCTGTCCTTAGAACAAGTCACTTCAACAATGTAGACACATTATATAATTACCAACACTATTTGAGTTGCTAACATTTATTTGTGCAAATGTTACTATTAGTATTAATTAATGTTATCACTTTTACTTCAGTAGATAATTTCAATACAATTTTATGATATTCTCAACCTTTGGAATATCAGTTTAGTGTATTCCAAACCTTATGAAATACTGAATATTATAATTTAGTGTATTCCAACCCTTATGAAATACTTAGTATTATTCTAGTTTAATGTATTCCAAACCTTATGAAATACTTAGTATTATTCTAGTTTAGTGTATTCCAAACCTTATGAAATACTGAATATTATTATTTTAGTGTATTCCAACCCTTATGAAATACTTAGTATTATTATAATTTAATGTATTCCAAACCTTATGAAATACTGATTATTATTATAGTTTAATGTATTCCAAACCTTATGAAATACTTAGTATTATTCTAGTTTAATGTATTCCAAACCTCATGAAATACTGAGTATTATTATAGTTTAATGTATTCCAAACCTTATGATATACTGAATATTATAATTTAGTGTATTCCAATCCAACCCTTATGAAATACTTAGTATTATTATAATTTAATGTATTCCAAACCTTATGAAATACTGAGTATTATTATAGTTTAATGTATTCCAAACCTTATGAAATACTGAATATTATTATTTTAGTGTATTCCAAACCTTATGAAATACTTAGTATTATTATAATTTAATGTATTCCAAACCTTATGAAATACTTAGTATTATTATATTCCAACCTAAGGAATATCTGTTTATTATATCCCAACCTTTTGGAATACTCCACCGTCAAAAGTTGATTAAAGTATTTATAAGAATTTTAATCCCTATAATTAATTACTAAAAATTAATTATACAATTTAGAGTTATACTAAGTTTTATTAATTAATATATTTCAAGTTAATTTAAAACCTTGAACTTGTTAAACAACTAGTAAATCCTGTTAACATTTTAATTAACTATTTCTTTTACTTCCAACAAGAGCATTATTTAATCAATAATAGTTTATCTTTAAATAAACATCAATGCAAATTTTACAAGCAAGTTATGTAAAAACAAAAATATTAAGATAAATTATACTTTTACAATTTTGGTTTAGTATTGTCTAAATAAAAATTATCATACAGCTTTTATAGCAACTCAACAAAATATCTTGGAGACCAGCCCCACAGTTCTGTCAAAATAATTCTATGTTTCCAAACTAAACTTTTACTATTTATAGTTACTTTTACTTTCCATATCTGTGATAAAAATGTATTTTAAAAAAAAATAAAATATTATGCCAAAAGTGTGAAAAATATATATTTTAGCCAGAGACTCAAAAATACTGACCGTTCCAGTCAAAACCAAAAGCAGAACTCCTGATGCTGGCGTCAAATGACGTCACATCGAACGTGAAAATATTCCACCAACGGTGGGGAAAATCCCACCGATGGTGGGAAATCACCAAAGGTGCACGCACACTATCAAAAATACTTAATACAATTTTAAAACTCCAATAACTAATAACATATTTCTTATTCTATAAAAGTAACTCCTCAAAGCTAAAGAAAGAATTTTTCTACTACAACTAAATCATCGCAAGTTAAAATTTGTACTTGGCGCCACACCGGAAGTGAACAATCGTAAGCAACAAGTGGTTGATGAATGAGACTGACAGCGGGCTCATAATATGGCCAAATTCTCCCGTAAAAACACATGACAACTACTATAAAATGCATGAATGGATTACTACTGATCTGAGGAGTTACAATATGTCCATGGTTACGATGTACATAAACTTAAAACGATGTTTATTGACAAAATCAGCAACGTAAATACACTTCCAAGTTAAAACATGGCGACTGCGCCTGAGCTGAAATTGACATAATTCTGTGTATTCAGTGCCAGTTTTACTAGACTACAGGTACTTTACAAATGAAAATAACACATAACCCGTATAATGATATATAAAGGACGCACCAGGTATATAATTAATGCATACAATATATATATAGAGCGATTCAGTTCATTTCAACAATAATAGCTATGCAATGCAATCTTCAGTTCCCACACTTTCATGTTTAGCAGACAGCAATTTGAACATGTGCTTACAAAAATGATTCCAAAGAAATTGTGAAACTATGATAACATTAACAATTCCAGAAGTTGGATAGTTTGCATTTCCATTACTTTAATAAAATGTGAAACAGTCAATTTATTCTTATTTTCTCTGAACACACTACCCAATAAAAACGCATTGCTGTCCGACAGGTAAAAAATGATATATTCAAGGATTGATTAATTATGTCATATTTTGTACAAATAGTACAAACAGCTATATTTCCTCATACACAACCATGCATATGCAAACATGACAAATGGTATTTGTCTTAATATTCATCACAATACTCCTATAAATTACACCCCCCCCCCCTCCTCCCCCCTGGTTCTCACAATATATATAGTGGTAAAACATTTTAGTGAAAGTCTTCGATCATTTATGAAAAGCCATTTTCTCTTTTTCCGACTAGAAAATCTGACAAAAGGCGATAAATAATGATCATATTGCCTTTTAATTCTATATTCTAAAATGAAATAAATCTAATATTTTCAAATACAGGATAGACATTGATTTTGGTCCTCCCTCCAGAAACTAAAGACGATATTAGGACCTAAGCCCATATAGTGATGACTTATTTTGATCAGCTGACGGAAAGTTTCATCGGGAACTACGGAATATAGAAATAGGACCATGATTCTACGCAGCACTATGCATTGTACAACCCTCCAAATCTTTCTGAACATTCCACTCAACATTGTAAGAGTTAGATTATTTAGCTGACAACCTTTTGTATTTTATTCTTCACCCATCAGAATCGAACCCAACCGATGGGAACACAGCAGCGAATCGCTCAGGATAATGAAGAATCATGAATCTCCTCCGACCAATTCCGCTGTATAAAATAGATCTTCATAAACGAAATGATACATTCACGTAAGGTTAATTTGTATATCAAATTGCACGTCACGAATCTCATAATTACACGTATTAAGCGTATATAGTTATTTCCTATTTATAGAATCTTTTACAAATTCGTAAATTTACTCTTTGATCATTTATTCTACAGAAACTCAAACAAATACTACAATACACGTGTTTACCTAACAAACTATACAAAATTGTATTGATGTCTTGCATGAGAACAAATGAGATAGCTAGAATCGCCAAGTGTCTGCTGTTCTATCTTGTTCATATATTAATAAATAGAATGTGTTCAAAACAAACCTACACTTAAAAGACGTGGTGTAAATGCAAGTTTCGCATTGTGACTCGCTAAATGCTGAAAAGGGCCAAGGCGAAACCGTAAATCGAAGGTAGGTTTGTAGGTTTATAGTGTTTAATGTCACTTTCAACGATATTTCAGTTATATCGCGTCTGTCAGTTTTATTGATGGAGGAAACTGGAATACCCGGAAAAAAACCACCGTAAATGTATTGGGTACCACGAATCACACAAACAGCGGGGTTATATCAGGTGTTTTGGGTAAGCAGCTCCACTAGTATCACCCGTAGTGTTACTCTTATTACAAACCTAGTTATCAATCATGGATGAGGACAGGACGAAATTGTAATTACGACAAACGGAACACAGATTTTCGTCAATACTCTATTTGCATAAAGTATTTCTGTAAACCTGTTATTGTCGTGAATATGACTGAAATTCTGCTTACGTCACATTATATAAATCTCCATATAGTGGATTATTTTGGAAAATGCAATATATTGCGAATTGGAAAGAATATGAAAGTATGAAAATATGTTTCATTTTATGTGTTTACACTTATGAATGAACTTAGGCTTCAGTTTATTTTTTAGTTCTGAGATTACAGGATGCATCTGCAGAACACAAAACATAGCATTGTAGGTTACTAGCGAGTCGTATAATTTATTAACAATTGGAATATCATAAACATGCTGAGATATAATATGATACATTTAGCCTTGTAAGTAACAATGCCCTAGCGAGCGTATAATTTACTAAAAAGTGGAAAATTATAAAGAATACACTGAGATATAATATGATACATTAACCTTGTAAATAGCAATGCCCTTTATCCCACTGTTTTCCTTATCCGCAATTCTTTAAACAATATACATGTAGGGAGATAATGATACTCTTTGTCTAACACCCACTTATAGTATGAAATAGTAAATATAATCTAGTATGAATGAAGGCAGTGTAATTGGCGGTGTAATATTTTCATCCACGTATTGACCTATGTAACAATAGAAAAATAAAAAATTCAATATATTATGGTATCACATAACAACAACCTCTATTATATAAAGTTGTATAATATTTTCAAAGATCAACGAATATACTATATGATATTCATGACTGAGTATATAATATCAAAAGTGTATCAACAATATTTACCATTATTTTAATCCAGTCAAAACATATTGTTATTCATCAAATTGGAATCAAGGAAGTTGTATGTGACATTAAGAGGTCTAATTGGTATCCATTATATAATACATACGTAAATATATAATTTAGTGCGTACTACGCGTTTCTGGAATGAATTACGTTCAATAACTTAAGACAAGACTTTGTTCAAATTCACCATCAATATATTAGCAGCTGTGTCATTGACGCATGATACGTCAGAATAAAGTCCAATAACTTTGGGAGCAAGAAAACAAAGGGTCTAAGCTGAATAGACAAACTAGGCTATGGCTACATATCGTGGAGGGACTGATCCTTCGTTTTATTACAATTACATTATTTGTCATGTTTTTGAATACATTTTCAAGTATTGATGTTTAAAGTTACAGTCAATATATCAACAGCTGTGTTAGATGTCCATGATTTGTCAGAATAAAGTCCCATGGCTCTCAAACAACAAAAGAGGAATACGTCAAAATGTATATATACCATCAAAACAACATTTTGGATAATCTTGTATAATGTAAAGAAATTATATTTAGGAAAAGTTGTGTAGTCAGGCAACTTGTTTTGTTTTCGTTGGATAAAGTGTCATAACTATGGAATGACAAGAGTAAAAATCATCAAAAGGTATACAGACGTCCAGATTATCATTCCCAATAATCGTGTGAAGGTTTTTTGTGGGATTCGTGTTCCGCGATCTTTTGTGTTTTGTGTAGTGTTTTGTAGATCATTGTTTGTTCTTTTGTCCTTTTTATTTTGGCCGTTGTATTGCCTGTAGGCTTCGATTGACGGCATCTGATTGCCCATTTGATACCTTCAAACAAACTTTTCTTTCGCATGTGGCACCCGTTTGCATTAATAATTGTGTTTATATGATTTTAATCAAAGTCAATATTACAAAGTCTTGTATTTACACTAACATCCCACATTTCAATTCTTTGCTATCAATAAAATGGAGAAAAAAAAACCACACACACTAAGAATACATTATCAGGAGAATCACATCCGAAATGCAACTTAAAACTACAGGCTTAACTGTGACGTTGAGATGTTTTTTGAAAGATAATAATTGTAATTGAAATAGAAAGTAAGTTGTTTTTACCTTTGTAAATATGACGTAGAAAAGTATCCAATGACTAAAGTCAAAGGGAAAGACATATAAATTAATAGAAATGTAGATATCGAATAAAATCGTAGATATCAAATTTAATGCCCATGACGAGTTTCTGGAATAACCGTCATCAATTACACTCAAAGCCAAAATATTTGAAAGTCTTAGAAAGCATGAAAACCAAAATGGATAAAAAAAATTAAAAAAAGAAAAAGCCAAAATCTGCTGAAGTAGAGATTTAATGATAATTACATTATTTAGGAACAGTAAACTCACATAAATATATATATATATATCTTATAAACCATGCGAGTGCCGAAACACTGACTACTGGGCGGAAGATACCCTCAAGGACTAATAGTCAACCAGCAGAGGTATCAACCAAATGATAGTAAATAATATATGTAGATAACTAATTTAATGTGCATGACACGTTACTGGAATAATCTTCATCAGGTATGTTCATTGTCCAAAGATTTGAAAGCTAATTAATGTATGTCTCTGGGAGCAAGAATACATTTGTCATTACTGTTGACTATAATCCTTTCACAGGTCGATTAATGACAAAAAAAAAAAAATTCTTAAAATTCAGTACAAGGAACAATAAGGTAATCGTGAAATAAAACATGTTTTGTTCTACTAAAATCAGTTGTCTGGTTAGTTTATTTAAATTAATAAATATCACTAGTGACAAGAAACAAAAGTAGTCCATTTAGAAACAAAGTTCCTTTCATTTCGTTATATTTTGAAAAATATTAAATGGTATGACATTATTAAATTTTGTATTTGAATGTCAATATATAAGGATAAGTTTGATTTCATGTTTGATTGGATATACAGTGTAGTTGTATTTTATTACATGTATTGAGTGCTTGATGCATGACCTATAAATTCTTAATTTCTGGAGATATCAGTGCTATTTATATAGCAGGGATTGTCCTGGTATTTCATCGCAATACCTTAAACATTTATGATATTGTCACAGAAAGTAGAGTAATCATGTAGGTTTAATAAAAATAAATATATTGGAAAGGTTAAACTTTTGACATCAGACAAAATAACCTAAGTAGGCTGGAAAATCTTAAAGAAATAAATTAGTGTTTCCATCTTAATGTATACAAACCCGTAACCTTCAAATGTTAGTAGTTCTTGTCTATGCTTTGGTGATATTACAAGTCAAAGTTGGTCTCCTTGTGGCTGTGTGAATTTTTAAACCTCTCCGTTTAACGTCATCATTTTATTAAATTGACAATTAAATAATTCTGACTTCCATAACCATTACAAGCGGCTCATCCAAATTTTTGAATTTAGACATATCCCTTTTTCAATGTAACATTAAGACAAGCATTCACAACAAAGAGTCGATTTTTTCATTCCATATCATCAATTTTCCTTTTTGGATGGTGACGTTCCTTTGGCCCCATATATAGCGGTTACATTTCTCAGTTAGTTCGCTTTGCACGTAATAATGTGTCTGACTTCAATGTAAGTAAACTATTGCACCATGGAAACCGCTTACATAAATTATTGAAACATTTCACAAAATTGTATTACAGGTATAAAGATCTTGTATATATGTACAATTCGACATGCAGAGATCTGACTAAAAAGGGTATTTCCCATCCGTGTTTGTATGGCGACGTATATAACAAACCTAAAAAGTGCAAATCGGACACATCAAACTTGCAAATTCCGTGAAAAATCTTATTCGTATAGGCAATGACTTAGCATCCATAGTTCAATCTTTGAGACAGGTTTACTTTGGTAAATATATAGATAATCTGCTAGTACAACCAGTAGGTTCAATTAGCAGTTAAGTTGGTACATTTATATTTCATTCCGTATTATATAACTATTTGATTCCAACAGTTTGATGACGTATTCATTCTGGTCTCTTACGAAGAGTGTTAATTTCTTTGGATGTTCATTACTAATTGATATCAAATCTGTCACCTATAATGTTTGTCTAAAGAGTAATGGTCTTTAACCACCATATGTTGGTGTCTGTCCCAAGTCAGGAATTAGGTTTCCAACCTCACAAGTCGTGGCCATTGTGTGTTCAGTGAGTTCAGTTAGGATGAGAGGGGATTGTTCGTTTTGTTGATATTGGTGGAATTGGTAACCATCATTTGTTTAAACTTTCTTTTCAAAAGCCAAATTTATTATAAAGGACAATACTCTTATTAGCAGTGACTCTTTTAGGCATTTGCCTTTTTCAGAATAAATTTTGATTTTGATTGTATGTTACTTAGTATCCAGAAGTAAATATTTCAGGCATATTCAGGCGAGAATAAGTTATGGTTAACAATACATTTTTACGTAAAAACAAATGAGAGAGGGATGTGATAGCCTTACAACGGCTTTGGCCTGCCATTTGAAAAGGATGGGAAATCTGAGTATGGTCTATATAGCCGCTTCAATGTGTCAAATTTTTTTCTCGAAATCTACAAAAGAGGCCATTAACGTGGGGGAGAGTGTCAATCCCCAACAAACAACCATGATCCACAGCCAGGCATTCTGTATTATAACCGAACAATCTCCAGTTCTAGAAGGGTTTATGAAATAGAGGGTGGCTTTTCTTTCCTGTTTATAATTTATGGCCCATTTTATGATGTTTTTTGTCTCAAATAATCGTATCCATGTTATTTCGGAAAAATGTTTATATCAAGATTAAATATCTGACATTTCCAGACTTTAGTCTTATTCTTCAAGGTTGTTAGATCATCATGTGGGATGGGTGGTATCCCACCACGAAGAAAACGTCCATATATTAAATCCAATACATTAAGATATTCTCATATGGAATGGGGTGGGTTTCTCATTAGGTGTAAAATATTATCAGAAAAGTTTGAATATAGTAAAGAGGTAATCCGAAGTCGTAAATCCGACAAAAGGTCAAAGCAAGATAAATAAAACACTACAGAGAAAACGCATGATTGGGCAACATGAACCCCATTTAAAAGCGGGTGTGTACTCAGGTTCTCGGAGGGTGGGGTACGAATGGGTTGTCCCTTCTCCACCAGTTGTACCCGGTTTTATCTTCTTAGCAATGGAAATCGCCATATTTATCATTTATAACAACAAACATTTCTGTTTATTTAATTAACAATATTCCTTCATGTGAAATCCCATATTATTAATTTTATCAGAAAATTCCTCTAATTTCCGTGTCAATGCCATATAGAGTCATTTACGTGTAATTTATATTTCTGAACGACATGTTTGAAAATAATATTTCACAGATGACGCAAAAAAAAATATGTTTACGTTAAAATGGAGCTGTTAACATTCGTACATTTCTTTATTTCAGTATTATTGTACAAATCAAGATAGTACAAATTTAAATTTACAATTACTTTCAGTATATCTTAATTTAACAATTATAAAATTTTGACCTCGACATCCCTTCCAAAAAACATTAGATAATTTTCGTAGCATTGACAGAAACAATTTCCAATACGACCAAGACGGATTTATAATCTACCTGGGATGAGAACCAAGACGAACAGATAGCATATGACAAGATGATCTTGAAAAACTCAAAGTACGAACAATGCAAAGTTACTCTAAGCCAGTTTTATTTTCTGAAAGCATGCACTTCAAGATAAAGTATTTATATTTAAGGGTTCCCAACCCAGTACTATTTAGACCATGTTACATACCGTAATAAAATTGAATTTAAATTTGGACGAACAAGGAAAAACACAGAGCTAAATCTGCAATGGTATAAACAAACACTACTATTGACAGAAACTGCTTTCCAATATGATTAAGATGACATACATATCTACATGACATGAGAACCAAATCGGGCACAAGTCGACCACATGACATGATGCTCTTGGAAAACGAAAATATGGATATTAAACAAATGCTTAACTCAAATACAGACCATGCTAGCTTACACTGAACCAGTTTCCATGAAAGCATGAGCTTCAATATATAGTATTTATATTTAAGAGTGCCCAATCCACTATTATTTAGACCATGTTGCATACCGTAATAAAATTGAATTTAAATATGGACGAACAAGGGAAAATAGTCTTTGAAACAGAGTTAAATCTGCAATGGAATAAACAAACACTACTCGACAACTATAGTTCACTCTTTAAGACATGTTTACTTTGCTAAAATATAGATAATCTAGGACATCCAATTAGCAATTAAATTAGTACATTTATATTTCATTCCGAATTATATTACTATTTGATTCCAACAGTTTGATGACGTATTCATTCTGTTCTCTTACGAAGACCGTTAATTTCTTTGGATGTTCATTACTAATTGATATTAAATCTGTCAGGATTCTCCCTAAATATCTGATATTTCTAGCTTGTAGTCTTATTCGTAAAGGTTATTAGAGCATTATGTTAGGCGGGGCGGTACCCCACCACGATGAAAGTTTCCATGGATGAAACACAATATATGTTACAATATTCTAATGAGGTGTAAAATGTGATCAGACAAGTTTGAATATACCAAAGATATAATCAGAAGTCCTAAATCCGGCAAAAGGTCGAAAAATGATATATAAAACAATACACAGAAAACTGTACATTGGGAGATATGAGTCCCAATAAAAAGCGGTGGTGAACTCAGAGAACTCAGATACTCGGAGGAGCAAGTAGTTCCTTGTCCACTAGTTACATCCTCCTTCTTACTCTTATTACAAACCCTTGTTTATTTTCCACATTATAAATCATTATGTTTATCATTTATAACAACAAACATTTCTGTTTATTTAATTAACAATATTCCTTCATGTGAAACCCCATATTATTAATTTATTTCTTTCAGAAGTTTATCAAAAAATTCCTCTAATTTCCGAGTCAATTCCATAGTCATTTCCATTTTTACTAAGCGTGTACATATGTTCTACTTTGCAAACTTATATTTCTGAACGACATGTTTGAAAATAATATTTCACAGATGACGCAAACAAATATGTTTACGTTAAAATGGAGCCGTTCACATACGTACATTTCTTTGTTTCAGTATTATTGTACAAATCAAGATATTACAATTTACAATTACTTTCAGTATATCTTAATTTAACAATTATAAAATTTTGTCCTCGACACCCATTTCTAAAAACAACAGATCATTTTCTTAACATTAACAGAAACAACTTTCCAATACGATTAAGACGACTTTGAAATATACCTGTCATGAGAACCAAGACGAACAGATGCCATATGACAGGATACTCTTGGAAAACGAAAATATGGATATTAAATAAATGCTTAACTCAAGTACAGACCATGCTAGCTTACACTGAACCAGTTTCCATGAAAGCATGAGCTTCAATATAAAGTATTTATATCTAAGGGTTCGCAATCCGCTATTATTTAGACCATGTTACATACCGTAATAAAATTGAATTTAAATTTCCACGAACAAGGGAAAATAGTCTTTGAAACAGAGTTAATTCTGCAAGGGAATAAACAAACACTACTCGACAACTATAGTTCACTCTTTAAGACAAGTTTACTTCACTAAAATATAGATAATCTAGGACGTCCAATTAGCAATGAAATTAGTACATTATTAACAATATTCCTTCATGTGACACCCCATATTATTAATTTATTTCTTTCAGAAATTTATCAGTAAATTCCTCGAATTTCCGTGTCAATGCCATATAAAGTCATTTGTACGATGTTGCATCTATTTGACGACCTATGATTGGATAAAATCATTCCTAAATATAACGATAGAAGACAGAGCCATATATGGAAATCTAGAGAATAAGATTAATAAGCTTTACTGGCCAGTGGAAAATTCTATATGCCAGGTGACTGCAGCATTGCGTAATCTATTATTGCATAATTTGACCTTGACGCTGTCCGAAATAAAGAAATATTGTAATCGATAACTGAGACGACGTATGCCAAGTGTACTTCACCAGGCTCACTATATATATGTGTGTGTAATTTGATTTAGCATAATTAAACACAACTGCAAGAAAGATGATGATTTATATTTTCTTCTAAAATAACACAGTAAAAAAACTCTTCTTGAGACACAATAAAAAAGAAATAAATTAACGTTTCTAATAAACTACTTAAAAGAATGCTACACACCAATGCAGATGATAGATAAACGTGCAGTTACGAAACGATGCAGATGGAAAATTACAGAAGGTCACCGGGCGGTGATTAATTTTGTCTAGTAACCATTACGTCTTTAGCCTTAGAACTTCCAAGAAAATCCGTCAAACATAGTTCGTGGAAAGAACTTGGTTACTGTTTCAAGTTATAGATCAGCAACATCGTACAAAAATGTTCTAAGTTCCCGTGACCGACTATGATTATTTAGTATTTAGACGGTAAGTAAATAGTTGAAGTGTTCGCGCTAAAGCGCTCACCCTTCAACAATTTACTGACCGTCTAAATAATCATAGTCGAGCGCGAACCCTTCAACTATTTACTCACCGTCTAAATAATCAGTCGGTCACTAGGGAGCTTAGAACTTATATTACATTTTTACGATAAGGGTATTACATTCGACTTTGTAAACATATATTTCTGAACGATATGTTTGAAAATATTATTCCACGGATTTCGCAAAGCAAAATGTTTACGTTAAAATGTAGCTTTGATTGTATTGCTCCTAAATGTTTTTAAATTAATTGTCTTTCCACTCTTTCGGTTTTGAGTGTACCTGATGAAGGTTATCCATAAACGCATGGTGCGCACTAAATTTGATATCTACGTTTTCATTACACTAAACCAGTTTCTCTGAAAGCAAGAACTTCCATATAAAATATTTATATTTAAGAGTGCCCAACTCGTTTTTATTTAGACCATGCTACATACTGTAATGAATTTGGACGAACAATGAATAGTCTTTGAAACAAAGAGTTAAATCTGCAATGGAATAAGCAATAAATACTCGACAACTATAAATATAACACTGACACTTTCCTCATAAGAGTAGTGATGCTACAAATAGATGAAAGTATTATATGTTCAGGTATAATATTGTTGTGATCATTCATTAGAATACACCATACAATGTAAAACTATTCATAAAAATAAGTATTGCTTATTTTAAATGTATGGAAAATCGATATACAATCATTGTCATTTTTCAACGGATCTGGTGGTAATTTCACGTCAAATTATTGTTCAATCGTGAAATTTAGATTAAGAATTAAAACAAACTCCATCATTTAAAGTAAAGAAGAATATTAATAGTTTTCTCCCATACAGATGAATTCAATTTGTTGATACATTTGTATGCAATAGAAACATTAAATGCTTAAATTCTATGATACAGATTTATTTTTATAACATTAATACTGATGTATATGGCAGGCAATAAACTTATAATAAAACAAACACCGACAACAGTACTTCTTTATATTAATAATGCTATTAACCACGTGATCACAAGCAGCATTACAATTGCTTGCCGGCAATCTAGTAAAATATCTGAAATATTTCTATACAAAATACAGAAAATTAAAGAATACACAATATTGTGTTAACGTTCCTGTAGCAAAATATTCTGATATTACAGCTATTTTCATGACGAAATAACAATAAATTATTTAAAAAGGTAGCAAATGGTTGAACTTTTTGCTACGTGTTTGACTATTACAAATAAAAGGGGAGATAATGTATATGATCTTAAAAAGGTGGTATTACCACCAGTGAAGCAGGTACTGCTTACCCCTCCGGAGCACATGAGTTCACCCCGGTTTTAGTGGGGTTCCTCCTGCTCGATATTTAGTTTTCTGTGTAGTATGTGTAGATTCTTGTTTGACTTTTGTCCCTTAGATTAGATTAAACATATTTTATTGCTAAATATTATAACAATTGGATTGGACACAAATTATAACAATTTACAAGGGTCCTCTCCACATAATAAATAACTACAATAGTACATGCGTCAGCAATAGTAAAATACAATATACAACATTATAAATAAATTCTTTGAAAAATGAAAAAAACGAGACACAACAAAAAAAAACAAAATACGAAACAAAAAGCATGAAATTATATAATATAAGCATGTTTTACCATACTTGTATCTGAGATGAAATTGATTGATTGATTGATTAATTAATCAAATATATTATATTTGGGAGGGGGTGGGGGGTTGTGATCATAAATGGGTAAAACGTTTTGTTCGTTTGATGTAAAATTGTACAGATTTGAAAATTTGCAGATTCTGCATCTCGGTTAAGGTGTCATCGCCAAAAAGTAGGACTTCAATTTTAAGTTCAATAAGAAAAACTAGTCTTAATTTCAATTCTAAAAACAACATTCTAATATATAATGAATTGCATCTTCAAATGCACACCCACATATACAGCCTGGATCATTAGCCAAATGCACACGAAAAAGATCAGCATTCAAGCTACTGGATCTATGTCTCAGTCTAGTGTGAATTATATTTAATATTCTACATCCGGCAATGTAAAATTTGGGGGGTTTTATTGTATGATTTTTATTTGCTTGTTTGAATCTATTTAGAGTAGGTGCATTTCTTAATTGTGGACTTAATTTATTCCATGATTTAATAGTAGAAGGGAAAAGGGAGTTTGCAAATAATTGTAATCTAGTGAATGGATTTCTAAATTCGGTTTGGTTGCGCAAATTTAATTCATTTTCCGCTCGTATAAAAGGCAGTAAACAATCGTATAAATATAAAGGACTATCATTATTACGTATTTTGTAGAACAAGTTTAATTTTCTACTATGTCTACGAGAATGGAGGGGTTCCCACCCAGTTTCAAAATATAGGGATTCTATGCTTGCAAATTTTGGCAACCCAGTAACAATTCTAGCAGCTTCGTGTTGTATTTGTTCAATTTTATTTAAATCCAAAATAGTACAACCATCCCACAGTTCACACGCATACTCTAATAATGGCCTTATATAAGTAAAATATATTTTTTCGAGATTTTCCCTGTTAAGTTTAATTTTGAATTTACGTAGCATAGACAGTTGACCAGATGTGCTTTTTAATATATTTTGAATGTGACAATGCCATTTACAATTCGATGAAAACGTAACACCCAAATGTTTATGATTTACTACAAATTCAACATCCTCATTATTAAAAAGTATTTGAGGCTTAATATTTCCCTGATTTGTTGAGAATAGCATACATTTAGTTTTTTGGGGATTAAAATCCACTAACCATTTTGTTGACCAATTGTAAATTTTCGTTATATCTGAATTTAATCTTTGTCCAATTTCATTTATATTAGAAGATGAATACGATAGTGATGTATCATCAGCAAACAATCGCGAAAGACTTTGAATATCTTCAGTAATATCATTGATATATAATATGAATAGCAAAGGTCCTAACACTGATCCTTGTGGTACCCCACCTTTAATGTTCCCTACTTCTGAAAGACAATTTTGTAGAACAACTTTTTGATTTTTGTCACTCAAGTAATTTTCAAACCAATGCAACAAATTCCCGGAAATTCCATAAGCTTTTAATTTTTTAAGTAGGCCACGGTGCCAAACTTTATCAAAGGCTTTTGATATATCACAAAATACAGTACACATAACTTCACGATTTTCTAATGATAAACAAATATTGTGGTAAATTTCAATAAGTTGGTGCACGGTTGAGTGTCCGCGCATAAATCCGGACTGATATTTATAAATAAGAGAGTTGTCCAATAAGAAATTAAATATATATTTGAAAACAACACGTTCAAAAACTTTCCCAACACAACTAAGTAGACTAATAGGTCGATAATTTGATGGATCAGATTTTATACCTTTCTTAAAGAGTGCAATAACTATAGCCGACTTCCAAATTTTTGGAAATTTTCTAGTTTGTAGGGAATAATTAAATATTAACTGGAGGGGTTTACAAATTCTTATTTGGCCATTAAGGTGTCTGTCCTTCCTCAATTTACGGATTCCTATTCCCCTATGGTATGTTCAAAGTCTTTCATATGTACAGGCTACATGGGTTGCTACAATATATTCTGTGTTTTTGCAGATTCCAATGACAATCTGAGGTAACATTTTATATCATGTAGTCTGAATGGGATCCAATTTTATCTAGATTTGTTAGATAATTACACAAATGTCATTTTGTTTCTAGTATGTCACTGTTAATATTTTGACACACTGATACAATATTGAAAATAAGAGTAATAACAAAATTACCGAACTCCGAACAATCTAGCAAAGAGCATTTTAAGCGATTTCTGTGAATATCATATTATATGTAATGAGACAGTGATTTTATCTCTTCACGATCACAGTAAATGTCGAAATAGATCTAAATAGAAATGATCATTTTTAGATAGAATCTTTACATTCGTGTTAGCAATATGTGTTTTACACGTTTTTTTTTCATTGGATATGTCAATTCGTAGAATCTGTTTATGATGTTACGAACTTCGATTAGATTTTAGAATTGTTCTGACAATGTGGTATTTTTGTTTTTGTTTTTCTCTTTTATTACTTAACAATTGTTCCTTTTTCTTTGGTCAACTGTTATAGTATTAAACCCCCAGAAAAAATGTTGCCTTCTTTCATTTACACCTGGAAACAGTTAATTTCAATCACTATACTTAAATTACTAAATTAGTATATGGATGCATCAAGATAATGATACCCTCACACATGTCGGAAAATATATATGTTTATTACAATATTTGGGAAATATCCGAAAAAAATTGCTTATAATGGCAAGAAAAAGTGTTGAAATGACAATTCCTACACAAACAATGATTATAAGAACAATGTTCAAATGTAGCTTAGTGCTGTGGTTTCATATATCTTTGTGTGTATCAATTTTCGCGGATAACCAGACAATGAGATATTCGTTGGTATTTGAATTCGAGGTCGTGGTACTAACTAATACCCTCTATTGTTGTTTTTTGTCTTTCGTCGTACACTAAATTTCGTTGTTTAATGATATCAACGCAAACAACGAAAATTGGTATTCAACGAATAAAAATGAATTCACAATATTTAAGATTCAGATGTAGGCGTTTAACGTCATTTTCAATTATCAACTATATCGTGACTGTCAGTGGATGATGTAGATGAAAGTCCGAACAGATAAGACAACTGACCGGTGATGCACACAGCCTTGAGTATCTGACCGTACACCTTAACACTCCTGGTGGGTATCTGGGTGTGAACCCACGTCATTAGTGTTACGCTTCACTGATTCAAATAACCTCGTGGTGTATATAAAGGTGATAATCAATAGGATTGACCACGGACGCCGAATGGTGCCACCCCCTTTATTCCAGATGGGAAGATTATATACGACACTTTATAGCAACTGAAAAATTCAAATACGAAGATGGTATGTGATGTGATAATCTGTCCATTTAATTATTAAATTCAATGATCATTTTCATGTTGAGTTCGCTGTCATTACGTCGACTTGCCATGATTAAGAAAAGTTTGAAGATACCAAATGGGTAATGAGAAGCATGAATCGAAAGAACATCGAGCTTACATGGTCTCGATGGTTCATTTGAAGTTCGTGTTGTTCTACATAATTAGCAATATATATCATATAATTTACAGGGTCTCACTGTCGATGGTTTATTGAGGTTCATGTTGTCCTACATAGATCACAATAAAGACATGTGTCATGCTTGGAGCTTGCATGGTCTCAATATCGGTGGTTTATTGGTGTTCATGGTGTTCTAAATAATTAGCAATATATATCATTCATGGAATTTACATGGTCTCATAGTCGATGGTTTATTAAGGTTCATGTTGTCCTATATAGATCACAATAAAGACATGTGTCATGCTTGGAGCTTGCATGGTCTCAATATCGGTGGGTTATTGGTGTTCATGGTGTTCTAAATAATTAGCAATATATATCATTCATGGAATTTACATGGTCTCATAGTCGATGGTTTATTAAGGTTCATGTTGTCCTATATAGATCACAATAAAGACATGTGTCATGCTTGGAGCTTGCATGGTCTCAATATCGGTGCGTTATTGGTGTTCATGGCGTTCTAAATAATTAGCAATATATATCATTCATGGAATTTACATGGTCTCCATGTTGATAGTTTATTGAGGTTCATGTTGTTCTAAATAAGTAACAATAGGTTTCAGGCTTGAAACTTACATGGTCTGAATGTCGATAATTTATTGAGATTTGTGTTGTTCTAAGTAGATCGCAACAATGACAGGTGTAATGCTTGGAACTTATATGGTCTCAATGTCGGCGATCTATTGAGGTTTATGGTGTTCTAAATTATTATCAATAATGACAAGTGTCATACTTGAAGCTTACATGTTCTCAATGTCGGTTGGTTATTGATGTTCCTGTTGTGCTAAGTAATCAGCAACAATGACAGGTGTCATGCTTGGAGCTTACATGGTTTCTATGTCGGTGGATCATTGTATGTATCTATGCATGATAGGTGTTTCGTTTTCAAGTTATATTCATACCACGGTTTTCCGAGTAAAACGGTTAAGCTCGTAAAACCGTGGTATATATGATATTATTATACCTCACATAATAAAGAATTAATTATATTGGTTAAAAGATAATCACATGACAAAATAATCTGGATATTTTTGCTTCTAATCGCCGCCAACGGTGAATAACCTCAAGAATTACACACGTCCATTGAATAACCCTATTATTCAACGGTGAATAACCCTCGAAAATTACAACATCCAGTGAATAACCCTAATGGAATAATACTTTAACAATTCAAATATTAAACAGTATATTTCAACTGTTTGTTCGGTATAATAAAACAGTTACGGCCCTCTGAATCGGTGAATATCCAAAATTATTCACCTCTTCCGAGGGCCATAATTGTATATTGTAACATGAAGCCATGCAATATCACATCTAGGTCGTTGATTATTGCATGGCTCTCTGAGAGTAATAAAGCTACAGCCCAGATATAAAGTGTGAAATATCTCGTATCAGGCATGTATTATTTCATAGTTCCTAGCCGTTGCTTACATTCTGGTATATATAAACCATAAAAAGATCAAAGGAAAAGAATGCATTCGTGTTACCATTATGTTTATTTCTTACTATCACATATACAGGTATTTTGTATTTTACGTTTGCAGTATTGATTTTATTATAACACCTGGCAACTAACTCTTATCAATTAAGAAAATGTTGCAATTATTGATTTTTTAAATTGCAGTTATCTTAAATTTTACTCCGATAATTGTTATTATAAAACGACATGATACATACAAAATATATTACACGTTGATATCTCTACAACTGAAATGGATACTTTACGGATGTTTAAATGTCATATTTCTATCTAGTAAAAGTTATTGTACGTGTTTTCTTATTTTCTTTTACTTTAACGAATTTTTTTACAAAATCCAATAGAAAAATTGTTGAAAGAGGAAAAATCGACACCACTAATACAGGAAGGCATGATCACTCATTTTCTCGGTTTAATATAGGCACTTCAATAAAAAATGACGAGATTAAACTAGTATTATGGACACAAACCTCCCCTCTTACTGAAATGATGCGGTCATGCAAGTGCTGTCGGCATGTGAGTAAAGATGCAAATTCTCACATATAAAAGGGCGAACAGCGTTATTATCAAGAATAACCTTGTACAGTAGTGAATTAAATTATAACACCGTGACCTCTACATGCTACATAACATTATATTTATTTTCAATTTATATTTTTTTTATAAAAACAACAACAAAACAAGCAACCAAACACACAAACAAACACACACACTAGTATATGGCTTAACGTTGGTTATCAATATTTCCCTGTCAGATGATGTTCGTATCGTATAAAAGTAACATAGCGTGTGTCGCTAGTGCAGCAGGAACTTTTATCCCTTCCGGAAGACATGAGTTCACTCCCGGTTGTAAGTGGGGTTCGTGTTGCTGAATCTTTAGTTTTGTTTGTAGTGCTTTGTAGGTCATTGTTTTGTCTTTATTTTTATGTCGGCTATTGTATTGTTTGTCAATCGATTTACGGCTTCTGATTACCCCTTTGGTATCTTCAAACTTTTCTACATATCGGAAACAGTAAAATAACAAGACGTTTTATATATGTTCTTTTTTTTTCACCCAATCTTTACCTGAAATGCTGCAGTGTTGTTTCAATACTTGGCCAATTTGCTTTGTATGTATGACTAGCTGACGAATCCTGCGGCATAGTTCTCAATGTCAATCTGACACTTAGACAAGTGCAATAATTCCTTTAAATTAGACAACTTATCTCTAAACTTACAATCATACAAGTGGTATTTCAAAATTAGTATGAAATTTTGTAATAAGTAATTTTATAAATCTCTAATTTTTCTCGTTCGTCTGTGTAATGATGCCCGAAATGCCCCAAACTAAGGTCCAGCTTAGTCCTCCAGACGAATAAATGTAGATACAAGTTTACCATATTTGCCATTTGTATCGTTTAATCATCACGTCTTATAAGAGATTAATATCATAATTTCAGCAGACAGCCGACAGGCACGAGCTGGTGTTACGTAATATTTTAATCCGTTTGTGTAAATGCAAATATGTGAGCTACCAACAGACATACTTTTGTTCGGAAGTGATATTTATACCCTATCTTTAAAAAATTATTATTCACACACTTAAATAAAATGAAATATTCCAGTTCTTAGTATAACATTAATTCTTCTTACAATCATGTGTTCATATAATCTGGAACAACAATCTTCACAAACACGAAACAAGATACACTGGAAATGAATTAAGAAGACGAGACATTCTTATTATTTGAATATGAATATGGATTTCCTAATGAACATTGTATCACTTCCAAGGTTAATCAATAGAGATGCATAATGATAAGAAAAAAATTACTGATTTTACATGGTTTATCAGGACGTGTAACGGCGAATCTTCTATGGTGTATCACGACGTGCTATGACTGATTTTACATGGTTTATCAGGACGTGTAACGGCGAATCTTCTATGGTGTATCACGACGTGCTATGACTGATTTTACATGGTTTATCAGGACGTGTAACGGCGAATCTTCTATGGTGTATCACGACGTGCTATGACTGATTTTACATGGTTTATCAGGATGTGTTACGGTGGATTTTGTATCGCTTATCATGACGTGCTATGACTGATTTTATATGGTGATAAGGACGTGTTGTGATTTGGTGTACATGGTTTATCAGGACGTGCTATGACAGACTTTACACGTATTATCAGGACATGTTATAACTAATTTGCATGGTTTATCACGACGTGATATGACTGATTTTACATGGTTTATCACGACGTGTCATGACTGCTTTTACATGGTTTATCAGGCCGTGCTATGACTGATTTTATATGGTTTATCAGGATGTGTCATGACTGATTTTACATGGTCTATCAGGACGTGCTATGACTGATTTTATATGGTTTATCAGGACGTGTCATGACTGATTTTACATGGTTTAACAGGACGTGTCATGACTGATTTTATATGGTTTATCAGGACGTACTATGACTGATTTTACATGGTTTATCACGACGTGCTATGACCGATTTTATATGGTTTATCAGGACGTGCCATGACTGATTTTATATGGTTTATCAGGACGTGTTATGACTGATTTTACATGGTTTATCACGACGTGTCATGACTGATTTTACATGGTTTATCAGGCCGTGCTATGACTGATTTTATATGGTTTATCAGGATGTGTCATGACTGATTTTACATGGTCTATCAGGACGTGCTATGACTGATTTTATATGGTTTATCAGGACGTGTCATGACTGATTTTACATGGTTTAACAGGACGTGTCATGACTGATTTTATATGGTTTATCAGGACGTACTATGACTGATTTTACATGGTTTATCACGACGTGCTATGACCGATTTTATATGGTTTATCAGGACGTGCCATGACTGATTTTATATGGTTTATCAGGACGTGTTATGACTGATTTTACATGGTTTATCACGACGTGTCATGACTGATTTTACATGGTTTATCAGGCCGTGCTATGACTGATTTTATATGGTTTATCAGGATGTGTCATGACTGATTTTACATGGTCTATCAGGACGTGCTATGACTGATTTTATATGGTTTATCAGGACGTGTCATGACTGATTTTACATGGTTTAACAGGACGTGTCTTGACTGATTTTATATGGTTTATCAGGACGTACTATGACTGATTTTACATGGTTTATCACGACGTGCTATGACCGATTTTATATGGTTTATCAGGACGTGCCATGACTGATTTTATATGGTTTATCAGGACGTGTTATGACTGATTTTACATGGTTTATCACGACGTGTCATGACTAATTTTACATGGTTTATCAGGACGTGTCATGACTGATTTTACATGGTTTATCAGGACGTGTCATGACTGATTTTATATGGTTTATCAGGACGTGACATGACTGATTTTATATGGTTTAGCAGGACGTATCATGACTGATTTTATATGGTTTATCATGACGTGTTATGACTGATTTTACATGGTTTATCAGGACGTGCTATGACTGATTTTTACCTAGTTTATCAGGACGTGTCATGATTTATTTTTACATGGTTTATCAGGACGTGTTATTGCTTGACACGTGTCAATCATTGATGTTCTTACCCTGAGTATCATTTCATGAATTAGAAGAATCATGTACGTCATTTTATAACAGACCACTGATAATATGAGTTCTCTGTGAACTTGGGGAAACTATTTATTGCTTACTTTCCTTTATATAAGCAAATTTTGTCTCTTTTTTTTTTTTTGCGATTTCAAAAGTGGAGTGCTTGAATCGTCACCCGTTTGCAAAAATCACTTTAAGCAATTCCGAAAAGTTCAATACCATATTAAGCGGGCTACTGAATTTGCATAAAGTACGGCGAACTTGGATGGAAATTATTTTCTGTCGTAAATTTCAATTGGAGTATTTATGGTCGCCATGGAAACTTTGGTGAAATGATCTATAAATAGTCAAAATCTGATTCTGCATGTAATAACGGTAACTGAATATGCAAATGAGTAATATTTTGGCCATTTCCTTGAATATTATCGGGAGTCTGTCTAAAAGTTAAAAGACGATCGATTATGTACATAAAATGGGACAGTTCGCTAGGTACTTCCTGGTTTTCGTGTTTGCATTGTGCGTGTGTAGATCGGAAACAATTTAGTATTAGACCACTTGGGGAATTGTAAAACACGCCCTCTTTTAAACTACGGAACTAGAATATACATGAAAGAATAGCACTGAGAGGCTCTTTACAAGTATATTTGTTTATGTGAATCGGAAATCCGTGATGGCTGTCGCAACATGATATAGTTAAATATAGGATCATGGGAAATATTTGAAATCTTCCCATAAATTAGTGATATAATTGTTCTCAATTTTTTTAGTTTTGTACAAATATTGTATTTTCTTTTATTGAAAGTCAATTTGAAATGGTCACCACAATCATTATATAATTTATAACTAAATACATCTCTACACAAATACATGTACACAAAGTATGGAATGATATCAAATTGCATTGCATAGAAAAGAACACTATTTAAGTCAATCTGTGAAAGGATGTATAAACAATATAATATATGATTTAAAATAACAAGGCAATGTCGTAACGACAGCATGCCCGACCGTAGATATTGAAAAGTTAAACTGAACAGTTTTAATAGTACAGCTGGCATTTAGTTAACAGTTTATTTACACTATTACACTGTCTGTGAGCAAGATTATCCGTCCCAAAAACTATATCACAATTACCCCAAATTTTCGACAAATGTCTACTATGTCCAAAGGATAATATGCCCGGCCAAATAATACGGTCGACAACACAACATGACCAATCATTGTATCATATATGATAGCTATTGGACCAACAAACTCAGATGAGTTGTGTTCACAAAGTATAAATGCATGAAAACGTTTAAGGTTCCATATCTCCTACAAAAATTGTTGAATCTCAATGGTGGGATAATATAATCAACAACACATCATGGCCAGTCATCCTACCAAATATGAATGATATCGGACCAACAACCTCAGAGAAGTTGCATTTACAAAGTGAAGCGGGTCGGACGAACAGACGAACGCACGGACAACCGAAAAAAAACTATATGCCACCATACTATCGTATGCGGGGGAATAAAAACGAAAACTTACGTGAATGGTCAGAATACATTGTGTCCTGTTTTAGTAAATGATATTAGATAATACAGTCATGATATCCTGTTTCGATAAGAAGTTTAATATCGTTAACAGTTTTATATTGTATGCAAATGTAAACTTCATGGAAAAGGGAACGGTACAGAAAAAAAGTTCAATCTATGCTCCAGTCACATATTAGATAAGACACACTTATCAAACTATCGTGAAATATAATCATCAAGTAATCTCAGTTCATACATCCAAAGACCAATAAAACATGGAAGCCAATGTAAAATGACCGCACATTCTCATAAATAAATTATCCAAAATGAACCATGATATTTGATACGAACTTAACTCGTTAATGTAATGAGTGGGAAATAACATGGATAATAAAATTAAATACATATATATTTATTATAGATAATTTATTATTACTAATGTTTGGCCTAATGGGCAAGACGGACGCTACCTGAACTAACCGACGTTATATATAGGCAAACTCAGCTTTAATATCCGAGCATTGCGGAACAGTGTGTGACTGTAAAGACGGGCTTAAAACGTGTGCTCACATATCAATCCAAACTCTGTCATGTAAAATCAAGAGTAAAGACCAATTATGAAGCCGTATACTATCGACAAACACATCTCATGAATGTGCTCTCAGATATTAAAAACTGAAACCTCACCTGAGCTAGATATATGTTCTCAGCTATTATATGGGTATATCATGTGACTGGAAGTCATGCATGAGACTGAAGAGCCAACCTGCATAGGCAACTCAAAGGGTTAGAAATAGAATTGAAACGAATAATTTGGAGACAATAGTAATATGCAAAATATATTACAAATAGCATATTACAAATGCCCAAACGAAATGAGTAGCATATCTGTCTTGCCCATGACTACGAATGGAGTGCCCCCAAATTATTCCATGGTGTCAAGGTGACTAAATCCTAAGCTGGTGTCCAGATGAATTAAATTAATTTGACTGATCTTTTAACTTTAAGGTCTATAAGAAAACCTTAGCATAATAGGAATACCAATGAAAATATATACAAAAGTGCAAAATAGTGTAAATCAACCGCATAGTCAGTGGCACATCATCTTTTGTGCATAAATTATATCGCGATTGGACATTCTAATGTATCTCATCAAGCAGTTTGACTTCCATCTTCCTAATGTTTGTATCATATGGTCTTGGATACCGTTGGAAGCACATGTTGTTGCTGCCCCTATGCGGAACGAATGTCAACTGTAATCACTATGCACAAAATCTAAGTACGAAAGGAGTGTCTTAAGTTTACTCATGAAATACTTCCTGAACAGAGCAATGTTATGTTCTTCAACAAATAAGGGGTCCTTCTCTGTAGCGTTGGAGGACTTGCGATTCATAATCAATTTCCTTAAAAGTTTGTAAGGGCATAAATCGCTATCAGTCTTAAGCAATTTAATATATACTCCTTGTCTATATACATCTGTTTTTGAAGTTTTAAGAAACAGTTTAACACAGTCATGGGATGCAAAATCAATATCTCCAATACAAAGATGGATATTGCTATCGAAATTGGTCTTGCAAGTAAATTCTCTGCATCTCAGAAACCCAAAGAATGCTACCACGCATGCAGTTTGTAAAACTAGATATGTGACATCATTGAAAATGCCGTTCTTTAAGTAATTAAACATCTTAGCTAATAATACATATGTTATAGGCAATTTCTTTCCAGCTGATTTAAGGTCAGAATTTTTAACAGATTGTAAAACATTGTGTAGCCGTAACAATTGATTTCTGTATTGATCCACCAGTGGATTTCTGTTAGCATATGTTATTCCAAAATGACGGACACCTGCCAAGTAAAGTTTAATAGTCGAAAATTTAAGTCCTATTAACGATTGACAGTATGTTGTGAAATTGATTAACACATCTTCTGTTAACGCAGAAATCACAGTTCTAATATTATCTCCTGATATATTTGAATACTTGTATTCTCCAAATGATCCAGAATAAGATTGCTGAAATCGAATGACACACTTAAATCCAGAAATATATGTACTTTTAGTACTAGAATTAATACATCCAAAAACAAATCATCAACTACGTTATTTAATTCCACACAAGTTATGAGTGGGAAGGGCAGGGACATGGTTTCGACAATGCTTGTGGTGCAAGTTCTCGGAATCTTCTCATCTGGTAACAAGAAAAAGCATCTCCTATATTATTATTATACTTTCCTGGTAAATGAACAGCATGCACTACAAAATTATATTTAGCAGAACACATGATTACCCTTCTTATTAAACTCATAATTTCTCTTGATTTAGATCTTCCTTTCTTAATAATACACACAGTAGAGGAATTATCACAATGAAATAAATTTCGCTTCCCTGCCCAATCGGATCCCCATAAAACAGCTGCTATTACAATAGGGTATAACTCAAGATATGCCATGGAAAACAATTCGTCTATTACTAATTTCGGCCATTTACCTTGAAACCATTTATTACGGAAATAATCTCCAAAGCCAATTGTTGACGAAGCATCAGTATATAAATCAAAATCGGCAGCTGTTATAATATTGTCATCAATGACAAACGATATGCCATTCCACTGATCTAAAAAGTCATACCACATTCTTAGGTCATCCCGGCATCCTCGATTTAATGTAGCATGGTAATGTAACTCTTTGACTGAATGTACTAACGTTAAAAGGTAAGAGAGGAATGATCTACCATGAATTATTACTCTAATGGCGTAATTTAAATGACCCAATAAACTTAACAAGTCACGTTTTGTACATGTGCGTCGGTCAATAAGGGTAATAACAAAATTACCGAACTCCGAACAATCTTACAAAGGGAAAGTCAAAACTCATAATTATATAAACAGACAAAATCAGTCAACAACCGGAAAACTGTGAAAACCGTAATGACCCTGACTTGGAACAGGCATTTCTAAAGAAATGGTGGGTTGAATCAGATTTTAAGGCACCAAACCTCCCGCTCTCATTACGGATCAAAGGTTCCGGCTGTCACTATAACAGTATTTAAATACAGGAACAAAATAGGTAAAATAGTTGTCAAAGCAGTACCATATTCGGTGACGTAAATGTCAAAAATATTTTTACGTCACACATTGACAAAAAAAATATCCTTGACATTTTTTGACTTCTTTATCTTTATACATTTTCACTATATGAAAATGCATCGCTTATAATTTTTTCCGCAGAGACGGAATATATTTCGACAAGATCTTGGTATCGGAATATAAACTTTTTAAGAGATCGAATAAGGCGAATCTTTTTATAGCCCTGGTCCAGTAGCCTGTTTCTCAGATGAAGATGACGTTTCAGGAAATCAGAATAATTGCTACTGGCCCTTGCATAGCGAATCAATTGCGAGATGAAAACACCATATGCAGGAGAAGCTGGTATATTACTGCACATGTTTGGAAAATTTATGATTTTAAAATTGAAGAAATACATATAATAAATCCTTGATACGGCATAATTTAGCCTGAGGTAACTTTGCTATCATGTTTTCAGAATCAAGTATTATTCCTAAGTATTCTAAACTAGTAGTAGGCTCTACCGATTTATGAAGGGCTAAAGGAATATTCAGTTTTCCAAACACATTAAGTAAACGTTGCATTTTAATTTCAGCATTAAAAGATGGCTCGTCGATCACCACAAAATCATCAAGTAAACGTAAAACATGTTTCATATAATAATTGTTCTGCAAAATCCAACAAATTGCCAGATAGTTGATCAAAAATCTTTGGTGATGATCTACATCCAAAACATAAACGAGTGTAAAAATAATATTTATCTTCCCATTTAAATCCAAATAGATGCTACGTTTCCGGATTTAAAGAAATATTTTTAAACGCATCGGATACATCACACTTGGATAAACTAGCTTTAATTCCTAGTGATTTTACAATTTTAATAGCATCATCAAGTTTGACGTAGGTCAAAGAATAATCTTCTTTATTAATTAAATCATTAATGCTGGAATGTAACTTATTGTTGTGTGGAGCAGACAAGTCCAAAATAAGTCGTTTTTGCCAGGATATTTACCTTCCACAATCCCTATTGGACTTGCTCCATAAATATCGAATGGCGGTTTAATGAAAGGACCAATAAGATATCCCTTCTCTAGTTCTTTATTAACTAACAATGACACATCGTCACCATATTTAGTAGCTGATAACACATTTTTACATTCAAAGGGTTGAGTCAGAGGATTTATAATACCTGTATAAAAACCATGCCTTAAACCCGAGATTAGGTTATCTACAAACCGACGGTCTGGGTGACATAAAAGTTCAACTTCCAAAGCGTCCATATTAATTGGCGTAGTAGCCTTGCCCAAAGTTAGTCATTTGCGAGACACAGGAGAAAGTTGTTTCTTCCCTCCGCTAACGGGTAATAGAGACGCGGTTGCATTCTGTGACATATCTTGGGCTGTTGAAGTCGTTGTTACATGTGCGTACTTACAATTACTTCTAACGCATGATCCTGCAAGAAAATTGTCACGTCGCGTCCCTTATAAAACAGTTGAGGTCTTCCATATGTATCAACTGAGTTGACGCCTTTACTTTGGTTAGTGTCAGTACTAAGAAAGTATCTATTACTCGCTGAATTATTAACATAATTCTGACGCAACCCTGATTCAACATGCTTAGAGCACATATTTGACATATGTAGGCCACTACCGCAATGTGCGCATACATTGATAGGAAAATCACCACACACAGTTGCATATAACTTTTTGTCCCTAATAGATCAATCTACAGTTAAACCACGTGTAAGCTTGATCGTAGCTACTTTCATAGCGAAGGCTTTGTGATACTGATAGAAAACGTTTCCTTTATATGTTGATGAAATATCAATAATGTCTTGCAAATACAAATCAAATTCTTTGCTTCTATTACTTGTTTCGCAGATGATATTTTTGTAAATTGTAAATGCTTCTATAAACTCTTGAATTGACAGATCGAGATGTAGACGGACATCTCTTGGTTTCACGTACATTGTCGTTCCTTCTGAATCAACTTGTTTCAATTCTTGAATAGTTTCATTGTCTAATAATAGAGATGCAAGGTTAATATACTTGCCTTCTAGAATGTTTTGTCTTTGCGATGGAGTTACAGCACGTATATGAGGGAACATTCCGGCGTGGGTAATATTCCGATGATTAGAAGTACTAAGTTCTGAACTAGTTGTTGTCCCTCCTACCGAAATATTACTTGTCCGTTTAAGCTCCTTTATGTCTTCTCCTTGTTCATCCACCTTTTTAATTAAATATTGTATAGCAGACAATAAAGATTGATGTCCCTTATTTAGATTGATATTGTCAGTTACAACATGTTGTGGATGATGACGCTTCGCCTTCTTAGTATTATGTCTTACTGGACCAGACCGATTAGTTCTTTTAGCAGGAGGCATATTTTTAAAGAGTTTTCTTAAATATTCCTATATGTATATCTACAAAGTTTTCGTTAATATCAGCATAAAAATAGTACACATCTTATTCTACAACAAATTTCCCCAGACTGAATAGTCAATAAATTTCGAATGTGAAGTCAAAAGTTCATTATGTCGGGTGTGTGTAAAACACAATATACAGATACGAGATACCAGATACCAGATATCAGATACCAGATACCAGATATTGTTTAATACTAAAATTGAAAATTATATTAAAAATATTAATACCTCCATAGCTTCTAATTCTGCTATCTTGATTATTGATAATATTTCCATAAGTCTGATAGTGTGCATGTTATTTATTGTTGATTTGTGTTTCCCAGTTTGACAGTTTGTTTATGAGATTGTTAAAGTTGTTATCCAAATTCCTTACACTGAGGAATTTAGGTCATAAATTAATATAGTGTATTGAGAGTGAGAATAAATTCCAAACATCCTGGTTTTTAATTTTCCCAGCAGGTGAAATTTTACCAAACTCGTCGGGCTTTTACCTTGCAAACTGATTTACTAACACAAATTTATTTTCTTTATTTATTAAAAAAAATCTATCTAGATACTTTAATGAAGCTCAAAATTAATATTCTACATGGTGAAATCTATGTTGAAATTGATGTTAACTGAAAATGCATCAATTCTGTTAAAACATATCTCTGTTTGAAAATTCTGTTGGTACAAGGTAAAAGCTAAGGAGTTTGGTAAAATTTCACCTGCTCTACTGACACAGGTGAAAGTAATGGTGTCAATTGATTGGTCAGTTAATTGTTGTGATGTAGTGAAGAAGTTATGTTATAAGCATAAGGTAAGCCTCAGGGACAAGACTCCCGATGGGGTTATTCTTTTAAAATCATGACCCAATTATTAATGTTTATTAAAAGACTGAAATGTTTTAAATTCTTTAATTCCTAAGCCATTTTTGATGATTGCATATAATGTTAACCTTTGTGTCTAGTGATTTATCCACTTCGTTATTTTATTGAGGCCATTTAAAAGCTCACTGCATGGTGTTGGTGTTGAAGATCATGGTGAAACACCTGGATGTCTATTTTCGGTCAGTTAATGTTTTCTTAATTGTAACATATACGCCATATCCATTGTTTTTCATATGAATAATTATTTGTTTGAATCTGAAAAGTGCCAGTATTTGATTACTGCATGGAAATCAGAATGTGATAGACAGAAAGACAATAGTAAGGTGTAAAAAATAAGAAAGTTGAAGTCAGTGTACGATAATTTTGTAAACTGACATGTAATTATAACAAATAAAAATTCCACAGCATATTTATTTACTGTAATATATGCTCAGAGACGAACCTGCATATTTTGTCTGATCCTTGTGAATATCTTGACGGTTTGATCGGATGTGTCCAGTAATAATACTGTTGTGTGGATCGAACGCAGAATCTTACTCTTCACACATTCCTGCTTGATATGATAATGGGCGAATTCTTTTTTCAGGGACATTTTCAGTTGCCCAAAGTTATTCACATACTTTCTATATTCTTTCCTTGCTAGAACTAAATCATTTGGTGGCTCTGGCACTTCTGCTATAGAATTCCTGAATTTTTTTCGCAGCCATAGCAAACCATAATATTTGTTTTCTGAAGGAACCGGAAGATGTAGAAGTCTTCTGTATCGGCTGGTAATGGATCATCAACACAGGGTACGGATGTTTGCTTTGTCTTTTTTCTACTCTCCCAATGTATTGTTTCATTTCGTTTCGTTCCGGCTCCTTTCGGAAGTTTGTTGTTTACTGCAGATGTCAGAGAATAGCTAGTTTTCCTAGATACTCTCCAGGAAATAAATGAATACAAAATTCCTAGTTCCTGTGTAACTGCTAACACGTGTTGACAGATTTTGCGTGGTTTATATAGGTAACAGTCACATGTAGCATTTCCACTTTCTGGTTTACATTCTACGTAATGACAGGACTTCAGGTTAGACAGACTTGTAACCCGTCTTGAATATGATTGATCAGGTATTTCACAGATTGCATGTTTCATTGTCACAAGTTTGTCTGCCTTTTCCCACATATCTTGAAGTATACTGATGGCTGTATCTGTTATTCCACAGTCCTCAAAACCTACACCTAGGATGGCATTGCTTAATATTGTACTAGAAGATGTTTCCATAAGAGAAATGGTGTCAGTAACATCATCAGCATTAACTTGGACTAGATGACCATGCTGAATCTTTAAAATATGCCGCTGACATTGTTCTGGTGTCCAACGAGACCATTTATCCAAAGGTACCTCAAAATGTTTATGCTCATTCTTAAAGCTAACATTTCCTTGTTGTACAATCGCTAGCAGTAGTTGATTCTTCTGTGATTTAATGAAATCCTTTATCATCTCCACAAATTTGGACACTGGCTGATTTTTGCCGCAAACTCGCTGCAGAGCACTATTTATTCCCTCGTTGTCATTTGTAGTGTACATCTCCATTTGTGCTAATCTCGCTTCTGATCTCACAGACTGGATCATACGATGTTTAATTGTGTCGGACTGATTACTTTTAAACCATGTTCAGAGTCCTGCCACAGCATTTTCCCATTTCAGTTTCAGTTGGTCCAGCTTTTGGTCGAATTCTGCGTGCGTAAAAGTAAGGCCGGTCATTTTCAAGGAAATATCACCAGTACTGCCGAAAATATCTGTAAAAATTCTACTTTTGTCAGTTTTGGATACACCAATATCCTTTAACTTGTTTTTTATATTTTTGTTGACATGGTTAAAGCATCTTAAATGAAATGCATTCTCAAAGGCCATCAATAAAGCATTTGAAAGAGCAGTTTCCCCGTCTGTACCAATGGCTTTCATTTTCCTCAGTTCATTGTTCTTAGCAACACGTGTGGATAGAAAATTGTAATAAGATTGTGTATCTTTTTTCTTGTGAATGCAAACAGGTCCCACAAAAAATGGATGCCGATTTAACATGTGTTTTCCAGGTGTATTTTCCTCCAACATCTGATGCCCATATGTAGTAACTGTGACGTCAAAATCACCAAAGTGAAATGTTGGATCAATTCCGAGGATACTAAAGGGGTTTTTAGTACAGAATCTCTCAAGATCACAGATCTGTTGATTAGAAGCTAACACTACCACTAGGTCAGGCCTTATGTCCACTTTCCGGATAAAGTTATCTGTCCGAATGTCATACATGTGAAGGATGTCTGACAATTTGCGTTTTTGATTACGAACTTGCTGGGGATTTCTTGGCAGAAGATTCGCACTGATGCTTTCCATTCCACCATTGTCATCTATTATATCCTTCAAAATCCCTTTTGCGGAAGACTAGTCATCTTTACTCAGCTCAGTGATTCTTTGCAAAGTGCTTTGTGCAACACGACGATGTGGTTTCACATTACTATTGGTTTTTTTTTGTATTTCCGTGTGCTTTGATGGTGACAGGAACAACTGATCCAATGAAATAGAATTGAAGCATAACAAAAGGACAGTCAACTATTTCAATGATAAGTCTTCTAAAACTTGGAGTGTCCTTGTGACTGGAATAAGATCTAACAACCTGATAAACTTTATTTGTCTCAGGAGCACTTCCTTTAACCATATGTGCTTTTCCATTTTCCTCAAGTCGGTAGTATCGTTTAGGCTTATTTCTGCAACTCCACACTCTATTTCCATCAGGTTTAATATCTTTTTTTGTCTTTTAGCACATTTGAATCAATCAAAAAGGCTGCTGGTTCTTGAACATATTGAGGCAGACCTACACAAGTATCATAATCATTCGGATTGAGCAAAACTTCCAGGATTTCATCTACTGTCAATCCACGATTTACAGTTGTAAATGCAGTGTATATATTTGAAAAGCATTTTCCAGGGTTAGCGATGAAATCCTTGTCACTGACACTGGATTTCTGAACAAGATTGGTTTCCTTTTAAGGTAAAACTGGTTTAGAGCATAACTCTTCTAAAGTTGGTAAATAATCGCTGTCATCTGACTCAACCTTGATGTGCCTGCAAACTCGTTTTCTTGAAGAACAACTGGAGCTGTCGCTGCTTATTTTGACAATATCTTCTTTAAAGGGTGATTTTTCTGGTGATGATAAAATTTCAATGATGTCTGATATATCATCTTCTACAGAGGTAGAGCGCTTCCGCTGACAATAAGGTTTTTTATGGGATTTTGGAACAGTGGTTAGTCTTGGTGTTGTTCTTGTATTGTTTCGATCAGTATACTTAAAATAACATAGCTCAGGCTTTAAAATACTAAAACCATGTACACCTTCCTGCAGGTCTCCATCTATGATTCCATCTGTGAAAAAAAATAGATCATTGTTTACTTTCAAATATTAAAATAAAGACACAAAAAATTACTGCAAGTATTCCCCAAAAACATATTTTATAAAATAAGGCTTTTATTTTAAAGAGCACTATACTTTTTGTGAATATCACTGGCTCTTATTAAAAGAACTGGTAAATTTCAAATTTTAGTTTATTATTCGCCTTTCAAGTTTTAATCTAAGAATTTGCTAAATAAATAAGTATGACTGTAATTTAGTATTAATGAAATAAAAAATTAAAAAATTAAAAATTAAAATTAAATACGCTTTTCCATCTCAGCAAAATATTTCTCCCATGTCTTCAGGAACACTTTCTTGGACATGTTTATTCCTTGGTTGCAGATTTGAAAAGAGTGATTAAAGCACTTTACAAAGAGTGGGAAAACATAATGACATTCAAATAGCGAAGCAATCTGCAGTGGAATATTTGTATTTGAAACTGATGGCAATCCTGAAAAAGATAAAGCTGCCACTATGCTGACCTATCATTATAAACAATGATAAAATATAAGTAACATTAATTGTCTTCTGCGTAGCGTTTTTTCTAAACGGTGATTGGTTTATGCAGCGGGGACAAACACCGATGTTTGCGCGCGAAATTGCATACAATTATACTGTAACGTGTATCATGTATGCAGTGTGATATATTATGCAAGATATCTGAACTGTGTTATAAGAGCATTAGGTATTGGGTCACCTATGGCTATTGGATGGCTATTTTTAGAACACTCACATCAACACAAGCTGTGGCGTGTTATTTAAAACACTGGTGAAGGTCACATGGAAATGGGTCATTTATTATACAACAGATGCACTAAAATCGCTATACAGATGGCAATATAGAACACGAACACTAAAAAAACGCTACACAGAAGACAAAAACAGTATCATCCTCTAAAGAGCTAACATCGTGTTCGAACATAAATCGCAATTCTGACAACACACAAACACGATAAACAGCTGGTTAATTGCAGAGCTAGACAGAACTATTCTGTCACATAAGCTATAGTTAATTATAATTAACTTTCAAAATAAATAATAGATAGGACAACACAAGCTCTTACATGCCAGCTTGCTTTGAAAATATAAAGATCTTTGTTTCAATGTTGATGTTGCGACTATGTGAAACAAACTAATAAAATCATAACTCACATTCACCCTATGTCATAATTGCTATATAGACTCCCTCGATATTTTCTATAACCGATTTAATGACGGATTAGTGTATATACTCTATGAAATCATCGTCAAAACTCCTATGTAGCTATATTTGCGTACGGTCAATTTCAGTGTAATCTATTTCTATTTATAATTCAGTTTGATTTCCTACAGGACTTTTAATTACATTTCAATTCTAACACGACTTACACGAGATATTTCTACACAGGTTTGATCCCGTGGGAGCCTTGGCTCGTTCCAATTTTCTCCTCTTTCACCCTTTATTCGAAGGTTTTCTAAGCAATTTATTTATTTAGGTGCAGCTTTGAAAAGTATTGCATAATATGATTCAGTTAAATTTAATTAAAACTAGTCAATAACTCCAATCAAAGCTTAAATAAACTTTCTTTACACGCTATTGTGATGTAAAAGAAACACATTCGCATCTGAAGACATTGTAATAACATTTTTATTTCATTAATATATTTAAAAATCAAGAAACTAATTAATTCTATTTATCAAGTTTTCGCAATTATTAAACCGGGCTGATCATTAATGAATCTGTTTTTAATAAGGGTGCATCAGATAGCTTTCCTTAAATCGAGATTCAGGGGAAATAACATACATGTATTTTCAACAGAAAAAGTAATATCATAAAAACTGACAAAAAGTTAGTTGTCTAGTTTTTGTGTGTGGGTTTGGTTTAAGGATATTCTGAATTTCCAATAGGCTCACATGTGAGACAAGTAAATTTTGGTCCTGGATTAACATTAAGAAAGGACCATGTTGTGATAACGACAAACGGATCATATCCGTGATCATTTGTAACACAGATATTTCGTAAAGGTTAATCAAATCATGGTGATCACCGTAAAGCTTTCGAATTGACTTCACCTTAACCACTAGGAACCCTTTTTCAGTAGCTTCCTTGATAACAGCAACCCTCTACCAAGGAAATCATGATAAGAACCACAAGCTCTGGAATATCGTATCAACTGAGAGATATGCACTCCATATGAAGGTGCTGCTGGAATGTCACTACATATAAATAAAAAGTTCACATTAGGAAAATTCAAATCGTCCTTAACCGGCCCTCACTGTCGACTTCGAGGTGTAGGTCAAGGCGCGAAACAGTCCTAACTGTATCTTTGGTATCATTTATTTCAAGCTCAATGGGATATATGCGATCAACAAAATCATCAAACAATTATTTAGTGAAAGGATATCATCTTCATAGCGAAATGTGAAATTAAAGGCTCGAGCTTGTTTCGTTTTTCTTGAGAAGCCACTATATCAGTTGAACAGCAGACTCGCAAAAATTCTAATTTTCCGGTCCGTGGAATATTTAAAAATCCAAGGGAGATAATCGTAAATATTTTCCGCTGGATGGCGCTTCACAAACCCAAACAATTATACGTACTTGGAAAACTACGTTTTTCTTCTATTAAACCAATGAAAATGATTGAAATATGATTAAAAATCACATTTATATTTATTAATGGTCATGATTTTCAGTCTGGTATAAAATCGGTCTGCGATGAATGTAAAAATAACGTTTTTTTCTTTACCTCGGAAAATCGTAATTTTTTTTTGTCGCGTATGTTTACACTTTTTGCATCTGACAGAATAAAGTTCCCGTGTATGAAAAAAATAAAAAACTGGTTCCTTGGACAGAATAATATCTACACTTCATTGGGTAAAAGGGAATTTACATCACTCGTAACAGTTTAAGAAAAATAGTCTATATTCCAACGTCACCCAAACAGAGTCAAAGTTGAACAATTTGCTCCTCCCATTTTGCTCGTACAATCAATATTTACGCATGTAAACAATGGAATAACGGTAGGCATGTGAGGTAAAACACACTGTTTTGATGTACAATGCAAATTGTCTAGAAATTCGATGCATTTATCCCATTCTGTCAATCTACAACCCGAACTTGGTTATAATATGCACCCCCCTTTTCTGAAATATGCCACCAAAGTCAAACTGTCAACGGGTGCAGGCCTTTTAGTAAGGGACGGTACCAGGTACCCACTTAAAATGCTAATTGGTACCTCCTAATTTCCAAGAATGTTGTACAGCATGTTTATTTGCTCATTGGGTTTATATGACTGAGTGGTTTTTATTTGTAGATAATTTAAACAGGATTGTTAATTTTTAGGATTTATTTTTAGTTGAAATATATAGGAAAATCAAAGTCAATTTTTATTTGTTATATTTAAATTATGTACAAATAAAAACCACTCGTATGAACATAATGAGCAAATAAACAGTCAAAATATAGACAATTCTGAATGCTTTGGTGTCAAATTTGTTAAAATCTATCCAGAAATGACTTCACACTAATTTTTTGAAAAAATATGGTTTTGGTTATATAGGGATTTTTTAACATGTGGCAATACTTTTGGCCACATACTGTATAAGATATTCATGAAAAATGTTCAATTTTTAAGAAAAAGTACTGCCTGTAAATATGTGAAGTACTGGTACATTTGAAAAATTTTGAAAGCCTTGCGGGGTGCATGAAATCAGACCACCAAGCCCTTGCATAAACTGTAAACGAGAAGATGTGACTAAGCGCTACTGGCACCTCTCACAGGGGTGAAATCAACCACTGTTTTATACTTTTGTCAAAAATGCATATGCATTCAAAGATGATGACTGTATTTGTAGAATGTGTGAGGCTCGATTTAGAAAATCACTCGAAATGTCCCACGATACAGAAGCAACATCAAGCAAAAGAAAATTGAGAAAATATGATTCAGCCATAGATACAAGCTGTGCATTTGAAACAAATGATTTAAATTTAACAACAGCAAACTTTGACAGCTATGGTAATGTGTCATTTGACCCATGTGAATTTACACTCCATACTGCGGCTAATGCAGAAAATAATGACTGCAGTAATAAACTTGTATGCTTTTTGACATCAGTTAATGTTGACTTATTCCAGTCGTGCTTTCAGATTTAGCTAGATCAGAATAACAACGAAGCATGTACATCTAATCAATTTTTTCTCTGTATTGATCACTACAAGAAATATAGAAATTTCAAACCCCAACTAGAATGTTGCTTTTGCGACAAAAGTATATACAGTCAAAGAAAGACCATTTAATTTAAGGGAAAGGATCTTCTAGAAAGAATAAAGTTAATTTTAAATTCTGATACATTTGTGCATGCAAATTTTCTATGGTAATGGCATCAGCATATTCAATTAGAATTTTAAATTAGAGCCCCATCCGGTTTTCTCCTATTATTCAAATGTTTTATTATTTTTAATAAAAAAAAATTAGTTGAAGTTTTTGTGAATTTTATTTTGTAAAAAGTTATTAAATAATGGATCTTAGTACAGTATGATCTGCTTTTGTTTAAGAAAAAAAAGGTTAAAAATATTACACCCCTCGCCCCTTTTTTTAAAGAAACATCTATAAAATAGTAAATATTGGCCAACACGAGTTCTGCTCAAGAGTCATTACGAGGATGTACTATGCATGTGATAAAATTTTATATTTTTTTCACTATCATCATTTTCTTTCATTTGTCTTTTATAAGGTCATTTACATTGAAAAAAGTATCACTTGTATCAAGTACATTGACATCAACATGCTCGTGGTGGGTCGCTTTCATTTGTCTTTTATAAGGTCATTTACATTGAAAAAAGTATCACTTGTATCAAGTACATTGACATCAATATGCTCGTGGTGGGTCGCTAGGGGGCGCTATACATGATTTGTATGGTGAATCCACCAATAAAACCGGTGGACGTGTTTGAATAGCCTTATATGTTAAAAAACAGTTGAAAGTAATTTTTAATATTCCAAGATTTACCATTGCATATGAAAATATGACTGTTTTTTTTTTGTCAAGTTCATTCGATAAATTTAGTAGACCATTACAGTTGATTTTTGTTTTGTTATACCTTCATGGAACAACTTTACATGTATTTCGACCGAAAAGTCAGCTTAACAGGATTACTTTTACAGTAATACTGTTGTGGTTCCATAAAATCTCAAATATGGACTCATCTGTTAAATTATATTTGATCAATTTAATAGCTGTAGATATAATAGACAATTATTCTGACTAATTTCAACATTTTTAATACAAAATAATATTTGTTTTATTGAGAAAACATGCATTTACTTACACTCGTTCTATAAATAGAACGTTAAAAATTACGGAGTATTTGATGATTCTAGTTACCTCCCTTGAATCCAATGTGATACGATCCATCTGACAGAAAAAAGTTCTATTGTATGTTTAATTACAGAAAATGTTTCTTTGAAATACTAATATAGAAATCTATTGAACTATATTTATGATTTTCCATCACCCTTTCGGCAAATATTTTAATTTTTAATTTTTCGTGTTTTTTGAAACAACTTCCGCCATTTCCGTGTCGTTTTAATTTCTGCATTACTCCTTTGTTACAAGAAGTTCAAGCACCGGGCCTCAAATTTATATGAAAGAAACAATTTTCTATGTTTTTCTCGCTTCTTCAGTTATATTTGACGCTCGCAACGATTAAAACAAGTGAATTTTCAACACTTGGTCGATGTATTCTAAAACGTGTCCGATTCCGGTAAAATATGTACGTGACAAATTGATTGAAATGACGCCATTATCGAGTCTGCTCTCCGACTGATATGAATTCTGCCTGTTACGAATAAAGGAACAAGTCGGCGAGAAGGGACATTTGGTACCCATAGGAATGTCGACTGTCTGTTGAAAAACACGTCCATCAAACATAAAAAATATGTTGTCAATCAAAAACTCAAGTATTTTGATGATATCAGTTTCACAGAACTTTATGGTAGAATCCTAGTTTCTTTTTACAAAATGAGATTTTTTTTCTCCTTCCTTAGACAAGTTACTTGTTTCTACGTTTGCCATTCTTTATTATGAAACATAGTTGGGCTAGTGCTTTTAATCTGTGTTTTAGTTTTCAGTGGGTATAGTTGTGTAGATGGTAGAGAAGTCAAATGTTTAATGCTATTGCATGAGGAGAGGGGCCTTGAATGTATACACTCAAACAGATTTTAGAATTTTTCAGAATCACCCATTAAGTAGCTAGTCTCACAGTAACTTTGAATTCCGGTTTTGACCGATGTTCGGTTCGTCATTAACGCCATTTGTTTTGTGTGGGTTGATATTTTATTTATGGTCTTTGTATTTATTTACGTGTCCATATCATATAATCCTAATGCCATTTAAGTTTAAAACGACGGGTGTCACTAGTGAGGCTGACCCGGCCGGAGCACATGAGTTCACACTGGTTCGTCTTGCTCAATCTTTACATTTCTGCGTATTTTTTGTACATTATTCTTTGTCCCTTTTGTCCTTTTTCTTTTGGCCATTGTACTGTCTGTCCGTCGTCGATTTACGGGTACTGATTACCCCTTTGGTATCTTCAAGTTTTTCTTGTATACATTGACCGTATTATATTAAGTCCGAGGTGTTATAAACTCGTAAACCTATACATAAATATCCGTTGGCGAATCATGTAGATGTTTGTAAATCAAATACGATATATTTTTAAAGGGAAAATAGTATTCCACTTTTTTTTAATAATAAAGATCACAAAGGATTTAGAAAAAAAATGTTGATATTATATTTTTTGAAGTGTCTTAGGAAATCGTTTCAGATTCCACGAGGTACTCCATTTATCTAAATATCTTTTCACGTGCCAAACATCCCCAAAACAGATGAGGTTTTAAACACGGTGTCAACGTTTGTCTTAATCAATCTGCTTTGGCAATTTCATCTTTTAGAAACATCGATACCATATTTACGTCAGACATCAACGACGTGCTTAGCTTCTATAATGAAAGATTGGTGGAGTTTTAATTCTAGAAAAGGATTCTTATTTCCATGTAGTATTTTTCTCCTATATATACAGTTAAGCCTTCCCAAGAGGTCACCTCTATTAAGCAGTCACTTGTATTAAAAGATCACCTTTTTCTTGTTCTGTCATAGAAAATTTCAGATGAATTGAACCTCTTTTAAGAGGTCACCTGTCTTATAAGGCCACTTTATCTTTGTCCCAAATGTGACCTTTTAATACAGGTTTGACTATATACAATAATTTAGAAGTATAGAGTTTCTACTCAATCCAATTATTGCCCTCGATAATGTATTTTTGTTTTGTTTCTTCATTTATTGTTTTAAAAGTGATCCTTAGAAATAAAATTGGTTTTTAAAAATCATAGACTCAAAGGGATAGTTAATTAACTGAATGTGTCGATGATAGCGATAACTATGTCATGGATGTTAATTACGTGATAATTGATAGCAGCCTGCATGGAGAAGTGAGGTTTGAAACAATAATTATGATTAAAAAGCTTTTGAAAACTCTGATTTTATTTGATTTTTTTCCCATATTTTGTGTATAAAAACTACACTAAAACTCCTATCATGTATATGGTATAATTTGAATCTAAGGGGATTAGTATATTCACCTTACAATAGCTAATTAAAAATCGATTTGAACGTCCATCTACTGAACGATCCCGCCGTATTTTTGCCTTTGTTTATTTCAGTACATGTATTGAACGTATCTATCATGTTTGTTTGTACCTTATATTCCGAGACAATATAATATTAATAATAGTGGTTATTGGTCATTTTAACAACAACATGAAATGACTTGAATATCAATGATCTGCGAACTATTTTTTATTGCGACAGAAATTAGAGTTTTCCCAATATTCATTGACTATATAAGTTCTTAAAGGGACGAACAAATTGAAACAGGTAAATATAAATTAGCAGGTGTATCTTCGAAAGGTAATTCTTCCATTGGGATATTAAATCGATTTGTACAGAAAAATCTTTGATTCACTACAGCATCTGAAGAATATCTATCGGAGCTGCGCATGTGTGATATCTTTCATTCGTTAGTGTTAGCGATGTTGACTTTTTGACGGGAAAGTGACAATTGTTTATTTTTGCTGTAATGTACAGGAGTAAAAATGACAGTGATTTTAAATATTAGTTGTTTAGTACAATGTTTTCTTGTGTTAATATTGACTTTCGCTTTGAATATTAATATTTGCTACGGAGTGGATAAGGAAAAACTTCTTATTGATGGGAAAATTATTTTTGGCGGTCTTTTTCCGATGCACGAAAAAGGACAACAAGGTGAGCACAGATGTGGAAAAATAAAGAAAGAAAAGGGAATTCAAAGATTAGAGGCAATGCTATTTGCAGTTGATAGAATTAATAATGATAGATCTATTTTACCAGGTATAAAAATTGGCGTGCACATTTTGGACACGTGTAGCTCCGATACGTATGCTTTAGAACAATGCATGGATTTTATAAAAGCTCAGATGACAACAATAGACATTACAGATTATCGTTGTGACGATGGCCGGACACCACAGTATACTCCTATCAAACCAGTGGCCGGGGTAATAGGTGCGGCGTCCAGTACTGTGTCCATAATGGTGGCCAATATTTTAAGACTATTTAAGGTAAGAAAATAATTTATTTTCTTAGAAAAAAAAGTATATAGGAAAAATATGGTATGCTGATGAGATGTGAAATGAAATTAATTTATCTTATACCATTCCTCAGCTTACAACTACAGGTATATGATAAACATTTGAACTAAAACAACGTAACATCTTCCCAAGACAATGGTCTTGTCCACAAAGCTTCCACATAGCCATTGCCTACGGAAGATGTATTTCAAATTAAGAAAACAAAACAAAGGATAAACCAATCGTGTCCCGAAGTTAGCAATAATTCATAACTAGATATAACTTTTGACGGAGGTATCGCATGACACCTTAGTTAGGGAAGTGTTATGATCACCTGTCTCCTCTTTTCATCAATGAAGTGATATTTCCGCCGTAATGCGAAGCCTAAGCGCAAAAGATTAAATCTTTGATAGTAAAAGCAATTCTTCAGGATGTTATCCTAATGATGACATCAATGGGGGAAAGCATAAAAAGTTAAGAAATTACATCCCACTGACATAATAGTAAGTCTAGTGGTAAACAGCTTAAACATGACTGTCATATTTATCTGTGTGTACGTAATTTCAGAATAAAATTTGAAAAACATTATCAAGAATTAAAATTGTAAATAAAATATATCTAAATTATTTTCTAAACAAGAACAGTAGATTATACTGTTCTTACTTCCAAATTAAGGTATAATATAAAAATACAGTTATATAATGAATATTTTATAGTTAGATTTATGAAAGTTAATTATTACAAATGATATTTTTTGTCAGTGGTGTTATTGTCATATTATGTGTGTTTGTAACTGTTCGGATTGTGGTATTTTTTGTCAGTGGTGTTATTGTCATATTATATGTGTATGTAACTGTTCGGATTGTGGTATTTTTTGTCAGTGGTGTTATTGTCATATTATATGTGTTTGTAACTGTTCGGATTGTGGTATTTTTTGTCAGTGGTGTTATTGTCATATTAGGTGTGTTTGTAACTGTTCGGATTGTGGTATTTTTTGTCAGTGGTGTTATTGTCATATTAGGTGTGCTTGTAACTGTTCGGATTGTGGTATTTTTTGTCAGTGGTGTTATTGTCATAGTTATGCTTGCTCTTTGAAACATGTATTATATGTGTTTCTAACTGTTCAGATTGTGGTATTTTTTGTCAGTGGTGTTATTGACATATTAGGTGTGTTTGTAACTGTTCGGATTGTGGTATTTTTTGTCAGTGGTGTTATTGTCATATTAGGTGTGCTTGTAACTGTTCGGATTGTGGTATTTTTTGTCAGTGGTGTTATTGTCATAGTTATGCTTGCTCTTTGAAACATGTATTATATGTGTTTCTAACTGTTCAGATTGTGGTATTTTTTGTCAGTGGTGTTATTGACATATTAGGTGTGCTTGTAACTGTTCGGATTGTGGTATTTTTTGTCAGTGGTGTTATTGTCATAGTAATGCTTGCTCTTTGAAACATGTATTATATGTGTTTCTAACTGTTCAGATTGTGGTATTTTTTGTCAGTGGTGTTATTGTCATATTATATGTGTTTGCAACTGTTCGGATTGTGGTATTTTTTGTCAGTGGTGTTATTGTCATATTATGTGTATTTGTAGCTGTTCGGATTGTGGTATTTTTTGTCAGTGGTGTTATTGTCATATTATATGTGTTTGCAACTGTTCGGATTGTGGTATGTTTTGTCAGTGGTGTTATTGTCATATTATGTGTGTTTGTAACTGTTCGGATTTGGTATTTTTTGTCAGTGGTGTTATTGTCATATTAGGTGTGCTTGTAACTGTTCGGATTGTGGTATTTTTTGTCAGTGGTGTTATTGTCATAGTAATGCTTGCTCTTTGAAACATGTATTATATGTGTTTCTAACTGTTCAGATTATTGTATTTTTTGTCAGTGGTGTTATTGTCATATTATATGTGTTTGCAACTGTTCGGATTGTGGTATGTTTTGTCAGTGGTGTTATTGTCATATTATGTGTGTTTGTAACTGTTCGGATTGTGGTATTTTTTGTCAGTGGTGTTATTGTCATATTAGGTGTGCTTGTAACTGTTCGGATTGTGGTATTTTTTGTCAGTGGTGTTATTGTCATAGTAATGCTTGCTCTTTGAAATATGTATTATATGTGTTTCTAACTGTTCAGATTGTTGTATTTTTTGTCAGTGGTGTTATTGTCATATTATATGTGTTTGCAACTGTTCGGATTGTGGTATTTTTTGTCAGTGGTGTTATTGTCATATTATGTGTATTTGTAGCTGTTCGGATTGTGGTATTTTTTGTCAGTGGTGTTATTGTCATATTATATGTGTTTGCAACTGTTCGGATTGTGGTATTTTTTGTCAGTGGTGTTATTGTCATATTATGTGTGTTTGTAACTGTTCGGATTGTGGTATTTTTTGTCAGTGGTGTTATTGTCATATTATATGTGTTTACAGCTGTTCGAATTGTGGTATGTTTTGTCAGTGGTGTTATTGTCATATTATATGTGTTTGTAACTGTTCGGATTGTGGTATGTTTTGTCAGTGGTGTTATTCTCATATTATGTGTTTGCAACTGTTCGGATTGTGGTATTTTTTGTCAGTGGTGTTATTGTCACATTATATGTGTTTGTAGCTGTTCGGATTGTGGTATATTTTGTCAGTGGTGTTATTGTCATATTATATGTGTTTGCAACTGTTCGGATTGTGGTATTTTTTGTTAGTGGTGGTATTGTCATATTATATGTGTTTGCAACTGTTCGGATTGTGGTATTTTTTGTCAGTGATGTTATTCTCATATTATGTGTGTTTGTAACTGTTCGGATTGTGGTATATTTTGCTAGTGGTTTTATTGTCATATTATGTGTGTTTGTAACTGTTCGGATTGTGGTATTTTTTGTTAGTGGTGTTATTGTCATATTATATGTGTTTGTAACTGTTCGGATTGTGGTATTTTTTGTCAGTGGTGTTATTGTCATATTATGTGTATTTGTAACTGTTCAGATTGTGGTATTTTTGTCAGTGGTGTTATTGTCATATTATATGTGTTTGCAACTGTTCGGATTGTGGTATTTTTTGTCAGTGGTGTTACTGTCATATTACATGTGTTTGCAACTGTTCGGATTGTGGTATTTTTTGTCAGTGGTGTTATTCTCATATTATGTGTTTACAACTGTTCGGATTGTGGTATTTTTTGTCAGTGGTGTTATTGTCATATTATATGTGTTTGTAGCTGTTCGGATTGTGGTATTTTTTGTTAGTGGTATTATTGTCATATTATATGTGTTTGCAACTGTTCAGATTGTGGTATGTTTTGTCAGTGGTGTTATTCTCATATTATGTGTGTTTGTAACTGTTCGAATTGTGGTATTTTTTGTCAGTGGTGTTATTGTCATATAATGTGTGTTTGTAACTGTTCGGATTGTGGTATTTTTTGTCAGTGGTGTTATTGTCATATTATGTGTATTTGTAACTGTTCAGATTGTGGTATTTTTGTCAGTGGTGTTATTGTCATATTATATGTGTTTGCAACTGTTCGGATTGTGGTATTTTTTGTCAGTGGTGTTACTGTCATATTATATGTGTTTGCAACTGTTCGGATTGTGGTATTTTTTGTCAGTGGTGTTATTCTCATATTATGTGTTTACAACTGTTCGGATTGTGGTATTTTTTGTCAGTGGTGTTATTGTCATATTATATGTGTTTGTAGCTGTTCGGATTGTGGTATTTTTTGTTAGTGGTATTATTGTCATATTATATGTGTTTGCAACTGTTCAGATTGTGGTATGTTTTGTCAGTGGTGTTATTCTCATATTATGTGTGTTTGTAACTGTTCGAATTGTGGTATTTTTTGTCAGTGGTGTTATTGTCATATAATGTGTGTTTGTAACTGTTCGGATTGTGGTATTTTTTGTCAGTGGTGTTATTGTCATATTATGTGTGTTTGTAACTGTTCGGATTGTGGTATTTTTTGTCAGTGGTGTTATTGTCATATTATGTGTGCTTGTAACTGTTCGGATTGTGATATTATTTGTCAGTGGTGTTATTGTCATAGTATGTGTGTTTGTACCTGTTCGGATTGTGGTATTTTTTTTCAGTGGTGTTATTGTCATATTATGTGTGTTTGTAACTATTCGGATTGTGGTATTTTTTGTCAGTGGTGTTATTGTCATATTATGTGTGTTTGTAACTATTCGGATTGTGGTATTTTTTGTCAGTGGTGTTATTGTCATATTATGTGTGCTTGTAACTGTTCGGATTGTGATATTATTTGTCAGTGGTGTTATTGTCATTGTATGTGTGTTTGTACCTGTTCGGATTGTGGTATTTTTTTTCAGTGGTGTTATTGTCATATTATGTGTGTTTGTAACTATTCGGATTGTGGTATTTTTTGTCAGTGGTGTTATTGTCATATTATGTGTGTTTGTAACTATTCGGATTGTGGTATTTTTTATCAGTGGTGTTATTGTCATATTATGTGTGTTTGTAACTGTTCGGATTGTGGTATTTTTTGTTAGTGGTGTTATTGTCATATTATGTGTGTTTGTAACTGTTCGGATTGTGGTATTTTTTGTTAGTGGTGTTATTGTCATATTATATGTGTTTGTAACTGTTCAGATTGTGGTATTTTTTGTCAGTGGTGTTATTGTCATAGTATGTGTGTTTGTAACTGTTCGGATTGTGGTATTTTTTGTCAGTGGTGTTATTGTCATAATATGTGTGTTTGTAACTGTTCGGATTGTGGTATTTTTTGTCAGTGGTGTTATTCTCATATTATGTGTGTTTGTAACTGTTCGGATTGTGGTATTTTTTGTCAGTGGTGTTATTCTCATATTATGTGTGTTTGTAACTGTTCGGATTGTGGTATTTTTTGTCAGTGGTGTTATTGTCATATTATGTGTGTTTGTAACTGTTCGGATTGTGGTATTTTTTGTCAGTGGTGTTATTGTCATATTATGTGTGCTTGTAACTGTTCGGATTGTGGTATTATTTGTCAGTGGTGTTATTGTCATAGTATGTGTGTTTGTACCTGTTCGGATTGTGGTATTTTTTGTCAGTGGTGTTATTGTCATATTATATGTGTTTGTAACTATTCGGATTGTGGTATTTTTTGTCAGTGGTGTTATTGTCATAATATGTGTGTTTGTAACTGTTCGGATTGTGGTATTTTTTGTTAGTGGTGTTATTGTCATATTATGTGTGTTTGTAACTGTTCGGATTGTGGTATTTTTTGTCAGTGGTGTTATTCTCATATTATGTGTGTTTGTAACTGTTCGGAATGTGGTATTTTTTGTCAGTGGTGTTATTGTCATATTATGTGTGTTTGTAACTGTTCGGATTGTGGTATTTTTTGTCAGTGGTGTTATTGTCATAGTATATGTGTTTGTAACTGTTCGGATTGTGGTATTTTTTGTCAGTGGTGTTATTGTCATATTATGTGTGCTTGTAACTGTTCGGATTGTGGTATTATTTGTCAGTGGTGTTATTGTCATAGTATGTGTGTTTGTACCTGTTCGGATTGTGGTATTATTTGTCAGTGGTGTTATTGTCATATTATATGTGTTTGTAACTATTCGGATTGTGGTATTTTTTGTCAGTGGTGTTATTGTCATATTATGTGTGTTTGTAACTGTTCGGATTGTGGTATTTTTTGTCAGTGGTGTTATTGTCATATTATGTGTGCTTGTAACTGTTCGGATTGTGATATTATTTGTCAGTGGTGTTATTGTCATAGTATGTGTGTTTGTACCTGTTCGGATTGTGGTATTTTTTTTCAGTGGTGTTATTGTCATATTATGTGTGTTTGTAACTATTCGGATTGTGGTATTTTTTGTCAGTGGTGTTATTGTCATATTATGTGTGTTTGTAACTATTCGGATTGTGGTATTTTTTATCAGTGGTGTTATTGTCATATTATGTGTGTTTGTAACTGTTCGGATTGTGGTATTTTTTGTTAGTGGTGTTATTGTCATATTATGTGTGTTTGTAACTGTTCGGATTGTGGTATTTTTTGTTAGTGGTGTTATTGTCATATTATATGTGTTTGTAACTGTTCAGATTGTGGTATTTTTTGTCAGTGGTGTTATTGTCATAGTATATGTGTTTGTAACTGTTCGGATTGTGGTATTTTTTGTCAGTGGTGTTATTGTCATATTATATGTGTTTGTAACTGTTCAGATTGTGGTATTTTTTGTCAGTGGTGTTATTGTCATAGTATGTGTGTTTGTAACTGTTCGGATTGTGGTATTTTTTGTCAGTGGTGTTATTGTCATATTATGTGTGCTTGTAACTGTTCGGATTGTGGTATTATTTGTCAGTGGTGTTATTGTCATAGTATGTGTGTTTGTACCTGTTCGGATTGTGGTATTTTTTGTCAGTGGTGTTATTGTCATATTATATGTGTTTGTAACTATTCGGATTGTGGTAATTTTTGTCAGTGGTGTTATTGTCATAATATGTGTGTTTGTAACTGTTCGGATTGTGGTATTTTTTGTCAGTGGTGTTATTCTCATATTATGTGTGTTTGTAACTGTTCGGATTGTGGTATTTTTTGTCAGTGGTGTTATTGTCATATTATGTGTGTTTGTAACTGTTCGGATTGTGGTATTTTTTGTCAGTGGTGTTATTGTCATAGTATGTGTGTTTGTAACTGTTCGGATTGTGGTATTTTTTGTCAGTGGTGTTATTGTCATATTATGTGTGCTTGTAACTGTTCGGATTGTGGTATTATTTGTCAGTGGTGTTATTGTCATAGTATGTGTGTTTGTACCTGTTCGGATTGTGGTATTTTTTGTCAGTGGTGTTATTGTCATATTATATGTGTTTGTAACTATTCGGATTGTGGTATTTTTTGTTAGTGGTATTATTGTCATATTATATGTGTTTGCAACTGTTCAGATTGTGGTATGTTTTGTCAGTGGTGTTATTCTCATATTATGTGTGTTTGTAACTGTTCGAATTGTGGTATTTTTTGTCAGTGGTGTTATTGTCATATAATGTGTGTTTGTAACTGTTCGGATTGTGGTATTTTTTGTCAGTGGTGTTACTGTCATATTATATGTGTTTGCAACTGTTCGGATTGTGGTATTTTTTGTCAGTGGTGTTATTCTCATATTATGTGTTTACAACTGTTCGGATTGTGGTATTTTTTGTCAGTGGTGTTATTGTCATATTATATGTGTTTGCAACTGTTCGGATTGTGGTATTTTTTGTCAGTGGTGTTACTGTCATATTATATGTGTTTGCAACTGTTCGGATTGTGGTATTTTTTGTCAGTGGTGTTATTCTCATATTATGTGTTTACAACTGTTCGGATTGTGGTATTTTTTGTCAGTGGTGTTATTGTCATATTATATGTGTTTGTAGCTGTTCGGATTGTGGTATTTTTTGTTAGTGGTATTATTGTCATATTATATGTGTTTGCAACTGTTCAGATTGTGGTATGTTTTGTCAGTGGTGTTATTCTCATATTATGTGTGTTTGTAACTGTTCGAATTGTGGTATTTTTTGTCAGTGGTGTTATTGTCATATAATGTGTGTTTGTAACTGTTCGGATTGTGGTATTTTTTGTCAGTGGTGTTATTGTCATATTATGTGTGTTTGTAACTGTTCGGATTGTGGTATTTTTTGTCAGTGGTGTTATTGTCATATTATGTGTGCTTGTAACTGTTCGGATTGTGATATTATTTGTCAGTGGTGTTATTGTCATAGTATGTGTGTTTGTACCTGTTCGGATTGTGGTATTTTTTTTCAGTGGTGTTATTGTCATATTATGTGTGTTTGTAACTATTCGGATTGTGGTATTTTTTGTCAGTGGTGTTATTGTCATATTATGTGTGTTTGTAACTATTCGGATTGTGGTATTTTTTGTCAGTGGTGTTATTGTCATATTATGTGTGCTTGTAACTGTTCGGATTGTGATATTATTTGTCAGTGGTGTTATTGTCATAGTATGTGTGTTTGTACCTGTTCGGATTGTGGTATTTTTTTTCAGTGGTGTTATTGTCATATTATGTGTGTTTGTAACTATTCGGATTGTGGTATTTTTTGTCAGTGGTGTTATTGTCATATTATGTGTGTTTGTAACTATTCGGATTGTGGTATTTTTTATCAGTGGTGTTATTGTCATATTATGTGTGTTTGTAACTGTTCGGATTGTGGTATTTTTTGTTAGTGGTGTTATTGTCATATTATGTGTGTTTGTAACTGTTCGGATTGTGGTATTTTTTGTTAGTGGTGTTATTGTCATATTATATGTGTTTGTAACTGTTCAGATTGTGGTATTTTTTGTCAGTGGTGTTATTGTCATAGTATGTGTGTTTGTAACTGTTCGGATTGTGGTATTTTTTGTCAGTGGTGTTATTGTCATAATATGTGTGTTTGTAACTGTTCGGATTGTGGTATTTTTTGTCAGTGGTGTTATTCTCATATTATGTGTGTTTGTAACTGTTCGGATTGTGGTATTTTTTGTCAGTGGTGTTATTCTCATATTATGTGTGTTTGTAACTGTTCGGATTGTGGTATTTTTTGTCAGTGGTGTTATTGTCATATTATGTGTGTTTGTAACTGTTCGGATTGTGGTATTTTTTGTCAGTGGTGTTATTGTCATATTATGTGTGCTTGTAACTGTTCGGATTGTGGTATTATTTGTCAGTGGTGTTATTGTCATAGTATGTGTGTTTGTACCTGTTCGGATTGTGGTATTTTTTGTCAGTGGTGTTATTGTCATATTATATGTGTTTGTAACTATTCGGATTGTGGTATTTTTTGTCAGTGGTGTTATTGTCATAATATGTGTGTTTGTAACTGTTCGGATTGTGGTATTTTTTGTTAGTGGTGTTATTGTCATATTATGTGTGTTTGTAACTGTTCGGATTGTGGTATTTTTTGTCAGTGGTGTTATTCTCATATTATGTGTGTTTGTAACTGTTCGGAATGTGGTATTTTTTGTCAGTGGTGTTATTGTCATATTATGTGTGTTTGTAACTGTTCGGATTGTGGTATTTTTTGTCAGTGGTGTTATTGTCATAGTATATGTGTTTGTAACTGTTCGGATTGTGGTATTTTTTGTCAGTGGTGTTATTGTCATATTATGTGTGCTTGTAACTGTTCGGATTGTGGTATTATTTGTCAGTGGTGTTATTGTCATAGTATGTGTGTTTGTACCTGTTCGGATTGTGGTATTATTTGTCAGTGGTGTTATTGTCATATTATATGTGTTTGTAACTATTCGGATTGTGGTATTTTTTGTCAGTGGTGTTATTGTCATATTATGTGTGTTTGTAACTGTTCGGATTGTGGTATTTTTTGTCAGTGGTGTTATTGTCATATTATGTGTGCTTGTAACTGTTCGGATTGTGATATTATTTGTCAGTGGTGTTATTGTCATAGTATGTGTGTTTGTACCTGTTCGGATTGTGGTATTTTTTTTCAGTGGTGTTATTGTCATATTATGTGTGTTTGTAACTATTCGGATTGTGGTATTTTTTGTCAGTGGTGTTATTGTCATATTATGTGTGTTTGTAACTATTCGGATTGTGGTATTTTTTATCAGTGGTGTTATTGTCATATTATGTGTGTTTGTAACTGTTCGGATTGTGGTATTTTTTGTTAGTGGTGTTATTGTCATATTATGTGTGTTTGTAACTGTTCGGATTGTGGTATTTTTTGTTAGTGGTGTTATTGTCATATTATATGTGTTTGTAACTGTTCAGATTGTGGTATTTTTTGTCAGTGGTGTTATTGTCATAGTATATGTGTTTGTAACTGTTCGGATTGTGGTATTTTTTTTTGTCAGTGGTGTTATTGTCATATTATATGTGTTTGTAACTGTTCAGATTGTGGTATTTTTTGTCAGTGGTGTTATTGTCATAGTATGTGTGTTTGTAACTGTTCGGATTGTGGTATTTTTTGTCAGTGGTGTTATTGTCATATTATGTGTGCTTGTAACTGTTCGGATTGTGGTATTATTTGTCAGTGGTGTTATTGTCATAGTATGTGTGTTTGTACCTGTTCGGATTGTGGTATTTTTTGTCAGTGGTGTTATTGTCATATTATATGTGTTTGTAACTATTCGGATTGTGGTAATTTTTGTCAGTGGTGTTATTGTCATAATATGTGTGTTTGTAACTGTTCGGATTGTGGTATTTTTTGTCAGTGGTGTTATTCTCATATTATGTGTGTTTGTAACTGTTCGGATTGTGGTATTTTTTGTCAGTGGTGTTATTGTCATATTATGTGTGTTTGTAACTGTTCGGATTGTGGTATTTTTTGTCAGTGGTGTTATTGTCATAGTATGTGTGTTTGTAACTGTTCGGATTGTGGTATTTTTTGTCAGTGGTGTTATTGTCATATTATGTGTGCTTGTAACTGTTCGGATTGTGGTATTATTTGTCAGTGGTGTTATTGTCATAGTATGTGTGTTTGTACCTGTTCGGATTGTGGTATTTTTTGTCAGTGGTGTTATTGTCATATTATATGTGTTTGTAACTATTCGGATTGTGGTATTTTTTGTCAGTGGTGTTATTGTCATAATATGTGTGTTTGTAACTGTTCGGATTGTGGTATTTTTTGTTAGTGGTGTTATTGTCATATTATGTGTGTTTGTAACTGTTCGGATTGTGGTATTTTTTGTCAGTGGTGTTATTCTCATATTATGTGTGTTTGTAACTGTTCGGATTGTGGTATTTTTTGTCAGTGGTGTTATTGTCATATTATGTGTGTTTGTAACTGTTCGGATTGTGGTATTTTTTGTCAGTGGTGTTATTGTCATAGTATATGTGTTTGTAACTGTTCGGATTGTGGTATTTTTTGTCAGTGGTGTTATTGTCATATTATGTGTGCTTGTAACTGTTCGGATTGTGGTATTATTTGTCAGTGGTGTTATTGTCATAGTATGTGTGTTTGTACCTGTTCGGATTGTGGTATTATTTGTCAGTGGTGTTATTGTCATATTATATGTGTTTGTAACTATTCGGATTGTGGTATTTTTTGTCAGTGGTGTTATTGTCATAATATGTGTGTTTGTAACTGTTCGGATTGTGGTATTTTTTGTCAGTGGTGTTATTGTCATATTATGTGTGTTTGTAACTGTTCGGATTGTGGTATTTTTTGTCAGTGGTGTTATTGTCATAGTATATGTGTTTGTAACTGTTCGGATTGTGGTATTTTTTGTCAGTGGTGTTATTGTCATATTATGTGTGCTTGTAACTGTTCGGATTGTGGTATTATTTGTCAGTGGTGTTATTGTCATAGTATGTGTGTTTGTACCTGTTCGGATTGTGGTATTATTTGTCAGTGGTGTTATTGTCATATTATATGTGTTTGTAACTATTCGGATTGTGGTATTTTTTGTCAGTGGTGTTATTGTCATAATATGTGTGTTTGTAACTGTTCGGATTGTGGTATTTTTTGTCAGTGGTGTTATTCTCATATTATGTGTGTTTGTAACTGTTCGGATTGTGGTATTTTTTGTCAGTGGTGTTATTGTCATATTATATGTGTTTGTAACTGTTCGGATTGTGGTATTTTTTGTCAGTGGTGTTATTGTCATATTATGTGTGTTTGTAACTGTTCGGATTGTGGTATTTTTTGTCAGTGGTGTTATTGTCATATTATATGTGTTTGTAACTGTTCGGATTGTGGTATTATTTGTCAGTGGTGTTATTGTCATATTATGTGTGTTTGTAACTGTTCGGATTGTGGTATTCTTTGTTGTTCATTTTATATAGTCATAGATGAATTATAATTATTGGTTATTCCTCTTCTATTTTTTACCTTTAATAAACCTATCATCTAATTTGCTACTTTTTGTGTTTGAAGAAATGTTTGAAGATACCAAACAGGTAATCAAAAGTCGTAAATCTAAGATACCAAAGAGGTAATCAAAAGTCGTAAATCTAAGATACCAAAGAGGTAATCAAAAGTCTTAAATCTAAGATACCAAAGAGGTAATCAAAAGTCGTAAATCTAAGATACCAAAGAGGTAATCAAAAGTCGTAAATCTAAGATACCAAAGAGGTAATCAAAAGTCGTAAATCTAAGATACCAAAGAGGTAATCAAAAGTCGTAAATCTAAGATACCAAAGATGTAATCAAAAGTCGTAAATCGAAGGACAGACAGAAAATAAGTTTTAAGATTTTTTCTTTTTTTAATGTATGCCTCTTCTGAACTGTAGACTTGTTAGGATATTACATTTTTTAAAGCATAATTTTAATTTTTACTTTAATTTACTATTTGAGTTTAAATGAACTCCTTGTAAGAAAATATACATCCAAACTTCTTAATTAAGGAAAAACTCCCCTCAAATTTAATACTAACATGACTTAATTTATATTTTTTACATTATTCTGTTGCATGCTTTTGGACTCCCATCTCAATCTCCATGGTGAACAAAACTAGAAAGGTTTTAATGTGTGTTATTGAACATGAGAGGGAGGGTTGGATCCCATTAACCAGATTAACCCCACCATATCTTTTGTGCTATGACCTGGATTACTAACGTCTCATATTTCGTGGTCTTTTATTTTATTTTCAGTGAGTGAAGGTGAGAGGTGACTGTTCCTTTTTGTTGATATTGATGGAATTGATGACCAACACTGTTTAAAGTTTTTTTTCATAATCGAATGAAAGTTCGGATGATTGTTCGAAACATTCCACAATATATCTAAATTTAAAAATCTTCCGACCTACATATCTCCCTACTCATTAATAAATTGGAGAGTTGGTAAAGAGCAAGCCTACAATTATTTAAACATGACATACACTGTATATCATCATGTCTGAAATACACCATGATTTTAGCAATTACCCTAATGATTTTGTCTGTACTACTGAATTGCGTGACTTCCGAGTCGTAGAACCTAAGATTATATTTCTTCATAAATTATACTTTATTGATAAACCATTCCATAAACGTCCTTAAGACATAGTTTGTTAGCACTCTAGGTTGGTCATCTGTCCATCATGCTAGACCACATGTATGTGTGAATATTATTCAATGGACCAGTCTAGTGGTGTAGACCCTAATACCACTGAATAAGAGGAACCAGTCAAAATGATACATGATGATATATAGTACGTGAATTAAAAATGAATCGCTACATTCTAAAATACAAAAAAATAACCATAAAATGAAAAACAAAAAATACCACTTTAAGCGCGAGTTCTATTTGGGAGCAATTGGTCCCATTGACCTAAGACTCGCCTTGGTTATTGACAGATATCGCAATGGAAAGCAATGTCCGGTGATTGGAGGGATACTCAAAAGCTTTTCTTTGTTTTGGTAGACATTCGTCGTTGTTTAATACATTATTATACCTGTTGTTTAACCCGAAACATTTAAAGTGACATTGTTTAACTTTTGTATTTATTTCGCATAATTGCTTTTAAGCTTTTAGTCATTCATTTCTTTAAATCCGTTACTGAAAGGGCAATTATCACCACTCAAATATAATCCTCAGCACCCAAAGTTAAACAATAGTCCTGTCAATTATATACAACAACGTGCTAGAAAATAACCCTATACATGTATGCAATCCACTTGAAGACAAAAATAAAATCGAACTGTGAGTTTGCTTAAATTTCTTGCTCTTGGAGTTCACTCGACAAACGGTGTAAAGAGAATTGCTTGAAAATACATTTAGCTCTGAAAGACTAGAACGAAAAATTGTCATAAGACAGGAATATGTCTTGTATCTGACAAAGCTATGGTGTATAGCATCTCTAAACGATATCAGGAATCGCTTTCAGTGCCATCTAAATAATATTTCTTAGTTTTGGCTCATATTACCTAAATTTGTTTTCTCTCCAAGTGATAGGTTTAATATTTCAACTTGACAATATTGGTTGTCTAATAGAACGACATATATAGTTCATATGGAGTCTTACATTAAATGATTTAGTGTTTTTTGTGGATATTTGGCACGAATGAGCTTATAAAAAGCCATCTCTTAGAAATGATGGTACCATCATTAAACGAATAAAAATTTCACATGTTTAAAATTTGCCCATATTTCGTGGTCCTTTTTATGTTCAATGAGTTTAGTTGCAATCCTTGAAATTAAAATTTTAATTTACTGGTCGAAATTAATTTCTTGAATTTATTTTTATATACAATGTAGTTCTAAATAAAAACTGGAAAATGTACTGGTCCTAGCAATGTTTTGCTGGTCTTGGGGTGGATGACCGGTACTCATCACGAGGACTGAAGTTGAGGGCGATTATTCGCTTTGTTGATATTGAAGAATTTGTTGACATTTACTGTTTAAACTTGTATTATATAATAGTTTTTGATGAGGTCTAGGGATTGTTATACAAGATGTGACTATGCAAGATTCACACATGTCTTAGAATCTCCATCTGATGGGTTGGGGTTGTATGTTTAACGTCACTTTCAACTGTGTTTCAGCTACACTAATGTATATCGTGGTTGTCAGTTTTAGTGTTGGGGCAAACCAGAGAAATTACCTACCCACTACAAGGCACGGACATACCTCCTTCTAATGCAGCAAAGATATCGAAAGACGAATTTTAACACACTGTCCTCATACTTGCGGGTGTTTTCGCACACGTATACAGTTTAATTGCAGCGCTAATAATGCATTAGCAGTGTTTTTGATCTGTGGTTATTGATCTAAGCCCATTGTCAGAGATAGCTTAATAATACTACAACATTATATTTAAAATTGTGTGATAAAACTCTAAATATAATTGTAGAATTTAACCTACGAGTATTTTTTTATGTGCCTAAGTAAGAGACACATTTGAAGAATGTCACACTCCTTGCATATATAAGACATCTTGCAGATGGCACCAATGATCAGTTATAATGGTTTATAACTAACTTTGCCTATTATATCCCGTTTTGATTTGTATCATTCAAAGGAACTCACAGTAGGTTAATCACAGTCCCACCTTTTATTCCTGAAATATTATCAATATTGTCATGAATAGAGCTGAGTATGTGATGCTGATCGTTTGATGTTACACAACAATAAATAATAGTTAAACAATTAACTTTTCATATAGCGTACATCTCATATATCTATTAAAGAGGTGTTTATAGGATATATTTTGACTGCTACAATACAGTGTTCCAGTTCATGGTTATCAATAAAAACGTAGATATCTAATTTATTGCACACGACACATTTCTGGAATAAACGTCATCAGTACGTTCACGGTCAAACGACTGGGAAACCAAATAAGTCTTTGTGGGCAAATGAACCATTTTGTATAAATAGGAGAGCCAAACTCGGCCATGGTCACCTATTCCTGAGGGAGATATCACATACTTTAGGAACTGTAAATTTCAACAATTATAGTATCTGAGGCCCTTACTACTGGGTGGGTTATCAACGGAGTGGTCACTGAGACCTACCTTAACATACTTAATTGATAAATTAAGAAGTATTTGGAGTATATGTACGGAATAAATGTTTTATTTTATTTTAACATTACTTGCTTGTTAAAATATGCACATTTTAACAACCAAGTAGCAATACAAAAACATTTTGAATAAACAACATGTGTTTATCGATGTACGCATTCAGAATACTAGAAGTACATTTACCCTTTCATTTTTAAATAGCAGGGGGTGTCAAATTCTATCATTTTGTCGCTATTAATGTGCTGTTGCGTTTTAATTCATTTTCTTATAATTTGAATCAATAGAAACTGTGCACTCACTTGAACCACCATTAAAAGTCGGGAATAAAAAAACAACTTGGACTACCAATTCTCAAAGTATGTTCTTATTGCTTCAAACAAACATTTCTTCACCTTCAAAGTAACGTATGTAATCAATTTCAAAGTAACAACAATAATAAAGTTTATCAAGCAAACTTAACTACACAAAACGGAAGAGACAATAGTTACACCTTACCGAACATCAAATACAGATCACTCAACAATTGCCATGTAATGTAACTCATGAATATTCATTTGCTTATATTATGCATCGTTTAATGCGTGCGAGTGGGTGATTGTTGTTTTTAAATAGGTGAACTATGTTTTAGTATATCATGGCAAGAACAAGCTTGTTTATGGCGCGATTAAGATGTCTGTTTTCAAGTGTTCTGCATAATAGAGCTTTTGTGCAACTGATCCATCAAGCTGACCGAACAAGGCCTAATCAAAAGGGGGAAGACATATTTCTTCGTCTATGAACGACAAGCAATATTCCTCTTCAAGGTAAAATCAATATCACAGAAAAAAGTTTATTAAGGAAAATATAATAAGAGTGTACCTCTTTAACATGAAAATAAACATGTACGGCGTAACAAATAAACATATACGGCGTAACAAATACACATGTACGGCGTAACAAATAAACATGTACGGCGTAACAAATAAACATGTACGGCGTAACAAATAGACATGTACGGCGTAACAAATAAACATATACGGCGTAACAAATAAACATGTACGGCGTAACAAATAAACATGTACGGCGTAACAAATAAACATGTACGGCGTAACAAATAAACATATACGGCGTAACAAATACACATGTACGGCGTAACAAATAAACATGTACGGCGTAACAAATAAATATTCTCACTGTTAATGTTGTGTTAAGGTTTTGTCGATTGATTGTTGTTTAACGTCAGGTGATCAGTATTTCAACTGTTTTCATGATAAAAACAACTTCAGAAAACAAATATTGCAGGTAAAACGGTGATACTGTGTTGGACTATATTAGAGGATTAACACAGGTAACAAACAGATGCATATTGAATAGGGGCGGACATTTTGCTGACAACGACCACATATAACCAAGTTACTACTCGGCAACTGCCGCAAGTTGTCATTTACGTGCGTACAAGGAGCGTAGCATTCTCTATATACGAAATACTCATTTATGTGTACTAGTATTTGATTCGTTCACCCACAACAAGCGTAATGTCTCTTTCTGGTGAGTTCTACCCCATAACGGAGAAAATAGATCCTATTTCCATACCATACTTGACCTAATTTTCCCCCAATACGAAATAAAATGTATGATATAAGAATAGATACGATGCATCATATTAATGTTAAATAAAATATTGATTGATTATAAATGGAATCACATAATAATTAAGTATGTCAATATTACATGTATTTATTTATCTTAAATGTTAATGTATTTAATTCACAATTGGAATCTGATAAGGTTAAAATCTAGTCCATACCGTTGTTATAGAAGAAATATAGTAGCAGAAATTCGTTTTATAAAATAAATATAATAATTGAACCCGCCACTGTTGTGTCAGTAGCACGTCATGTACAAACAATGTAGGGTCTGCTCTATTCAGTTCGATAGTAACAAGTGTGGATGGTATATTATTTCACCTTCACGACCGCATCATTACACTAAAAGGGGAGGTTCGGACCCATAGGAAGAACTCAACCCCGCCACTTTTTATTGAAGTGTCTGTACCAAGCCAGAAGAGTGAGTGATCATGTATATGTATGTTATGTTGTAACGATTTTACCTCTGATTCTACCAATTTTCCTATTGAATTTTAAAACTGTTTTGATAGTGTGGTATTTTTTGTTTTTAATTTAATCATAGATACTCTTCTTAAAGAAAAAAAAGAAAGTATATATAACAAATTGCATCGAATCTGGAAAGTTCAATCGTTAGACAGTGCCTTATGACAACACTACTGTGTAATGGAATTTTTGTTTGTTTAACCTTGTGACGTATTTGTTATAAACGGGGAAGGGAAATATAAATTGACACTACAACTAAGTTCACAATGTAAACAATAAATGTCGAACACTAAACAAATAACACATAGCTGAGAGGGCGGTAGAGCATATTGTTACCCCTAGAAAATGTTCTTTTCTCCTGGTTTCTTTCTTTTTTATGATTGTGATGCCCTGAATTTCAATTGCTGTTGTCTTTAAGTGTGTTAAACTGTGATATCGATGATGTGTAATAAATAAGATTACATACATTTTTGGTATTTGTTAATATTTTTCTGCCATTTTGGTGTATGTTTTATACAGATGGGTGTTCTTAAATGAAAAGTGAGCAATTTAATAAACTTACTATTCACCGAATATCTGGTTAATAAGTGTTTTATTATACCGAAAGAGACGTCAGATGCAAAAACAAAGTCATCAGACAAAAAGTCAGGAATTTCCGGAACATTTTCATTCCTTCCCCGATATTATTTTTCAATTTAAATTCCGACTTTGATTATCCGATCTTTTAAATCGGGCAATTGACTCAGACATAAAAGTTTTAAATCGAGAGGGTGATCGACTAAATTATCACCCTCTACCATGTGATAGACTAAATTGGCACACGCTCCTTAATCAATGAGAAGACAGGAAATTTACATGAAATATAATAAAATAGAATGTCAACTGACGGAAATGTCTAATTCATGATGGAGATAAAACAAGAGGTCAACACAGAAGCAACTTTTTTGTATATTGTCGGAAATCCGATTAACTAGCAAATGGAAGACAGGAACTCTGACATTTGATGAGGTTTTAAAAAGGAGAAGGTATTAAATGGTCTAATATAAGCTTCACGTGGTATAAAACTACACTCACTGTCATCATCAAGAACCAACGTTTGGTTTCATTTAACAGCGAAAATTGTGTTGTAAAATGATACATGAAGGAGGAGAAATATCCGATATAGGAGTCTTATTCGCAGTTGCTATTTTTGTCAATCCGAAACAAACAAAAAACAACATATAAATCAATAATTTCTTGAAGGTGAAGATACTTCGAGGTTTGGACTTTGCTTTCTGGTTTATTCCACTTTAAAGATTGTCTTATTCAAGTCGACCCTTGTAAGCATGTTTTCTTTAAATCATGCGATAAAACACCAGTATTATTATCAAGCAGAATCTTGCTGCGATTCATACAGGAAAATGACGAGATGACATCAGTCTATATTAAGTATAATGTCGTAAAAGTACTTGTTTCCGATGAAAGATACGTTATCTGTATGATGTAGTCGATTCTTTACGTTGTAATATTTTTCAGTTTACTCATCGCTCAGGACGAATGCTCGCACTCTGTGTAGCGTGGCACCAATTCAGATTACATATACTCCTGGAGGTAATATAATACGTTGACGCTGTACTAAATAACTGCTCACTGTCCAGCAAAATGACATCAGGTGATAAGTAAATAAATTATGCATTGACTTAATACTGAAATTGAAAACAACTCGAGCTAACATATAATATCCCGAGAGTTATTAAAACAACAAAGCATGGGGTGATCGACATTACTATACAAACAAATTGTTGTTGCAGTTCTAGATAATAGAATAAGAAATCTTTCAAAGAAACCTTCATTTTTTAAATGATAAAATCATTCTGCTAGATCTCATGTAAATATCATCAATGGTTGAATCAATCGCATAATCCTTGTATTAATGTCATCTTGTGGAGATCTCAACACTCTCTTAAGCCAAGCAACTGTATTACATTATATATTGATACTTGTTTCTGGAATACTATAGTGAAAACCAATAATGCAATGTTATCTTTATTAGTACCCATTTGTAAGTAGTAAATATCGCTATAGAACCTATTTGTCATTTCTTCTCATTCTTACACAAAATATCAAAGAAGAAATCATTATTTAAGCATAACAAGCCACAAACACCACACAGATTTAAAATTAACTGGCATTGCAAAAAAGAAAACATAATTAATATATCATGTATTTATTTTAGTTTTCGTAAAAAAAACCTCTCTTTTAATAACACAGCAACAATGTAATAAATTTTCCATTATCCCTCATCAATCTTCCGGTTTCCTCCATCATAAAAAAAACTGACTGCCACGATATAGCTGGAATATTGTTGATAGAGGCATAAAATACAAATAACTCTGATCCTGAAATATTACTTCCTTTAAAAAAAAAGATATCCAAGGACCTCGTATGACTTACTTTATTGTTGAATTTCCGTAAACAATGCATTTTTTCTTCGTTTTCATCGATTTTAAATGATGCGACTTTTGACAATAATCATTCTGCATTATTACACATAAAATTGCATTTAACTTCAAATTACAATTTTTTTTTATTTCATATCAATGAAGTCTACAGTTGTCTTTCTGTGTTGACTGTCTAGAAAACTAAAGGTCAAGGTTTAATTTACCGATTCGCGAAACTATATATCGTGGTGGTATATTGGAGGAAACTGGAGAGACAAAATCGACTAGCGACGGCAAGTCCCTCTATCTTCTTTCAATGTTAATGCATTGATTGATTGGACGGCACCGTATAAAGTTGATTCGTTTCTGGTGGCTTAACTGGCAAATATTTCGTCCATATTCCAAACAAGAACAAGATCAACAAGATCTAAAAACTATACATCAAAGAGGGAGTGGTGGGATAATCTGGGTAACTACGTCGACCAGATGACGAGATGTATTCTTTACTCCGTCTCCCCAATGCTGGGGGTTAGTAATAAATATCGCGAGATGTATTCCCCACTCCGTCTCCCCAATGCTGGGGGTTAGTAATACATATCGAGAGATGTATTCCCTACTCCGTCGATCTCAACATGGAAGTTTATTGATCCAGGTTATGTATTGCTTTGTATTGAACTAACCTGTGCCCAAGACCCATAATATTTCTAACGATCTTACAATTCACTGATAAAAATGTTGATAATGTTACCTTTTATTTACTTTAAATACAGAAATCATATTTGACAAATTACTATAGATACATAATTGAAGAAACCAGATACTTAATTTTAGAAAGGAACCAGGTGTTTATCATATTTCAGGTGCGATGTAGGTGGTGCTTTTTGAATGGTTTGATTAAGAATTGGGGATATGAGGGAAGTTGTATGCAAATACTAATATATTTATCAATGGAAAGTTGGCGAGTGGGTGATTGTTGTGATACCAATGCGAGCAAATGTTGAGTTATATCACAGCGAGAACAAGTTTTAATTCAACGAGATGATGATGTCCGCTTTGTCCTAGACCAACTTAGTTAGATTTTTACTGTCCGTGGATAGCCATATCGTTCCTCTCGGATACATCACCCTGATTCCCAGCCAATATAGACACATCGTTCCACTCGGATACATCATCCTGATTCCCAGCCAATATAGACATATCGTTCCACTCGGATACATCATCCTGATTCCCAGCCAATATAGACACATCGTTCCACTCGGATACATCATCCTGATTCCCAGCAAATCAGTCTCTGCTCTCACTCCTTTATGTAGTGTTCTTAGTGGGGGAGCATAACATACCAATTTTATAGTCCTTGATGTCTTTGAACCGAACTTTGCACGAAATCACGATCTACCACACATGATACACAAACGCTAACCATTTCACCAGTCATGCGGTTTATCAATGAAAATGATATTTGCATTGTAACACAATTATAAAATGAACAACACTGATGGAACAGTTCTAAAATCCTATAGAAAAATTGCTAAAGGTTGAAAATCGGTCCCCATAACACGCATGTACATGACCCACTTGTCAATTGATCAGCACATATAGCTTATTAAAACATTATTTTCTCCCTTTATTATAGTTGCTCTGTAAATGTAAGCTTATTTTTTCTCACATTTTAATGGTAAAACGACATATATACGTCCATCTCATACGTGAGGACTTATTGTCTTATCAGATTTGTAGAATATTCGCTAATGGGAAGTCAATTAACAGGTAAAGAAAGGTCAAGTTTGATAAATAATGCACCACTTTCGATCTCCCTTTAACAAGATAAGTTTTTTGGTTAATTAACAACAACAGGGGTTTTGGAATCGATTATTTTAATCAGTATTACTTATACATGTATTGATTAACGGTTTTGTTGTGTTTTTTTTTTATTATTTTAATTAGTATTACTTATACATGTATTGATTAACGGTTTTGTTGTGGCTTTTTTTTTTTCTTTATATTTATGCCGGTCTATTTTGAATATGTATGAATGTCAAATTCTGAAAGACTTTGTTCCAGCCTACGTCCTGTATTAACACCATTTTTGTCGACAACATAATTATTTCATCTTCACATACTATGATCGTCACCAGAAGAGATACAGATGATCCTCGCCGAAGGGTTTATCACATAGAAACGTTTTCATTGTCGTTTTTTATCTATCAGTCTGTTCAAGTCTATTTAACATTTTTACACGGCTATCACAACATAAGGAATAATGTAGATAAATTTTTCTTTAAATAATCTCTTTTTTTGCCAAACACATGAAATTTTGCTATAAATATATACTAGGATTTAAAATATTTGCATCCTCTCTATCAGAAAAATTAGTATTTATCATTAATTTTTATTAAGTCAGGAGATTACACTATTGATCCTTTGTGGCCATTAATGAATAACAATGAGGCTTTCTGGACAACAAACAGGGCAGCTATGTATCCATTAGTGCCATAAAGATTTAATCAGTGTACCGAGTCAGTCGTTATAATATACTATGTTATTTCTCTGAATTATTTTAACTGTTGACAGTTCTATTGCAAATATCTGTTTATCCAAGGCCTTGTGAAAATACCAGTTACTTCTACCCTATGCTAATGAGAATTAAGAAATTACCGTACCAAATTTGGTGCAAATGAAAAGCTAAAACCTAAAATGATGTTAAGGAGGGGTGACAAGTTACATTTGTGTAGAATTAACCCTAGAGCTTAATTGAAAGAACAGTGTCAAGATTCCACATCACAAGATAATAAGATCGGCACATTGCAACTGTTGTTTGCACCAGTTCTACGTTTGGTCTTGTGGAATCTTTGATTACAAACATATGGAGACAATTTTCGTTGATATTCGCGACATTTTTGAATGGCATGTTTTCTGAACAGAGTATGCAAATTCTACTTTGACAGAATGCAAAATGTTATTTAATTAGATGCCATAGGTAAAGATTTATCTCAACCATATTAGTTAATTCTAATAAAAGTACCATGTACAAGATAATTATTTAAACCATGCGTATATTGGTGTTAAAAGCGTCTTGACTACATGATTAATATGTCAGGTGTCTTATAAGAAGCAGGAACTGCTTGCCTATCGCAAGCACCTAGGTTCACCCCCGATTCTTGGTGGGTCCGTGTTGCTCTTCATTTTAGTTTTCTGTGCTGTGTTGTGTTGTGTTTTTGTGTTTGTTTGTCTTCGTCCTGCGTCTTGTGTACCCAATGTTGCCAGTGATTCTGCATTATCCAGTCTTGATTGCCCCTTTGGTTTTTTCTAACGTTTATTCAATCAAAAGTTGCGATAGTTTCAAATATAATTTCCCATTGTATAGTGAAGACATGCATCATAAAGCTATATTTTCTTTGTTAATCACTAGATGACCGTAATTTAGTAAAAACAAATTGGTATGCTATATTTATCATTGAGAATGGATCAAAGTACAAGTTTTTCAACAAGGCATGGCTGGTAGTCCATTCCATCAAACCCCATGGGAATATTATATTTTTTTTATCATGAAAAGACCAATACTTAATACATGAAATGAATGAAAAAATAAGATGATGAGTTGATGCTCCGGGTTTGACCTCTACCAATGCGTAGATCTATGGAAAAAATCTAAATTGGATTTATCACGAACATCACAAAAAACTAATTTACTGTGGAATCAGTCGGAATTTGGAAAAATATAGTCGACGAGTAAATCCTTGCGTTAATTTATTTATATTTTTGCATTTATATATTTAGTCAGACAGAATTAACAGTATTTCTTATTTAATTATGTTACCTATTTTCAATATAATATCTATAGCTTGTTTAGTTTTCATATTTCCAGAAAAAAAATCAATGTACACAAATTCAATTTAATCGTATTTTGTTTACTTATTTATTCCCAAAACGGTACTTGTATCATAGAATCAACAGTATCACCTGTGTTCACTACTATGCATAGAATATAAAAAAGACAATGAGAAATATGCTTTTGTTCAAGCAGATAAATCATTATTTTGTAATAATGTTTACCTTACTTTGTATTAAGCTTCTGGGTATTCATAGTGAAATATTATGATCTGTGTAGCTATATAGGATATCGGAAACGTTGGAATTTATATTTGGAACAGATATGGGGTTGTCTAGATAATACGAGATGTTCTAGATATTATTACCTTTAAATTATTTGATTTTCTAATCGACTACGAGCGGACCTGATGAATGTTATTCCAGAAACGCGTTGTGTGTACTAAATTAGATATCTACGCTGCAAGCTAACCTCATTCGACTCGTGTACAGGTTCATCATATATGATGTCTTTTGAATTGACAATGCAGATACATTTCCATACAAGGGATGACAAAACTGCACCAATCTGTGTTCACAGATGCTGCACTCGTAGACACAAAACGTATTAAACGTTGATTAATATTTTTGCTAATTAATAACTTCTTGGTTCTATTGATCAATTTTATTATTGCCTTATCAATTGGTCAATAATGTTTAATGTACACATTGTTGATAAATGGATTACATGCTGTAACTACAAGTAATAAAGGAACGGAACGAATAAAATACGATATTAGATGTTTGTATTAAATATAATTGGCAATTATGAAAACGTTATCTTTTTGTTATGTCTGATGTTCTTCATTGAAGCCAAGCAATGTCCGCGATAACTCGTAACGGTCTCACACATAAATAATAATTACATGAAGTTAACCGGATATAAGCGTTTTTAGGACTTAGCTGAGGGATATAAACTTTTTGAGAACTTAGCTGACCTAACCCGAAGAAGTATTTTATTTATTGTAATCACTTAAAACTTCACGTTTCAAACTTCTTTTCCGAATACAAATGTACACCTAAATTTGACAGAGATATTCCGGTGCTCTAGATACAATGACTACGAGTGTTCATGCCGATCAAGTGGGAAACATTGTCACCATGACAACGTATGTGTTCTGATTGGATGAATTTTCAAAATCCATCTCAGAAGGCAGACGGTAAAATAATTGTTACATGGTAGGAATAATCCTCTACGATTTTTTGTTCACCGGTCTGATTTCCAAGATGGCCGCCATCGTATGATCCAGTTTAAAACAGAATACACTGGACCTTATCTACATGAATGATTATTGGATAGCAACCACAATATTCATAGAAGCTATTTTCTAACTCTTCCCGGGCCGTTTATTTCCTTTTGACCTTAGGTATATCATGGGATATTCTGGGTTCCACTGGTATTTCGTAAGTAGTACATAAGAAATATCAGTGAAGCACATGTTAGTACCATTAGATCGCTCTTCTTAAATCATTTTCTCTCTTAAAGTAATTGAATCCGAACTTTATATGAATGATTAATAGTCGTAGGAAGTTGAAAGTGATTGCTGCCATAAAACATTTAAACATAGGTCTTTCTTAAAACAAAATACCGAAATTATTCTTCTCAGACACTATTTAATTGATTTGGAGTAATGTGATTAATTTCCTTTCGGATGTTAGAGTATTCCGGTCACGTAGTTTATTTAACGGAAACTATAAAATTTTAAGCAGTATCATCCCGACCTTGCATATTGCAACGCTACTGATAATCATTAGTTATAACCAATGAAATGAATAATAAGTTAGAACTACGGGTAGTCTCGCCACTTCAAACAATATCCATATATATGCCCTCATCGGTAGGATATTTGGGACATTAAATTTTACTGATGTATGCCGGTCCCGCATTTGGTTTCCGCTCATTAACTTGTGTTCCCTTAAGCAAAGCGTTTTTTGAATTTTATACAAAAGGTCCGGCACCATAACATGAAAACAAAGTCCGACTTCGGACTTTCTCACATTCTCCATTCTGGAGTTATGCCCCTTGTTTTGCCGAAAAATAGCTAATATCTTGCCTTGAAGAGTGGGTATCCCTTCCCTATGACACATTTTTTTCCTGAAGCATTCGTTTTCATAGGTTATTGATTACTTTTTTGTGATAATTTATACTTTCATGACTATTTATATATATATATATCTACCACAGAACCAACCCAATTGTATTCTATTTATAGGTGCAACAAGACTCTATTTGTTTTCTTTTCAGTGTTTATTTTCACAATTTTATCATCACCCCTCTCAGCCTAACATATCTAAAACCATTTAAAGTTCTATGTCTATACCTGCAATGTTTCTGGTTTAATTACAAGATACAATCAACTTCTTTAGAACAAAGTAATAAACCGCAATCTTTAAGCTCGCATGGTAAAAAATGTGACACACGTCATCTAAAAGAAGGAAATCGCATGGATCTATTCGTTTTATTATGACCTCTCCTTACTGATAATACATCAGGCAACACAATGTAATTTCAAATCAATGACTGTAATTTATTATAATAAATTTATTTTAATGACAGCAATTTAGCAACAAATACAGCATGGTTATTGTTTATTACTTTTAATGTGTTGTGATAAATATGTCATTGTGTAGCTGTACTCTATATAATTATGATTCTTTCTTTGTATGTTTGTACCTTTAATGCCCTTAAAGGGCCCATGATTTGAAAATAAAATATCTTGTATCTTGTATCTTGTATCTATAGAATAAATAAACTGATAGAAAGGTTGGATGTAGACGAATAGCTTCCGACATACATGCAAATATATCATCATTCACCAGTTTTATAGTCATAAATATATCAACTCATTTATACATGATCTTAAAGTTAGAAAATCTATCTCTATTGCATTTTGTGAATCGACAGGACTAACGCGAGTTTTGTCTACTTAGCACTAACACTGACTTTGGGAATTCAAATAGAGAAGTTCGGGACAATTTAAAATTATATTTATACTCTAACAACTGACATTGCAGTTCAGTAGAACTTGACGAAAACTCTCTTTTTCCATTAGAAACTTATTATGATAACACTATGGGCGAAAACTATATTTTTTTCACTTGACATTATCGTCGGTGATCACACACCAATACTATCCATTCATGACCCCGGGGTTATTTCATATGAAAAGCGTCGTTTCTGTTTTTTACGTATTTGATCTGTGTTTAGAAGTTTCCATAACAACAGAATGCCACTCAAATTTGACGGATTGAACATAATTTGGAAGATAGCTCTTAATTGTTCATATAACATTCATCGTTGATAACTCATAGGTAATTGTTACCGGTTCTTCTCCTCTCCTTTTACATTTGCAAGGAAATCACTTCCTTTTAAAAAAATCAATTTGATAGGCTGTATAATACCAGTAATCTATGAATCAGATAGATTACCTCATTCATAGACATTCGAACCCAGTACCACAAGCTGAGTATTTTTGTAGATCGAGGTTGTAAATATCGAAGGGAATACAGGGAAAGGGTAAACATTTAACCTGTTTATTTTGCTTGGGCTAATAAATGTGTTCGGGCGTTTTGCTTCACCAATATTTTATTTTTGTCTATGCGCATTGTGATTTTTCATTTGCACTGACCTCCAACTTTGTATTTTTACCCCCTATTATCTGCAGACCATCATGACAGTGATTCATTATAGGAAGATAGTGTGTCAAACCATATATCAGTGCTACAAAACAGAGAGTCCCGTGAGACTGTGCCGTTTATCTGATTTAACAGAGAAAAAAACCTGTATGCAGTTAATATGTAAAGGATTATTTAGGAAATATGTTTTGCAGTCTCACAGAAGATTTTGGCAATTTTCCTAAAGGATCGTGCACTTACCTATAAATAGCAATGACGATGACTTGTTAGGACCGTGATGTGATCATCCTGGTACAGTTTAGGTTCCATCAGTTTAGTAATGTCCGAGAAGAATCCATTTTCCACAGGGTCTTCAGCAGCGGTGGCCATCTTGTATGGGAGACGCAATAATATTATAATAAGGCCACTTAATGACTATCCAAGTCATAGTTGGTTTAATTTAACCAAGTGGGTTCAAAGAAGAAGTAAAAAGATGCATACTTTGTTAAAATAGGCCATATTTGCATATTTGACAAAATTTTGTCAAAATCACAAATAACACGTTGAATCCCGAAATGTATTACAACTATTTAGTGTAAAGCTACAGCTTTAATTTCATCTCATTTTAATTTGAAATGTAGTAGTTTTAGCCATTTGAAATCATTTTAATTTTTAGTATCTTACTAGAGCCTGGGACGTCTTGATTTTGCACGTTGTTCTCTGTAGTGGCATTACGCCAAAACCTATTTTAATCGGAAGGCGAAAGTTTAACAATTTGCTAAGGACAGATTTATCAATATATTACTACTATACTTTAAAATTATTTTTGATGTAATATAGAATCTATATTGATTAACACAATGGTGTATCCTTTCTTTTGTCAATTAGTATATTTATCAATATTGGAGTCACAAAGCATACAGAAAGGCATTAATTTGTAATCATTGTATTAAATACATGTTGATTTCTCTGCCTGTAGGGGCGTCTTGACTGACAAATAAAATTATTTCATTTTGTATTGCAATGTAAGCACTATCTTTCAAAAAACGCATACACTTTTATTGAGGAAATATTTGCAATGTTAGCATGCATAATTATTATTAGTAAAAAAAAACGTAGATATCAAATTCATTGCGCACGACGCGTTTCTGGAATAACCTGCATCAGGCACGCCAAAAATCGAAAGATTGGAAAGTCAAATAATTTAAAGTTTTGGGAGCAATATAGCCAAAGTGCCTAATCAGGATACCCAACATATGTTAAGGTCACCTATGTCTGAGGGATGCATGTACCAGGTTCTTCATAACAAGGAACAATCCACAGACGAATACAGATAATATAAGAAATACTTCAACTACAAAAAAACAGTTCGCTTCAGTTGTTATTTCCTTCTGCTAACATCTCTTAAGCTTGAGAGAATAAATCTTCCCTAAGTTGTTTTCATAAAAACTGCATTTATTCATTAGAGTTTTGTCTTCATCTCCTTTCTAACGTTGTGGTGATAAACAAGACAGTGTAAAACATAGTCGACATTAAACGCAAGCATAGCATATGGTCGTTGTTGTGAATTATTTAGTAATACGCCTTGGAATATGATTTTATAAAACAATTTATCTGTCGTAATCCATTCTTTGAAAGTAGAATCAAATTAGAAAAACGAGAATTATAACCAATGCATTGTAGTTTGTAACCAAGACGTTACATTTTGATCAGTTTCAAGATGGAATCTTATCTGTTCCCATGGGAATGATAATATTACATATCCAGATGAAATAATTATTGATTACAAAAAGATTATAAAACAAATGGAAAATAAGTTTGAAAGACAATTACAAAGTTTCTCGCTTATCACCAACGTTCACAATTAAACTAATGACATCTTGCTTCATATGCAGGTTTATTAACAGGGATGGGGATGCCAAGAGGTTTATATGTAACATTGATTTTTCTTTTAAAATGTTCAAATATTTTGTTAATTTGTATATGATCTGTCAAATAATTAAAGACATTTTGGTGTAATGTTCGAATTGTAGACCTTGCTCTATGAAGAGTGGAAATGCAGAACTAGACAATTTTCACATAGAAAAAAAATCGTCATAAGATTTTATCGAATTGTAATAACTGTCACCAGGTTTTTGTTTTGTATTTGAAGTAAGCATATTTTATTGCTCAATTAATTGGAATAAGATTAAGCACAAGGCATAACAACATGTCTGATGTGTGTGTGTTTTCATTTAAGTATTTTGTGTACTATTGCTTTATGTCTATTTTACATTGCTTAGTGTCAATAATATCTCAATATAATTGGTAAAGTTATGCCCCTTTGACATGTACAATGGCTACAGACGATTTGATTACGCCGAGGTTGCACTTCCTATAAAACGAATGGTCGAAAAATCAATATGAAATTTACATGGTGTCTTTAGCCTGTTTCTCTCTGGAGGAACTTGCTTTAAAATATTATCCATGAAATAACAACTATTTCGTGCTGCAAATTGGGTTGAAATTGTGGAAACTATCGGACGACAATGGCAGACAAAAACTTACAAGATCATTCAAACAATATGATCTAACCACAATGTGTTAAGACTTCATAACTTATTTAGTCTGATTAATAACACCTTTGCATTCCTGGTATATTGTTAGCTCTGCTTATGTCTTCGTGACACGAGAAGGCGGGAAATGATATATCCTAAAAAACATAACATTATTCTGTTGAAGAGATTAACACTGGTTCACAACTTGTCATAGCATATGTTATATAATCTCTAAGCGAAGATTGAAGTGGTAAAGTGCTGATATAATATTAGGTAGACAACATTTATTAGATTTGTCGAGACGAAATGTCGCATTGTGCACTCCGTTGGAAAATAGAGTTAAGCAGCAACTAGTTTCATGTTAACTAGTGTCATGCTAACTAGTTTCATGTTAACTAGTGTCAAATTTTCTAATTTTGTAGAGCCTTATTAAACCTAAAATTGTTACAAAGTTGCTATATATAAACCAACACAATGATTTTAAAACTGCTACTATTTTGTAATCTGGTTTTATCAAGTTGCAATGAATACATGAGCTAAAATTTCGTATCCTAGCTGTGAAAACTATTATGGAGACATTAGCTACTATTTCATATCATAGGTTTGTCAAGTTGCTTTAGATACATCATCTTTTATTTTGTATAGTAGTTTTGACAAACTGCTATGGATATATCAGCGACTATTTTATATCATAGTATTGTCAGGTTGCCATGGATACACCAGCTACTATTTTGTATCATAGCTTTGTCAAGTTGTTACGAATGCATGAGCTACTATTTTGTATAATAATTATGTCAAGTTACTATGGATATGCCAGCTATATTTTGTGTTCCTTGTTTTGTCAAGTTGCTACGAACACACCACATACTAATTGTATCCTAGTCTTGACAACCTTGCTATGGATCTCAGAAAAAAATGCAGCAATTACTGTTTATTTCTTACTATGTATTATCTAAGGACGGATAAACGTATTCTTATCATGACACAAATGACGGAATACCACCCATTTGGGAAATTTTACTTCTCCATGCAAATAGTATAGATAACTTCAATGTAATCAACCATATAATATTGTTACTCCGTTTGAAACTTTCTGCATATAATTGGATTTAGTACAGTAGAAAATACTCTAAGGGATTTGTGTGAGATAAATCACCAATGATAGCCTCTCTAACTTGCACTTATCTCCATACTTTTAATACTCTCTATTTAAGCTAAGAACAAAATGTCTTGATTAAAAAAAAATGTCTTTCTTCGATATTTCTGTTGCCTTTATTTGTCATGTTTGGAGCAGTTTGTTTTTTATTTTTTTTCTTTTAATTACATATTAAATACTTTTTTGGTTAAAATTTTGTATTTAACCGAATTGTTTAAATAAAGTAAATAATTGACAGTTTTTATCTTCCTTGGCAGTTTTAAAATGTATTATTTGTTCGTAGAAGGAGATCGGATTGTAAATCCTGGTTAGCAAAGATGGCTATTAAAAGTTTGTTTCAATTTTCTAGGATTATATTCTTTTACCAATGTCTTAAATTCAATTTTATGAATTCATTCCCAATCAGGAAGCTGTAATATATTGCTCATAAAAATAGAGAACCAATTTTTCCCTTAGCTCAATAATGCCCCTATAAAATTCATTGAAATATTCTTTAATGCCAGTGTGTCTGTAAAACCCAACCGCTTAATGGATAATAAGGCCCTTTCCCTTAAATAATGGCACCGTTTAACGCCAAGTATAGTGTTTCGTTTAAATATAAATCAAGACACATAGTCGTTTTTAAGCTTTGAATGAGAGTGGAAGCTAACAAAATGATAATATATCGACCTGCTGCATGGAACAGATATTTTAAACATACACCTCTGTCATTGATTGAGTGATATAAAATCCTAATTAAGAATAAAATATCGTATTGCAGTTAACACTGGTTTACCTCCAAATTAAGGGATTTATTTAACTTCAATGTCGTGACTATTCTTCGAGAAAGTATAATACTATAAAGCCAATTTAATTGATTATCTGTGGTTTTCGTTTTCTAGTTAGTTTTCTAACTAAATACCCTTTTTCATATATAGCACTGTGTGCAATTGAGCTTTTGCGTGTTAACTTAATTAAGTTTTCGTCAATGGCATTTTATATATATATGTATCGTGGTACGGTGTATCCGAGGATTACCTTGGTTATTCCCGTCAAAGAATTAATTGTACTTTTAATCCAGGCAGATGAAATATACAACACCTCCTACACGGTGACAATTCGTTTATGAGTTGGTGTCCGACTTTGATTCAAGAATCATACGCTTTCCAGAAGTTAGTTCCCTTTAATGCGGGAAAAATGGTCCCTTTCCATGCAAAATTCAATGGAAAGAACATATAATTTTTCTCATAATATCTTCAAAATTTTAATGATGTGACAACATATGAATTTTCTGTTGGCTACAAACTTATCTTCTGATTTGTTTTACAAGGGTCAAACATCTACATATTATGAGAGAATTATATACTCAACTTCGCTGTCCTACCCATTGGTCATGCTCGACCGGGTACTATTTTGTCCGTCGTAACGGAAATAAATCGTATAGAAAAGGTATAAAAACGAGTAATTTTAAAATCATATCGGAAATTTGCAAAAAGGCTATTCAACTATCTCCAGTTTTACTTGACACAAGAAAAATACCCGCCTATAGTTCTTTCATAGTACTTTTATTTACATACTGGAAGATGTATAGTTGTATAATATTTACTTGTCATGAATATATTTGAAATGCTGCTGTCCTGACCTTCAATAACAAACAACCAATTTTAAACCGTGTTACAATGTTGATGTTTGATGTACGAGCATGTGACATGTCGCAACCAGCTGAGAAATTAGAAAAGTTCTAACTCCTTCGTACATCCGCTGTTTCTTCCTGCCCCCATTTTAAAATAGCATAATTAGTAAACATTTTTTTCTGAAAAATTATACCTCAAGCTATGGATAATTGCAGGTTATTAAGAAATAATGAAAGATTTGTTTTTTTTCTTTTCTTTTTTGTCTCCAAGACAAGCCAATAGTATATATTATGTACGTACTTCAGCTTTTATTACTTTTAAGCCATTCACAGTTTTAAGTTGATTACAGATAATAAGATTTTATTATGTAGAAAACTGTTAATCACTCTTAATCATTTATATATTATGGAAAATTATCAAATTAAATTGCTGAGACTATCTGTTTAAATATAGCTATTATTTATATTTTGTCAATTGTTTTCCTACGTCCATTACAAACATCCTTTAGGTCAATCCAACCTTATACTAGGAATGTATATATACATTTTAAGCAACGTTTGTTTTCTGGTCTGGTAAAAATATAATTTTAGATTATTTTAATTTGTAATTTTCTAGAATTTGTAAATATTTCAAATAAACGTTCGAGAAAACCGTATAGGGGCGACCAAGAATGGACAATCCAGTGACACCAGCAAAAAATGGACGAAGACAAACAATACATTAAACAAACACAGAAAGCTAAAAATACGATCAACACGGTCCCCACCAAATATATCCAGTGACGGGAAAACAGAATTGGACGCAACAATTAGCTCGGATTTATTTATTTACATAACTTTAAAAGTCTGATTTTGTTATCGTTGCAGTCATAATATGGTTAAATTGAAGAATAATTGTCTTTGTCTGAAATAACTTGCAATGAAGTTTATAAGGCTTTGTGTAAGGTATCGACATTATCAAATATAATGGAATCCATCTCTACAATGGCATTTGTATCACAAAGGAGGCATTTCCTCTTCAAACCATAAATATGTTGTCATTTTGCAAGTTCTAAAGCTAACCTATGGTTAGAGATTCTAATTTTGCAAAACATAATAGCATTGCTGGTGTCTAGTATTTCAAGTAATAGTTCAGGTTTACAATTGTCCTTAAATAAATTAAGTCCTATGGGGAGTTACCAATTTGGGATGCCATAGTTGGTTATATTAATGTTATAGTGTTTGTTTGACTAATGAAATAAACCAGTCCTCATCAATAAAAGTATGAGTGTTCTAAAAAATATGGTATTCCGCTTTCAATAATTTGAACATTTTAACCATGGAACATTAGAATTATTCAGTGTATACATTTGAAAACATAATTTATATATCTAGTTAACATTGGGCACGCAAGACACAGGACGCAGACAAACAAAACACAAAACAATACAGAAACCTAAAATGATAAGCAACATGAACCCAGGTCCTGGGAAAGGGTAAGCAGTTCTTGCTTCTCTTAAGACACCCATCATGTTACTCATATAGTCAAGAGGTATTTGTCACCACTACACGCAAGCAAACACAGATAACATATATAAGACATCAACCCTCCTACAAACAACTGGGGACAAAGACGAACCGAACATTGTTTATATGGGAAAATCGTAGCGGACATCACAACACGGACATCACAACACGGATATCACAACACGGACATCACAGCACGGACATCACAACACGGACATCACAGCACGGACAATCACAACACGGACATCACAACACGGACATCACAACACGGACATCACAGCATGGACAATCACAACTATTTAAACTTTGTTGAATGCAAATGAAATGGATGGGGCTTATACTATAATACAACATGCATGTCTGGATCCATATGTCTACAGGTCGTTTCTAGTCCCATTGGTGCAAATGAGGCTTTTGACGAAAATGATCACGACTACATAAAAAGCCGGAAGGTGAATAGTAGGCCTACATTTATTTATGCCATAAGAAGAGTTTGAAGATACCGAAGGGGCAATCAGAATCCGTATATCGAAGAAGAACAGACAACACAATGGCCAAAAGAAAAAGCACAAAAGGACAAACAACGATCTACAAAACATACATATAAAACTAAAGATCGAGTAACACGAACCCCTCTAAAAACCGGCTGTGAACTCAGGTGCTCCGGAAGGGTAAGCAGTTGCACCCGTCGTGTTAATCTGGTTTAAAACCCGGTAATAAGTCGTGAATGAGGTAAGGACCGGGAAGTGTTTACGACAAGTGGAACATATCCGTGGTCATTTGTGACACAGATATTCCATAACTGTCTTGGAAGTTGAACCATATATGGTTTTCGACATATCATACGGATTTAACAACACAAATGGCACTTGAAGTGACCGGGGATACGAAAAATGTCTACCGGCCTTATGCATGCTTATGCATGATTAATTACGTACGTTGATATTCAGCAAGGACCTATGCTAGTATTAAAAGATAAAAGAACTTTTTTGTATTTGTTGAAGTACGGATTCGAAAAACATCCAATCAGAACACTGCATAAGACATCAGTACAAAAACATTATCCCGTCTGGATGAAATTGTAGGCTGTTGATTGGTTAATGACTCGTGCATACAAAATCCAAGCACTCGACTTGGAGATACGTCTTGAAGGGTCTACGTACATCTAAAGGCGGCATCAAAGCGCATACCACATGTAAGACGAAATTTATAAGAGAAAAAACATTGAAAACGTCTCAATAAAGACAGAAAACAAGAAGAAGTCAGAAAATTTGTTTCTCGAGTTTCTTGACGAAACGGGACAGACTAACAATAGATAACCTGACATTACTCGACAAATGTGTGCCGGAAAGACATGAGAACAACTTAAACATATATCCTTCAATATGACATATATGAAATAGATCTATTGGATTGTTTATGTTTAAATAAACGTTAGAGAATACCGAAGGGGCCATTAAAAACGAACAATCAAGAGAAACTGGCAACATAGGGTATACAAGACGGAAAAAAACACAATATGTCTTGGACACCACTATACGCAAACAAACACAAAAAACGTAAATAAGACATGGTCCCTCCTGCAAACAACTGGAGATAAAGACGAACCGAACATCGTTTTTTATTGTGTAACTTTCACATCTTTTCGATAAATAATAATTATAGACTATTTTGATCAATAAAGTACAAAATTATATTCAGTCTTCAGCCTCAGCTTAATTTGGTCAAATGTTCTCAGTTGATCTAACAGTGTTTCCAATTTGGAAAGTCACATTTAAAAAAAAAAAGACAAACGCCTAGCACTTACATCAGAATAATGATAACTTGAGAGTCGTTAACATTCTTATTAAACGGACACAAATGTGCCTATTTGAAAAACAAATTGATTTAAAGACTAGAATGAAGAAAATAACGAATGAAAGCTTTCATTAATACGTCCTTTAATTACATGACTATAAAACCATGGGTAGGAAACGACAATAATCAACGAACAACAGAAAAGAACAAATATATAATCTCATTTTCAAGTAGGCTGAAGCAATTTCTAATTCTTCTTTCAAGAGTAGATTTGAATAAACATATTTAGAGAAGTGTAAATATTTATTGAAATCCGGGATATTGATTGTTCATTGCGTTTTAGAAAGTTTACATTTCTGTGTAATTTTTTGTTTTTTATTACTATACATCATCTGTCAAGACAACGGTACAATAGGGCAGGGGCCGTCGTGGTCGTGCTCGTATGGTAGTTGGATATACAACTACCTGTGCTATCAGTGACTATCACCACTAGAGTTCGAATCCCGTTCATGGCGATGTGTACTCGATACAACCTTATGTGACTAAGTTTGTCAGTGACTTGCGGTAGATCAGTGGTTTTCTCCGGGTACTCCCATTTCCTCCACCAATGAAACTGACTGCCACGATATAACTGAAATATTGTTGAAAGTGGCGTTAAGCACCATAAACCAAACCTAACCCATCTGTCAAGACAACGTAAAATAGAACAGTACCAAAGTTCCCTGTCTATGCACTGAGGAAGCAAAAAGCTATCGGATATTGCTTCAATTTGTTGGAACAACATAACAGCCCAAGGTCTTGGTACATCAAAATCGCAATATGTTCATGTCACTTTTTCAACATACAATCATGCAACAAATATGAGGGATTTGTTAGTAATTGCAGGAAAAATTAATAAAAAATGTCATGACCTCATTGTTTAAAAACTTCCGAGTATTAGTTTTGTTGTGATTACTTCATAGCAAGATTTTCTTTTGGCCATTGCAGTATCTGTCCTTATATTTACGGCTTTTGATTACCCCTTTGTATACTTCAAACTTTTCATAAGCAGTAATGGTAAGCACTTTGTTGTGAGATTTATTCCCGCATGTGACGAAGTGTACTCGATACAACCTTATGTGGTAAAGTTTGTCAATAACTTACCTACCAGGTTGGTGACTTTCTCTGGTTTCCTCCAGCAACGAAACTGACCGCCATTATATAATTGAAATATTGCTGAAAGTGGCGTTAAACACCACAACCCTAACCCTTAACCCAATATTAACAAATTGAACAACTACGTATGCACATCACCTAAAATGTTTAGCACAAAAAAGACCAAGACGTATGCTGATGGAAAATCCAGGTACTTGGGACAGTCACAAAAATGTACGGGGGTCAAATCCTTTAATGAGATACCAACCCTTCTCTTGATAATTGGTTCTCCAACGGCAATACAGATACAAGACCCTCGTTAACCAACAACTTCTGTATTTTTGTTCTGTGAATCTAAATACACACATGTTTTTGAAACTTATATCATTTCTCGAAGAGACACAGGTGTGATTTTTCTTATTTAATTTTTTTTTATTAAATTATCGGCAATGTCTTATTAAAATATGCCAGAATCTTTTGAAATCTGTCAATTGTATGAGTGCCAATGGTGCATTAAATTTCTAATTCAACTATAGATTGTTAGATGAGTTAGTGCCGCAAGGTCGTGAAAACAAATCGAAATGAAATTATGGTTATTTGTAGCAAATTGCAAAATTATCAGGAGACTATATATTTTGTGACTATGTTGGTCTCCTTTGAACTATTTATGATGTACTTAACAGGTCATCAACAATCATGTGAAAAGGATGTCAAATATAAAAGATGGCTACTGTGTGTTGTAAATAAAGGCGTTACTTAATAAATGGTGTGTGTGTGTCTCCACGTGAGAGATCAGAAATATCCCAAAACATTTATTGAAGATTTTTTGATAAATAAAATTCATATTCTCAAATTGCAATCACAGGGTACAATTATGGAGTGGCAAAATAATTTGAAATCAAATAAGGCATGGTTACATTTGGAATGCGTTTTGCATCGGTATATTAAAAACACAACAGAAGTGTACTCTCAATTTCTTATTTGTGTTATTTGTGTTTGTTTGCGTATAGTGGTGTCCAACATATATTGTGTTGAGTTTTTGTTTTGTTTTTCTTCGTCTTATGTACCCTATGTTGCCAGTTTCTCTCGATTGTCCTTTTTTGATTGCCCCTTCGGTATTTTATAGCGTTTATTTACAGTATATAAATCAAATATGACATAAAGCAACATATTGAAATAGGAAAGACGATTTAAGGAATAGAAAAAACTAATTGTTTTCATATTTTTTTCTTTTCCTTTTTTGTTTGTTTATTTGTTATTTTGTTTTGTTTTTGTTTTTGTTTTTGTTTTTGTTTTTTGCTTGAGATTTGCTTTGTTTTTATTTTGACAATAAGACAGTCTAACAATCGAGCATAATCGGTGCATTCATAACCCACCATTTCTTTAGAAATGCCTGTACCAAGTCAGGGTCATTGAGGTTTTCACAGTTTTCCGGTTTTTGACTGATTTTGTCTGTTTATATACTTATGAGTCTAAACTTTCCCTTGGTAAAATTGTTCGGAGTTCGGTAGTTTTGTTATTACCCTTATTATGTATTTCCGGAACGTGCTTGATGTAAAATAAAGGGCAATATCTTGTATAATTACACTCCAATTTAAATGTAATTCGACCGAATTGATAACCACATGAACATATAAAACTATCTAGTTATATTACGTTTGCAAAAAACATAAATCTCATCACCAATCTTTATTTCCTCCAATAGGCGACATGGTTATTATTACAAGTTTACAAATAATAATTTATAGAGTCAAATGAAATATCAGGGGGGTATTTAAAAGGGCATTCTAAAGTATGCATTGAGATACAAGAGGAACTGTGATGTCAACAATATTTTCTACATTGTCAATTCCTAGATCTAGTATGTCACGTTTAAAGTAAAAGTTCATGTTTTCTAAGAGTTATTAAGATGTCAGCAATAAAATCAAACTGTTCTCTTAGTAGTTGAACAGACAAATGAAAATATATGTTGAGATAGTAAACATGTATCAAAGTCGCATAGTTTCTGCAAAAAAAACAACAGTTTTCATTGGTAAACCATGACCGCCAAACGTAACAGTTCCCGCATGTTGTCACACCGTCTTTTGTTTTAATTCAGAATATGTTTAGCGATGAAATGTTGAAATATATGTAGCTTATCCAAATATTGTTGAGGTATGTTGTTCAACAGTTGAGATCCATACAATATTGTTGGATAACTATCTTTTTACATAAAACACGTAACTGTCGAAGGTTTGAGTGATTGGGGCCAATACCCACGATAGAACAGTATTCATTTAGGCTTTTCCTGCATGTTTCGGGACATCTTTGTTAGGGCTGATATCGACTGTTCTCGTTATTAGAAATAGCTCTAAATTACTAAATTAAACGTGATTAATATTTTGACACGAGTGGCATATACAATGTACATAATAGTATACTTTTAACACCAGAATCAAAACCATTTCATAATAGAAGGTCACTCAATTTGTAACTAATGATATGGATGTCACCTGGATCAATAGAAGAATACCTGGAGGCAAATTTCCTCAAGAGCTTGCAAACTTTCCTTTAATTTCCATCAGTTCAACCAAGTCATCTGTCGTAGGCTAATGAACAGCAATTTATTCACTGAATAGTTCTCATTTCGACGAGGACAGAAAGGGCATAATGACTGAAACATTTCTTTTGAGAATGGCTTTGATACATTTTGTAGCTTGAAAATTGTCTGGATAACGTAAAATATAATGAAAAACAAAAAAATACCACACTGTCGGAACATTTCCAAACTCCAATAGAAAAACAAAAAATACCACACTGTCGGAACATTTCCAAACTCCAATAGAAAAACAAAAAATACCACAATGTCGGAACATTTCCAAACTCCAATAGAAAAACAAAAAATACCACACTGTCGGAACATTTCCAAACTGCAATAGAAAAACAAAAAAATACCACACTGTCGGAACATTTCCAAACTCCAATAGAAAAACAAAAAATACCACACTGTCGGAACATTTCCAAACTGCAATAGAAAAACAAAAAAATACCACAATGTCGGAACATTTCCAAACTCCAATAGAAAAACAAAAAAATACCACAATGTCGGAACATTTCCAAACTCCAATAGGAAAACAAAAAAATACCACACTGTCGGAACATTTCCAAACTCCCAATAGAAAAACAAAAAAATACCACACTGTCGGAACATTTCCAAACTCCAATAGAAAAACAAAAAATACCACAATGTCGGAACATTTCCAAACTCCCAATAGAAAAATCGCAGAAAAAGGCAAAATCGGTACCCTAGAAAACAGATACATGATCACTTACTTTCCTGTCTTGGTACAAGCACTACAAAAGGTGGCGGGTGTTAAATAATTTAAGGGCTCAAACCTTCCCTCTAAATGATGCGTGCAGCCATGCATGCAAGCGCGAGTATTTGGCCAATTATATATATATCTTTATTCTCATAATCCAAAATACAATTAACCCTCACATATAATCGTGAAATCAGCGTTGTAATAAAGAACAAATAAATTACATGAACAGCACGGTGCAATTATACAATAGTCAAATGAGCAAACAATGACCACCTATAAAGCACAACAATGTTTTGTTTCGTCCAATATGACGATAATCTGTTTACATAAAACGGACAGGATGGTTTGGAATGATGATATAAATATTACAGACTTTATTCTTCAACGGACAGGATGGTTTGGAATGATGATATAAATATTACAGACTTTATTCTTCAACGGACAGGATGGTTTGGAATGATGACATACATATTACAAACTTTATTCTTCAACGGACAGGATGGTTTGGAATGATGACATAAATATTACAAACTTTATTCTTCAAAGGACAGGATGGTTTGGAATGATGACATAAATATTACAAACTTTATTCTTTTCTTCAAAGTTACTCTCTTTCTTGTATCTTTTTCTTTTCTCTCCTTTGTTTTTTTTTCCATTATTATAGTCTTAGGGAGATGTGGGCCCTTTACGCTCCACTTGAAACGTCACTGGTGTATACTATATAAATTTAGTACATACCAAATTTGAATTAAAAATATACTAATTTAAAATTATGTATAAACAAAAGAGTCTTATAATTTGAACTTATACATAGAAACAATTTATATATAATTAAGAATAAGGGGAGACTATTGGAGCAAAACCTGTGTCAATGATTAAATACGACACCACATCGTCAATCTGTACTTACAAAAGAAATAATGACTTTAGATTAAAACAAAATCTCAACAGAAAGCTCCACCTGCGTCTTTTAGAGTCGTATTTCAGCAGACTAAGCGTCTATATATTTTTTAATTAAGAAGTTAAGAAATAGGGTTGACTGTTCAATGTAAGTGTGAGATCTTGCAATCGGATATTCTACCAAATACTGATCGTCTTCAACAAGTTGAAGATGATGTCTTGATTTGCTTGCTTACCAGAAACGTAGGCGGTGGTAAATCTGTGTGTGAGGTGTCGAATTTGCCTCTTTATACGATTTTCTAAGAAATATCATTGGCAAATGAAGTTCGGATAGAAAACATATGTGTAATATCATATACGTCTTGTGTTGTCTCTTTTAGCACTTGAGTTCAACCCTGGTTTTTAATGGGTTCGTGTTACTCGATCTTTGGTTTTATGTGTAATGTTTTGTAGATCGTTGTTTGTCCTTTTGTCCTGTTTCTTTTGGCCATTGTGTTGTCTGTCCTTCTTTGATTTACGGATTCTGATTACCCCTTTGGTATCTTCAAACTCTTCTTAGTATTTGGCAGTCAGTTATATATTATGGAGATTCGTGCTGCATATACTGCTCCTTTTTGTAGCAGCTCTCTCAATAATATTTTGAATAAAGCGCACAGTCATTTTTCTTCAACGTGGGATGTATTAGTAGCACAATCTTGAGTCATTTAACATAAGTCTACCACATATACCAATTGTTTCTTCTGTTTACGAAAAGAGAAATATCATATATTTGGCTTCCCAAATCTTTCGATTTTGAGCGTACCTGATGAAGGTTATTCCAGAAACTTGTCGTGTGCGCAAAATTTTATATCTACGTTTTTATTGCTAATACAATGTCAAATATAAAGTCCTTTAGAAATTTGCAAAATATGAGTGAGGTATGTCTTCAAAACCATAGTACTAATATATTTGTGTACCATTGTGAAGCAAAATTTATTTGTAAACTTTATTAAAGATCATTAAGTGTATGGCTTCTGATTACTCCTTTGGTATCTTTTCTAGAAAAAAAAACGTATCTATTAAGTCAATAAATAATTGTAGATCTTATACTACATTCGTGTTTTCAATAGTTAATGACTTTGCTGTTGTTGGATCTGCCATTGATTTCCAACACCCACGTGAATGTTATTGTCTAAGGTCTGGTTTAACACGTGTATCTGAAAGCCCCTAATCCAGCATGCCGTGTCGATTCAATTCTTTTTCCAAAAGGGGAGGAATGTACATGAATTTTCTTCAGAATTATCATCATTATAATATGAACAATACAAAAACAGATACTAGTATGCATATGTGTGTTCACGACCATTTGTGTGTCATTCTATTTTTTATATATTACCACGTAACTTGAAAGTGTTCATCTTCACATATCCGCGAAAGGTCTTTTGAGTTTTCACTCCAGCGTCACCATCAGATTTTGGAATCAAATTGATCACAGCATTTACAAATGTAGGGTTTTTACTGGGTTTTAATTTATTTGTAAATTACAAAGCTGTCTTAGAGCGTCAATTCCGTTGTTCAATTTAAAAATTTGAAACATATATCATGTTATGGCGAAATCTCTATATAGTGAAGTAAAATACATGGACCATATTGTTCAATTTTCTACATATAAAGACTTGAAAAGACGTACATGACCTCATTTAACATTTATTTGAACCTAAAGAGAAACATCTCGTAACTTATCTTTTATTCAAAAGGTTGGAATCCCCTTAATCACTCTAACCCCGCCAACATTTTGTTCATGACCTACCTGGATTTCGTGGCCTTTTTATATTCAATGATTTGATGTGATAGGGGACTGTTCGTTTTGTTAATATTAGTCGAATCGAGGACCATTAATGTTTAAGCTTTCTTTTCATAATATGCATTAAAGGGAAGTCTCTACTGGTGGAGCTCCTCTTGGATTTCCAATCGGCACATGCATCACATACAAGAACACCCTAGATCGTTCATACCATGTTAAAAATTTAAAATATTGTTCAGTTTTTCAACAATAGAACATGGAGACTTATCCAGTCAAATCACAGTATTGGCTCAAACGGTAATATCGAGATATGGATCAGCACAGAAATAACCGCTTCTGATGAGTACGCCAAAGGAATATTATAGAAAAACGTGTTTCTATTTGACTTTATAGTTTCAGAGAAGAGGGCGTTACTGTAATATATCCACGATGACGACTGATGTATGGTGATGACAGTAGTCTGCATGGACTTTTGAACTTAAAATATTTTATGGGAACACCTTACAACGGTTAGCTATATATTTCTGTTTGTACTTGTAATTATGTAAGTTTGGGTGTCCGGATTTTGTTTTATTTTTTAGAAGTCTATATTAGAGTACTCATTAAGTATGATTTTAATGGACATTCAACATTGTATAATGGCTTACTGGCTACATTTATATGCATAACCAGAGTGCAATCTTCAATCGCAAATGAAAAGAGAATTAAAGAGAGATCTCTGTTTGCGTATCGATAAAGGAAATTACAGGCAATTTGTTCAAGTAGAACTGAATTACCCGGCATGTTTTCAACTGACTTCAAAGATACTTTTTATTTCAAAATAAAAATCTCAAATGACGTTTATTTTTTTCTTTGTATAGAATGTAATTAATCTTTGTTAATTGCCGTTCCAACGTGTCTGTTATTGAATCCTCCCAACCGGTGTTGTCTTTCCACTTTGAATATGTTGGGCATAAAAATGATAATTTGTGTTTTCATTTTCTCAATCACACAAAATCAAATCTAAAATTCAATATATGGAGAATTGTTGACAAATTAGTATGTCCTTGTTAAAATACAACCAGCTTCCGTTTTAAAAATCATTTAGTTTTTATACTGTAATCATACAAAATAACATTACAGACTGTTTAGATTATTAATATTTTAAACGTTGAGCAGCTTTATTATATTAATATGTCGTAGTACAACAGCAAACGACACATTTACCTCATATTCAAAAGTGGAAACTCCTAAGTTTTCTCATAAAACTAGGTGTCAAAGTATGTATTATTTATGTCGATGATAAAAACGTGGACATTTAATTGTGTACGCACGACGCGTTTCTGGAAAAACCTGCATCAGAAGTCAAAATATTTCAAGCCAAATAATATAAAATTTGTATAATTTGATTAGCAAAGTCCGCGTATTATATACCCTATATGTACTCCATTTTTCTCCACCAAAAAACTGACCAGTGGCGTTAAACACCAATAACTACCATATCCACCACTTGTAATATGTACAATGTCAATACAAAACTAAGCATTTTATTGAAAGATTTATCCCCAATACACACACAATGATTGGGCAGCGTTCAACCTGATTCATTGTTGCTGACTGTCAAGTGAGCAGCATTTCAGCTATATTCATGACAGAAGGAAATACCGCCCATTGGTGTTAATCGACAATCAATCAATTAATTAACTAAATACATAAATTGTGTTTTCAAATGTATACATTGAATAATTCTAATTTTCCATGGATAAAATTGTTCGTATTATAAATATATTATATTATACCCTATATTTGGAACACACATACTTTTATTGATGATGGCTGGTTTATTTCATAAATGAAACAAACAATAAAACATGAGTTTAACCAACAATGGCAATCTAAAATTAAAAACTCCCCATAGGACTTAATTTATATGTTATTTAAGGACAATTGTAAACCGAACTATTTCTTGAAATACTATACACCAGAAATGTTATTATGTTTTGTAAAATTAGAATCTCTAACCATATGTTAGATTTAGAACTTGCAAAAAGGCAAAATATTTATGGTTTCAATAAGAAATGCCTCCTTTGTGATACAGATGACATTTGGAGAGATAGATTCCATTATATTTGATAATGTCGATACTTTACACAAAGCCATAATAACTTCATTCTAATTTATTTCAGACAAAGCCAAATATTTTTCAATTTAACCATATTATGACTGTAACGATAAAAAAAAATCAGAGTTTTAAAGCTTTGTAAATAAATGCATGTGCGTATGATCCGAGGTTATCCTGTGTCCACTTTTGTTTTCCTGTCACTGCATATATTTGGTGCGGTCTGCGTTTCTCTGTCGTTTATTTGTAAATACTTTTGTCTTTACCTTATCTATGCATTGTAATTGTTTATTGAGAAATGCTTTGAGGTGAGAGGTGTTCGTTTTGTTGTTATTGGTGAAATTGTTGCCCATCACTGTTAAAACTTTCTTTTCATAATATTATATAATTAATAATACCACTGACACTTTTAAAGTTCGCTTTCAACCTTGATTATTACCAGGACATTGTCGATGAGAACCGACTGGAATCAAAATTGTATGTATATTTATATAATAACCACCTGTATATAAAATGCAACTTCTCATAAAAGGCACATTTCAAAGTTCCCGCGAGTGCAATTTATATACAGATCTGGCTGCAGTAGTGTGAGTGATGGTAACATAAGTGTAGAGAAATCAAATGTTTTAAAATTGTTACAAAAAGAGAGATCTGATTCACACCATTTATGATGTAGCTTGTGTCCCAGTACTTTTGGTGACCAGATCTCACTGCTGCTAGATATCTTTGTTACAATTTTAGAAAGAGGTCTCGGGGACGATACGGCTGACCCAGCAATATCAATTTCCTTGCAATCCTCAATTTTAAGCACTTCGATATGATGAAGAATATATACATATATATTCTTTTCAACTATTTCAATAGTGGAATTGTATTGTATTAAAGAGTCTATTCATTTGAAACTGCATACCCAATTTTAATAGCCCATTTTTCAACTTTGTTTAGACATGATTGTAATTTTTTGACGATGTCATTCTCATTTTTACCACGGTAATATTAACAGGAAATCGTCTATATTAAGAAACCATTAACGCTTTTCTTTGTAGCTTTGGGTAAGTTATTTATCTTAATTTTGAATGCTGTAACAAACATAATGATTTGTGACGAAGAACCTATTTCCTGTTCAAAAAGACCAGAAAAAGTTAATGTTCTGTGTCTATAAATTTCAACTGGATACTGGTGACATCTCACATGGCGTAACCCACAAATATGCTTAACTAGTTCCCATGTGGTAGATAAGGGGTGTCCTCTCGATGGGAGATGTCAGGTCACAATACGAAAAAACATGGCTTTGAACTATAGTAGATGCCGTGATTCTAAATTGCCACACCAATTGCACGAAAAAGAGTAGACACTACATCAAACTAATTTTTCCTCCCTACTAAAATCTCTATTTTTGCCCAGTGGCAATCAAAAGCGGTTGTCGCATTCATTTCTCATTTCTGTATAATGTTTGCTGTGAGCTTAGAACCTTTTGTATAAAACGCTTTGTCGAAAACATGATCTGTCGGTCTTTGCAATCTTTTTATATTTATATCAACAAATTAACAGAGATATGAGAAGGATGAGAAAAACTTTGTGACGAATTCAAATCAGTCTATCTTGCAAAGTCTTCATTTCCTACAACACGGTGCCAATATTGACAAGCCTGGATTTTGTGAATCTCTAACATATGCATCAATAATTCAAAGCAAACGAGAACATAAACCTTGATTAAGAACGCCTAGGTTACCGTACTACTCGATTGGCCGTAAATCCATGGCTTTTTTAACTTTCATATCATGACGCAATTCGGAATCGGCATTTGTTGATAAATTGAGAAAACAAATAAAAGAATATGCAGTATTTACAATATCAGTTAAAGAGCTTGGACTGACCGGTCTACTGGTCCAACCGGGTCCATTAGATCTACCAACAAGATGATGAAAGACTGAAAGTTATGGTTAAACCACCAGGATACCTTCCTCAATGGACTAGTTTACAATATGCGTCAAACGTATCGCCTTAATAATCGTACTTCTATGACAAGTTAGATGTCAATCTGTGCCTATTCGAGGTCCCAAGTCTCACAAGAAGGTAATTTATTCGATAATGAACTCATCTTATCAGCAGAAATCAATGTCATTGTAGAGCATTTACATACATTGATCGATACATTAAAGTTGGTACAGGAAACCAGTTAATTATTAATTAATTACTGAGGCGTTTTTCAAATGTAATTGATGATTTTCATATCTTTTACCACTTTGGCCTCAAATATTCCAGTGTGTGTTATGCTATTGATGAGTACATTAAGAGGCAGGTAAATGTAAAAATAAACCCAGCTGAAACGGTTCTGATGAATATATTTTATTGTGAGAGATTTATTAAGGATGTTCTGCTCAGTGCAAAATAAATTTCACATGACACATTTTGCATTCATTTAAAACTGTTTCGCGTAAGTAGAGGTCCAGAAAACTCTCGTACGAGTTTCATTTAAACATGAAAAGGTAATGCGTCATATACATATAATCGTGTCCCTAAATTGTCAATATATACTTTTTTTCTGTATGCATTTTGTTAAAAAAAAATCTGTTTTCAACCGAGGAGATGAATACAATTTAACCTGTTGTCTTCCTTACTTTAAAGAAAAACATATGTCTTCCAAAATTTTAGTTAAAAATAGTCAACCTTGCATTCTAAAAGGCCATATGAGTTGTAACTTGTTAGCTTTATTTAGCTGGCAAATAATTATATGTACATTTTTGAAACCACAAAATGAATATATTATATCACGTCTGTCAGAATATAACTGTAGGGAAGAATCTATTAAGATTTGTTTGTATGACGCGTGAACTATCGTCGGCGTTATGTATTGCCTACTAGATCTGAGCCATTATAACGAATGTTTATAAATTTCAGTTTTTTTTAATTCTCCCCTTGTACTACTGACAAATAAGAATGATAGATGTGGTTGTGACTACTAAGTTCATACGTGTCTCAATGTTTCTTCCCGGACTTGTTAACCCTTTTTATGCTGCTCAAATCATTTTAGGTTTGGTCGTTAGTAACAGTAGTATTCTTACAAATAGGTTCAATTCCTATTAACAATTATTGTTGAGGAAAATGCATTTTGTATGTAATTTCTATATTTCATTTGTCTTGATGAAGTATTGCTGGTAATTCAACTCATGTCGTGTTTTTATTGTTACCAATACATTTCTTCCTATAGCCATGTCGATAGAAGTGAGAACATGGAAAAATATAATATAAACTGGAGGTTAATATAACGGTATAAAAGAATCGTATCAACTAAAAAGTCGTGTTTCTTTTTTAAAAGACAAAGGTACATTGTATTGATAACAATTTTGAAGTAGATTATTTTTCTCCGACTGTCATTATGAAAATATGAAAGACAATTGTGGAAGTCTGACAAACTAAAAAATAAAGGAATTTGACATCTTTGTTTTATTCTGATACACGTTATCTGTTGTCTCGGAGCATCCTTATTAAAGATTAGTTACGTTCTCCTTTGACGCGTCGTACAAAGACCTACGTAACGTATTTTTTAACAACCAACGGTAAATCGATAGGATGATCTTTTTCAATGATGGATGTGCTGCTTCTACTTTTTAATTACAAGGTTTGCAATAAAGGATCAAATGATTTGTTACCCTTCGATCTATATTACATTCAACATTGTTTGATTAATGCGATGTTTTAATCAAGACCGATTTACGTCGTGGACATTTGATACCATACGATTGTCGACGTGGATACTTCTTTATAAATGTTTCTAGAAAACCATAATGTTTTGCTGTAAATTTCTTTATTGAAATAGTCATAGATAAATGCATACTGTCGTTATTTTTGTCCAGACAGTAGCCCCTTTATGTTTCATTCTTTGAATATCTGTATTACTAGAAAACGACAATGTTTTGGTGTACATTTCTTTATTGAAATAGTCATAGATAAATGCATGCTGTCGTTATTTTTGTCCAGACAGTAGCCGCTTTGTGTTTCATTCTTGAAATATCTGTATTACCAGAAAATGAAAATGTTTTGCTGTAAATTCCTTTATTGAAATAGTCATAGATAAATGCTGTAGTTATTTTTGTCCATGCAGTAGCCACTTTATGTTTCATTCCTAAAATATCTGTTTTACTAGAAAACGACAATGTATTGAGGTAAATTTCCTTATTGAAAAAGGCATAGATAAATTATGTTGTTATTTTTGTCCATACAGTAGCCGCTTTATGTTTCATTCTTGAAATATCTGAAGTCTTTCTTTTCAAGTGTTTTTTTATTTCCAATATTGTTTTTGTCCATGAATAAGCAATAACATCATGTCTATGATACATATATTTAGTTGGACAAAATACCCTATTACATAGAGGGCAATAGTTTGTTTAGGTTGATGGCGATCGAGAAAAATATGTTACAGTAACTAATATTTAATCAAAAATAAGAACGCACACTAAAAATCCAATCGCAAAATCAGAAAAGAAAATAAAAAAATAAAAGAAACAGGCAAAATTGATGACCCTAGCACACATACATGGCCTCTCACTTTCCTAGCTTGGTACAGGCACTTCAATGAAAGGTTGAAGGGTTAAACTAGTCGTGTATGTACAAATCTACTTTCTTAGTGAATTGATATGATGTTATTAGTTTTAAAGATTGAAAATTTGATTAATGGGCTCTCGTTTTTATACCCCGATGTTTCTTCGAGGTAGCATTGAAAGTATTCTTTTTTTCCCTTTTTTTACGCCCCGATGTTCCCTCGAGATAATTACTGAAAGTGAAAGTAAATCTTTTTCTTTCTATACCGGGATGTTCCCTTGAGATAATTACAAAAAGTGGAAGTAGTCTTTTTCTTTCTTTCTATACATGTTTCGAAAACATCCGGACAATATATAACAAAGATTGCCACCGTATATTTATTAAGCAATCTGATATAACGGAGAAAAAAACAAAAACACATTTTTAAATGTATTTGCTATTGGTTTTTTCCTGTCTTTTAAGACACTATTCTTGAAGATGCTGCATGATTTACATCCTGTTTGACCTGTTTTTAGTTATTTCTGCTAGTTATTTTTTTTTAAGTTAATGATGGTTTACACTAAGTCTTGTAATCGGTTTGATTAGTCCTCTCTATTGTTTTAATTAAAGCCGTCAAGTCTCTGATGAGTAGTTGGAAATTCATTTATTTGAAAACAGGCATATTTTTTTTCTTCGCATTGATCTTTATTTGTTTTAACTTTCTTTAGATTTCAAATTATTTTCCCTTAGTTGGAAGATTGTCTCAACACAGGAGCAGTATTTCAAATAGTTTATTTTTGTCTAGACATTGTTTTGAACGTGATACATTTTTCTAATGTCCAATTGTGAGAAAATGAGTAAATTCTGGTAGTCAAATTACATTTACCACTGATTACAACTGACCGAACAACTAATGCAGGACGACAATTACGTTACACGTGCTATTCACGTGGAAACGTCAATATACAATTATCTCATCTGAAAAGACAAAACATAAATTGGATTATATAAACCACACGACTATAACAAATGAAGAAGGGGGGAACAATACTATTACAGTAAATTAGATAAACTATTTTGGCTCACCATTTACGTAAATGCATTTAAAAAAGGATAAAACGGATTTTTTTTATTGATTCGTGGGTAAATCCTGTATGTATATATTTCGTTGTTTATAATGAAGTAATGGATAATATAAAAAGGGGACGTCAATGTAAATATTTACAAAACGCGATTAGTCTAATATTACAGAAAAAAATAGATTACGATTTTCTTTATTTTCTGTTTTATTTTAGATACCTTAGATCTAAATGTTAAAAAATCTATAACAATTTTTAATATTCTTTATAGACTTTTTTGGCACTCGTTCTCAGAGTCATTGGAAGCTTTCGTGTGACATATTTTGCGCAGCAGAAATTGTTGTACCTTCAGACGTCTACTTATCGAAAATTTTAATATTAATAAAATGAGTGTAATTTTCTTATTGTATCGGTCAACTCTAAATTCTGATTCTTCATACAAAAGAACCACATTATGAGAATGGGGAAATATATTCTTGAAAATAGTTTAATAAAGTTTACATCAACTAAATAGAAAATAAGCAAATGCTACACTTTATTACACGAAAACGTTCCCTGTAGTATTCTAAAAATAAGAGAAGGGTGTGCGTTTGTGCATTTTTCGTTCACAAAAGTGTGCGTTCACAATTAACAGAATTCATAGAAGTTCATAGCTGTAACTTTGGAAAAAACAGTTTTGATTTGACAAAATTAATTTGTATTCTTCATCTCAATGCTGAATCCATATTTATTATGTAGCACCATTAAATCAGAAGAGGTAGAGTTTGCTGCTCCTGGATGTAGGTGTAGCTTATCCGCCATGACGTAAGATGTGTCCTGCGTCAATCAATGGTATGGCAGGGGTGATAGTTGATGACGTAGGATACGCATGATCCTTTGTATGGAGATTAGTTCAATGCCTGTCACAGAGACGCTTGAAAATTTACATCACCTGTGTGTTTTACACCAACCTTATCTTAAGCAATGTTTACACTGTCGTTTGTTTTCTGTTTAATTATTCTATTGAAAACTTTTGTCCTAAAGATATAAACTAAAACTTCTATGTACTATTTCGCGAAGAATTCCGTATTGAGAATTCGATGTCAGAATGATATTAATATGCGTTCAGTGTATTTTATTGATTTTTGTTCTAAAGATATGGACTAAAACTTTATGTACTTCTATTTAGCGAAGAGTTCCATATTGAAAAGTACATGCCAGAATGATATTAACGTGTGTTCAGTGCATTTGATTGATTTTTTTCTGTAACCCTTATGACCTGTTACTAAAAGAAAAGATATACCTATAATAGCCATATTGATTGTATTGTCAGTATCAAATATAACGTCATTTATGTACGTCGTTAGTACTTACATCTGTGTCTTAATGTTAATTATTGTATGTCAGCTATAGTCCGTAGAGGTGGTTTGTAAAACTAATGGCTTTATTAATTATGAACCACCCAAATCATTCTAACAAATAATTATGATTGAAAGGTCCTAATTGAACCATCAACTTCCATGTCAATGTAGTAATTATGTGTACATGACTGATGACACTGTGTTGATTTTAACATTAGGCACACCTCAAATGATTTACTTTATGGTTTTGCCTCTTTCTACAGGGGCCGTCGCGGTCGTGATCGTATGGTAGTGTGATTTAAAACTACCAATGCAATCAATACCTATCGTTTTTTTAACGCTGTGCGTTCCAATCCTGCTCAGGCGAGTTGTACTCGATACAACATCATGTGATAAAGTTTGTCAGTGACTTGCTACAGGTCAGTGGTTTTCTCCGGGTACTCCGTTTACCTCCATCAATAAAACTGACCGCCACGATATAACTGAAATATTCACGTTGAAAGTGGCGTTAAACACCATAGCCATAACCACTCTTTCTACGATTTTTCTATTTGATTTTAGAGCTGTTCCAACAGTATGTTAATTTTTGCTTTGTTTTTGGTTTTTTTTTAATTTATTAACACACTTTTTTACAACTATAAATGCCGACAAAAATAGTTTATTCACATTATTGTATCACGGACGATCAACATTTTAATGAAAAGATCACATTTTTGTAATGTTATTATCCATTTATCATTTCTCGAGCAGAATTATGTATAATCTCCATGAAAATTAATGGTAGTTTAATGAGCCGATCATGACTAAATTGTTTATTTGATTGGGCAATTATATATTTTTATGATACAACAGATTACAAATTATTACAAGGACATTTCTAAATTTGTTTATCTCACTTTCAAATAGCTTTCAAATTGAGATAACATGTGAAAGGAACGCATTACTAGTGAGAGCTGGCAAAGCCTACACGTTCAAGTCCGAATGGGGGATAACACCAAGCAAGAAAACAATAGAACATGTACATTTGTATGTCAAGACATGACAATAATATACCATAATCAAAATTCAGTCCCATAGAATATTCAATTAAATGTACCTGCTTAATTCATCATACTTGACTTCATTCTTATGTAGTATCTTTTGTCTTCATTTTAGTTGTGCCTACATTCAACAATTTACATGTAAAACAACACAGAATCGTGCTGTAGATGAGTAAATGCAATCACCTCGTCCCCCTTCTGATATAGTCTAGCGGTACATATTACCATAGTTGTCCTTGTATAGCTAACAAAGGTACAAATATTATTATTGTTCTTCAGAGATCCGGCTACTACTGACAAATACTAACTGTGTCCATGGACAATTTAAACTTGTTTCGTTAAATTGTTCAGACGAAGGCCATGAATAAAATTTACATGACTTCACTTTTCTTGTGTGTGGCCTGTAATAGGGTAAAAAGGTTCCGAACATATCAGTTGTTTCTTTTTCTACAGTAGACAACGTATTGTCATGATTACGTTGACCTGACTACCGCTAGGTGGATCAATCTGTCATTGCTGGCAGTTGCCAACACCAGTAGCCAACGTATTGTCATGATTACGTTGTCCTGACTACCGCTAGGTCGATCAATCTGTCAATGCTGGCCGTTGTCAACACCAATAGACAACGTATTGTCATGATTATGTTGTCCTGACTACCGCTAGGTCGATCAATCTGTCAATGCTGGCCGTTGTCAACACCAGTAGACAACGTATTGTCATGATTACATTGTCCTGACTACCGCTAGGTCGATCAATCTGTCAATGCTGGCCGTTGTCAACACCAGTAGACAACGTATTGTCATGATTATGTTGTCCTGACTACCGCTAGGTCGATCAATCTGTCAATGCTGGCCGTTGTCAACACCAATAGACAACGTATTGTCATGATTATGTTGTCCTGACTACCGCTAGGTCGATCAATCTGTCAATGCTGGCTGTTGTCAACACCAGTAGACAACGTATTGTCATGATTACGTTGACCTGACTACCGCTAGGTGGATCAATCTGTCATTGCTGGCCGTTGCCAACACCAGTAGCCAACGTATTGTCATGATTACGTTGTCCTGACTACCGCTAGGTCGATCAATCTGTCAATGCTGGCCGTTGTCAACACCAATAGACAACGTATTGTCATGATTATGTTGTCCTGACTACCGCTAGGTCGATCAATCTGTCAATGCTGGCCGTTGTCAACACCAGTAGACAACGTATTGTCATGATTATGTTGTCCTGACTACCGCTAGGTCGATCAATCTGCCAATGCTGGCCGTTGTCAACACCAGTAGACAACGTATTGTCATGATTATGTTGTCCTGACTACCGCTAGGTCGATCAATCTGCCAATGCTGGCCGTTGTCAACACCAGTAGACAACGTATTGTCATGATTATGTTGTCCTGACTACCGCTAGGTCGATCAATCTGTCAATGCTGGCCGTTGTCAACACCAGTAGACAACGTATTGTCATGATTACGTTGACCTGACTACCGCTAGGTCGATCAATCTGTCAATGCTGGCCGTTGTCAACACCAGTAGACAACGTATTGTCATGATTACGTTGTCCTGACTACCGCTAGGTCGATCAATCTGTCAATGCTGGCCGTTGTCAACACCAGTAGACAATGTATTGTCATGATTATGTTGTCATGACTACCGCTTGGTCGTTACATATATCAATGCTGGCCATTAGACCTAAAAATTATCACAAATCTATTGGCCAACGTATTGCCATTATTAATATTTTCATACTGTATATTTCCCATGTTTCAATAGTAACAAACTGCCTTTCTTGTTTATGGGATCTAGGTAACCGATTTAATATGCTATTCCAGAATTTATCAAGAAAACATTACTGTGGTTTTCTAAACAGTGAACTAACGCTATCTCCTAAAGTGATTTATGATCGTCGCAGGATTTCCGTGTCTCAACTGAATGTAGACCTGTTGCCGATGTAGCTACTGGAACTTTGAAACAATGTGTGTCATACACCGACTTGGCAAATTATGAATTTACGACTGGTGAATGGAGCAGAAGAAAATTGTTCCTCCGCAGTACCATGTAGGAGTTAGAATTTGTCTGATCATTGTTCTTTTTTTTACTTGTTATACAAGAGAATAAACAGATTGTTTACTATTGTATTGGATCTTACCATGCATGATATTAGTAATCATAGTTAAATCTACATATATGTACATTTGAAAGTTGTTTTTTGTAGAACGTTAATCAATGAATTATATTTTTGTAATTCCCCCCGAGTCCAGTTAGTCCAGTTTTCCAGGCTGTATCGAGGGCCATACGAAAATCAACAAATGTACAATATAATATCTTGCAAAAAAGATAAAAGTGATATACATGAAACAGCCGTAGGAGAAAATCCCTTTCATAACCGAGACTGATAGTAAGAAATTATTTCGAATATAGACGATAAACAATGTTGTAAATCTATTATTAACAATAGAAGACAAACGCTTACCAAGAGAATATTTTAGTGTAATAGTCCTATGATTTTCTGGATCAACTTTACTACATGTATTTTTTTTTACATAATGTCTTCTAGCTATTTCTCATTGATCAGTTCAGTATTTAATATAATGTTGAAATGAAATGAAAAACAAAAAATACCACATTGTCGTAAAAGTTCAAAAATCTTATCGAAAAATCGCATAGAGACATAGGTAAAATCGTATAGAGACATAGGCAAAATCGTATAGAGACATAGGCAAAATCGTATAGAGACATAGGAAAAATCGTATAGAGACATAGGCAAAATCGTATAGAGACATAGGCAAAATCGTATAGAGACATAGGTAAAATCGTATAGAGACATAGGTAAAATCGTATAGAGACATAGGTAAAATCGCATAGAGACATAGGCAAAATCGTATAGAGACATAGGCAAAATCGTATAGAGATATAGGCAAAATCGTATAGAGACATAGGCAAAATTGTTTAGAGACATAGGAAAAATCGCATAAAGACATAGGCGTTATCGTATAGAGACATAGGCAAAATCGTATAGAGACATAGGAAAAATCGTATAGAGACATAGGCGTTATCGTATAGAGACATAGGCAAAATCGTATAGAGACATAGGAAAAATCGTATAGAGACATAGGCGTTATCGTATAGAGACATAGGAAAAATCGTATAGAGACATAGGCAAACTCGCATAGAGACATAGGAAAAATCGTATAGAGACATAGGCAAAATCGTATAGAGACATAGGCAAAATCGTATAGAGACATAAGAAAAATCGCATAGAGACATAGGCAAAATCGCATAGAGACATAGGTAAAATCGTATAGAGACATAGGAAAAATCGTATAGAGACATAGGTAAAATCGTATAGAGACATAGGCAAAATCGTATAGAGACATAAGAAAAATCGCAGAGACATAGGCAAAATTGTATAGAGACATAGGTAAAATCGTATAGAGACATATGAAAAATCGTATAGAGATATAGGTAAAATCGTATAGAGACATAGGTAAAATCGTATAGAGACATAGGCAAAATCGTATAGAGACATAAGAAAAATCGCAGAGACATAGGCAAAATTGTATAGAGACATAGGTAAAATCGTATAGAGACATATGAAAAATCGTATAGAGATATAGGAAAAATCGTATAGAGACATAGGTAAAATCGTATAGAGACATAGGTAAAATCGTATAGAGACATAGGCAAAATCGTATAGAGACATAGGCAAAATCGTATAGAGACATAAGAAAAATCGCATAGAGACATAGGCAAAATCGTGTAGAGACATAGGTAAAATCGTATAGAGACATAGGAAAAATCGTATAGAGACATAGGTAAAATCGTATAGAGACATAGGCAAAGTCGTATAGAGACATATGAAAAATCGTATAGAGACATAGGCATTATCGTATAGAGACATAGGCAAAATCGTATAGAGACATAGGCAAAATTGTATAGAGACATAGGTAAAATCGTATAGAGACATAGGAAAAATCGTATAGAGACATAGGCATTATCGTATAGAGACATAGGCAAAATCGTATAGAGACATAGGTAAAATCGTATAGAGACATAGGCAAAATCGATACCTCTAATACACATATACATGACTGTAATACACATATACATGACTGTAATACACACATATACAGGACTGTTCACCTTCCAGGTTTGGTGCAGGTACTTCACTAAAATGTGGTGGGGTTAAAGGAGATGAATATCTCAAAGATTCATGCAAATAATCGTTGTATTCTTACCTAGTTTGTTTCAACATGTTTTTCTGCTTTTCGTTTGGTGTTTTTTGTGTGTTTTTTTTTTTATGCTTCAAATATTTTGTACGTTTAGGATTTCTAACCTCGTAACACTAATGATTAGATATACGTTATATTATCTAGAACATACGTATTTATTTGAGCATAACGATGACCATACCATATCATTGGCGTCTATTAATTTGACAATGTCTGATATGATGGCTATATTTCTACCACCTACTTGTCCGATAATTATATTGACTTGTCACCTAATACTAGGCAGAATATATGTTAAAACAACTGGTGACAATTACATCATGTCTGTAAATTCCTCCGTTGATCTAGAACACATGCTTGGAAAATCGAACATGATATATATTGGTAATTACTTTAAGCTTAAAAAGATAATTTGTATTCATATAAATAACCACATTTATAATACAAACTTGTAATACGTCTATGAAGAATCGTATAATCATTCAGTTGTGATACCACATTCCTGTTAGGACAACTTTGACACCACAGCAAGATATCGCCATCATGTCATCACTGTTAAGATTGGAAATCAGTAATAATTATATTGTTTATAAACGTGTGGTTTATTTAATTGGCAGATGGTAAAGAATTCAATTTTCTTCTGCTGTCCTAAGCGTTCTAAAAATAGATGACCACAATGACAGATAATGATGCATAATACTTGTTAACAGTATCCTATATATATCAAGTAAAAGTACAGCATCTTCGGGACAGGGCACACTCCTTGCTGATTTCGAATAATTTTCTATATATTTAGACAAACTGAATGAAAGACGTTAGTTGATTGCTAGGATATATATAAATATGACATAAATCTAAAACCGATTTCCATAAACGCATAATTTTGAAGTAACGCAACGACTCATACAATATCTTACAGACCAATAATTCCCATGTGTATTGTATGATCTATTTTGATCTTCAGTGGTCAGACCCACCATTTCTCTAGAAATGCCTGTACCAAGTCAGGGTCATTACGGTTTTTACAGTTTTCCGGTTGTTGACTGATTTTGTCTGTTTATAATACTTATGAGTTTTGACTTTCCCTTTCTAAGATTGTTCGGAGTTTGGTAATTTTGTTATTACCCTTATTGTACTTTGAACATATCTGATTCACATAACTTTATTGGTAGATTACGTTAATGGTACTGCCTTTGTAATCCCTCCAGTGTATCATTTTATTCCACTTATCCATCTATTCATCTTACATCCTTGGTTAATCCTTGATGTTATCGTCTTACTCCCTTTACCCGTCCTCTAAAGGTATAATCTTACTCCCTTTACCCGTCCTCTAAAGGTATAATCTTACTGCCTTTACCCGTCCTCTAAAGGTATAATCTTACCCCCCTTGTTAATCCTTGATGTTATAATCTTACTCCCTTTACCCGTCCTCGAAAGGTATAATCTCATTCCCCTTGTTAGTCCTTGATGTTATCATCTTACTCCCTATACCCGTCCTCGAAAGGTATAATCTCATTCCCCTTGTTAATCCTTGATGTTATCGTCTTACACCCTTTACCCGTCCTCTAAAGGTATAATCTCATTCCCCTTGTTAGTCCTTGATGTTATCGTCTTACACCCTTTACCCGTCCTCTAAAGGTATAATCTTACTCCCTTTACCCGTCCTCGAAAGGTATAATCTTACTCCCTTTACCCGTCCTCTAAAGGTATAATCTCATTCCCCTTGTTAGTCCTTGATGTTATCATCTTACTCCCTTTACCCGTCCTCGAAAGGTATAATCTTACTCCCTTTACCCGTCCTCTAAAGGTATAATCTTACTCCCCTTGTTAGTCCTTGATGTTATCATCTTACTCCCTTTACCCGTCCTCTAAAGGTATAATCTTACTCCCTTTACCCGTCCTCGAAAGGTATAATCTGACTCCCCTTGTTAATCCTTGATGTTATCATCTTACTCCCTTTACCCGTCCTCGAAAGATATAATCTTATTCCCCTTGTTAGTCCTTGATGTTATCATCTTACTCCCTTTACCCGTCCTCGAAAGGTATAATCTCATTCCCCTTGTTAGTCCTTGATGTTATCATCTTACTCCCTATACCCGTCCTCGAAAGGTATAATCTCATACCCCTTGTTAGTCCTTGATGTTATCGTCTTACTCCCTTTACCCGTCCTCGAAAGGTATAATCTTACTCCCTTTACCCGTCCTCGAAAGGTATAATCTTACTCCCCTTGTTAGTCCTTGATGTTATCATCTTACTCCCTTTACCCGTCCTCGAATGGTATAATCTTACTCCCTTTACCCGTCCTCGAAAGGTATAATCTTACTCCCTTTACCCGTCCTCTAAAGGTATAATCTCATTCCCCTTGTTAGTCATTGATGTTATCGTCTTACTCCCTTTACCCGTCCTCGAAAGGTATAATCTTACTCCCTTTACCCGTCCTCGAAAGGTATAATCTTACTCCCTTAACCCGTCCTCGAAAGGTATAATCTCATTCCCCTTGTTAGTCCTTGATGTTATCATCTTACTCCCTTTACCCGTCCTCGAAAGGTATAATCTTACTCCCTTTACCCGTCCTCGAAAGGTATAATCTTACTTCCTTAACCCGTCCTCGAAAGGTATAATCTCATTCCCCTTGTTAGTCCTTGATGTTATCATCTTACTCCCTTTACCCGTCCTCTAAAGGTATAATCTTACTGCCTTTACCCGTCCTCGAAAGGTATAATCTTACTCCCTTTACCCGTCCTCGAAAGGTATAATCTTACTCCCTTAACCCGTCCTCTAAAGGTATAATCTCATTCCCCTTGTTAGTCCTTGATGTTATCGTCTTACTCCCTTTACCCGTCCTCGAAAGGTATAATCTCATTCCCCTTGTTAGTCCTTGATGTTATCGTCTTACTCCCTATACCCGTCCTCTAAAGGTATAATCTCATTCTCCTTGTTAGTCCTTGATGTTATCATCTTACTCCCTTTACCCGTCCTCTAAAGGTATAATCTCATTCCCCTTGTTAGTCCTTGATGTTATCATCTTACTCCCTTTACCCGTCCTCTAAAGGTATAATCTTACTACCTTTACCCGTCCTCGAAAGTTATAATCTTACTGCCTTTACCCGTCCTCGAAAGTTATAATCTTACTCCCTTTACCCGTCCTCGAAAGGTATAATCTCATTCCCCTTGTTAGTCCTTGATGTTATCGTCTTACTCCCTATACCCGTCCTCTAAAGGTATAATCTTACTCCCTTTACCCGTCCTCGAAAGATATAATCTCATACCCCTTGTTAGTCCTTGATGTTATCATCTTACTCCCTTTACCCGTCCTCGAAAGGTATAATCTTACTCCCTTTACCCGTCCTCGAAAGTTATAATCTTACTGCCTTTACCCGTCCTCGAAAGGTATAATCTTACTCCCCTTGTTGTCCTTGATGTTATCATCTTACTCCCTTTACCCGTCCTCGAAAGGTATAATCTTACTGCCTTTACCCGTCCTCGAAAGTTATAATCTTACTGCCTTTACCCGTCCTCGAAAGGTATAATCTTACTCCCCTTGTTAGTCATTGATGTTATCGTCTTACTCCCTTTACCCGTCCTCGAAAGGTATAATCTCATACCCCTTGTTAGTCCTTGATGTTATCGTCTTACTCCCTTTACCCGTCCTCGAAAGGTATAATTTCATTCCCCTTGTTAGTCCTTGATGTTATCATTTTACTCCGTTTACCCGTCCTCGAAAGGTATAATCTCATTCCCCTTGTTAGTCCTTGATGTTATCGTCTTACTCCCTTTGCCCGTCCTCGAATGGTATAATCTTACTCCCTTTACCCGTCCTCGAAAGGTATAATCTCATTCCCCTTGTTAGTCCTTGATGTTATCATTTTACTCCCTTTACCCGTCCTCGAAAGGTATAATCTCATTCCCTTTGTTAGTCCTTGATGTTATCGTCTTACTCCCTTTACCCGTCCTCGAAAGGTATAATCTTACTCCCTTTACCCGTCCTCGAAAGGTATAATCTTACTCCCTTTACCCGTCCTCTAAAGGTATAATCTTACTCCCTTAACCCGTCCTCGAAAGGTATAATCTTATTCCCCTTGTTAGTCCTTGATGTTATCATCTTACTCCCTTTACCCGTCCTCGAAAGGTATAATCTTACTCCTTTTACCCGTCCACGAAAGGTATAATCTTACTCCCTTAACCCGTCCTCGAAAGGTATAATCTCATTCCCCTTGTTAGTCCTTGATGTTATCGTCTTACTCCCTTAACCCGTCCTCGAAAGGTATAATCTTACTCCCTTTACCCGTCCTCTAAAGGTATAATCTTATTCCCCTTGTTAGTCCTTGATGTTATCATCTTACTCCCTTTACCCGTCCTCGAAAGGTATAATCTCATTCCCCTTGTTAGTCCTTGATGTTATCGTCTTACACCCTTTACCCGTCCTCGAAAGGTATAATCTCATTCTCCTTGTTAGTCCTTGATGTTATCGTCTTACTCCCTTTACCCGTCCTCGAAAGGTATAATCTTACTCCCCTTGTTAGTCCTTGATGTTATCATCTTACTCCCTTTACCCGTCCTCGAAAGGTATAATCTCATTCCCCTTGTTAGTCCTTGATGTTATCATCTTACTCCCTTTACCCGTCCTCTAAAGGTATAATCTCATTCCCCTTGTTAATCCTTGATGTTATCGTCTTACACCCTTTACCCGTCCTCGAAAGGTATAATCTCATTCTCCTTGTTAGTCCTTGATGTTATCATCTTACTCCCTTTACCCGTCCTCGAAAGGTATAATCTTACTCCCCTTGTTAGTCCTTGATGTTATCGTCTTACTCCCTTTACCCGTCCTCGAAAGGTATAATCTCATTCCCCTTTTCAGTCCTTGATGTTATCATCTTACTCCCTTTACCCGTCCTCGAAAGGTATAATCTTACTCCCCTTGTTAGTCCTTGATGTTATCATCTTACTCCCTTTACCCGTCCTCGAATGGTATCATCTTACTCCCTTTACCCGTCCTCGAATGGTATAATCTTACTCCCTTTACCCGTCCTCGAAAGGTATAATCTCATTCCCCTTGTTAGTCCTTGATGTTATCATCTTACTCCCTTTACCCGTCCTCGAAAGGTATAATCTCATTCCCCTTGTTAGTCCTTGGTGTTATCATCTTACTCCCTTTACCCGTCCTCGAAAGGTATAATCTTATTCCCCTTGTTAGTCCTTGATGTTATCGTCTTACTCCCTTTACCCGTCCTCGAAAGGTATAATCTCATTCCCCTTGTTAGTCCTTGATGTTATCGTCTTACTCCCTTTACCCGTCCTCGAAAGGTATAATCTTATTCCCCTTGTTAGTCCTTGATGTTATCATCTTACTCCCTTTACCCGTCCTCGAAAGGTATAATCTTATTCCCCTTGTTAGTCCTTGATGTTATCGTCTTACTCCCTTTACCCGTCCTCGAAAGGTATAATTTCATACCCCTTGTTAGTCCTTGATGTTATCGTCTTACTCCCTTTACCCGTCCTCGAAAGGTATAATTTCATTCCCCTTGTTAGTCCTTGATGTTATCATTTTACTCCGTTTACCCGTCCTCGAAAGGTATAATCTTATTCCCCTTGTTAGTCCTTGATGTTATCGTCTTACTCCCTTTACCCGTCCTCGAAAGGTATAATCTTACTCCCCTTGTTAGTCCTTGATGTTATCATCTTACTCCCTTTACCCGTCCTCGAATGGTATCATCTTACTCCCTTTACCCGTCCTCGAATGGTATAATCTTACTCCCTTTACCCGTCCTCGAAAGGTATAATCTCATTCCCCTTGTTAGTCCTTGATGTTATCATCTTACTCCCTTTACCCGTCCTCGAAAGGTATAATCTCATTCCCCTTGTTAGTCCTTGGTGTTATCATCTTACTCCCTTTACCCGTCCTCGAAAGGTATAATCTTATTCCCCTTGTTAGTCCTTGATGTTATCGTCTTACTCCCTTTACCCGTCCTCGAAAGGTATAATCTCATTCCCCTTGTTAGTCCTTGATGTTATCGTCTTACTCCCTTTACCCGTCCTCGAAAGATATAATCTCATACCCCTTGTTAGTCATTGATGTTATCGTCTTACTCCGTTTACCCGTCCTCGAAAGGTATAATCTTATTCCCCTTGTTAGTCCTTGATGTTATCGTCTTACTCCCTTTACCCGTCCTCGAAAGGTATAATCTCATTCCCCTTGTTAGTCCTTGATGTTATCATCTTACTCCCTTTACCCGTCCTCGAAAGGTATAATCTCATTCCCCTTGTTAGTCATTGATGTTATCGTCTTACTCCCTTTACCCGTCCTCGAAAGGTATAATCTTACTCCCTTTACCCGTCCTCGAAAGGTATAATCTCATTCCCCTTGTTAGTCATTGATGTTATCGTCTTACTCCCTTTACCCGTCCTCGAAAGGTATAATCTCATTCCCCTTGTTAGTCCTTGATGTTATCATCTTACTCCCTTTACCCGTCCTCGAAAGGTATAATCTTACTCCCTTTACCCGTCCTCGAAAGGTATAATCTCATTCCCCTTGTTAGTCATTGATGTTATCGTCTTACTCCCTTTACCCGTCCTCGAAAGGTATAATCTCATTCCCCTTGTTAGTCCTTGATGTTATCGTCTTACTCCCTTTACCCGTCCTCGAAAGGTATAATCTCATTCCCCTTGTTAGTCATTGATGTTATCGTCTTACTCCCTTTACCCGTCCTCGAAAGGTATAATCTCATTCCCCTTGTTAGTCCTTGATGTTATCATCTTACTCCCTTTACCCGTCCTCGAAAGGTATAATCTTATTCCCCTTGTTAGTCCTTGATGTTATCGTCTTACTCCCTTTACCCGTCCTCGAAAGGTATAATCTGACTCCCCTTGTTAGTCATTGATGTTATCATCTTACTCCCTTTACCCGTCCTCGAAAGGTATAATCTCATACCCCTTGTTAGTCCTTGATGTTATCGTCTTACTCCCTTTACCCGTCCTCGAATGGTATAATCTTATTCCCCTTGTTAGTCATTGATGTTATCGTCTTACTCCCTTTACCCGTCCTCGAATGGTATAATCTTACTCCCTTTACCCGTCCTCGAAAGTTATAATCTTACTGCCTTTACCCGTCCTCGAAAGGTATAATATCATTCCCCTTGTTAGTCATTGATGTTATCGTCTTACTCACTTTACCCGTCCTCGAATGGTATAATCTTACTCCCTTTACCCGTCCTCGAAAGTTATAATCTTACTGCCTTTACCCGTCCTCGAAAGGTAAAATCTCATTCCCCTTGTTAATCCTTGATGTTATCATCTTACTCCCTTTACCCGTCCTCGAAAGGTATAATCTTACTGCCTTTACCCGTCCTCGAAAGTTATAATCTTACTGCCTTTACCCGTCCTCGAAAGGTATAATCTTACTCCCCTTGTTAGTCATTGATGTTATCATCTTACTCCCTTTACCCTTCCTCGAAAGGTATAATCTCATACCCCTTGTTAGTCCTTGATGTTATCGTCTTACTCCCTTTACCCGTCCTCGAAAGGTATAATTTCATTCCCCTTGTTAGTCCTTGATGTTATCATTTTACTCCGTTTACCCGTCCTCGAAAGGTATAATCTCATTCCCCTTGTTAGTCCTTGATGTTATCGTCTTACTCCCTTTACCCGTCCTCGAAAGGTATAATCTCATTCCCCTTGTTAGTCCTTGATGTTATCGTCTTACTCCCTTTACCCGTCCTCGAAAGGTATAATCTTACTCCCTTTACCCGTCCTCGAAAGGTAAAATCTTACTCCCCTTGTTAATCCTTGATGTTATCGTCTTACTCCCTTTACCCGTCCTCGAAAGGTATAATCTTACTCCCTTTACCCGTCCTCGAAAGGTAAAATCTTACTCCCCTTGTTAATCCTTGATGTTATCATCTTACTCCCTTTACCCGTCCTCGAAAGGTATAATCTTACTCCCCTTGTTAGTCCTTGATGTTATCGTCTTACTCCCTTTACCCGTCCTCGAAAGGTATAATCTTACTCCCTTTACCCGTCCTCGAAAGGTAAAATCTTACTCCCCTTGTTAATCCTTGATGTTATCATCTTACTCCCTTTACCCGTCCTCTAAAGGTATAATCTTATTCCCCTTGTTAGTCCTTGATGTTATCATCTTACTCCCTTTACCCGTCCTCTAAAGGTATAATCTCATTCCCCTTGTTAATCCTTGATGTTATCGTCTTACACCCTTTACCCGTCCTCGAAAGGTATAATCTTATTCCCCTTGTTAGTCCTTGATGTTATCATCTTACTCCCTTTACCCGTCCTCTAAAGGTATAATCTCATTCCCCTTGTTAATCCTTGATGTTATCGTCTTACTGCCTTTACCCGTCCTGGAAAGGTATAATCTTACTCCCCTTGTTAGTCCTTGATGTTATCGTCTTACTCCCTTTACCCGTCCTCGAAAGGTATAATCTTACTCCCTTTACCCGTCCTCGAAAGGTAAAATCTTACTCCCCTTGTTAATCCTTGATGTTATCATCTTACTCCCTTTACCCGTCCTCGAAAGGTATAATCTCATTCCCCTTGTTAATCCTTGATGTTATCGTCTTACACCCTTTACCCGTCCTCGAAAGGTATAATCTTATTCCCCTTGTTAGTCCTTGATGTTATCGTCTTACTCCCTTTACCCGTCCTCGAAAGGTATAATCTTACTCCCTTTACCCGTCCTCGAAAGGTAAAATCTTACTCCCCTTGTTAATCCTTGATGTTATCATCTTACTCCCTTTACCCGTCCTCGAAAGGTATAATCTTACTCCCCTTGTTAGTCCTTGATGTTATCATCTTACTCCCTTTACCCGTCCTCGAAAGGTATAATCTTATTCCCCTTGTTAGTCCTTGATGTTATCATCTTACTCCCTTTACCCGTCCTCTAAAGGTATAATCTTACTCCCTTTACCCGTCCTCGAAAGTTATAATCTTACTGCCTTTACCCGTCCTCGAAAGGTATAATCTCATTCCCCTTGTTAGTCCTTGATGTTATCGTCTTACACCCTTTACCCGTCCTCTAAAGGTATAATCTCATTCCCCTTGTTAATCCTTGATGTTATCATCTTACTCCCTTTACCCGTCCTCTAAAGGTATAATCTCATTCCCCTTGTTAATCCTTGATGTTATCGTCTTACACCCTTTACCCGTCCTCGAAAGGTATAATCTTATTCCCCTTGTTAGTCCTTGATGTTATCATCTTACTCCCTTTACCCGTCCTCGAAAGGTATAATCTTACTCCCTTTACCCGTCCTCGAAAGGTATAATCTCATTCCCTTTGTTAGTCCTTGATGTTATCGTCTTACTCCCTTTACCCGTCCTCTAAAGGTATAATCTTACTCCCTTAACCCGTCCTCGAAAGGTATAATCTCATTCCCCTTGTTAGTCCTTGATGTTATCGTCTTACTCCCTTTACCCGTCCCCGAAAGGTATAATCTTACTCCCTTTACCCGTCCTCGAAAGGTATAATCTGACTCCCCTTGTTAGTCCTTGATGTTATCATCTTACTCCCTTTACCCGTCCTCGAAAGGTATAATCTCATTCCCCTTGTTAGTCCTTGATGTTATCGTCTTACACCCTTTACCCGTCCTCGAAAGGTATAATCTCATTCTCCTTGTTAGTCCTTGATGTTATCATCTTACTCCCTTTACCCGTCCTCGAATGGTATAATCTTACTCCCTGTACCCGTCCTCGAAAGGTATAATCTTACTCCCCTTGTTAGTCCTTGATGTTATCGTCTTACTCCCTTTACCCGTCCTCGAAAGGTATAATCTTACTCCCCTTGTTAGTCCTTGATGTTATCATCTTACTCCCTTTACCCGTCCTCGAATGGTATAATCTTACTCCCTGTACCCGTCCTCGAAAGGTATAATCTTACTCCCTTTACCCGTCCTCGAATGGTATAATCTTACTCCCTGTACCCGTCCTCTAAAGGTATAATCTCATTCCCCTTGTTAGTCCTTGATGTTATCGTCTTACTCCCTTTCCCGTCCTCGAAAGGTATAATCTTACTCCCCTTGTTAGTCCTTGATGTTATCATCTTACTCCCTTTACCCGTCCTCGAATGGTATAATCTTACTCCCTGTACCCGTCCTCGAAAGGTATAATCTTACTCCCCTTGTTAGTCCTTGATGTTATCGTCTTACTCCCTTTACCCGTCCTCGAAAGGTATAATCTTACTCCCTTTACCCGTCCTCGAATGGTATAATCTTACTCCCTTTACCCGTCCTCGAAAGGTATAATCTTACTCCCCTTGTTAGTCCTTGATGTTATCATCTTACTCCCTTTACCCGTCCTCGAATGGTATCATCTTACTCCCTTTACCCGTCCTCGAATGGTATAATCTTACTCCCTTTACCCGTCCTCGAAAGGTATAATCTCATTCCCCTTGTTAGTCCTTGATGTTATCATCTTACTCCCTTTACCCGTCCTCGAAAGGTATAATCTCATACCCCTTGTTAGTCCTTGATGTTATCGTCTTACACCCTTTACCCGTCCTCGAAAGGTATAATCTCATTCCCCTTGTTAGTCCTTGATGTTATCATCTTACTCCCTTTACCCGTCCTCGAATGGTATCATCTTACTCCCTTTACCCGTCCTCGAATGGTATAATCTTACTCCCTTTACCCGTCCTCGAAAGGTATAATCTCATTCCCCTTGTTAGTCCTTGATGTTATCATCTTACTCCCTTTACCCGTCCTCGAAAGGTATAATCTCATTCCCCTTGTTAGTCCTTGGTGTTATCATCTTACTCCCTTTACCCGTCCTCGAAAGGTATAATCTCATACCCCTTGTTAGTCATTGATGTTATCATCTTACTCCCTTTACCCGTCCTCGAAAGGTATAATCTTATTCCCCTTGTTAGTCCTTGATGTTATCATCTTACTCCCTTTACCCGTCCTCGAAAGGTATAATCTCATTCCCCTTGTTAGTCCTTGGTGTTATCATCTTACTCCCTTTACCCGTCCTCGAAAGGTATAATCTTATTCCCCTTGTTAGTCCTTGATGTTATCATCTTACTCCCTTTACCCGTCCTCGAAAGGTATAATCTTATTCCCCTTGTTAGTCCTTGGTGTTATCATCTTACTCCCTTTACCCGTCCTCGAAAGGTATAATCTTATTCCCCTTGTTAGTCCTTGATGTTATCATCTTACTCCCTTTACCCGTCCTCGAAAGGTATAATCTTATTCCCCTTGTTAGTCCTTGATGTTATCGTCTTACTCCCTTTACCCGTCCTCGAAAGGTATAATCTTACTCCCCTTGTTAGTCCTTGATGTTATCGTCTTACTCCCTTTACCCGTCCTCGAAAGGTATAATCTTATTCCCCTTGTTAGTCCTTGATGTTATCATTTTACTCCCTTTACCCGTCCTCGAAAGGTATAATCTCATTCCCCTTGTTAGTCCTTGGTGTTATCATCTTACTCCCTTTACCCGTCCTCGAAAGGTATAATCTCATTCCCCTTGTTAGTCCTTGATGTTATCATTTTACTCCCTTTACCCGTCCTCGAAAGGTATAATCTCATTCCCCTTGTTAGTCCTTGATGTTATCGTCTTACTCCCTTTACCCGTCCTCGAAAGGTATAATCTCATTCCCCTTGTTAGTCCTTGATGTTATCATCTTACTCCCTTTACCCGTCCTCGAAAGGTATAATCTCATTCCCCTTGTTAGTCCTTGATGTTATCGTCTTACTCCCTTTACCCGTCCTCTAAAGGTATAATCTTACTCCCTTTACCCGTCCTCGAAAGGTATAATCTTACTCCCCTTGTTAATCCTTGATGTTATCATCTTACTCCCTTTACCCGTCCTCGAATGGTATCATCTTACTCCCTTTACCCGTCCTCGAAAGGTATAATCTCATTCCCCTTGTTAGTCCTTGATGTTATCATCTTACTCCCTTTACCCGTCCTCTAAAGGTATAATCTCATTCCCCTTGTTAGTCCTTGATGTTATCATCTTACTCCCTTTACCCGTCCTCGAAAGGTATAATCTTACTCCCTTTACCCGTCCTCGAAAGGTATAATCTTACTCCCTTAACCCGTCCTCGAAAGGTATAATCTCATTCCCCTTGTTAGTCCTTGATGTTATCATCTTACTCCCTTTACCCGTCCTCGAAAGGTATAATCTTACTCCCTTTACCCGTCCTCGAAAGGTATAATCTTACTCCCTTAACCCGTCCTCGAAAGGTATAATCTCATTTCCCTTGTTAGTCCTTGATGTTATCATCTTACTCCCTTTACCCGTCCTCGAATGGTATCATCTTACTCCCTTTACCCGTCCTCGAAAGGTATAATCTTACTCCCTTTACCCGTCCTCGAAAGGTATAATCTTACTCCCTTAACCCGTCCTCGAAAGGTATAATCTCATTCCCCTTGTTAGTCCTTGATGTTATCGTCTTACTCCCTTTACCCGTCCTCGAAAGGTATAATCTTATTCCCCTTGTTAGTCCTTGATGTTATCATCTTACTCCCTTTACCCGTCCTCGAAAGGTATAATCTTATTCCCCTTGTTAGTCCTTGATGTTATCGTCTTACTCCCTTTACCCGTCCTCGAAAGGTATAATCTTATTCCCCTTGTTAGTCCTTGATGTTATCATCTTACTCCCTTTACCCGTCCTCGAAAGGTATAATCTCATTCCCCTTGTTAGTCCTTGATGTTATCATCTTACTCCCTTTACCCGTCCTCGAAAGGTATAATCTCATTCCCCTTGTTAGTCCTTGATGTTATCATCTTACTCCCTATACCCGTCCTCGAAAGGTATAATCTTATTCCCCTTGTTAGTCCTTGATGTTATCATCTTACTCCGTTTACCCGTCCTCGAAAGGTATAATCTTATTCCCCTTGTTAGTCCTTGATGTTATCGTCTTACTCCCTTTACCCGTCCTCGAATGGTATAATCTCATTCCCCTTGTTAGTCCTTGATGTTATCGTCTTACTCCCTTTACCCGTCCTCGAAAGGTATAATCTTACTCCCCTTGTTAATCCTTGATGTTATCATCTTACTCCCTTTACCCGTCCTCGAATGGTATCATCTTACTCCCTTTACCCGTCCTCTAAAGGTATAATCTGACTCCCCTTGTTAGTCCTTGATGTTATCATCTTACTCCGTTTACCCGTCCTCGAAAGGTATAATCTTATTCCCCTTGTTAGTCCTTGATGTTATCGTCTTACTCCCTTTACCCGTCCTCGAATGGTATAATCTTACTCCCCTTGTTAGTCCTTGATGTTATCATCTTACTCCCTTTACCCGTCCTCGAAAGGTATAATCTCATTCCCCTTGTTAGTCCTTGATGTTATCGTCTTACTCCCTTTACCCGTCCTCGAAAGGTATAATCTTACTCCCTTTACCCGTCCTCGAAAGGTATAATCTCATTCCCCTTGTTAGTCCTTGATGTTATCGTCTTACTCCCTTTACCCGTCCTCGAAAGGTATAATCTTACTCCCTTTACCCGTCCTCGAATGGTATAATCTCATTCCCCTTGTTAGTCCTTGATGTTATCATCTTACTCCCTTTACCCGTCCTCGAAAGGTATAATCTTACTCCCTTTACCCGTCCTCGAAAGGTATAATCTCATTCCCCTTGTTAGTCCTTGATGTTATCGTCTTACTCCCTTTACCCGTCCTCTAAAGGTATAATCTTACTCCCTTAACCCGTCCTCGAAAGGTATAATCTTATTCCCCTTGTTAGTCCTCGAATGTATTTGACCCTCCATTGTCAATTCCCGAAGATATCATTTCACTATATTCGGTTGGTAAATTCTCGAGGTTATCATGTTAGTACTATTGTTAGTCCCCATCGATATATCATCTTGCTCCCTTTACTTGTCATCGTATTCATCTTATTAGTTCCAGGGGTTATCTTCTTCCTCCCCTTGGTAGTCCTCGGGTGGTATTATCTTATTCCTCTTGGTAGTCCCTGGTGGTATCATCAGCCTAATAGCTATTACTTCAGCATGATATATATCTTTATACTCTCCTAAATATGTATTCTTTAATAATATCAAATTTCCTAAAACTAAGGGTTCGCTTAGTTTTAGGATATTATGCTGAAACTAAAGACAAGCGTAGTTTTAAGTGGTTCCCCATAATTTATCTTGGCTTAAATGTTCTTACATTGTATTCTGATGCAAATTAAATTTATTGACTTCAGTTATTGTACATACGTATTTGTGAGGAGCAAAGGTCAAGTAGATTATCAATCAATGTATGTTGATGATGTTGAAGATTATCCCAGAAACACGTCATGCACACTAAATTAGATATCTACGTTTTTATTATCGTCGAATAAACAGCACACGACTGATAATGTTGTTGCACCAACATACATCTGAAGACGTTAGTCACTCAATAACAATCGTGTAAACCAATTTGCAATTTGTACGAATGTCAGCAACTAGAAATGCTTTTTTCTTTGGCAAAGATTTGAATCCGTCATCCTCATACACAGGAAATATAACAACGTTAACGACATATATATCAGACAGGCCTGACAATTACGGCAAAAATAAGTACTCATTAACTGTCATTTACGGTGAACATTACATGCCACATGTTGTTGCCATTCTGTGCTTATTCCATTGGTATTGAAATTGGACGTTTTTGTCATTCGGAAATCATTTTCTTTTTTAAGTATCAAATTGGACATCGCACGTCTGCTAATTCTATTTATTCCTTGAGAAAGAATGGAGCTTTTACTTGAATAATCAACGTAATAAATTGCATCACCTAAAAATATAAACGGAAATAGAATAAAAACAAATAATTAATTGAAAAATATAAGAAAGTAATTTGTGTTAATCAATCAAGACGCTAAAAGCGCAAATTCGATAACATCTTTACAAACGCCGACAAAATGAAAATAATTGAAACCCGGCGAACTCGTGGATGTAAAGGAGACTTCAACTATAAATAAATAATTCTTACAAAACATTACTTTACCAAGTATCCTAGCATTAACAGTTACTTTTGAAATTGTATTATCTGATTGGCTAACACGTCAATCATTTTAAAAGGCGCATGGAATATCTATAGTTTGTACTCAAGAACCTCTTTAAATACATCAGTCTAACAAAGCATAGTCAACAGTCTGCATAGTATAATTATTGACATTTCAATATTGAATGCAAAAATAAAATGTGCACCTCATTCATCATTGAATTCTTTCTTTCAACTAAGTCGATCTGTCTAATAGTACAAATAGTAGTTTTAAATGTTCTGTATGACTTTAGCTTTCAACTATATTCCGCGAATATATATTCTTGACTTGATCATACTTGAACCGGTTTAACCACTCCACTGTATTGTGCCTGTCCCACCAAGACATGGCATGGATTATCAATGTGGGTTTTTTTTTATGTCAATTACTTGTGATGAGATGTGGTTGATCATTTTGTTGATATTGATGGAATTGTTTAAACTTTCTTTTCATAATTTATAAAATATGAAAAAATACCATATTGGGAAAATAGTGCAGAACTGTGTTAAACGAAGAATTTTAGAATGACTGCATCGGTGTCAATAATTATTTCAATAATTATTCCACCTTACTTAGATTTTTCATCAATCCCGATCAGGAACCAACACAAAACATCCACCAAATGATCACCAAATGATAAAAGAAGTTCCTTACATACATAATTTTACTTAAGCAGCAAACGAATTTTACAAAGTTCAATATAATGTTATCCTAGATTAGCGAAAATCTCATTTAGTTTGTTTGTTGCCTATAAAAGTACTACAAAAAACAATAATAACATTAGTTATTAAAATATTCTGCTTAATAACTCATGTAATATATTAAAAAATCCAAATGATTCGTTGATAATTAAAAACGTTCACAAAGGAGTATTATAATAAACGATGCAAGTAAAGTGTCATATTTAGGCCCTTTGATGTTATTGCCCCCGAATTATTTTTTAGAATTAGTTAGCTTTCCATCTTTTTGATTTTAAGAGTACCTGATGAAGGTTATTCCAGAAATGTGTCGTGCACATTAAAACAGATATCTATACGTTTTTATTCCAATTGAGTAGAATTCTTAATATAACTACTTTGGAATGTCAATGTTACATTGCTTAGTAATGCTGTACTATTATATGAGAATCTAAAATTTACATATGACAGATGTACTTTGATAGAATGCCCATACCACAGAGGGGTACAATTACCTCCGAAAGGGGCGTCCGCTAGTTGTTCAGGGAAAATCTAATACATAAATAGCCCTTATGGTGGGAAGTAAATTAATATATCACGCATGGAGAATGCCACACTCCTTGAACTAAAATTCATCCTGCAGCAGTTCTGATAAACATTAGAGAAATCCGAAAGGTCAATCAGGAATGGACAATCCTGAGACACTGGCCACATTGGGTACACAAGACACAGGACGAAGACAATCCAGAGACACTGGCAACATTGGGGACACAAGACACAGTACGAAGACAATCCAGAGACACTGGCAACATTAGGTACACAAGACACAGGACGAAGACAATCCAGAGACACTGGCAACATTGGGTACACAAGACACAGGACGAAGACAATCCAGAGACATTGACAACATTGGGTACACCAGACACAGAACGAAGACAATCCAGAGACACTGGCAACACTGGGTACACAAGACACAGGACGAAGACAATCCAGAGACACTGGAATCATTGGGTACACAAGACACAGGACGAAGACAATCCAGAGACACTGCCAACATTGGGTACACAAGACACAGGACGAAGACAATCCAGAGACACTGGCAACATTGGGTACACAAGACACAGGACGAAGACAATCCAGAGACACTGGCAACATTGGGGACACAAGACACAGGACGAAGACAATCCAGAAACACTGGCAACATTGTGGACACAAGACACAGGACGAAGACAATCCAGAGACACTGGCAACATTGAGGACACAAGACACAGGACGAAGACAATCCAGAGACACTGGCAACATTGGGGACACAAGACACAGGACGAAGACAATCCAGAGACACTGGAAACATTGGGTACACAAGACACAGGACGAAGACAATCCAGAGTCACTGGCAACATTGGGTACACAAGACACAGGACGAAGACAATCCAGAGACACTGGCAACATTGGGTACACAAGACACAGGACGAAGACAATCCAGAGACACTGGCAACATTGAGAACACAAGACACAGGACGAAGACAATCCAGAGACACTGGTTACATTGGGGACACAAGACACAGAACGAAGACAATCCAGAGACACTGGCAACATTGAGGACACAAGATACAGGACGAAGACAATCCAGAGACACTGGCAACATTGAGGACACAAGACACAGGACGAAGACAATCCAGAGACACTGGCAACATTGAGAACACAAGACATAGGACGAAGACAATCCAGAGACACTGGTAACATTGGGGACACAAGACACAGAACGAAGACAATCCAGAGACACTGGCAACATTGAGGACACAAGATACAGGACGAAGACAATCCAGAGACACTGGCAACATTGGGGACACAAGACACAGGACGAAGACAATCCAGAGACATTGACAACATTGGGTACACCAGACACAGAACGAAGACAATCCAGAGACACTGGCAACACTGGGTACACAAGACACAGGACGAAGACAATCCAGAGACACTGGAATCATTGGGTACACAAGACACAGGACGAAGACAATCCAGAGACACTGCCAACATTGGGTACACAAGACACAGGACGAAGACAATCCAGAGACACTGGCAACATTGGGTACACAAGACACAGGACGAAGACAATCCAGAGACACTGGCAACATTGGGGACACAAGACACAGGACGAAGACAATCCAGAAACACTGGCAACATTGTGGACACAAGACACAGGACGAAGACAATCCAGAGACACTGGCAACATTGAGGACACAAGACACAGGACGAAGACAATCCAGAGACACTGGCAACATTGGGGACACAAGACACAGGACGAAGACAATCCAGAGACACTGGAAACATTGGGTACACAAGACACAGGACGAAGACAATCCAGAGTCACTGGCAACATTGGGTACACAAGACACAGGACGAAGACAATCCAGAGACACTGGCAACATTGGGTACACAAGACACAGGACGAAGACAATCCAGAGACACTGGCAACATTGAGAACACAAGACACAGGACGAAGACAATCCAGAGACACTGGTTACATTGGGGACACAAGACACAGAACGAAGACAATCCAGAGACACTGGCAACATTGAGGACACAAGATACAGGACGAAGACAATCCAGAGACACTGGCAACATTGAGGACACAAGACACAGGACGAAGACAATCCAGAGACACTGGCAACATTGAGAACACAAGACATAGGACGAAGACAATCCAGAGACACTGGTAACATTGGGGACACAAGACACAGAACGAAGACAATCCAGAGACACTGGCAACATTGAGGACACAAGATACAGGACGAAGACAATCCAGAGACACTGGCAACATTGGGGACACAAGACACAGGACGAAGACAATTCAGAGACACTGGCAACATTGAGGACACAAGACACAGGACGAAGACAATCCAGAGACACTGGTAACATTGGGGACACAAGACACAGAACGAAGACAATCCAGAGACACTGGTAACATTGGGGACACAAGATACAGGACGAAGACAATCCAGAGACACTGGCAACACTGAGGACACAAGACACAGGACGAAGACAATCCAGAGACACTGGCAACATTGAGGACACAAGACACAGGACGAAGACAATCCAGAGACACTGGTAACATTGGGGACACAAGATACAGGACGAAGACAATCCAGAGACACTGGCAACATTGAGGACACAAGACACATGACGAAGTCAATCCAGAGATACTGGCAACATTGAGGACACAAGACACAGGACAAAGACAAACAAATACAAAAAACACAACACAATACAGAAAAATAAAAAGACAAGCTATACGAACCCCAGCAAAAAAGCGGGAGTTAACCCAGATGCTCACGAAGGGTAAGCAGTTCCTGTTTTTCTTTAGCAACAATTTGTTAGGAGTGGTCGGTGACCCGTTGCTAGACAAAATTTTCCGAACCTATCAACTATTTCTTTTGGCAATCTAAATTTGTACCTTTCTTAATACAACCTTTTTACCTTCATGATTATTGCTTGTACACTTGTTCTCGTCGTTAATTAATTAATATACCTGTAATACTACTCACTTTAATATACCTGTAATCCTACTCACTTTAATATACCTGTAATACTACTCACTTTAATATACCTGTAATACTACTCACTTTAATATACCTGTAATCATACTCACTTTAATATACCTGTAATACTACTCACTTTAATATACCTGTAATGATACTCACTTTAATATACCTGTAATACTACTCACTTTAATATACCTGTAATCCTACTCACTTTAATATACCTGTAATACTACTCACTTTAATATACCTGTAATACTACTCACTTTAATATACCTGTAATACTACTCACTTTAATATACCTGTAATCATACTCACTTTAACATACCTGTAATACTACTCACTTTAATATACCTGTAATACCACTCACTTTAATATACCTGTAATACTGCTCACTTTAATATACCTGTAATCCTACTCACTTTAATATACATGTAATACTACTCACTTTAATATACCTGTAATACTACTCACTTTAATATACCTGTAATACTACTCACTTTAATATACCTGTAATACTACTCACTTTAATATACCTGTAATCCTACTCACTTTAATATACCTGTAATACTACTCACTTTAATATACCTGTAATACTACTCACTTTAATATACCTGTAATACTACTCACTTTAATATACCTGTAATCATACTCACTTTAACATACCTGTAATACTACTCACTTTAATATACCTGTAATACCACTCACTTTAATATACCTGTAATACTGCTCACTTTAATATACCTGTAATCCTACTCACTTTAATATACATGTAATACTACTCACTTTAATATACCTGTAATACTACTCACTTTAATATACCTGTAATACTACTCACTTTAATATACCTGTAATACTACTCACTTTAATATACCTGTAATGCTACTCACTTTAATATACCTATAATACTACTCACTTTAATATACCTGTAATCCTACTCACTTTAATATACCTGTAATACTACTCACTTTAATATACCTGTAATACTACTCACTTTAATATACATGTAATACTACTCACTTTAATATACCTGTAATACTACTCACTTTAATATACCTGTAATCCTACTCACTTTAATATACCTGTAATACTACTCACTTTAATATACCTGTAATACTACTCACTTTAATATACCTGTAATCCTACTCACTTTAATATACATGTAATCCTACTCACTTTAATATACCTGTAATACTACTCACTTTAATATACCTGTAATACTACTCACTTTAATATACCTGTAATCCTACTCACTTGAACGTTCAACAACCTCCAATCAATAAAAATACAATAGCCACAATTAATATAAACCTTGTTTTATAAATGTACTTTAATTTCATTTGCTTAATATTATGGATTATTCAATTATGCTTAGATGACATATTATATTACAAATTTACAGGAAATTATTATTAAGGTTTATGGACACAATCTTGACTCTTCGTTGTATTATTTTGGTGTTCATGGTATGGATATAACAACGCCGACGATATACAAATTGCAGAAAAAAACGCATGATTTTATTTTAAAATATAAAATAATTTGCATATTTCACAGCTGTCAAATGGATACGACCAACATATGTAAAATGAACTGACAACATAACATAATGTAAGGGGAACATTAACATGTCAAGGAACTCCCCAGAAACTGCTGTTGTATTTTTCGATTGATTTGTTGAATGATTGATTTATTGATTATTGATCATTGTTTCAAGTTGTGCGACCATTATTTCGACAATATTAAAGACAAGAACATGTTCACAACTAATAAGCAAACATGTAGGTTAAAAAGTGCCTCTGTGATGAGCATATGGACGAATGTTTTGCAGAGATGAAAGTTTACCGCTGTTCAGCAGATTTCCTCTATTTGAAATTTTATCACACTTGGTCCAAACAGGCTTTTTTCATCAGTGAGCACTTTCATGTCTGGTTTGACTGCCACAAGGTATATAATTGATAGCGCAGGGAAATTATACCCTGGAACGGACCACCAACTATCACTTCGAACAAATAGTTGCTCTTTAAGATATGCGGGATGTTTTCTTGTACATACAGTGATCTTGCTGTTATAAAACTGACTTAAAATCATTTGAAACATTATAATATACTTATTATAGCTAGACAATTCCCACAGACCTAGAACTGTTTTAGGAATGTATTATACATATATCATCTACGATTTTATTTTTTATAGTTAATGAAAACCAAATCATCTAATCTTTTTTGCGGTGTTTATTTTAGAGACGAAACAATGGTCTAAAATAGCATAAATACATAGCCAGATTTGTAACATTAGATACCCAAATCTGTTATATTTGTTCTTCAAGAAAAAATATATTTGACTTTCCTGTGCTATATCATCCAATAATTGCAATGCTTTCTCTGTCTTTGTCAGGAAATTCGTGATCGTTGAATCCAATATGACACATATTGGACTAGTAATGAGGCAAATATTGTCTTATATAGAAATAGAAGAGATTCTACGTCTTTAATTAGAGGATTTACATTTTGTACATTATAACATGCATTCTGTAGACAATGAAATTACAATAACCTTGAAATCAGCTATACCGCAGTTTATTCGTGTTTATAATCAATAAGAATGTAAAATATATTGAAATTCCGATCGGAAACAGGTATCGTTTACGGAATAAAAATTGTATTACAAAATAAAACGTCTCAACCATTAATAGATAGCAAAGCAAATTTCATCAATTTAGGTTTCTTTGTTTCAATTGTTCATTTCCCGTGTTCTTTTGAAACAATACAATATATAACTGTTGACATCTTGTCGACCACCAATCAATTTCACCAACACAAGGTATAGTGAAAATGTAATAAAACACTTTGCTCAGTAATGCGCGGCGAAATCTTCCGCAATTACATCATTTCTAAACTCAATAAATTCATATGATTTTCATGTAACCATTTGAATTTATTTAGTTGACGGGTTTGTTTGTAATACATATATATAATACTTTGGAATGGTCTTTAACCAGAAAACAGTAATCGACTCGTTACTGAGTTTTTTTTTAAACTTAGTATATATTTCTCAAAAAACTCTTATTGTTTCATTTCTCCATGTTAGAACGCATCCAAGATTGTGATATTTGCAAGCAACCTGCAAAAGAATTTGCCAATCTGATCATTTAATCTCAAGTCATCACGTAATCAAGAAAAACATTGGTTTTTTAAACACAAGATATCCCAAAACCCATTTGTTTTGTCTTAAGAAATTTACCAAAATTGGAATTCCAATTACTCCATGTGTTCCAGAACTCTATAGAGTGCCAGGTACCTTTCCACAAAATAAAATCAGGTTTGAGAGTCTTCCATGAATTTTTCCAAAGTTGGAATTAAAATATTTTGAAATCTGCGCTATTGTTCGGTTCTTCTTATTCTAGAGATGTGTCTTTGCTAACTATGCTAGCAGTGCATCACTTCAAAGTTTGTATATTAATATAATAATATGATGTGTTACTAATTATACTTCATAATTCATAATTGGTAAGAAAACGTGCTGATTCATGGCAAAATATAACGATGGCGACGATGTTAATGTGGACATTCTGATTAGATTGAAAACATTATTTAGTAAACTGGTCATGTCGTCTATTGACATTCCAATTGTACGAATTGTGCACAATTACTGGCGGTTCTTGTTTTATATTCTTATAAAGAGACATTTGTCCAAGACATCCCGAAAGACAATAAGAAAATGTTAGTTCGGATTGTTCTTAATGAAGACTTTTTTCCCCAAATAACCTCATAACAGGATCGTTAACGATGGCGGCGGCTGTTTGATTAATCGAGTAGTTAGTACTTAGAACGGTTGTTTCACCAGATAACCTTTGATACGAAGCTTGCATATCTTCTATTTGAGAGTACCAATCTTGATTGATAGCAACATAATTCAAGTATCACCCATGTTGGCACTCCGCGGTGGGTATAGACATAGAGGGATAGTGAAACTTTACTCTTTCATTGTGGCTTCTTTAAACCAATCACAGTCCAAAATCAAAGTGAAAATTTATCCAAAGAGAAATTGAAGCAATAGATAGATATATGTATATAGTGTTGTCAAGTAATGATGCTAATTAACAACTTGCAAAACTGTCATTATTTTTAATGAATAATAAACTTTCCAAGGCTGTTCTGGACTAATTAAAAATATAACGAAGCTGGAATCAGATAACAATATGATTGAATGGTTTAGGAAGCAACGGTCTGTAAATGAATTATCACTTATTTCATGATATCAAGTTTCTCCTCAAAGAACTCTTAACAGAAGTCGAAGAATCATTCGTTATAGAGACAATGGTCTATCAGATATACCAGATGCAGAAATATGCAAGGAGTTAGAACCTAAGGGTAAATCAAACGTAATAAAAAAAAATCTCTTAAAAAACTTGACGAATAAAATTAAGCACATATTTGCGTACTTTGACTCTCCGAATGTTCATAGTTCCATTCGCATTGGCATTTATGGCGTCATGATATGTCCACACATTCCAATTCCTGTTCCGTGTTTTAAATGTCAGGTCAGAAATCTGGGCATGGTAAAGGCCAATGTTAACTTGTTTGTGTCAATTGTTTAGAGGAAAGTCATGCTGAAATCACTTCTGAAAATTATCACAAATGTTACAGTTGTGGCGAATCTCATTTGGCCTGCAATTTTCATAATTTTTTCTTAGAAGTAGACGTGGTCTACAAATTCGAGACATTTATTTACGACCGGTTTGTAGCGTTGTATAGTTAGTACAATCCACGCAGCCAACACATGCCCATTGTGGAGTCATTGTACATTACAACGTCGAAAACTGGTCATATTTCTATATTTCTACGCCTCCGGTGTCCTAGCTAAAAAGTATATCATATCGAAAGCTGGTGTCTGGTTTTTTTTGTTTTTTTTTAAACACAAAGGTTAAATATATTAAAATGAAAAATAAGATTCACACAAATACATGACCGCTCACTTTTCTGCGCTGGTACAGGCACTTCAATGAAATGTGGTGGGTTCAAATTAGTTTTATGGGGCAAACCTCCCTTCTTAGTGAAATGATGCTTTTGATTTGAGAGTAAACTAGGCACTATTTCAGTTGACGTTTTCTGGGTTTTTATTTCTCGGATAAATATGTATGGCATATTGATGAATGTCGGAGATTATTCATGACCTTTGTATCCTTTATATATCTATTTTTGTTGCATACATCAATTAATTGGGTTTTGATATGTCTTTTTGAAATATGACGATAAATTGAGATTTATAGCAGAATAAAATAAAATCAGCATTGAGATGCAGACAGTAAAACGTTGTTATCATGTCTTAGAAATCTAATACAGTAAAACGTTGTTAGCATGTCTTAGAAATCTAATACAGTAAAACGTTGTTAGCATGTCTTAGAAATCTAATACAGTAAAACGTTGTTAGCATGTCTTAGAAATCTAATACAGTAAAACGTTGTTAGCATGTCTTAGAAATCTAATACAGTAAAATGTTGTTAGCATGTCTTAGAAATCTAATACAGTAAAACGTTGTTAGCATGTCTTAGAAATCTAATACAGTAAAATGTTGTTAGCATGTCTTAGAAATCTAATACAGTAAAACGTTGTTAGCATGTCTTAGAAATCCAATACAGTAAAACGTTGTTAGCATGTCTTAGAAATCCAATACAGTAAAACGTTGTTAGCATGTCTTAGAAATCTAATACAGTAAAATGTTGTTAGCATGTCTTAGAAATCTAATACAGTAAAACGTTGTTAGCATGTCTTAGAAATCCAATACAGTAAAACGTTGTTAGCATGTCTTAGAAATCCAATACAGTAAAACGTTGTTAGCATGTCTTAGAAATCTAATACAGTAAAACGTTGTTAGCATGTCTTAGAAATCTAATACAGTAAAACGTTGTTAGCATGTCTTAGAAATCCAATACAGTAAAACGTTGTTAGCATGTCTTAGAAATCCAATACAGTAAAAAATTGTTAGCATGTCTTAGAAATCCAATATTCATCCTGCATTTTGTCCACTGAAAATAAATATCTGAAGAAATGAAAAATATGCTAGAAATTCCATGTAATCTGGAATGGAAAATCTGTACAAATTAACCAATAACTGAAATTTGATCATTGTTAGATGACAATTAAACGATACGTGGTTAGTTTTATCTTCCCTAGGGAAATATCCTGTTTTGATAAAGGGTCCGTTGAACGGCCATGTTGTAGATACAGGGCCATGAACCTTGTAATACAAACCTAGATATCTAATTTAGTGCGCACGACGCGTTTCATCAGTACGTTCATAATCGAAAGATTGGAAAGCCAAATAATTCAACGGTTTGGTAGCAATAAAACCAAAGGGCTTAAACAGGAGGGTCAAAATTGGCTATGGTCACCTATGCATGAGGGAGGGGAACCTTAGTTTTATTAATAATTACATTATTTAAGAACTGTAAATTTCAGTAATGAATATATCTAATAAACCATGTCAGTGCCGAAACACTGACTACTGGGCCGATAATACCATTGGAGACTAATAGTTCACTACCTAGTGAAAGTAATAAAAACGTAGATGGTTTCTTACATATATAAATAACTTTACGAATTTTAAGAAAATTAACCGTATAATTTCACGGGAACACAAATCTTGGTGTCTAGTCAATGTTAATGGGCTTGACCTTTTAAGGATACAAAACACACTTTTCTTTAAAAAAAAAACCACCTCGTGTCTTCATTGATTGATTCCTTCTTATTATATATTCATCAATTCTGTCTTTAGAGTTGAAAACAAATAACATATGAATAATCCAACTATTGACGTGTCATCCAAAATTACCGTAATCACTGGCGAAGAAATTGTCTTATATCAAGCCAGGATGTAATGAAAAACATGCAATATGTACAGAGATAAGAATCTTTCTACTGATTTTCAAATATTGATTAGAAAACCTTTCAAATGCATATTATACTGTATGTTCAGACGGATAATTATTCCACAAGCCTATTTTTCTATTACTAGTTTAATTTGTACTTTATAGAGTTTTAAGGACTGAAATCATTTTGTATTGAATTGTATGGCTAATACATATTCTGGCTACAATTTTTCCAGAAAACATATCAGAATTGAGTTTTTCTACTACACAAAAAAGATGAAGTTTGAGTGAAATCTCATACTCAAGCATATTTGACTTTAAAAGTATGTTCCAGGTCATTAAGTTTAGACCTTTCATTTTCGAAGTTTGTCTTTATTTGGAAAAAAAAAATATGCTCACAGCTTTAATGTAAAAACAACCAATTTTGTGGAAATCGTTTTTGGCAACTAGTTTAAGGTATTGCAGCTTGCAACCAAAGTTTAATTTCAATGATAACACGAATAAAGAAAGCTGTCTGTATAGTGTAATGTTCATCTTAACAAGATTTACACACAGATAAAGATAGGACTTGACGAAGCAAGAGTGTCTGTATGTAATCATTGCAAAAATTATTTGCTTGAAATTTCCACATAGCACAATCTTGTAATGAGAAACTTCCGGATTCTATTTTTTTTATAATAAGTCTTGATTTTTATACTAAGCAAGTACATGTAATTAGCTCCTCAATCGTGTAATTTAAAATTTATTAATACAATGTAATTTGATGAAAAATCTCATATAAAACGTGGAAACATTCGCTGTTGTTACTGGCAACATTTTTATAGATGATTATATTATCTGATTCACTATACAAAGCTTATTAAGATTTGTATCATAACTATCATTTGTCATCATAATGAATTTTTTTTTCATTCATCTAATATTCATGTTTACCCGGTCAGGTTTCAAATCACCAATTAAAATATTGGCAGGAATTCTTTTTCTTGTGTTCGTTTCATTTGTTTATAAAATTAAGTACAGTCAAACCTATCAATGCGGTCACCTCTATTAAGCAGTCACCTATGTCAAAAGGTCACATTTTCTTATCCTGTCATAGAAAATTTAATATGGATTAGATATCTTTTAAGAGGTCACCTGTCTTATAAGGCCACATTTTCTTTGTCACAAAGGTGACCTCTTAATATAGGTTTGACTGTATTTAGGCAGGAAGTTGTGTATCGTCGATATTTAACAACAAAAAGTATTTAAAACAATAATAGGGTTACTTTGTCTTTCAATTGGCTAAGTACTAATGTTCTGTTCAATATTAGGAACACCATCGATTGTTTCAAATTGATACAATCTACTGGAGATCTTTTTTTCTTGTTCCTTTGATTTATTTTAATCATCAACCATTATGTTGCTATACTTAATCACTTTAATTATAACAACTAGAATCTCCTTGGTTTAATTATTCATCAACATCATTTCAGGTTCAACAATCGATACTAATAGCAGTTTCTTCCTCGCATGTAAAAATCTAATTTATTTCCTGTTTTAGAAATATTACTCTGAAACATATTAATGTATGAAATTAACTTTTGTTTCTAGAAAGTATTGCAGTCTCGTGTCTCCATCAGAATACTTTTTTTTTAAATTTAATATGTTCACAACCTAACCGCATCGGTGGTGTAATGATTAGCGTGCTTGCATAGAGTGCGGTAGATCATGTGTTAGATCACAGATGAGGTTAAAGCAAAGACATGTGTATCATTAAGGAGTGCGGTAGATCATGTGTTAGATCACAGATGAGGTTAAAGCAAAGACATGTGTATCATTAAGGAGTGCGGTAGATCATGTGTTAGATCACAGATGAGGTTAAAGCAAAGACATGTGTATCATTAAGGAGTGCGGTAGATCATGTGTTAGATCACAGATGAGGTTAAAGCAAAGACATGTGTATCATTAAGGAGTGCGGTAGATCATGTGTTAGATCACAGATGAGGTTAAAGCAAAGACATGTGTATCATTAAGGAGTGCGGTAGATCATGTGTTAGATCACAGATGAGGTTAAAGCAAAGACATGTGTATCATTAAGGAGTGTGGTAGATCATGTGTTAGATCACAGATGAGGTTAAAGCAAAGACATGTGTATCATTAAGGAGTGCGGTAGATCATGTGTTAGATCACAGATGAGGTTAAAGCAAAGACATGTGTATCATTAAGGAGTGCGGTAGATCATGTGTTAGATCACAGATGAGGTTAAAGCAAAGACATGTGTATCATTAAGGAGTAAGAACAAAGTCTGGTTGGCTTTGAATTAAGATAATGTGTCAGAGAGAAGCGACATGTATATCCGCGGACTGTTGTTCCGCTGATTTACCAGTATATGAATTCAACTAGGCGTGTTTTTCTAGATCAAAGTGTGCATCATAATCATCATCATCTCATTGACATGTAACTTGTTCTCGCCATGATATGGCTGAAAAATTGCTCACCTGGCGTTAAACGACAGTCGCTCAAGTTCCAACCCGGTGGAAAAAAAATATGCTTTTTCGCATGCGTAAAACATAAACAAGAAATATTAGATCTATTTCTTTATAAATGTTTATACTGAGGATATTTATTGTATCTGTATTTCTTTCTGATATATTATGTCTATAAACATTTATTTTTACGACTTGTGTTGACAATGAGGCTCTAAAATCACATGTCGTGTTTTCACGAAAAATGACATTAAAATTAAAATGTATTAGTTTTATTACATAAATCAGAAGTAGTGGACATAAATATAATAATTTTTGTCTGCCATGGAGGCCAATCACTTACATTTATGATGTAATTAAGTAAAGCATACCTAAGATGCATTAATTATGTACAGTGGTTTGCAGAAAACTAAAACAATAATTTAACGTTGTTGGTATCATTACCCGTCATCTAATTCAATGCCATCAATTATTTCTAGCATTAAATAATTTGCTTAAGGTTGTTGTAACATTTATGTAGTAACAGTCCATTGACTAAATAACATTATAGATTGTATTAATGTTTTAAAGATTTATGATAGATCATAAACCAACAGAAGAATTCAGTAAACTGGCTGGTTTATTATTGGTTAAGCAACTTTCATCATTGTTTGAAATAAATTGCTTCTTAGTAGATTAGCAACATTTTACGAACCGCATCTGTGCTGTAATGGTTAGCGTGCTCGCCTTCTGTGCGGTATATTATAGGTTCAAGCCCCGATCGGGTCAAACCAAAGACTATTAAATTAGTATTGGTTGCTTCTCCGCTAAACACGCAGCATTAAAGAGAAAGAACAAAGAATTGTTGACTCGAAATCAGAATAACGTGTCCCAAGTGGACCGACATGTCGACCAGTGCAGTTGTTTCAGTGAGCTTGCACTATCAAAAGCTAACTAAGCGTGTCGGTCTAGTACAAAGAGGACGTAATCATTATCATCTCGTTAAAATGCAACTTGTTCTCGCCATGATATATCCGAGACATTGCTCAGTTGGTGTTAAACAACAATCTCTCATTCAACATTTACGTTTATTTTATATATATCTATTGTGGTTTTTTTTTACAGATTCCACAAATAAGCTATGCATCGACAAGTATAGATCTAAGTGATAAAAGTCGATATGAATATTTTTCAAGAGTTGTTCCCCCTGACTCCTATCAAGCTCAAGCAATGGTTGATATTGCTAAATATTTTAAATGGAACTATGTTATTACAATTCAAGATGAAGGAAATTACGGTGACAAGGGTGTTGGTGCATTCAAGGACAAAGCTCTACTATCAGGTATTTTATAGCAGAAATCGATTGATCTGGTTCTTACCAAATCGATTCTAATCAATTAACCAACTTCAACCATCTAACATACATACCACGCTGTTGTCCAAATTAACACCGAAAATATGTGAATTTTTTTCTCAGACATACAGAATTGTCAAAACACTATAATTATACTAGAAATTTATAAAATGTCTCCAGGTTTAAAGTATCACTCTTTATTTCTTCATCATCTTGACAATGAACCCAATTACTGTATATTTACGACTTCGTACAGCCACATTTGCAAACTAAAATCAGAAAAAACAGTATCTCTTGAATTATATGTTGAACTTCGCAGTTGATAAGATAAATCCTAAATTAGTGCACAATTAACGTTGATCATGTACCGACACAAGTTATAATATACCGACACAAGTTATAATGTACCGACACAAGTTATAATGTACCGACACAAATTATAATTTACCGACACAAGTTATAATGTACCGACACAAGTTATAATATACCGATACAAGTTATAATGTACCGACACAAGTTATAATGTACCGACACAAGTTATAATGTACCGACACAAGTTATAATGTACCGACACAAGTTATAATGTACCGACACAAGTTATAATGAAGCAATATTAAAATTATGAAAACAAAGTTTAAGTAGTGATGGTCAACAATTCCATCAGTATCAACAAATGAGCAATCACCTCTAATTGAGCATAAAAATAACCACGACATTGGAAAATCCAGGTTCTGGCTTGGGACAGGCACATATCTTTAGTGGGATTACACTGGGTAATAGGATACCAACCATCACCTCTTGATAATTGGATCTTACGGCAATACATATATTAACAAACGATACAAAAACCTTCACATATTCGCTTACATTCAAAAAGACCACTTACTATCATAACAATTAATGACAAAATAAACATGAACAATACAATTGCAATGGACGCTCGTAATTAACTGACAAATAGCTATGAAGGTAGCTAATTAGTAAAAAAGGGGTTAGGGTTATGGTGTTTAACGCCACTTTCAACAATAGTTCAGCTATATCATGATGGTCAGTTTTATTCGTGAGGAAACCGGACTAATGGAGAAAACCACCGACCTGTCTCAAGTCACTGACAAACTTTATCACATTATGTTTATCGAGTACACCTCGCCATGAGAGGGATTAGAACTCACAACGTTAGTGGTTGTAGACACTGATTGCACAGGTAGCTATAAATCCAACTACCATAGGACGACGACAATGACGGCCCCTAGTAAGAAAGTATATGGTTGTAAATGAACATGAAAAACTACCCAACTTTACTTGCTGTTTTACTTTTCATACTAAAATGCATGTAGTCTGAATATAAATTGTAAAGACATGAGACCATGCACAAATTGATTTTGAATGTCATTGAATACAAACTTTATCTACAATTGTTTATTTGTTTAACTGTAGAACTATGTTGATCTATTTTACTGTTTTCACTCCACAGGCATATGTGTAGCCGAATCATTTACGATATCACGTGATCCTAATAAAAAACTGTTCAAGACAATGGTTGATGACCTTTTAAAATTTGAGAAAGCAAAAGTGGTTGTGATGTTTGTTAATGAAGATAATGCCAAGCACCTTCTTGAGAGTGTGATGCTGGTCAACAGAACGACAGAACTCTGGTTTTTAGCAAGCGATAGTTGGGGAGCTAAAATTCATCCGGTGTTCGGACAAGAAGCAGCTGCTGAAGGGGCAGTTACACTGCTTCCTAAGAGATCAGATATTGAAGGTATACTAGTAAAATAATCGATAATTCCTCAAATTAAATTAACCCACAAATATGTTTTAGCAGACAATGAATCCTTATTTTCAGTAAATATTAATTTAATGAATCCTATATTTCTAAAAAAAAATCGAATGAAAATTAAAGTTTAATAACCGATGCTTGTACTTCAAGCACCGGAAAACAACGAAATTGTGACTTTTTACATAATTGCTGCTATGCAAAGTTGGAACATTTTTTTAAATATTGAAGTCAGTTCACTGCCAGTAGCGACAGCCTGATATCCAATTTATTGGATAGAAATAATTTGCTTTACTATTTCTACGTCCACAAACATTACACATATCTGTTCAGAATTCAGGTATATGGTAATTAACGTGTTTTTTTCTTTCTGATGTTCGTGTTTAGGCACTTTGGGTTTTTTTGCTCCAAAAAGTTGAAATTATTTGGCTTTCCAATCTTTCGATTTTGATCGTACCTGATGAAGGCCATTCTAGAAACGCGTTGTGCGCACGAAATTTAATATCTACGTTTTGATTTTGTTTCCCTGCCAAACTCCCACTATGTGTCCAATGGCAGTCAATTGTCGATGACTCCCTCAGTCAATTGTCAATGATCCGTTTGTCCAATTACTCCCTCAGTCAATTGTCAATGATCTGGTTGTCCAATTACTCCCTCAGTCAATTGTCGATGATCCGGTTATCCAATTACTCCCTCAGTCAGTTGTCGATGATCCGGTTGTACAATTACTTCCTCAGTCAATTGTCGATGATCCGTTTGTCCAATTACTCCCTCAGTCAATTGTCGATGATCCGGTTGTACAATTACTTCCTCAGTCAATTGTCGATGATCCGGTTATCCAATTACTCCCTCAGTCAATTGTCGATGATCCGGTTATCCAATTACTCCCTCAGTCAGTTGTCGATGATCCGGTTGTACAATTACTTCCTCAGTCAATTGTCGATGATCCGTTTGTCCAATTACTCCCTCAGTCAATTGTCGATGATCCGGTTGTACAATTACTTCCTCAGTCAATTGTCGATGATCCGGTTATCCAATTACTCCCTCAGTCAATTGTCGATGATCCGGTTATCCAATTACTCCCTCAGTCAGTTGTCGATGATCCGGTTGTACAATTACTTCCTCAGTCAATTGTCGATGATCCGGTTGTCCAATTACTCTCTCAGTCAATTGTCGATGATCCGGTTGTACAATTACTTCCTCAGTCAATTGTCGATGATCCGGTTATCCAATTACTCCCTCAGTCAATTGTCGATGATCCGGTTATCCAATTACTCCCTCAGTCAGTTGTCGATGATCCGGTTGTACAATTACTTCCTCAGTCAATTGTCGATGATCCGGTTGTCCAATTACTCCCTCAGTCAATTGTCGATGATCCGGTTGTCCAATTACTCCCTCAGTCAATTGTCGATGATCCGGTTATCCAATTACTCCCTCAGTCAATTGTCGATGATCCGTTTGTCCAATTACTCCCTCAGTCAATTGTCGATCATCCAGTTATCCAATTACTCCCTCAGTCAATTGTCAATGATCCATTTGTCCAATTACTCCCTCAGTCAGTTGTCGATGATCCGTTTGTCCAATTACTCCCTCAGTCAATTGTCGATGATCCGGTTGTCCAATTACTCCCTCAGTCAATTGTCGATGATCCGTTTGTCCAATTACTCCCTCAGTCAATTGTCGATGATCCGGTTGTCCAATTACTCCCTCAGTCAATTGTCGATGATCCGGTTATCCAATTACTCCCTCAGTCAATTGTCGATGATCCGGTTGTCCAATTACTCCCTCAGTCAATTGTCGATGATCCGGTTGTCCAATTACTCCCTCAGTCAATTGTCGATGATCCGGTTATCCAATTACTCCCTCAGTCAATTGTCGATGATCCGGTTGTCCAATTACTCCCTCAGTCAATTGTCGATGATCCGGTTCCAATTACTCCCTCAGTCAATTGTCGATGATCCGGGTCCAATTACTCCCTCAGTCAATTGTCGATGATCCGGTTGTCCAATTACTCCCTCAGTCAATTGTCGATGATCCGGTTCCAATTACTCTCTCAGTCAATTGTCGATGATCCGGGTCCAATTACTCCCTCAGTCAATTGTCGATGATCCGGTTCCAATTACTCCCTCATTTCTCAATTTTTTTCCATATTTTGTTGAATTTGGTCGCTTTACATTAATCAACCAACTTATTATTTTCCAGTTACAAGTGTATTATCCCAAGTGTCTTTGACATACATGCCATATACCAATACATATAATAATTTCGAAGTAGTTAAAATGAAAAACAAAAAAATACCATACCGTCGGAACAATTCTAAAATCTAATTGAAAAATTGTAGAAGCAGAGACCAAATCGCATATAAGTATTTTGACATTTCTAAAACCTACGCTTCAGGAAAAAGTTTCACTCAAAATGTCACTTGTAGTGTTGAAATAGATATATGTTTGATTTGTTTTTGAACAAGAGTGAATGTCCAATATAACTTATTATAGAGGAAATGTCACCGGCCTACGTTTTGATTTATAAAGGTGTGATTGTCTTGTTTCTTGTGTATTTTTATGGTTAGTATTACCAGATACCTGATTAATGTCATATCGTTTACGTATTAGCAATAAGGAAGAACAACAACATAAACAATGTGACTTTACTATTGTTATTTACTATTGTTTCAAGTGACCTTTCTCTTTTACTTCTTCATTAAATTTACAACAAAACATAATGTAAATAGTTGTTTTGTCGAGAGGATTACCAACGTACGTATTTATGATAAAGAAAAGTCGAATATTTTTTTTTATGTTATCCTTTTAACCTTAGTATAAACATATTTTAAATTATTCATTTAATAAACACACTACCATATAACACAAATATAAAACTACATATTGTAGGACTCGGAAACAAGCTAATTATGGCTAATACTAATCTGTCTCTTTTTAATAAAAACGTAGATATCTAATTTAGTGCGCACTGCGCGTTTCTGGAATAACTTTCATCAGGTATGCTCATAGGCAAAATATTGAAACGCCAAATCATTTTAAGAAAATGTTATAGGAGCAGGAATAGCAAAAGGCCTAAACAGAATAGTCGAAATTGTCATGGTGATTTATGTCTGAGGGATGAGAACTTTACTGAGGTTTTCCATGGGGAGAAAGGCGTAAGATACCAAAGTGTCATACGATAGAAAGACTCATGACCAAAAAATGAAAAGAGATATGGACAAATAATAACCAACGTATACAAACATAGAAAACTAAAGATGAGAAACACAGACCTAATCAAAACCCGGCCTGAACTCAGGTGCAGGAATTGTATGCTCTACATAAGACACACGCTTGCCAATGACGGACACTTCTACCTAATTCATGTCAAACTTGCTCAAAAAGATCTGGAGATATTATGGACAAGGAAGCATACGAATATAATGTTGATCCAAGAACAACTTGTATACAAAAGCCACATGACATCTGGCATTATCGTGTTGGAATGTATGGTCGAATCCATGACGACGTTAAATTCAATCGACATGTTCATTTAGCATTGGTACCCCTAGAAGCCAAAGACCGGCTTCAGGCAACTAATGTCTGACAGATTCATAGATTCATGTGTATTTGTCATTCGATTGTGTAGAATAAGCCCTAGTAGTAACGTCACACGTGGCCTACCACATCGATTATGGTCCGTTGTGGTACCAATGTATCGTTACTTTAGATACTTTAAAGTGTTTATATACTGACGTCCATATGACGGATGCCGTTCCGCTTAATACCAACTACTCATTCACGCTCCATGTGACGTAATCTTGGCATCAGATTCCGTGAATATAGCAGCATTTTTTTGAAAATGGCAAATTTTCCCCAGTTTTTTTACTTTTGGGTTTAAAATCTGTTCTTCTTAGGACCGAAATGCTAATTTTTGGAATGTGACATAACGTCAAAGAAACTATCTTCTGAAACATGGTTTTGAACTCTTATTTTTAACATATTTCAAAGAATGAACAATTTATTTAAAAATGTTTCTGGAAAGTAAAGTTTCTAATTGATGTATGAAAAGCGATTTGAAGTGATCCCTACTGAATTCGTAGCAAGAATACATGAAGGGTGTTATTTAAATTACTTCAATTTTTTACAGGAAAATTTTATTTCAATTTTGTTGCATTTATTAAAAATTCGTTTATTTAGGCATCACTGTTCTAGGCGGTCTAATACACATCTCAATAAACGGACCAGTTTACAATATATAACATGAAAAACGTATCCTTTGTTTTACATAATTAAAGCCACTTATTTTCTTTTTGCGTCAACACGGTAGCATGAAAACCAACACGTGTTTTATACACCATGTGTACTACGTCACCACTTTTCGACGGTCAATGTTAATAAAATATGAATCTGGTTTCCCACAGGGATTGACGTCAATATTTACATAATCAAAGACATACCAGACCATGAAGCCAAAATTGGTATGCACTAGTGTGTTTTCTAAATGATTAAAGCTTGTGTTGACGAAAAGGAACAATAGAATTATGAATAATGGCGTTTTTCAACCCGAAATAATAGAGATAGCAGCTTTTACCCTTTAATCTCGGATATTTTGTGATGGATTTACGTTATTCAGCATCATATCATAACATGCTACATATAAACCGATCTTAATAACGCGAGATTGTTATAATTGAAACAAACCGTCGAAAGTTGGTGACGTTACGATCCAAATCGTAAGAATAATTCAAAGTTCCTAATTATGTTTTACGTATATCAAAGACATATGTGTCAATGTTTTATGGGTTTATGGTCATATTAATAATTGTACATGATCACCTTTGTGAATAAATTGTTCCAGATGACATTGCGATGTCAGAATTGTTAAATGACATGTCCCTGTTATAGGGAATTAAAAACGAAAGAAATTTGAAAATGTACGTTAGATTAAAAAAAAATTTAAATAATTAAATATAATAGAAATATTTTGGAATTCAATTAAATTTCTATGATGACTAGATATACATGATGGTATATTAATCTTGTTTGGCGAATGGCTTGATTCTAAAATTTAACCAAACAGAATCAAATGCTATTTTTTAGAATAGCCATCCAATGATGTGGCTGTTATGATAATATTGAATAGACAGAATAGCAATAAATAAACGTGTATGCAATTAGGGAGAGTAATAAAAGCCAGTTGGGTCAAATAAAGACTTATTGAGCATCGAACGATGCATATAAATCTGCTATAATGTTAATACGTTTGTAGTAAAGATCTCTACTGTAGCATAGATAATTGTACTTCAATTAAAAAGAGGCGGGGCTAAACTAGTTTTATGGGCCCAAATCTAAAATGTGACGGGGTCAAACTAGTTTTCCCTCTTAATATACATGTACTAAGCCAGGAAAGAGGGCGGCCATCTATAATTGTGATGAGGGTATCTATTTGTCTCTTTTTACCAGTTTTATTTCTACATATAACCCATCTGTTTTATAGAGAAGTACTTTTCATGTACGTGTCTTAAGTTAATATAAAATTTGTTCACCCCACGATATAGCTGAAATACTGCTAAAGTTGGCGTTAAACACCAATCAATTAATCAAACAATCAATCAATATGCTTACCAGTTTTCTATTGGATTTTGGAAATGTTCCGACAGTGTGGTAATTGTTTCTCCCTCACATATTATTTTTGAAGGATGAACATGACATATTCTCCCCCAAACACTTAAATGCAAACAGAGCATCCCAATCAGTGAAATGATAAGCTTTCTCATCTGAAATAGTAAAATGGCTCTTTTTCTCACCTGAAATTGTGAAATGGTAAGCGTTCTTGCCTGGAATTGTGGAATGATTAATTTAATATGCACGTTTTTAATACCGTCATCACCTGAATGTATCGTTAAGCTGATGATGTTAAATTCCACCTAGCAACAACAACATCATGGTGAATATCCATTTGATCCAAACTAGATTCAATATCAGTACTGTAACATACTATGTTTGGTAAATAAAATGTTGACAGTTGATCACATTTACTCTTTGGTGTAGTATAGTATTCTCCTCAAACAAACGTATGTGCTGTTCTTATACTTTGCGTTTTGATCTAAGTACTTTCATATTGTTTAGCGGACTTGATTTTATGAGTAGGTCGGCGGGTTTCTTATCAGAAACAGGAATGGCTTACCCTTAGCAAACACCTGTGTTCACCCTCGGTTTTTATGGTGAGGTTTGTGTTGCTCATCTTTTAAGTTTTCTGTGTGTTTTTGTCCAGTGTTGTCTTTGTCAGGATTGTCCATTCGTGATTGCCCTTCGGTTTTCATAATAGATAATGAGAATCTTAATATCAAAATTCAGACTGACCAGGATTCACAAATAAATAGCACCAAAAATATTTAGAGAAAGGACATCCACAAGCTTTTATACATGGTCTCTGTTGACTCTTGTATGGCTGTATCTGTGGTATTTAATTCAAATGTTTTCAGTTATCAGTCACATTTTAATATAGTTCCTATATAATGTAATTATTACTAAGACTAATGTCAATCTCTATAACTCATAGGTAATCGTTGCTGCTCCATAACTCATAGGTAATCGTTGCTGCTCCATAACTCATAGGTAATCGTTGCTGCTCCATAACTCATAGGTAATCGTTGCTGCTCCATAACTCATAGGTAATCGTTGCTGCTCCATAACTCATAGGTAATCGTTGCTGCTCCATAACTCATAGGTAATCGTTGCTGCTCCATAACTCATAGGTAATCGTTGCTGCTCCATAACTCATAAGTAATCGTTGCTGCTCCATAACTCATAGGTAATCGTTGCTGCTCCATAACTCATAGGTAATCGTTGCTGCTCCATAACTCATAGGTAATCGTTGCTGCTCCATAACTCATAGGTAATCGTTGCTGCTCCATAACTCATAGGTAATCGTTGCTGCTCCATAACTCATAGGTAATCGTTGCTGATTTTGTCTATCCTGTTTGAGTCCTTTGGTTTTCTTTCTCCGAAAAACTTTAGTTATTTGGGATTCCAATCTTTCGAATATGATCGTACCTGATGAAAGTTTTTAAAGAGTCGCGAAGTGCACTCTTAATTAGATATCTAGGTTTTTATTGTATGTGGTATAGACAGTTGTTAGTTTTTATTGTATGTGGTATAGACAGTTGTTAGTTTTTATTGTATGTGGTATAGACAGTTGTTAGTTTTTATTGTATGTGGTATAGACAGTTGTTAGTTTTTATTGTATGTGATATAGACAGTTGTTAGTTTTTATTGTATGTGGTATAGACAGTTGTTAGTTTTTATTGTATGTGGTATAGACAGTTGTTAGTTTTTATTGTATGTGGTATAGACAGTTGTTAGTTTTTATTGTATGTGGTATAGACAGTTGTTAGTTTTTATTGTATGTGGTATATACAGTTGTTAGTTTTTATTGTATGTGGAATAGACAGTTGTTAGTTTTTATTGTATGTGGTATAGACAGTTGTTAGTTTTTATTGTATGTGGTATAGACAGTTGTTAGTTTTTATTGTATGTGGTATAGACAGTTATAGTTTTTATTGTATGTGGTATAGACAGTTGTTAGTTTTTATTGTATGTGGTATAGATAGTTGTTAGTTTTTATTGTATGTGGTATAGACAGTTGTTAGTTTTTATTGTATGTGGTATAGACAGTTGTTAGTTTTTATTGTATGTGGTATAGATTGTTGTTAGTTTTTATTGTATGTGGTATAGACAGTTGTTAGTTTTTATTGTATGTGGTATAGATTGTTGTTAGTTTTTATTGTATGTGGTATAGACAGTTGTTAGTTTTTATTGTATGTGGTATAGACAGTTATAGTTTTTATTGTATGTGGTATAGACTGTTGTTAGTTTTTATTGTATGTGGTATAGACAGTTGTTAGTTTTTATTGTATGTGGTATAGACAGTTGTTAGTTTTGAAGACGGAAATACATTTTTAGACATGTAAATTGGACAGATAATACATTTTCAAGTTTTCAATAAGGCTAATATTTTTTTTCATTTTATGGTCAGTGCCTTATCAGAAGCAACACTAATATAATACTCCTATTCGGTGAACACTTGTCTACATTGCATCTCACGTAGAAAATTAGGTGAAGTGATTAACTTTTGTGAGATCAGCTTCATACATTCGGTTAAGCTAAATATAAACCTTTTTATCACATATTCGTGTGATTTGGAGTATTAATAAAGGGGAAATTAAACTTCCGTGTTAATTTAGTCATTGACCTAAACAGGATTTTCTAGTACAACTTTCACATGTTTACCGTTTAAGATTTGGAAAACTAGTTCTAAATCAGTTCATTTCCAGTTGACAATAAATGTCAAAAGGGGAAAATCATGAATAATTGTATAATTTTCTTATTTAATATAATATATAACAGTCCATGGATGAATGCATTTTTTCTACAGGATAAGCACAATATTAACAAAGTGTCTTAAGCTATAAAGTTTATGTGTATTAACTGCTAATCTATGAAACGCTCGGTAAAGCTCGCCTTTTAAGACACTTTATTAATACATGTATTGTATTTTATCTATACACGTAATTACAAAATACTTCACTTTCATATACTGAGAAACCAATCGGATCATGTAAATTACTTTATAAGTCAAGTAGTATTACAATATTACCGAGTTCTATGTTTATTAGATACATGTCTATGAGGATAAAGTAGTCGTTAACCATACTTTTCAGGCTGATTATACAAATCCAGAAAAAAAAATTGTCGAAACATGAGTTTCTAATTGAAATGCATATGATTTCCGCATTAAACAGATGTTCGGTTCGTCTTTACCTACAGTTGTTTGTTGGAGTGCTCATGCCTTATCAACGTATATTGTGTTGTGTTTTTGTTTTGTTTTTCTTCGTCTTGTGTACCATATGTTGCCAGTTTCTCTGGATTGTCCATTTTTGATTGAACCTTCGGTATTCTCTAGCGTTTATTCAAATGATACTCGAGATATGGTAGATGTTTTCCAATTTAAATATACGACTTTTCATATTATTTAAATGTTTATTTTTTTATTGTAGAATTTGATGAATATTTCCTAAACCTGACCTTAAAAAATAATCAACGAAATTTATGGTTTAGCGAATACTGGCAGGAGGTTGGTAATTGTACATTGGGGAGCATATTTAGACAAAATTGTACGAAACAACAGAGAGCTCTTACAAGAGGCTATGAGCAGGAAGGACTCGTCCAGTTCGTCATTGATTCAGTGTATGCACTTGCTCATGCTTTACATAACTATTTAAAAAACAAATGTAAAACGAAAATGAAAGACTGTTCATTATTGAAGTCACCAGACCGACAAGAGCTGCTGCAGTATATTCGTAACGTTTCATTTACTGGTAAGCATTATATTATATTTGATTATAGCTTATCAATATGAATTGCTTGATACGCGTTTACTATTGGTTCTTTTGGATCACATGACCAGCGATTATGTTTGCCAGTATGACATGTGATGAGGTCGTTATTGACCATATGATAGATATGACCTAGTAATATTGACTCCATCCAAAAACAAAATGGTTAAGTCCAAGTCCTATCAAAATAGACTTTATTATTGGTATTTGATGGTTTTCCAATAATCTTGCAGCATTAAGAGAAAAGAGATATAACAAAACAATTACCGAGTAATTACTCCTTGTGAGGTCAGGTCACTTCGAGTCACAGGTCTCGAGTTCACATTTCCTGCTATTAACCTCATAAAGAGTAATTAATCCATATTATTGTATATTATATGATGGCATTGACACCAAATCTGGAAATATTTCAGAAATCATACTTATGACTCTTTGACACTGTTTTATAACGTTTTTCGTCTTGCTTGAAATGAATTAAAGATACTACCTATAACATTGACTGATTCTGATTACCCCTTTTATATCTTTTATTACCCCTTTTATATCTTTTATTTGATCTTCCTACACACATATACATGTTTGCACCAGTGTCGTAAAGTTAACAGTTAGGCCAATTGCGTTCTACAATATATGATTTACTTCATGTCAGAGTACATTTTGTCATGTGAGACTTTTAAGTATATCAAAGTCGTCATGATAGCATGTTCTGGTCATTATCACGAATCAGTTGGAAATTCCTATACATTGTGTCACATGAAGCAATTATCAAAAATTTGGTACTTATTTTTACATGCCCAGTTCTTACCCCCTTTGCGTTGAAAATCCAATACTATACTCCACTACAGAGTAAATGGTCCATGTTTTATATTCTCCCTTGATGGATTGAATAAACGAACGGACAGTTCCTTGACTTCTGCAAGAAGATTTAACATTACGTAGTCGCCATTTTCAGCTTGTAATGGGACCCCGAGTTGTTTATCTCACTTCGTTATTATTACCTCTACACAATTATTAATGACTTTCTTATATCTGAGATTTGTTTGTGATTTAAATATGACAAAGTTATTTTGTGTCGACTGCCAATATTTCATTTTCCTTTTACCTACCAGTTGCATTAATCGAATTCTGAGGACATCCAACCGAATGCTTCCCAGGTTATAAACAAAGACCAAAAGGTCCATATTAAATCATCTATGACACGCTAATAAATCATGTACGTTCAAACGATTCAAATGAAGAAAAGTTTGGAAACACTAAAGGAGCTTACCTTTAGGGAGCGCCTGTGTTCATCCCTGTCTTGTTTTGCTTACCTTTAGGGAGCGCCTGTGTTCATCCCTGTGTTCTAATTAAGGCCTCTGATGCCTCTTCGGTATCTTCAAACTTTTCCTATTAACAGTGAGGTATATGTTCATTCCTAACTCTTCCTGAGATATGCCCAAAGTGAGATATACCTAAAGTGAAATGGTTGTTAAGGTACTTACTGACATGACGACCTGATCACCACCATAGAGATTAGAATATGGTGGAAATTGCATACATTTATATCATTCAAATTAATTTGCATATCTTTTTTTCTTTAATGTAATTAAGAAGTATTACTTCAAATTGCGAGTTCTGAGTATAAAGGTTATTTTTACTTTTGTAGGAATTGCAGGAGATATAGTTGAATTTAATCGTGAGGGTGACGGACTCGGAAGGTACGACGTGTACCAGTACCAACAACTATCTACAGGCCGATATGAGTATGCGAAGATAGGAGAATGGATTGACAGGTATGTCCGCTTCATTTTGAAAAAGTAATTTATTTTTCCTTCAATGACAAAATTTAATTGTCGCCTGACTGAGTAAGTAGCTTGTCCAACTAAACTGGTACAGATTGAATAACAATCAGGATAAACAGGAAACCACAAAGAAATGTAATAAAAAAGAGGTTCAATTTTAATTATTTTTTCTTGTTTGGGATGAAAGACAGAGGGGGAAAGTAATGTTTTAACACAGGACCTATGGGGAAATATGTTTATTGTTTTCTTAAAGCACTAAAGCATAAGAAACAAACGTGGCAGATTTTTTTCTTCGATAATCTTCTAAAATTGCGTTTATTTGTTTGCTTGGTATTATCAATAATGTTATAATTCTCTCTTTTATTTTATTGATCTCTTTTTATAATAAGTAATGCATATTCTTGGTTCTTGTTTAATTTCTATAAAGAATTTCAACTTCCCAAAACGCCTATTTTATTAATTAATTTGAGAACTGATATTTTGAGAATAAGATTATTATATCTCTGAGCTTTTTGTTTTGTATTTCCATCTAAGCAATTGGAATAATGAAGGCAAAGTTCTTGTTTCCAAATCCGTTTCTTGTTCAGTATTTTCTCTTCTGATTATGTTGTAGATGCTATATTTAGTTCAATAAATTATGTTTACACTTTAACCAGGTGAACGTTTTGATACAGGCTTGTCTTTGTTCGATTTGGTTTCGAACCGAATATTGAAGTTAGAATATGTCATACATCTTGCCCTTTCAATCATTTCACCGGGTCTGAAATAATGAAATGACTTTGTTCGATGCTAAACCTTTTGGAAGAGATCATAAAATTGATATTCTTTTCTTTATTTTTTGTAGTTTAAGGATAAATAGGAGTGTGTTGAATTGGAAGGCTGATTTGCATGAGGTGCCTAGTTCAGTATGTAGTGAACCGTGTCCAATAGGACATTCCAAAGTAGAACGTGATCAGATCTGTTGTTGGATATGTATACCATGTGCATCACACCAATATTTAGCGGACGCATTTACGTGTAAGGACTGTGACGATGGCTTCCGGCCAAGTGAAAATATGTCGTCATGCCAACCATTACCAATGCTAACTCTGGAATGGAATAGTTTGTGGGTGATTTTACCGATTGCGTTTTCAAGTTTTGGAATCGTCTGTACAATACTTTCTATCGCTGTGTTTATCATGTTTAATAATACGCCGATCATAATGGCTTCCGGTAGAGAGTTGTGCTACGTGCTACTTGTTGGTATCTTAATGGCGTATGGTACTTCATTGATAATGCTTGCCAAACCTACTATTATCCTCTGTACGATTGTTCGCCTAGGTCTTGGCGTGTCTTTGTGCTTGATATATGCTGCGATGCTAACAAAAACTAATCGAATATACCGAATATTCAACAATGGGATAAAAGCAATGGTGAAACGACCTAGTTACACTAGCCCTAGATCTCAAATTATAATCTGTATGGCTCTTGTATCCGTGCAGATAGTAGGAGGTCTAACATGGCTAGGATTTGAAAAACCTGACACAGTTTATACAAGACAACATACTGACTTTGAAGTATTGAAGTGCAAATCTAGTCAAATTGCAATTATTTCATCGTTAACATACAATATTGTGCTTATTATTATATGTACCGTCTATGGTGTAAAAACTAGAAAAATTCCTCAAAATTTTAATGAAGCCAAATGCATAGCATTTACGATGTACAGTACCTGTATAGTGTGGTTGGCATTCATTCCAATTTATTTTGGTGCTAGCAGTGATTTCAAGGTAAATATATGTATATGCAAATTATTTGGTCAATGTATTTTTGTTCTGTTATTTTTTCATTTCTAGCTAAGAAGAGTGTGAAGATACCAAAGGGGTAATCAGAATCTGTATATATCGAAGAAGAACAGACAACATAATGGCCTTAATCTTTTCTCTGACAAATTATTAGGTGACGTTGTTCCTCGTTGTTTTATTTTATACATTGTGTAATATCACATTTGCAGTCGTCTTGATACAATTGGAATGATGTCTGATGAATGCATTACAAATGAAACAAACAACGCTGTTTTCGATTAATTAACTGAGAACAATTTCACCGTGATTTAAAGTCACAGATTATCGGATCTAGGAGTAGAAAACATACTAAATAGAAACATATCAACGCATGTAAATTGTTTTATCAATAAGAACATAAACACATCAAGGTTTCAAACATGCTTTATTTGTTAATTCTATCCAATACGTGTCCGTTACGCATTTCGGAAAATAATATTCCGGAAATACCACATAAAAATAAAACATAGATATGAGGTTGCCACTTGCTGTCCATAAAGTAGAGTAAACAATTACTATAGAGAATAAAATGTGTTATTAAAACAACAAACTGTTATTGACATGATTTTAATTTATGTTTCAGATTGAGGTAACATCTTTGTGTATGTGTGTGAGTATCAGTGCTACCGTTGCCCTTGTGTGTGTCTTTGCTCCGAAGTTATACGTTGTGCTGTTACAGCCACATAAAAATGTCAGACAAGGGGCATCGATGTACAACAATTCTTATAAATCCGGACGCCAAAGCTCATTCGGAAGTTTTCCACTTCCGTGTCCTAATGGAAATCTCTTCAATAACCTTAATGCAAACACTCAGATCACCCAGACTACGTATAATGGCGTCTTTTCAGACGATATGGATGATTTGTCATGTGACGAAGACGCTAACGTAAATAATAACAGTACTCAAACAGGAAATCCAGAGAATCAGTCCGAATGAAAAGAGTGTTTTATTGTCGGTAAAAGAACAACGTTTTATCAGAGAATCGTCAGTTTGGACTGAAGTGATAGTAAACGAATATTTTGTGTTCTTTCTGATAGAAGGGAATATATGGTAATTTTAGTAATGCATTTCCACCACATTCAATTAATATTCGCATAAACGTTTTATTTTGGTCTGACATTATGATCAATTTGTGTTTAATTCAAAAGCTTCATAATCTTTTATAAATGTAAATGGAATTTTCTAAGAAAGTCTCTAGAGGGCTTATTCTTAGATGACACCTGTCACTCAAGACGGAAATTCATTATTGGAATGGAAATATATATATCGTAAAATGGCGCTATTTCTTGTAATTCACTTTTTCAGTTTTGTATTTTTCCATAAAATGAAGTGGAGAACTCTGTTCCTTATTTTTAGCCAGAAAACGGCATCATGTCACAGATACAATCAGCAATAAAATATTTTAACTTTTGGTTGTTTTAAGATTTGTGAATACAACTCTGATATTTAACACATTAATATGATTATACACACCCACTTGGTCATCAATCTTTTTCTTTGCAAAAAATAACATCACAGTGAATATGACAATGTAAACAGGAATTACCATTTAGTCTGATTTGACCTGAAGATGTTGGAATCAGTGATAAACACTATACATGGAGCTTTCCGGTTAGACGTTTTTGAAATAGCGGTAGTCGTAAATGGTATTGAAGGTATTGAAGAGAGAGGTCCCTCCGTCACTGCCAGATATAGTATTTTCCCACTGGCACTGCAATTCTATAACTGCTTTCTACATATATGTTGTCTGTTTTTTCTTGACGTCATTTGGGATACTCATGGAAATTTTGTTTACATGGAGAGGACAAAATATACATTAATTTCTTCACCTGGTGACGTTTCTCTGTTTGGCAATATGCTTAAGGAAACGCATGCGACATGAAAATAAGACATAGTTTCTCAACTATGGTTTATAGCTCCTCCGAAATTCCGATAGTTTTTTGTACCGCATACACAGATCTTACCAAATGACAAGACATTATTGTGTGCAGTGTGCTTGGAGAATGCCTCGATAAAGCACGCTTGCAGCTGAAGTGGTCGTTGATAGCCCGTTGCACGGCAATACATTCTGACTTTATCAAAAATATCTGGTTTTGCCTTTGGTTGGGAGGTTTCATATGAAAGTTTGTGTTTTGATGCTATACACGAGAGTTTATCATTGTATACTGCTGAACATGGCATTGGATAGCGTTCATTATTTTAATGCTGAGCACTTGAGTTCTGTCAGTGTTTTGATACTTGAGTAAAGAAATTCTTACTTTTGTTTTCATTGTTGATGATTGATACAAACGCATGGGCTCTTTTAGTGTGCTTGACAAGCGAGCTGTTGTTGTGTTTTTGGTGCTTGTCCTATGGTTTTTTTTTAATTATTTTTATGCTTGACACAAGAGTCCTTTAAATGTTTTGATAAGTGACACAAGTGTTCTTTAATCGTTTTCATTCTTGCCACAGTAGTGTTCATACCGATGATTGGTACGGGTGTTCTTTCATTGTGTCGGTAGTTCACGCAGTGCATTTTTGCATTAGTTTCAGTAAGAAGTATAATGTCACATTACATATAGATAAAATAACTTGTGTAATAGTCGATGATATAAGACAAAATAAAATCTAGGAAACATTAAAATGAAAAACAAAAAATACCACAATGTCGGAACTAAAATGACGGAGATCTGACATATATGATGATATATTGTATTGCATTTTTAATATTATACAATATAATTTGGTTAGCGATGTTAGTGATTCTACGTAATGTATCAGAAGCATCCAATTAAAATTTTGAACCACAAGGAAGACGTATTATATACGCCTTTGTCTTGAAACAATTCTTGTTAGAAATTAATGTGTTGACTGACTTTAAAAGAATGTGGACACAAGTCTACTAGTTTCTACTGATTTATAGCATTCTTGTGGGTAGATCAACGTTACAAAATAGTTCTGTAGTAAAAAATATCGACAGATAGAACGATTCATTTACGTCAACTTCTATAATAAAACGAGGCCATTATGTCGTATAAAAAAGTTCATAAATTCTTGAATTACTAGTTTAGTGGGCTACCTATATTGTGAGACCCCGGTGATAATTAACAAGTGCAACCGCAAAGTTAGAATGGAATGAGCGATTTTTTGTAAGGCTCTAAGCGAGAATGAGATTGTGTCATTGTCATCATGATTGCCAGTGCCAACGAGCTGGAAGAAAAAAATCCAGTATATTATTCAGTATTTTAATTGAGTCCCTTTTAGAGATATTTCAGCATACTTATACTTTCTCTCAGCATTTACATATGCAGTAACTTTTCACAGTAAATAAATTAATTTCATCTAACCTCTGGAGGTCCTCGGTTGTCGGATGCCCCATAAAGCCTATGCCTTAATCCGGCACTGGACAAACTATAAAAAAATTCTTTTAAATAAATATCATAAAACAATTCAAACTATTAACTTTGCATTAAATTGGTAGCACTTGAGTAAAATTATTCCACAACGCAAGAATTAAGATAATACATTTCGAATGTTAGCACATCGTCTCTATATTTGGATGTGATTGAAAACAGAATGTACATATAGTTCCATTATATCTAGTTCTCTCTTTTTCTTTTATCTTTTTTTTTATCTTTTTTTATGATATTTATTCCCATTGTATTCTTAAAGAGTTTTATAGATGTCATTATTTTATTTTATGAATCATTGTTTGTCTTTTTTGTCCTTTTTGCTTGGTCATTGTGTTGTAAATCCTATTTAGAAATACGACTTCTGACTACCCATATTGATATCTTCAAACGTTTTTTCATGTTTTGAAGTTTGTTTCACATACACGTAAATAAGGGTAATAACAAAATTACCGAACTCCGAACAATCTTACAAAGGGAAAGTCAAAACTCATAAGTATATAAACAGACAAAATCAGTCAATAACCGGAAAACTGTGAAAACCGTAATGACCCTGACTTGGTACAGGCATTTCTAAAGAAATGGTGGGTTGAATCAGATTTTAAAGCGCCAAACCTCCCCCTTTCATTACGCCTCAAAGTTTCCGGCTATCACTATAACAGTATTTATAACAATACTTGAACAAAACAGGTAAAACAGTTGTCAAAGCAGCACCAAGCTCAGCGAAGTAAATGTCAAAGACACTTTTACGTCACACATTGATAAAAAAAATATTTTTGACATTTTTGTTGACACCTTATCTTTATACATTTTCACTATATGAAAATCCATCGATTTTAATCTTTTCTGCAGAGACGGAATATATTTCGACAAGATCTTGGTATCGGAATATAAACTTTTTAAGAGATCGAATAAGGCGAATCTTTTTATAGCCCTGGTCCAGTAGCCTGTTTCTCAGGTGAAGATGACGTTTCAGGAAAGTAAAGTGCAAGATTATGTTGCTGCAGAGCCTCAACACGTCACCATAGGAACAAAAACTGAAACAAACAGTCAGTGTTATTTGCTAGAATAAATCGTTTTGCCTACAACTTTTGAATTTTGTTATTTAACAATCTTATTTATTAACTTTCCTGCCAAATTCTTACCACATTATTGGACTCATGTATGTATTATATCTGTTCATCCATATTCAAGCTGCATATTTTCCCATGATGTATTCTGATTTCTCAGAGGTTCGGATAACACGATATTCCTCATCATGCCAAAGCATTTAAGGTGAGAACGTACGTGAATTTGTAGCAAGATCCTTTCAGAAACTACAAAACTAATATAACACAAACTGTAGAGCAATGATCAATAGCCGAACATGAACCTGTATACATAATGTGTTCTTTAAATATGTTTACCTCCTATTGCAGATTACATAAAAAATAATCTCAGAAACCACAGACCTTATTACACTTTAAGCATGAATGATCATGGATTATTGACACTGATATAATATTGTTTGAATTGGAAATTTCAGATCAACACAAAGCTTGTTATATCTAGACAATATAATGGAATTCAAATTCCACATCTGAATATGTAAAGAAATATGGCCATGTTCTAATGAAAACGTAGATATCTAATTTAATGTACACGACGCATTTCTGTAATAACCTTCATATACGCTCAAGGTCAAAAGACTGGAAAGCCAAATAACTGCCGATGATCTGGATTACTCGCGAATGAATTTGCATGATGTTGTTCGTTTTCCGAAATTTTGCGGGAGAGCGACTTCCGGTATTTCAAATTGGAAAAACAAGTACCACTAGCGCCACCTACAGGTTTTGCTTAACGCCCTCTGTCGATGTTTCTGTCATAATAAAATGTAAACAACCAGAACGAACCACAACTGTTCGATTGAATTAAATTGGATTATCGAAAATATAAAATTCTGATAATCTCTATTAATTACAATACTCACAACGACAAAAACCATACCATAAAACAGTTACCATAACTAGTAACTACTTGAATATTCCATGTACAAATTTCCATAAGGCTCATTTATGGACGAACATAAACATAATTCAAAAATAAACACATTTATTATACACAAAACTTGTTATTTACATTTACAACAAATGACTAGAATATACATGAGTGGCTTTATTTTGGCTACAGAGTATATTTTTGTTGAGGCTCAGGGAGACTACTGATTACCTTTCTTTGCAATTGGCTATCAGCTGACCTATGTTGGCATAGTGTCATAGAAACCCTGGTAGTTAAGCACCACAACCTACCATGGGGAGTGACAGGGAAAAACTCGTATTACCAATGCTTCAGTTTAAAGTGCCCCACCTGTTGGCAGGTGTAGGCCTCCCCTCTTGAGGATGAGGTGGAGGAGATCCCAGAGTTACCCAGCAGTAGACCCCACAATTACAACCACAAGTACCCATATTTTCAAAACCTGCAAATTTTAAAACTTGTCAGACCCAGAGCAAGGGCCGAGTAAACAATTCCCAAATTACTACCAGTCTCCCTGGACCACCACATGGGTGCCCAAATCAGCTACCCACTAAACTGATTTGTACACCCACCTCCACAAAAATTTTAACTCAGGGAAATACTGATTTTGCGCTATTAAGAAATGTTTCTAACCCCCTTGAAGATTATTCAAGAAAACCTTATTACCAATGTGAGACAAGTGTATTCCATCAGTTCTGTGCAATGCAATTTCTGTAGCTTTTATGTTACTCTCATGCCAAATAGCCCTCCCCCATTTTCAATGACAAAGGTTCTGACGGCTGAATTCACTCTTCTGCGCTTCTGATCAATAATGGGACCTGTATTTAATGGTGCAAAATGCCAATACCTGCGCTGTAGCATTGAAGACCATACAATCACAATATTTCTAAGCAAAGCTTTGTAACGCAAGACAGAACACTTTATGTTTTCAATTAACCCTTTCCCAGTCAATTCCTTTTCAGTTAAATCATTAGATCCACAGTGAATAAGTAAAATGTTAGGTGTGGGCAGAATGTCCCGTTTTCTGTCTATCAAAGAATCCAAGTCTTTGAACTGCAGCCCTTGATGACCAATCCAATGAACTGTGAAGTGTGGTTCCAGTCCCATGTTCTTTCTCCCTGTTCGGTTTGCCTCCAAACTGGCTCAGTGTATTATTGAACTTCCAACGATTCATAAAGTCTTTTGACCTGCGAAAACTTGTAGCTTGTTAGCTCTTAATTAAAACTGGAAAAATTTAATCTAATATAGGACGAATATGCAAAATTCTGCCAACGGCCCAGTTTCATTATTTCCTTCTCTGGGACACCTTGACGAGCTAATTCTGTTGCACCACCTATTCTAAAACTGTGGGACCTGAAATGGCCTTTTTCAATATTAAATAAGTTTAAGGCTTTCTTCAGTACACTAGTAAACTGATACCTAGTTAATGGCATGTGGTTGAAATGTATGAAAAGGTTCTCACTGCTACAGCAAGGTCTTCTTAATAAATAATTCTTAATAAGCTCCAGTGGGCAGTATATTTGTCCATTTCCTGGAATACACAATTTAACTGACCTACCCTTTTGGTCAGTTTTTGACCATCGTATTCTCAATTCAACTGATTTTTCGTAAACTGTAATGTCCTGTAATTTTAAACTTGCATTATTAAAAGATTGATTCCTTGAGGAAGTAATTTCCCCAACTCTCAGCAAACCAAAGAAAACTATTGAAAAAGCAGTTGCAGATAAGGTTGCTTCATATTTGTCTTTACAAACTTTGTCTAAAACTGCTGTTATTTTTTCCAACAGGTCGAGTGATATTGGTGACCTGATATCCGGTTGTTTCCCTCCCTGAAGTCGTTTGATTGGTAATGCCTTGCTAATAATAAAATTGTTTGTAGAATCCTGAATGCCCTTCATTTTGTGGTAGTATGAAATGCCGGATATATAAGAAGATATGGACCCCCTGAAAGGCCTTGAACTGATAAGAAGGCAATAGAATTTAACAAATCATCCACTGGAACAGGCCACTTTTGTTTAAGCTTGTATAATGATCTGAAAGATGTAAGCTTAGACAAAGCTAAATTGTAGGACTTCTGTGTATTTTTAGACACACCTTAATCTACCAAATAATCTGTAACCCGACTTAAATGTTCCAGATCTGTGCTGGGATTTTTGTTGGCCACTGGTCTGCTTCTGGCGCTAGCTTTCTGAATTTTCCCCACCGAGAACGAGAAAGACAATCAGCAATATTGTTTAATTTGGATGGAATATAGACAGCTCTAACTGTTGTATTATTTTTTAAATTCATTAAAACCATATGTCTTACTAAATTCATCACTTTATCTGATCTGCTAGTTTTCATATTGATGATTTGCACTACTGCTTGGTTTTCAACACGAAAGAGCACTTTCTTGTTTTTTAAGTGTGTGTTCCAAGTCATAAGTGCTGCAATTACTGGAAATAATTCCAACAATGTCATATCTCTGGTCATACCTGTATTTACCCAGCTTTTTGGCCAAATACCCTGAGCTCAGCGGCCGGTAAAATACATACCATAACCCCCTTTAGACCCCCCTGCACTATCAGTGTACAACTATAGCTTCTCATGAGAAATCCATTCATTGTCAGTAATTACCGTAGCACCATTATATTCTTACAAAAATTGTAACCAAATTTGTAAATCTGCTCTCATCTGTTTCTTAACCCGAATTTTGTTGAAAGGTTTCTTCACCCCAATCGTAGAATTTATAATCCTGCGACAGAATGTATGACCTGGGACAACCACCTTGCATGCAAAATTCAAAAGCCCTAATAGGGACTGCATGTCCTTCAGTGTGACTTTTTTACTTTGTAGGACAACCTTGATTTTTTCCTTTAATTAAGGGTAATAACAAAATTACCGAACTCCGAACAATCTTACAAAGGCAAAGTCAAAACTCATAAGTATATGAAGAGACAAAATCAGTCAACAACCGGAAAATTGTGAAAACCGTAATGACCCTGACTTGGTACAGGCATTTCTAAATAAATGGTGAGTTGAATCAGATTTTAAAGCACCAAACCTCCCGCTTTCATTACGGCTCAAAGGTTCCGGCTGTCACTAAGTTAGCCAGTTTTTCAATGGACAGGCGCATAACTAACTTTTGTGAATTAAATTCTATACCCAAAAAGGTTAACACTGTATATGGCTTAGTGGTTTTATCCTTAGCAAGAGGGACTCCTATTTCACGACAGACTTTTTCAAATACGTGTAAAGTCTCGCCAACAGTAAAAGTGTCCACTAACTCCACAAAAAGAAAATCATCTAGGTAGTGAAGGATATTTTCGTCCCCACTTTCCTGCTGAGCTATCCAATGTAAAACAGTGGCAAATTTTTCCCAAAGAGCACAACTAATGGATGCTCCCATAGGAAGCATTTTATCAAAGTAATATTCTTCCTGAAATGTTATTCCCAAAAGATCAAAATCTGCTGGAGATATGGGTAAAATACGAAATGCTGACTTTACGTCACACTGGCTTAGACGGGCCAGTTTTTTATGTTTACTTATCAGGGCTGCTACCTCGTCTACCGAACTGTACTGAACTGAGTAAAATTCCTTATCAATGAAGTCATTGATCGAATTATTTTCTGGATAGGATAAATGATGAATGAGTCTGTAAACCCCATCCTTTTGTAGGTGCAAGCCAGAGTGGGGAGACCTGTAGTGTAAGGAAAGGGGGAATTTTAAATGGGGCTGCAATGCGACCTAAATTTATCTCTTTTGATAGTTTGATCGTTAGTAATTCTGGGAGTTGCTCTGCCCCTTTTAAATTAGAACTGTCTCTTGGAAGCCTTGACCCAGAATATTTTAATGAAAAACAATATGTAAAACCAACAATAATTTCATTAGCTATTTCTTTATGTGGGTAATGCTTAATATAATTTTTTTTAATTGAAACTTTTACTGGGGAATTTCCCAAGGAGTAAATGTTTAAAGGGAAACTTCGCAAAAAAATTATTTTTTTATATTTTTTTCCTGATGTATAAATATGGATGTTTATATGTATATTAGCGTTTTATTATGTTGGATAAGGGAATGAAATCGATTTTAAAATTCGGTCAACGATAGACGGATGCCGCCATTTTGATAGCATCTCGATATCAATTATCACGTGATGTCTGAATACCACCACGCCCTAAAACAAGCTTGACAAACCGGGGTCCTCATTCAGTGTCGATATGGCTTGTCAGGCGTAATTCTTTTTATTTGTCTTATTATTCTAAATATATGAATTTATTACACAATCACTTTTTGCAGATTTACGTTTTGTTTCTATATACTTATGGCAAAACATACGAATCGGGAAAAACGGTCCATCTTTAATGAGACACATTTTATACAAAAGATTATTTTTCGAAAATTGAAGAACTACGAAATTATGTGAAAAAAAAGAACGGACATCGTAACAATGCCATGAATTCGTAAAAAAATTAAAAAAAGGCCTATGCTACGGGGCAAAATTGTTTTAATGATATTATTTACAAGATCGCACTTTGTAATCGATCGTTCATGCACTACAATAAAGCTACACATAAGCTCTGCTTCTTAGCTAAAAGTACAGAAAGTTACAGGGTAGGAAGCCATAAAATTGAGGATTATGTAAACATATAATTTGTAATAGTTTTCATTTGACAATTACAGACGATGAGTATTATAAATACCTTTAAAGTACATCTCTTACGTAATATAATAATTTGTTTATGGAAATACAATATTCGTATTCGCCAACAGTAAAAAAGATTAATCTGTTTTCATAACGGTTATTTCTGATTTGAACAAAGCGTAACATATAATATGTCTCTGCGTAAAGAAAACATTTTTTGTTTATTTTAATCACGTCTTTCGAACTGGCGGACCATTCTGATTAATCTCAGAATAGTCATAAAAAATATGGTTGCTGTTTTTATAAGGAAAAATTGCATACGAATGGTTTTTGTCTATTTTGCTTTTTGGGGTTTGCAAGAAGAATTTTCTATCCTGCCCTGTTCACCCTGCTTTACTTCATAATTTTGTTTGTTGCTATATCATTCTGATGAGGCACAAAAAAAATCAAGATAAAAATGAACAATTCAATATAACTTACGATCAATGTTAATCTTAAGATTTTTTTGTGAAAATAGTCCCAGAATCATTGCTGCATCAGGCGCGGATCCAGCCGTTTTGAAAACGGGGTCCCATGCTCTTGTTTGCCAATTTTTTCCCAATTTATACACGAATCTTACTAAATTGTCGAACACCCCCTTGATCCGCCAGTGTGCATTAATATGCACCCATTCCTAATGTATACTTGATCAGGGTCGTGTATTTTGATCACCTATTAGAACCTTTAAAATGTGTATTGCATCTCCTATTCTAGTCACGGGTAGCGTTAACGGGTCACAAAATGTGTATTGCGTTTCTGATTATTGCCAAAGATTGTGACACATGTATTCAAGTATTCGGTCAGGGTCCCGTCGACCGGATGTAAAATGACACTTGTATATTCTGCCTGGCGACTTCCTGTGTGGACCTAAACTCATTACGCAATATAAGGTACCCTGCTGAGTGAACCGGTGTGAATGTATCTGTCGTTTTCAGAATGAAAATAAAAATAAGTAAATCCCGCCTTTCACTTCTTATTTCAGGAATTATTTGCCTTAATTTATTGAAGAATAAAATATTTAAAATTAAAATATGGTCTCTCGCTTCGGAAAATACATGAAAAATATAAGAAATATATTTTCCGCTTAATATTTTACGAAACGTAAAATATTATGCGGAAAATATATTTCTCAAAAATGACACAAACATTTTTAAATCACTTGCTCGCTCCAACGTTTTTAGCACAAAATCCGAAGAATAAGAAGTAAATTTGGTGTGGCCTAATCTCTGTATATTTTGACTGCTCTTCATCTGTTTATAACGCTCATGATCATGATCTCTTCCGAACTTTGTCTGAATGAATATCAGTGGATATCAAAAAAGTTTGCTTACGGGGTTCCGAACTGAAAAAAATCATATATTTAGGCTTTGTGCCTTCTGGGGGTCACTGAGCAAAGATGTTTTTTTTCTTTAAACACTAACTTTGTAAACTCAGTTGTCACCCGATCTCCTAACCTTTAATTGTTAGTTCTTTAATTAAAATTAAAACATCTTTTATGAACATCGATCGTTAAAATTGTGAATACATATTAATTATGATGAGACAGCTATATATAGTTAGGCCAATTTGGCGCCTCTAATAATGAAAAACTTATAATTTCAAGGATGGTGTATACTTTTTTATCATCTAAAACATAATTACAATTATAATTCTTCCTGTTATTTCAACATTATATTTATTCTAATGTTTTAATTTTTTTTACCTTTAATAAATAATAAACGATCTACCAACTCGTCTTGGAAAGCAGATAGTGTGTATTCAAATTCCCATTTTATTAATCCGATCAATACACAAGTTACGCGTTGTCAAAATTATCCATTATATTTTTTAGCACATTAACAGTAAAACAAAATGAACATAATTGTAAAAGGGATCCTACATATAGTGAATATAGGTGACTGTTGTAAAACACTTTTTCCGTTGTAAATATAAAGGAAATGAAACATTGTGTTCATTTAAAATAGTTGTTTGTCAAAAAGGTACGTATCTGTTCACTTCAGTATTTAATTTTCCAACGGTTATTAGATTTAAATTACAGTCCTCTGAGCGCTTTAAATGAAGCGAATTTAACATCAGCGACCCAGACTTTAAATTCCAATCCCACAATGCATTATCAGGCTAAAACGTCACAACCTGATGGAAAAATTAGAAATTAAAATTACAAATTTGCGATTTGCTTCGTTATTTGTGGAAATATGTCGATAAAACTTTGTGAATATGTATTTTATATCACCAGGAACATATTTAGCTAACATGTAAAAAATCTCGAAGTTTCCCTTTAATGTCTCCTTATTTTCTGAGACCTCTACCTGGGGCCTTGTTACAATGGGCCCTTCTGTCTGCCATCGCATAATTCGCACACATGTTTGAACCTACAACGAGAGAAATAAGGACAATCAGTGCCATTATTATAATCTACAATACATGCTTGAATTAGAACTTTGTTGATTTGCTCTTGGTTTTATGTTGTTTTGTGGATTAACTTGGTTTGAGCTGAGCTGCATCTTATTTTGTGTGTATATTCTCGGAACGTATGTTTGCTGTTGACCAGTTTGATAGCTGTGTTGCCCCGATGTTGAGGGACTGTTTACATGTATTAACCAGTATTCACCATGAATATTACCCCAAGACAGATTGGGGTTTTTCTCGATTTTAAGTCTGAACTGTTCATCATAAACAGCCCAGTTCTCAGATCTGGATGCTGCCAATCGGATGTCCCGCATGTATTTAAGTAGTTTTTGAGCCCGGGTCCTATATTTGTCAATATAAACGCTCATGTACACCATGAAAGCGGAAGTTCAGTCATTTATGGACAACTCAACACCCGGCCATCGTTTTTCTATGCAAAGTCTCCCATTTTTGCATTTCAGATCGCCTTCGGTATCTTCCATTTCCCTTTGAGATTTTTAGAGAGTACTCATCTCGATGAACGTTCCGTCCCACATTTTCTTTTTAATTTTATGAGGGACATGTTCCCCAACCGTGTCATGAATGCTGGTTTCCTGTGTGGAGGTAAAATATATTGTGTTATGAGAAATTCGGAAGTTTTGTACTGTTGTGAAATTTGAGGAAATGTACAGTCCTCGACCTCCAACTCGTTATCTGACGACTCTGATAGTGAGGATTCCGTTTCCGTGGCATTTGTTTGCCGATCTGCAATCACATGTGGTGGTACCCTGGCTCCTCTTCGTTTGGTTACTGGACTGTTTTTTTTCTTCTGCTTTTTGTAACCTGTGGCTCTTGATGGCGTTCCTCTGGCCAATTTCCTTTTTCCTGGCATCTTTTTTTTGGAGTTGTAACTGCCGATGATCTGGATTACTCGCGATTGAATTTGTATGATGTTGTTCGTTTTCCGAAACTTTGCGAGAGAGCGACTTCTGGTATTTCAAATTCGAAAAACAAGTACCACTAGCGCCACCTACAGATTTTGCTTAACGCCTTCTATCGATATTTCTGTCATAATAAAATGTAAACAACCTGAACGAACCACAACTGTTCGATTGAATTAAATTGGATTATCGAAAATATAAAATTCTGATAATCTCTATTAGCGGATTCAAACTCACTACGTTTGTGGTGATAGGCACTGATTGCACAGTAGCTGTAAATCCAACTACCATACGATCACGACGATGATGATCCCTATGATGGCGGACCAACGTTTTAATGTCAAATATCCAGTTCATGATGACTTTGTTGTTAACAACATAATGTTTGTAAAGTACATTTCTGTTTTTCGTCAAATTAGTTTGGCCATACATTGTGTGATTTATTCTTGGTATCCAATACATTTAAGTATTTATTCAAGATATTTGATATTTCGATCTATGAATGAAACAACATTAGTGTACATTCATCTCGTATATAATCATAGACAGGACATAGTCTTATATGTACATTCATGTAACAAATTCCATCCCATGTCATCTGTTATCTTTGCTTTTATGTTCTGTTATTTTCTCCATTAAATCGTGTTAGTAACATTACTTTTTTCATCTGTACATTGATCTTTTACATGTCTTAGATAAGCGTTCTCGTTTTTCCGTTCCACTAGTAGAGTAGGAACTGCTTACCCTTCCTGAGCACCTGAGTTCACCCCCGGTTTTAAGTGGGGTTCGTGTTACTCGATCTTTAGTTTTATATGTATGTTTTGTAGATAGTTGTTTGTCCTTTGACCTTTTTCTTTAGTCCATCGTGTTGTAAGTCCTTCGATTTACTGATTCTGATTACCTCTTCGGTGTCTTCAAACTCTTCTGCGTTGATCCGTCTTAATATTACGTAATTAAAACGTATTTATGAAGTTGATGAATTCGTGCCAATATTAAAAATGCTACAGTTGTTTATTTTATTATTGTATCATGCTATTATTTAAATCCGGCCATGTTGTGTAATATCAAATTAGCATAAGTGTAGATCAAGATATATGTTCAGAATACAACCATTTTCCTCAAATGATAAACAATAACATTATTTCCTGATTTTTAACCTCGTCTGACCCAGTGGGTCATTTGAGCTTTTGCCATCCCCTTGTGTCTGTGGTATTAAGTCCATCCGTTGTATGTCGTAAATTTTCGTATTGAAAAAAGGAATATTATACGTTAAGATCACGTAGTTGGTTTCTTTTGAAAGAGTGATATATTGCAAACAAAAATGTATAAACATTGGTTAAAGTTTTACACTACAATAACACTGTTTTAAGACAAAATATACTAAACACATCGGTATGTTGATGTGTTTGCTGGTGAAACTCAATTCTAAATAAAACTCGACATGACCTACGTATATTGCTGAATGCGCGTTGTTAGAAACTGGCCTGATTTCCAAATATGGAAGCTGACGTAAACTGCATCATGTCTATTTACACGTGTATTCAACATTTTTCTTCAACTTTTTTTTAGTTTAAGCAATTGCTTCTCATTTGTAGTCAATTAAAACATCTTAATAAACGATTTTGGTAGTTTGGAAATGAGAAGAACGCTGTCGTAGGGCTCATTAGGGGAATAAATGAAAATTATTTTACTTTCGTAGAAAGAAAGAAATATGTCTTGGTATTCTCTCCGAAATCTCAGTGAAGATACCAAATGGGTAACCAGGAGCCGTAATTCGAAAAAAGGACAGACACTGTAAGGGCCAAATAGAAATGACCAAAAGAACGATTATCGACAAAACTCTGCACAGAAAACTAAGGATAAAGCGACATGAACCTTACCAACAATAGAGAGTGAGCTTGAGTGCTTCGGAAAAGGTTACGTTGCTTTTGTTCTGCTAGTGGCACTCTTCTTACACATTCGGTGGTAAGAATTGAAAGAGGGAAGAAAGACGTGATTAAATCTACATCAAACACAATATATCCGTGGTTATCTGTGACGCATATATATGCATATATTCGGTAAAGATCACATAAATCGTAACCGAGGTTGTAAGACATTCGGATTGATGACCTCATCTTAACCATAAGGGATCCTAGGTTCAGTAACTTCCTTGTTAGCGGCAACCTTTTATCAAAGAAATCTATCAAAGAAATATTGTGGTATATTATTGTCAATGTATGGAAAATTTATGACAAAATTGAAGTCGTCTTTTTTGTCATAGAGTCTGGTAGAAAGAAATGAGCAATAATCTAGTTTATGAATAGAAATAGCAACATTTTCAATTTCCTCTTTGGTTTTTGTCCCTGTAATATTTCATTGTTTTAATGAGTGTTTTGTTTACTTAATGACGTTTCTTGATGAATTATTGACATAAAATGTTAGTTATTTTCGTTTGTAATTTGTGCAAATCAATAAAAACATATTTTAAGGTAAGATAAAGATCGTTATCGTTGTTTGAAATCGTAAATACACATGCACTGAATCAAACGAATAAGTAAAACACATCCGAATGCTTTATTTTATGTCAAAATGACCTCAAATTTAACTGCAGCATGACGGCAATGAGTTATACAACATATCTTCCGGTCTTTTCGATGACATTTTCGTCTTGTCGATGTGTAGCGAATAATGCAAATAAAGCCTATTTTGATTAAGAAAATCAAATTAAAAACCGGTTATTAGCGGGGTTCGTGTTGCTCGATCTTTAGTTTTCAGTGTAAAGTTTTGTTGATCGCTGGTTGTGCCTTTGTCCTTTTCCTTTTGGTCATAGTATTGTTTGTCCTTCTGTCAATTGCAGCTTCTGATTACCCCTTTGGTATCTTCAAACTTTTCAAATGAAATCAATTTGGAAGTAGTGGACAAACCGCTTTCAAAATCATGTCCGACAAACCCACCCTCTATTCAAAATGGCCGACGTAAAGATAAGAAAAATATGCATTTCTTTATTTTTCCATTATTATTTTATATTTCACCATTTTGAGTTCAAATTTAAACTGCCACTGGATGACAAATAGTAGTTTAACATATCTTCCGCATGTATCATCAACTGTAATACCAGTACAATACATATTTGAAATGTATCTGGAGCAGTACTTCCAGTCCAATGCGTTTTTGACAGGTATCCCCAGCAGAATACGAGTCAACTATGTGTTTAACATTTATCGACAGCAGTAATACCAGTCCAATTCGTTTTTGACATGCATCTTCAGCAGTACTACCAGTCCAATACATTTCTAACTGATATCTTCAGCAGTAATATCAGTTCAATACGTGCTTAACATGTATCTTCAGCAGTACTACCAGTCCAATACATTTCTAATTGGTATCTTCAGCAGTAATATCAGTTCAATACGTGCTTAACATGTATCTTCAGTAGTAATACCAGTCCAATACGTTTCTGACAGGTATATTCAGTAGTAATACCAGTCCAATACGTTTCTGATAGGTATATTCAGTAGTAATACCAATCCAATACTTTTCCGACAGGTATATTCAGTAGTAATACCAGTCCAATACGTTTCTGATAGGTATATTCAGTAGTAATACCAGTCCAATACGTTTCTGACAGGTATATTCAGTAGTAATACCAGTCCAATACGTTTCTGATAGGTATATTCAGTAGTAATACCAGTCCAATACGTTTCTGACAGGTATATTCAGTAGTAATACCAGTCCAATACGTTTCTGACAGGTATATTCAGTAGTAATACCAGTCCAATACGTTTCTGATAGGTATATTCAGTAGTAATACCAGTCCAATACGTTTCTGATAGGTATATTCAGTAGTAATGCCAATCCAACACGTCCTTAACATGTATCTTCAGCAATAATACAAGTCCAATCCGTTTTTAGCATGTGTCATCAGTAGTAGACCAGTTCAATACGTGCTTAACATGTATTTTCCGCAGTAACACCAGTCCAGTACGATTTTAATATGTATCTGCAGCAATACTACCAGTCCAATACGTGTTTAACATGTATCTTCAGCAATAATACCAGTCCAATACGATTTTAATATGTATAATTAGTAGTAATAAAGACCAATGCGTACTAAACATAGTAGAAACCAAATCGTGTTCATACGCCTGATGTAAACCCGTGTATCATCTAGTTTTAATCACAGTGTTATTTCTCATATGATGTATTATTAAAGAGAAACCAACAAGCATACTGAAATCGTTATTATGTGGTCATGATTATACGGCTGATGAAAACATTCAATATTGCTATGGACAAAATTGGCAAATACGTTATTTCTTGGACTTTAAAGGATTAGAAGGGGATTGTTTTTGTGAAGGTTAAAAACAGCAATGTTATTATGGATCAGCATGACAACAACAAGAAATCTAAAGAAACACGCCAAAAATAATAACGAATTCCAATTAAGGTTGTAATTACTACGAAATAAAACACTTCACATCGAAAGATTGGAAAGGGATTGCGTTTTATATTAACTCTTGACATTCGTACTCTGGTTATTAAAGAACTTTCGTGTTTTCATAACATATAATCTTACTCTATAAAGTGTTACCCATTACAACTGAGCTTATATGGAAGATGGTTAATTACATGTTATATTGCATAATATTGAATAAAGTATGTCTTAAGCGTAAATTACATAATACTGGCATTTATTTATTATTGTTTTTGTAATATATTAAGATCACATACATAGGATATATGATATCTTAAACGATGAGATACTGTTCAAATATGTGGTTATCCTAAATATATGTTTTGTAACATTATGGCTTTGATAATTAACTTTTGCTCAAGTATTTTGCCAATCAATAGTGTGGTTTTCTTAGAATGTAAACTGTCTGTTATCTATAGCTCTACATTTTTGTCCATGGATATATTTTGTTTTACATGAATTATTCCGTTATATCCACTCACGGGTATAATAGAGACGATGTAAATCATCATTGGTATCATGCATTCAAATAGATTCATACAAATTGCCTTCATTTGTCAGAACGGTAGTAAATGTACACAATACAGTGGCGAAGGATGGACCGGAAAGTGGGGAGGTGGCAAGCTGTAGGAGTGGACCAGAAAGTGGAGGGGCAAACTGTTGGAGAGGATCGGAAAGTTGGGGAAGCATGCTTTCAAAACTGACACAAACAAAAATGTATTCAGCTTTTTCTAATTTTTACCCAATAACAGAGGGGCCAAAGACATACTTGTTCTCCTCTCGATGACCCTGCAATCTTGAGAACCACTATTTGAGAAACAAAATTACATTTCGATGGAATATGTGTACATCATTTTTCTCCACATCCATTTTTTTTTTTATAGATTTGCATTTGCGTACATCTTGAACAAATGACTTGTTTCCAACATACCTTACTCTTCAATCAAATCAAATCAAATCAAAAAGTTTTATTTAAAGTCGGTACATTTTATAACAATCAAGAGCTTTTCAAACCGACATGCATAATAAATTACATAAATTAAATAAAGCACAATAAAACATGTCATGCAATACAAAATTAAATACATATCCGGATAATATTTATGCATACATTTCTGTGTTTTGACCTCTGAACCTCCACAGCCAGTGCCTCTCTGTGTACTTATTGTCATAGGACCCGAAGTCAAAACACAAAATAGATGCAGACATTTATAGCACCCATTACACATACAAGTACATTCATGCAAATTTTAAGCAGTCTATAATCAAGCAAATAAGCAAATTAACTCAAAACACATATAAAATATTCATGTACTTTTAAAACATATTCCAAAAATATTCTAAAAACATTTTAAAAATGTTCATGCATAAATAGCCAAGCACTAAAATAAATAAAGCACAAGTTAATTGAAAAGCATACAAAGTAAAAGATTTATGTACTTCCTAAAACACACTCTAAAACATATCTTAAAAATATTCCAAAAATATTTCAAGAATACTTTAAAAATATTTTAAATATATTCATGCAGAATAGCCAAGCACTAAAATAAAAAACTAAAATAAACTGAAAAGCATACAAAAGCAAGAAGGCAGCAGTAAGGCAAATTTCATGCAATGTCTATTCTAGAAAAATTTATACTAGCAGCAAGCATTGCAGCGGCACGAGTTGCCATTCCATGAGTTTATTAAATTTTTGAATTGATTAAAAGATGTTTGTGTTCTAAAGTGGTTTGGCAACTCGTTCCACAGTTTAGCAGCAGCATATCGAAAGGATTTTAGACCATACCTTGTTGTTCGTACTGAAGGGATTTCTGTAATGTTGTCGTACCTAAAACAATATTTAGTATCTTTAATTTTGATTAAGTCATGTACATATGAAGGACTTTTTTTATGTAGAATTTTATAAACCTCAATGGCCATAGTTCTCAGTCTTCTCACTTTTAATGTTGGAAGTTTAGAGACTATTAACAAGTTTTCATGTGTACTATTATAATCATTATAAATAAATCTTAGTGCTCGCTCCTGAATTTTTTCTATTTTATTTGTATTGGCTTCACTACAAAAGTGCCATGAAAGTGGACAGAAGTTAAAGTTAGACAATATGAATGAATGATATATGGTTAATTTACCCAATTTATTTAAATATTTACCTAGCCTTTTTAACACATTTAACTGCCTAGATGCTTTTTTACAAATGTTTGAAATATGAGAATTAAATTTAAGTTCAAAATCAATTGTAACCCCTAGTAATTTTACTTCTTTTTCACATTTAATTTTATTTCCTGCTAAATCAAGAACAATATTTTTATCCATTGATTTTTTGCCAATAGCTATGGCCTGAAATTTATCAGGATTTGCCTTCATCTGGTTACATGAAAACCATTCTATTAATGCCAAACTGTCTTTTTCTAAATGTTCAACTACTTTATCAATATTATCATCTGCATGTGCGAGAGTGTTGTCGTCTGCATAGTTATAAAGTGTGCTGCTTGTGGTAAAGTGAAAAATGTCGTTTAAAAAAATGTTAAATAGTACAGGACCTAGAATTGACCCTTGTGGTACGCCTTTGTAGATGTCTTGCCAGTTACTTAGTGTGGTACCAACTTTGACGCATTGTTTCCTGTTAGTAAGGTAGTTTTCAATTAACTGTAATGCAGATTTTGACATGCCATATGCTTCAAGTTTGAGTAATAATAATTTGTGTGGTAGGCAATCAAAGGCCTTGGACAGGTCCATTAGTACTGCTGCAATGTATTTATTTTGGTTTAGTGCCTGTTTCCAATCTTCTATAACTTTTAGTAGTGTAATATTGCATCCGTAGCCCGATCTGAAAGCTGACAGAAATGGATGGAAGTGATTGTTAAAATATTCTGTTAACTGTTCAAAGAATTTTGAAATAACAGGTAGTATGCTTACCGGTCTATAGTTACTTTTGTCTAGTGCATTGTTCTTCTTGTGTAGTGCAACAACTTGTGCTTGTTTTAGTTGGTCTGGAAACACAGAATTTGTTATTGTTTTATTTATCATTTTTGTTATTGGTTTTGCAATTACAGGTTTAGCTAGTTTTAATAATTTAGCTGATATACCATCTCTACCTGTTGCTTTTTTAACATTGGTCTTATTTATTTGTTTATGTACAAATTCATCAGATACAAAAAAAAGTATTTCTTTAAATTCAAGATTAGGTATATCTTTTTATTTTTGTTAATTTCAATGATACTAGGATGATTTTTATCTACAACAGTTACATTTCCAATATCTTTTGCCACATTTATAAAGAAATCATTAAAACATTCTGCTACCATGTTTTGATCATTTATGATTTCATCTTTTTCACAGAGTATAATATTTTTAGTAAAATGGCTACCTTTGTTGGTAATAAACGGCTTGATAGTAGGCCAAAAATCCTTTGATTTGGGACCACCTATACATCTTTCAAAGAAATAAGTTTTAATAGACCTTTTCTTAATTTTTGTAACTAGATTTCTCTGTTGTCTATAATTTTCCCAGTTACTCTTAGTTTTACATTTATTATATTTATTATGCAACTGTCTTTTTTTGTATACAGCTTTTCTTAATTCCTTATTTATAAATGGTGCTGGATTTTGACATGGTTTTCTTTGCTTTACTGGGGCATGTTTATCTACAGTCAATATGAAAGCTTCTTCAAAATCTGAATATATTTTGTTCACATCATTTTGTTATAGCTTGATCGGATTTGAATCCATATATTGTATATCTGGAAGTTATGTTTAAAAAATACTACCGGAAAGAGTGTGACGGAATATCATTTCTGCCTCGCCAAAAGAAAATCTTTCTATCAATACTAAAACTTCTCAGCAATATTCCAGCAGCACCCACCCATGGAGTGTACATTTCACAATCCATACGTTATTCTGTGGCTTTTGTGTCTAGTACAGTGAATTTCTAGACAGAGCTCATCTACTTACACAAAGGCTACTCAAACAAGACTGCATTGCTCCTGGGTTGAAGTCTACATGGCCGTCAACATGAACTGGTTGACCGTTACGAAATATCAGTTTCTCAAACGGCAATGAATCTTTTTTTTTTCTTTTAAATACACTTTTCTTTCCTCTATCATCAACAAGAGTTGACCGAACTTGACTATGAATAACATGGCAGGTATCTTATAAAAAAGCAAGAACTGTCTATCATGTGTACTCCTCCTCTCCTATTTTGTGTGGGGTCCGCGTAGCTCAACTTTTTAGTTTTTTGTGTGTGTTTTTTCTTCGTGCCGTGTCTTGTGGCCAAATGTTGCACTTGTCTCTGGATTTTTCAATTATGATTATGTCTGTTGTTTCCACTAACGTTTAATTCTCCCATGGGAGACAAGTCTCGTTCTTTTTATTATTACGTCAGTCCTCACGACGTTATTATTGGCACTGAATAAAGAATTTTTAGTCATGACTATTATTTGGTTTCTGTAAAAATATTCATGATTTATAGAACAAAACTATATCCCTCATTATAAGTATGCAAGTCTTTGAGCACAATACGGTATAATGAAGGCTATTTACCTCATAAACTTCCGGTTTAAAGGATTCAAGGTCAGACTTATGATGTTTTGCCTCAGAGAAGGAAGTTATTGTCTATGTAGGATTATCTTTGTAGTAAAGTAATAATTTTTTGATTAGAATAACGAAAAATCCAAATATCTTTTAAACTAGAGATTTTTTAACAGCAAAATAAACAAGAGTTTCATTTAGAATTAGGAGTGCTAACTAAAAATGCTACAGTAATGCTTCTTATTGTTTTGGCTGAGGCAGCACTCAGATGAAATTTTGTATTCTGGTCCTATTTTGTTGTCATTTTTCGAGCCATCCGAACGTCAGGTATATTACCTGTAAAATCTTTCTCTCAGCCACGTGTACTTTAGACGAACCTGACAAGCATATCTCTCATAAATTATTGTTATTTTTTGCATTTTTTGTAAAATGGATAAAAAGTCTGACTTATCTCCGGAATGCCAAAAGTTTGTAAAAAAGTTGTTTGCCTTTTTTAGTAAGGAAAAGGCAACGAAGAAGCCAATTGTCTCATTTGATAGGATATATCAAAAGACATATAAAGCTTTGGGTGTGTCTTACACTTCAGTGCACCGTATTATGAATGGTAAGAGGCCTTGTAAGTCAAATAGACCCAAAGAAAGAGCTAAAATGTTGGTCGACTTTGATCATTGTGTTATTAAAAGAACAATCCACGGTTTATATTCACGGAAAATTGCTCCGACCGTCTCAATAATACATAAGGAAATACAAGATTCTATTAAAATATCAAAGTCTAAGCTTACTCTAACTCTCATTGATCTTGGATATACTTATAAAAAAATAGGTGATAATCGAAGAGTTATGTACGATCAAGTGTCTATTATCAATGATAGGTGTAATTATCTGAGAAAGATCAAATCTGTTAGGGAAGCAGGGTATCGTGTACATGAATGAAACATGGGTTAACCAAAATCACTGCACAGATTATATGTGGCTTCCGAATGATGGGTCTGATGCTCCAAAAATACCCTCGGGTAAAGGCAAACGTTTGATTGTTTTGCATGCAGGTACGCGAAGTGACGGTTTGATTGACGGTTGCGATTTAGTGTTTCTGGCCAAATCAAAGGATGGTGACTATCACCAGGAAATGAATAGTGTTGTCTTTCTTGAGTGGTTTGAAAATCAATTGATGCCTGCTCTGAAAAATCCTAGTTTGGTTGTGTTAGATAATGCAAGTTATCACAATGTTAAAACAGAAGATACGGTGTGCCCAAATTTTAGTCCGAAAAAAGCTGTTCTCCAAAACTATCTTACACAACACAACATTCCTTTTTCTGCTACTGATACCAAAAAAGTATTATATGAAAAAATAAAACAAAAAAAGACCCAGTAGTTTATAAAACAGATCAAATTGCTAATTTACACGGACATGAAGTATTAAGAACCACCGTTCGACACTGTGAACTTAACCTGATAGAATTAATATGGGCGTAAGCCAAAGGTTTCGTGGCTAAAAACAATACCACCTTCCGATTAAATGATGTTAAAGAACTCGCGTACGCCGCTTTCGGAAAAATTACAAAAGACGTGTGGACAAAAGCAGAAGAACATGTGGTCAAAATTGAAAAAGAATACTGCAAAGAAAACTGTATAGATAGAAGTATCATAGAACCTATTATCATTGATTTTTGTGATGATGACTCGGATGACGACACGGGTTGAAGTATAATCATATTAAGTATAATAGACAGAGAAAAAAATGTAAAAATCGAATAAATGTCACGTTAAAGCCAATGCCGAAAATATTTGGAACATGTGTCTGCCAATTCATTAAGGTTTAAGAACAGTTGTAACTGTTGAAACTGTCTGGGGTCAGATGAATTATTTAACTTATATTGATTATAACACATAAATAATACATAAAACAACTTGACACAAGAAAAAAAGATAAACAGGGACAATTTATAATCCAACCGAAAACCAAACACAAAACGGGTCTCGTATTCATGAAAAGTCAAAACAAACAAACACAAGGGTCGAAACTTCGGATCCCTGTTTTGGATAAGCATTTCCAAGTGGAATAGGTTAAATATATATTTCCGAACATTTAGCTCACGTTTGAGTTGAAAGATATAACTTGGCTTAGTAGAATAGTTACGTAAAAAAATTGCAAGTATCAATGATTCATCAATAATTTTGCAGTTTTTAGGTATCTTTTACCAATGTTAAGTTGAAGGTTTGGTAAAAAAAAAATAGCTAAAAAATGACAGTGCTCATCTACCCCTCCCCCTCCAAAAAAAAAATCAATCCTCCAAATGATCTCTGAGATTCTATAATTTAAGCATGTACTAATTTTACGAGCATTTTTTAATTAGGAAGTTGCACAATCTCAAAACTCATTTTTCGTTCCGTTTCTTACATGTATATAAATTAAAAATGTCATAAAGAATCGAACAAAACGACAATGATATATTCTTCATATTATATGATATATGAAGACTTCATTTGTTCACTATTAAAGACAGAAGTGCTATATATTTAGTGAAAAAATAAAAATAATGAAAAATGTTCCAGTCCAAGCAATTTCTAAAGGTAAAATATTTTACAGGTAAATATCAATGAACTCAATAGTGCGTGTAGGAGATGGTGACGGGCTCTACAGAGAACAATGGAATCTTTCGGGTGACCGTCGAGTGTCTATTGTCCTCAGGGATTTAAACCCACGGCCGCAGGCTGTTCTCTTTCATAGACTTATTCCCTCCGCATTTCATAAAACTTTGTCAAAATATACACCCAAAAACTCCTTTAAAATGCGATTTTTCTATATTAGCAGGGCCAAATACGTTCACTTACTGGTCTGCAAACTTCCAAATTAAATTAGCGCCCTTGATTCTCTACACAACTCTCGTTTACACTTCTACTTTAAAATCTACAATTTAAAAAATATTTCAAATTTTCGTTATTCTAATCAAAAAATTATTACTTTTTTTTTTTTTACATCTTTTGTTAGACAGTCGTAGTAATGTGTCTTATACACAAATAAAATGTTATTGGTGACATTGTCAGATGAAATGAAAATTTAGTCGACGATAGGGAACGCATAAATTTCCTTATATGAGTCTGAGTGAATAGATTAACTATTGTTACACATGCCACATTAGATATCAGCCACAACTGTTTTCTTCTTTTTTTTTTGCTCACCTCATGCTGTAAATTTCCTTGTAACATGAATGCATTGTATTGCTGTGATCAGTTTATGACTTGTTAACATACTAGAATGTAAGCAACAGCTAAGAACTATGAAATAATACACGCAGGTACGTGATATTGCACACTTTAAATCCGGGTTGTAGTTTTATTACTCTCAGAGAGCCGTGCAATACCGGTAATCAACGACCTAGATGTGATGTTGAACGGCTTCATGTTACAAATCATTGACCTAGATGTGATGTTGAACGGCTTCATGTTACAAATCATTTATACCACGGGTTTTCCGAGTCAACGGTTAAACAATCTTAGAAAACTCGGAAAAACATTGTATAAATATTACTTAACAGATCTATCAGAATGATCAAATATGTTTTCCATCTAGTGGTTTAGCTCATTATGCTAACCAGATGTGTAGTGTTCTGTGTTGTCAACTATGTAAAGTTAAGTTTATAATTACATGGCCACAAAGGGATAAAGAACATGAATAATCGGGGATGGGTGATTTTGATATTCATATTTTGATTCTGCAAGACTCTATTGTAATCATAGATTATGAATGATATAGGACAAGGGATAGTATTTTTGCTGGACGCATCGAGATAAAGAATATTGCAGTTGATTCGTACAGACACTACATCGAAGTAAATTTTAGTAGCAACGATTTGCATGGTATCAACATGTTCCTTGTAACTGCCAACAGTTTGAAGCTCTTTGTTTAGTACTATCCATGATAAATGTGTGTAATCGTGGCGGAACTATCATAATTACATGAAGAAACTATAGTTATCGAAAGAGATCAAACTTATATCCACATGAAATTACATACATGTAATACTTACTAGTATGTTCCTCTTTGGTGAAACGAGATCAATTTTATTATGAGATGAAACCTATGATGAAAGTTGTTATTTCAACGTTCACGAATTCGACCCTTTGTATCACGAAAAATATATAGAGATAAAATTTGATACCGAAATTGTTATAAAACAATATAAATTAAAAACCTCATGTGAATCAGATGTAAAATGAAGTTTCAGATACACAGTTGTAACTTTACCATCAAGTCACGCTCTCGCAGATCTACAGAGCTCAAAACACAATTAGCTCTTAATACTCTTATATCAATCTGTAAATATTTTCTAAATCATTATGATAATAACGAAAACCCGGTGTTCCGGAGTTTGAACTTATGATATCTTAAAATGATGTAAGGCGATGTTAAAGCTCTTTGAATAAAGATTGCAATAAAATAAAATACGAGAGTATCGGTTTTATATTATAATTATCCTTATTTTGGTATATAAAGTAACTTTTCAATGTTTTGTACCATTGTTGTTATAGGATCCGATTTTTTTCTTTTGTCCAAATTTCTTCTGTAATCTGATTTCGTAACGGATTTTTTGGTGCTGCAGCAGTACAGTTATTTTTAATATTGATTGACAATCGTATTTAATTGTATTTCGAGCACATCGTATGGTCCAATAAACGTCAAAGAAGACCGAAGGGGCAATCCAGAATGGATAATCCATAGAAACTGGCAACATTGGGTACACCATTGTCTTGGTGACCAGACACTGGAAGAAGACAAACAAAACAAATAACACCATACAGAAAACTAAAACGGTGAGTAACACGAACCCCACCAAAAACCGGTGATAAACTTTAAAAAATAATGGTCCAAAAATACATCTTCCCGATGCAAGGATTCCATGAATAGTCTTTGAACATACTTGCCTCGATCAAATGTCACTATATAACAACACTGACAACTCATTATAATATATTATTGTACAATGCCCTTCTGCACCAAAGGCAACCACTCTACCTACTGAGTTAAATGAGATCACCACTAGAAGATCTTGTAGATGATATGTACATGTATATATTATGATACCTAAATGGCTAGGCTATTAACTTAATTTCGCTACATAATCTGCCATCCATTCCTATCATAGTCACGAGGCTTAGTCTTTTTAACACATTGGTACATGGCCGGGTGATGTGTCCAACCTCATGAAGACCTAAAAAGCACTATAGGTTATGAACGGCAACTGATGCCACCATTGCAACGTCCCGAGTTAGGATCGAAGGCTGTACCTTCTGCACAGAAGACAACCACTCAACCAATGAAGCTAAAGGAGATATCCACTAGATCATCTAGCAGAATGTATTTATATATCTGATACCTGACGGGGTCAGTCGTGGCCGAGATCGTATGGTAACTTATATTTACAGCTACTTATGCAATCAGTGCCTATCGCCACCGAAGTTGTGAGTTAGAATCTCGTTCAGGCGAGGTGTACTCGATACAACATTATGTTGTAAAGTTTGTCAGTGACTTGCGGCATGTCGGTTGTTTTCTCCGTGCATTTCGGTTTCCTCCGTCAATAAAACTGACCACCACGATATAGCTGAAATATTGTTGAAAGTGGCGTTAAACACCATAACCCTACCCCCTCTATTCTATCATAGTTCCGATGCTTGGCCATTTTTAACACATAGGTGCATGACCGGATAAAGTGTCAACCCCCATGAAGACTACAAAATCACTTCAGCTTAACACCTCCACTGATTCCACCATTTCAACGTCTCGACCTAGAATCGAATCCAGTACCTTCTGTACCGAAGTCAATCACACTAGGAGATCTTTACTAGAATCAACTAGCAGAGGCTATTTGTATTTATATATCTTATAATTAACTTAATGGAGCACATGGGTGCATCTCATTGTCTGTCCTTTGATTTACGGATACTGATTACCCCTTTGGTATCTACAATCTCTTCTGTTTACCTTATTTCGCTACAGTTGTTGTTTTAATGATATATTCACCTACAACGTGGTACAGTAAATCTATAATAACTGTTATGAATCTGCTAAAATAATAGGATTGTATCTAATATTACGCCTACGAAACGGCCATTAAATACTAAATAGTGTTTGAAATATTCTGTAGTTCCCCATAAACTACTACCAAGCCTTATGGGGATAAAGATTGAAGAGTATTTAGTACCGCAGGTTTGTATAATTTCTTCGTTAATTATTACAGTATACACGTCTGAACTTTTCGAGTATGTCTACCTTAATAAAAGTTTGTGATATACCATGGAGACTCATGCAAGATATGTAATCACTTTGTTTCGATACTAAATTATGTGCAGACATCCATCGGGAGACAGTATTTATTTTTCAGATTCTGATCTGGTTCTATGCCATTACATGTTAGGTTTGCATATAGATACTGTGAGCTGTGTTATAGTTAAGAATAAGCGTTGGAGATAATGGAAGGGGCAATCAAAAATGGACATTCCAGAGAAACTGACAACAATACGAAGAAAAACAAAACACACTATGTGTTGGACACCACTATTCGCAAACAAACAACTGGAGGTAAAGACGAGCCGAACATCGTTTTTATGCGGAAATCGTAACTGACAACACAATATGGAACTCTGAATGTAAAGACACATAATAGGACAACACAAAATAAATGAGCAACATGGACACCACCAAAAACCGGTGGTGAACTAATGTGCTCGACAAGGGTAAGCAACTCCTGCTTCCTATATTAAGACACCCACCGTGTTACTCATATATACAGTCAAGACTGGTAAAAGACTTGGCAGTGATAGAGGATAGAAAACATCTACTTAAAAAGTAAAAGACCACTGACATAGTACACGTGGATACTTATAACTCTGGCTGTATTTATTTACGATTTCTGCTTTCATAAATGCTGGTTTTATTGCACAATGTTTTCTGTTATCGAAATACCCGGTGAACGAAAAATTACATGATCCCACATTCCGGTATTATCATATTATATACAATAATCTTTACGTTCGGTGTTTATAAGCTCGCATCATGTTCGATCATGGGATTTGTCTGTAGATTTTTCTTTTTCTCTAGATATTTGTCGAATAGAGCTGGACCATAAATGTAAACTAAAAATAACACTAAAAATATGTGCAAGATTGTAGTAGAATAAGATATGTGTTTTTATCGAGTTATTCTGTTTTTTCTTGTCTTTCTGTGTTCTGGTCAATGTGAAATTTTCTTTAAATGTTATGAAGAGTTTGAAGATACCAATGAGGTAATCAGAATCCGTATATCGAAGAAGAACAGACAACATAATGACCAAAAGAAAAAGTACAAAAGGACAAACAACGATCTACAAAACATACACATAAAACTAAAGATCGAGTAACACGAACCCCACTAAAAACCGGGAGTGAACTCAGGTGCTCCGGAAGGGTCAGCAGTTCCTGCTCCACCAGTGACACCCGTCGTGTTAATCTAGTTACAAACCCGCTGATAAGTCATGAACGAGGAAAGGACCGGGAAGTGCGTACGACAAGTGGAACATATCTGTGGTCATTTGTGACACATTTCATAACGGTCAACCAAGTTCATGGTGGCGACCGTAAAACTTTCGGAGTGATGACTTCAACTTAACTAAGAGGAACCCTTGGCTTAGTAGCTTCCTTGTTAGCAACAACCCTCTATCAAGGAAATCCTGATAGGAACCACAAGCTCTAGAATATCGTATCAACTGAGATATGTACTCCATATGCAGGTGCTGCTGGAATGTTGCTATATATGAATGGAAAGTTCACGATGGGAAAATTGAAATCATGTCTTTTGTCGTAAAGTTTCGTTCTTAACCGCCCCTCATTGTCAATTTCGAGGTGTATGTCAAGGTATGAAGCAGACATATCTGTATCTGTGGTATCCTTTATTTCAAGCTCAATGGAATAGATGCGATCAACGAAATCACGAAACCTAGAATTATTTAGTGAAAGGACATCATCTATATAACGGAACGTGAAATTAAAGGATCGGGCTAGATTCTTTTCGTATTTCTTGAGAAGCCCCTGTATGAAGTCTGCCTCATACGAATAAAGGAACATGTCGGCCAGAAAAGGAGCACAGTTTGTACCCAGGGTATGCCGACTGTGTTGAAAAACACGTCCACCAAAATAACAAATATGTTGTCAATAAAAAAATCGAGCATGTTGATGATATCAGTTTCAGAGAACTTTTTGGTAGAATCAGAGTGGGTTTTTTTTACAAAAAAAAATCTGTCCCTTCCTAGCACAATGTATTTGTATCTACGTTGGCCATTCTTCATACTCGCATATGAACCACTCAATGATATTTCAGCCGAATGTGTTCATGACGTGTTTATAGTCAATATAAATCGCGTTTCATCAAATGCTGGGTGATAATATTTGCCTCCTCATCTGATCTTAAATTTCAATATTATAGTTGTTAGGCTGACAACACAAGACATTTGATTTGGTAGGGGATTAGTTTGACCTAAGTAATGATTTGTGCTAACTTGTCCTAGTAAACAAAGAATGCGTTTAATTCATGACCTATGTTTGGTTTATTTGTGTGTATCGTCACTTTCAACAACATCGTCTACCAAACTTATTGGGCTGAAAGCCCGAACAGCTGACTACTGAAACCGTAGTCATTGGCTGGTGTCTGGAAACATTACCACTCGCGGTGGATATCGGATGCGAACTCGTGTTAGTGACAGTAGAATTGTGGTCAGAAGTCGACGAGTCCAGTCTGCCAGCCTCAGGTTAACCAGTGACGGTCTACCCCTGTTTTATTCATCAGATCATACATGATTAACAAGTGTTTTATACATCAATCAAAGTATTCAAGGTTTGGTTGTCCCTCCATCATTTTGACTTTTTCAAAAGGAACTATACAAAATATGGACATTAAGATGCGTTTAGGATTCGTCTTTCCATTTACAATAAAAAGAGAAGATAATTTGTTTAATAAAGTGCACATGACGCGTTTCTGGAATAACCTTTAACGGGTACGCATATAGTCAAACGTTTGGAAAGCCAAATGCTATAAACGTCTTTTAGAAGCAAGTAAACTAGCATGTGCCTAAACAGGATAGCCAAATTAGGCTAATGTTGTGTTGTCTTCTTGTTCGATATACGGATTCTGATTACCCCTTTGGTATCCTCAAACTCTTCTTATCTATGTCCGAGGGAGATTGACCATTGCTTTAATAAATTACATTATCTGGGAACTGTAAATTTCAAACATAAATTATTATAGCCGTTTCGTGTTCTGTATTGTCATTGCAGCCCGTTTGTGTGTGTGTGTGGGTTCTTGTAATTGTCATTTAATCATTGTAGTTACATATTAAATTTTAGGTATTTATAGAGTTTTAGCATGATATATTTGTCTTTGGATATATTACGGCTGGTAATCGGCACAAGCAGAACAGTCGGTTCTGCAAAGAAATTCGTGAGGATAACTTCCGGTTTTGGTGGAGGAGAGTTCACGAAGACGCTTCGCAAGGTATGTACATGTCAAAAATTGAAATTTGCTTTTTTACTGCTTGAATATTGCAAAATCAGAGAATGCTATGCTGTGGCGAATGCTTTCACGATTAGAAACATGCATAGTTTATTGTTGTATATGAAGTGTAACTCTCGCAAAATCAATCGTCCCACGAAAAACATGACGAAAATTGTGACATTCTTACATTTCTAAGTTGTTCTTGACAAAGATGCAAGTTAAATTTTCAATATTTTTTCATCTGGGAGTCTAAATGTAATCGGGGATAAATTCCGATTCGTCAGAAGTAAATTGAAGTCTAGATAAATCTACAAACTGTCAATTTTCTCGTTTTCCTGCTTGAGGAGATCAGTTCTGATAGAGCACATTGCGAATGCATGAGGAGATTTGCTAGTTTTGTAAATTGTTTTCTGCAAAATTCATCAATTGACACTTTTAAACATAAAACTGATAAATACTCTGTCCACTTTCAGGAGATGCCAGGATTCAAGGGAAAGAGGAAAGGGGGACTGACATTGACTCTTTACAAAAAAAACTAATCTCGTTGAGATAAGGATTCCGAAGAAATGTTCTGTCTGTTCTTCATCCTAATCTCGTTTCAAGCCCTATCAAGGATATTCTGGAATTTTTTTTTTTTTAAATCATAATTAAATACTCCTGGTTAAGTAGTATCTACTGACAAGTGTTGAGGAAATACATTAGACCATCAAAGCAAAATGAAAAAAAAACATTATCTTTTTGGTAATATTTTCCAATGTTGATGGATGGTATTCTATTGTAAATAGACAAACAATTATAATTGGACTTAATGTGACTCACATTAATATACAAAGTATAGATAATGAAAAACCTGAACATTGACATTTAATTTCATCTCATATCTAACAATAACTAGCAAGTGTGTATATTAGCTTCAAAATAGAATGCATTGTTATTTTAATTAAAATACAAATACTAGAGGCTCAATGGGCTGAGCCTGTGTTGCTCACCTGTCATTTTGATTAGAGGAAAGTTATACAGAACCTTCCAAAGGTGCTTCCTATCAAATTTCAATTAATTTGGCCAAATGGTTTTAAGAGAAGATTTTTTTGAATTGGCCAATCACAAACAAGAACTACCTATGGCGGCCATATTAGTTGTATGATGGGCACGAAATATAGAAATGTTGTACAGGATCTACCATACATCATTCCTACAACGTAACATTGTGCCTCCTAGTTTCAGAGAAGATTTTTAGAAATTGACCAACCAGAAACAAGAATTGCCTATGGCAGCCATGTTTGTTGGTGTCATGTGACCTTCCAATGAAACATTTGAGAAATGGTCACATAAGACAGGTAATCACTTAATATAGGTTTGATTATTAGGAATTGCACTGCAAAGAGAAATAAAAATTAAGGTCACACAATACAAGTTATTGCTTAATAGAGGTGGTCACTAAAGCAGGTTTGACTAATTTAAAAGTCTTTGGGGGCACTAAAACCAAAAGGCTTCAACAGAATAGCCAAAATCGGCTAAAACTACACACATTTATCAAATGTATGCAACAATACGTTCAATTTTTAGCTCTGGCATGGGTTATGTATTAGGCATGTATACACTACAGAGAACATTTGTACAGTGTTCTAATAATGCCAAGCCTAATGGTATCACAAAATCCCTGCACAATTTGTCATCGATATATTTTTATTTACCAAATTTATATTTAATGATCCTCTTGTGTAAGTGTGCTGAATATTTTTCAAGAACTTGTCATATAGTGGGACACTTTCTCATTACCTCAACGATCACAACAGATAGTAGAAAGCAAAAGTTTGAATGATTAAATCCGATGTTTAAAACATAATTGCTTACTCAAATAATTGTGGAAGCTACACAATTACTGGTATGTTTTTACTCCATTACACTCTTTCAAAAATAAATACATGAGATTTCTATCCTTTTATTATATACTTTGCAAGAATAGGAAACAATTTGTATAATGCAATAAAGTTGAAAATGAATGACCCATAATTGAATACCCAGGATGATATGGCTTAATCAGTCCAACTAGGGTCATAATGACCAAATCAGGCTGGTCTTTGCCTTGTGTCGATATGGGGTCTCTGGACGATAACTAGGCCAATATGAAAAAGTCATGTTTAGATATTATTACATAATTTCTGTCTTGTCCTTATTATTGGTCAGAGACTTGCTGTTTAACAGTAACAAGGCCAATAAAGAATCATCACATATTAAATGCAGATTTAAAATGTTTTGTTCTGTTTTTTTGTTGTAATTTTGATTCGGTCACGATCTCTTGCAAATATCACAATTGAGGTTGTTATCGCTTTACAGGCAGTTCCAGCTGAGCAGACGACAGTTCAATCATATGTCATAACATCACCTAAAATCTAGTCACACCAAAATCCTGTATTGGCCGGATAGGATATCGGCAATTATGGCAATTATGAACAAAAATAAATATTGGCAGAGTAATCCTGTACTGGCCTTGTAAATGTATACTTTTTCTCATGGCCATTTTGTTGTCATTTCAGACAATCACTTGGTAGTTAATTAATAATAAATATATATCACATATACACTAGTCTCAAAGAATGACCATTAATCTACAATATCCACAAATGGTGGCCAGACATTAAAACCTTACTCACTTCAACAAAGTATATAACTGAAATAACAAACTCCATTGTTTGATATTGGAAACCCTAAAAATCATTTATATCAAACAATAAAATGGGCAGTACATAATGACATTAGATACTAACGAATCTCTGAAAGTTTCATAGGGGCTGTCATGGTTGTGATCGTATGGTAGTTGGATTTATCACCACTGAAGTTTTGAGTTTGAATCCCGTTCAGGCGAGGTGTACTCGATACAACATTATGTGATAAAGTTTGTCAGTTACTTGCGGCAGGTCGGTAGTTTTCTCCGGTTTCCTCCACCAATAAAAATGATCGCCATGATATAACTAAAATATTGTTGAAAGTGGCATTAAACACCATAACCATAACCCTGAAAGTTTCAAAGGTTTCCGGGGAATAAAGGATTGAAGGTGTAGACAGACGAAACTCCTGAATATAATATATTCTTCCCCCCTCCTCCTATTCACTAGCGAGTATAATAATGAAATGTAATTGTCAATTATAAGAAGCTAACAATGTAGACTGTATATGCTTTATTCTACATCCATGAGTTGTACAACATTCACAGGCCATTGATAAATCACAATGTTTTTTTTTAATAATTTGTTCAATCACAAGTTATAGGCAAATTCAAAATCCATATTGTAATATTATGACGAAAAGCAGAATTAATGTTTAAATTAAACTACAAACAATTAAACAGTCTAGTAATAACAGTTCTTATCTTACTCTTATATCTTATAATCTTTATTATAGTATAAACATCTTTGCGTTGCCATAACAATTTTCTTTAGATAAAAACAACTTTTACTTGAATAATGATGACTATAGTACATCATGACTTCTCTGTTCAGGTCAATTGTGTTTTATTTAGAAAGCTACATCATACAAATTTCAAAATTCAACTTGAATTTAGCATATTTATAAAAAAAGATGGTGAATATGTCAATTTTGGAATGGGAATTATGAAGAACATGATTTTTTTTTATTAAATTATTTACATAAAGCTAGTTTTTATATCCTTTCACACATATTACATATGGAGGCACAACATGTTTTCTTGTTAAGCAAATAAGACAACTGAAGACATGTTTTCTTGTCTACAGAAGTTACATGTTAACCATTGAAGACATGTTTTTTTGTCCACAAATAATACAAATATGATTTCACATTTTAATTTACCAGGTATATGATTTCTGAAAAAAATATGTTTTACTTGAAAAAAAAAAACCATTTAGAGTGAAATTGTCAAGCTTACAAAATTTATGGGAAAAAAAACCAACTGAATTACAACATGAATACTGAAGATGGATCATCTCAAATATTAATCCATTTTTTTCCCCCCTCTTTTTGTTTTATCATATTAAATTGTGATTTTACTTACATCATGTAAAACTTCAGAAAAAAATCATACACAATGTTCTTGTTCATCTATCAATTTTAATAACTTTCAAACAATCCATAATTATTTTTGGCAGAGACGATAGAAAGGAATGTCAAAATTAAAACAAATCTACATTCAATTTGATACAAATCTCATGCCCCATAATCTAATCCAGAAGGCTTAAACAAGTAATAAGACAATTTTTAGTAGAAAACTAAGTATTTACATGGAATATGTCAGAAAAATACAAAACTTTGATTGGCTTTATTTACATATAAAGTATTTACTCCATACATTATCAATTTCTCACTTATTTAATTTAATATTATAAGTGGGTTAGCATATTGCACTTCAAACTACAATGATTATAACTCCATTATAACACACATTTTGCTAAGAAGAAAAAAGAAAGGGGAAAAAAGCAATTTTTAATCTGCTTTTATTATTTTTTAGAAGAGTGTCGACGAAAGAAAGATAAATGTTGTTTGAAAAGTTTATCATAATTAGAACGTCTTTCACATTCAGAATAATTGCACCAAATTTTGTTTTGTTTTAATTCTTTATCGGTGTAAAATAGAATTGTTGTACAATTTTACTATCGTTGTAAAATTAATATCATTCTGTATCCATGCAGCTGTTACCATAGTAATACAATACCATTTTTTAACCATCAATAACAAACAGGATACATTTTACAATCATTATAGGGGTCACCAATTTCAATCTTTTTATAATTAATTTTGTCAACTAAATTTTCTGAAGAAAAATAAAGTAGAAATCTTTCTGAACAGTGTTAAACTTGTATCTTAACCTTTCATCAAATCTTTGGACACAAAAATATGCTTAAATTGATCAAAATGGAATACAATAGAGAAGGAAGGTTTCTAAAAGCAACACTTTTTTTGGCATTTGTTCTGACCCAATTTAAGGAAATACATAATACATATACAAAATTAAATTGTTTTGTGGCAAGCACTTTGCATTGACAACATCAAAAGTAATTAGGAATGATTTTAAATAAAACAGACACATGTTCCTAATTTCATATCCCATCACATTCCCATATGAGAAATGGTCTTTAAGTAGAATGCACAAATTCAAATGATTTTGATTCTCTAAATTTAAAAAGAAAAAAAAATCCCTAGATGAAATATATATTTCACAGCACATATCTTCATCTTTTCTTTTTTTTTTTATAAAAGAACACAATATAAAATAAAATTCTAAAAATAGAAAAGAAGACAGATTATCACAAGGCAATTGTGCTACAGCATATATTTACCAATAAAAATATAATTTAATTAGAAAATTTGGTCCCAATACAGCATGTTAACATCAAAATGTCTACCCTTGTAATACAATAAATACAAAGACTACACAACATATACAAAATGAGCATCACTGTTATACATGAGCATGGCTGTACATCATATTTACACATCCTATATACATGAATATCATCTGTCAAATCTTCACAATGTCTTTCTCAATTCACAAATTACTTTGTTCTCTGAAAAAAAATTCTGGAAAAAAAGAAAAAGCATTGTTTAAAGTTAGATGGTTGTGTAATACTAAGATATTGAGTGATTGTTGTTGAATGCCAAAATGAGCACTTTTTCAGCTTTATCATGGAGAGTTACATTCAATGAGATGATGACAATGTCAGCTTTGTACTAGACTAACATGCTTAGTTAGATTTTATAGTGGTAGCTCACTGAAACACTCCAAGGATAGACATGTCGATCCACTTGGACTCATAATCCTGATTCCACGAGCCAACCATTCTTTGCTGTTTCTCCTTAATGCTTCATGCTTAGCAGAGATGCAACATATATTCATTTCACAATCTTTGGTTTGACACGACAGAGGCTTAAATCCACAATCTACTGCACTCGAGGCAAGCATGCTAACCATTATGCCACCGATATGGTTAATCTATGTTGAATATAAATGATAATGTCAACAGTGAAATTTATCAATTGAATATTTACGGCGGGGAACAACCTACATGAATAGGAGTGTGTAATGAAACGATCTAGTCAAACCCCCTTTGACTGTGGTTTCAGGAAAGCCAGGATAGAAAGGGAAAATGATAACATGTTTCCAGACCATAACATACAATGAAAATAATATATTTCTTCTCAAAGCAAAGGTTAAGATTTACACTCCCAGTTGTCATTCATCATACATTTCCACACTTCCAAATAATACATCGATCTTACTCCAAGCACCCAATGAAATTTATAATTAGTAGTTTGCTGATAAAATTTTAATACATGCTGGTAAGTTTATTTTAACTATCTTTCATTCAAAGACATGTAAACTTTCACCGGAAGATATAACGGAAAAAGGTACAAACTCTATACATAAAAGGTAAAAATTTTAACAAACCTTGCTTAGAAAAGACCACAGTCTTTTAGATTATTCTTGATAATGACATCAGTCACGGCATCAAACACAAACTGAACATTATTCGTGTCTGTTGCACATGTGAAGTGGGTGTAAATTTCCTTCGTATCTTTCTTTTTGTTCAGATTCTCAAACTGTAGTTGTATATATGCAGCTGCTTGTTCATAATTGTTTTCACCTGTTTCAAAAATGGAATAAAATATTATTTAAAAAATAAATTAAAAAAAAATATTGTATCAATTTTGTCAAGTTGTAATGCAGCAGAATTGTAGTTATTTTTAACAATTTTCCAGAGTTATCTTTCTTTGGACATCAAATTTGTCACAATGCAAATCTTTGTTGACCATTGGTTTCAGCTGTTGATATTTAGTTAAAAGTCATTGACCATTATGATGTCACAACAGCTTTTTTTTTGGTCTAAGATATCAGTTCAAGATTGTCGTCAAGAACCAACAATAGAAGTCAACTTAAAATTGAATATTATTGCATTTCCTTATGCAAGTCTGATAATATATATCCATATCTTTCTGCCAAATAGCAAATAATATATATATCAAAACAGCTTTGAAACATAAGAACTTACCAGCATATTCTGGGAAACAGATTGTAAGATTGGATTTCTTTATTTTTTCTTCAAACAAATCTTTCTTGTTGAGGAAAAGAATGATTGATGTATCTGTGAACCACTTGTTATTACATATGGAATCAAATAATTTCATACTTTCCATCATACGATTCTACAATGAAAAGATTAAACAGCATATTAGAGCTCTTTGCTTAAACTCAAACGTTTAAGTCTATGAAAGCTAGAATTTTGCAAACAAATTTCATGAAGACAGTAGTATATCGAGTCATCAAAATTCCTAACAACCATGGTTTAAGGATGGTACAGTATATACTCCCTTATAAGTTGAAAACTGGAAGCGAAAATGTGTTTCCAAGGATTTACAGGAGCAAACAAGCCTAAAGGTTATAAATTTCCTGCCATATTCGCCCAGGTATGTTGAAAACAGACAACCTGGGAACGCTTGATAGCAAGGAGGAGTTTCGACTTCAAGGCACAATCAAGCCTTGAGGTTATAAATTTCCTGCAGTGTTACAATAAAAAATATCATTGAGGTTACAATGAAAAACAAGTTCCTTTTAAAATGCTTTATTAGCAAAGTGTAAAATTTGTGCATTACACAGTTTAACTACTCTTGTATTCTGACCATCAAAAACAAATCACTTAACTGAACAATGATGTTAATTCACTAAAGCACACTCGGCAATTACTACATTTTTTTAATTTTTTTTATTTGTTTCTTTAATAGTCAGGAATTTACATTCATAAAAAAGCCCATACATTACCACCTGACATGGATGTACAAGGATTTACAACATAATTATTATGTGACTATTGCATTTTTTTAAAGTTAATTAATAAACCCTATTTTTTTGATTATCTGTATATTTGTTAATTTGGTTTATTATGATTGAAAAACTCATCTTTTTGTGGAATCACATTATTTGGTATTTTCTGTCATGTTATTCTAATAGAAATAGTATGCCATTCTGTATGTAAATTACTAACAAATACTAACATCTTTATATGTTATGTGCTTTACTAATGTTAACGAGGCCGGGATAAGGTACCGGTACTTTATGTATTCAACTATCAAATGTACAGATTTCAATAAAAATATCACACTTTATATATAAAAAAAAAAATTGATACAAAGTTAAGTAGATCAAGAGATAAACACTCCTTTTATATTCAATTTTACAAGTAGCTAAAGTGGCTATAAAAGACATCTTTCCAAATTACTACATTTTGGTTACTCATGATCTATTTTCTATTTTTGGAATGCAGAGAAAAATTATACAGTCAAACTTGCCTTAGCGTTCATCTTCAATTAACAGTAAACTGCTGTAACTTCAAAACTCTCCTGTCCTGATTTACTTGTTTTAAAGTTAACTGAAATAAGTTATAACTAGAATCTGGACAAAAATGTTCATAACTGGGAAAAAAACCATCAAACATCCAAACAGAAAACTAGGTTTAAAGGTGAGGGAAGCTGGAGTTCCTAGACTAAACTACAGATCGTTGCCAAATACCTGGTAAATTTTCTGACTTATACGAGACATATCACACACATTTAACACTGACTAGGGAGGGAATAGTGATAGTGATTATCATAGTTGAACAATCACATGTCTAAAAGACCATGGTGAATCATTGGCAAAGGAGATGGAAGTAAATGTACATAGTAATTTATTTATCTTAAGAACTTAAATATTGTTAAACTTTGCAGTTTATAGGTTAATTGCAAAAAAAAACTCATTTGCTCAGTAAAATTTCTTTTGTAAGCTGTATTTGATATTAAAAAAAATATTCAATTTGACAAAATCATAAGAATATTTCTTAGAAGTCTGTCAAAACTCTTAATTCCTACCATTTCCTGATCTTCTACCAATGTTAGATCGTATTCACTCATAGCTACAATAAATATAATGGCTGTCACTCCTTCAAAACAATGGATCCATTTCTTTCTCTCTGATCTCTGACCACCTACATCAAACATTCTGAAAGCAAAACAATGTAAAGTGAACGATTGTTGTTTAACGCTAACCCAGCAATTTTTCAGCTATATCATGGCGAGAACAAGTTAATTTTCAGTGAGGTGTTAACGATGTCTGCTTTGTACTACTAGACCAACACGCTTAGTTTAGTTTTCATAGCACTAGCTCACTGAATGAAACACTTGGACACATTACCCAGATTCTGAGCAACCAGTCTTTGCTCTTACTCCTTAATGCTGCATGCTTAGCCAAGAAAACAACAAATACCAATGTTACAGTCTTTGGTTCGACCTGATCAGGACTCAAATACATGATATACTACACTGTGTAGTCTAGCACACCAACCATTACATGACAGATGCATATTTTTAATGAAATTTGTATGTAGATGCAGGGCTCTACAATGCGACTAAAATACTCGCATTTGCGAGTTACTTTTGTAAAATGCGAGTAAAAATTCTGCATTGATCACCAGATGGCGAGTTGATATTTTCGGAACATTTCCATTCCATTACCGATCGTATTTTCATTTTAAAATCCGACTTTGATTTTCCAGTCTTTTAAACCATACGCTAAAAATAAACCGGTTGAATTAACTTAACATAAAGCTCGCCTGTTAATGCAATATCCACAGAAGCATCAAGCCAAAAAAGTGATGAATTTTCGGGTTCTAAAGGTGGAAGCGCAAATTCCACGATGTCTGGAAGTCAAAGTTTTCGTGGCTCATTTATGATTCCAGTAACAATGTTAATTATGCAGTGTGATGTTTGCAGAAGGACAGGTTCATATATTTCTTGCAAAACCGAGTTACTGTAAAAAAAAGTTTAAATGTGAAAGTCTTGTTTTTTTTTTAATAAAAGTCTGAAGCAAAAGCCCATTCCTCAACTAATCATGTTCTGTCTCATTCAGGGGATTAATAATTATGTACAAATAAATACATATCATACTTTTGTTGGCGAGTAAAAAAAAGTTTCCTTACTAGCCAGGGGTTAGTGGGAGCTGGTATGAATTGTAGAGCCCGAGACGTTATAAAAAGTAATTTGAGAGTTCTACTATGAACCATATAATTACACGTATGATGAATAGTGTGCTTTATATTTGATTTTGCAATGTGTTGATTAACACCATACAGCATCCTTACATCATATAATAAATGTGTTCATGAACCTCTAATAGGTCCTGAACCCAATAGAACCAGGTTCATTTACTGGTGCACCTAGAAATATGTAGGTATTTTCATTGGCGTTCTTCATCTGATGGTTTTGACCATTGAGTTGAAATAGTTTTACTAAGCCATTCAATTATAAATTCCTTAAGGAAAAATTACCTCAAAGATAACACCACAGATGATATAATTCTCACGGACAAAATCAATTATTTAAAAGTATCTAAGGATTATGCATAGAATATCAATCATTTGTCTAATTAAAGCAATTTGAAAGCAATCTTATCTATTGATTACTGTGTCTTTTGTTTTGTAATTATTCAGTTAGTTCCATGGAGACCTTATAATATACTTGAATTTCCAATTATAATGACATTTATAGTGTAATTTGGCTTTGTAGTTGTTAAAATTCTAAGCTAAAAACAGAACAACCTTATTATAGCATTCTTTTGTCTATAACATAAACTATAAAAAGAGGCTCTAGATTACTGGTAAAAATATCAAAATATGCCTAATTTGCATAATCAGCAATTTTTTTTTTAATTCACAGGAAAGTCCAAATATATGGAAACAACTGATTAGTGTGTCACTATAGTTTCCATTCCAACTTATATGTAGACATTTTCGAATACAATGTATTGAATTATTTTCTATCATATGGACAGCAACCTGGTTATAAATTATCTATTTATTATTATATGATATAGAGTTTGAACCCCATGAAATTTGTAGTTTCTGAAAACAACACAAATAAACATATTCACTACAGGCCTTTCAATAAGGGGAAGTACCAGGTATTTTTACATGCCTAAAATGGTCTTTGGTACCTCCTGATTTTAAAGAGAAACGTATAAGATATTCATGAAAATTGTTCCAATTTTAATCAAAAGTACCACCTGTAAATAGTAAAGTACTGGTAGACTTTAAAAATATTGAAAGCCCTTCAACTAGTCATGATAAATTTTGTTCTGCAATGACAGCCATTATAATATTACCCAAAATGCCCAACCTCAGCTGGAGTCAGGAATTACAAGTGTACTAACAGGTGAAATTGCAGCATAATGGTAAAAGAAAAAAAAATTTAAGAACTATGGTTCTGCAGATAAATGTAAATGGATGCAAAGTGATGACAATATCTCCCCTAAGCCTCTATCGGCAGGTAAAATAAAAAGTGGTGTTTTGAGCATACTTGAAATGGAGGTCTTTGAATGTGAAGTGTGTCTCTACAATTCCTGTGGTTTTTACTCTGGTTCGTAACACATCTTGTTCTGTTGGAATATATGATGGCTGAGAGATTCTATCTAAAGAATTCAAGTAACTGAAAAATAATAAAAAAAAGATAAATAATGAATCGTGATCAAATATTTTATGCGATTAGGAGAAATTCAGGTAATTTTGTTTCCTAATGCAAATTTGTTTGTGATTATCCATCATAAATATATTGTATATACTTGATAATAAACTCCCGCTATCTTGTCTTTATGGTATTCTCGCTTTGAGGTCACATGACTTTTGAGAGATGACTCCAACAGCAAAACACGTGTTCGGTTTGTTTACATGAAAAACTTGAAAATGTTGAATGAGAGTTCACCTCAGTTGGAATAATCATTGAAGAAAATAACATTTCTGGTTAATATATGTAAAATATTTCCCTATAGGTTGAATAAATATTTTATTTCAGATAAAAAAATCGCTGTGCAAAACCTCCGGTAAAATGTAAACAAACTGAACACGTGTTTTGCTGTTAGTCATCTCTCAAAAGTCATGTGACCTCAAAGTGAAAATACCACAAAGACAAGATGGTGGGACTAAGTAGGTGAAATCAGTTAATATTGAAACATTTTTTATTATAATGAGCTAGAAATAAATAATAATAAGTAAGTAAATATGAAAAGCGATAGATAAATAAGCAACGAAACGAGTTATCCTTATGACTCCGCTCTCACAAAGCGTTTTGTTGTGAAAATTACTGTTGAAATGTGTGACGAATTCTTCATCGGATTTCCACAAATTTTTGATGGGGTGAAATCCGTAGCCCTACGGTCCGCCAAAAAAAAAGAGAAAAAAAAAGGACCATAAAGGGCTACAGTTCCGCAGCTATCTTTATAGAGGACATGCCATAGATGCTTCCTACCAAGTTTCGGTTCATTTGGCCAAGTGGTTTCAGAGAAGATTTTTTTTAATCGGCCAATAAGAAACAAGAATTGCCTATGGTGGCCATGCTTGTTAACAAATCGGAACTAAATGAGCAATCTTATAGAGGACCTTCCAAGGATGCTTCCTACCAAGTTTCGGTTCATTTGGCAAAGCGGCTTCAGAAGAGAAGATTTTTTAGAAATCAACCAATCAGAAACAAGAATGGTCTGTGGCGGCCATGTTTGTAAACGAATCGGAAATAAATGAGCAATCTTTATAGAGGACCTTCCAATGATGCTTCCTACCAAGTTTCAATTCATTTGGCCAAGCGGTTTCAGAGGAGAAGATTTCTTAGAAGTCAACCAATCAGAAACAAGAATTGCCTGTGGTGGCCATGTTTGTTAACGGATCGGGACGAAATGAGCAGTCTTTATAGAGGAGATGCCATAGATGCTTCCTACCAAGTTTGTTCATTTGCTGTGTGGGTTGGAAACAAGAAGTATTCAGATCAAATTATTTGTCCAAATATGAAACTAAATTGGTCTCATGAAAACTTTAAGGTTTTGGGAATTGATTTTTCACTTGATTTAAACTGTATTACAGATATAAATTTTACCAAAAAAATCAAGGAGGTTAAGGCAATACTAAAAAGTTGGCAGCATAGAAAACTGACATTACTTGGTAAAATTAGTTATAAAAAGTCTTGCACTACCAAAGCTAATTCATTTACTGACATCTTTACCAAATTTACCTCAGACAAAGATAAATGATTTAAATTCACTTTTTTATAAATTCATATAGAACGGGAAGTCAGATAAGATAAAGCGAAGTACTTTAATCGGTGATATATATCAGGGGGGTTTGAAAATGATAGATCTTCAATCATTTAATATTTATCTGAGAGTAGGTTGGATTAAACGATTCATTTCCAATTTAGATGGTGATTGGCAAAAAGTATTATTATTCAATCTTCAAAGCTATGGTGGTGAAAGAATTTTAACTTTTCAGAAAGAAAAGCTAAAGGAAGTTGCTATGAAGCTTACAAATCCTTTTTGGAAAGATGTTCTGTCTAGCAATCATTTTGCAAAACCTTATACAAAGATGAATACTAATGAACTATTGTCTCTTGATATCCTTAATTTTGTACCAGTAACTGATTTAAATTATTATATTAGATGGATAGAACATAATGTGCAGTATTTATGTGATCTTATTGACCCACATTCTGGTAATTTTTATACTTTTGAACAGACTAGAAATAAACTGAATACCAATAATTTTTTGAATTACTATAGTCTGGTGTCAAATGTTCCCAAGTACATCAAAGATCATCTGAAGGAAAACTGTGTAAATGTAAATTTCGACATACTTAGTAAAAAGGATGCCTATTTAGAGAGAATAGTTCATAGTAAAAATGTTAGGTTTGTGAATGCAATCATTTCTTTACCAACAGAAAAATTTTCCAAATGGGAAAAACTTCTTAATTGTGAAATAACAAATTGGTCAAAATATTTTATTATTTTAAAAAAATCTTGTAGAAACTCATATCTTCAAAATTTTCAATTTAAATTGTTACACAGGATCATTCCTACCAATTCCTTTTTACATAAAATAAAGCTCAAGAATACTATATTTATGTACATTTTGCAAAATTCATGATGAAACTATTGAACATCTATTCTTTGACTGTCCTGTGACACAAATTTTTCTCAAATCTTTGTCAAAACAATTAAAACAATATTACAAGAATTTGATTTTTGACAAAAAAGAATATTTCTTTGGTTTTGAGTCAGGGGATCTTCTTGTTAATTTGATTTCAATTATTGCAAAAAATTACATCTTCAAGTGCAAACTCAATGAACAAAGGCTAAATATTGTAGAATTTAAACATAAAATTATGTGGTACCGTTCACTTGAACAATATATATCAAAGAAAAACAATACCATTTTAGCATTTGAAAAAATGTGGACCCCCTTACAATATATTTTCAACTAATCATAATATTTTTTGTTTGTTTGATTCATATAGTGATGAGATTCTTTTTTCAGCTTTTTTGATTAAGTACAAAATGTCAGGAGCAATCAAATATTTTAGAAAAACAAAATGGTAAGAGAGTGTGTGTGAAAGATGAATGAAAGTGTTTATTACTATTATATATTATTATTTCTTTATTTTGTTTATCAAAATGTAAAACCAATGTAGTCACAAAACTTATTTTTGAAAACTCCTGTCACACCCTAGTCAGGTGGTGATGTAAGGGAATTTATAAAATCCTGACTATAGGAAAAAATAAATAAAAAAAAAAAAGAAAAAGTTTGTTCATTTGGCCAAGCAGTTTCAGAGGAGAAGATTTTTAAAAATTGGCCAATCAGAAACAAGAATTGCCTATGGTGGCCATGTTTGTTAACGGATCGGGACAAAATGAGCAATCTTTAGAGAGGACCTTCCATAGATGCTTCCTACCAAGTTTCACTTCATTTGGCTGGGGGGGTTTCAGAGGAGAAGATTAAAATGTGAAAAGTTAATGGACGACAGACGACGGACGCCAAGTGATGGCAAAAGCTCACATTGCCTTTGGCAAGGTGAGCTAAAAAGAATTTTTATTAATATACCTCATATATTAATTACCATAAATAGATTAATTTGATTGGACAATGGGTAAAAATCAGAACACGTGATCACAGGACAAAAATCATATTCCGTGAAATAAAAATCATATTCCACCACTTCGGAAGCCTCGCGGGTTTTCCCGCCAGAGTTATCGTTCTTTGACTGGAAAACGTCAGAGGCACTCGGAACGCATCATTTGAAGGCGACCGTTACAATGTGGTTTTTAAATATCTGAGACAAAGTTCCAATGGACTTAAAATATGTTTGCCAGCAGTATTTTACATACCGGTATGTGTTTTCTTGGTTTTATTCGGTATAATAAAACATTCATAGCATGCGAGTACAGGAAATATGAAAATTTATTCACCCACGAGTATCATATTCCCCTCCGGCAATATGGTACTCTTAGGTAAATAAATTTTCATATTTCCCTCACCAGCATGCAATAAATGTATAATATTTCATATGATATCATCCTGATATAATAATTAAAAACAATATGCCTTAATACAAATCATTATAATACATGTGTGTTTTGAATGACAGCTGCTATACTGAATATAGAAAATCGCATGTGCAACAGTTCTATTTCACATGTAACATAAAGAGCTACGCAGAGTGAAGCATGATACGACCGCAGCATGTCAATAAAGGAAAGTTCAACAAGTGTATATTAAAAGTGTGCAACAGTTCTATTTCATATGTAAAAAAAAACTTGTATATGTAAAAAAGCAATTAAAAAAATTGTAAATGAATATGGAGTCAAAAATATATGGCTTACAGAAAACCAGTCAAAAACAAACAATCATCCAGAACGAGCACTGAAATGGACAACACGATATGAAAAGATGCCCTAACAGAAATTATTAAAACCCAATCAAAATTCCCTGAATCTAGCTTATCGCTAAAAATCTGCCCTCTCTTCACATGTCTCTCTTCCTGAAAAAGGGCTACAAACAACGTGGCCATCCTTGTTATGTGCATGTAGGTTTATGATTTACGATTTATGTAAGTCGTAAATACTATTTATTACACAATGATTTTATTTAAACAATTTAATGGCTATCATGCTGTCACCTGACATTCCGTAAAATTTGATATTATTTGATCAAAACTTGCATTGACTTGGTTTCACTTTCGTTTTCATTTAATGTAATAAAACAATTACAGTCTTTTGTATCGGTCAATACAAGTTTTTATGGATCTTAGAAATCAATATTCACCTCAGACTAAAGGCTTCGGTGAATATCGTTTTTAAGGTCATAAAAGCTCGTATTGACCTCAACAAAAGACTATAATTGTATATTATTAGTGTTGATAGCACTGCACTTATGTCTACATCTACAACCTTTAGAAACGGTCGTCTATACTTTAAGAGAACCCTTGGGTTACACAGTATGGATTAAACAGTATAATTCACAGAACAACCTGAATGTACATTTGTACAATAAACTTTCATCTCGCATTGAATTGCTTTAAGTACAATTTTGTCTCCAGTGTAAAGAAAATTCTTAGTTACTGATCGAAATATCTTGAATTTCCTTAATGGAAAAGAAAAACAAAGTTGTCCTTTGTGTAACATATACATGTACTGTACATCATATATAACATAAAGTTAGAAGACAAAATGTAATGTAATATTTATCAATGAAACATCATGTTAATATTTTGTGTACATGAAAACCAGATAATAGATTAGTTAAGGAAACAAAAGCAAATTACATACAAAAATACAATAAGATAAAACCACAGACTTAAATTTTAACCAGGAAATGAGACATACATTGATAATACAAATATTTGGGCCATCTTCCTCACGCTACAGTGGTATGGTTTTTAAATTGTGCATTTTTTCCAATGACGGATTGATTGTTTCTGATCCACACATTTTTTTGTTGTAAAGAACCAACCCAGGATCATTCACACCTTGTTAACTTTTAAAACTATGGGATTAGTTTTTGGGGATTGACCAATCGAACTGCATTATTGGCTCTGACAACCATATTGAATATTGGATCTGCACCAAAATCACAAATAATAATGATGTACAACACAGAAATATTCCTGCAAAGTTTGCTTCGATTTGACAAAGTAGTTTCAGAAAAGAAGATTTTAACATACAACACAGAATGCCACTGCTGCTGATAACCATCTTGATGAGAATCAAAGTGATGGCAGTAGTTCACATTGTGCGTTGGCTCATATGAGTTAACAAAAACAGTTTAATTCAATACCTTTGTTGTCATAATATTTTTTAATATTAGTCAATACCAATAAATTCCATTGAAGAATATTTGATCAATTCTACCTGATTAAAAGGTATTACATTTCTAATTTGTTTTAATATTGTATATTGAAAGTGTATATTGATATACATTGAATCAAATATATCTTATTTCAATTGAAATCAGTAATAAAAAATATGCAATAGACAGTTCAAATATACAATATACTATGAAGTAATGAAGATATCGGTAAATATGTTTTTTTAATTGTAATTAATGTATACTTGCTGACAAAAGTAAGGATAAATTTTTTTTTTCAAAATATCAAATTTTATAATTGATATTTCTTAGTGATATATTAAACTTACAAAGTACCTATTAAATTGTTTAATCAACTAATATTGATTTTTAACATATTAGTCAGTTGTAACATGGTGAATATTTGCTTCCACAATATTAGCATGTGGAACTTTTCTTGAGCACAATTTTGAAAAAGTAAATTAAAATCAACAGAATGCCACTCCCCCATGAATTGAGGAAATTGTGTCTTCAAGTCACAACCTATGCCAACATTTTGAAATATCATATTCAAGGTATGCCAACAAACATTTTATTACAGGTGTTTATATAACAATTAATGATAGTTACAGATAAGTAAATTTGGAAATGCAGGTCTTATAAAGTGAAATTTATAAAGAATTTTTTATTTAGTCTAAAAATATAAAAATGTGTTTATAATCTCCATGAAGAAATATTTTGTTTGATTGTAAAAATATAAGATATAAAAAAATATAAAAATATTAAGTTTTGTAAAAATTTATATATAGAATAATAATTCTGATAAAATTAAACAAAAATCTGTAAATAAAAAAGATAAAAATCTAAAATTTTAGAATAATTTAAATAAACAATCTTTTTAAAAAGTCTTAATTTAAAATATTATATGATACTTATGCAATTAAACGATTTTCTTAAAATCTAAATTCAAAATTTTAGAATAATACCTATTTATAAATTTAGAATTATCATAATTGTGGACAGTATTTTTTAATTGCTCACTCCAAGCTAATTAATCATAAGATCAGTCATTTTCACATTGATGTAATTTAGGATAATATTTGATTACAGTAGCTAATGAATAATGATCACTACTTTAACAGAGCTGACCAAGCTAACAAAGGGTATAAATGGGAACCCAGTAAGAGTCCAGTGACTCCAGTCATTACCAAAGTTACAATAATGTCCTGATTTATTTTCATAAAGTTTGATATTAAAATATATGTGCTTATAATGTCCTGGTTTATTTTCATGAAGTTTGATATTAAAATATATGTGCTTATAATGTCCTGGTTTATTTTCATAAAGATTGATATATATATATGTGTGTGTGTGCTGATATACTGATTTATTTTGTTATTTCCAAAAAATATGCTTTTAAATATTTACTCCCAACTTATATATATAATTAGTTTATTCACTCAATACTCACACAAAAACGAGACAACTTCTACATTTAACCAGAGGCTCACAGGAGCCTGTAATCGCTCACCTGGATCAAAGCTGCTTTCAATAACATTGCACTGTGGCAGATATCTTGGTGGGAGAGCGCGACTGCCGCACACAATTTTGAAAGAGGACCATCCAATGACTTTTCCATCAAAGTTTGGTTCTAATTGAGCTACTGGTTCCAGACAAGATGGTTTTTATGTGAATTTCCCATAGGGTCCTATGTTAAACTAAGTACAGCTGTGCAGCCATCTTGGTCAGAGGGCGGGACCACCAGACACAATTTTGGAAGAGGACCATCCAATGACTATTTTATCAGTTTGGTTCCAATTGAGCAACTGGTTCCAGACAAGAAGATTTTTATGTGAATTTCCCATAGGTTCCTATGTTAAGCTAAGTTCGGCTGTGGGGGCCATCTTGGTCGAAGTGCCGAACCGCCAGACACATTTTTGGAAGAGAACCATCCAATGACTATTTCATCAAAATTTAGTTCTTATTGAGCAAATGGTTTCAGACAAGAAGATTTTTATGGGAATTTCCCATAGGGTCCTATGTTAAATTAAGTTCGGCTGTGGTGGCCATCTTGGTCGGAGGTCTGAAATGTCGGACACAATTTTGGAAGGGGACCACCAAAGAATCATTTCAGCAAAGTTTGGTTGAGATTGGCTCAGTAGTTTCAGAGGAGAAGATTTTTTTTAAATTTCATCCCCCTTTTTTCTAATTTGCATAATCGGCAAAAGTTCGAAGTTCATAAAAAATCCTGTAATAAATGTTAAAAAGGTCATCATTATGCTTATACAGTTCAAATTTGGGCACATTCTGGCTTAAAATAGAGCAGTTTTGGCCATTTGAAGAAATTTTTATTTTTAGTAATGGCAGCCATTTTGGATGGAGGGCGTGGCTATTGGACATAACTTTTAAAGGGAACCTCCTAAGGATGATTCAGGCCAAGTTTGGTTTAAATTGGCCCAGTGGTTTCAGAGGAGAAGAGTTTTTAAAAAGTTTACAGACGGACGACAAGTGATGGCAATAGATCACATAGGTGTGCTAATAAAAGTTAATTGTGGACTTGGGAGTACATTGATATCACTGCAAGTTTTACACTAATTAAACATGACTAGTCATGTTTATATAACAATTAACCTATTCAACCTATGCCAACATTTTTTCTTACCTTTTTATACCTATTTTTCAAAATGTTGGCATAGGTTGAATGAACCCTAATCGAGGAAATGTACGCTAGACATAGGCATGGGTATCACAGCTGTGGCAAGAGCTATTGGTTGTATATATCTGATGGTGTACATGCACATGTATGCCCTCGCATGCTGGCCTGTCCAACAGTAATGAGGGGCTGTCATGATCGTATGGTAGTTGCATAAATTTAGACCTCACAGTCTATGGTTTCCGCCTATCACCACTAAAGTTGTGAGTTCCAATTTCGCTCATGGGGAGGTGTACTTGATGCAACATTATGTGATAAAGTTTGTCAATGACTTGCGGCAGGTCTGTGGTTTTCTCTGGGTATTCTGGTTTCCTCCACCAATAAAACTGACCGCCATGATATAAATGAAATACAAATGTATTGTTGAAAGTGGCATTAAACACCATAACCCTAACCCCCCACAATGGCAATAAGCAACGTTTTAGGGAATTTCCTTTTAAGATGAAGAAGTTGTGTGTACAATCTTCAAATTCTAATTCAAAAAGGGAGAAAATGATCCAATATATATGCCACAATGATACGTAATTCTCCATATGGTAATAAGCAACAGATTTAAGGTTGTGGAGAAACAGTCCTAATCACAACGTACATTTTCACTACTGGAAAATAATACAAATGTATATATATATCTTTGTCTTCTAAATTTTTTGTGAGACAAAAACAAATCTACTTATAATATCTTTTCCCATTTTTACTCCCTAAATAGAACAATATTTAAAAGTTATTGCTTAGGAAAACAAATCTGACAATAATCCCAAAATTTTTCCTGTTGATATTTTTTTTCCCTTGATACTCGGCAACACAAGTATTTTTATTGATTACATCCACTCCAAAAGATTCATACAATATCCTGTATGCAAGTTCTTAAACAAAAGCTTAACAGATTTCATGAATAAACTTAATTACTATATACTATACAGTAGGACAGCCAGCGTGACAGGAGAGCTCCAAAGTCAAGTCCCAGTCACGTGACTTTCGCTTCATTTTTGATGAAAAATGACGTTCAACCCTTCGCTTAAAATACGTCAGTTTACAATAAATATTTATGCTTGAAATCAATTAAAATATACGGAAGATGTTTATGGATAAATATAAATTTATTGTATCACTTCAGTTTTTATTTATATTGTGTACAAACATCGAATTTTGCTACTTGAAGTGGACTCAATTTCAAAACAAATGTCAAGGTGGTTCTATTTAAAACAGAAAATTTAATTAAAACAATATGATGGCTTTCTGTAACATACATTGCCTGAGGAAATCATCTAGGATCATTGTCATACCGACAACTAGTGTCAATGTTTTGTGGGATGCAATTGTTCCACTTAGCCCTACACCCACCTTGATCGGATCGACCATTTGCCAAACATCGAAATTCATTGTCTTTCGGAACACATCGGTGGTGTTTCTTAACATCAACAATAAACGACACCTAAGCGTACATCCGAAAGAGTATATTTCATTTGGGAAAGGGGTGTCTATGTCTTTTTTTTTTATTTTCTTGTATTAATACCGTATTTTTCAGTTTAATTGAATTATTTGTATTGCAATATTGTTTTAGACATTGTGCATTTTGTAATTTAGACTGGGGAATTACTATTTATTATCACTTTAAATTTAAAAAAAAATCATCTATGATACTAGACTTGCACAGGGAAAGTACAACAATTAATAATTTCAATTTAATTTAATTTCAATACAACAGGTACAAGATAAATAGAAAGAAATAAATGTGTGGAAAAAATAAAATGTTTACATACAAAAATTAAGCGAATTGAAAAAATATGAAAATATTATAAAAAAAAAAACATGTAAAAAAATTAATAAAAGTGAAACCTTGAGACAAAAAGGGGCATGAAAAATTGTATTCAGATATCTTAACCCTTCCTATTATATCAAGGCAAATTAAAAAAAAATCAGTGTAAGCAAATATTTTTCTTGAAATTAGGAAATTTTATTATCTGAATGAAAGCTACCAAGTTTCATGTTGATCTCACAATGTAAATATCAATGTATTTGGAATATTCATGTGTTTGACCCAACTACAAACTAGCTTTTATAACATATATGGGTGGTCAAGTTGTAACAATTCTTTCCCCTTGACATTCACAAAATGACCAGCATTTACAAATATGGGTACTTAGTTTGCAATAATTCTTTCTCCAGGACATTCACAAAATTACCAGCATTTACAAATATGGATACTTAGATTTCAATAATTTTTCCACCATGACATTCACAAACAGAATGACTATAGCATTCACATAAAAGACAGACACAAAATGACTAGCATTCACATAAAAGACACATACAGAATAACTAGCATTCACATAAAAGAGCACATTGAATGACTACCATTCACATAATTTTAAGACACATACAGAATACTTGCATTCACATGAAAGGACAAACCAGAATTCCAAATTTCACTAAGTAGATTAAATGACTAGAATAGAATGAATATGTTTTCTGTTGGCAAAATAACCAAGTATTGGTTAATATTGTTTAAAATTGAAGTTAAAAAAATTATTTTATTTGTTCCAATGACTGGAAAAAAGTTAATAAATGGGAACATTTCAAAAAATTCTTCTCTGTAAAAGAAAATTTATAAATTTCGGCATTAATATTCATAGATAAAAGATAATTATATATCTCATAAACAACAGGCAACATACATGTAAGTACCTTTTCATCTAAAAAAAAAACATGAATAACAAATTCAACAACATGTTGGAGTGTATACAGGTCTAAATGTCTGTAGAAACTTGTTCAACAACTTGGTTCTGGTTTAATATATCTATAAGAAATTGAAAAGTTTGAGATCTTGTTTCAGCTCCACTTTCTGACCTAGAAAATGTGTTACAACTGTTATAACAATGTGTACCACAATATAATTTATCTTCTGAGCCAAATTCTTTACAGAAATTTAATTCATTCTTGAAATGTTTAAGACAAGTCCTGGTTTTCAATTGAAATTGAAATAAACCTTTTGACTTTCAGATGAAGTTTCACAAATTACACAATCAAAAAGTTCTTTTCTGAATGACTTTATTATAATTTATGACACAAGGTGTCTTGAAAACTCATGGCATTTGTTTGATAATGTACTTTAAAAATAATTGGAATGCTGGTCCATTTTTTATACTTCATGGATATCTTAGAAGAAAAAAACCATATATATATGTATAAAAATATATATATATTGATTTTCAAACCTGTATGAATATATATATAAGACTTATCATATATTCTTATTTTTATTTATTCAAATATTCAACCAATAAACATCACAGGAAACTTTGCATTTATACTCATAGAATCTGAAACTAACAGAAAATAAACATCCATTTTATTTAATAGAATCTGTAACTTTGTCCCTTTGGTATCTTCAGACTCTTGTTAAAAAAAAATAAACATCCCATGTCCAGTCTGTATATATATATATCTACCTACAATGATCTAAAACTAACTAAAACTGGAGGTTGTCAATACCATTGGCACCGAAAAGTAGCATGTACACACATCAATAAGTATTTCAGGAAAACAGCCTGAAAATGAAAAAAAGAGGGGGGGGGGGGGGGGGTGTAAATGCTTGACATGAACTAAATATGTAGCCTTATGCTATGTCATGTTAATCTAGAGTGAATTTAACATAATCTTTCACCATTCTCTGCATGACAAGATCATACATTATAATGCAGACCTTTTTATTTCTAAAATGTATTTATTAATTATGTCAATATTTTGACATGTCCATAAATGCCATGGAACGAGTCAACGAAAATGAAAGATTTGTTGTTAAAAATGGAATAAAATGACTCTATATATGTGTGACTATGATTGGTCAAGTGGTTCTTTCGTTTTTAAACAGAAACAGTCACATTTTCATCCGAAATAGATCGATCAATCTATGAAAAAAACCAGACATATTTGGTTAGAATCTCGAAATATAGTGCTTCTTGTTTACATCCAAATATGGAATTCTAGTGACGAATGATGGGGAAATATGCAAATAATCCACACTCTAATACATGATTCTAGCTATTTTTACCAAATTTATTAATAAACAGCCAATGGGATGCAATTGTTCCACTTAGTTAAAGAGTCTATTTTTAGCGCCATTTTTTTTTACAACATTTCATCAGCAGCGGTATCCCGAGTTCCAACGTTGATTTCAAGCAAACGATATCATAAATACACGTATTCACGCGTCAGTCACGTTACAATTTTATTTAAAAAATGGATTCAATAAAAATATATACTTCTTTCAGTTTTATTTATGAAGATATTCAGTAAAAACACATGGGGTGTCGACGTAAACAATGCATGGCCGCTCACTTGTAAAGCGTCATGTCTAAAAAAATAGAGTTACGTCCCTTGATTTCGGGATTTGACTTTGCATTGTTGGAGGTACGGAATCTGTGCGTGGCTTCCCGACTGATATATCAGCTGATTACGTGAGCATTGTGAAGAGGTACAAATAAAAATAGACAACAATTATAACACAAAACACTTAACATCTACATATTTTAAAGTAGTATTTTCTTTCTGTATTCTCTGATGTAATTGTCTAATATATCTAATACATATGTCAAATTCCTGTCATATTCAGAGCTTGTGTTATATGTATGCTATGTATCGACTTTAAATAAAACTTTAAATTGAATTGAATCAACCCTGCACAATATCTGTTGTTTTATTTTGTTTTAATTTTTTCACTATAAACAACCGCTGGGATGTTCTTCACACGTGAAATTTGAAATTCACACATGAGATTAATTTACTATAAACAATACTACAAATAGTATCATTCCCTTTTTAAAAATAGTAATAAAAATTTGAAATTTACACATGAGATTAATTTACTATAAACAATACTACAAATAGTATCATTCCCTTTTTAAAAATAGTAATAAAACATCGCTCACCTGGTTTTCAATTTGACATCTAAAGTTGATAGAAAATGGGAGTGTTGCACATAATTTTGAAAGTGGGCCACCCAAAGATCATTTCAACTCAAATTTCTGAGCAAAATATTTTGATGTGATTTTTATCTCATAATATTCTTAAACGGAATACACTGGCTGAAAAAATCTCACAGAAAAACCCCGAATATATGTTAAACTACTCATTGCCATATAGCTGCAGTTAAAATTTGAGCTCATTTTGATTTGTAATAAAGTGGAAATTGACAATTGAAGAAATTTCTATTTTTAGTAACAGCAGCCATCTTGAATGGAGGGCGGGGCTGTCGGACACAAATTTGAAAGGGACCCACCCAGGGACCATCCCTGCCAGATTTGGTTTAATTTGGTTCAGCGGTTTCAGAGGAGAAGATTTAAATGTGATCTTTTATCAAAATATGCCCAATTTGCATGATCGGTATAAATCGGCTGAAAGAAAAATTTCACAGAAAAACGTGGAATATTTGTTAAACTACTCCTTACGATGTAGCTGCAGTTAAAATTTGAGCTAATTTTGACTTATACTAAAGCAGCAATGGACAATTGAAGAAATTTCTATTTTTAGTAACAGCAGCCATCTTGAATGGAGGGCAGGGCTGTCGGACACAATTTTGAAAGGGACCCACCCAGGGACCATCCCTGCCAGGTTTGGTTTAATTTGGTTCAGCTGTTTCAGAGGAGAAGATTTAAATGTGATCTTTTATCAAAATATGCCCAATTTGCATAATCGGTGTAAATCGGCTGAAAGAAAAATTTCACAGAAAAACGTGGAATATTTGTTAAACTACTCCTTACCATGTAGCTGCAGTTAAAATTTGAGCTCATTTTGACATACTAAAGCAGCAATGGACAATTGAAGAAATTTCTATTTTTAGTAACAGCAGCCATCTTGAATGGAGGGCGGGGCTGTCGGACACAATTTTCAAAGGGATCCACCCAGGGACCATCCCTGCCAGGTTTGGTTTAATTTGGTTCAGCGGTTTCAGAGGAGAAGATTTAAATGTGATCTTTTATCAAAATATGCCTAATTTGCATAATCGGTATATATCGGCTGAAAGAAAAATTTCACAGAAAAACCCAGAATATATATTAAACTACTCCTTGCCATCTAGCTGCAGTTAAAATTTGAGCTCATTTTGACATACTAAAGCAGCAATGAACAATTAAAATTTCATCCCCCCTTTTTTCTATTTTTAGCTTGGTGGCCATCTTGGTTGGAAGTCGGGATCACCGGACACAATTTTGGAAGGGGGCCATCCAAGGACCATACCACCAAAGTTTGGTTCAAATTGGCCCAGTAACTTCAGAGGAGTTGATTAAAATGTGAAAAGTTAACGGACGGACAGACGACGGACGCTCAGGGTCATGCGAGCTAAAAAATCAATTCACAAATAAAGTTGGGGCTATTGTGGTCGTGATCGTATGGTAGTTGGATTTATAACCACCTATATGTAATCGGTACCTATCACCACTAATGTTGTGAGTTCGAATCCCGCTCATGGCAAGGTGTACAACATTATGTGATTGCGTTTGTCAGTGACTTGCGACAGGTCAGTGGTTTTCTCCGGTTTCCTCCACCAATAAAACTGACCGCCACAATATAACTGAAAATATTGTTGAAAGTGGTATCAAACACCATAAAACCAACCAACCACAAATAAAATCCTTTCTATGATCACTTACTATTCTGCAGAATCGTTTAATTGGTATTCTCTTGATCGGCTAAAACATTCTTGTACACCAGAATCTTTCCATAGTCTTTTCATAATGGCCGCCAACTCTGGTGACAACACACCCTCATCTGTGTTACCCATCAAGGCAAACAATTGTCTGCCATCATCCTTTAAATATAAAAAGATAAAGTATTAACACTGCCAAAAAAAAAATATACATGTGAATGAAAATCTACACAAATATTTTGGATGAGGAATTGCTTCAATATTCGTTTGACACTAGTCTACCACCATCATTAACGTTTCAGCCTAACAAAACTGATTGTGATGCTTGGTTTTATTGGTGGAGTAAACTACAAGTACTTTAAGAAAACCACTGACCTTCTGTAAGACAGTGAAGGGTTAGGGTTGGTGTTTAATGCCACTTTCAACAATATTTCATGTAAGACACTGAACAATTCTATCACTTAAGAATGTCTTGAGTAAACCGTGTCACAGAAAGTGTTGGGTTACGGGGATTTCACTTTCAACACTATTTCTACTATATCATGGTGGTCAGCTTTATTTATGGAGGAAACCAGTGACTCATTGCAGGTCATTGTCAAACTTTCTCCCATAATGCTGTGTTGAGTACACCTCATCACAAGGCACTGTTTGTATATGTAGATGTAATTATACAATCACAACCATGATGTTGCTGCCATGGAGAGGAGCTACTCATTGATTGCATATATTGATAGATCCATGATAAACTATTATTATATATGATCTTGGCTATGAATGTCCCTTTTTTATACTGCTGTCAATTAAAAATGTTTTGTTTTACCATTTCATAATAAACATAATCTTGTTTACCCTTACCAACACTTAATGCCAATAATTTTGGAACAAAGTAAACTTTAATCAATTCCAAATATTGAAAGGGTCAGAAAACATTTCTAGGATTTGATCATTTATACTAATTCTAAATAAATATGTATACACAGTCCCAAAAATATAACGTAATTATTTACAAATAGATTACGATTAAAATAGGTCCTACAATTCTAATGCCGTCAAGAATTTGATACAAACAATGTTACAAATCAGGCTTAAAGTTTATAATCCTTTCTATACAAATATTTATAGTTATTCTAACACATATTCTCTGTGTATTAAACTAAGGAAGGTTGAGATAATACAAGCTATTATATAGTATACAGACATTCTGAAGCAATATGAACAATAGACAAGACCACATACTTCCAAAACTTTACAAAAAGTATATTTAAAAATAAAATGTGACAAATTGGTCTGAACAAAAAAGTGTAGACTGGATACAATTCACAATGATTCAAGCTAATTTATAAATTTGTTTATGTTTTGTTCTGAATTTTATCTACAATGTTAATTATTAAGAAAAAAAACTAGGACTTCAATAATTTAACTAACATATAAAAAAATTTAATCTAATGGTCACAATGAATGAACTTATTTCAAAAATGATTCCTGGAGGCTCATCTGTAACAATATCTTATACATTCATCTGGGTTATAAATGCCCTATTTATTAAATTATTTGTAGTTCAGAATTTTCATAGAGTTATTATATTTAATGTTAAATCATGTAGAATTAAGCCATTTCAAATTCCCAATCTGCATAAAATTCACCTTTTGGCATGGGATTGTGTACATTTTGAATTCAATCATTTCAGTATTTCTTTTTCAACTTCGTGATATTTTTCCAATATTCGTAATAAGCAATGCTTAAAAATAATCCAAGGTTATTGATAAATCTATGTTTTCAATTCTTGATCATCATCACATGAATGTCCAATCAACATATTAAACACACATTTTTTTTAATCCATGGAAAATCTGTCAAGCTGGCTTCTAATTTATTCCAAGATTTCAGAGGATTTTTAAAACTTTTCTTTCAAGTCCTATGTTACACTATGTACTACAGTGGCAGCCTTTATGAATTTATCACAAAAATCATGTGATATTTACACAAAAAACACCCAATTTTTTTTGGGACCATCCAATATAATAATCTATCATATACCTAATGCAGCCAATTAGTTTTGTAGGTTTGAGAAGCAGATTATTTCTAAAACATTTTTCATGATGTATGTACATGTAGTATGTTCTGGGGTGGTGGCCATTTTGGATTTCAGTTGGAAAAATACTTTGGAGATTGGTATAAACATCTTATAAACCAGAGGCTCAGTGGGCTGAGCCTGTGTCGCTCACCTTTCATTCTGCTTTGACTTTGAGGAAACTTAATACACAACCTTCCATGCATGTACTGATGTAGATGCTTCCTACCAAGTTTCGGTTCATTTGGCTAGGCAGTTTCAGAGGAGAAGATTTTTTAGATATCGACCAATCAGAAAAAATTTTGTTAACCGATCGTGACGATATGAGCAATCTTCATAGAGGACATTCCATAGATGCTTCCTACCAAGTTTCAGTTCATTTGGCTGAGAGGTTTCAAGGGAGAAGATTAAAATGCGAAAAGTTAACGGACGACAGACGACGGAAGCCAAGTGATGGCAAAAGCTCACATTGCCTTTGGCAAGGTGAGCTAAAAACAACTAATCCTGGCCATGATATTGCTGAGGAATTGCTCACATGACATTAAACAACCTCCACTCACTTGTAGTTGTACATGTACAATATAGAACAGACATTATAAATGATTCAATTGTAACACCATAGTACCAGGACACCAAAAACCACTAGCCCTAAGCCCAAGTCTAGTAAAAATTGGTTTGAGCTACATGTAGTAAGAATTGCATAAAATTGGCATAATCGAATAGAAAAAATTCTTCTAAAAAAATGCTGATCAGGCTATGGCTAGTTTGTCAAATGTTTGTGGCAGTTATAGCTAACTTTGAAAAATTGCCTACATGTATTAAAACCACATGGTGGTGTAATGGTTAGCGTGTTCGCCTCGAATGCGGTAGATCGTGGGTTCGAATAATGTGTCCGAGTGGAGCGGCATGTCTATCCGCGGACTGTTGTTTCAGTGAGCTGGCGCTATAAAAATCCAACTCAGTGTGTTCATCTAGAACAAAATGGACCTCATTAACATCTCATTGAAAATTAACTGGTTCTTGCCATGAAATAGCTGAAAAATTGCTGAGTTGGTGTTAAACAACAATCACTCACTCTTACATGTATTAACACCTAATTTTACAATGTTCAAACAAAATAAATGTAGCTACATTTGTATATAGAAGAAGGAAGTAAAAAATATAACTTGGACAGGACCACAAAATAAAATATCTGGGATATTAACTGTTAATATATAATAAGGTATATATTGTACCCAACCAAACATGTAGACTGCAACTGGTATATTTCTACAAATGTGTAAATGGACACATAAATAAAATTGTCAAGGATAAAAGCCTTTTTATCTACTATTTGTCATGTGTTTCACCCCCCTAACAATTTGAACACTTCACTTTCACAAAATTATCAATGAATTATTTGATTTTATACAATAAGTTTATTTCCACTTCAATTCTATTATTAGAAAATCCACCTGTAAATTTCTGCAACATACATTTTTGTACATGTACATTGTACTATATATAAGTTGTCTGTTTTTGTATGTTAAATGTTTCCTTAAGTAACCAGTATGATTAAGATATTATATACAAATTGTATCATTATTATTTGCCCAACTTAAAATCAATTTAATTGTCATGTCGTCTTCCTGTGTATCCCAATTTAAACTGTCTACTACTTGACTGAAGATTAAAAGGTATTGTACTGTCAGCAGCATATACATGTAGAAATCATCTGTTGACAATCTTAATACATGTACAGTAACCAATATATTTATCAACATTAAACATATCTTTTTTATTCAATATCTACCAAATTCCTTTGGGGACTGCTGTGGCCGTGATCGTATGGTAGTTGGATTTACAACTACCTATGCAATTGGTGCCTAACACCACTGATGTTGTGAGTTCGAATTCCGCTCAGGGCGAGGTGTACAACATTATGTGATAAAGTTTATCAGTGACTTGTGACAGGTCCGTGGTTTTCTCCGGGTACTTCGGTTTTCTCCACCAATAAAACTGACCGCCACGATTAGGATATAGCTGAAATATTGTTGAAAGTGGCATTAAACACCATAAACCAAAACAAATTCCTGTGCATATGAAAATAGATCCTTTCTAGCTTGTAGGATAAAATTATGACGAGTCCAAACCAAAATGTCACGTTTGCAAGTCCCACAAGTGCATTATTTTTTTGTAAAAAATTGTGAATCACAAACACAGCCACAGGTAACGAGTCCAGGACTCATTTAGACCACATGTATCAGCATGCATCTTTAATCTCAATAATGTTAAGTTTTACTTGTAAGTAATTTCTGAGTTACACAAGAAAAAACAGGAATAAAAAAATAAATGGTGTCATTATCAATGACAGACACATGCTTGACACAATATATCATCATATATTCTTTTAATGAAGTGATCGTTACACCTACATATATATTGTACACAATCAATATACAGTCATGAATATAAGAAAAGAATGAGCAGGTTTTTGTAAAAATAAGCTTTAGGCTGTGAAACATATTTGTCATGACAAAGTGTAATAATATCACTTGGATTTCTAGGCTTTTATTTAAAACGATAATATTATTGATGGTATTCTTCAATCTTGTTAGCAATTTGATGCAACATTAACAAAAACTCCCATATTAAATTATTAATACATGTTACAAAATAGCATTGTCATTTTATACATTTAATATCTCTTTTTTATAAAAAAAAAAGATATTAAATGCAGATGACAATATACATTTATTGCATGCTGGTGAGGGAAATATGAAAATTCATTCACCCAAGAGTATCATATTTCCCGAGGGGAATAGGGTACTCATGGGTGAATAAATTTTCATATTTCCTGAACCTGCATGCTATAAATGTTTTATTACACCGAATGAAACCAAGAAAACACATACATGTAAGATACTGCTGACAAACATATTTTAAGTCCATTGGAACGTTGTCTTTTACATTTAAAAACCACATCCACAACAACATTGTAACGGTCGCTTGCAAGTGATGCGTTCCGAGTTCCTCTGACGTTTTCCTGTCAAAGAACGGTAACTCTGGCGGGAAAACCCACGAGGCTTTCGAAGGGGTGGAATATGATATTTATTTCACGGAATATGATTTTTGTCCTGTGTGATCACGTATTCTGATTTTTACCCATTGTCCAATCAAATTAATCTATTTATGGTAATTAATATATGAGGTACATGTATAATAATGCTATTTGTACATGCATTAATAATTTAATATGGGAGATTTTGTATTAAATATTACATCTACACATAATACATTAATAATTTAATATGGGAGATTTTGTATTAAATATTACATCTACACATAATACATTAATAATTTAATATGGGAGATTTTGTATTAAATATTACATCTACACATAAAACAACACAAAAATGACATGCATTGGTCATCTTCATATAATATTACATAGAATGACATTGTCATCTCATTATTATGTTTTCTTGGCAATACATCTTCAGCAAATGTTGAACAATTCAACCACCAGTGTTTTGAGAGGAATGCTAAAATATGTGAACCGCTAGACATAGAGGCTAAAAAACCTAGAATATGTGGGAGACAAATAATGAGAGATAATGTTGAAGCAGAGCCTGGTAGACTACTTTAGGAAGTTAATAAATATACCTTTTCTCTACTGTATGCTAAATGAAATGGAAACAAGGTTTACCGACCTACACGCCAGAACCGCTTTGGGACTACAGTTGGTTCCATCTATTGAAAATATTGCTCCATAACTGAGCCCCCCCCCCCCCCAACAGAGTCTCTGGATCCGCCCCTGTGTCTAGTCATTATATAATTAGTGATAACTGGTTTTTAATAATTGAACATTCAAATTTAGGATTAAAAAATTAAACAAACCCTAAATTGTCTAAATCATGAATATTTTTACCCAAGAATTCAAAAAAAAAATTTACATGTATATAAAGGTCAATATGTATCCAGTTCACCATTAGTGTCCTACATGTACAAGACCATATTTAGCTTGTGTGTACAAGTGGTTATGGCTATTCCCTTGACATTGTTAATCAACACTGCATATTGTTATATATAGTTATACATGTACATGTACAGGTATATATAGAAACACATAATTTTTAGTGATTTATGTATAACTTTATTATCCAATTTAGTACAAACCAAATTTTTTAAAATAATTCCGATTACAATTGATTATGCCTCTCTGATTATTACCGATAATCAATAATGGACTTTAAAGGTTTGCTCAACAATTATTATAAAACAATTTCTCTACTGTTGACATTTCATCAAGAAGTAAATAATTATATATCCCTAGAGAACTATTAAATAAATACTAAATCAGGACATAAATCAATGGTAGGTTTATAACAAATACAATGTATAGCTATACTATAGCAGACTTGACATTTGCAATGATGGGTTATGGTGTTTAATGCCACTTTCAACAATATTTCAGTTATATCGTGGCATTTGTAATGATGGGAGGTGTATAATGCATATCTTGGATTTAATTTTCTCAGGATGGTAAAAACATAGCTGTAATGATGGGAACAGCCATGTTTTTATATACAATCTTGAGAAAATTAAATCCGATATAAGCATTATACACCTGGATTTGATTCTGTCTTAAGATTATAATAACAAACATGCATTCATTCCTTCCTTCAATAACAAATAAATGAATATATTTCTTCCAGAAGAGTTTGAAGATACCAAACTAAAGGGGTAATCAGAATCTGTAAATCGAAGAAGGATCAGACAACACAATTGCCTGAATTGGCAAAAGAAAAAAGACAAAAAACGATCTACAAAACATACACATAAAACTAAAGATCGAGTAACACGAACCCCCACTAAAAACCGTAATGTATTAAGTCTACCAACAAGAGGCTTTAAAGAACCTGTATCACTCACATGCTTTATATGCTTATTTTAATATTTAAAATGAAAACAAATCTGAAAGTTCCTTATAATTTTAGAAAAATTCCAAAAATGTTACAGTTGACTTGGCTTACACAATCTCCAAGTTGTAGGCGGTCAGTATTTAGTTTTTAAGTTCTATTTCAGAATGCATTATTGCAACTAGCAGTCATGTTGGATAATTGACCAGAGCACTGGGCCCCGGAAAATTCTCAGACAAGTTGGCAACTAATATTTTGAATTTTTCATGTGCAAAGCACTTGCTGGGCCCTAATAATTTTTATGTTAGGTAGCTCATCTGGCAACTGCAGCAAAAATGTGAAGTTTTGTCCCCGTGTCTTGAGACACTCCTCTTATGGGATACCACAGATTTTGTGAGACCACTTTAATATATATATCACAAGTAATTATAAAACTCTTTTGATATGGATCACCTTGTCTTAAGACCCTGTTAATTTGCTGCCAGAATTATCATTCATTTGTAATTAGCATCATATTTAAGTGACTGGATGTAAATAAATCTTTATCAAACAAACATGGTGTATTGTTCAGATAGATCAAGGGGAGGTGAATCTAGTTAATCAATACAAAATAATGGAGAAATAAGATGTCAATGATTAATTTCATTCTAGTATCATGGCAAACAACTATACAGTGAGTGCTTATACAGAACACTTGTATACACTACAGTCAAATTGTCTTATGTGACCTTCCACGGAACATTTAAACAGAGTCGGTCACATACATGTAAGACAGGTGGCCGACATGGCCGCTAAATACAGGTTTATATTGGTGGAATTGATGACCATCACTGTTTTAACTTTCTATTCACAATTAATTAATATGAAATGCACTATGAAGGGAAATTAAAATTAAGGTCACAAACAAATGTAATAAGTTGTTGCTTAAATAGTGATGGTCACTAAAGCAGGTTTGACTGTAAATTATCAGCCTACTTACAGTTTAAAATATAGATCACTGACATTTTAGTGACATTTTTGTGATATAGAAACTGCATTCACGGTGTATAATTCATAGATACAATGTATATATCCATTCAGTTTAAACCTTAGCTGAACTTTTCCCTTTCCTTGTAAATATTATCCTTACAGCCGTATATATATATATGTAGACATGTATACAATAACAAATTGTGTTTATAAAAGGAGTTTTCTCAAAATTTGTTCTCCAATAGCCTACTACGGTATCTTTCTTGCAAAATCACAGGCCAAAACAAAAATCTGCAAAGCTGCCACCCCATGTCTTGCTAACAGTGTACATGTAAATAGTGATCTTGATATATATATATATATACCAAAACCTTTCCTAGGCTAACCCTACCGACACTAATTCTTCCTGCCTACCTTAAAGTGTTTATTGCCTTTTTAGGACAAGTACTGTTAAAAGTGAGATCCTTGTCCTACATAGGGGGGATTTAATACTTAATGTCACTTTCAACAATATTTCAGTTAATATTGTCGCAGTCAGTTTTAGTGGTAGAGAAAACCCCGAGTACCCAGAGAAAACCACAGACCTGCTACAAGCAACTGACAAAACTTTATTATATAATGTTATATCGAGTAGTCAGAACACCTCTCTATGAGCAGGATTCAAACTTGCAATTTTAGTGGTGACAAGCAAGACACTCATTGCATAGGTAGTTGTAAATCCAACTACCATGCGATCATGACCTACATAACCTACATTACCTTCTTTTCCTATTTTTTCAAGGATTTTAGCAGAAACACAAGTATTTTTGGCCCTATTAAAATGATGATTATGAAAAATATGTAACCTTTGAAAAAGTCATCAAAGCATATATATAAAAAGTTATACATTTGTAAATAGACAACAATACATTTTTCACAGTATCTGCCATGTGTTTGTAAACAGACAAAAATTAATTTGTCACTGTATCTGCCATGTTTTCATGACAAATATCACAGTTTGTAAAAGGAGACAATGTACTTCATCTAATATGTTCTAAATAAAGGATAATGTAAGAGCTAAAAAGACTCATTTTATAAGAGACAACACAAATTACACTTAATTAGTATACTGTACATAGGAAAATAGTTACTGTTCAGTTGATATCTACACAGGGAAAAGATGAGGTGTTCCAATTTTTCCTTCATATACAATGTACAAAAGTTTTAATGATAAACAACAAATATGTTGCCAGACAGCTAAAAATTTCATGTAATATATAAAAAAAAAAAGACAAGAGAATGACAATGTTGTTAACCCATGGTTAAATTGTAAAAATACACACAAAAAACAATGAATAGGTAAACAAAATACAAATGTGTAGTAAGATTGCTCGAATATTCAACCTACATAAAATGTAGAAGGTTTTTTGTCAAGGGACAGAGAGAAAACACACCTGTTCAATAAATGACCTTGGATCTGTTAATGAATTTTCACCATCAAAATAGAGCGAGTGAGTGGTTGTTGCTTAACGTCAACTCAGCAATTTTTCGGCTACATGTACAGGTATATATCATCCCATCAAATAAAGAAGGTTGTTTTTTAAATTATAAATGTGATACTCCTTAGGCCAAAATTTAAAAAAAAATTGTTTCCCGCACCTGACCGACCGTTAGAAAATGTTGCGACTCAAAATATTTTTTTGCATGATTTGCGACAATTTTTTTGGGTTACCGGAAATCGTGACAGGAAGTTCCGATATTGTTCCAGAATTTACGTTCGGAACTGGTTTACACTTTTAAATGAAAAAAATCCGTTGCTCGACTTTGAAGGAACCAGATTTGCGAATGAATGTACAGATCCCTCCAAGTGTAGCAACGATCATGCTCTCAGGTCAGACAGAGTTTTGTCGGACTTCACACTTAAAATTGTCCGACAAATGTCTGACCAAATCCTCCCAGGTCGGAGTGAGTCTCCACTCTCAGATAGTTAAACTGTAAACAGGAAACGTCCCCAAATTCTGCTAACCAATAAATTTGTGCATAAAGAAACATGCTTATCTTAGTAAAGCTGAAGTAAATGAGTGATATACAGTACAGAAAGTATAGATATGTTAACGGCTGTCACGGGCGAAATATACAACCAGAGGCTCTCAAGAGCCTGTATCGTTCACCTGGTTATAAAAAGAACCAATTGGTCCTATGTAAAAACTATGTCCTGCAGTGGTAGTCATCTTGGAATTACGATCAACATAAAAAACACAAAGTTTGTAAAGGACCTTCCAATGATTGATGCACAGTTTAGGTTCAATCAGTGCAATAGCTTCAGAGAAGAATATATTTCTGTATTTTCCCCATATGGTCCTGTGTTAATACTACATAGATGCCAACCCATTTTTGGTGCAATCAGTAACAAAAAGTTGAGATGTCAGTAATTTGTGATTTTTTTCAGTAATCATAATTTTTCATAAAATTTTACCATAATCGTACTACAGACTAGGCACAAAGTGATGAGCAAATGATTTCCTTTATTTGTGACAACTAGATGCAAAATTGATGAGCAACAAAAAGAAATAAAAAGTTAAGTTTTAATACATGTTTCAACTTACTGTCAATAGAAATGAAAATTTCCTGAAGTGGCCCTCCCTCACCCTCTCATGGAATAATTAATGTCTAATTCTGGAGTGCCTGATATGATGTTGACTTGGCACTTTTGAACTGTTTTGTTGTATATGGGCAGTTTCAAAATAAATGGCTCCTACTGCTATAGCTGTCTAATTTACTCATTTTTATGATTTTATTGGATCTAAATAGTTCAAAAGATCTGTAATGATTTGATGTTTGTTACTGCAAAAAATTTTTAAGATATCTAGAATAACAAAAAAAATATGTCCAAAAAACATGTCAAAATTGTCAGGAGTGCAACACTTTTTTGTGACACTTTAAAAAATCCTTAATTTTCAATAACCTACCACAGTGCTAAATCAAACAATATGTTATCAAAATCTATTTCATCCCAAATTTTGATATGTTGACATACTTTAAGATAGCAATAGATCATGCTTCACATTTATTATTGCATAAAAATATGGCTTTGTATAAAAGATGTACCTAGTCAGGAGTGCAACAAACATTTATGCAAGTTTTCCTAAATTACATTGTAGAAATGTTGTCTTTTAGTTTTCAAAGATATGGGGTATAAATAAATCTTAATACATCATTGCTGCTTCAAAACCATAGTTAAAGGATACACTAAAATCAGTAGTAAGGCCAAAAATGTCACATTAAAGGCAGCACCCTCAAATGTCAGGAGTGCAACATTTGATATTTTCTTTTAAATGTAACTAAAATCACATTTGTCTTTCTATTTCAACAGAGACTGACTAAGAGAACAGATAAAACCCATTTACCTGTTTGAGATACATAAAATATCTCTCACAGAAGCATTTGATTCATGTCAGGAGTGCAACTAGTTTTAAGTGATCTTCTACACAGTCTAAATTATAGCTTTTTATATGGATGATTTAAATAAAATGAGATTCTGTCAAGTTTAGAATAATGTTTGAGAAAATTAAAAGTGCCAATAGCATTTTATGTGCTTTTAATTTTATGTAATAAAGCATTTTTGTTCATTTTAAATGGTCTCATGCTTTAATATCTATTAGGTATTAATACTAGAGACATTCTCTGACAAGGGAACATGTTTTCTAGGTTCATTAGCTATTGGAGATTAATTGACTTGATAAAGTTTATGATAAATGCATTTATCTATTTTCTTATAGATAATTTATGGTTGACCATGTAAATGTTGCACTCCTGACATAAATATTTAAAAATCATTGAAATTTGATATAATCAATTTTCTAAGTATCCAAAAAATATTTGTAATTGTACATTAAACATCTATTTTCAATATTAAATTAGATTAATACATGTTTTAAATGTTTTTGTATAGTATATTTCAAAAATAAGTTGGAATTTTCGAGAAGTATGACTGTAAACAAGTTACAAATAACTAGAAAAATGTTACTTTAAGAAACAATTATCATTAAAACTTGGTAAAACTAATGCTTGAAAGAACACCAACTGATTTTTTCCCCTGTGAATTGTTTTTAAGTTAATAACTCTTCTTTTTCTTGATGGCAATATAATGTCAGGAGTGCAACATATCCTGATAAAATAGTACCATTGATAAAATAATGAAAATTTATAATAAATTGCCTTTTCTAGGCTATAAAAATATTCTTTTTATTTCTTTATGATTTATCTTATAAATATATTAGAGTGGGATAATACAAATTTTCAAATGTAAATAAAAATATTGCTGCTAAAACTGGGTATTAAAGAAGTGGTATGGCAAAAAATTGTTACAAATTTCCAAATACTGTCATTTCTGTACAAATATTTCATTGAAACAGGTAAAAATTATTGTACGAGTTAACAGTAACATCACTGTTCAATGTTGGCATTTTAAAATGTGATATTTTCTTCTTTTTTCTTTATTATAAAATGTCAGGAGTGCAACAAAAATAGACAAAATGTTTTTTCTACAACCAATTATTTTGCGATCGTTCAAAGAATCAATGTGATTTTTTTTTACAAATGGCTACTTATCTTTAAAGTTTGAAAATTTTGTTGTCTTAAGTAAAAATATTCATTATTATTTTGATAATAAAAACTTTATCAGGTTAGATTGGACAAAAATATTGAGAATTTTTCATAAAAAATAGCTTTTAAGAAAAACTACAACTACATGTACCAATAACCCAATATTTTACACAAAAAGTCATTTATATCAGTTGCATTGTTTGAGAAACCATTATACAAAATAATTGAGACTAAAGATTGTTTAACTGATATAGAATAAGTATGTGTTTTACATGTTTTTCATGCCAATATTTGTTCAATAAAAGGTTCTTAAAAATTTATTGCTTATCTGTTCATAGTTTCTTTCTTGTTTCATTTACTTCAATGTATACAACATTGAAAATTATCAGCAGAAAGTTTTTAGGAGTGAGTTTAATTTGGACATTTTTTTCACATGTTGGAGCCATTTTTTTTTAAACAGCCCATATGTGTGTTCATCCCGACCACCGTGCTGAATGGACAAGTCTTGTTTGCAATATTTGCAACAGGCATAATGTTCCCGTGTCGATTTCATAAGGCAAGAGAAGAATATTCGGGACGAAATCGTTGTCCCAATTTTCTTTTCTTCACTGCAGAAGCTTCACTTGTTCCCTCAGACATCGCGAAATTGACAAAAACGTGCTGTGTTCATTAATTACTCGGGATCGAACAAGAAATGGATAGATCGTTTTCTACTATAGATAGTCCCGAGAATCCCTAAAGGATTAAATAATCGAAATCCCTCAAGGGCTTATCATTACGCGATTTTAACATACAATGAAGCGTCTAAATGATCACAATGATATTTAAATGGGGAACGGTTCCGGGCCAGCAATAATCGGAAAACCGTAACAAGTAGACTGTTGACCGTAACACCGTAATTTTGGCCCGAAATTCGTAACAATTACGGAAAAATAGTAATGGTTGGCATCTATGATACTATGACCTGTGGTGGCAGCCATCTTGGATTTCCGATCGGCATAAAAAACAGAGGACCTTCCAATGATCATTCCTGGGCAGTTTGGTTTCAACTGTCCAAGTGGTTTCAGAGAAGAAGCGTTTTGAAACATTTTCCCCATAGGGTCCAATGTTAAACTAAGTCCTGCCGTAGCCGCCATTTTGAATTTCATATCAGAACAAAAAACGTAAAGTTTGTAGAGGACCATCCAATGAACATTCATGTACAGTTTGGCTTTAATCATATTTGTAGTTTCTGAGAAGAAGGCATTTGAACATTTTCCCATAGGGTCCAATGTTAATCTATGTCCTGCGGTGGTAGCCATCTTGGATTTCCGATCGGCATAAAAAACACACACTTTGTAGAGGACCTTCCAATGATCATTCCTGGGCAGTTTGTTTCAATTATCCAAGAGGTTTCAGAGAAGAAGCGTTTTGAAACATTTTTCCCATAGGGCTCAATGTTAAACTAAGTCCTGCCGTAGCCGCCATTTTGAATTTCATATCGAAACAAAAAACGTAAAGTTTGTAGAGGACCATCCAATGAACATTCATGTACAGTTTGGCTTTAATAATATTTGTAGTTTCTGAGAAGAAGGCATTTGAACATTTTCCCATAGGGTCCAATGTTAATCTATGTATTGCGGTGGTGGCCATCTTGGATTTCCGATCGGCATAAAAAACAAAAAATTTGTAGAGGACCTTCCAATGATCATTCCTGGGCAGTTTGGTTTCAACTGTCCAAGTGGTTTCAGAGAAGAAGCGTTTTGAAACATTTTTCCCATAGGGTCCAATGTTAAACTAAGTCCTGCCATAGCCGCCATTTTGAATTTCATATCAAAACAAAAAACGTAAAAGTTGTAGAGGACCATCCAATGAACATTCATGTACAGTTTGGCTTTAATCATATTTGTAGTTTCTGAGAAGAAGGCATTTGAACATTTTCCCATAGGGTCCAATGTTAATCTATGTATTGCAGTGGCGGCCATCTTGGATTTCCGATCGGCATATAAAACAAATATTCTGTAGAGGACCTTCCAATGATCATTCCTGAGCAGTTTGGTTTCAATTGTCCAAGTGGTTTCAGAGAAGAAGCATTTTGAAACATTTTTCCCATAAGGTCCAATGTTAAACTAAGTCCTGCTGTAGCCACCATTTTGAATTTCATACCGGAACAAAAAACCTAAAGTTTGTAGAGGACCATCTAATGAGCATTCATGTACAGTTTGGCTTTAATCACATTTGTAGTTTCTGAGAAGAAGGCATTTGAATATTTTCCCCTAGGGTCCAATGTTAATCTATGTCCTGCGGTGGCGGCCATCTTGGATTTCCAATCGGCATAAAAAACAGAAACTTTGTAGAGGACATTCCAATGATCATTCCTGGGCAGTTTGGTTTCAACTGTCCAAGTGGTTTCAGAGAAGCATTTTGAAACATTTTTCCCATAGGGTCCAATGTTAAACTAAGTCCTGCCGTAGCCGCCATTTTGAATTTCATATCGGAACAAAAAACCTTAAGATTGTAGAGGACCATCCAATGAACATTCATGTACAGTTTGGCTTTAATCATATTTGTAGTTTCTGAGAAGAAGGCATTTGAACATTTTCCCCTAGGGTCCAATGTTAATCTATGTCCTGCGATGGCGGCCATCTTGGATTTCCAATCGGCATAAAAAAACAGTAACTTGGTAAAGGACATTCCAATGATCTTTCATTTACAGTTTGGGTTCAGTCAGTTCATTAGTTTCAGAGGAGAAGATCTTTGAAATTTCAGCCAATCAGAGCACATTATTGGCCCTGGCAGCCATATTGAATATCCGACTAGAACGAAAAACAGTAATTTTGTAGAGGACCATCCAAGGAACATTCCTGCTAAGTTTGGTTCCAATCGGCCCAGTGGTTTCGGAGAAGAAGCTTGAAATGTGAAAAGTTTACAGACGACGGACGCCAAGTGATGGCAATAGTTCACCTGGACCTTTGGTCCAGGTGAACTAATAATATCCATGAATAAAATGTATTAACATGCAGTACCAATGTTTTCAATGCACTAGAAGTGAATATTAATATGTCCCTATGTACTCGCGACAATCGATGCCAAGGCCCTTTCACTTGCTGCAGACAGTTGCCGGTTTACGATATCGGGTGCGTTTGCTCTTTTACGTGTTTGCCAAATGTAGGGCGAACGAACCCAGGTAAATAATTCTAATTTATACATTTATTTCTTTAAAGGCAAATCTGGATTAAAATTAATTAGTAAAATTTAAGTTTTATTTTGTTGATGGCGAATGGGTCATTTAGTCTAAATGTCACTTCTTCCTTTGCAGGTATATATCGATATCAGGACACAAGTGCAGTTGGAGACCACAGAGTAGTCAGAAACTTGAATTGAATCTAAAGCCGATCCAAAGGGATCGGAAAAAATTAAGGGTGTGGGTGTTTAGTTTAAATATCACTTCTTCCTTTGGAGGTATATATCATATCAGGAAACAAGTGCAGTCGATAACCAACAAGTTGTCAGAAACTTAAATTGAATCTAAAGCCGATCCCTTAAAAGATACTTTTTTTTATAGGCAATAAAGTCTTCTAACTTGATTTTAGCCATATACATTTTGTATATTGAAATAAATGTTAAAATATCCAGATCTTTTAAATGATTGCCTTCAAGGTTAAAAACTGTGTATTACATGTTACATACAAAATGTACATAAGATGTGTATATACATATTCTCTATTATTATGCTTTCTGTAAATTTCTTCTGTAATATAAGTTCATACGATATTTTGGCATATACATGTATCACAAAGAACTATATAGCGTTGATATAATTTTTTGTACAATGCGAAAATACTACATCTACTATGCCTGTTTCACGCGGGGAAGGTTGGGTTTTCAGCTGTCTGTCAAGCTACAAGGTATATATAGCTAGTCCACGTGCAAGGGGGCGGATCCAATCTGTCAATCTATCATAGTTGTCTATTATTCATGTTACTGTTTTTTAATACTTGTTATTGTTATTAATTAAATTTCAAACTTCAAAAATCTTTATATTTTTAAAGCCTTAAATGAAACAAAGAATATTCTCACACTTTCACGACTATCTGATCCAATATATTAATCACCAATATCAGGACCTCCTTTATTGTAATAGTTCTCAATATATTTTGTCTACATATAACAGTCAACAAAATAATAATAATAATGTTTTGTTAGCAATGACTATGCCATATAGTGGTCAGGGTTGAAGACATAGTGCACTCCCCTTCGGGTCGTGCACTATGTCTTCAACCCTGACTCCCCTTCGGGTCGTGCATTATGTCTTCAACCCTGACCACTATATTGGCATAGTCATTGCTAACTCAACATTATTATATAAATATACATATACCACATGTTTGTACAATACCATCTTGTCAAGTTACATGTACTCATATTTCACCACTTTGACATCATTTAATTTAGAAATCAATATGGAATTCCCACCAGCTTTCAATTAGTAAACAAAACTTGTTAAACTAATGGTTTTGAAAGGATGCTTGTTGTTGTATATCATATTGATTTCTGTATAAAGGCATTTTGATTTAGGGTACAATGATTAAACGATAGACTTTTGATATTGCCACTCCCTAGGCAAAAATATATATGTATGAATATGTACTTGTATTGACAACAGAGTTAAGCCAACTTAAGGTACAATGTACAGTGAAATTGTATTGAAATAGAAAGTTAATACTGAAATAGGAACCATACATGTATATAGTTATTGATACTATTTAATAGCTAAATAAAGGTGTGACCGTGTCAGATAAAGCTATATTCTCTTACAGTACAAATGTAATGGGCTCACCTCACTTAGTAAAAACAGGGCGATTTGATTTCTCTCTAAATTGACATATGGGTCACGGTGAAGTGAGGGAAATCCTGTGAGACTTCCAAAAAGCTAGCAAAATTTCACTACCACAAGTCACTCTACCTTTCACAAAACAAATGTGCTGCACAACGATCTTAAAAAAGATGCAGTCAACAAGTTTGGAATAAAATGTTGAATATCAAACCCTGTATACACTGTAGGTCAAATTTCAGGAACATGGGAGCTCCTTGTACATGAATATTGAAGAAAAAGTAGAGATAGTTGCAACTCATCTACATGTAGGTAAGTCCTGTACTCATCATTTGAGTTTGGAACTCACCATTTTTATGAGTGGGAATCATGACTATTTGTGTGGGATTCTGACATCAAAATTTTATCCTACAATGACAGAGTTCTTGAAAATTATCGATTTTATTGGTTTGGCAGATAAAAATGTGAATGTACAACAAAAACAACATATATTTCAGCCCAGATCATGAGATGTCCGATTGGAAAAAATTATTTCCATTTTTTCCAGAAATTTGTCTCCATTCCGCATACTGGTTCTCATATTAAATGTTCATTCTGATAGTATATGAAACCTGAGGGCTTCCACATCATAACAAATGGCACAGGCTTCTACATTGCCGATTAAATTTCCCCTGGCAGCTAAGCCAGTGGTGAAGAGGAAATGTAATGACACTGATGCTCAGAACAAACATCATGAACAGTATGAGGCCAACAGGAAGCAATTATTCTTAAGCAGCTGGACAACTGACAGACCTTGGCTGCAAAATGACGAGGAGAAGGGAATGACATAAATTAATAAATTTGTAGAAATAGAATATGAAATGGAATATAATTAAAACATGTTACAATTGATATGTGTTTAACACTGATTTTTCAAATTATTTTAAAAAATGATTCGGACTGACAAAATTCTAAAGGGTGTCAAGTCCAAATGACTGACATTAGAAAAAATATTTCCAAGAACTCTGAAAAAGTATGATGATTAGTGTAAACATACCGAATTATAAACTGTCAATGAGACAGGAATAGGGCAATTTCATTGAAACCAGGGCGAAAAAGTCACAACTTGACCTAGTTTAGTGAGCCCGGAAATATAGATTTCAGATGCACTGAGATAGTAAAATGCAACTAAATTCCCCCTTTCATGATGGATGGCCCCTCTTGTAAGACCACATTTTCATATACAAAAAATAAAAAACCTGCATCAATTTGTTTTTACTCATTAAGGCAATGTACATGGTGATGCTATTACAAAAATGAATGACACAGAGAAATTATAAAGCTTTACACATTACAAATCTGATAAATGTTTTTTTTCTTTAATACTGGCAGGTGGTCTATATATTAATTTTCTTTAATACTGGCAGGGGGTCTATATATTATTTTTTTTTAATACTGGCAGGGGGTCTATATATTATTTTTCTTTAATACTGGCAGGGGGTCTATATATTATTTTTCTTTAATACTGGCAGGGGGTCTATATATGGAGAGTTATGAACAATGTGGACAGGGGCGGAGTTATTGTTTTCTTTGTAATTTAGATACTATACACAAACTTTTTTTTGTTACAAGATTAATAATTAATAAAATTAATAAAGTACAATGGGTGGATTTACATAATTCATAGTTTAAAATACCAGTCATTTGCAGGCATGATAGAGAAAAAAAAGAGATTGGAAATTTAATTATGCTTTGATAATAAAGATACCTATTAACAAAATGTTGAAATCTCAAGCCAGCTATTTATCACAGTTATTGTCAAACCTTATTGGCCCACAAACAATAGGTAAAACATTAAAACCTGGTCAATCAGGTAAAATAAAGGTGTCCTATAATAATTATGTGACTCCAGGTGCCCACAGCAATTAATTAATGTCTATGTGGAATGTACAACCCCACTCTACTTATTACAGGTAGTAGTAAGTAAGTAATAATAATACTTTATTCCAGAAGCAATACAGCTTATAGGTATATAAATACAAATTACAAACAATACATGATACATTATACACAATACATAATTATAGCGGAGCATGATATAAATTTAGGAATTACAAATTTTTTCAGCCACATACAAATACTTTCCAATACTTTCCAAGATTGTTAAGTTCTTTAATATTTTGAACAGATAATAACTGTGTTAGTTTAAAAGCAGATGGATTGATACAATAATAGGGTTTTATATATTTTCTACGAATTTCCACATATTTACTACATTCTAAAATAAAGTGATACTCATCTTCTATATCATTATTGTTACACATGTTACAAATTCTAGCATGTCTATCTATATTATAGTATCTACCAGTTTCAATATTTAAACTATGTGCATGTAAGTGATATCTACTAATAAGTGGCTTAAACATATAATTAACTGGTCGACTTAAATAAAATTGCACGTTATGGTCATCATATATATACTTATAGAAATGACATTTTGGCGATTCTTCAAAAAAAGAAATTGCCTCATTTAAAAAAGTATCTATAACTCGCTGCTTAAATTCTAACATGAATATATCTTCATTAACAACATTTTGTAAAAGCACTTGACATTGGATAATACAATGTTATGTTATGTATGAAAATAAAATTGACAATCATAACATGTATACAATGAGAGAGTTCACCCATGATGATGATTATCTATTTAGACAAAAAAAATAAAATACCTCAGTCTGTGTTTCTACTAACATTCTAGAAATAAATAGGGTAGGCAGGCAAAATTTTTCATATATTTATGTACCTGTACCTACATGTACCCACACAAAAAAATCTGAGTCGGAGAATGGCAAACAAACAATATTTTAATTTAGGCCTTACAGGAATCATTACTGGGATTTTGCCCCAAGTTTCAGGAAAAGACCCACCAGAGATTTAGTTATGTACTGGATATTTCAGAGTTCCAGTAAAGACCCACCCGAGATTTGACCTACCAATAATTACATGAATATTGTTTACAAATGTATATGCAGGATCAGATTTCATTTAAACTTAATTTATACAATACAAAATTTAGGAAGTGATAGTAAAGCAGAGTTATTTGTAATTGTGAATCACATTTATGTTTTAATTTATTGTACAAGGTACATTAAAGGAGACTTCCTGGTGAATTATGACAGTTTATTGCTGTAAATATCCAACATTAAAGAGAAAAATTGCAATAATGTTTCATTGTCAGAAGATTATCAGCAAATCACTTCAATGTAATGATGTGAAAATCTCTCATTGCATATTTTTTTCTTTACACTTGATAGTTAAAATTACTTGAATGTAGAATTTAACAATCTATGTAATTGGTGACCAGGTATCACAGTTTAACATGTTTAATGAGACATAGAACTAAAAATTCTCTAGTTTTATAATACATCAAAAGTCAACTCCCACATGTTTGCAAGAGGTTGAATTTGGAAAAAAAATTACATGAGTGATTGTTGTTTAATGCTAAATGAGCAATTTTCAGCCATATCTTGATGAAAACAAGTTACATATCGATGAGATGATAATGATGTCTGCTTTGTACAAGACCAACACAATTAAATTATAAAGTGCTAGCTCACAGAAACAACAGTCTGTGGGTAGAGATGTCACTCAACTCTGACACATTATCCTGATTCAGAACCAATCAGTCTTTGCTCTTACTCCTTAATGTTTCGTGCTTAGCAAGCGTTTGCCTTTGGTTTGTTCATACCCTGTATCAAACACAAAATCAACCACACTCAAAACCACTGATGTGATTAAAAATACTTGATAATATTTCTGTGTTACATTTACATAGACTATGAACAACAACATTTCTGTAAAGTACCCTAATGATACAATTACTGATTTGGTGTTTTCTTCTAGTAATATAAAGTATTTTCTAATCTTGATTGTATATCCTGGTACATGTAGTTCAAGAAGCAAAACAAAAAACATTATGGCAAGGTCTAAATTAATTAATTGTTGGGTTTGTCGTTTACCAAAATAAAAATTGTATTAGTGGGCAAGAAGTACAGAAATTTATCTAAATTTTTCATCAGTCATCACCATTAAAAAATATTTTTGTGAGAAAAAAAAATCAGGTAAAAATAACATTCATTTTCTTTTCTATTTCCTATTGAAACTATAATGCTCAGTAAATTTTTTTGGGGTTTTTTTGCTTAGTGGCAGTTTTGGTGGCATGTAGCTAGTCCAACTGGAAATTAATAATATTATATACAGGGCTCTCACTACTTTCAAATTGGAGGGAGAAGTGACTTCTCTTTCAGAGAGCTCACAGGGAGAAGTGGGAGACAACAGAGAGAAGTTGTGAGACTTCTGGGAGAAGTTAATTGCAATTAATCGAAACATTCTTTTGCGACCACTCTGAAGTTACCTTGCCCAAATTTAATTAATAGTTAAAAAGCTGTCTGAACTTATTTGTTCTGGGTTTTTTTTTATTCATAACTACCTTAAGAACATCTATTCAATGTCACATTGTTATTTTCTGTCCACCTTGACTATTGGAGTCTTGCATACCAGTGATTTTTTATATGTACCCCCCCCCCTTTTTTTTCTTTTGAAATATTACTGTGCTGTGATTCAATACCACACAAATTGCAATAAATCATATTTGTGTAATCTTCAGCAGAAGAACGATGTCTCTGTCAATTTGCTCAATGGCCCAACTATATATAGCTAGGGAATGAAAATATAGCACAAACGTATATTGACAGTCACTAGTGTCAGTCAAAAACTGAAGAAAGTAAAGGATGTAATTATTATTTGCCAGACCTCAAATCAGATTGCAACAATGGAGGAAAGCTACTGTAGTCCAAATCTATTTTTTAATTGGATATGCATTAACGTTTACACATGTCTGGATGTAAATAAACAGTTCAATAGACCGTAATATTAACCCGGTGTCGAGTATAAAATATCAATGTGGATAAATAAATATCTGAAGCGACCCCCGTGCATTTCAACGAATTTTGAATTGCCAATCTTCGCATATATAAACATATTTGATATGAGAAATATTTGATATGAGAACTATGATTTTATGCCACAGAAATTATTAAAAAAAAAATCAAGTTTGTTTTGTTGAAAGTAGTTTCGGACAAAAAGATTGGTCAACATTTCTGGTAGCACAGTACCACATTGCGTCCCCTTTCCAAAATGACGCCAATGTTGTTTGTTTACGAAAAACAAAAACAAATAGTTTTATTTTAAGTCGGGCACATATAAACATAAGCTCCAATGAACGAAATTAAAGTTTCTATAAACCGTAATGGATTACTTTCCAAGAAAATCACTTTCAAAATACTTAACGGATATGATAGACTTCAATAAACACTGACAAGTGGAGAAAATATGCGGGCGGCGACATAAGACGACTCTTCAAAATTACAAGGCGACTTGAACTTCGCTTTTGACCAACGAAAAAGCGAAGTCAACCTTCACAAGGCGACTTCTTCGCATGAGTCGCCCTCCAACGTGAGCCCTGATATATTAGGCGTAACTTTCCAGTATTACATTATTATGGTATGGTGGTAGTTGCATGACTTACAGTTCTGTCAGGATGGCCAAAATCAATCTTCAGTTGTCCCATAGCTCTAATAATGGCCATCATAGATTGTATTGTATTACTGTACACAACAGGTTTATACTGTAGGCACTCTTCTTGTGAATAACCTTTTTCATGGATAATTCTGTAAAATTAAAACCAGTATACTATAGATAAATATTGATAAAATGTATATTACTCTGCACCTTTACTAATTTAGTTGAAGAAATCAGCTTTTCGTTTTAGACATTTAGACATTTTGAAAAGATATAAATTAAAATGCGGAATGGTGCAAACACACTCTCATAATGGGCTGTGGACTTAAATTTGTGGCCACACTGGAACAACAATATTGTTAAAATTCACCAGATACTTAAAAATATGGGAATCTTGCATTAGCAAAGTCTAGAATGAACTCTGTAGGACTTATTATTTTGAGAAATGTCAATTTTTAGTGACAGCAGCCATCTTTGATGCTAGATACAATTTCTAAAGTGAACCATCCCTGTTTGTTTTAGCTTGGCCCAAAGGTACATTTTGTATCAGAGAAGACACTGAATGACAGACACCACCAGATAAAAAGGCCATGAGTGATAAAACCACCATAATAAAATTGCACTCACTGAAATGGAAAATGTTATGTAGGTCAGCTGACTGGATCCTATTCAGCTATTGTGTAATATATTTATGTAGTGATGGTACAATGTATGAAGACTACAGTTAATCAGGAAGAAATTAACCAGATATACATTTGTACCATGAACATAATAATGAACAATCATAATGCTATATATATATTATCTGGTACTTCACTGAGAATCATGAAATACACATAAAATATACAATACAAACTACAAAGGTATAAACTTACTTCATCTGTTTGACAATTGTACTCTTTCCCGACTCACCCGCACCTAAAAATATTAATGTAAGAATTACATTCAAATTACACAAATTCAATGTATAGACTTCCCTACTGTAATTACATTCTGTAAATGTTAAAGTTGTTTCTTCCAGTGATCCAGAGGAAGGGCTTTCAAAAGTAACCGGTAGCTGGCAGAAAACCGTCGCTTCTAACAAGTTTAGGTGCCGCCTAGGGTGCCTACTTTGGTGAAAAAAATCAAACTTAAAAATTATAGTTTGTTTGCAGCGTATTTGAACATTTGTTGGCAGCTCGATCGATGTTTACATGTGCTAAAATTAGGTCTAATCAGTCATGAAACGATTTCAAACATGACAAGTCACAACCGTTTTTTGATTGTGGTTTTCAAAAGAAGAGGAAAGATGAACACGGTAGTACAAGTATGTAATGCGACGAAAGAGCCCCAGTTTATGCTGATTTCTCAAACTCCACGTTACCATGGCCAATAAAGAACAAAAGTAGCCATAAGTGTTTGATATACAGTTGACTCTCATTGTCTCGATTCTGGTTGACTCAAATTTTCGGTCGAGTCAAATTTTTATCGAAGTTCTGAACTTTGTTGTGTATATATATAATTTGACTCCTGTTGAGTCGAATTCGGATGAGTCGAAATTTCGGTTGTCTCGAATAAAATGTTTGGTCCCGAAATATAGAAAGCCATATTATTTACATTCGTTAAGTCGAATTTACCTGTCAAAACATGTGTATTACCTTGAGATTAAAATCGGATCACAGGTGAAACATCCGGTCATTGACTTTGACATTTTTACCTTAAGACTATTTCACAATCTGTCAAATTAATTAGTGATAATATTTGAATTGGTTTGGTATTATGACACAGGTTAGATGTGTACAATCAAAAATTATCGATTCACAGTCATGGAAATTAGGAATTTGAATCCATAGGACATTCGGTCCTGTGAACTGTGAAGAATTACAGGACCGAACTAGATTTTACAGGACCGACAATAAAATAATGATTTTTTTTTAAATAATAGATTTATTTTATTTAAGTGTCACATATTGATTGCATTAAACTTGCAATCACAAACAGCAATATCTATAATTAGATTAGCGTGCGAGTGCTCATGGGTTCGTGCTCCAGTCGGGTCAGACCAAAGACTATAAAATTGGTATATTTTGCTTCTCTGTTAAGTACGCAGCATTAAGGAGAAAGAGCAAAGACTGGTTGGCTCTGAATCAGTGTAATGTGTCCAAGTGGGATGACAATTTGATGTCCATAAATATATTATTGTATACAGGATGATCATATTCATTAAGATATATTTCCACTCTAAAATTACAAAACTATTTGTGACATTAAAAATTACTAAATGAAATATTCATTCTATCTAAACAAATGAATCCTTATATGTAACAAAAAAAGAAAAAAAAAAGAATAAAATAAAATAATAGCTCTACTGTATGCCACCAGAAAAAGTATAATTAGAAACCAGAATTTAGAATTACAAAAGAATATATATATAGCTCTTTTGGTCCATTGGCTTTGATGCACCAGTTGCAGACCATAACATTTTGTTCAACGTTGTGATGAAGCCAGGGTTGGTCCTGCTTCCAAGAATCTTGGTCTTTTTCATACTATTTCATCCGTTCTCTCGTCTCCACTGGGGTTACTTTATTCTTAAATGGCTCCTGTCTTATACTGCAAGAAAGCCATGACCACCGTCTTTTGAAGTGATAAAATGTTCCAAATTAACGACGATTGTTAATGAAAAAAACTCTAGAGAATAATGTTATTTTTCAGAAATACATTGTACTACGATCACTGTAGTCACACGAAATATTTAACGACATCAAAATTTTACGACAATAACTGTCGTAAATAGTTAGTGTCTTTGCCAAAACTCGTGATTATCATTTACGATATGTATTATTTATTTTAGATTTTTCTTGATCTAAAAATAACAAATAAAAGAGAATTAGAAATATTTTTAAGTTAAATTTACCGAGAACCTTGATTTATCTATTCTTAAAAAAAGGCAGCAGCTGACAAAACAATTTACCGAACAGTCGGTCCGGTGAGATAGCAAAAACTACCGGACCGCCGGGAAATTTATCGGACGCGGTCCGTCGGTCCGGTGCTAATTTCCATGACTGGATTCATAATAAGTGCGCTTCGGTCAGCATACAGTTGTACATCAATGATTATGAAAAGTACACAAAGGAAGCGCTTTATCTATTGAATTATTTGTCGGAAATTAATTTTGATGTGAAGAAGAATAGTTTTCTTCTACACTTTATTGAATAATAAAAACACACAATTTATTGTAAATAAACAGTATTGCACAAAGAAAATATGTCATGATGAGTGAAGTTTAATGACAATGCAACAGCTAAAAAACATAAACAAAACAGATAAACATATTCATACACACAAAAAAGATATCTAGAAGTTATCAGTCGTTCCACAAGATTCAAAGAATTTAACAGAGAGAAAAAAACAGCAACAAAAACATCGAATATGTTTAAAATCGTTCCGAGAATAGAGACATGCGATGCTGGTTTTAGCTCTTCAAAATTTCGCTCGAGTTGTCTCCCTTTCGTCGTTAAACAAACTACACTTCCGGTATTTTCGTAGCTCCTCTTGAGTCGAACTACGGTTGAATTGAATTTTTTCCATGGTCCCATCGAATTCGAGATAACGAGAGTCAACTGTCAGTGCCTGAAATGGACGGTCGCCCAGTCGCCAAATATCTTAATCGGGCGACCAAAAGCTGCTCCAAATTAGGTAGTCACTGGCCCAACAAAAAACGTCTGGGCGATTGCCTAAAAGACTGTTAAAAATTTTTGTTTTACCAAAACCGGACATAAACTAACTTCAACGGTAGATAACTCTTCTGTTCTAGTCGAAAACGGTTTGTTACGAGCTCAGTGATTGGTCCAAATACATTTTTGTAGCCAACGAATACACAGCTAATGTAATTTACTGTTCTCCCCAATTATTTATTTTTATCGAGCCAATCAATACACGTTTCCTATACGTTTTCATGTAATACACAAGTATTCACTAAATATTAGAAAAGAAACGTGTTTTTTTCTTTCTTTATGATTTAATTATTAAAATTGTTAACTTTCACACGGACGAAGTGGAAAGTTGTGAACAATAAAGAGAATTCTGTCAACTTATAATGTTTGCGATCTGGTATCTTCCACGGTTCGGAAATTTATTCATTCAATCTGCTGCAAAATGTACATGTACGAATTTCATTTTACAGAAATCGGAAACCTTTTTGTGTCAATCCTTAGGTAATCATTGAAAAACTTTTCCCCAACAACGGAGAGAAAATCGTTGACAGTAATGTCAAACTACGGAAACGATCTGGCCTGTCACTTATTTTAAACTTTTCATACATGTAGTTCATCTCTATACATACACAGCTACATTTTAATGACAATTGGGAGTGTTTTCTTTTTTGGAACCAGAACTTTTGTTTACAAATTAAAAAATAACAGGAAAAGTTAACAGTTGTTTATATAACAGAAAATGAAACCACTGTTTGTTATTTCAACAAATTGAGATACTTGTTTGGAATGAATAACCAACTGACATTACCCCGATCTGAGAGGTTATTTTACTTTAAAATCACTTCTTCATAGTGGATTGAAACAAGTGATGTCCCTCTTCACTTTGAGGAGTACAAGAGCAGTCCTTGTAGTGGCATTAGCCTACTCTTTTCCGGATGTCTTTAATGTGATCATGACATTGATCTCCCCTTACACAAACCAGCCTTTTATTGTCCCCATCCAACAGACTAGCATCGTTTCTTGAGACCACCCTAGCCAATGGTGTCAAGGTTGTCGAAAAGGTTAATATAACAAGTAAATTCAGGTTTCATTTGATAGCAATATATGCATTGGGGTGTTTTCGCAATTTCAGCTGCACACCCGTTACTGTACAAAATTACCTTGAAGAGCCCCAACCCCCGCGAGACTAGCGAAAGAATGAATTTTTTTAATGTTATTGATAAAAAAAACAATTAACCTGAAAACTGTTTATATATTGATATCTGATGTCTTTTTTTCATAAAAAAAAATGTCACAAAATTTATGGGCCACCATTATGCCATTTGGGCCAGTGACTAATATTTTACTGGCCCCAAAAAAAAATTCATTTCAGGCACTGACTGTACAAATAAACATTCCCAAATCCTCTTTGCCATTTTTTCACGAAAGTTGCCCCACATGTTTATACAAATAAACACTCCCGAATTGTTTTCTCCATTTTTTCTGGAACATTTTGTAAAATCACCAAAGTTGTAGATTTAAAATAATTGTGCACTTTTAATGTAGGATAAAAATATAACACGAATCTATATATAATTTGTTTGTTGACAAGTTTTAAAGACCAAAGTATAAACTGTGAGGTAAATAATATAATCCATCTGTCACATACCTGGTGTTGGTTTCCTACATTTGTATGTTTTGCAGTGAGCAACAATATACATTACACAAGGTTCACTTAAAAACATTATTTTTAGTATTTTAGATTTTATATTTTATGTCGTGATAAACTCTAGTCACTATCGTGTAAATAATAAGCTAATAATAAGTGGTGGTGGATTGTATATTCATTACGTGGTGGAGGATAGTCAATAAGATTCTTCCTGTTAATAGGAGGTGTGCCTTGACTGGCAGAACGGCAATTACAGATAACACATTTCACTTAATTCGAACTTTTTGGCATTGGATTTTTTTTTAATATTCTGTGTAAAATTGTTGCTCATTGCAGGGCATTCCACTCATTGTCAAGTAGCTAGGAGGTGATAATCCTAAAGTAGAAGGGCAGGAATTTTTCCCCAGGGTCCGGTAAAAGAAAAAATATTCTAAAATTATGCAAAATATCCAAAATTTTCATTCTTACCCCCTTATTTTGATTCACAATTTGAGCAATTTAGATTACAAAAAATGAACCAGTATGCAAAACAAAGCCATATTTTATTTCCACTTTGACTTTTTCATTTTTGAAAACAAAGTAGCTAGCCAGGTATAAAATGCAATAAAATGGGCAATTTGCCCTGTGCCCTGCTGTTATGGAATGCCCTGTCATTGTAATTTCTCAATCTTCATCAGAAAAATTAAACCAAAACCATCTAATGAACTCTTTCAATTTTTTTCTCTGATTTTTGAAAAAATGGTTGAAAAAAAAGTTTTAGTTATAAAAAAGGGTAATTCAAGAAGTCATTAAAAGTTCCAGAAAATGCCCAGAATTCAGGATTTTGCACAATTTAGTTGTCAGCTTACGGGGGGCTTAGGCAACCCCCACGACTGCATAAAACGAATCTGGGTCGTTTCGCCCCAGAAAGTGAGTTGATTCGCCCCACTTAATCGCTATTATATTATATTAGATGAAGTCTTTTTCGACAATCTTTTGGTAATTATTTATTTATTAGTTGTATTCATTCATTTTGGTCAGTGGAATATTGTTGAACACAAAAGGGAAAATATTTTTCGGAAAAAAGAATCATCGTGAAGGGGTTTAGATTCACTTAATTAGTTTATGTGTACAGAATGGCAACAAAATACAACGAAATCGACTAACGAATACATCAAACTCTCCTTCATATGCTAATTTCTCAGATATTTAAATAATAAATAATAAATATCAGATTTCGTATCAGGTGTCAAACAATGTAAGTGAACAAAGAAATTTTACACATTTAATCAGGTGTCAAACAAAGAGTAAAGCAATACATAATATAAAACACGTCAAGAAAGCATGTTACCGTGTAATTATGAGGAAGAAATAACGAGGAAGACAAAAATAAAGTACCCATGAACAAGCCTTACAACATCCAAAAATACGAATATTTGCAATGGTATTTTCCCTATTTCATTTTTTAAAGCACTATTAATAAATGAGGGCGAAACGGCACAGGGAGAACGGGAATAGGGACGAAACGACTCAGGGGCGAACGGGATTCGGGGCGAAACGACCCGGTACCCATAAAACAAGCAATTGCTTGTTCAAAATCTGAATGGGACCGAAACGTAACCCTCACTGGAGCACAAGCGGACTGAGGGTTACGTTATCGTATCTACTCCTACAATTATTAGAATAGCACAGGTATCTGAACAATTATTTGTAGGGATTAGGGTCAATAAGGGGCCCGCCTGACAATGGCAATATGACTAAATAATATTGACCCTAATCCCTACAAATAATTGTTCAGACCTGTGAGAATAGAATACTAGAACTGTACTGTTTTCTTACACTTTTTATTCTAAATTACTCTAGTGCTATCGGCCAAAAAGTTTGCTTATATTTATACAAAATGGCAAGTCTAGTTACAATTAACAGAAAATATGTCTCAAAACCTGTGTCAGATTTCATTGCTATTTATTTCCTGTGCCTTAGGCTTTTTGTGAAGCATGTGAACGAGCCGGAAGATGCGATAAATACGAATAAAAAATACACAAATACTAGAAAAACTCAAACTTTATATTATCTGTAAGTTCCTCTTACCCAATAACAACAATTTAACCTCCCTAGCTGCTTTTTCTCCATCTGCACGAAGTGTTTTGTCAATTTGTTTCGATCGTTCAACAGCGGCTTTGTCATCGGAAGAAACAGCACACCCCATGTTAGTTAAAGAATGTTATATCCAGTTTTGAACCATACATGAATTAATTAATCCAAAAGAAGTGTGATTTATATTTCTAAATAATATCCTAGCATCTAATAATTATGAAATGTTCCTGTAAATCGTTGACATTTTTCCCTCGGTTGTCTGATGCTTTTTGAATAAACTCCCCGGATGTGTACGGGCACCTTGTCGAGACCTGAACGAGATTTCCAAATTTAATTATCGGGGTTTTCTCAAAATACATTCTGAAGTTAAAAATTAAATTATTTCATATTACATAAAAGAAACACATCGAATAAAAGAATTACACGTTTCATATGCAACAAAACATCATTTATTATATAGCACATAATAGTTTCTTTTCTGGACATCCAGCTGGTATTTTATGATGTTGTTGAGGGAGGTGAAACCAGCAGGTATCCTCGAGAGGCAGGGTACATTACATGGAAATCAATTGACTGGAAATAGATTTTCATCATATAAACACTTATATCTATGGTTTGGAATATAGTACAATAAAATAACCTACCATACAGTCTTTCTGAATGTTTTAGCTACATTTTGAACTAATTTTTGTAAAAAAAACAATTTTATTTACTATCTTAACTCGTGACTGGAAAAAGTTGAGTATCATAAAAAATTACCTCTTTTGACCGCCTGGAAAATATTTAAATCACATTTTTTTATATTTTATACATATTTCTGGCAAATAAAACATATATCAATGTTTAAGTTAGTGTTTAAGGTTTTAGAATATATAAAAGTTTTCAAATTCTGACCACTGTGTATACAAGATATCGTGACTGGGAAAATCTTCGACTCTAAATTATTAAATCAAAATGGCGACTTAAAGTTTGATGTTTCACATTTCAAAGGCTTGAAAAGAATAAAAAATAATATTTCTGTCAAATATTGTTTGTTGATTGTAATGTTTAATTGGAACCATAAAGTTTTAAAAAAAGTTTGGTTTTGAAATTTTGACAATGTTTAACGGGTAATACATTGACTGGAAAAATCGGTGTTGTTATTTTTAACTGTTATTTTTAAGTGTTCTACGGAGAATATTCTATTCTATTCTATTCTATTCTATTCTATTCTATTCTATTCTATTCTATTCTATTCTATTCTATTCTATTCTATTCGTTTTAGTTTGTTTAAATTGATCGATATCAATAACTGTGCCAGAAATTGATCTCCGTTTTTCACCAAACGGCACTTTAACTCGATTAACAAAGTGATCTAGGAACCAGTAATCCTTGGTGTCTGCTACCTGTGGATTGGCACGATTTCGTTGTCTACCAGTTGTCCGCAGCTTAGACGAGACAACAACAAATTGTACCGCTAAATCTACAGCTTCATGACATTTAGCTCTGTCTCAAAATGTCGAATCAATGTTTGACATTCACTTAAAGCCTCTATTAAATCACAGGAGATCATCTGTAACATTGTTGTTATCGAAACAACAGCGTGCTAAATATGACTGTAAATCACTAGTGGCAAAATAAAGTAAAATCGCAAAAATTTGCGTCACCATTGGTTTGTAAATACGCTAGGTTACTAACTACAACAGGAAATGTAGCTTTAAAAGTTGCTAATATATTTGCACGAATACACCAACGAGTTTCACACGAGGTGTTCAGTTTACTTTCCCCGTCGTTCCCACATAATTCTTACTCAAATTTATCCATTTTTAAAAGAGTATTGGAAGGCGAATTCGATTACTTGCATAATCGCCATCATGGTCCTTACTGATACATCTCATGAGGAATGTACAATAGCTAAGTTTAAAACATATGCTTTAGAATGTACGTATTGCGCTATTAGAATCCGTTTCCTAATACTGGCTTGAACACCTCTATGAATACTCGACATGTTTACTGTTCCTTCATACCCTTGTGCTCTCATATTATCAATAAATTATATGCCAAAATTCACAAGACTAGTTAAAACAGCTCAGCTAGATTTTCACCGATAGTTTCGCTTGCACTCACAAAACCAAGAAATTCCTCACAAAGTGTGACTTTACCGCCAGTACATACAACAAACCTTACTTGTTCATGTGTTGAAACACCAGTTGCTACATCGCCAATTAAACCAAAGTATCCAAAGTCATTACACGCTCACATACCATTTCACCGCTAATTTTGATTATCTTGATATCTGGAGATGTGTATTTTATCCTCGAATTAGGTTCTGTGTTATACAGGTGAAACTGTACGATTTCGTCGAGTTTGGACACATGACGCAAAATTGACATTGAATAACTTTTGTCTTCGGTATGCCCCCTCCTAATTACAATATTTTGATGACCGCAAATAATCAATAGATCGATTATCTCCCTCAAAATATGTCTGTTTCTGGCAATATCCTCTTTTTGCTAAGACAATAGCATTGAATTAATGGACTTCGACTTTGACATTTTGAACTTAACATCAAGAAAATTGGTGGCTGACTAACTGTATGCAAACTCAGTACTTCGTAACGTTTTATATATTTATGAATGTTTGACCAATCATTTAAGGGGTAGATGCAAAAGTTTTGTCTCTACTAGCCTTACTGCCACATAAAACACAAGAAGGGCGATACACAGCATCCTTTGAAGGAACCTTTTTAAGCCACTGAATAGAACATTTCCTTTTGACTGCACAGATTTACAGCAGGTGCGTTCACATATCTACCAATGGTACAATTATGTGTATTACCATTGGTATCAATGTCTAAAAATTGTACCAATGGTACTTATTAACTGTGAACGACATTTTTGTAACCAATGGTGGCATTAATACCAATGGGTAACATTGGTTACCAACAGTTGCCATTGTAAATTAGCTTACCAGTGGAAACACATTGGTTGCCGTTGGTACCGGCTTTACTGTAATTATGGCCGATTCTCTTATGGCGTTGCTAGCATTGCAGCAACAAAATATAAACTTTACCTACCATCCTATTAGGTCTGTATGATACCATGACATCTACGTGTATTCTTTGGTCACGTAGACGTTATAATGTACCACGTGTAAAGCACTATTTACAGCTTACGGTTGCTAATTACACCCTGGATGACTTTAAATCGCACTTTCGACTCACTAGAATGACATTTTAATCAACCTACTTGCAATTAGGTCCTCTACCAGAATATAACAATGCACATGGACCAATTCCTGATGTTCAAAAAGACCTCTTGATGTTTTTGTGGCATATAGGTATGCATCATTTATTTATTGAATATAAACATACGAGTCATTTTTATACGCCCGAAAGGACGTATTATCGTATACCCTCCGTCTGTCCGTCCGTCTGTCAGTCCGTTAATATCAGTTTTCGGTCAAAGTTTTCTTGGCTTGTATTGATGGGAATGATATTTGATATTTGGTCTGTAGCTTGATAATGATGAGTTGTATGGTGTAAGCCCAAAGAGACGTATTATGATATACTCTCCGTATGCCTGTCAATCCGTCCGATGAAAAAACAGAACATAATCATTGATGATAAACCTTACATATTGTATGTACTAAAAGCTTTAGTATTGCTAGTTTATCAAATAGATTGTTTACAAAGATTTCCATTAATCAGTTCTGTATTATTGCATATTGTTTCGGCATAGCTGTTGTCTGGCGTATCGTGCGCTCTTGGCGCAGCTTCTAAGTGTTTAAATGATTGAGTAGACATCCAACATTTTCTCCTTGCAATTTTTATGACAAAAACTCTAATGGAAAAAGATCTCAATCATGTTTTTTTCTCTCTCAAGATTTCGTGAATTGGGGATATCTCCACAAATGGCAATTAGTCGAAGGATTATGTGAGCTTATTCAATGCACTATTTTCATAATAATGTGAATCAGTTCGACTATCTTTCCTTCCACCATTTTGGAAATGTAATTTTTCCGCGTTGGTAAAACTTACGGCACTGTGGTTTGCCTGCAACAATGGCTACCATTGGATTCTACCAATGGTAAACACTGCTACCAATGACATACCAATGGTAAATAAAATTACCATTGGGTAACGATGGAAGGACTGTGAACGCACCAAGCATTTGATTAAACTCGTACAATTATTAATAAAAAGGTTTATTTGTAGTCTTACTAAAAAATGTAACAATATTTTTTTGGCTGATTTGTTTGTGCACGCAAGTGCGTCGTTGCGTTAGTGGTAGCTACGCCACTGGTAATATTAAGACTTCAATCTTCTTTCTTCACTGGCGAGACGTAGGATACTGGCATGAATATTAAGGCCGGGAAGATGCCGAGCGTTCTTTAAACTCGCACATGCCATTATCGTTTATCAAATCAAAGTCACCAAATATTTCCGCTATGCAATAGTATCTCTCAGAATTCTTAATACCAACTTTATTCATGGGATAAGTATGAAATGTGTTCTTTTTATTGGATAACACATTTGAATAGACGTGTTATTATCTTTTCGTCGTCGCTCCTGCAATTTTCATCGTTTTTGGTATACGAATGTCTATATGGTCAATGTTTATATGTGTGATAAATCTAGAGGCTCACCTGAGCCTGTATCGTTATACCTGATTATTCATATGCAAGTTCAATCAAGTCTCGCTCAAAAATCATTTTATTTATTTCACATTATATAGGTCCTGTGTTAAAATATATCCTGCTGTCATGGCCATCTTGAATTTCCGACAAATGCAAAAAATCATACATTTTGTTAAAGAATATTCAATGAAGGTTCCATCAAGGTGTTTTTTCAAATTGCTCAGAATTCCCAGGATAATAATTTGAAATATTTTTGCAATTTTCATATGATCTATATATAATTGGGGACAAATGGTCAATTATTTTCCCTAACTGATAACACAGATGGCGCTGCTGTAGATCAGCTACATAGATTAACGTTGGGTTAATATTTGTTTACAAGTAATTACATGTGTATCAGTATTTTTGTTAATAATTAAAATTCTTTCTACATAGTGTAGTGCATATGATTTGTTTATAGAGGTTGACACTTGTTTCCTAATGATGATCAAATAAAAAAGAATGATTAAATGCAATTAAAAAGAATTAAGTGAGTAAAAACACAAAGAATGGACACCATACAAAAGCAGTATTGTTTACTATGAACTTCCTAGAAAATGATTATACACCAATGATAAGTTTTGGTAAGTGTAAATAAAAATTAAACTGTAAAATGTAATAATTTAATAGCAAATTGTTTAATTTAAGGATTATACATTTCATATTTATATATTTTTATTAATTATATATATATATTTAATTATAAATATAATAAAAAGAAATATTTTAAATGAAAATATAAAGACAACTTCACATAATAAATATTTTATTTATTGCAAAATATCATTTCTTTAATATTGGTTCATAATTAATATCTATGCACTTTATAGTGTTTATATTTATTATTTAATTACATGCTGAGATGGCAATCTTTACAGTGTTTACTTAGCATGTTTATTTGTAAGATTGATGCATGCCATCACATATTAGGGATTAAGTTTATCATCAGAAGATATTGATGAATAGAAATACTTTTTTTCCATTTGAACTTTTATGTTTTTTATTTATTGCTGGTACCAATGTTTATAGAAAACAGCTAAAAAGGGGGGAGGAGGTGTCTCAAATGTGGTCTGTTGTTAAAGAAAATGTCCATCTAGTCCATCTGAAGGAGGTGACAGACTTGGGAACAAATTACAAATGAAACAAAATTAGAGTTCTTAACAAAAGAAGAAGAGGAATGCAGACTTCTGTGTATATCTGATGTAGGGGTAAAGGGACGTGTTTAGAGTGAAAATTAGTCTTACTTAAATGCCAAAAAAATTAAAAATTTGTTGTGTTGTTCCACAATATTAGGAATTTGGATGTCAAACTCCAGCTTGGCCATCCCTTGTCATTGAAAACTTTAGACCTGACAATGATCAGTATTGATTCATACTGGGTAGGCAAAATACACCAACAACGAATTTGAATTGGCTTCCCTAGGTGGTGGAGCATATAACTTGAACTATGTATACAGGAGAGTATGGACCAGCTAAATTTTGGAAAGCAATATCCTCGATAAATGTTGTGTCTAGACAATGGAAGGAGTTAGCTTTGCGGCCACATAGTGATTTAGTATGTTATAGTCCATCTGATTGAAATAAAATTTCACCAACCCGACTTATTGTAGATGACACAAAAATACCATTCCAAAAACCAAAACATCAGGTTGCACAATGATCTACTTATAAAACAGAAACACAGTAAAAGTATTGTTTGGATGTTCAACTGGTGGACTTGTGTCATAGGTCTGTCTCCTGCATATGGAGGATCAGATGTCACAATTCATGGGAGATCATCATTTTTTCAGGTATGGTTTGCAGCGTAAATGCTTTGAGGCAACTTGAGGTTTTGTCAGATGAGGATAATAATGGGAGGTGGATTTGCCTGAATGACTTTTTGACATTTCTAAGACAGAATCATCGCCCAACAGATGTTATCAAAGAAATAAAACGGTGTAATGTTTTTAAAGAATTGAAAGGACATTCTGGAGGTTTAAACGAAATAAATGGTCAACTTGTAGCTCCTGTAAAATCCATTCTATGCTATATTTTTCATCACTGTGAACAGCTTTTTATTTGCCAAAAAGTTGTAGAGCAAGTAGAAAATTGATGCTATGACAAAAGCTTGCCTAGTCTTGATAGTAGCATTAAAGATGTATATAATTCAGTAGTTAAAGCAGAGTATAGAAAGCTTGAAATTGAAAACTACTTGCTACAAAACTTATCATTTGATTCTCAAATCGAAACATTATATACCGACTATAAAAATTACTATTCTGAAGATCAACGGAAGAAAATATGTCTTTTTGAACATCATTTCAGCAAAAGTTTATTTTATATCCAAACTGAATCCTATGAGAACATTATTCATCAAAGACGAACATTCTTGGAGAGTCTAAGGAATTGTTATGAACTTCAGTCTTCCTTTATAAAATGTGCGAAAGATGCTATAATTGAACGTTGATAAAGCAAACCAGGCGGTTTCAATTATAGCTAGGAAACGCCATTCTCCCCAAATTTTAGACGTTCTGTTAACTGATGCATTTCAAGAGAATTCTAAATTATTAAAACTTATTTGTGTTGACTACCAGCTTTTGCCAGCATCCAAAGGCTGTTCATGTTTATGTTGAAGTAGAAGAAGTCATACATTTTCCAGACTATGTTCTTCTAATCACATCATATATTCTCAACAAGCATGAAGAAAAATGTGCAGAGGTAGTTTTTCTGTCCAAAGGAACTCTGAACATGTACACAGACAAATATGAAAAGCCTACTCGTTTTGAATTTAGAGATGATCTTTTACTTAAGAAAATCAACAATGGCATTATTCATGTTTTGAATTCTGATGATGAAGATGTACTGGATGAAGTTGACACAATAACAAATTGTCAAGTATGTTACGATGATGTAATTGCAAAACCATTAAACATGAAGTCTGTTGACACTGTGACAGAATGTACCTTAAATGTTCCCATACTAAGTCAACTCTTTTTAGAAAGTTTCATCAACAGAAAGAGTGTCCGAAGATCAGAAAATTTAGACCAGTTCATATTATCAAAATTGAAAAAGCTTTATGGACATTATGATTCACATTTAAACCTACTTAACAAAAACTATATCGGACTTCTCCAGGACATAAATTCACAAGAACTGGCTATGAACTACCATTCCATTAATACAGTATTCTCTGTTACATCAGCATCAGGAGCTACATTAAGCTTGAATGAGGCTGAACAGCGAATGAAAGAAAAAGCAAATAGCGATTACTGTTACTACAATACCTATCTGAAGAAACGTGAGGTTATTTATGAAACAGTTAGTGGTGTGAAAAAAGAGCAAATCAACATCAGGAACTGCATCCTCGTATTGATGATGGACAATCTGGTTCGACTAAAGTATCACAAAGATCCAGATTTGAGAACCCGGAGAAAGTCGTTCCATGCAAATATGCACTCTTCCAATTACCATCAAAGGCATGCCAAAAGATGCTGCTGTAGTTGACAGTTAGCATGATCATCAAATCTTTGATGGAACAGATGCCTGTCTTTGCAAAGTAGATCAAGAGCTCACTAAGGAAGACTTCAGACAAAAAGTTTTACATCTAAATCAGGCAGAAACTGATGTTAAAATGCGATTTCAACATCTAATGAACTGGGGCTTTGCAAGCGTACTAAGAGAGGCTTTTGACAGTAAGTTTTATTTTTATCTTTTAAGTAAGAAAAGTTTGTAGATACCAAAGGAATAATCAGAGGCAGTAAATCGATGGACAGACAATACAATGGCAAAAAGGCACAAAAAGACAAACAATGGTCTACAAAATACTTCATGGAAAACAAAAGATGGAGCAACACAAACCGCTCTAAAATGATGGGATGTACACAGGTACTCTGGAAAGGTAAGCAATTCCTGCACAACTAGTGACACACATCGTGTTACTGTTAAACGACACAAATGCCATCTGATGTGGAAAATATGTTGGGCACCAGTATAAGTAGATAAATAAAAATAACATTAATAAAACATAAACCCCGTACAAAACAAATGAGACTAACGAACATCGTTTTTACGCGGACACCGTGGCAGACATCATAAAACGTGAATTAATGTTATTGGACAAAATGAACAACACGAACCCCATTTTCAACCAGAGGTGAACTCAGGTCTGTTCTTCATTATTTTTTTTTTCAGAAGAAATCGTTTGGTCTACAGTAATGAACAAATGTTATACCATATTTCAAATTGTTCATTGTATTTTAAACAAAGAATCATTTTTATCAGTGACAGTGTATATTTGATCTGCAACATCAGTATATTCTACATTTTACATACATATGATACTTCTTGTAGATGGTGTTTGGAACACCCTAAAGTTTCAACTAGCAGAAGGTGCATGTAATCAAGAACACACTTTAGAGACATCATTTGCTTCTTTAAAAATGGATGATGACAAAGAAGAACTTGATAATCTGCTGCAGAATTCCCGTACAGTTGAAGATTCTGAACCAAATGAAAGAAGAGACAGCGAATATATAGACGATTCTAAGACAACAAATACTATGACAGTTGAGGTAGGCTACGTTAGCCAAAAACGTTTGCTATTATTGTGGTTTTTAACTTGTTTTGTATTGGTTAAAATGCACTCTAAAGTCAAGTTCACTGCAATATTATTGAACAGTTTACAGTAATGAGTGTGTGAGATGTACAATATGAACAGGCATGTACAGAAACACTTGAACAAAGTACATTAACTTCAGCAACTATGTAGTCAAATATTGTTTGCTTTGTCTATATGATCAACCGGTAATATTTGTTCACATGATATGTTATCATAATTTACTTGTTATTCTTCCACTGTATCCAATTAGACTCGGCATTTCTATAGTTACAGATAAATCTATTACTCAATTTATTGGACGAGTACATTTGCATATACCAGTATATATAATATATATATAGGAAAATTATTTGATACCACAAATTTCATTTTTGTAATTTCAGTTATACGAAGAAGAAGAAAAAGGAAAGGAGACATTTGAAATGATATTTGACAACACAACTGTGAACACCGATGAAATTGATACAGATGTTAATTTAAGCACCGAACCTCTGTTAAACTCTATCGACAAAATAAACATGTCGCTTGATGACTCATTCAACTTCACGAGTCTGAGTTAAGAAGATGGTGAAAACGTTGGTATTGAAGGAGTAATCAGTGTTCTCAATTTTTCTATGTATCGTCCCCCACCACTTTTAACTCGCCATCCACCGCCAGCAACTGGCAAAGATGATGACATTTCAAAGCTTAAAGAAATTCTGGATGATGTCTTGATCAAAACAGACCATTTCAACATGAAACAGCAACATGAAAAGATTTTATTTGGTCCAGATAATAAAATTGGTATATGACTTGCTAAAGCTTCGTGAAGGAAACAGAAAATACCAACATTTTTTACCCGAATTTCCTTTGTTACATTTACGGAAATCAAAAATCAATAATCTTTGCAGCGGATACCAGCATGCAGGAATCGTACATATTTTCAAATATATGAGGGATGATGATGTTAAAGAGTGGAAGAAGCTGATCAACCCTGACCATATAGATAAGGCAACAAGATACATCAGACGTCTGTCATTGTCTCTCCATTTGGCATTTATATGTACATTTATGCAAACATTGTCATTGGCAGATGCTGAAGAAATGCAAGAATGCATTATAAGCAGTACTGTCCTTGGGTCTAGATGGGAGACTGATTTCAACAGATTCATGCAAAAAGGTAAAACAGAAAATGCAACATTTGCATTACATTTTGATATGATGTCACATTGTGGTGAAGTATGCGCGATCTCCTTTGCAGAAAGACTAGGTGGTGAAGAAGGATACAAATTGCTATTATCAGCTGTAAAAACATAACTACCATTTGCATTTCTAAATGGGTCATCATCATATGCTGCATACTGTACAAAACTTCTGCATGAACATTTCAAATGTGGACCATTCTATCAAAAAATGAAATCAACTTTGCTTACAACACCTTACAAAGGGAGCCATGCCAACTTTGCTTTGGATGCTCAGAGAGAGCTTAATCATCAAGATGTACTAAAAGCATTCAGATCTGGTGCAAATATAACATCTGTGATACCCAGAATGTCATTTATCGATACTCTAAATGAGATTCATGAACTCACCATTAGAAATCCATCTGTATACAATGAATCTGAGCAAGAAGAAAAATTGCAAGAAGAACTACTTGGTCTTAAAATTTCACCAACAGATATAAAATATATTTTACGAATGACATCACTCATCTTACGACGTGGAGGAATATCAACGGAAACAAACCAAACCGTGTTCAATGTATACGAATCATCTCCTGAAGTTCTTCCAGAAAGTATTCTTGATGACTCAACTAAAGACATCGGCACATACCTTATTGAAAAGTTTGTAGCTCAAAACTGTCTCTTTGGGTATACAAAATCAGATGTACCAAGTAAGGCTGATATTGATGGACCGAAGGCGCTGGTACAGAGACTGAAACAATCAAAAGGTGTAACACTTAGGAGAATACCAGTCAAGAAAAAACAAACCCTTAAATCAGAACGCGACATTAAAGAAGATAAAAGGAAGAAGCAGGTTGCCAAAGAAACAAAACAAATTGATCATCTTTCATCAGATATGAACACCTGTCAAGCAATAGTTAAGCCCGACTGTTCAAAGCCCAAGGTCCAAAGGGCTAGTGGTATACAGAAGGCATTAATGCAACTCTTGGTACAGTTCTTGACAACAGGAATGCATAATACAGATGATGACCTTAATGGTGGAAAGATGACACTTGAGAATCACAACATGGTCATTCTAAGCAGTCCAAATATGCCACTGAACATGCAAGGATCTGTAACCTTTGCAACACTCGAATTTGCTGGATTCAAGTTTTCATCATATGCGCACACGAGCAGATAATACCTGCATCATATTGAGCAAAACATTTTGAAAGTAAAGCATCAACTGCCGTGTTTGAAGCATTTAGTCGTTTGTGAAGAAAAGTACAAATTTACACCAGATGACTTCAAGGCTGCCACTCGAGCTCAAAGAAAGGTTACTACATCATACTCTATTTCTCATTTGAAAACATCCGAAGAAGTACTAAGTGATGACAAATTTGACAAACCCTCTTTAGTTTCAACTGCTGAAGGAAAAAGTATAGCAAGCACATATTTGGCAAAAAACATAGAAGCACTAGATATCAAGGAAAATATTATAATTGATATAGACAGTGAGCTTCGTGTATCAACTTTCTCCTGCCATGAAAATACCTGTACTTGTTTGCCCTTTTGCACCCCAATTAGAGGACATTTTGATGCACAATATGGATTCACAAGAAAAGAACTACTAAATGACATTAAACAGCGCAAGTGTGAGGCAGAAATGTCACAAGTTGATTCAATGTGCAGCTTCGCTGTCCCCAGGGGATGTCTGTGCCAGTATTGTGTCATCAGGTGATATTGATGCTGTCCTTCTTCGTTTATTCGCAATCTCTCATCAATGGCCTAGGAATGAAGGAGAGTTTTTCAAAAATCCAGTTCATGTAATTTTGAAGAAACCTAATCATTTATATGACATTTATAATATCGCAACAATTTTGGAACTTTTGGAGCACAAAAACCTCTGACAAGTATATTGGAATTAAAGTTGCAGTAAGTCTCAGTTTAGGTGGTAATGATTTTCTACCTAAATTCTATGGAATCTCTCATGCAACAGCATTAAATATATTCTTAAAGCATGAACAAATTTACAACAACCTAATACACATTATTACTGAAAACAATAAGATTCTTTCTGTAGACTTTAGCTCAAATGCTTACAAAGATTTCATGAAACATGTCTATTGTCCAAATTTTTATAATCCATCTAGTTTAACATATCAAGAAGTCCGTCAGATGTCAATTCAGATTCCAAACCCAAAGAAAAAAGAGGTGATACGGAATCCACAGCTATGGATGCCCCCAGAATTGGTAGTAGAACAACTTTAAAAAAATGTGTCATGTTTGATACTATACTACCTCTCTGCTGGAAATCATTCCGCACAATTTCCAGATTTTTTAACTAATGGTTGCTTAACAAAAACAAAAACAAGTGAAATTGAATATGACTTTGGAGAGCATGCTTATATCAGTGACCTTCAATCTTTACTAACAATCCCACGAGAGGTTGACCTTCAATCTTTACTAACAATCCCACGAAAGGAGTTGTTATTGAAAATGAATGCCAACAAGAAAACAGTTAAAAGGAAACTAACAACAACACCCCAAAAAGGAAGACGAAGGAAAGTTAAATCACAAGCTTCTACACCAAAGTAAGCACAATATTATGGTTATAAATTTAAATGTTTCTATATATAAGTGTTTCAGTATTAAACATTGACCTTTTTCTGTAAAGATAATATCACATACATGTTCATACAAATCCAGTGAAATTAAACAAATAGTAAAAGTAAGTCTAAAATTTTTATAAAGATATTTTATAATATGAATTTGGTACAATGAAAAACAACTACATTCATTTAAATGTGCTATCAGTATTTTTTTCTTAACTAATTTTATATTATTTCCACCCTATACAATAATCCCAAAAATTAATGAAAACTATGAAAATATTCGAGATTCCTGGACAAATGAAAATCCGTGGCGGCGAACCATTATCTGGCCTTAAGAGTCTATGTAATAATGTCTGAAATGCATGAAATTCGTGGAGTTTGACACAAAATTTAACAATGAATAACATTTGGCGGCATGTTTTCTGAACTCAATTTGGATTCCTCAGTCATAGATGTAATTCTGTTGACTAACCTTATATTTCTAACTTCTAAACTCGAGTTTCCTACAATAAATACAAAATGATCATTTTGCATGAGTTCAAAGAAATGGCTAAAATCGCTATAAAACATCAAAATGATTTGAATTTTGACAGAAGAAAAACTTTGCGAAAATCAACAAATACATTTAATTATCGAATCTTTACGGACACATTTCCATATTGTATGCTATTTTTGGACAAATATAATACTCGAAACCGCAATCAAGTGACCAAAATCTAATTTAAATGTGATTAATATATTAAAGGGGAAAGTACCAACAATGTATTAATATGCTTTCATTATTAATAACCAATTAAGATAAACTCTTCGCAAAAAACTGCATTAAAATTGAGTGAAAATGTAAAACTTTCAAATTTTTGGAAAATGGCACTTTTCGGCCTCTTACGGTCAAGTTTATCTCGGAAACCGTAAAAGGTAGAAGAAATCTGCAGACATTCCATCGAAAGCTCTCAACACAACCCATTCAACAAAAAACGCATGAAATTGGATGAAAATAAAAAATTCGTGGTCATTTGTGAGACACATATATTCCGTAACAGTTAACCAAGTCATGTTGGCGACCGTAAGTGATGACTTCAACTAAACCAATAGGAACCCTTCAGTAGCTTCCTTGCTGGCAGCAACACTATCAAGGAAATCATGATATAAATCACAAGCTATGGAATATCGGATTAGCTGACATATCTATACCGGTAAACAATTTGTATTGTGACTAGCATTTCTATCTATCGCTTCTCTTAATATGTCTCTGAACCACCTAATACTTTAGCACTTTCATAGCTTGGTTCCTGACTTGCGATATAGAACCGTTCTGTGTACAGTATACTAGTTACTGGTGCTATTTTAAAACGTCTTTGAGATATACCACCAAAGCGCCTACATGACGTCGAGTAATTTGTCGATCTCATTCATCGGAAGTAAACGTCAGCCATATCGTCAACAACTTTCACATCAGAAAAGCCGAAATAAATTTTGATGTAGATATTATGCATCAACACACAATATCGAAAAGTCGAATGAAATGTCTGCAGTCAGTTCTAACACTGTGAAAGACTCAAACAAACAAAGCTTCTGGAAAAAAGAGTCAAATGTTCCAGGAAGGTAAGAAAATACAGTAATAGTACTAATAGGATACATCAGTCATCAGTCATCATTCATTACAAATTTACATGGTCAAGTTGGTGTCCTCTGTCAGACCTGACCACTCCACAGGTGCAAGACAATATATGTACACATGTATACTCAAACATCAACAAGGTCTTTATTACGTAGCTTTTCGGGAAAAATGATTGACTTACTAGATTAATTTACATAAATTGTAACTTATTCCACACCTTTTTCACACTGTTTGAAATATCTATAACTCTTATGCAAAAATGAGCCATCAACCATAAAAATCATTAAAAAAAACTTAATAAAATTACTAAAAACAAAAATCTTTAACTTTATTCTGTATTCTGTATACTGTATACAGTATTCTTCGTGTCATAGACACTGTCACTGGATTGTCCCTCTTGTAATTTTGGTATCGTCTACGCGCATGTACAATTTACACTCGGTAATTTCAACACACTTGTACTTTTGATAGGTGGACATTGATATAAAAATAAATAAAATAATTACGGTAGAAAAATTAAGAAAATAATAAATAAATTATAAATCAAAGCGTTTGGTTTCCTGTATATAATCTGCTAGAAGTTGAATCTGTTCCGTTTCTGTTAGTTAAACTTCTTCATCTGCTCCTACTGTAATGAGCACCTCCAGACTGAGGTGCATTGAGCCAGACAATAAAAACATGCCATGAATTAGTTTTTCTCTTGCTTCTTCATATTGGTCACAATGAAGAATATAATGTTCAACGGTTTCCCTTTCTCCACATTGACAGTTTGCACTTTCTGTGATGTTTAATTTGTGGCAGTAATCATTAAGTTTGGCATATCTGAGGTTGTAAATTACTGATGAAATTTTTTTGTTTGGAATGTCATGAAGGTTTTTTGTTTTTACTTGAGGATGGAAATTGTGGTAGAATCTTCCTCTATTACTGAAATTCCATCTGTTTTGCCATTTTCCCATAATATGGTCCCTTGCTACTTTTTTCACATCTTGTTTAGTTATAGTATTGTGAGTGTCTGATTGATTTTGTTCTGCTTCTTTAGCTAATCTGTCGGCTATTTCATTTCCATTAACATTTGCATGTCCTGGTGTCCAATGAAATTTTATTTTGATTCCATTTTTAACACTTTTCGTCCGTCGTCTGTCGTTCGTCGTCCGTCCGTCAACATTTCACATTTTAATCTTTTCCTCAGAAACCACTGGACCAATTGCAACCAAACTTTGGTGGAATGGTCCTTGGATGGCCCCCTTTCAAAATTGTGTCCGGTGATCCCGACTTCCAACCAAGATGGCGCCAAGCTAAAAATAGAAAAAAGGGGGGATGAAATTTTAATTGTCCATTGCTGCTTTAGTGTAAGTCAAAATGAGCTGAAATTTTAACTGCAGCTACATGGCAAGGAGTAGTTTAACATATTTTCCGGGTTTTTCTGTGAAAATTTTCTTTCAGCCGATATATACCCAGTCAAGGAAATTAGGAATTTGAATTCACAGGACATTCGGTCCTGTAAACTGTGAAGAATTACAGGACCGAACTAGATTTTACAGGACCGACAATAAAATAATGATTTTTTTTTAAATAATAAATTTATTTTATTTAAGTGTCGCATATTGATTGCATTAAACTTGCAATCACAAACAGCAATATCTAGAATTAGACAGCGGCGTAAAGGTTAGCACGCGAGTGCTCATGTGTTCGTGCTCCAGTCGGGTCAGACCAAAGACTATAAAATTGGTATTTTTTGCTTCTCTGTTAAGTACGCAGCATTAAGGAGAAAAAGCAAAGACTGGTTGGCTCTGAATCAGTATAATGTGTCCAAGTGGGATGACAATTTGATGTCCATAAATATATTATTGTATACAGCATGATCTTATTCATTAAGGTATATTTCCACTCTAAAATTACAAAACTATTTGTGACATTAAAAATAACTAAATGAAATATTCATTCTATCTAAACAAATGAATCCTTATATGTATATATATAAAAAAAAAAATAGAATAAAATAATAGCTCTAAAAGAAAAAGTATAATTAGAAACCAGAATTTAGAATTACAAAAGAATATATATATAGCTCTTTTGGTCCATTGGCTTCGATGCACCAGTTGCAGACCATAACATTTTGTTCAACATTGTGATGAAGCCAGGGTCGGTCCTGCTTCCAAGAATCAATAAATTTACGTTCTCAGTTTTTTTCATACTGTTTCTGCCGTTCTCTCGTCTCCTCTGTGGTTACTTTTCTCTTTAATGGCTCCTGTCTTATACTGCAAGAAAGCCATGACCACCGTGTTTTGAAGTGATAAAATGTTCCAAATTAACCACGATTGTTAATGAAAAAAACTCTAGAGAATAATATTATTTTTCCGAAATACATTGTACCACGATCACTGTAGTCACACGAAATATTTTACGACATCAAAATTTTACGACAATAACTGTCGTAAATAGTTAGTGTCTTTGTCAAAACTCGTGATTATCAATTACGATATGTATTATTTATTTTCGATTTTTCTTGATCTAAAAATAACAAATAAAAGAGAATCAGAAATATTTTTAAGTTGAATTTACCGAGAACCTTGATTTATCTATTCTTAAAGGCAGCGGCTGACAAAACAATTTACTGGACAGTCGGTCCGGTGAGATAGCGAAAACTACCGGACCGCCGGAAAATTTATCGGACGCGGTCCGTCGGTCCGGTGCTAATTTCCATGACTGTATACCGATTATGCAAATTAGGCATATTTTGATAAAAGATCACATTTAAATCTTCTCCTCTGAAACCGCTGAACCAAATTAAACCAAACCTGGCAGGGATGGTCCCTGGGTGGGTCCCTTTCAAAATTGTGTCCGACAGCCCCGCCCTCCATTCAAGATGGCCGCTGTTACTAAAAATAGAAATTTCTTCAAATGGCCAAAACTGCTTTATTTTCAGCCAGAATGTGCCCAAATTTGAACTGTATAAGCATAATGATGAGCTTTTCAGCATGTATGACAGGATTTTTTATGAACTTTGAACTTTTGTCGATTTTGACCGATTATGCAAATTAGAAAAAAGGGGGGATGAAATTTTTAAAAAATCTTCTCCTCGGAAACTACTGAGCCAATATCAACCAAACTTTGCTGAAATGATTCTTGGATGGCCCCCTTCCAAAATGTGTCCGTTGATATCGACTTCCAACCAAGATGGCCACCAAGCTCAAAATAGAAAAAAGGGGGGATGAAATTTTAATTGTCCATTGCTGCTTTAGTGTAAGTCAAAATGAGCTGAAATTTTAACTGCAGCTACATGGCAAGGAATGGTTTAACATATATTCTGGGTTTTTCTGTGAAATTTTTCTTTCAGCCGATATATACCGATTATGCAAATTAGGCATATTTTGATAAAAGATCACATTTAAATCTTCTCCTCTGAAACCGCTGAACCAAATTAAACCAAACCTGGCAGGGATGGTCCCTGGGTGGGTCCCTTTCAAAATTGTGTCCGACAGCCCCGCCCTCCATTCAAGATGGCCACTGTTACTAAAAATAGAAATTTCTTCAAATGGCCAAAACTGCTTTATTTTCAGCCAGAATGTGCCCAAATTTGAACTGTATAAGCATAATGATGAACTTTTCAGCAATATGACAAGATTTTTTATGAACTTTGAACTTTTGCCGATTTTGACCGATTATGCAAATTAGAAAAAAGGGGGGATGAAATTAAAAAAAAATCTTCTCCTCGGAAACTACTGAGCCAATATCAACCAAACTTTGCTGAAATGATTCTTGGATGGCCCCCTTCCAAAATTGTGTCCGTTGATCCCGACTTCCAACCAAGATGGCCGCCAAGCTCAAAATAGAAAAAAGGGGGGATGAAATTTTAATTGTCCATTGCTGCTTTAGTGTAAGTCAAAATGAGCTGAAATTTTAACTGCAGCTACATGGCAAGGAATGGTTTAACCTATATTCTGGGTTTTTCTGTGAAATTTTTCTTTCAGCCGATATATACCGATTATGCAAATTAGGCATATTTTGATAAAAGATCACATTTAAATCTTCTCCTCTGAAACTGCTGAACCAAATTAAACCAAACCTGGCAGGGATGGTCCCTGGGTGGATCCCTTTCAAAATTGTGTCCGACAGCCCCGCCCTCCATTCAAGATGGCTGCTGTTACTAAAAATAGAAATTTCTTCAAATGGCCAAAACTGCTTTATTTTCAGCCAGAATGTGCCCAAATTTGAACTGTATAAGCATAATGATGAGCTTTTCAGCAAGTATGACAGGATTTTTTATGAACTTTGAACTTTTGCCGATTTTGACTGATTATGCAAATTAGAAAAAAGGGGGGATGAAATTAAAAAAAAATCTTCTCCTCGGAAACTACTGAGCCAATATCAACCAAACTTAGCTGAAATGATTCTTGGATGGCCCCCTTCCAAATTTGTGTCCGTTGATCCCGACTTCCAACCAAGATGGCCGCCAAGCTCAAAATAGAAAAAAGGGGGGATGAAATTGTAATTGTCCATTGCTGCTTTAGTGTAAGTCAAAATGAGCTGAAATTTTAACTGCAGCTACATGGCAAGAAGTAGTTTAGCATATATTCCGTGTTTTTCTGTGAAATTTTTCTTTCAGCCGATATATACCGATTATGCAAATTAGGCATATTTTGATAAAAGATCACATTTAAATCTTTTCCTCTGAAACCGCTGAACCAAATTAAACCAAACCTGGCAGGGATGGTCCCTGGGAGGTTCCCTTTCAAAATTGTGTCCGACAGCCCCGCCCTCCATTCAAGATGGCTGCTGTTACTAAAAATAGAAATTTATTCAATTGTCCATTGCTGCTTTAGTATAAGTCAAAATGAGCTAAAATTTGAACTGCAGCTACATGGCAAGGAGTAGTTTAGCATATGTTCGGGTTTTTTTTTTGAAATTTTTCTTTCAGCCGATTTATACCGATTATGCAAATTAGGCATATTTTGATAAAAGATGACATTTAAATCTTCTCCTCTGAAACCGCTGAACCAAATTTGTGTCTGGCGGTCCCGCCCTCTGACCAAGATGGCTGCACAGCTGTATTTAGTTTAACATAGGACCCTATGGGAAATTCACATAAAAACCATCTTGTCTGGAACCAGTAGCTCAATTAAAACCAAACTTTGATGAAATAGTCATTGGATGGTCCTCTTCCAAAATGGTGTCCGGCAGTTGCGCTCTCCCACCAAGATGGCCACCACAGTGCAGTTGCGTTGTTATTGAAAGCAGCTTTGATCCAGGTGAGCGATTACAGGCTCCTGGGAGCCTCTGGTTTTGTATTCTTTTCATTTTATTCAAAATTTCGAGTGTAATTCTTTTATGGTTTTCAATTTTCCAATGTAGGGTAAGTATTCCAATTGCTGTTTGACTGTCCGAAACTATTGTAAGTTGTTCTATTTTTCTTCTTATTTCTGGTTGATCTATATATTCTAATACTATTTGGATTGCTATTAACTCTCCTAATAATATAGATCCTCTTTTACAAACCGGTGTTTTAGTTCTGTTGTTTCTTCCTCTACAAATATTATTGCCCCTGCTCCACATGGTCCAGGATTATTAAGGCATGAACCATCGGTGAATGCTATTGCTGTATTTTCGGTTCTTTCAGTGATCTTTTGAAGTATCAAATCTCTACCTTTGATTTCCTGTTCCTTTATTCTAGTTTATGATGATCTCAAATTTCTCCAATATTCTGGTGGTGATTTGCCTGCTTGTAAGCCATGGAATTGAAATTCTTCTTATATGTTTTTAACATCTATTTTCGTTTCTTTTTTCATTTCTTCCCCTTGTAAACACATCAATCCTAATGGTGATATATGCCTATCAGTAGTTTCTTTTCTTCTCCATTTGTCTAGTTGGTAATTAATGGGAATTTTTGTAGAATATGAGTTAATTTTTCCAATGTCTCTGATGGCGATTTCCTCTCTCCTAAAGTCTAAAGGTACTACCCCAGATTTTAACTTTAAAATATACTTGCAAAAATAAATATCATAAACTTAGAGCAATTTAGTTTTACAGTGCATGAATTAATAACAGATTTGACCAGAACAGTACATAAATTTAAAATTCTGGAGTATAATATATATTTTTCAAATTGTTTATTATAAAGATATTGAAACCGTTCTTAAAATGAGGCGATACCACTCGATAATTTAGATGCCATTTTGTTTTAGCCATATCACAACCCATGTAATAATATACAGTTATTTAATGGAAGTGCAGGCAATAGATCAAAATATTTTTCCTGTGGTATTGGGAAAGACCAAAGTGTTCTATTCGGGCAATTGTTTGATCTATTGCCTGCACTCCCATTAAATAACTGTTTTATTACCTAATCATAATTTTTTAGACAGATTAAAAAAAAACTACTGTTTTCAATATTTAAATATTGTTTAACAATTTTAACAAATAACACAAATTATCTTTTTCATAATAAACATGAAGATTCTTAAAAAAAAATAAGCTGCACTTGTTTTCAGACGACACGAGGGACATATATGTCCCTTGGGAAAGAAATTTACATTTATTTTCTTTAAGAATAAGTTACACAAATACGTTATTATTAGATTGCACAATTTAAAGTCAGATATAGATATTGCACATATAAAACCTCTTCAAAATTAAAAAGAAACGGTAAGTAACAACACATTGCAGTTAAAATGATGTCACTGCTGAATAATACCGCACATAAAGTAACGATTATACATGAAACGTCGCAGTCAAAGGGTTAAATCGTTTTAGATTACGACACTGTCATACATACGCTATAATCCGGTGTGGACTAGACAAGATTTCGGATTGGTAATAAATATTCATGAGATTGTCTTGACCAATCACAGTAAAGTTCAAAGATAGCCAGGCAATAGAATGCCAGGTAATAGAACACTAGAAAGCCAAAACCCCAAAAATAGTTGAAAATAAACAATACTTTATAAAACATGTAAAACTTTACAATTAGGTAATAATAGTGCCATATTACACCCCATGTGATACGGATGCCGTATTACACCTTGTTGTGTCTGGCTTTTAAATGCATCATGTAATTATGCACAGACGATTGTTTGTCAACATACATACTTCCGTAAACAAAAATCATCTGCTCACCTAAGAAAAAAGTGTATGTTTACAATAATGATATCAAAATACTTTATTGAAATAAACTATTCTTGGTAATGCGTTGGGTCAATAACAGCTACACATAATCTACAATTTTTTAGCTGATTTGCATAAACCGGAAGTGATTTTTATTTATCTTTAGTTTATCATCAGTGCATCTAAAAAGTAGACAACATTTATGTTGTTGAATATGGGGGGTAGGTCTATTCAATACCCCCAAAATACACTTGAATGCTGATCAATTTTTATAAAATGAAGTACTAATCAAAGTATTAATATTTTTCAGTATAAGACCTGTTTATGGAGCTCAACATCCTCCACTTCAGTCAATGCCTAATAAGTAAGTACATACTAAAGAATTGTTTGATATACAATAATACAGTAAAACTTTGGTTTAATCACTATCATTCAGAATTCACTCTCTGACTTTGCAAGATTAAGTCAGAATTTATGTTAGTAGAGAATAATTAATATGATAAAGAAGTAATTTATGTGAAAACATTTTTTGACACACATTTCCATTTACAGCTTTTCACACAAAACTCATACAATTTAAAAAAAAATAACTGTTAAAATAAACTAAGAAATGTATACAGTAAAACTTGAATATATAATGCAGTTGTAATATTTTTAGTTCACCTGGACCAAAGGTCCATGTGAACTATTGCCATCACTTGGCGTCCGTCGTCTGTCGTCTGTAAACTTTTCACATTTCAAGCTTCTTCTCCGAAACCACTTGGCCGATTGGAACCGAACTTAGCAGGAATGTTCCTTGGATGGTCCTCTGCAAAGTTACTGTTTTTCGTTCCAGTCGGATATTCAATATGGCTGCCAGGGCCAATAATATGCTCTGATTGGCTGAAATTTCAAAGATCTTCTTCTCCGAAACTAATGAACTGACTGAACCCAAACTGTAAAGGAATGATCATTGGAATGTCCTTTACCAAGTTACTGTTTTTTATGCCGATCGGAAATCCAAGATGGCCGCCATCGCAGGACATAGATTAACATTGGACCCTATGGGAAAATGTTCAAATGCCTTCTTCCCAGAAACTACAAATATGATTAAAGCCAAACTGTACATGAATGTTCATTGGATGGTCCTCTACAATCTTAAGGTTTTTTGTTCCGATATGAAATTCAAAATGGCGGCTATGGCAGGACTTAGTTTAACATTGAACCCTATGGGAAAAATGTTTCAAAATGCTTCTTCTCTGAAACCACTTGGACAGTTGAAACCAAACTGCCCAGGAATGATCATTGGAAGGTCCTCTACAAATTTTATGTTTTTTATGCCGGTCGGAAATCCAAGATGGCCGCCACCGCAGGACATAGATTAACATTGGACCCTATGGGAAAATGTTCAAATGCCTTCTTCTCAGAAACTACAAATATTATTAAAGCCAAACTGTACATGAATGTTCATTAGATGGTCCTCTACAAACTTTACGTTTTTTGTTCCGGTATGAAATTCAAAATGGCGGCTACGGCAGGACTTAGTTTAACATTGAACCCTATGGGAAAAATGTTTCAAAACGCTTCTTCTCTGAAACCACTTGGATAATTGAAACCAAACTGCCTAGGAATGATCATTGGAAGGTCCTCTAGAAATTTTTTGTTTTTTATGCCGATCGGAAATCCAAGATGGCCGCCACCACAATACATAGATTAACATTGGACCCTATGGGAAAATGTTCAAATGCCTTCTTCTCAGAAACTACAAATATGATTAAAGCCAAACTGTACATGAATGTTCATTGGATGGTCCTCTACAATCTTAAGGTTTTTTGTTCCGATATGAAATTCAAAATGGCGGCTACGGCAGAACTTAGTTTAACATTGGACCCTATGGGAAAAATGTTTCAAAATGCTTCTTCTCTGAAACCACTTGGACAGTTGAAACCAAACTGCCCAGGAATGATCATTGGAAAGTCCTCTACAAATTTTCCGTTTTTTATGCCGGTCAGAAATCCAAGATGGTCGCCACCGCAGGACATAGATTAACATTGGACCCTATGGGAAAATATTCAAATGCCTTCTACTCAGAAACTACAAATATGATTAAAGCCAAACTGTACATGAATGTTCATTAGATGGTCCTCTACAAACTTTACGTTTTTTGTTCTGGTATGAAATTCAAAATGGCGGCTACGGCAGGACTTAGTTTAACATTGGACCCTATGGGAAAAATGTTTCAAAATGCTTCTTCTCTGAAACCACTTGGACAGTTGAAACCAAACTGCCCAGGAATGATCATTGGAAGGTCCTGTTTTTTATGCCGATTGGAAATCCAAGATGGCTGCCACCACAGGTCATAGTATTAACACTGAACCATATGGGGAAAATACAGAAATATATTCTTCTCTGAAGCTATTGCACTGATTGAACCTAAACTGTGCATCAATCATTGGAAGGTCCTTTACACACTTTGTGTTTTTTATGTTGATCGTAATTCCAAGATGACGCAGGACATAGTTTTTACATAGGACCAATTGGTTTTTTTTATTACCAGGTGAACGATACAGGCTCTTGAGAGCCTCTGGTTTAATTTGTGACCATGGGCATAATTTGTATTGATATTTTATAATCAAATTATTTACATTGAAGAGATATGTTTTAAATTGGTTAATCATGATTGAAACATGAAAACGTAACTGGTTTTTTTTACAGTAGAGAAGAGAAGATGAAAGGTGGAAAGAAGGATGCATTTCAGGATTTTGAGAATAAAACCTCAGATGCTTGGGATGATGGAGAGGATGATTTGTTGATGATGCCTAATATGTCAATGAGAGATGTACAGTCTACAGCTAGGGCAGTGTTAGATAACCATAGCCGACAACAAAGGGCAAAGCATGAAGCTCAACGAACTAATGCATTGAAAAGTAGGCAATAATATATAGGGCAAAACATGAGGCTCAACAAACTAATGCATTGAAAAGTAGGCAATAATGAGGCTAAGCAAACTAATGCATTGAAAAGTAGGTAATAATAATCAAAACATGAGGCTCAATGAACTAATGCATTGAAAAGTAGGCAATTATAAGGCAAAACATGAAGCTCAACAAACTAATGTAATGAAAAGTAGGCAATAATAAATAAGACAAAACATGAGGCTCAATGAACTAATGCATTGAAAAGTAGACAATAATATATAAGGCAAAATAAGAGGCTCAACAAACTAATGCATTGAAAAGTAGGCAATATTAACTTTGCACACATTTTTCCGGAAATTACCATTCTTGTTTTGCAAAATTACCTGAAGTTGATTCTGACTTTTATGTACGATACCCCACTTCTTAAAAAAGGAGATGGCAAAATTGTTATCAAAAAGTAAAGTCAATGTTTCTCCATAATTTGTATCAAGTACCCATGATAAGTGTTTAATATTGAGTCAGAGACTGATGTTATTTTGGTGACACTTCACATTCAGGACTGTGTTATTTAAGTTCAAAATACACCTCTAATAATATTGAGGAATAATAGAAGAAATCTGAAGGGCACCTCAATTAAAACATACATGTCGCCCAGGGAAGGTACTCTTAAATCACTTGCAAGAGTAGTTGTAACACTTTTATAAAATAAAGATGCAATAGAAAAAGTAAAATTTATGCTATGAGTGGTTATCTTATTTTGACCTTATTTTCAAAGTGCCCTCCCTGGATACCATTTATCTTTGAATAGGTTTACACAATATAAAAATACACTTTTATTTCCAGGTGATATTACATCCTTGTCAGAACACAGCAAACAAGCCTAACTGTACCACTAATTCTTTAAACATTTCCTTTATTTTTAGATCATGTTACAGCTGTGCCATCTGCCATGTCTGGACATGCTGGACCAGGTGTTGGGGTCCGTCTGAATTATGGTTGGCAGCCACCAAAATCTACACCAATAAGATTCACCAAGCCAATAATACCAGACAGAGAGACAGCAAAGCTTGATAAATTTAATTCTGTTTTGGCTGGACCAAATACTGATTTAGGTATGTATTTAGGACACTGTCTCTATCAGGTCTGACCTTGGTTAAGTATACTCTTTCCTGGTACACCATATTAATGATTTATCTTGTACTTAATGATTAACTGCAAAAGTAATTAACTACCAGTATATGTATGCATACAATATTCATGAAAGACATTGATCAAAATCACTTGTGAGACCAAAATTATTCTGTCTCGAATTTCAATATTTTATGACTAATGTTCTTTTAAGAGGGACATTGAATTTTACAATGTTTGTCTCCCCATGTGGTTTCCATTTAATAATTTAAGTTCCCCTTAAGCAAATGATTTTAAATTGTTATACAGGGTTAGGGACGTAAAGGCAGGCCACGTTCAATTTTGACTTGAATATGTTTAATGTTCTGGAGTTATGCGCCTTGATTTTTAGAATAATACCAATTTCTCAGATTTCTGTTCAATAACTTATGTTCACCTTTATCAAATCATTTTAAATTTATACACAAGTTCTCGTGTATGAATTTACAAAAGACAAGATCTATAACTTTATACCGTGTATGTTATCACATCAGCCATCACTTATTTGTTTACATAGTTGAACTCAAAGAAAACAGAGGGGCCATCGTGGCCGTGATCTTGTGGTAGTTGGATTTAAACTACCTATGCAATCAGTGCCTATCATGACTGATGTTGTGAGTTCGAATCTCGATCAGGACTAGGTGTACAACAATATGTGATAAAGTTTGTCAGTGTCTTGCGACAGGTCAGTGGTTTTCTCCAGTTCCTCCGCCACGATTTAACTGTAATATTGTTGAAAGTGGCGTTAAACACCATCAAACAAACAAAGAAAAGAAAAGAAAAGAGAAAATTCATTTGTGAAATTTGTTGACACAAGGGTAAAGCTGAAATAATGCTAAAGTTGGTATTAAACACCAATCTATAATCAAAGAAAACATTTATTTTAGATAAGCATATCTGTCACACGTTACAAACAATACAAAAGAAATGATTTTTAATTGTGAAGATAATTTAACTTTATTTTTTAGATGAATTAAGGAAATTAAGCTGGTCTGGTATTCCAAAGGCTGTTCGTCCAACTTCTTGGAAAATATTATCTGTGAGTACATTGAAGTGTAAAACATTTTTCTCAATTTTTTAAAATATTTCTTTATCAATTTGCCGCATTAATGAAATTTAGAAATTTTAAACATGTGTTAATTACAAAAAATACACAAAAACTCTGAATTGCAAACAACCACAAAACTGTTAATTGCAAAAAAAAACCACAAAATATATTTTGTATAAACAACCACAACATTTTCATCAAAATATTTATAAGAATATTTGACAATGTAAAAACTACATTTTTGAAACTAACTTGGTCAATACTTTTTTTTATTATACATATACTGGATAGCGACCCCTGACATGTACCCAATCTCACCAACATGTGTGAATCACAAGCAAATTTATATGCTTTTTTATCATTTTAATGTGGCATCTTTCTAATATATGCTTAAAAATGCATGGAAATTTGTGTGGTCTGTCTCATGACACACATATTGGCAAGATTTCGTCCTTGAAAATTAGACATCACCCAGTATTCCTTATATAGTGGCTTAAAATGGGCATTTATTGAATTGAATGAAATATTTAAACTCATTTTGAATCCATTTCTAAAAGGTGAAGTTGGAAAGAGCAAAAGAATGTAATGTTTATCTTACATACACAAAGTATAAAATTCCATGCTTGTCAAAAAAGAAACTTGAGTCAAAAATTTAAATAGAAATATGGCTACAAGTTAAGATTGAAGAAAAACAAATTATTATTTATTGAATTGAATGAAATATTTAAACTCATTTTGAATCCATTTCTAAAATTTAGACAGGTAGACCATTAATTTGTATTGCTGGTTGTCACCTCTTCATCAAATATTGTGTTATCAATGATGAGTAGAATTTTAGTTTGATTTTTGTCTATAAATTATGAGAAACCAAAAGCATAGTTAGAGGATTGGATTTGAAAAGCATTTTCAATTTATGCATTTTCACAGATAGCATAAATGGAACCTTGTGGTATAGAAATAAAAGTGAATTTCTCCTCTGTGTGGTGCTACCTGTCATTAATATACTGTAGCTGAAAAAGGGCTCATTAGACGTTGAACAACAATCTATCAATATAGCTAACTTTTAGTATTATTGTTTGCACAATATATGATCAGATGTTTAATGATTTGGATCAGAAATGCTTAAATGAGTCTTTACATAAAATTTATCATGAATTTTCATCAATATTGCTTTTAGGGTTATCTCCCTTGTGTTGTTGATAGACGAGAACCAACTCTTCAAAGAAAAAGGAATGAGTATTTTGGATTTGTGGACCAATATTTTGAAACTCGGTTTCAGGAAATGCATGAATCAACATTTAGACAGGTAGACCATTAATTTTAGTCGTAGCAATTTTAAAATGTGATAAGTGTTAAAAATCTTTTAATATTCCCAGTATATTTACAAATATTCTTCAACATGAAATAGTTAAATCATAATGGTTGGGTGGGTTATGGTGTTTTAACGCCACTTTCAACAATATTTCAGTTATATCATGGCAGTCAGTTTTATTGGTGGAGGAAACTGGAGTACCCAGAGAAAACCACTGACCTGCTGCAAGTTACTGACACCTTGCCTGAACGGGATTCAAACTTACAAAGTTAGAGGTGATAGGTACTGAGTGATTGCATAGGTAGTTGTAAATCCAACTACCATACAATCACGACCATGATGGCCCTTTAAATCGTAATGAGTTGACATTCTAATATGACGTCCCGTATTTGGTATACAAATAAAGGCATATTTGAATAACAATCAAATATAGGCCACACATGCACGCTGTGCTAAAAAAAAAAGCACCTACATAAACACTAACTATTTTCAGAAAATTCTTCATGGTTAGCCATTTTCTATTATTGTTTATCTAAAAATTGTTGAAATAAATGAAGTTAAAATTAAATAAATCCTAATCAAGTCTTATCATAATTAAACTCTTATAAACACGGCTTTGTTTACCTTTCGTCACTGTCTCCATGTTTATCTTCCTTTATCTCCGATCCGACTGGCTGCGTTCAACTGGTAATTTCGTTGTTAATCATTTAAAGTTGTTTATTTGTAATAAAATTTATATTGAACCTTGTCAATAAAATTCTTTTCGGTATTTTAAGCCACAGTTTCAACCACAATTTCGCTTTCCATCTCTTAATTCCCAATTTTACCATTTTTAAAATTCAGTAGGAGATTGATCACTTTGACCGCCTCGAATTTTAAAATTACCGTATTTGTCCTATTAGAATCGAAATAATTCATGCCGGCCATACTTTATTGTTATTCAAATATGGGTAGGCATTATATTCGCTCAGGGTTAAATATTCATGAATATAATGCCTACCCATATTTGAATAACAATAAAGTATGGCCGGCATGAATTATTTCTTAAATCTGATTAAGTATCAATAGAAGAAAAATATCTCATGAGTTAAGGGAATAGTTTATAACATTAAATTATTTTACTTTTGTGAGCCATCCTGGGCTGTTGTGTTGAAAAAAACAAATGGTATGATTTTCAAACATTGATGTAAAGATCAGATTTATTTGAAGTTGTGTGTCCGAGTGGGGCGACATGTCTATCCGCAGACTGTTGTTTCAGTTTGCTAGCACTAAAATTCCAACTAAGCATGTTAGTCTAGTATAAAGCGTACCTAGTTATCATCTCATTGAAAATTAACTTGTTCTCGCCATAATATAGCTGAAAAATTGTTGATGTTAAACAACAGTCACTCATTATATGAAGTTGTTACCACATTTGTATAAAATAAAAGACACTTATTATATGTTTTTTTTCTTAAATTTATTTGAAATACTAAATAACATACCAACATTTGTGAAATTTAAACCATACAAATATTAAACCATGTAATCTTCATTTTAATTTTTAATTTTAAATACAAATGTGATAAAAATTGTTATTCATTTTGTTCAACACACTGTCATATCATATGTAAATTGTAATGTGAAGATGGTACAGCATTGAGTGAGTAAAGTATATATGGTTTACATTCTTTCAAACAACAGTAAAAAAAAATCCTGTTATCCAATTAAATTAATTAAATCAAAATATCCGTCTATTCTCAGCAAATCATTTTATTTTAAGGGTGTGTAGTTTAGACAGGTAATTTTTCATTTGTTATAAGTGAATCATCAATGATAATTGTGTTTTATTGTAATATTTGCTTACATCAATCTTAAAATCTACTGTAGCAAATATAAAAAAAAAAAAAAAAAAAAAAGACCAAACAAAACTGTAAGTCAATATTTCCAGTGAATTTTCAACAGAAGTACATGTGTAATGTGAAACTTGTAGACGTATCAGAGATGACTTCATAAGTCAGATTAACTTGTGTCTAATCCATTTTATTCAATATTTGGCAAATAAAATATGTTTAAACTAATGACTTTAGATGTTTCAGTCAATGTAATCAAGACATTGTCTGATATTTAAATACAGTATATTTTTCATTTATGTTATTGATGAAAGCAAATTCCAAGTTACCCTTTAAATGCTCTACTGTTTTAAGAAAAAATTATTATTATGTCCCCCAAACAATGTTTGGGAGACATATTGTGTTTGCTCCGTTTCTTATTATTCTTCTTCTTCCTTTCTTCCGTCAAAAGTTTGTCCGACACATTTCTCGGAGATGCCTTGATCAAACTTTATGAAACTTTGTAGGAATATCATGCCATATGAAGTTGTGCCTTTAAGGGTTGATTTTTCCAAAATGGCTGCCATTGCTATGGGAACGGCCAAAATGCTAAAAAAAATAAAAACACAAAAATGATCATAGTAGGTTACTCACCAAACAGAAATTGATGAAACTTGATAGGAACAACATCCACATCTAGTGGAACGAGATAAGTCAAAAAAATCGGAATCGGTTGGACAAACTTTGCTGCAGTTGCCATGGAAACAAAAAAGGGGGATTAAAAACAAAATTGGATTCCTTTCATCAAACTTCATGAAACTTTGTAGGAATATCCACCGTAGTATGTGGCAGCTTTTGAGGGGTTGAAAAATGGCGGCCGTTGCCATGGTAACCAAGGTGCAAAAAAATGTTAAATTCACTCCAAACAGCGGATCCTTTTGAAACTTGACACAAAAATAGATCATCACTCAAAGTTGTGCTCTTTGTTTTTAAAATTTTCAAAATGGCCACCAATATAAAAATTCAAAAAATCGTTAAAAATTCAAAAATAAAAAGATTTCAATGGAAATGGATATTTACAGGGAGTAAGACATGCTGCACCATATTGTGACCATTTCGGTTTGCTATGGTGGCCATTTTGAATCCAAAATGACCGTCAAAATACAAAAATCCTCTGATTTGAGCGAAATTTGGTACTACTATTACTATATACACATGATAAGAGTCAAAAACTGGGCTCTAATTATTTCTTGCTATGTTCTCACACTATTCTTCATTCATACTTGTATTGTTCGTTTGGGGGACATTTGTAACGCTGTGCGTTATAGTAGCCAATATTTTTAAATTCTTTTTTAATATGTTTAGTTACAATTTTTGTATTGTACCCACCAGAAAGATCGGTTAGTATTAATACACAGTTACACAGATGGAAGAAGGTGTCTCTGTTATGATTTGGATATAACTCATAAATCATATTCTATTTCAGGGACTCAAAATAAATTGATTTGTTGGTAAATTAATATTACTATGTTGGCAAAGGAATGAGGTTTATGATTTTATGTTGATTGGTTTTTTTCACAGTAACTAAAGTAATGTTTCAAGTGCCGAGATAAAGTTTGATATAATTATTTCCTGCAGAGTATGAAAATGCACTTGATTTTGGATTGCATTCTTTGTGCAACCCTGTGGAACACTATATTGCTTTATAACATAATTTATTTTGAAGTATGACAAATGTTGATTTCAGATACACATAGATATACCTAGAATGAATCCTTTAATACCTATCTTTCAACAAATACTTGTTCAAAAAGTAAGTCCTTGGTACTATGTTGTCTTGGTGATGGCCTTGTCTTTGTCAGTGTGAAAATCATGTGATATTCTTAAAACAGTGATCACATGATTATCACATGTCATCCTTAAACCTCAAATCAAGCATGCCTTAAGGACTTAAAATTTGAAAAATTAAATTGTATTGTAAAATTACAAGTTGTACGTTCATGTTGTATATATGGATGTACTTTATTTTGTCTATTGTATAGATTTTTTTTTGTAAAACAGGATGTTAGAAAAAAAATCCATAAAAGGCATGCTTGTGGTTCAATAGCATGTAGTTATACGCATTTATTTCAGAGCTACTGGAAATTCTTTATTTTTGTAACAACAATTTTCGTGGAATGTTTTATTTTGAGTGAAAATGTGACTAAGCAAAAACAAAAATTGCCTGCTATGTGGAACTATTAAGAACATCAGTATGTCTCACTTAAAATTGATAAAATTCCACTAAAAGATGTATACGACAAAAATAATTTTTTTCCTAAATATTGAATGAATTTTGACTGACATACACAAGATTTTATTTCAGATATTAAAAGATATTCCAAGAATGACCTCGCTAGCACATTTACTGCAGCAAAAGGTTGTTCAAGAAGTAAGTATTACCAAAAAAGGTGTGTTGGTAACTAGACAGATCATAATTAACTAATCCATTTAGCACCATGTTTGGAGATTGGAAAATCGCTAACAAAGCTGGACATGGTAGTGACTGTGTATGAATCACTAACAAAGCTAGATGTTATGGTGACATTGTATGAATTACTAACAAAACTGGACGTATTAGTGACTTTGTATTTGATTAATCATTCTTATTCCAACACATATTGTGTTATTTAAGGAAATATTCAACCCAAATGGAACCCCACATCATTGAAGTAAGACCTAGTTGTTCTGTTGTAAAGAGGCATCTGCTGGTTGTATGGAACTAATTAAATGCACAAATCACATGTCAGACAGAGGACAATAATAAGTGCCAATAAAATTTCAGGCTCCTTGCACGTAAAGACAACAGTTACAGCTCTTAATGAACAATAGTTTGTAAGGGGTTGTAGTTGGTGGCCCATTGCAAGGCAAATAATTCCGACCCCATCTATCTACAGCCAATTCGTTACCATTTTGCAATGAAATTTAGATATTGTACCGAATCACAAGGTAAATAGTCGTGTTTTATATTCTCCCTTGATAATTTAAATGAATGAACCAAGATTTAACATTACATAGTCTCCATCTTTGTTTCTAATGGGATGCCTAGTTGTTTACCTTGATTCGTTAATTTTGCTTCTACATTTTCAAAGCAACTTTTTGTTTATTCGCGGTTTGTTTGTGAATTGAATATGAAAATGTTGGCTTACATCATCTGCCAATCTTTCGTCTTCCATTTACCTACCAGTTGACAATAATAAGAATTCCAAGGATATCCAACCAAATGCTCCCAGATTACACTTCTGGTATAAACAATGGCCAAAAAGTCCATGGTAAATCTCCCATGATACGTAAATAAATGTGTACATTAAAAACAATTCAAATGAACAATATGTCATTGTGGAATTTAAGTTGCAAAAATTTTGATCTCTCAGATGCAACACAGTAAGCAATTTTCATTTCTTACTGTTTCATCTGACATGAAATTGGGTGACACCGACTATATATTAAGTTAATTACATACTGCTATAAATTGAAGCTAATGGACATGTCATTATTTGAAATGAAAGCTAATGGACATGTCAGTAATTGAAACAAAAACTAATGGACATGTCAGTAATTGAAGCAAAAACTAATGGACATGTCAGTAATTGAAACGAAAGCTAATGGTCATATTAGTAATTGAAACGAAAGCTAATGGTCATATTAGTAATTGTAATAAATTTATAAATTTATGTGCTTGTTTCTTCACAATGTATGCATGGTTGTATGCTTGGTGCATGGTAATATATATAGTCATATTAGTAGTAATTATAGTTGAATTATAGTCTTAAAATGAAAAGAATCGTAGCTTTATATATTCAAATAATTTCGGGTAAACTTAACCTTATTATTACTAAAATGTTTTTGTTGCATCCATAGAAACAAGTTTAACACAAGGTTGATCAATATAGATAGAAATATTATTATCATAATACTAACATTGTTAACACTTCTGCTATAAATCATGTCTACAAATATTGTTCAGTTTTGCATTCAATACAACATGTGATATATACTGTACTATAGTTGATTTGTTATGGGAGAAATGATTTCTCAGTGCAGTATCGCATTGAAGTCAATATAATATCATGTTAGAAATCAACGATAATCTGTTTGCATCAATCTTGTCACTTAATAATAGATGTTTTCATGATCATTTTCAAGGGAAAATTAATAAATCATCAATAAATTGTATTATTATACTTTCCTATAGAAACCAAGCAAGAAATAATTAAGATATTTTAAAGTTTTATTCCATGGAACAAGAAATAACTCATTATTCCCGCGGCAAACTGCACGTAGGTCAAATAACTGTGAGGGAATCTGCACGTAGCACAAAATAACTGTTTGAAATTGGCACGCTTTTGCACATCGAACCAATAACTAGTTATTTCCCTCATATTAGTTCAGTATAATAATACTGTTATGTCCTTCATGAGAAGTTAATATCCATAATTATTTAATCTCGAAAGGGTTATTTTCCCTCCGTCTTTCGGACCTCTGGGAAATAACCCTTTCTCAATTTAATAATTATGGATATTAACTTCTCATGAAGGCCATAATTGTATAATATTGCTATTTATATTGAGAATGTCTTTATACTTTTATATTAACCATATTAACAGTACCATTGAATATTGCTTCATGTATTACAAAGATATCTACATGAAATGTTTGTAACAATTTAACGTATGAGCGTTTTTAAGCAGACAATTCCTTTTCGATGTACAGAGTCATGTCAATTATATTCGTTCATATTGTAAAATGGCCGATTATAAGTAATTCAAGCAAAGCGGACATCATCTCATCGAAGTCAAGTGTGGGTTTATTTTGTCCATAGAACAATAAATCGTTAAGTATTTAATATGTCACTGGTATCGTTAGAAAGCTTGATCACATGACATTGAAATCACTAGCGTTGTTTTGTCGTCTGCTACTTTCACTCTGTGAAAATTGCAATTTAATCGAGATGGGTCGCAAAAGCAAGGAAATCGGGAAGGAAGCAAAAGAACTCACGATAAAAATATACGAGGAGGGTAAGGCACATGCACATATTGCCGAATTACTGGATGTTATTCGGAAATTTCAGTCCACAGGTTCTGTCAAGAACATACTTCGAAACTCAAAGTGAAAAAAACCTGACTGACCAGGACAGAACATTGCTCTTTCGGCAGCTGAAATAGGACAGAAAAAGCACTGTTGAAGGAAATAACCAACAAATTAAATGAGAATAGAGACAGTAGAGTGTCTGAACATACTATCAAACTTGAATTACATAAGGAAGGCTACTTCTGTCTTGTTGTGAAAAAACCTGTTGTTGTATGGGACAAATATAATTGGCATGACTCTGTAGATCACAGTATTGGTGTTTAATATATTGATTTAACACATGGCCATAGTCTGAGGTCTTTATACAACTATTTGTTTATAATATACCATAATTGGATTTGAAAATATATTTGTAATAGTACTGGCAAAATTGAAGTTTAATGTTGAGAAAGACAAAACAAAAAATATCATTAACTCAATTGCTATAATTAGTTGAATATCACATATTCGACATTTTACTTTGTTAATTAAGAATATTCATTTTAGATATTTGAACGGATATTGTATATATGGGCGATACGACATCCTGCCAGTGGTTATGTTCAGGGAATCAACGACTTAGTTACTCCATTTTTTGTTGTATTTTTGTTAGAATACATAGATAATGGTAAGTAATTTACACAGCAAGATTGACTAATATGTGCATTTGAAAATAGTTATATTATCTTTAGAGTAATCTCCCTTTTATATGGTCACTCCCAGTCCCACCAAAGGCCACATATACATGTACACCACTTATCAGGCCAGATTTAAGAGATACTAAAATACTACTAACGTTTCCCCTCCAAGGGAGGCCACCCTATCTTATAAAGCCACTTTTTCATTGCAGAAGTGGTGGCCTCATAAGAGAGGGGGACTACTGTATCCACTAACATTATTGGTTTAGAGTTATGGTGTTTAACACCACTTTCAATAATATTTCAGTTAAATCGCAGCAGTCAGTTTTATTGGTGGAGGAAACAGGAGTACCCAGAGAACACCACCAACCTGACACAAGTCACTGACAAACTTTACCACATAATGTTGTATCCAGTAACATTAATGGCATCTATGATTAATATAAAACAATGTAATTAATTATTGTAAGCAAATAATTTCATCCCATGCTACAAGTAGTTAGGTTTTTGACCTGTCATTATTTTATTATTTGTCCTTCCATAATAATTTTTGCTAATACAGCAGAACATTTATTAATATACTGGTATGTATTTGATTTCACTTAAGTTCTTTGATAACTCGAAGATCTGTCAATTTCAAAAGCATTCTGTTGTTATACAATATTATTGTATATTACACTTTACGTTTTTATTTTCCCTATTTGTCTTTGTTAGCGCAGCCGGTCACTATTTTCGTATATGGACCGATAGTATATGGACCGTCCAGGTACCTGCATTATTTTAGATAAAAAGTATAATATAGCAAATAGTTCATGTCACTTCGGGTCATATGGCAGTATATGGACCGGTCCGTCACCAAAAAAATATTATATGGACCTCAGAAGCTTCGTTAGGTTAGGATAAGTACCGTCATTTAAGAAGTGTTTTTCACTGTCAGTAAATTTGTTTACTTTTACAGTGCAAATAAAAACATAGATATCTAATTTAGTTAGCACGATGCATTTCTGGAATAACCTTCAGCAGTTACGCTCATAGTAAAAATATTGGACAGCCAAATAATTTAAAAATCTTTGGAAGCAAGTAAACCAAGGGGTCTGAAACGGTTGCTAAAATCAGCTAAGGCTTACATATGCCTGAGGGAGATTGATCTTTGTGGTAAAAGATATGACTGATCGTGATATTAACACTACACATTGGTTTTGTCAAATTTTGTATTTTTATTAACACAGAACACCATTAACCTATTCTTGTACTCACACTGTTATGATACGTGTTGTAAAGTAATAATCTTGTACTCACACTGTTATGATACGTGTCGTAAAGTAATAATCTTGTACTCACACTGTTATGATACGTGTTGTAAAGTAATAATCTTGTACTCACACTGTTATGATACATGTTGTAAAGTAATATTCTTGTACTCACACTGTTATGATACGTGTCGTAAAGTAATAATCTTGTACTCACACTGTTATGATACGTGTTGTAAAGTAATATTCTTGTACTCACACTGTTATGATACGTGTTGTAAAGTAATATTCTTGTACTCACACTGTTATGATACGTGTCGTAAAGTAATAATCTTGTACTCACACTGTTATGATACGTGTTGTAAAGTAATAATCTTGTACTCACACTGTTATGATACGTGTTGTAAAGTAATATTCTTGTACTCACACTGTTATGATACGTGTTGTAAAGTAATAATCTTGTACTCACACTGTTATGATACGTGTTGTAAAGTAATAATCTTGTACTCACACTGTTATGATACGTGTTGTAAAGTAATATTCTTGTACTCACACTGTTATGATACGTGTTGTAAAGTAATATTCTTGTACTCACACTGTTATGATACGTGTTGTAAAGTAATAATCTTGTACTCACACTGTTATGATACGTGTTGTAAAGTAATATTCTTGTACTCACACTGTTATGATACGTGTTGTAAAGTAATATTCTTGTACTCACACTGTTATGATACATGTTGTAAAGTAATATTCTTGTACTCACACTGTTATGATACGTGTTGTAAAGTAATATTCTTGTACTCACACTGTTATGATACGTGTTGTAAAGTAATATTCTTGTACTCACACTGTTATGATACGTGTTGTAAAGTAATATTCTTGTACTCACACTGTTATGATACGTGTTGTAAAGTAATATTCTTGTACTCACACTGTTATGATATGTGTTGTAAAGTAATATTCTTGTACTCACACTGTTATGATACGTGTTGTAAAGTAATATTCTTGTACTCACACTGTTATGATACGTGTTGTAAAGTAATATACTTGTACTCACACTGTTATGATACGTGTTGTAAAGTAATATTCTTGTACTCACACTGTTATGATACGTGTTGTAAAGTAATATTCTTGTACTCACACTGTTATGATACATGTTGTAAAGTAATATTCTTGTACTCACGCTGTTATGATATATGTTGTAAAGTAATATTCTTGTACTCACACTGTTATGATACGTGTTGTAAAGTAATAATCTTGTACTCACACTGTTATGATACGTGTCGTAAAGTAATATTCTTGTACTCACACTGTTATGATACGTGTTGTAAAGTAATATTCTTGTACTCACACTGTTATGATACATGTTGTAAAGTAATATTCTTGTACTCACACTGTTATGATACGTGTTGTAAAGTAATATTCTTGTACTCACACTGTTATGATACATGTTGTAAAGTAATATTCTTGTACTCACACTGTTATGATACGTGTTGTAAAGTAATACATCAAATGACTTGTCTTTTATGTTATATTACTAATACTTAATAAGAAACATTCATTTCAAATGGAGATAACCTTGACCCATTTTATGTAATGCTTAACCATAAACAAGGTCCTCTTGAAAGCAAGAATTTCTCCCATAATTTTATGTCTTCTCCATAAAAAAAACATTCACCATTTAGATACATATCGACGGAAGTAAAGAGTACCGCTTAACAGCAAGCTAACACTCGTATTAAGGCATGAATTATGCTCATTATTGAAGACCCTACTGTCACTATGAAATGTTGAACAACAATAAAAGTGCTGTTCCATTGTTTTAATTTATGTCTAAGTGCAAAATTGAATCGTCTCTCATGTTCATTGACATCCATATTCATTCTTACTAATACCATCACTATTGTTGTATATAAATAAATGTTAGAGAATATCGAAGGGGCAATCAAAAATGGACGATCCAGAAAAACTGGTAACATAGGGTACACAAGACGAAGAAAAACAAAACAAAAGCACAACGCCATATGTGTTGGACACCACTATACGCAAACAAACACAAATAACGTATTTTATATTTATTTACAGATATTGAAGCTGAGAACTGTGATCTGACAGAATTACCACAAGAAACATTAAACATTATAGAAGCAGATAGTTACTGGTGTATGTCTAAGCTATTAGATGGCATTCAAGATAATTATACATTTGCTCAACCTGGTATACAGATGAAAATAAATGCTCTTAATGGTCTTATTAAGCGAATTAATGGTTAGTATCTACAACCATGGTATTTCTTTTATAATAAACTTTAATTATTGTAGTTTGTACATATAAAAAAAAGTTTTAATTTTATACCGGTACATGTATTCAAGAAATCTACATCATGTAGAAGTATAATTTTAATGCAATTGCTTACGTAACAAGCAATTTCATTGGTCAGTTTCATTTACGTGTCAGAGTAAATTTGACATTTACCTTTGTTGGAAACTGTTGACCAAATATTGATTTGAAGTGACACACATTAAATTTGTTTTTAAAATTGTTATTTAAGCTGAATAAAATTTTAGAGTTATGATTCTGTAATAGATCATTGAATATTTTATATAAAGCATTTGTTTTCTAATCGTAAAGGTTTGTAACTACATAACTATTTTTGCGGATATGCTATGTGAAAAGGCTCAATAAAATTTATTGATAACAGCTGATAATTGTAAACAAATGTTATTGTTGGGAAAATTTCATTAGAATGGGAATACCCATATTGTATTTGAAGTGTTGCCAACATAAATCGTCAGATTTACTGTCACAAATATCTGTTTACCTGGCTCCGCTACCTGTCACCAGGTAAACTCAATTTGCGACAGTAAAATTGATGATTTACGTCTGCAACACTTCAAATTCAATACAGTTATTCCCTTATTGAAATATATATGATATTTGGTTACATACCAGTACATTTCATGTTTATATTCAAGGTCATACAGAGTTTGAGTAATTTATATTATGCTGCATAGCAGTGGTTTGGCTGTAAATTACCAAATAGCTGGAAAAATTGCTGAAATTGATTATAAATACCTATAAATAAAGATGTACACAACATGATTCTGGAATAAATAACCTTCATCATGTTAGGTCAAAATATTGGAAAGTCAAGTAATATAAAAGTTTTTAAATGATTTTTATCTGAGGCAATTAGGATATATATTTATTTCTCCATATTTATGGGGAAAGCCTTAATTTGATGGTATATTATATATTTTTAAATATTAAAATTAAAGGATTTTTTTGGTTTATTTCAGTTCCATTATATAATCATCTAGAACAACAAAATGTAGAATTTTTACAATTTTCATTTCGTTGGATGAATAATTTGTTAATGAGGGAAATTCCCTTACGATGTACTGTAAGATTATGGGACACATATCAGGTAAGAAAAACTATTATAATATAACTACTCCTACATTCTGAATATTGAAAATAAATCATGAGTAACCGAACAACGCAATAATTCATGAATGTGTAGAAGGAACTGTCATGGTTGTGATCGTATGGTAGTTGGATTTACAACTACCTATGCAATCACTACCTATCACCACTAAAGGTGTGAGTTCGAATCCCACCCAGGTGGGGTGTACTCAATACAACATAATGTGATAAAGTTTGTCAGTGACTTGTGGCAGGTCGATGGTTTTCTCCAGGTACTCCGGTTTCCTCCACCAATAAAACTGACTGCCACGACTGACTGATATATTGTTGAAAGTGGTGTTAAACACCATAAACCAAACCCCTAACCCATGTGTTAGCACATAAGTGAATAATCATTGTTGTTCTGTTAAAAGTGAATTATTTTTTCTATTTGGAATGAGGGTTACACAGTGGAATAAACATTTTTAATTCACTTTTTGAAATAGTGTTTATCTATCACTTGAAAGTTAGTTGTGAACCTACTACTGTTCCTATAACCTTTGGTATACCCGGTACCAGTTACATTTTCAATATTAAATCAGACAACAAATAAAGATATTTGGCTGTACAGCACATTTCATCCATCATGTTAAAAACTATGAAAATGTCTTCCACAGTTGATATCTGGTGAAATACAACAAAAGGAATTTGACCCATTAATAAAATAAAAAATTAAACTAGATTTATGATAAGTTTATTTGATCTATTGTGGACCCCAGTAGTATCAAATCAATTGCTTTAAAAAAAATTATCTTCCATTTCAGTCTGAACAAAATGGTTTTGCTGATTTCCATTTATATGTATGTGCAGCATTTTTAGATAGATTTTCAAGCGATTGTTTACGAGAAAAAGACTTTCAGGTATGCTACCACACAAGAAATATTTGTTTATCATGGTACTTTTAAGACAAAAGTTAGACATGGCACACTGTATGGTAAACACAAATAAGAAAAATGTTCATCATACTACAAAGTAAATGTATATAAACAACATTGCCATGTAAATGGTTAGATGGTTATAGGTGTGTAATGCCTTTTTTTTAACAATATTTCAGTTTTATTGTGGTAGGCAGTTTTTATTGGTGGAGAAGACCATGGATCCTGCAGCAAGTCAATGACAAACTATAGTAATTTTATATATTTGACACAAATAATTCTTTTTAGTAAATTACTAAAAAGTATATTAAAAAATTTGTTTTAACGAAAGACCCAGAGTTTTTCATAGGTTTCAAAAATGGAGAAAATTTATAAAATCTGAAGAACTAAAATTGGAAATACAATAGTGTTTGGCATGAAGCCTCGTTCTGATATTAAGAATTAAAGTTTAGCGATTGAATATGACTACATCGGTAGTTTAATGGTTAGCATGCTCACCTGCAGTGTGGTAGATTGGGTGTTCAAGTCCCGTTCTAGTCAAACTAAAGACTAAGTTGGTATTAGCTAATTAGCTAATCAAGCAGCATTAAGGAGTAAGAGCAAAGACTGGTTTGTTCAGAATCAGGATAATGTGTCATATTTGAGTGACAAGTCTCCCCACAGACTTGTTTCAGCGAGCCAGCTCTATAAAGATCAAACTAAGCATTCTGGTCTAGTACAAAGTGACGATCATCATCTCATTGAATGTAACTTGTTCTCGCCATGATATCACTAAAAAAATTGCGCATTTGGCATCAAGCAACACTAACTCATTAAGGATTGAATTAGGAAATGACTTCAATACAAATTTATTTATATTTCAGGGAATTTTAATGTTTCTACAGAATTTACCAACACATCACTGGCACGATGAAGAAATAGGAGAACTTTGTGCTGAAGCATTCAAATTAAAATATATGTTTGCAGATGCTCCAAATCATCTGAACAAAAAATCATAGCATTAAATCAAGTCTATTGTTCCGTATCTAAATATTTAGAGCCATATATGAAAGGTCAAAAGGGTTCATGCCCATTTTTTTTTCAAATTGGGAGTGGGTAACAGAAATATTAAAATATGAATAAGCTTTAAATTGCTCATGTCAGATATTCAATAAGGTTATCTTGTTTTTGTAACTAACTTATTTTCTGATTAAGAAAAACAAGGGAAGTATTAAAATGTTTGAATGTTATTTTATACAAACAGAAGCATACAGTTTTGTATGTATGTTAAGTTTCAAGATAGAAATGGAAGTTTTGTTTGTGTGTGTTCAGTTATCAAATTAGAAGTAAAATCTTTTTTTTTGTGTGTTAAGTTAGTATCAAATCAGAAGTGGAAAACTTTGTTAAGAGTATTTATTTGTCAAAAATAGCTGTAAAACATTTTGTTAGAGAGATCAGTTATCAAACCATAAGTAAAAACATTTGTCTTTAATTGTTAAGGTTTCAAAAAAGAAATAAAAACCTTTGTTTGACTGTTTATTTAAACCAATGTGTATACAAGATGTGAAGCTGGTTTCTTGAGTCTTAACAAATACAGTCAAACCTGTATTAAGAGGTCACCTTTAGGACAACGAAAAAATGGCCTTATATTGTAGGTGATTTAAAAGAGGTTCAATTAATATGAAATGTTCTATGACAGGACAGGAAAAAGGTGACTTTTTAATAGAGGTGACTGCACAGGCAGGTTTGACTGTATGGAGATTTTGGATAATTTGTAGTTTATATTGATCAAAGACAGTATACAAGGATTTTCAATCAAATCACATTTGCATCTTCATTTTACGTATTTATTTATTTTTGCAATCTTTTCTTCTTTTGCGTTTAGGTCCAATGTAGACAAACTACTTGGCCCAGGTTGATGAAACTTCACATGTGAGTTTGTCGTGGACAGTTAAAAACACTGCACACAAATATAGGTCACCGTGACCTACTATTTCTGCCTGAATGACTTCGACACTTTTGCGTTTAGGTCCAATGTAGACAAACTACTTGGTCCAGGTTGATGAAACTTCACATGTGAGTTTGTCGTGGGCAGTTAAAAACACTGCACACAAATATAGGTCACCATGACCTACTATTTCTGCCTGAATGACTTCGACATTTTTGTTAAGACCTGTTTTACTATTACATTTATATGTTCATTTTGAATACCATTAAATGGTTTTCTTTTGGCTAAACTGAAGTATTGTTCTTAACCAAATTAAACACTAACCACATGGTTATGACATTCACATGTAACTATAGATTGCACAGGCGAGCTGGATGGTCTGCCTTGCGACCAGTAATTTTTGTTTTTTACAATCAAAATTTTTTTAATTACCATGATAATGCTGCTTTTTTTTTTGTTAGATTATTTGTGTTTATTAATATATGAATATTTATATTATGATTGTTAAATTAAATTGGTTAATTTCCCTTGTGAGATTATAATTTTTTATTCAGTTGCTAAATTCTGGTATGTCACAAGAAGTATCTATAGAATATATATAGAATAATGTCCATTTTGAAGGTCAAGACGGGCATTATCGTTAGTATCACAACAAATCTGATCAAAGGACACATGTCCAAATTACTGAAAAAAACATATATTTTGATTTTGATCATTTGTTTTTTTTACCTCTTGCACAATTATACCCTATCAGATTGTTATTATATCTGGAATATAGCATGCATTCCTAAATAAAAGAACTTTCTGTAGGAAATAATGTAATAGTATGTTCTGTGTTTAGAAATATAGACAGGCATGCAAACAAATAGCTATTAGGTGGAATCTTGTTAATTGAGGTAATATCCTTCACTATATATTATTTATTATAGTTCTGGTAATTATGTCTATGTTATTATTATGTATGCTTATAAAAACTCAAAAACATAGTACCGGTATTAAATGAGAAAAGTGTTTCAGCACAATGTTTATTTAAGGTATATTTATTATTGAAATTTTCAATTCTTAAATAATGTAATTATTATTCAAACTAAGATTCATCTCCCTCAGACATAGGTGACCTTAGCTAACTAGCCTCCTATAGGTGACCTTAGCTAACTAGCCTCCTATAGGTGACCGTAGCTAACTAGCCCCCTATAGGTGACCTTAGCTAACTAGCCTCCTATAGGTGACCTTAGCTAACTAGCCTCCTATAGGTGACCGTAGCTAACTAGCCTCCTATAGGTGACCGTAGCTAACTAGCCCCCTATAGGTGACCTTAGCTAACTAGCCTCCTATAGGTGACCTTAGCTAACTAGCCCCCTATAGGTGACCGTAGCTAACTAGCCCCCTATAGGTGACCTTAGCTAACTAGCCTCCTATAGGTGACCTTAGCTAACTAGCCCCCTATAGGTGACCGTAGCTAACTAGCCCCCTAAAGGTGACCTTAGCTAACTAGCCTCCTATAGGTGACCTTAGCTAACTAGCCCCCTATAGGTGACCTTAGCTAACTAGCCTCCTATAGGTGACCGTAGCTAACTAGCCCCCTAAAGGTGACCTTAGCTAACTAGCCTCCTATAGGGGACCTTAGCTAACTAGCCCCCTATAGGTGACCTTAGCTAACTAGCCTCCTATAGGTGACCTTAGCTAACTAGCCTCCTATAGGTGACCTTAGCTAACTAGCCTCCTATAGGTGACCTTAGCTAACTAGCCCCCTATAGGTGACCTTAGCTAACTAGCCTCCTATAGGTGACCTTAGCTAACTAGCCTCCTATAGGTGACCGTAGCTAACTAGCCCCCTAAAGGTGACCTTAGCTAACTAGCCTCCTATAGGGGACCTTAGCTAACTAGCCCCCTATAGGTGACCTTAGCTAACTAGCCTCCTATAGGTGACCTTAGCTAACTAGCCTCCTATGTAGGTGTTTTGGTTTTCTTGCTCCCTAATTTTTTTTTACATTATTTAGCTTTCCAATTGATTGAATTTGAGCGTACATGATGAAGTTTATTCAAGAAATACATCTTGCACACTAAATTAGATATCTATGTTTTTATTCATACTTGATAAAGATCATCAAAATGGAAGATGTCTCAAATAATAATGTACAATCCTTTAAGATCAATTATATATACAATGTATATATATTGTCAGAAATTATTAATTGCACAAAATACTCACAACAGATCAGTATTTTTCAAATGACATATATTCTATATAATATATATTTATAACAAATAAGATTGTATATACATGTTTATTGTACTACAATGTGTGTGACTGAATGACCTAGATTTGTTGACGTCATGTAGTTTAATGTTAATTGACACATTTCATGCAATATTACTTTAAGTGTTAACATTTTATCTTTTACATTTATTTGTGGCTATTTTTGTTATGTATTTGATTTTTTTTTAAATTTTGTTCAATTGTAGGTAAATTTTGAAAAAAATTGTCGTTGATTATTCATGCTAGTGACAGTACATTCCTTTAGAAAGTGCTAGTAGGAATTCTTTAAAAGTAATTCTCATCTCTTCATTGTCAGGTGAATTGAAATATTTCTCTTTTTGAAAGATGTAAAGTTTGTCTTAATTTAGGAGATAAATGTATTGTATTTTAAGCTTTGCGGATGTAAATCGTCGTGTAGCAGTCACAAATTGAATTTACCTAGCGACCTGTAGCGGAGCTAGGTAAACAGATATTTGTGACAGTAAAACCAAGATTTACATCCACAAAGTACAAGTGAGTGCTGTAGTGCTTCATATAAAAAATGTACTTCTGTCAACAATTTTACAACTGAAAAAAAATACATTCAATACTTATAATCACATTCTTAACATTATTTAGTATAATTGAAATTATTATTTTTTTAATATTCCACATTTTCAAAATAGTTCCCGGAAGTTGGTATGGTTGAATGGTTGTGAGCTTCATTGACTGATAAAGTTTGAATTTCGAAGTCACATGTTAACCTTTTGACCAATCACATGGGCCTTTCTAAATGAACTGAACTCACAATGTAATTATTAATGATAGAAGAATGATGTACATGTTTGATTACGTAAAGGAGAAATTACTATACAAATAATCTTAAGTGGATGCATAAAAATGAAACATTACAGCACAAGGTAGTATTTGATGAAAATTAATTCTGTTCAGTTTTAACAATATTAACGCTTAATGTTATAACTTTAATATTTAAGGTTTAAAATGGATGGAAAAGGGGGCATAAGTATTGTAAATATGTATATTTTATGGTGTGCATGATGATCGAGTGCTATGGATGGTAGGCTTGCATGTAGATAGAATATTTGGAAGTTGTTGGAGGGTATATTTGTTTTATATGTAAATGAGATGTTACATTTTACATTCAGAAACTAATAAAGAAATTTATAATGAATGCTTTGTATTGTTTCTTGAAACCAAGTAAAATTGTTTTTTATACGACCACAAAAAAATGTTGTGGCGCTGTTGTCGTATGTCTGTAGACAGAATGGTTTCTTTGCCATAACTTAAGTTCTAGTCAACAGTTAAAAATTGAATGAAAAATATGCTAAACTTGGGCCCCATTTAAATCCCTTTTCAAAATAGAATACCAACATTTTAGTAATGGCTCATCAATAACTCATAAAGATGATCGTTTTGCAACAAAAAAACTTCATTAAAATTAAATGAAAAGTAAAAATAAACTAGAAAATTGAATGCCCCCGTCTCAACCTTATCCACCTCAACCCCCCACCCTAATTTACTACCTTAACTTTTTGTTTGGTTCTGAGGAATGTGTAGGGCTATAATGTAAAGAAAACGTCTTGAAGATAAATAAGGGTAATAACAAAATTACCGAACTCCGAACAATCTTACAAAGGGAAAGTCAAAACTCATAATTATATAAACAGACAAAATCAGTCAACAACCGGAAAACTGTGAAAATGGATATTCTTAATATAACTTAATTTCAAGGAATGTTATATTATTCATCGGGTATGATGTAGAAAACTTATGTATAGACTTTAAAAGGTGTTTGTGTCTGTAAGACACATACAATGCCCCCACGGTTATAATTGCAAAAGGGTAAACCAATGTTTTGCTTATTCAGCATCAAGCAGAAATGACTGAAATAAATGAATCTGTACCTAACAATGTGATGTTCAATTGGTTGATTGATTGAATGGGGTTTAACACCACTTTCAGCCATATCGTGGCAGTCAGTTTTAGTGGCGGAGGAAGCCGGAGGGAACCGCTGACCTTTGGCAGGTAACTAACAAACCTTATCACGTACGATTGCAAGTTGAGTACACCCTTTTTAGCTCACCTGGACTGGGTTGCACAAACCTCAATTAAATCCAAGTGTAAATTAAGACTTAATTGACACTTAAATTTACTTGGAATGTACATGAAATTAATTTACACTTAAGGTTTAATTGAGACTTAAATTTAATTGAGGTTTGTGCAACCCAGTCCTGGTATTTAGGCCATGTGAGCTATTGTCATCACTTTTCGTCCGTCGTCCGTCCGTCAACATTTCACATTTTAATCTTCTCCTCAGAAACCACTGGGCCAATTGCAACCAAACTTTGGTGGAATGGTCTTTGGATGGCCCTCTTCCAAAATTGTGTCCGTTGATCCCGACTTCCAACCAAGATGGCCACCAAGCTAAAAGTAGAAAAAAGGGGGGATGAAATTTTAATTGTCCATTGCTGCTTTAGTGCAAGTCAAAATGAGCTCAAATTTCAATTGCAGCTACATGGCAAGGAGTAGTTTAACATATATTTTCTTTCAGCCGATATATACCGATTATGCAAATTAGACATATTTTGATAAAAGATCACATTTAAATCTTCTCTTCTGAAACCGCTGAACCATATTAAAGCAAATTTGGCTAGGATGGTCCCCTTTCAATATTGTGTCCGACAGCTCCACCTTCCATTCAAGATGGCTGCTGTTACTAAAAATAGAAATTTCTTCAATTGTTCGTTGCTGCTTTAGTATAAGTCAAAATGAGCTCAAATTTTAACTGCAGCTACATGGCAAGGAGTAGTTTAGCATATGCTCGGGGTTTTTGTTTGAAATTTTTCTTTCAGCCGATTTATACCGATTATGCAAATTTTGATAAAAGATCACATTTAAATCTTCTCCTCTGAAACCGCTGAACCAAATAAAGCCAAACCTGGCAGGGATGTTCCATGGGTGGGTCCCTTTCAAAATGTGTCCGTCAGTGCCGTCCTGTTTCCAAGATAGCCACCATTACTAAAAATAGAAATTTCTTCAAATGGCCAAAACTGCTCTATTTTAAGCCAGAATGTGCCCAAATTTGAACTGCATAAGCATAATGATGAGCTTTTCAACAAATATTACAGGATTTTTTATGAACTTTGAACTTTTGCCGATTTTGACTGATTATGCAAATTAGAAAAAAGGGGGGATGAAATTAAAAAAAATCTTCTCCTTTGAAACTACTGAGCCAATCTCAACCAAACTTTGCTGAAATGATTCTTGGGTGGTCCTCTTCCAAAATTGGGTCTGGCATTTCAGAACTCCGACCAAGATGGCCACCACAGCCGAACTTAATTTAACATACGACCCTATGGGAAATTCCCATAAAAATCTTCTGGTCTGAAACCATTTGCTTAATAAGAACAAAATTTTGATGAAATAGTCATTGGATGGTTCTCTTCCAAAAATGTGTCCGGCGGTTCGTCCCTTCGACCAAGATGGCCCCCACAGCCGAACTTAGCTTAACATAGGACCCTATGGGAAATTCACATAAAAATCTTGTCCTCAGAAACCACTGGGCCAATTGCAACAATACTTTGGTGGAATGATCCGTGGATGGCCCCCTTCCAAAATTATGTCCGGTTGCTCAATTGGAACCAATCTTTGATAAAATAGTCATTGGATGGTCCTCTACCAAAATTGTGTCTGGTGGTCCTGCCCTCTGACCAAGATGGCTGCAGAGCTGTACTTAGTTTAACATAGGACCCTATGGGAAATTCACATAAAAACCATCTTGTCTGGAACCAGTAGCTCAATTAGAACCAAACTTTGAAGGAATAGTCATTGGATGGTCCTCTTTCAAAATTGTGTCCGGCAGTCGTGCTCTCCCACCAAGATGGCCACCACAGTGCAGTTGCGTTGTTATTGAAAGCAGCTTTGATCCAGGTGAGCAATTACAGGCTCCTGGGAGCTTCTGGTTTGTTGATTACAAAGCGGTACCCTCAAGTAACTCATTGCCTGGTTGTAGAATAAGATATTCAGGGTCAAGTTCTTCCTCCGGAGTAACAATGTCCTCTTTTTCTTGTATTGTTTGTGGTGCAAATGTATTCCAAGCATCCTCTGGTGTTCCGTGCATTAGAAAATGCAAAGTTCATTCAAGAACATCGGGATGTTTGCCGGTGCAATTTGTTTCATGTCAGAAACATATTTAAGTGAAAATTAAGTTTTTGTATCTGTGGATTTAAAGTATAAGGAGTGTTGTTTACACGTTAGCAGGTTTCAGTGGCTAAGTTCATATATGCATAATTTTGTAAAAAATTGTTGAAAATCAAAATCCATATAATATGCACACCTTCAGTGTTGATACCAACTGTCTACAAAATATAAAAGGTCTAGCTCAAAAACTGTAGGAGGAGTTAGCCGGACAAACCATATATCCTATATGGATTTAGCAAAATCTGTCTTAAGTTTAGTAACATAATAACAATATACATTTTACCTCAGGAATTCATTAAAAAACACAAAATCAGATGAAAAATAAGCTCTCCCTGTTCAAATAACAAAAATATCCATTGTACCAAAGGGCCTCTTCTTGATCCTTAAAATAGAACTGATGTTATTGCATGGAAACCCTTTTGTTCATTCATTCAGTCATTGTGTTCGATCTTTTTGAGTGGAAGAGAATCTGTGCAGGTTTTTTGTATTGCTTGTTTGTTGGAGATCCAATTATCAGAGGGGAGAGTTGGGATCTCATTAACAAGTGTAACCCTGCCACATTTTTATGCCTGTCCCAATCTCGGACCTGAATTTCCAACACCATATGTCATGATCTTTTTTGTGTGCATGTGTGTGTGTGTTCAATAGTTTGAGATGAGAAGTGGTTGTTCGCTTTGTTAATATTGGTGGAATTGTCGACCATCAGCACTTCAATTTTCTTTTCATAATTGAAAAACTCAAGTAGTCTTCAATATCTTGTTTGGTGCTTTTTTTCACTCTTAATATTATGATAATGTTATAAACAGACTTGAAATTTTGTTTCACGCCTTGAATATGGGTTAGGGGTTAGGGTTAATGCCACGTTCAACAATATTTTAGTTAAATCATGGCGGTCAGTATTACTGGTGGAGGAAACCGGAGTACCTGGAGAAAACTAAGGACTGCAAGTCACTGACAAACTTTATCACATAATGTTGTATCGAGTACACCCTACCTGAGCGGGATTAGAACTCAAAACATTAGTGGTGATAGGCACCGATTGCATAGGTAGTTGTAAATCCAACTTCTATACGAACATGACAACGACCCCCCCTTGAATTTGGATAATTGATACCGGTATTATACAATAGTTGTTTATTATTGATAACAGTAATAATTGTAACAATAAAGAAAATACTGATACTACATAAATGAGACATATAATACTAAATAAAGTGGAAGTCAAGGGTTACAAGGAATCACAGAAGAAATACTTAACAATACAAAATATTGAAGGACACCAGACACTAAAATATAAGTTTGTGTTATTCTATTCAAAATGTCATAATAAAACATTAAATCACAACAGCATAATTGTATTCCTTTCCCACTTCCTGTAGGAAGGTTCATCATACACACATTTGTGCTTTTTCCGATAATCACCAGGAACTGTCGATAATTAATAAGGTAGATATAAAAACTAGAGGCTCTAGAGAGCCTGTAATCGCTCACCTGGTAAAACTTGGCAGGGTAAACCTTTAGAAATGCGAAGTCTAACAAAGATTCATATTTTTTTGTGACTTTAGACACAATTTACTTACTACTGAATGTGTGCTCCATAAATTCTGAAAACCTAAAGTTTTTGTTTTGCAAGTCAAAATTAAAATCTCCCATGGTAGGTATATTAGACTGCTTAAGTTTTAATTCTGGAAGAAGGTTATCAACAAGCATATTTTTCAAGTCTTTCTGGCTTGGTACTTTCTGAGAAGAACAACTTAGTACAAATTCCCATAGGCTTCTATTTTCAATGAAATTCCCATAGGGTCCAATGGTAAAATAAATCGCCTGGTGACGGCCATTTTGGATTTCCGATCCACACAAAAGTAAAAAGGTTGGTAGAGGACCACCCAGTCATCATCTCTATAATGTTACAATTCCATCGGCTGAGTAGTTTCTGACAAGAAGATCTTCAAAGTTTCAACCAATCAGAACATATTATTGGCCCTGGCAATTTCCGATCTGCTCCAAAATAATAAATCAGGATAGGACCATCCAAGGAACATTAAAATAATGCAAAATATTCAATTTGTTGAGTAGTTTCTCACAAAAAGATTTTTCAATGAAATTCCCATAGGATCCAATGGTAAACTAAGTTGCCCTGTGGTGGCCATCTTGGATATGCGATCGGCAAAAAAATAACAAACTTGGCAGAGGACCACCCAGTCATCATTTCTATAATGTAACAATTCCATGGGCTGAGTAGTTTCTGACAAGAAGATCTTCAAAGTTTCAACCAATTAGAACACATTATCGGCCCTGGCAGCCATGTTGGATTTCCAATCTGCACCAAAATAATAGATCAGGTGTAGAACCATCCAAGGAACATTCACATAAGGGAAAAAAATTCAATTTGTCAAGTAGTTTCTCAAAAAAAGGTCTTTGAATGAAATTCCCATAGTGTCCAATGGTAAACTATTGTTGCCCTGTGGTGGCCATCTTGGATATGCGATTGGCACAAAAATAACAAACTTGGTAGAGGACCACCCAGTTATCATTTCTATAATGTTACAATTCCATCGCTGATTAGTTTCTGACGAAGATTTTCAAAGTTTCAACCAATCAGAACCAATCAGATTTCAGATCAGCACCAAAATAACAAATCTGGTAGAGGACCTCCCAATGAACATTTCTGCCAAGTTTGGTCCAAATCTGTTCATTGGTTTCAGAGAAGAAGATGAAAATATGAAAAGTTAACAGACGCTGACGACGGACGCAAAGTGATGACAAAAACTCACATGGCCCTTTGGGCCAGGTGAGCTAAAAAGTGTCGTCAGATGTGAGAGGTAGACATTGCTTACTGTACATTTTCATGTAAACATAAACATGCAATTATGGATTTAGACTAATATGTAGAGGATTAGATTGTGATAGTTGCAATTTTTATGGATGAAGTTGAATCATATGACTTTGAACCAATGGTAGAATTTGTATTTTGTATTTATTTTGCCAAATAAAATGGGGAAATTAAAAGGACTGTTTCTTATGAATAAACAAACTTGTTATACAGTTTGCAGGAATTTCTTGAAAGGGTAACTAGAGGCTCCCAGGAGCCTGTAATCGCTCACCTGGTTTTCAAGTTGATAGAAAATGGGGCGTTACACATACTTTTGAAAGTGGGCCACCCAAAGATCATTTCAATTCAAATTTCTGAGCAAAAGATTTAGATGTGATTTTTTCTCATAATATTCCTAAACGGAATAATCTGGCTGAAAAAATCTCACAGAAAAACCCAGAATATATGTTAAACTACTCATTGCCATGTAGCTGCAGTTAAAATTTGAGATCATTTTGACTAAAGCAGCAATGGACAATTGAAGAAATTTCTATCGGACACAATATTGAAAGGGGACCATCCCAGCCAAATTTGCTTTAATTTGGTTCAGCGGTTTCAGAGGAGAAGATTTAAATGTCATCTTTTATCAAAATATGCCTAATTTGCATAATCGGTATAAATCGGCTGAAAGAAAAATTTAACAGAAAAAAACTGAATATATGTTAAACTACTCCTTGCCATGTAGCTGCAGTTAAAATTTGAGCTCATTTTGACTTATACTAAAGCAGCAACAAACAATTGAAGAAATTTCTATTTTTAGTAACAGCAGCCATCTTGAATGGAAGGTGGAGCTGTCGGACACAATATTGAAAGGGGACCATCCTAGCCAAATTTGCTTTAATTTGGTTCAGCGGTTTCAGAGGAGAAGATTTAAATGTCATCTTTTATCAAAATATGCCTAATTTGCATAATCGGTATAAATCGGCTGAAAGAAAAATTTCACAGAAAAAAACTGAATATATGTTAAACTACTCCTTACCATGTAGCTGCAGTTAAAATTTGAGCTCATTTTGACTTATACTAAAGCAGCAACGAACAATTGAAGAAATTTCTATTTTTAGTAACAGCAGCCATCTTGAATGGAAGGTGGAGCTGTCGGACACAAATTTGAAAGGGACCCACCCAGTGACCATCCCTGCCAGGTTTGGTTTAATTTGCTTTCGCGGTTTCAGAGGAGAAGATTTAAATGTGATCTTTTATCAAAATATGCCTAATTTGCATAATCGGTATAAATCGGCTGAAAGAAAAATTTCACAGAAAAAAACTGAATATATGTTAAACTACTCTTTGCCATGTAGCTGCAGTTAAAATTTGAGCTCATTTTGACTTATACTAAAGCAGCAATGGACAATTGAAGAAATTTCTATTTTTAGTAACAGCAGCCAACTTCAATGCAGGGTGGGGCTGTCGGACATAATTTTGAAATGGGACTACCCTAGGACTATCCCAGCCAAATTTGGTTTGATTTGGTTCAGCGGTTTCAGAGATGAAGATTTAAATGTCATCTTTTATCAAAATATGCCTAATTTGTATAATCGGTATAAATCGGCTGAAAGAAAAATTCCGCAGAAAAATCCGGAATATATGTTAAACTACTCATTGCCATGTAGCTGCAGTTAAAATTTTAGTTCATTTTGGTTTACACTAAAGCAGCAATGGACAATTGAAGAAATTTCTATTTTTAGCAACAGCAGCCATTTTGAATGGAGGGTGGGGCTGTCGGACACAATATTGAAAGGGGACCATCCTAGCCAAATTTGCTTTAATTTGGTTCAGCGGTTTCAGAGGAGAAGATTTAAATGTCATCTTTTATCAAAATATGCCTAATTTGCATAATCGGTATAAATCGGCTGAAAGAAAAATTTCACAGAAAAAAACTGAATATATGTTAAACTACTCTTTGCCATGTAGCTGCAGTTAAAATTTGAGCTCATTTTGACTTATACTAAAGCAGCAATGGACAATTGAAGAAATTTCTATTTTTAGTAACAGCAGCCAACTTCAATGCAGGGTGGGGCTGTCGGACATAATTTTGAAATGGGACTACCCTAGGACTATCCCAGCCAAATTTGGTTTGATTTGGTTCAGCGGTTTCAGAGATGAAGATTTAAATGTCATCTTTTATCAAAATATACCTAATTTGTATAATCGGTATAAATCAGCTGAAAGAAAAATTCCGCAGAAAAACCCGGAATATATGTTAAACTACTCATTGCCATGTAGCTGCAGTTAAAATTTTAGCTCATTTTGGTTTACACTAAAGCAGCAATGGACAATTGAAGAAATTTCTATTTTTAGCAACAGCAGCCATTTTGAATGGAGGGTGGGGCTGTCGGACACAATATTGAAAGGGGACCATCCTAGCCAAATTTGCTTTAATTTGGTTCAGCGGTTTCAGAGGAGAAGATTTAAATGTCATCTTTTATCAAAATATGCCTAATTTGCATAATCGGTATAAATCGGCTGAAAGAAAAATTTCACAGAAAAAAACTGAATATATGTTAAACTACTCTTTGCCATGTAGCTGCAGTTAAAATTTGAGCTCATTTTGACTTATACTAAAGCAGCAATGGACAATTGAAGAAATTTCTATTTTTAGTAACAGCAGCCAACTTCAATGCAGGGTGGGGCTGTCGGACATAATTTTGAAATGGGACTACCCTAGGACTATCCCAGCCAAATTTGGTTTGATTTGGTTCAGCGGTTTCAGAGATGAAGATTTAAATGTCATCTTTTATCAAAATATGCCTAATTTGTATAATCGGTATAAATCGGCTGAAAGAAAAATTCTGCAGAAAAATCCGGAATATATGTTAAACTACTCATTGCCATGTAGCTGCAGTTAAAATTCTAGCTCATTTTGGTTTACACTAAAGCAGCAATGGACAATTGAAGAAATTTCTATTTTTAGCAACAGCAGCCATTTTGAATGGAGTGTGGGGCTGTCGGACACAATATTGAAAGGGGATCATCCTAGCCAAATTTGCTTTAATTTGGTTCAGCGGTTTCAGAGGAGAATATTTAAATGTCATCTTTTATCAAAATATGCCTAATTTGCATAATCGGTATAAATCGGCTGAAAGAAAAATTTCACAGAAAAACCCGGAATATATGTTAAACTACTCATTGCCATGTAACTGCAGTTAAAATTTTAGCTCATTTTGGATTATACTAAAGCAGCAATGGACAATTGAAGAAATTTCTATTTTTAGTAACAGCAGCCATCTTGAATGGAGGGCGGGGCTGTCGGACACAAATTTGAAAGGAAGCCACACAGGAACCATCCCTGCCAGGTTTGGTGTAAATTGGTTCAGCGGTTTCAGAGAAGAAGATTTAAATGTGATCTTTTATCAAAATAGGCCTAATTTGCATAATCGGTATAAATCGGTTGAAAGAAAAATTTAACAGAAAAACCCGGAATATTTGCTAAACTATTCCTTGCCATGTAGCTGCAATTAAAATTTGAGCTCAGTTTGACTTCTAATATAGCAGCAATGGACAATCAAAATTTCATCCCCCCTTTTTTCTATTTTCAGCTTGGTGGCCATCTTGGTTGGAAGTGGGGATCAACGGATAAAAATTTGGAAGAGGGCCATACAAATACCATTCCACCAAAGTTTGGTTGCAATTGGCCCAGTGGTTTCTGAGGAGAAGATTAAAGTTTACGATGTACGACGGACAGACGGACGACGATGGACGCTAAGTGATGGCAAAAGCTCACATGGCCTTTGGCCAGGTGAGCTAAAAATGGGAGGACTACACGATTTTCAACCCACAAAGTTCTTGAAAAGGACACAAAAAACCTAATAATTTGAAACACGAATTTAATTGGCAATCTTTTTAGAGAAATATTTAACATAGAATCCTCACATGTGACGTCACAGCATATATGCCTCGTTTTCAAGTTGGAAATGTGCATATCGAGGTAAACATGTTCACACATATGTTATCAGACCCCCTGGGAACAATTACTTAGTGTTGAATGGATACACACATTTTATTTATATCACAGAAAAAAAATGTTTATATAATTTAGTGGCAGGTTTCCTTTAATACAGTAGTCCCTCTCTTGTAAGGTCATGCATTCTACAATGAAAAATTGGCCTTGTAAGAAGAGTTACCTCTCTAGATGGGGGACAATTTAGTAGCATTTCACTATCTCAGTTCATTTGAAATCTGGCCTAATAACAGGGGTGGCCTTTGGTGGGAGTGGTCTAATACTAGAGGCTCACCTTTCATTCTGCTTTGAGGAAACTTAATACAGAACCTTCCATAGGTGCTTCCCACCAAATATTGGTTCATTTTGGCAAAGCAGTTTCAGAGAAGAAGATTTTTAGAAATCGACCAATCTAAAACAAGAATTGCCTGTGGCAGCCATGGATCAAAACGAAATGAGCAATCTCTATAGAGGATCTTCCATAGATGCTTCTTACCAAGTTTCATATCATTTGGCCAAGCGGTTTCAGAGGAAAAGCTGTTTTAGAAATCGAACAATAAGAAACAACGAATCAAAACGGAATGAGCAATTCCCATAGAGGACCATCCATAGATGCTTCCTACCACGTTTCAGTTCATTTGGCAAAGCGGTTTCAGAGGACAAGATTTTTAGAAATCGACCAATTAGAAACAAGAATTGCCTGTGGCAGCCATATTTGTTAATGGATCGGGACGAAATGAGCAAACTTTATAGAGGACCTCCCATAGATGCATCATACCAAGTTTCGGTTCATTTGGCAAAGCGGTTTCAGAGGAGAAGAATTAAAACTAGAGGCTCAGATGAGCCTGTATCGCTCACCTGACATAAATAAGTCCTCTTAAGAATGTCTGCATGCCGAATACATCTAAGTTATTATTCAAATCCCATACTGCCATAGGGTTCTATGTTAAAACTATGTCTGCTCATGGCAGCCATCTTGGATGGAGGTTGTGGTCACCGGACACAATTTTGCAAGTATACTACCCAAGGACCATCCATGCCATGCTTGCTTTAAATTGGCCGATTGGTTTCAGAAGAGAAGACTTTTAAACAATTTTCCCATAGGGTCCTATGTTAAAACGATGTCCGCTGACGGCAGCCATTTTGAACCGAGATCGGGATCACTGAACACAATTTTAAAACATTTTTTCCCATAGGGTCCTATGTTAAAACTACAGTATGTCCGCTGAAGGTGGCCATCTTGGATGGAGGTCAGGGTCACCGGACACAATTTTGAAAATTGACCACTTAAGGACCATCCATGCCATGTTTGCTTTAAATTGGCTAACTGGTTTCAGAGGAGAAGATATTTAAACATATTTCCCATAGGGTCCTATGTTAAAACTATGTCCACTGACGGTGGCCATCTTGGATGGAGGTTTGGGTCACTGGATATAATTTTGAAAGTTGACCATTTAAGGACCATTCATGCCATGTTTGCTTTAAATTGGCTTACTGGTTTCAGAGAAAAAAATTTTTAAACATTTTTCCCATATGGTCCTATGTTAAAACTATGTCTGCTGACGGTGGCCATCTTGGATGGAGGTCGGGGTCACAGGATATAATTTTGAAAGTTGACCACCTATGTACCATTCATGCCATGTTTGCTTTAAATTGACTTACTGGTTTCAGAGGAGAAGACTTTTAAACATTTTTTCCATAGGGTCCAATGTTAAAATTAAGTCGAGTCATGGTGGCCATCTTGAATTTCCGATCAGCAAATGATTCACAAGTTTAGTACAGGACCACCCAATGATCATTCCTGCAAAGTCACAATTCAATTGGCTTAGTGGTTTCTAACAAGAAGATTTTTAAAATTTCGACCAATCAGAACACATTATGGGCCCTGGCAGCCATGTTGGATTTCCGATCAGCGCCAAAAACAAAAATCTTGTATATGACCATTCAATGAACATTTCTGCCAAGTTTGGTTCAAATCTGTTTTGTGGTTTCAGAAAAAAAGATGAAAATGTGAAATTCCCATTGGGTCCAATGTTAAACTAAGTCGAGTCATGGCGGCCATCTTGAATTTCCGATCAGCAAACGATTCACAAATTTAGTACAGGACCACCCAATGATCATTCCTGCAAAGTCACAATTCAATTGGCTTAGTGGTTTCTAACAAGAAGATTTTTTAAATTTCGACCAATCAGAACACATTATGGGCCCTGGCAGCCATGTTGGATTTCCGATTAGTGCCAAAAACAAAAATCTTGTATATGACCATTCAATGAACATTTCTGCCAAGTTTGGTTCAAATCTGTTTTGTGGTTTCAGAAAAAAAGATGAAAATGTGAAATTCCCATAGGGTCCAATGTTAAACTAAGTCGAGTCATGGCAGCCATCTTGAATTTCCGATCGGCAAACGATTCACAATTTTAGTACAGGACCACCCAATGATCATCCCTGCAAAGTCACAATTCAATTGGCTTGGTGGTTTCTGACAAGAAGATTTTTAAAATTTTAGCCAATGAGAACACATTATGGACCCTGGCAACAATGTTGGATTTCAAATCAGCACCAAAACAAATCTGGTGGAGGACCATCCAATGAACATTTCTGGCAAGTTTGGTTGAAATCTGTTCAGCGGTTTCAGAGAAGAAGATTTAAATGTGAAAAGCTAACGAACAGACGGACGACGGACACTTACCCATGACAAAAGCTCACATGGCCTATGGCCAGGTGAGCTAAAAAATCAACCAATCAGAAACAAGAATTGTCTGTGGCCGCCATGTTCGTTAAAGGATCGGGACGAAATGAGTAATGGTAACAGAGGACTTTCCATAGATGCTTCCTACCAAGTTTCGGTTCATTTGGCCAAACGGTTTCAGAGGAGAAGAATCTAAAAATTCAGCCAATCAGAAACAAGCGTCGCCTGTGGCGGCCATGTTCATTAACGGATCGGGACGAAATGAGCAATCTTTATGGAGGACCCTCCATAGATGGTTCCTACCAAGTTTCAGTTCATTTGGTTGAGGGGTTTTAAAGGCATATTTATCTGTAATTCAATTCAGAGATAACTGCATTTTGAATAGATACAAAATGTATCTATATTTAAACTAGAGTTATCTCCCTTTTAACAGTAAAACAGATTTTTTAGATATCAATCAATCAGAAACAAGAATCTCCTGTGGCGGCCATGTTTGTTAACGGAGCAAAATGAAATTAGCAATCTTTATAGAGGACCTTCCATAGATGCTTCCTACCAAGTTTCGGTTCATTTGGCTAAGCGGTTTCAGAGGAGAAGATTTTTAAAAATAGGCCAATCAGAAACAAGAATTGCCTGTGGCGGCCATGTTTGTTAATAGATCGGGACAAAATGAGCATTCTTTATAGAGGACCTTCCATAGATGCTTCTTACCAAGTTTCAGTTCATATAGCCGAGGGGTTTCAGAGGAGAAGGTTAAAATGTGAAAAGTTAACAGACGACAAGTGATGGCAAAAGCTCACATTGCCTTTGGCAAGGTGAGCTAAAAAAGGGTGGCCCTTGGTGGGAGTGGTCTTATAAGAGGGGAACTACTGTATGATACAATAACAAATTAATTACAGCACAGATGTAAGTAAGGGATGTTTTTTAATCTCATCCACCACCCATAAAGTATACCTGTTCATTTACATCTATATCCTTTCTTACTATATACGGTAATGTATAATAATGAAAAAAAAAAACAACAACAATGTGTTATAAATGTACAAGAATTACAGAAGGTATAATACATTTTTGTGTTGTAAAAGATTTTGTTGTCAAGTAATCAAAAGCCATCACAATCGAAGAAGGAAAGACAATACATTTACAAAAAGAAAAAGGACAAACAATGATCTACAAAACACTACACAAGGCCATTTTTATCATTACAGTAAAAACCTAGATTGGTCAAGTACGTTTATATTAGACTACACTGCCATATTAAAGGGATATTGTCTACCACAATTGTAATTTTTTCATACCCAAAATTATTGTCGTTTTCCGTACTGACCTTCATAAAATGAAGATTAAACACCGAATTATTGGCGAATACGCTACGAAACGTTGTTTTTTCGATATAAAAAAGCTGACCATCGTTACTGGAAGCTAATTAATTATTCACTGACCTGAGTGAGGCCAAATCTATTTTTATCTATTTTTATGCCAGTAGCCCGGATGCTGCAGCATGGATGATAAAATTCGTGTTTGTTTACCTTGCAAATACGGCCGTTTTATGCTATTCATTGACAATAATTTGCTGTTGCCAGGTGCAAGATTACATATATTGAATAATATCTACCGAAAATGATCATAGGCATCATCAGAAATTCATAAAATATGAAAAACGATTAAGAAAAGAAGGAAAAAACATGTTCGGCTTGCCTATCAAACAAAATATTTGCAAATTCAGTGCGAGTTTGGACGTGTAGCACTTCTTTGAGTTCGTTCCAACGGTCCAACTGATCCCCTACATATATCCTGCATTTGTTCCATTTGGAAGATACTTCACTTCTATTCATCTTTCTCTCTGAATCCGTCAAAGTCCACGCGTTGACACTTTCTCTTTTGCCCAAGAACCACATGTTGTTTATTGTTTCTAAACAGTGTGCATGCTCAATACGGGTTCACATAGAAGGCCATATGAATAGATTTGAATATTGTCATCCAGGACAATAATTCTGATAACGATAGTTTGGGTCTTTTTTGTCAAAAAATCGTATCTTTAGCAGCATAACTCGGTGTTAATCTTCATTTTATGAAGGTCAGTACGGAAAACGACAATAATTTTGGGTATGAAATTTAGTAATGTATAGGGATTGATTAAATAGTACAAACAGAAAGTAAAACTAGAGACTCAGTGGGCTGAGCCTGTGTCGCTCATCTTTCATTCTGCTTTGAGGAAACTTAATAAAAAACCTTCCATAGGTGCTTCCCACCAAGTTTCGGTTCATTTAGCTAAGCAGTTACAAAGAAGAAAATTTTTAGAAATCGACCAATCAGAAACAAGAATGGTCTGTGGTGGCCATGTTTATTAATGGATGGGAACTAAATGCACAATCTTTATAGATGACCTTCCATAGATGCTTCCTACCAAGTTTCGATTATTTGGCCAAGCGGTTTCAGAGGCGACTATTTATTTAGAAATCAACCAATCAGAAACAAGAATTGCCTGTGGATGCCATGTTTGTTAACGGATCGGAACTAAATCAGCAATCTTTATAGAGGACCTGCCATAGATGCTTCTTACCAGGTTTCAGTTCATTTGGCAAACCAGTTTCAGAGGAGAAGATTTAAACAAATCGGCCAATCAGAAACAAGAATTGCCTATGGCGGCCATGTTTGTTAATGGATCAGGACAAAATGAGCACTCTTTAGAGAGGACCTTCCATAGATACTTCCTACCAAGTTTCACTTCCTTTGGCTGAGGGATTTCAGAGGAGAAGATTAAAATGTGAAAAGTTAACGGACGACGGATGCCAAGTGATGGCAAAAGCTCACATTGCCTTTGGCAAGGCGAGGTAAAAATACAAATCAAACCAATCTGATTAAATCACATCTCTTGCTCCCCTTGACTGATGTCCTGGGTGTGGGAGATCTGAAGAAACCTCATTATGGATCCTATGTCATGAATATTTAATAATATAAAAAAAAATATGGGTTATGGCCTCTCTCGGCCAATTAGATTGCTCATAGCAAACAATAGCAGCTTGGTATTAAATTATATCACTTTCATAGTATTGGAAGTGCCATTTTTATTCGATGGCAAAGGTCATAACATATGGTTTCTTCAGATCTCCAACTCTGAGAAATGCCAGTAAAGGGAGGTAAGTGAGAGATGTGATTCTAATCAGATTTATATCAAAATTAACACTTACTATGCTCATTTCACTAACTTTAAAAAATATTGTTCCATATTTGATCAAACTGTATTGTTTTATATAAAAAAAACCCATTTACATTCATTTAATAAAAAGGTAATTTACCTGATATTTTGTTCAATAAAGGTAAAATGTCTCACTCATAACTGTAGCCTAACATGTTTTTCTGTTTCTTTCTCTTATTGGGAATCTTGAGAATATATTTAACAGATTTTAAGTTGAAAAAATATTTCCCCCTTAAGTTATGTCCCCTAATCTTCAAATCTAATCTTCCCTAAATGTTTTGTACAAAAAGGGCAAGTCTACAATTAAGGTTAAGGTCAATAAATGACCTATTGGCATTAGACCATGGAATGTATATAATATTTGATGCTTAAAGGACTTTACCCCATCCCCACCTCACTACCAAAAAAAAAGCAAGTACTGTTTATTCAATTTCAAAACACATATTCTATTACAAATATCAAAATACAAAAGCATTCTCTGTATAAAAGTAAAAAAATACTTTTGTTTACCCTGTGTTTTACCAGTCTAAATCAAATGTAATCTGGATCTTGTTTTATTTCGTTTTATCCACTGTTCCACAAACATCTGACAGCATTCTGTATTAGTTCATGTCAGAGGTCATATATAAATCAACCAATCAATGATTATATATTAGTTCATGTCAGAGGTCATTGATAAAACAACCAATCAACGACTGGTATGCTGAATGAGTGCTTCAGACTAGGAATGAAAGGTTTACTGACATGATCTGATACAATATGTTGTTAAATGTTAGTGGAAACTGCCAGACAAAACAACTTATTTTAGGAATGTACATAATCTTCGTATTGAGCATTGATTGGTGTTTAATGCCAATTTTTAGCAATATTTCTGCTATATTGGGATGTATATTTTCTTTGTATTGAGCATTGATTGGTGTTTAATGTCAACTTTAGTAGTATTTGAGCTATAATGTGGCATGCATAATATCTCTGTAATGTTATTAAATCATTTAGCAATATTCAAAACAACCTAATATTAAATACAGCTACAATAACATAACTTAATAACTAGTATGATTATTTGATCAATCTTTTATCTAGATTCTATATAATCTTACAGCACAAAAGTATGTTTGTGACATTTATCTTACAATAAAAAAATATACATTTTTATACATTATATTCAAGATAGCACTTCCAAGATTAAAACACAAAAGAAAACAAAAAAGCACCACATCACAATAATAATTTTGAAAAATTCCAAAATAATAATGCAAATAATTGTAAAAAGCACAAATTGTAAAAAGCATTCAACTTCTTAACTGTGGATGTAAAAAATAATATATGACTATATAGTACTCTATCACAGAAAACAAATGTTGTTAGTTCAATAAATGAGTCTGTGTCTAACTTTAAACCAGGAGTTCACAGGTGCCTGTAATTACTTCGTTCCTAGCTGGCTATGACACCATCGCACAAAATTGGTAAAAAATATTGACGCAATTACAAATAAATTATGTAAAATCTCGTCAAAATATAGTCACTATATTATAGTTATAGCTTTAATAATTATTTCTGCCCATTTTGACTTAAATTGTATAAGTTTTTTGGCAATATGCAGAAATTTCTATTTCTAGCAGCAATAACGCTCTTGGGTGGAAGGTTGTGCTGTCAGATATAATTTTGAAAAGGAACCACCAAAACCTACCAAAGCCGCAAAGGACCTATCAAGCCATTCTTGTCTAAATTACGGTAGAACAATGCATTTAGGGAAGATGTGAATGCTTTGGGTTGTAAACAATTGGAATTTTGTATATTTTTGAATGGGATCTCAACATTCCCTCTCTTTCTCCCAAGAATTTCAACAGTAAGAACAAAACAATTATAACCACATATATAAAAAAAAAAAAAAAAAGCATATACAAATTTGCCTAATATAAAAAATATTCTGTACGACCAACACAATTTATATGAGGTTTTGTCTTCCCTGTTTTAACAGAATATGGTGACAAGGCAGGGTTATGTACCAGATTATATGTATATACTAAAATGACCAGAGGAATTTTCTACCATCTTTATAAATGCATGAAACAAAAAATAAATTATAAAGCATACTTTAAAAAAAAGATTTAGAAATGACTTATTAAAACGTTGATAAATAACAACAGTAATAACAACAAAGTTGATGACATAACAATATCACAGTTAATGTCTAGCACTACAAAAATAATAAAATAGTATATGGTAATAAGTAACTGAGTAATTGTATAAATTATTGTATGATTTTAGATAATATCTTTTCTAATTAGCTGACATCCCTGGTAACGTTCTGTTATATTCACCTCGCACGACGTAACATGCAGCGAATACAACATTCTAACATCTTGCACCAAGCTAAGCCAAAGAAAACGTTGTGGTAAAAGCTTATTTTAAGGGTGAAAGCAACATATAAAAATGTGCCATATAATAAAACAATTAATGACTTTCAATTTGATGGATACCAGGATTTATTAACTCAAGAATAATATATTTACCTCGGCATCTGGCCTTGGTAAATTTACTATTCTTGGGTAAAACCTTGTATCCATCTCATTAAAAGTCATTAATTGTATATCATATACTAATTTTCTGAGAAATGCCAATGTGAAAGGAACCTTTTAATTAATTTCACTTTGACTTAACCAAGTATTTGTGATTATCTAATGTGAATTAGTAGGATCTTTGGATATCTTCCACAAATTCTTTCCCCCGCAGTTGAGCACAGCAGAACGATGGAAAAAGAGGTAGAATTTCTCACATGAGTGGAAGACATCCTGATCTTCAATTTTTTGCCATATGCAAGAACCTATTTCTTCTACTCCATATTTGTGACACTTTGCTTTACTTATCTCAAAAATGTTAGCATATTTATTTATGACTACAAATCATTTGAGTGTATATTTTACAATTGTTCATTATCAAAGTGTTCTCACACTGGTTGACAGATTAGAAAATACAAAAAAAAAAAAATTAGAGAAACAAAGCTCGATTCTAGACACTACGATTTGTGCATCGCCATAGATACAAAATCTGATTATGCATCTTTTATTTTTTCAGATGAAAAATCAATGAGAATAATTTGGTAACTGAAAAATGCTTCTATTTTGTAGGTACTCCATCATTCAATATTCTTAATTAAATATTATGAAATAAGTGAAATAATAGATTTAACAAAAAACATCTGATATTTAATTATATGTTTACTAAAGGAAGCTAAGATTGGTCAATAAGCCATGAATATGAATTAATAAAAACATATTCAATTTTCAGAAACATTAATCACATCACTTGCTTCCATTTAGTTAAATATAAAAAATTTCCTCCACAAAAAGATTAATTAATTTCACTAAAATATCTTCACATACAACATTCTTTCAGTTTTGGCTAATTTGACTGATCAATTATTAGGGTTAGGGTTATAGTGTTTAATGCCACTTTCAACAATATTTCAGTTATTTCATTTGATCAATTGAAAAACTATGCCCGGGATTCAATATGTTGATATTAACATAATTCAGTTGAGACCAAAAACAAAAGACAAAAATACATGGTTAATGGATGTTAATATAAAAATCTATACAAAAAGTTTCCTAACAATGAAATACAATGAAACATTGAAACATTTCTTTGTAATTTTTTTTCAAGTTTACTAAAGGAATTTTTGTTCTATAAAAGGCTTATTACACATATCTTACCAAGTATTATTATGCAAACAGTAAAACATAATTTAACAACTGATGTAAACAAACTTAACAAAAATATTCATTTAAAGCACTTTAAATTGTTTGCTGAAGTCTCTGTTTAACAAAAGTTTTCAAAAACATATGGTTTGGGTGCTACAGAAGGATGAAAAATAAAAAATATAATGAAGAGAATAGAATAAATTTTTGTTGTTTGTTGATCCAGATAATCTGAAAATTGGGCTTGAAAAACCACAGAAGAGTATGGATACATGTAGATGTCTCAGCATCTGTGGATGGATGACGGAACTGAAATATTTATGTCAGAAGTAGACATAGCCACCATATATTGTGGATCTAGGAAATTTAGATTTTGAGTGACTACCTTATCACATTAAGCATAGGTATTATTAACAAAGTCAATAGATCATCAAGAATCAGTGTAAAACAAGACGTTGAGGGTCAATAAAAAATAACTATCTACAAATAAATTATGATCCACCTAAAACAAGTATCAGTAGATGCTGAGCAACTTATATAAGTACAAAACTGCCTGATACCAGTAGATGCCGAGTAACAAATATAATCATAAAAACTTCAACGAGGGCAATTTTTATAGTCAATTGAACAATAGGAACAACCAAACTGCACAAAGACTTTAAATCTGAGACAATGGTATAAGAAGCCATATAATGAGGACACAACTACCCCCTCCACCCAGGACTACTTTTACTTGTAAATAAAATACATATTGATCTTTTCTGGCTTCTACACCACTAATAGATATGTTAAATCTTAGCAATAGATATAAGGAATAGCTTGAATCTAACAGTAATTTAACACAATAATTGATATTAGGAGTAACTTGAATCTAACAGTAATTTAACACAATAATTGATATTAGGAGTAACTTGAATCTAACAGTAATTTAACACAATAATTGATATTAGGAGTAACTTGAATCTAACAGTAATTTAACACAATAATTGATATTAGGAGTAACTTGAATCTAACAGTAATTTAACACAATAATTTAATATAAGGAGTAACTAACTTGAATCTAACAGTAATTTAACACAATAATTTAATATAACAAATACATGCTGCCTTCTCCACATTAGTAATATATTCAAGTATGTTATATATATATGTAAGGTGTTAATTTTTACGAACAATTTCTTAAATTGTCTTTTCCTGTTTTACAGCTTTTTTTCTTGATGATTTAAGGGGCATGCCATTTATAAATTCCTCTATTCTTCTTTTCCAGTTTCATAATTTGACAGATGGTTCAGGTTTTTGCCATATATAGGTTCCAGTATATATGAAGTTCCTGTCACGACAAAGTTCATCACTCTCTTTTGGTCCTCGGCTGAAAGCAGAAATATATACTGTTAAATGGTTTGTTGAGGAACTATTATTTTTTTAACTAAAGGTATTGCTTTATATCTCTCAGTACATTTATTTGAACGTCTTGATATGGAGTTAAAAAGTCCACAAAAAATCTTATGTGCTTAAGCAGTTTAACCCTGTTATTTTTTCTGCCTGTGCTATGCCATGACATTAAATGTTTTAAAGATTTAATGATAACCAATTGTTAAGACCTCTACAGTCACCCCCCTTGGTGAATTCACTTGAAACCTGTCTAAGATGAACTCCCTTCAGACCAACTTTTGTGTTCAGAATAGATGGTTAAATAAACAAAGATTTCCTGCACTCAGTTTCGTGTAGACAGGATTGCGTTAGACAGGTTTAACTGTATAAACTTTGAATGTCCTCCTTACAATGATGATCTCTATCAAGTATGGTTTCATTTGATTGAACAGAAACTGAAAAGTTAACATAGATAGACAACAAATGGCAAATAACAACAACAGCTCATTCAACCATTGCACAAGTACTTTTTTTGTTGAGATGAATATATTACACGAGAATCATTTGCAACATGTTTACTTTTTCTTTCTAAAATTCATATTTTTTCTAGACCTTTCATCTAACTGATAAGAGGATTATCCAAAGCTTGGTTCAATAGGTGCTATAAAATTGACACTAGACATGATTAATATTCTATGTATCTTAGCAACCACAATACAGTGCATCCTTTCTTATCCTTTCATCAAATTACATAAATTTTGTTGTTCCATATATTAATTTTCATAAATTATCCAATTGCCTTCACAATACAAAACTGCATTTTGTTACAGTATATATAACCCATTGAAGGGAGATAATCGATTCCACTCAATTCTGTTTTTTTCTGTAGTTGGTAGATCAACCTATTCAGTGTCTGTCATGACCATGATCATATGTTAGTTAGATTTACATCTACCACTGTTATTAATGTCTAACACCACAAATGCTGTGAGTTTGATCCCTGCCTGTGGCGAGGTGTACTGGACATTGGGTTAGGGTTAGGGTTTTTAACGCCACTTATATTTCAGTTATATCGTGGTGGTCAGTTTTATTGGTGGAGGAAACCAGAGTACCAGAAAAAACCATTGACCTGCCGTAAGTCACTGACAAACTTTATCACATAATGTTGTATCGAGTACAACTTGCCATGAATGGGATTTGAACTCACAACGTTAGTGGTGATAGGCACCGATTGCATATAGGTAGTTTGTAAATCTAACTATCATACGATCACGATCACGATAACCCTCTGTACTGGATAAAACTTGATACGATCAAGTTTGTCAGTGTGTCTTTTGGCGGAACTCTGGTTTTCTCCACCAACAAAACTGAATGCATTGATATAACTGAAATATTGTTAAAGTGGTACTGTTAACACACATAGCTCCTGTTTATCTATTCTGTAAATCTCCAAGTCAATGTTTCTTAATGTACGATGGGTGCCAAGTGAAGCAAAAATCTCAAACATGTATTGGTATTACGCTTGGCCAAATAATCTTAAAAACTGAATTCAGATCCTTACTAATAGAAAAATTTATTAAATATTAATTATATAAGCTTAACAGGACTATAAAAAGATAACAATTCTAAACAATTTCTATATAAATGAATACACAATAGGAACATATAATATAAACTTCTATGGGTGAAAAATGGCATCGTTAAATTATAAATTTGATAACATTTTCACAAACTGTTATGTTACTCTGTATTGTAATAATTTACCTATGTCATATTATAACCATGGCACACTGGTCAGGACATTGTCTATAACCCACAGCTGATCACACTTCAATACTCTCCACTCAAAATCTGTGGGTCATTCGAAAGAAAATTTGCTTGTACTCATGAATAATTCATCTCAAATCTGATTGGCTGTATGTTTGACGGAAGTTACCATACTCAGCGCCGTCTTAACACATGGGCACACTGGGCAGTTGCCCGGGGGCACCACGAGCATAGGGGCCTCATGTTAATCTATGTATGTTGTGTGCAGCATGTTTTTTTAATGCTTAAACACTTATTTTCTTGGAAGTACCAATATAATATACATGTTTAATTTTATCGACCATTTACATTTTTATTCCTGTGAATGGTTGTGTAGGTAGGGGCCCCAGTGTACTGCTTTGCCCGGGGGCCTATTATGCTGTTAAGATGGCCCTGACCGTACTTGTATTTATATTACATTCTGCTGGACCAGTAAATTATTTGACTTTACTTTGATCTCTTGTTATATTTATATTTATGGTGACCTACCGACCATTCGTAAAATTTGAATGTTATGTTGCTATAACAACTTCTAAATGTCGGATCAGTAACTTCACAACCCTGAAACAAATGTACCACAGGTGATGAGTGGTGAGTATCACAGTGTGATCAGCCGAGGTTTACCAACCATGTAGTCAGGTGTATTATCCATAAACATTTATACTTTGATATAAATGTATCGTTTGTTTACTTCTTAAAAAAATTTTTTTTTGTCATTACTAGAGTAAAACAATTTGTTCATGATTTTGTATCAAACTTAAAGCTTTTTAATATTGCATTTGTTATATATCTTCTATATAGTTTTTTTTTTTTTAGTAATTTGGACATTTTCCTAGTCTGAATTCAAGCATATTTCAATAATAAGGAATTCAAATGATAATATAAAAAAAGAAAATGGCAAAGAGAGAAAATAACTCTGAAAAGCACAAAGTAAAGCAGGTAAATTGGTATTATGCAAGAAGGTGCACCAAATGTATTTTTCTTTTTAAAATCAGTTACATTTACAATGATAATAGGTATTATGTAACCACATACAATGGGAGATATTTCTCCTTAAACAAGTGTCTTTTGACAAAAAAATATTGCCCATGTACTTTCAGTTAAAGCCATTTTTAGGATATGATCTGTAACATTTCTATCCAATTACCAACATAACATATATAACACACCCATCTTTATAATTAATTTCTTTAGTCTTAACACTAAATATTTTCTTCTGCTTCTTGTAAATAATAATTTTGACCCTCTTTATACTGAAGTGTGTCATAAAGATGACCCAATAGTGAGTGAGTAAGTGATTGATTGTTGTTTGTCAAATGAGCAATTTTTCAGCTCTATCATAGGAAAAACATGTTAATTTTCAATGAGATTATATACCCATTGTACTAGACCACACTTTAGACTTAGTTGGATTTTTATAGTGCTAGCTCACTGAAACAATAATCTGCAGTTAGACATGTCGCTCCACTTAAGACACATTATTCTGATTCCAACCAACCCGTCTTTGTTCTTTCTTTCTAATACTGTGTGCTTAACGGAGAAGCAACAAATACCAATTTCATAGTCTTTAGTTTGACCTGACTGAGTATCGAACCCATGATCTACTACCACACTAGATGAGAGCATGCTAACCATTACACTACCGATGCGGTTAAAAAATGAAATAATTACAAAGCATAATAATGCTCCTTATTACAACATCTTCACATATAGTAAGCCTAAGGTATTCACTAGATTGGTGGTGTGTCATGGGTATTACTAGCTATGGCTGATCAATGTAAACAATACATCAACAACTGAAATTTCAATTGAATGGCTTACTTACCCACTAACGAGGAGAGGGAGGTTTTGTAAATCTAAATAAGTGATGTGTGATTCACTTTCAGGTATGTTTGGGATTGGGATTAAAATGTTACAAGACCTCTTCAACAGGTATGAAGGCTTGCATAAATTACAGGGCTTATCTAGCTACTAAAAAAATTTGCTATACCATATAATACAGACCATATTGTGTTTCTGCAGGCTCTGAATAATTCAACTTATGTTTTTTTTTTAATTCAATAGATTTTTTTTTGGGAGGTGGGGGGTTGAGAGATGGGTTGATTTTAGACTCAAAACATACATGTATCTCTTATTATACAAATTATTATGCAAAGAAAATGTAGTAAAATTACCATTTATGTAAAAAAAAAAAGGAATAATTCTTAAAAAATTGCATTGCAAACTTCAAAATCACCCTCAGGCATTTTTTTCTCAGTATCACATGAGTAATAAGTCTAATATAAACTGTTTATTGTGCATTAGATCCCTCTTAATTGTATATTTAAAATGCAAGACAATACATTAATAAGATAAGTTCATAATGTTATTACTTCATTTAAAAACTAATGGAAAATGTATAGAAAATAGTGTGTTATAACATATAGAATATAATATGGTTAGTTTATAATTCAGATGTTAAGTTATGTTCATGTTACAATGTTATTAAGACATGTTACTAATGAATATAAAATGTCAAAATTGCATTAATTTCTTATGAAAATGAAGAGGAATTTCAGTTTGTTGAAGATATATAGTCAAACCTGTATAAAAAGGTCACATTTGGGACAAAGAAAAAGTGGCCTTATAAGAAAGGTGACCTCTAAAAAAAGGTTCAATTCATATGAAATTTTCTATGACAGGATAAGAAAAAAGTGACCTTTTAATTCAAGTGACTGCTTAATAGAGGTTACCGCATGAACAGGTTTGACTCTATATACTGTAAACAAATAAAACCACAACCCAACACATTTACTGTGATGCCCTAATACTCTGTGTCACATGAACCACTGGTACCTATTTTTTATATGCCCATTCCTAACTCTTTTGCATTGAAAATCAAATACATGTACTATACTCTATCACAAGGTAAATGATCCATGTTTTATATTCTCCCTTGACAATTTGAATAAATGGATAAGTCCGTGACTTTCTCTGAAGATTTAACATTACATGGTCGCAATCTTTTGTTACTAATGGTACACTGAGCAGCTTACCTAGTTTCGTTAATTTTTCCTCTATATTTTAAATAAGAACTTTCTGTTTATGCTAGGGCATAGCTGAGGTTTGTTTGTGAGTTAAATATGACAATGTTTTCTTATGTCGTCTGCCAATGTTTCGTCTTTACCGAAAGACTCCTGAGGACATCTGACCAAATGCAACGATGTTACACTTTCAGTATAAACAATGAACAAAAATATTCCATGTTATATCTTCTATGACATTCAAATAAATATGTACCGGGTACATTCATAACGATTCAAATGAAGGATATGTCATTTTGGAATTTAAGTTGCACAAAATTTCATCTTTCAGATGCACTTTAGTGTGATTTAATGTGGCAAGTAGCTTACATTTCCTACTATTTCAAATGACTTGAAAGACTTGAAACTAGGTGACACAGAGTGTACCTAATAATTAAAGTTCAAGTAATAAGTAAAACAAAAAAATATGATATGAAAAAAACTCTATTTCTAAGCTAAACAAAAACACCATTTTGATCACAATTTTGCATAAATATAAAAAAAATATAAATAAGTTCTTCTCATGTTTCAAATACTTTTGGTAATTTTGTTTTTTTTATAGGCTCGCTTTAGATTCTGTCCATCTGTAGGTTCCAGTATACTTGAAATCTCTTTCTGCCATGAATACATCAGATTCTCTCGGTCCACGGCTGAAAGGACACACAGAAAAAACACAACACTTACTATACACCAAACAAAAAAAATTAAATGATTGCCACAGAAATATACACATAGATTGAAACACAGGTAATAAATATATATGTCTAAAAGAAAACTACAATATCAATGTTAATATCAGGAGGTATTATTAAAACGAGTGGCACACATGAAAATGTAATATGAAATGATCATTGCATTATCCTAACGTTTACCACGTACAATGCTCTTTAAATAAGTCACAATAGTTTTAGTTTGTGAGTATATTGTTTTCCTTATTTTCATCATGTTTATTTATTCAGGGAACAAAAAATAGAAAGGAATATTTTCTGCTATACTTATCATGTGAAAATCATCTAACTGACTAATGGCGTTTTAAATTATAACAATACATTCACGAAAATTTTAATTCCTGATGAGTATGATTTGCATTCAACAGATTTTCACACGATTCTGTTATGAAGAACTCTATGCCACTCCCATAAAACAACAGACAAACAAAATGACAGAACAAGTACTTCCTTGTTGAGATTTATTTTCATATTTATTGGAAAGGGACCATTTTATACTAAATTTGTAAAGGCGCTGGGCAATAGGTCATTGAAATTTTAGAGATAAATTTACAATTTTTCATCAATTTGAAATAATTTTAATTGAGAATGGATTCTGACATATTCTAATTAAATTTCTGTCTGGAACAGAAATTGTATCAGCTTTCTATATAATTATTACAATCCTAATATTTCTAATAACATTATGACCTTAATACAAAGAAGTTGATCTGTTGACCACCAAAACCTTTTGGAAGAATCTTAAACCATATTTTGAAATCATTTTTGAATATACATCCCTCTTCTCCTACATGATTTAAATCTTTTTACAGGTACCAGTAAGCAACAATAATCCACAATTGTTATCAACAATTCATGCACAGAATGCTAATAAAATTCAAAATGGCCAAGTTTAATCAAATTAAATTAATTTATTTTAAAACCATGATTTTCCACAATATCATTATGTAAAACTTTTAAAACAATGAAATTGTCTTTAAAATAATGCAAATACAATGTAGATGATTCATCTATTTGATCCAATATTAACTCACAGTTATATTCAATCTCACAAGTCAGGAAATGTTTGTGGAGTGCTGAATAGGGTATATAATATAGAAAGATATGTCAGCTATACAAGCAGTGTAACCAGGATTGTTATAAAGGTGTGAGTATAAACAGTTTATATTAATGAAGAAAGTATCCATTATCATAATATTCAGATTGAAAGAGAAAATGAGATACCTCAATATTAGATGTTTACAATGGTAAACAGATAGGCAGGTGTTTTTTTTGCTTTGTTTTGTTTTCCCAGTTTTTAGTTTATTTATATAGAGACAGGCAGATGGTCGTGATAGTAAATATTTGTTTCGCTTTATGAAAATTATCTTTTTTTAAATTGCCAAACAAATTACGTGTATATATATCTGTTGTAATTCCTAACTTTCTACAAAACATGCAAACTAATAATAAATAACTCACAATATAAGTAAATTAAGATATCTACAAATACCACAAAACACTATGATGTAATATTAAATCTTGATGCAGTCAAACCTATCTAAACCTGATTTACATTAGGACTAGTATTTTTGTTCTAAATAGACAGAAGTTTGGATTTATGCAGGTTAAATTTACAAAGATATCAGACATTTGCAACTAAATTGGATTTGGATGTTCGAATTAAGACAGGATACCAGATTAATAAAGGTGTGATTTAGACAGTTTTAACTGTACTGTGTTTCATGGAAAACTTAAGGTTTACAAAAATATGAGTACAATTACAAATTATACATCCCTCCCCACCCCTATTTTTTTTTTTTAAATTGAAATCAAGTCAATTTATTGCATTTTTTTTTCATATTAATATCTAAATTTTATTATACTTTATATCATAACTACAGAAATATTGTTGAAATGGCATCAAACACCATAAACCCAACCTAAACCAACTATAACTACGTCACCAAAGACATACAAATTAAGTTTGCCCACTTGAACAGATGTAAATTTTTGTAAAACCTGAAATATTTCCATGAAAATGAAGGTAATTCACAGTACAAACCAAACAAACATGCCTACAGATCTAGAGGATCAGTTTTCTTACCTGCCATAAACATATGTGATTGGTTTTGGCTTTTCTGTCTCTATTTTGTGTAGTAAAGGTGTAAATATTCTCCATGCTTCGTAAAGTTCATCAGATCTGACAAAGTTTATCTGTATACCAGAGAATACATCTAGAATCAACCTCTCATAGGCATCTGGAAGTTTGAGGTTCTATAAAGATAGATACAAGGAAAGTGAAAAGTTTTGGCTGATAGACAATTATTCAAATTGCAAATGTATTGCTTAAACTAACAATTACTAATACCATTGCTAAACTTGTATACTAATGTTAACATGGCAACAGAAAGGTACAGATTTTACTAAAATTAACAGATTAAATAAAATGCCTTGCTCAAGATATTTACAACAAAATATGATCAAATATCTTGACTGGATAAGTTTATAATACATTGGTATAAAGACCACCATTTACCAATTTTACTTTCAATTTACAATAAAACAGACTGCCACAATATAACTGAAATATTGTTGAAAGTGGTGTTAACACCATAACCCAGTCCCTATTTAATATACCTTGTATCTGGAAGCATAAGAGAGATCCAGTTCTGTCTCTTCACTACTAAATGCCATTCCAGGAGATTTTGCCATCATTTTTAGATAAACAGCCTCATCAGGTTGTACACGTATAACTAACTCATTTCTCTTCACTTCACCTTCAGGGAAAATATCACCAGCAACTTCTTTAAACTGTATTCTTACTTCAGCTTTCCTTTCATTTAAAGCTGAAAATTATGTGCATTTATTTTAGCAATAAAAAAGCACATTATGAATATATAGCTCAAAAAAATGTGCATTTACTTTAATAGCAATAAAAACACATTGTAAATATAAATTATCATCTATTTAAGTACAAAAGAATATTTGTGTTGAATGTCATCATCAGTAAATCAATTCAAAAGGAGACCCGAAACATCACAAACATTCACCAAGTTACTTTCAGTTTTCTCATACCAAATGTTGTGTTCGGTTTTATACATTTTAAACTAACAAAAGTTTCCTAAATTGGGACTTTATGTACTAAAGTTCTGTTTACACAAGATTCTGGTTTATTCAGGGTCTTAGACAGGTTTCACGGTGTATGACTCAAGTCAAGTATGTTACACATGGAACCATTCCTATTTAGTGGTCTGTGGTTTTCTCTGGGTACTCCAATTCCTCCACCAATAAAACTGACCACCTGGATATAACTGAAATATTTTGAAAGTGGCATTAAACACCATAACCCTAACCCTTATTTGGTGGCGAGAGGAAAATCAAATAATGTTAAAAATTTAGGACAGAAAAATCTCTTATACATTTCTCACATTCATAGAGGATATCCCATAGCTTCAATATGCACTTATATTAGAAATTATCACTCTTTTGCAAATCAACATTGAATTTTTTTTGAGAGTATGCATCTTTAAAGACTTCATTTTATAACTCAACTGCAGACTAGGGGCCGTTTAACACTCATTGTAGGGTATGAGTTTTGCTCATTATTGAAGACCCTATTGTGACTGAAATGTAGAACAGCAATTTAAAAAATGCTGTTCTTTTACATTAATTTGTGTCTAAGTAGGAAGTTTTGGATAGTCTCTCATGTTCATTGACATCCATATACAAATGTGGGTAAAAACGAAATTATGTTCTACTTCAGGTAAAAATTAGCCCTTCACCTCCAATAAAATGCTTGTCATCTTACCTTTTCCACATCTCAGTATAAAAGGCACGCCATCCCATCTTTCGTTTTTGACATACAAAACAGCAGTGGCAAATGTGGGAGTAACGGAACCTTCAAAATAAGGAAAATAAATAATATTTAAAATCTCTATTGGATTAAACAATTTTATAAAAATCAATAAAAGTTAATCCATTTTTCTACAATAAATGTTAGTTATCGGCATCAAGATTTTCTGTAAGATGAAAATTATTGATATCCAAATACCGATATCATGTGATGGCAAAACCTCCTATGTTAAAAATATAATAATGAATTTGACTTAATTCATTTAACCATCTCTGTTTATACAATCTGTGAACTGAAGAGAAGGTAGACTTGAAGGTGAATTAATAATACTGTAATAATGTCCTGTCTTGAAAAGCCAATTCATAAACAATTACAATCTACCTTGGTTAAAGAATACCACACATTATTTTTTAGTATAAATGGGATAATAAAATATAAAAATAGATCCAACAATCATATACAATTTCAGTTAGATTGCATGCCCTATGATCTGACTTTTTAAGAAGACTGTTACATCTTACAAGTATATAGGTATGCTAAATGTTTAAATTTATTTTACAGGAGCAGATTTTTTAAAGAACATTTTGAGTACCTTTAGGAACAGTGGGGTCATCCAGGTAACCTTGACCTTCTTCTCCTTTTCCATCAGGTTTTCCTACATATTGACCTAAAACTGTGTCCTTTATATCTATTGGCTGGATACTTTTCAACACTTTGACCTGAAAAAATAATTCAATAACAATGACATATATTCTCCATTTTAACATTTTGAACCAAAGTGAGATAGATATCAGAGAGACATCAAAACTTGTTGATCCGATCCGATCCAATCCAATCCAATCTGGATTGGATTGGATTGAATTAACAATAACCAACTCATCTGAACTCATTGAACATAAAAAAAGACCACAACATGGAAATCCTGATCCTAGCTTGAGAAAGGCACAAAAATGTGTTGGGTTCAAACAGTTAATGGGATCCCATCACTACCCTTCTTGAAAATTAGATCTCCAAACAAATAATAATAATCATTAGTGTAAAGTTTAGGCTTATTTGAATTATAATAAGCTAACAGACATTGCAGATGAATGCAAAGTGCTTCAACAGCTCAGATGTCCCTTAAATCAGGTAACCAGAATTATATGTAAGTACTAAGACTAAGAAACCAACAATTTAATAAAATGAATTTATGGTTACAAAAAAAAAAAGATTACCCACCTTTTCATTACGAATATCTTCAGCATTGGTGGTAGGTGGTTTCTCCATTGCTACCAGTGTCAATATCTGCATTAAATGATTCTGCATGACATCTCTGAAATAAAATCCAAGATGATTAGCGGTCATTGGACACATTGTCCTGCTGTACATAAGATTGTTAAAGTTAAATTTAGAAAGAAGGGGTATGGATGGAAATGAATATGAGTAACTATCCAACATTTCACTTAAGACAAAAATTAAAGTAAAGGAACAGCACTTTTATTGCTGTTCTACATTTCACAGTCACATAAGGAGGTTTTTCAACAATATACATAACTTATACCCTAAAGTGTGAAACAGCCTCTAGCCTGCAGTTGTGAGGTATTCTTTCCTTCTGTCAATAAACATTAATATATATAAATGTTTTATATGGAATGATAAAAAATGTTAACTAACAAATAGGAGAACAATATCAAAGTCTCTAGCATCTGTTTAAGCCATTGATGTTGTAGAAGATATATATGTCTACTTTATCACAAAGTTTGATGATACAATAGCTTGATTGATTGATTGATTGATTGGTGTTTAATGCAAACTTTAGCAGTATATCAGCTATATTGTGGCATCAACAAATTTTATTATTAACTTAGACCCCTACAAGACCCTTAGAAATAAAACATACTTGTCTAAAAAAACAATCGGATTATATATACAAATAAAATAAACATTAAAAGGATAAAACCATATATCTAGAATGTAAATTATCTATCTATATTTTTGTATATACATTAATTTCTTTAAAAAATTTCCAAATTATGTCACCTGCGACATGTTATAATAGATACCACTTTCAAAACTACATGTATCACAACATGAAGCCTATTGTTTTTAGCAGTAAAACTTTTTTGTTCAAAATCCATAAAAAAAATACCATGCCAGTTTTGTGATTGGTTGTTGGTTGCATAAGTCAATTAGCAAATACTCCATGCATATTCAGGACCATCAACAAATTTATTAGAAAAAAAATAAATAAAAACAAAAATTATACCTTATAATACCAAATTCATCAAAGTAGCCACCTCTTCCCTGAGTGCCAAATGGTTCTTTAAAACTAATGACAACAGATGCTATTCCATCTCTGTTCCAGACAGGACTAAATATTCTGTTGGCAAATCTGAAAGTTTAACCAATAATTTGTAATTTCGTACATACACTCACCTCTTTGTATATATGTGTTTACCTAACATGTCAAGAAGCATACCTGTCTATAGAAGAATAGTGAATGTTTGAAATGGCATAAAGTGTAACATTTTATCAATATTCTGACAATTCAGCAATTTTCCATAAAAAAAACCCAGGTTGTGTAAAAGCTGATATTTTTTGCCCTAAATGTTATTTTTGTACATGGGATGATTGAACATGTAAATATGTGTACAAAACCATGTTTATTGCACAATCTATTGAAGAAATATTTCAATTAAGTTTTAATTTTACATGTGTGCAATATTTATCATACTTTCTCACATACAAGAAAGTGTTGTATTTTCCAGATTGTGTTCATGTAAACAAAATTGCTTTAACCTATCTTTAATTTTGTTTCCCAAGTATTAACAGGTAGGCCAACACTTTTTCTCAAGAGAGACATTTCTTAGAGAAAAAATAAAAACTAGAGGTTCACATGAGTCTGCATAGCTCAGGTGATAAATAAGATTTATTGCCCATCATAGCACAATATTATTTTATATCCCAATAGACCCTGGGATATTCATTGGTACAAAATTGATTTTATATATCATAATGCTGCTTCATGCCATAAACAAGAGAACTAGTCATTACTGGACACAAATCATCTGCAGATGGATTAAAATAAGCTTTAAGCTTGTTCCAGAATCCACATTCTGATATCACTACATTATTTATTATTTATGATTTTTTCGAATAAATATTGCTTAAATTAATTCACCTGTAACTGAAAACACAATTTGAAGAAAAATATTTCATTTAAAAATCATCCCATTAAGAAATGGTCCACTTAAAGGGGTCATAAAAGCAAAAGACAGCAAAAGAATCAGTCCTTAATGAAGCATATTACATTACATAATGATGCCACATACAGCACGCACAGCGCGATTTAGCAAGAAATCACTCGGGTCCGACGTCGGTGAAATCAAGAAAATGTCGGAGACATTAAAAAAAAAGTCGGTGTCGACACCGCAAAATGTCCGAGAAAAATCGAACACGGTGATTTACTATAAAACACCGACATTGACGATTAAACGCCGCGAAATAAAGAAATGGGATATTAACCTTTATTTGTACATTTGTATGTTCTTGAGACTGTCATTTTTGATAATATGAATGATTCATAGCAAATACTTATTTTCTTTTTCAGGTGTGCAAGCTATGTGATCATTTTTCGTTCTTTAATTCTGATATTTGCTTTTGTTTTAATCTATTATGTTAAGAAAACAATGCCGGTACAAACGTTTAGTATTATGTGATCATTACCATTTATAAGCTTGTGTTGTATTATTTTGTTAATTAAAATAAACTTGATCTTTTGAATGCAAGCTTGGTATCCCGAGTTAATTTGCTTTCGGGTGTTCAATTAATGTCGACTTGGCACGTGACTTAAGTTCACCTGTTACAAAAGTTTCTAGATCCCCAAAAGCACGCTTTGATCGATAGCATATGAAAACCTTTCTAGATTCTCGTTCACGTGAAAAATATGTGTACAAATCAGAAATGGAACTTTTATTAAAGATAAAATAACACGTGGCTTGCAAGGGGATTAACGACATACAAATACGAAAAAGCACGTTTGCTTTAGATAAAAAATTACATCGATTTTTTTTTTCAATCATTCTCGGTGTGTTTTTAAATCAATCCCGCAGCCTCAGGTAACTGTGTATTTGACCTTTTAGTGACCGAGTTCAATGTGTGCACTACATAAAAATAGACACATCCGTACATTGATAAAACACAGGTGATTAAAAAAAATAACACCGATATAAACCAATCGAAATGTTGGGATTAGACAAGGATTTATATAGTAGGACTACTATATATATCCCTGGATTAGATAATATATGCAAAACAAGATGTGTGCTCAGCCTCATAAATCCTATAAATAAAATGTATGCCATGCTGGCATCCCTGAAAAAAAAACCGGTATCAAATTGAAATATAAAGTACGAAATAGTAAAAAAACAAAACTAAGCAACAAAAAACAAAAGAACACATGAAGTACAGTTACATGTACGTGTATACACATGATTTTCGCCGCGGTGTTGTCACCGGCAATTAAAATATTTCACTGACATTTAGGTCCTAATTTGTTAATTTTCGCGGTGAAAGTTTCACCGTGATTTCACCGACATTTTACGGTGATTTTATGACATATCACCGCGAAAAAACACCGACCAAGGTGATTTCTTGCTAAAACGCGCTGTGCGTGCTGTACAGTCAAAGTCATACATTCTAAATTTTCAAATATCTAAGAGAATTAAATTACTTTTAACTTCAACTTCAACCAAATTTTAAAAGTGACAACTAATTTAGAAAAAAAAATCTGTCATCCTAAGACCTGATATTGTTTTTAATGCTAACCTTAAAAGACCATAAGATTTTGTACATGGTTTTTAATGCTAACCTTGAGACCATAAGATTGTGTACATGGTTTTTAATGCTAACCTTAAGACCATAAGATTGTGTACATGGTTTTTAATGCTAACCTTAAGACCATAAGATTTTGTACATGGTTTTTAATGCTAACCTAAACACCATAAGATTTTGTACATGGTTTTCAATGCTAACCTTAAGATCATAAGATTTTGTACATGGTTTTCAATGCTAACCTTAAGACCATAAGATTTTGTACATGGTTTTTAATACTAACCTAAACACCATAAGATTGTGTACATGGTTTTTAATGCTAACCTTAAGACCATAAGATTGTGTACATGGTTTTTAATGCTAACCGTAAGCCCATAAGATTGTGTACATGGTTTTTAATGCTAACCTTAAGACCATAAGATTTTGTATATGGTTTTCAATGCTAACCTTAAGATCATAAGATTTTGTATATGGTTTTCAATGCTAACCTTAAGATCATAAGATTTTGTATATGGTTTTCAATGCTAACCTTAAGATCATAAGATTTTGTACATGGTTTTCAATGCTAACCTTAAGATCATAAGATTGTGTACATGGTTTTTAATGCTAACTTTAAGACCATAAATTGTGTACATGGTTTTTAATGCTAACCTTAAGACCATAAGATTTTGTACATGGTTTTTAATGCTAACCTAAACACCATAAGATTTTGTACATGGTTTTCAATGCTAACCTTAAGATCATAAGATTTTGTACATGGTTTTCAATGCTAACCTTAAGACCATAAGATTTTGTACATGGTTTTTAATGCTAACCTAAACACCATAAGATTGTGTACATGGTTTTTAATGCTAACCTTAAGACCATAAGATTGTGTACATGGTTTTTAATGCTAACTTTAAGACCATAAATTGTGTACATGGTTTTTAATGCTAACCTTAAGACCATAAGATTTTGTACATGGTTTTTAATGCTAACCTAAACACCATAAGATTTTGTACATGGTTTTCAATGCTAACCTTAAGATCATAAGATTTTGTACATGGTTTTTAATGCTAACCTAAACACCATAAGATTGTGTACATGGTTTTTAATGCTAACCTTAAGACCATAAGATTGTGTACATGGTTTTTAATGCTAACCTTAAGACCATAAGATTGTGTATATGGTTTTTAATGCTTACCTTAAGACCATAAGATTTTGTATATGGTTTTCAATGCTAACCTTAAGATCATAAGATTTTGTATATGGTTTTTAATGCTAACCTTAAGATCATAAGATTTTGTATATGGTTTTCAATGCTAACCTTAAGATCATAAGATTTTGTACATGGTTTTCAATGCTAACCTTAAGACCATAAGATTTTGTACATGGTTTTTAATACTAACCTAAACACCATAAGATTGTGTACATGGTTTTTAATGCTAACCTTAAGACCATAAGATTGTGTACATGGTTTTTAATGCTAACCTTAAGCCCATAAGATTGTGTACATGGTTTTTAATGCTAACCTTAAGACCATAAGATTTTGTATATGGTTTTCAATGCTAACCTTAAGATCATAAGATTTTGTACATGGTTTTTAATGCTAACCTTAAGATCATAAGATTTTGTATATGGTTTTCAATGCTAACCTTAAGATCATAAGATTTTGTATATGGTTTTCAATGCTAACCTTAAGACCATAAGATTTTGTACATGGTTTTTAATGCTAACCTTAAGATCATAAGATTTTGTATATGGTTTTCAATGCTAACCTTAAGATCATAAGATTTTGTATATGGTTTTTAATGCTAACCTTAAGATCATAAGATTTTGTATATGGTTTTCAATGCTAACCTTAAGATCATAAGATTTTGTACATGGTTTTCAATGCTAACCTTAAGACCATAAGATTTTGTACATGGTTTTTAATACTAACCTAAACACCATAAGATTGTGTACATGGTTTTTAATGCTAACCTTAAGACCATAAGATTGTGTACATGGTTTTTAATGCTAACCTTAAGCCCATAAGATTGTGTACATGGTTTTTAATGCTAACCTTAAGACCATAAGATTTTGTATATGGTTTTCAATGCTAACCTTAAGATCATAAGATTTTGTACATGGTTTTTAATGCTAACCTTAAGATCATAAGATTTTGTATATGGTTTTCAATGCTAACCTTAAGATCATAAGATTTTGTATATGGTTTTCAATGCTAACCTTAAGACCATAAGATTTTGTACATGGTTTTTAATGCTAACCTTAAGATCATAAGATTTTGTATATGGTTTTCAATGCTAACCTTAAGATCATAAGATTTTGTATATGGTTTTCAATGCTAACCTTAAGATCATAAGATTTTGTATATGGTTTTCAATGCTAACCTTAAGACCATAAGATTTTGTATATGGTTTTTAATACTAACCTAAACACCATAAGATTGTGTACATGGTTTTTAATGCTAACCTGAAGACCATAAGATTGTGTACATGGTTTTTAATACTAACCTTAAGCCCATAAGATTGTGTACATGGTTTTTAATGCTAACCTTAAGACCATAAGATTTTGTATATGGTTTTCAATGCTAACCTTAAGATCATAAGATTTTGTACATGGTTTTTAATACTAACCTTAAGATCATAAGATTTTGTATATGGTTTTCAATGCTAACCTTAAGATCATAAGATTTTGTACATGGTTTTTAATACTAACCTTAAGATCATAAGATTTTGTATATGGTTTTCAACGCTAACCTTAAGATCATAAGATTTTGTATATGGTTTTCAATGCTAACCTTAAGATCATAAGATTTTGTACATGGTTTTCAATGCTAACCTTAAGATCATAAGATTTTGTATATGGTTTTCAATGCTAACCTTAAGATCATAAGATTTTGTACATGGTTTTTAATGCTAACCTTAAGACCATAAGATTGTGTACATGGTTTTCAATGCTAACCTTAAGACCATAAGATTTTGTACATGGTTTTCAATGGTAACCTTAAGATCATAAGATTTTGTACATGGTTTTCAATGCTAAACTTAAGACCATAAGATTTTGTACATGGCTTTCAATGCTAACCTTAAGACCATAAGATTGTGTACATGGTTTTCAATGCTAACCTTAAGATCATAAGATTTTGTACATGGTTTTTAATGCTAACCTTAAGATCATAAGATTTTGTATATGGTTTTCAATGCTAACCTTAAGATCATAAGATTTTGTACATGGTTTTCAATGCTAACCTTAAGATCATAAGATTTTGTACATGGTTTTTAATACTAACCTAAACACCATAAGATTGTGTACATGGTTTTTAATGCTAACCTTAAGACCATAAGATTGTGTACATGGTTTTTAATGCTAACCTTAAGCCCATAAGATTGTGTACATGGTTTTTAATGCTAACCTTAAGACCATAAGATTTTGTATATGGTTTTCAATGCTAACCTTAAGATCATAAGATTTTGTATATGGTTTTCAATACTAACCTTAAGATCATAAGATTTTGTATATGGTTTTCAATACTAACCTTAAGATCATAAGATTTTGTATATGGTTTTCAATACTAACCTTAAGATCATAAGATTTTGTATATGGTTTTCAATGCTAACCTTAAGATCATAAGATTTTGTACATGGTTTTCAATGCTAACCTTAAGACCATAAGATTTTGTACATGGTTTTCAATGCTAACCTTAAGATCATAAGATTTTGTACATGGTTTTCAATGCTAACCTTAAGATCATAAGATTTTGTATATGGTTTTCAATGCTAACCTTAAGATCATAAGATTGTGTACATGGTTTTTAATGCTAACCTTAAGACCATAAGATTGTGTACATGGTTTTTAATGCTAACCTTAAGACCATAAGATTTTGTACATGGTTTTTAATGCTAACCTAAACACCATAAGATTTTGTACATGGTTTTCAATGCTAACCTTAAGATCATAAGATTTTGTACATGGTTTTCAATGCTAACCTTAAGACCATAAGATTTTGTACATGGTTTTTAATGCTAACCTAAACACCATAAGATTGTGTACATGGTTTTTAATGCTAACCTTAAGACCATAAGATTGTGTACATGGTTTTTAATGCTAACCTTAAGATCATAAGATTGTGTACATGGTTTTTAATGCTAACCTTAAGACCATAAGATTTTGTATATGGTTTTCAATGCTAACCTTAAGATCATAAGATTTTGTACATGGTTTTTAATACTAACCTTAAGATCATAAGATTTTGTATATGGTTTTCAATGCTAACCTTAAGATCATAAGATTTTGTACATGGTTTTCAATGCTAACCTTAAGATCATAAGATTTTGTATATGGTTTTCAATGCTAACCTTAAGATCATAAGATTTTGTACATGGTTTTTAATGCTAACCTTAAGACCATAAGATTGTGTACATGGTTTTCAATGCTAACCTTAAGACCATAAGATTTTGTACATGGTTTTTAATGCTAACCTTAAGACCATAAGATTGTGTACATGGTTTTCAATGCTAACCTTAAGATCATAAGATTTTGTACATGGTTTTCAATGCTAAACTTAAGACCATAAGATTTTGTACATGGCTTTCAATGCTAACCTTAAGACCATAAGATTGTGTACATGGTTTTCAATGCTAACCTTAAGATCATAAGATTTTGTATATGGTTTTCAATGCTAACCTTAAGATCATAAGATTTTGTACATGGTTTTCAATGCTAACCTTAAGATCATAAGATTTTGTACATGGTTTTTAATGCTAACCTTAAGACCATAAGATTTTGTACATGGTTTTTAATGCTAACCTTAAGACCATAAGATTTTGTACCATTTCTTTGCCAAGATAATGGTCAATTCTGTACATCTCTTCTTCTTTAAATAAGGCAGATAAATGATTGGACAGATTAGTTGATGATTCTAAATCTCTCCCAAATGGCTTTTCTACAATCACTCTCGTCCATTTATCACTAAAAAACAACAACAAAAGAATGACATAACATATCGGTAATTTCTAACCAATAATTTTCAAACATGCTTGATTAAAAGAATATTACTGGTAATAAGCATAACTGTGAATATTCATGAGGTAAAGTACATCACATGAAATAAAGGTGAAATACATTTCCTTCAATGAACCAACTCAAAAATGCAACTTTTCAACATCATAAATCACATTGCACTCCCATACTATCCTTTTTCAATTTAACCAGAGGCTCTCAAGATATTTGTAGTTTCTGAGAAGGCATTTGAACATTTTCCCATAGGATCCAATGTTAATCTATGTATTGTGGTGGCGGCCATCTTGGATTTCTGATCGACATATAAAATAGAAACTTTGTAGAGGACCTTCCAATGATCATTCCTGGGCAGTTTGGTTTCAATTGTCCAAGTGGTTTCAGAGAAGAAGCGTTTTGAAACATTTTTCTCATAGGGTCCAATGTTAAACTAAGTCCTGCCGTAGCCGCCATTTTGAATTTCATATCGGAACAAAAAACGTATAGTTTGTAGAGGACCATCCAATGAACATTCATGTACAGTTTGGCTTTAATTATATATGTAGTTTCTGAGAAGAAGGCATTTGAACATTTTCCCATAGGGTCAATGTTAATCTATGTATTGCGGTGGCAGCCATCTTGAATTGTTAGATGTGAATTACTATACTTTTTCTAGTAAAAAAAAACCATTGATTTTGCATGAATTTTTTTTAGCTGAAACACATGTTACAGGGGCTTATCAGGTTAGAAAAGCCATTTTTATAGACAATTGGAAAATTTATCAACAAAAGAAAATTCAAATTTCATAATGACTATCAAATCCATTACTATTACATTTATGTGAATTACAAGCCTCACTGCAGCTTAATAAAAGAAAAATACCAATAATTGATATGCAATTTGTTCAAACGTTCAGTTAATATATTAGATTTTTCTAATGCAAGACTTTTTTAAATTAAAGTAGACATATGGATGATAACTGTGACAATGTTTGTCAGTCATGTACAGCAGATCAGCAGCCACAGTATAACTGAAATATAGTAAAAAGTGTCAATAAACACCTAAAATTCAACAACCCCATCTGGATTGTGATCATTCACCTTTTGTAACTATGGATGCTACTAGTGAAGCAGGAACTACTCACCCTTCCGGAGCACCTAAGTTCACCTCCGTTTTTTTAGTGGGGTTCTTGTATTATCTTTAGTTTTTTGTGTGGTGTTTTGTAATTGTTATTTGTCCTTTTGTCCTTTGGCTATTGTGTCATCTGTCCTTCTTTGAATTACTGATTCTGATTACCCCTTTGGTATCTTCAAACTCTTCTCACTCCCTATAGATGAGCTGTGCAAAGGTCTCTACTGTTAACTGATAATGACAGCATTCCATGAAAAATACAAGTGTTAGAATTAACAACAATAAAGTCATTTGACTTGTTGGAAGAAATTAGTATAAATAATACTATATGTATTTGTAATCAATTTTAGTAGTCAAGGTTTCTTTCAGTACAAACAATAAACACACACTGCACAATTAGAATATGGAAATTACCATTGCAAAATACTGTAACAGTTTAATTCACATGTGTAGAACTTTGATATTGAACAACTTCTATTTAAATGATCTTTTCAATTTCTACAAATAAATCCATAATAGATTGCTTTCTCGTCTTTAGGGAAAGGTTCTTTCTTGTCTTTCTATTAAAAAATCAGGACAAAAGTCAAAAGTTGCATTTGCAGGGTTTATTGTAACACACTATACTATAGATACAAGTACTTGTTTATGACATACTAACCCTTTTGACATACATGTTGCCTTGAGATTAAGAGTAACAGATTCATACACAGTTGGTGGCAGTGCCAAGTAAAACAACCTATTACAACTACCCTTTTCTTCTATAGCTTTGTTCAGTCTAGCAAAATCAGCAGGACCATTATAACTTCCAGCAATGTATTCATTTATTTTGAAAAATTGTTCTACTTTCTTTTCCTCGCCTTCTTTTACCTGAAAACATACGAATGTATTTTTAGATAACAATGTTGTGTAAATTAAAACGACTATAGAGGAATCTTATTATACTGAACTAGGACAAGTCGTTTACTTGGAAAACTTAAAGTAAGCTAAAAAAAAATTACCATTGTTTCTGCTCACCCCACTGATCTAATTTTTAGTTTCTGCTAACCCCACTGATCTAATTTTTAGTTTCTGCTATAACCCCACTGATCTAATGTTTAGTGCCTATGCTAAAGTCTGAATTGCCATATTTTGGACAAGCCCTGTTAAATTCAGTTCTTTGTCTTGTATAGCTTCGGTAAAAAAGTTTTGCCTACCTACCTAGTCTTTTTTCAAGAATGTTAGCGGAAACAAAAGTACATTTTTAGGGGGAGGCCTAAGAATGTGGTCCATTCATAGTACCATAGTTGTTAGTTTAATTTTCCTTGCTATCTTAAATACTCTGCTAATATGAACTAAAATAGTAGGTCCTTTCAATATCAACATAACAAAGTTCCACTGTATTCATATTAAAATGTGATACAAATTACACAAGAACATATTTTTTAGTTCATCAAGGCATACAAACTTGCAATTATAAGTTGATCTCTGTTCAAACACCATATTTGTTCAATAAATAAACTAGTTAAAAAGTATGTACATGTAGATATAGTGATTGCTGTTTAACACCAATTGAACAATTCTTCAGCTTTATCATGGCAAGATAAGTTACTATCTGAAGAGATGCTGATTACTGTTTTGTACTACAAATGTAGACCAACACACTAATGTTGGATTTTTATAGTACTAGCTCACTAACACAACCGTCCACATGTAGACTTGTTCACCGATTACATTATCCTGACTCATAGCAAACCAGTCTTTGCCCTTACATATTAATGCTGTGTGTTTCGCAGAAATGCAACAAATACTAATTTTGTATTCTTTTGGTTTGACATGACAGGGATAGAACACACAATTGATGACATGCAAAGTGAGGACACTAACCAAACACAACCAAAGCAGTCAGGAAGATATTAATACCTATAAAATTTAAATATTCAAATTAACTTTCTGATAATATATTTTGCTTCCACTGTTTAAAATAATGAGTGATACTTTTACAAGATGTCATAAAAATATACCTTCATAAATGGTAATGATTTTTTCTTGAGGTCTTCCACAGAAATTTTACTCCTGGCATAGCCAATGAAGTATGTCTTAGGAGGTAGCAATCCATCCCTGAACAGCCACCTATATAAAATAGTGTAGTTATAAAATACCTATACACAATTATTTAATATTATAAAGAGATATTTACTATGTATTTTCAGATAGTTAAAATAACCAGTAACAAAGTGCATAAAAACACAAACAGGAACGATTGCTGAAATGCATTTTTTTCCCCCGACAACCAGAAAAAAATAATAATGTCTGTTTAAAAAATAGTGTGAGTGATTGCTGTTTAATGCCAAGTGAGATATTATTCAGGCTGAATTAGCTATATCATGTCATTACCAGTAACAAGTTTCATTTCAATGAGATGATGATAAAAGTTTGCTTTATACTAGACCAACACGCTTAGTAATATTTTTGTAGTGTTAGCTCACTAAAACAACAATCCATGGGTACACATGTCGCCCCACTCTGACACATTATCCTGATTCCAGACCAACCAGTCTATGCTCTTACTCCTTAGTACTGTGTGCTTAGCAGAGAAGCAGCAAATACCAATTTGATAGTCTTTGGCTTGACTCGACCAGAACTCACAGAGCCACGTTCTACTGCACCCAAGGCAAGCATACTAACCATTCCACCACAGATGCAGTGCATTAATAATAAATTAACCCATATTTAATATAAATAATTTTTTTTTATGTAATATAGATGTTGAACAGTTGATTTGTAAACAATGCCAGACATGTCCCAAATTTGGTTCCTTCTTTGTGGAATTGCCCATATACATATTGTACATACACCATTAAACATTTAACCAACAAAATCTAATCATTGTTTTTAGAGTTAATCATTTTAAAATATTAACACAATACAGTGATCCTAATAGGATAAAATTTTGACAAGTCCCAACCAAAAAGTTAGGAGTCCCACTAGTGCATTCTTTATTATTTATTTTTATAAATTGGTGAGTCCAAGGCTGGAGGACCAGTGCACATCGTGAGGACTGTAAATGTGCAGGTAAGATATTTTGTCCTTAACCTCCAGATAACTTTAAACTTCTAATTGATAACATAAGATATGATATGTGATAAGCTTAAAGATATATACGTGATAAATTCTTTCAGAAATTAACTGATATTGTACCTTTATTTTCAAATTTTTCAGATTTAGAAAAATTCTTTTTTACGTTTCGAAGTAATGATTATGACATAAACATGTGCTGTATTAAAGGCATAAGTGAAATGTATAAATACAGAAATTCATTAATGTAATTTGTTTAAGAGCAAGAAAAACTATAATATTTCTGGTATTCTGTCTCTATATCAAACCTCCTCAGTCGAGATATTATATAAATAGCAAATAGTTCATGGCACTGAGGGTCATATGGCAGTATATGGACCAGTCCATATACTGCCATATGACCCGAAGTGACATGAACTATTTGCTATATTATACTTTTTATCTAAAATAATAATGCAGGTACCTGGCCGGTTCATATACGAAAATAGTGACCGGCTGCGCTAACAAAGACAAATAGGGAAAATAAAAAGGTAAAGTGTAATATAATATTATATTAAATGTTTTTCATTGTAAATAATCTGAATCTTTATATTTGTGTATTCCTGCATGCTGTAGTTGAATGTATCGTTTGTTGTTTGATGACAATCCAACCTTTGGATTTTAAATCAATAAAATCTTATCTTATCTTAAGATAAATGTACGTAAGCAAGTAATATTGACTTTCTGTAGTCATTTATCTTACTAATTTAATCATTAGAACTTAAAAGTTTTCATGGTTACAAATTGGTGCATTAATGTGAAATATTGATCTTTATTCGTGTTAATCTTGAGAAATAGCTTGACAAACATATATAAGAAAATATAAGAAGTATTTACAGTATTTAATGAAGCAATCCACTGGTTTGTCTAGTTATTTCAAACTAACATGTTGTGTCAATATTTCAATAAATAAATACGGTACCTTTCAACACAGTGATGTTAACTGGGCAAAGAAAGGGTGCAAACAAATGCCCAGTAATAGAATTCAAAGTTTTTTTTATGATGCAGACGTACATATGTAATATTAATTCTATACATACTTACCAAAGTGTTGGGTAGATCTTTTTCTTTGCAAGATCCCCCTACAATATAAATAACAGTGAATTCAAAGGTACTGATAAAACAAATTAAAATTACATTTTTAAAACCTGTCTAAATCGAACCTCCTTGAGACCAATTTTTGTCTTCAGAATAGACAAGTGTTTGGTTTATACATGTTAAAGTAACAAGGAACTTTATTTAATAAAGTTCAGTTTATACAGGATTGCGTTTTATTCAGAGTTCGGTTTAGACAGGTTACACTGTAATAATAAAGTCTAATGAATCCCCTTTAAAAAACATGGCTAAAGGTCTGATAGTATACATGTACATGTATTTTTATATACGAGACACCATAGTTTAATCCCTGTCAGCTTTGTTCAAAATTTGAAGGTGAATTTTGTGTTGTTAATATCCATTTGATTTAAAGGATATGGCGACCTATTGCAGAATTCAGTCCAATTTGTTACCAATACCAAATTTCTTTAAAAAAATAAATAAAAAAAAGTTTGAACATCATATTATGATAGCCTTGATCATCCAACATTTCAAAATTTTATGAAAAGGTTTCTAAACATTAGAATAATGCAGTCAAACTTGTATTCAATGGTTTCTTTGGTGCAAAAAATGACTGCACAAGACAAAATCATAAGATCAGTTTTTTGTTCAATGTGTGAAAGTACAAGTGATTATAAAATATTGGTAAACTGATACAATGGGATATTATAAACTTAAGAGTGGCTGCTGACTATATGTTAGTCTGACAGGTGACTGCTGATTTGAGTTCCTTAAATTAACAGGTAAAACCTGTCAATACTGTAAAACATACTTGGGACTTACATTTTTGATTGGAATTTGAAATAATTGGACTACCGTACATTAAATTTTTGGTTTACACAGAATTTCAGTTCATTCAGGATTCAGTTTAGACATGTTCCATCATATAACAAAATGATTGCAAATAGTTCTGACCTCATCTGCTATTTGAAAATAATATTATTATTAAAATTATATGGGATAAATAACTTGTTTAAAGATTAGAGTAAAAAATGGTGTTTTTAAATATTTAAAACAAGCTGTTTAACCTTGTATAATTCAAAATACTTCACAGTTCAATAATCAAACAGGCAAATCATGTAAAGTTTTATTTAATGTAAACTAAAGAAATTAGTAGTATCCTGTTAGGACTCAGGTCACTTCCTTGTATAACATTAAACAAGTAGTGTGAGTACACTTGAAGTAAACATGTAATTTGTATGTAAGAAACATAAAATAAAAACTTAAGAATTCTTATGTACATGTATATGGAAATAAATGTTATGACACATCATTTAATGGTTGTACATATTGATTTTATGAGGTGTTTTTTTTTAAATTTATTTGACACCTGACAATCAGTTATTACACAATTTGAAGTACAAATTATTCAGTATGATTTTGTTTCTTTTATTCAAAAGTGTTAGAACCGCAACGGTGGCATAATGGTTAGCGGCCTCGGGTCGGGTCAAACCAAAGACTATAAAATTAGTATTTGTTGCCTCTCTGCTAAGCACGCAGCATTAAGAAGAAAGAGCGGACTGGCTCAGAATCAGAATAATGTGTCTGAGTGGAGCGACATGTCTATCCGCAGACTGTTGATTCAGTGAGCTAGCACTATAAATATCCAACCAAGCGTGTTGGTCTAGTACAAAGCGGAGACCTCATCACCATCTCACTGAAAATTAACTTGTTCTCGCCATGATATAGCTGAAAAATTGCTGAATTGGCGTTGAACAACAATCACTCACTCACTCACTCAAAAGTGTTAGCCTTACAACTCTTATTTAATATAGCCCTATTTTTTGTCTGTCCCAAGCCTACATGTAGATTTCCATTAACTCCTGTTGAATACAATTTTTTTTATAAGAGTTTGGTTCTTATATCTTATATTCCAAGTACCTCTCCAAACCATGTGTTCATCATTCATAGTGTGACAAGTCTCATCATTTTATGCAGAGACAGTACTATTATTGTTAAAGGACCATACTACATGTGTAGGAACAATCAAGCCATCAGTGGTGTAATGGTTAGCGTACTCGCCTCGAGTGCTAGATCGTGGGTTCAAGCCCTGATCAGGTCAAGCCCAAGATTATCAAATTGGTATTTGTTGCTTCTCTGCTAAGCACGCAGCATTAAGGAGAAAGAGCAAAGTCTGGTTGGCTCGGAATCAGGCTAATGTGTCCAAGTGGGGCGACATGTCCATCCGCGGACTGTTGTTTCAGTGAGCTAGGTGGGAATCAAAATAGTCAGTAGCGGTGTTAATAACTCCTGGGGTGGCCAGATTACCCATAAGAGCCAGGTAGTGCAGTTCCTGATATAGATTGACAAACTGTTAAGTATAGAACCATCGATAACTTAGATCCACCTACATGTATACATGAAAAAATTGCTAACTATGACGTGTAGCACCCAGCATACAGCTTGATGAAAAAGGTTACTTTTGAAGTCTCTACCGATGTTTTCAACAATTTTTATGGTCAAGTTACCTACATTAAAGTCTAGAAAATTCTTCAAATTAATGCATCTATCTAGGGTAAAGGCAGTGTCAAATGAGGCCTTGTACTAGTTAAGTTATGAGGCCCCTTACTCTTGGCCCTGAAGGAGGTAAACCCGGTAGGCATACATGCTCAGGAAAAATTAAAATTGCACCACATAAGTAAAAATCCATCGTAAACAAGTTTCTTTGACAGGAAGATGGGCCCCCCCTGGCCAACAGGGCCCTGTGCTTAAGCACACATAAGCACAATGGTAAATCCGGCACTGGGTAAAGGAAAGCAAAAAATTATTATTCTCATTTCAATTTTGATGTAGGTACTGGCTAGTTATGCATAAATCTTGTTGACATTTTCCTTAATGCAAATTAAAAGGTATTTACATAAAAATATAGTATTGACAGACAAATTCTAGAACACATTAAGATATGTTTACAGTTAAGTGGTTCTGCTCACCCATTCATTTAATTTATTCCCAACTGAAACACTTCTTATTGGGTATTATTTTATACTAACTTCTACTCCATGTCATGCCTATCGATTTTTCCAAAATTTGGTTTCTACTTCTAATTTCTATCAAATACTGACTGCCCTTTTGCCCGTTACTCAAAAACTATGAGAGATATCTTCTTGAAATTTTGTATGCAGCTTCTGTGTTTCACCATCCAAAACATGATATTAGAGTGATACCTTTAAATTCAATGGAAGTATGTTAATATTGCACATAACACACTGCTTTTGAGTACATGTATGAGCCCTATATTGCGTTTCAGCGGCGTGAGCCGAGTACAAGTAGCCTTCAATGTTTCAACTGAATAACTCATAACAGTGAGTGACTCTTTGTTAACGTGAAATGAGAATTGTTTTAGATATATCATGATGATCAACTCATAACACGTCTGTATGATTCAATGCATGTTGAATATTAACAATATTGGAAAATTATTTATAATTATAATCGTATGTTTATGGCATCATCGTTCAAGTGCAAGTGAGTATGTCCATTTTAAAATTAACCACCCACAGTGACTGATACTCAGTCTGTGTATGATGTATCACAAATTAGAATTTGTATTGATTAGCTTAGTGATTGAACCCTGGAGGAACTTTTCATCCAATTTAAAAACAACTACTACATGTAGTATTAAGCTGTTTTGCACAGATTTTCAAATAGTAAATCATGCAGATAAAGTTTTTTTATATTTACAATGGGGAAAGGTGCACTGGGAAGTGTCTTCCAAAATGTAGCAAAAATGTTAATGATTTTCCTCAGGTACTCCTTCCCAATCAGGTCTCATTTATCCCTGGACATATCACATAAATATACAGGGGTTTCAAAGTTTTTTTTATAATAGGAGGTACTTCTTAAATTTTAGGAGGTACCTAAAAAATTAGGCTGAGGGCCATAAGGGGTCCAGGGGGCAGAAGCTGCTGAAATCTAGCATGTACTTCGGAGACTGCAAAACATTAAGTGTTTTTGAAAGAAAAATCCCATTAACTTTAGAGTTCAGATTTCACCAAGAGTGAAGACCATGCATAATGCCTGGATTTTCCCCCCAATATCTTTATTGAATATTTCAGTTTACAGACTTCAGCCAACATTATTCATAGATAGTCTGCCATATCTTAAAAAAACCCAAAAGGACCATAAAGAGCTATGGTTCCACAGCTAGGCTTGACCAAGCCATTGTTACCAAACCTTAAACTTCTCAAAATTCTTTTGTTGGCTTTGTCCTATTCTTTTTCACAATACCTTGGCTTGTGTGTTTTTTTTACTTTATTACCAGTAATTAAACTCATCAAAGACCATTGGCATGGATCAAGACATATAAGTGTCATAATTAATGAAACCAAGGACGTATATACATGTAGAATACGTCCTTGATGAAACATATAAATTTAATTTGCAATCATCAATCTTTAATAAAATTTATAATTTTAATAGATCAATACAAATATAATTAAACAAAAACAATATATATTGTTACTTTCACGACTTATGTGCAAAAAAAATGTTCGAACAAAAACGATTCGCGGGAAGACATTTATTAACATTTGAATCACAAAAGTTAAATTATTTTGGAAAAAAGGGGGGGCCGGCGTTTTGACATTACAATGTAATTCGTATTTGAGCCATGTCTGGTCCTTTTTCAAAATTTCTAGTAATTTTCTATCCCTTATCTCCTCGTACCCCATTTTAAAAATGTTTTTCAGCACACTTTCATTTCTGTGAACAACCGCGGTAGGGCCCGGTCAAAATATGTAAATAAATTAGCCATAAGTTTTTATTTTTTATACCGGAAGTTAAACAATATGGACGGAGTTAAGCAACAAGACAGTACGCCCCAGAATGATTCGACCCTGGGTTTTAAATGGATACAAAAAATCGCACAAAATATTGTGTAGTCATATATTCATAATACATAATGATCATACTTATATTACTGGAGATTACACTAAATTGTGTTTGAACATAATTTGTAATCAGTCATTTTTTTATTTTGAAATGATGTCAGCTTTGTTCCGGTCCGAGTTTTACACAAGGATGAAAAGATATTGGGGCGAAAACATATCTATTTACCGCATGCACAAACTGCTATTTACGATTCTAAGGTAAAGTTATTTTTAAAACAGGGAATATCCCATCAACTTGGTCGTGACGCAGTTGTTCGATTTGAATGTGAGAATTCAGCAATTGACGTGATCATTAATTTTTTATGAAAAATATTCCACAAGCCTGTCGACCATCGTACTTGTGGTTTTGACCACCGCTAATTTTGGGGGGTTCATTAATTTCTGCCGGTACTATACACGATCTCAGGCGGGTAAAAGTACCGGGTACCGGCCCACTTTGAAACCCCTGAATATAGGGAAAACAATTATAGCTAAAATACATATTAAAAATATGATAATCAAAATACTAATAAGTCATTAAGTGTACCATCAATATGAATGTAATCATTCTTCAAGTTAAACTCAAATTAATAATTTGTAAAGTTTATTGTGTAATTTACCACAATGATAACCTAAACTAAAGACGCAAGCACAAAATAAAAACTCAGGAATATTTGAATTCCTACGAAAATAATGCCAGGCATATATGAAACTAAACCGATTTGTTTAAATTTTGCATTTAAAGCCCTTTCTTTTGTTGCTTATTTACATGCTATTGTGTAGTCCAAGATTCCTCTGCCATCGACAGCTTTTTTTTTGCTAGAGCCGTGGGACGTCAGAGCTGAGCAGCTCTACATAAGGAAAACAGCGGATTTGCCTCTCCAACTCTTGGTCGGCACATTTCCACGTTTTGTGGCTATCAGATTTTATTTTCTATCAGAAACCCTTATATAAATCGCTTCACCAATCATTTTTCTATTCATTCATAACCATCTTAGCCTCAGAAAGTGGTGTTACACTCCATTACAGCACGATTTTGCCTTTTTTTGAACCCCCCCCCCCCCATTTATAATCAAAAGTAAACCTTTGTTTATATAGGGAATCTCAGCGAAACCAATTTTAAGAAAAACATCAGATTCATGATATACAAATTTTGAAAATTTTCTTAAAATTCTATGAAAATTTTGATTTTTTTTTTAATGATTTTTTTTAATCTTATGAAATATGTTAGTTTTGAAATTTTATGAAAATTTTGTAATTTTTTGAAATTTTTGAAATATTGAAATTTTTCAAAAAAAAAATTAATTTTTATATCTTTTTTTAATTTTATAAAATTTTTTAAATTTTAAACTTTTTTGAAAATTTTGATTTTTTGGAAATTTTGAAATTTTATTACCCCCCTACCCATAATTATTAATATATATTGAACCCCCTCCCTACCCATGGTATTTTGACCCCCCTACCCATGGTATATCTACCCCCCTACCCATGGTATATCGACCCCCCATCCCATGGTATTTTGACCCCCCTGCCCATGGAATATCGACCCCCCTTACCTATGGTATATCAAACCCTCTCTTATGGTATTATGAACTCCTCTTTTGGTAGAAATGAGGGGGGTTCAATTTACCATGAGGGGGTTCAAAATACAATGACAAAAAATTGACCCCGGGGTCAAAATACCATAAGGAAAATTGAACCCGGGGTCAAAATATCATAGGTAAATCGACCCCGGGTTCAATTTACCATGGGGTTCAAAATACCATATGACACCGGCACTAATTTATAAGCAATTTTTATGCTATGATGTGTTTGTATGTTTATATTGAATTTTTATCTAATACAAAAAAATGTATATGAATCGGTCACCAATAACTGCACAAAATATGAACGGGTATGATTTTCGTATAGAGGAACAATTCTAATGCATGTAAATTAAAATGATCTATAATAATTATCATTACTTGGAGTTGTGCGTCATCATCCACGTGTGGTTACTTTTGGTAGAAGTATTTTTTAAGGGAGTGCATCTGGAGTGTGAAAAAACCCCTATTCATATAATTCATTTTATCGGTTATTTGTCAGCAAAATATTTACCCCTTTTTCCAATTAATCCCATCCCACATAAAATTAAATGCTTGTTCTTTTACTGATGAAAATTTATCCCGATTTTTCTGAGATAACCCAAATAAAGATGTGTTTATCATCTATCAATCATGAAGACGAATAAATATCCCTGTTATATATTAATATTAATATAACAGAAGAATGTACACAAGTTTATGTATTGCCAGAGTGTTCGATGATCATCGAAGTTGCCAGAAATTAATAAATTATATTACTGATATAAAGGCAAAATCAAAACGATATCATTGGATCCAGAAAATTCCAGTCCTAAAGCGGCTGTTCATACAAAACTTTTGTAAGCGAAGTAGATGCCTAGAAGAAAATCCCGTATTCCTGTTTTTATCCAAAAAAAAAAATGAAAAAAAAGAATTCTCCCCAAGTTTGCAAGTACATGTAGTCTTTTCGATTGTCGATCGTTCCCAATTTGAAATCTTAAATTAATGAGAATTATCCTGATTTTTTGGTCATGTAAACGATACACTGCTGCATTGAAGAGGTAAATGTACGGAATGCATCGTTATAGACGGACTCTGTTATTAGTCACGCCAAAAAGGAGTAAACAACAATGCCATTTGTAGCGTCTGTTTGTATTAAACCATATTCATTTCAATAAACATTTATCAATATGTGTAAATAGGTTTGTCATACAGTCAGAGAAAATGTGCTAACGATGAATTGCTCTCTTATTTTCAAATCGAAGCGCCAATACATCGTCCATCTTTTTTTCTATTTTTTTCACTTACGTCTTTTTACGATAAAAGATAAGACCAAAATTTCTCTTACGATCAACATTTTACACTTAGGACAGGGTAGTTTTACACGTAAAGTTAGGACTATTTTTACACTTATCGTAATTATTTTTGTGAAACTCTTTTTAATCTTAGTTTTACACTTACGACAATTTTTTATCGTAAGAATTTTTGTGAAAAGGGCTACTGGTCACTGTTGAGAAGTTTTAAATTGTAATTCATTAACATGGTACATATATTGTAATGTAGTTAAGCCATTATAATCAGACCCATAGGCATAGGCCATGTTGCTGCAAGTTGGAGTCAAAATATAGGACAAAATAACGCACATTATTAATATTATGATTATTTCTAGCTGCCGAATACAAATAATATTTATTACATTGTATTTTCAATTGATTCGCTTGAATTTAATAATTATTCATTATTCGTTTGACGATGCTTTTTTGTGAATAAACGAAATTGATTATAAAATAGATTCTAATAATAAAAATAATTTTGTTTTAACGTTTGCTTTGCTTGAATGACTATGACAACGCATATTTTGCAGTCTACACCATATAACTTACCGAGGCACCCATAACGACAAAAACATGGGATGCTCCTCCACCTTCATAACATAGTTCATCCCTCAGGATTGAAAGCATATCTACTTTTCCCTTCTCCATTTTCAAATACTCTGCTACAGGAAGTTTAATCTCGACTTCCGGTTTGATAAAAATGGGCGTGTCAGTGTTTTCTTTTCATATGCTCTTTTACACTGTGATGGGCTGGCATGTTTAGAAAGGAGAAATATAATATAAATTGATAATATTTCTAAATAAATAGAATAAATTTAAAGAAAAACATATATTACTGGGTTTGATCTGAATTTCTTCTTAATTCATTTTAACATGCCTTTGCAGTTGCACTGTCGGTTGGTGCACTGTGTCAATAAAATCAGTGGGGAAGCCACGCACAGATCACAGGTACTTGTGGACAGGATCCTATGTTGCTCCCTTTATTTATTATTTTTTTTTTTTTTTAAGATGTTGCCCCCCCCCCCCCCTTTTTTTTTTTTTTTTTTTTTTATCATCGACTTTTTTTCATATAAACAACATTTTGCAACTATCTATGTATCACTGTATGACATATATACAATAAATACAATCAAGCAGTAGTTTCTATCCATGCCGGGTTTCTGACATGATATAAGTTAGTCAGAAACCCGAAGTCAGAAACCCGGCATGGATAGAAACTACTGCTTGATTGTATTTATTGTATATATGTCATACAGTGATACATAGAAAGTTGCAAAATGTTGTTTATATGAAAAAAGTCGATGTTAAAAAAAAAAAAAAGGGGGGAGTCAACATCTTAAAAAAAATAAAAATAAAATAAAGGGAGCAACATAGGGTCCTGTCCACAAGTACCTGTGGCACAGATTCCGTACCTCCAACAATGCAAAGTCAAATCCCGAAATCAAGGGACGTAACTCTATTTTTTTTTAGACACGACGTTTAACAAGTGAGCGGCCATGCATTGTTTACGTCGACACCCCATGTGTTTTTACTGAATATCTTCATAAATAAAACTGAAAGACGTATTCATTTTTATTGAATCCATTTTTTAAATAAAATTGTAACGTGACTGACGCGTGAATACGTGTATTTATGATATCGTTTGCTTGAAATCAACGTTGGAACTCGGGATACCGCTGCTGATGAAATGTTTAAAAAAAAAATGGCGCTAAAAATAGACTCTTTAACTAAGTGGAACAATTGCATCCCATTGGCTGTTTATTAATAAATTTGGTAAAAATAGCTAGAATCACGTATTAGAGTATGGATTATTTGCATATTTCCCCATCATTCGTCACTAGAATTCCATATTTGGATGTAAACAAGAAGCACTATATTTCGAGATTCTAACCAAATATTTCTGGGTTTTTTTCATAGATTGATCGATCTATTAGGATGAAAATGTGACTGTTTCTGTTTAAACACGAAAAAACCACTTGACCAATCATAGTCACACATATGTAGAGTCATTTTATTCCATTTTTAACAACAAATCTTTCATTTTCGTTGACTCCTTCCATGGCATTTATGGACATGTCAAAATATTGACATAATTAATAAATACATTTTAGAAATAAAAAGGTCTAGCATTATAATGTATGATCTTGTCATGCAGAGAATGGTGAAAGATTATTCTAAATTCACTCTAGATTAACATGGCATAGCATAAGGCTACATATTTAGTACATGTCAAGCATTTACACCCCCCCCCCCCCTTTTTTTTTTCATTTTCAGGCTGTTTTCCTGAAATACTTATTGATGTGTGTACATGCTACTTTTCAGTGCCAATGGTATTGACAACCTCCAGTTTTAGTTAGTTTTAGATCATTGTAGGTAGATATATGTATATACAGACTGGACATGGGATGTTTATTTTTTTTTAACAAGAGTCTGAAGATACCAAAGGGGCAAAGTTACAGATTCTATTAAATAAAATGGATGTTTATTTTCTGTTAGTTTCAGATTCTATGAGTATAAATGCAAAGTTTCCTGTGATGTTTATTGGTTGAATATTTGAATAAATAAAAATAAGAATATATGATAAGTCTTATATATATATTCATACAGGTTTGAAAATCAATATATATAAATATATATATATGGTTTTTTTTCTTCTAAACTAAAATATCCATGAAGTAAAAAAAATGGACCAGCTTTCCAATTATTTTTAAAGTACATCATCAAACAAATGCCATGAGTTTTCAAGACACCTTGTGTCATAAATTATAAGAAAGTCATTCAGAAAAGAACTTTTTGATTGTGTAATTTGTGTAATTTGTGAAACTTCATCTGAAAGTCAAAAGGTTTATTTCAATTTCAATTGAAAACCAGGACTTGTCTTAAACATTTCAAGAATGAATTAAATTTCTGTAAAGAATTTGGCTCAGAAGATAACTTATATTGTGGTACATATTGTTATAACAGTTGTAACACATTTTCTAGGTCAGAAAGTGGAGCTGAAACAAGATCTCAAACTTTTCAATTTCTTATAGATATATTGAACCAGAACCAAGTTGTTGAACAACTTTCTACAGACATTTAGACCTGTATACACTCCAACATGTTGTTGAATTTGTTATTCATGCTTTTTTTTAGATGAAAAGGTACTTATGTTGCCTGTTGTTTATGAGAAATATAATTATCTTTTATCTATGAATATTAATGCCGAAATTTATAAATTTTCTTTTACAGAAAAGAATTTTTCAAAATGTGCCCATTTATTAACTTTTTTCCAGTCATTGGAACAAATAAAATAATTTTTTTAACTTCAATTTTAAACAATATTAACCAATACTTGGTTATTTTGCCAACAGAAAACATATTCATTCTATTCTAGTCTTTTAATTTACTTAGTGAAATTTGGAATTCTGGTTTGTCCTTTCATGTGAATGCAAGTATTTTGTATGTGTCTTAAAATTATGTGAATGGTAGTCATTCAATATGCTCTTTTATGTGAATGCTAGTCATTTTGTGTCTGTCTTTTATGTGAATGCTATAGTCATTCTGTTTGTGAATGTCATGGTGGAAAAATTATTGCAATCTAAGTATCCATATTTGTAAATGCTGGTAATTTTGTGAATGTCCTGGAGAAAGAATTATTGCAAACTAAGTACCCATATTTGTAAATGCTGGTCATTTTGTGAATGTCCTGGAAAAAGAATTATTGCAACCTAAGTACTCATATTTGTAAATGCTGGTCATTTTGTGAATGTCAAGGGGAAAGAATTGTTACAACTTGACCAGCCATATATGTTATAAAAGCTAGTTTGTAGTTGTGTCAAACACATGAATATTCCAAATACATTGATATTTACATTGTGAGATAAACATGAAACTTGGTAGCTTTCATTCAGATAATAAAATTTCCTAATTTCAAGAAAAATATTTGCTTACACTGATCTTTTTTTAATTTGCCTTGATATAATAGGAAGGGTTAAGATATCTGAATACAATTTGTTATGCCCCTTTTTGTCTCAAGGTTACACTTTTTTTTAGATTTTTTTTACATGTTTTTTTTTTTATAATTTTTTCATATTTTTTCAATTTGCTTAATTTTTGTTTACATGCCTTTATTTTTTCCACACATTTCTTTCTTTCTATTTATCTTGTACCTGTTGTATTGAAATTAAAATAAATTGAAATTATTAATTGTTGTACATTCCCTGTGCAAGTCTAGTATCATAGATGATTTTTTTTTAAATTTAAAGTGATAATAAATAGTAATTCCCCAGTCTAAATTACAAAATGCACAATGTCTAAAACAATATTGCAATACAAATAATTCAATTAAACTGAAAAATACGGTATTAATACAAGAAAATTAAAAAAAAACATAGACACCCCTTTCCCAAATGAAATATACTCTTTCGGATGTACGCTTAGGTGTCGTTTATTGTTGATGTTAAGAAACACCACCGATGTGTTCCGAAAGACAACGAATTTCGATGTTTGGCAAATGGTCGATCCGATCAAGGTGGGTGTAGGGCTAAGTGGAACAATTGCATCCCACAAGACATTGACACTAGTTGTTGGTATGACAATGATCCTAGATGAATTCCTCAGGCAATGTATGTTACAGAAAGCCATCATATTGTTTTAATTACATTTTCTCTTTTAAATAGAACCACCTTGACATTTGTTTTGAAATTGAGTCCACTTCAAGTAGCAAAATTCAATATAAATAAAAACTGAAGTGATACAATAAATTTCTATTTATCCATAGACATCTTCCGTATATTTTAATTGATTTCAAGCATAAATATTTATTGTAAACCGACGTATTTTAAGCGAAGGGTTGAACGTCATTTTTTATTAGAGCTTATGTTGTACTGTTTTATTATGTGCCGAATCAAAATAAAGTTTTCTTATCTTATCTTATCTTACAAAAATGAAGTGAAAGTCACGTGACTGGGACTTGACTTTGGAGCTCTCCTGTCACGCTGGCTGTCCTACTGAATGATGACATATTTTCTCCAACTAGTCCCCCTGCTCTAAACGCGAGGTGACACATCCGAATGAATAACAATAATAATAATAGATATAATTATTAACTAATCTTTTTTTTCTTTTTTTTAAATTTATATATAGTATATGATAAGTATTTAATATTATATATAATTATTTACTATATATAAAATTTGTGAGAAAATGCAACTAATAGATGGGGTGTGTCAGAAGCACCGTCCCTTGGTGTTTTCAGCAGGTGTACAGTGCTTGTTAGGAATATGCAACATATGTAAAGTTGCACACTGGATCTGAGATATAGGGGACAAACCAGAACATGATCCACTAAATAATAATAATTATATTTATATTTTTAGAAATATAAAAACCCCAAACTATGTCCTTTTTCTTTTGTGTATGTCTCATTTATCAATCATGAATGTTTGTATTGTTAATGATGCCTCATGTGGGCCCTATGATTAGGCAATAAAAGGTATTCTATTCTATTCAATTCTATTCTATTCTATGCGTATATCCACTGAACAAAATATAGTATTTAATGATTATGTGTCTGTTCACATCTTATTATCGCGATCGTCTTCTATTTATTTAATAGGGTTGATCAAATAGGGTTTTACACAAAAAAAAGAAGATTATATACACATTCTCTACATAACTTATTCTCGGGTCGCCAGTTATAAAGAATGCAAAAATCTACACGTGTATTCCGTTGTTCGTTTTTAAAAACCTATGAAATGGACATTGATCACTTGTCTTTAATCCATGCACTATGCCATACGGTTTCACATACAATATTGAAATATATTTGCCGCTAAGTTATCATCTGGAACCGTTATAGAAATCGCCAAGGATTTACTTGATGAACTTGACAAAATCAATCGTTGTCCTCCTATTTACACGCGGCATGTTGTTGTGGAATTTAATACTTAATATTATATCAACAAGAAGTTTTGCTTAGTCTTTAACACGGATTATACCGGATAATGATCGTGTAAATACCGGCGTCCACTTTTAACCCCGAGCACACTGTTATACTTTTCACAATTAGCGCGCAATTTTTAAGGGTTATGGTGTTTGACGCCACTTTCAACCATATTTCAGTTATATCGTGGCAGTCAGTTTTATTGGTGGAGGAAACTGGGGTACCCGGGGGAAAAATATTAAATAATATTAATATTAAGCAATCCGCTATTTGTAAATAAAGCATGACAATGTGTATTCAATGGATACTTCATTTATTTTGCATTTTGTGGCATAATCATAAACTATTCCAATATTTACTCTGCCAAAATATAAAAACAATAGAATTGTATTGATTTGGGGCTTATTAGGTAGTCACAGTTAGAGGTTGCTCAGCATTTGGGTCAAAATTCCTTTCTGGACTCAGACTAAAGAAGCCTAGCTAGAAGTTTAATTTGTACACAGTGCCGGATTTACCTGCCAACATTTTTTTTACGATGGATTTTTGCTTATGTGGTGCAATTTTAAATTTGAAGGCGATCTGATTCGGAGCGATTCCAGACATAATGATAGAGTTGACTGCCTGTGTAGGCCTACCGGGTCTACATCCTTCAGGGCCCAAGTAAGGGGCCTCATAACTTAACTAGCACAGGGCCTCATTTGCCCTAAATCCGGCACTGTTGGTACATTAAGTGCGTGGTCGTTTAAATCCAAGTCAGAAATGTTTTAGTCATATCATGGTGAAAATACATTACTTCTTTATGAGGTGATGATAATTTTGTTTTGTACTAGACCAAAACACTTATTTTATAGCAAAACTCATTGAAGGTACATGCCACTCCATGCTCGGAAATGTTATCCTTAATCTAAGCCAACTAGTCTTTGTTCTTACTCCTAAATGTGTGTGCTTAACGGACCATCATCAAATACCAATATCTGCTGTTCGTGGCGTATAACTCGACCGAAGATCGAACACATGATGTTTGCACTCGGAGGCGATCACGTTATCATTACACTACCGAGATGAGCACATTCACCATTACACCACCGAGGCGGCTGCTGGTACACTGATTTATTGCTGAATTTGTTGTTGCTTAGCGTCCAGTGGCATATTCAAACACGATACCAACTGTGAACCACGGTCTGGCTTTCCGTACTATTATAAACATACTGCCTTTAGTTGAGGGTGGTATGGTAGATTACCACACGAGGGAAAAAATATCACATTCTGGAAAAAGAATATCACCCGAAACGAAGTCGAGGGTGATACTCTTTTTCCAGAGTGCGATATTTTTTTCAGAGTATGGTCATCTACCATAACACCCTCAACTAAAGGCAGTATGTTTTTTTATTATACTGAATGCCAGTAGTAAAGAGGACTTTGAATCTTTATTGGAGTCAGTTAACCAATGGTACACACTATGTACATATCACTACCTAAATAAAGCAACAACTACTATCATTTCAACAAGTAATATTTTCATTAACAATAACCACAGGCGCTCGTGGCACGGACTTACCACCACCCCTTTTTCTAACTTTCTGTTTACAAATTTATTTTCAATAAAATTTCTTTATTTCTTTATTATTTCATCTCTTTTTCCTTATTTTAACTTGTTCGTGTCAATATTCATACAATCTTATGCTAACAACAACTTGCATGTATTGACCCTATATAGATATGACTTCTCCCTCAAGAACAGTTTTCCTATAGTGTTGTCTGGTGAGGTATAGTGCCCTCGCCGTTGGCTCAGGCACTGTATACTTCACCAGACAACACTATAGGAGAACAGTTCCCTCAGAAGTACACTTGACAACGGGTGACTATACCTAGCGACGGGAACTAGACCAGTTTCAAACGATTTCCCGCGGCATAGATTTTCCCGCGTAATTTTTATATATTTCTGTCCAGATTTATCTCCCTTAAAATAGACTTACGCTGTAGTCTGCTGTCAACATGGCCAGGTTTGGCACACAGGGGCTAGGTGCGTCCGGAAAAAAACAAAAAAAAAACTATATAATACTACAAGGGGGCGAACTCACTTGCTCCCATTTTTTTAAGTCGTCGTGTTAAATTGATCGTAACTTCGGAACGCCTTAATATTTTCAAAAAATGTTTCCACCAGTCGAAAGTCAAGTAATTTTCCTTTCCAAAGAGACCCCAATTGTTAGTGTAGGCCTCCGAACTGCTGAGGTATCATACACGAACCAAAACAAAACGGCGTGAAAATCCGAAGTCGTACAAACGCTGGGATGACCACTTCCCATCTGTGTACAGACTTTCCCATGCGTAAACGAGTCATTTTGACTAGCTAAATACTTTCATCCATTCAAATTATGATAAAATTTCTTACCTTACGCCAATTTATATGTCCTTTAAGTCTGTTTTTGAAAGAAATCCCATTTGCATCCTTGACAAACGCCATAGACGTGAAAATTGAGAGAGTTCTAACGGGCTTTTTGATTGGGTTGAAACAGAGTGTTTCAGCCAATCAAGAGTGTTTCAGCCAATCAAAAAGCCCGTTAGAACTCTCTCAATTTTCACGTCTATGGCGTTTGTCAAGGATGCAAATGGGATTTCTTTCAAAAACAGACTTAAAGGACATATAAATTGACGTAAGGTAAGAAATTTTTTCATAATTTGAATGGATGAAAGTATTTAGCTAGTCAAAATGACTCGTTTACGCATGGGAAAGTCTGTACACAGATGGGAAGTGGTCATCCCAGCGTTTGTACGACTTCGGATTTTCACGCCGTTTTGTTTTGGTTCGTGTATGATACCTCAGCAGTTCGGAGGCCTACACTAACAATTGGGGTCTCTTTGGAAAGGAAAATTACTTGACTTTCGACTGGTGGAAACATTTTTTGAAAATATTAAGGCGTTCCGAAGTTACGATCAATTTAACACGACGACTTAAAAAAATGGGAGCAAGTGAGTTCGCCCCCTTGTAGTATTATATAGTATTTTTTTTATTTTTTTTTTTCGGACGCACCTAGCCCCTGTGGTTTGGCAATGCAAATATAATGTGACATTTTAAATTTTATTATTATTATTATATTGATTTTGAGTGTGTTTCTTTTATGTCTGGAATGGGATGTTATGTACTAAATATATTATTGTCTTCTCCATCGAGAACAATTTTCCTATAGTGTTGTCTGGTGCCCTCGCCGTCAGGCCCACTGAGAGGGGGGTCATGAGTTTAGGGGACCCACAAACCAAACGAGGAAAAAAAACGAGGTTGTACCTTGAGCAAGGCAAACAAAATAAAATGTGTGCCTTCGTGAATATATGAATGCCAATTTCGTGTAGTGGATATCAAATAATTCATACAGAAGTAGGCCCAGGTTTCAGGAAGGATCCCACTAAAGACTTTCATAGGGCGCTTGGTGATATATAACAACTTTTCTGTTACGGTGTATGGGGCACGGGACCATGTACATATAATTAGTGATTTTCGACTTGTAAATGTATATTAAATGACTCAAATGAGGGCCAAGCCCAACTGCCCGGGCTCCCCTAAGAACAACCATTAACATGACTGGGAGATCGAGGGTTGCAGGTGGAGGGGCCCACTAATTTTTTTATATAAAGGCTCTGAAATATGTAGGCTTAAGTAATTTGCCATAGACAAATACATAGGAAATGGGGACCCAGGCTAAGTCCCTAAAAATTACCTCTGAGAGTAGCAGATCGAGGATTGCATGGGGAGGGGCTCATTAATAGTCAGTATATAGACACAAATAAACAAGTAGAAAGCTGTTTCTAATTCGCAATTCATCAATTCATTTTTGTTGTACTGATTCCTTGCTTATGACACACCGTGGTGGACTTAGTTTGATTATCATTATTTGGAGAATTGGAGGAGGGGGCCAAGTTTCCTTTTGCCCTGGGGCTCAAAAATTCTCTTGGCGGCCCTGCTCGCCGTTGGCTCAGGCACTATACCTCACCAGACAATACTATAGGAGAACAGTTGCCTCAGGAGTAGACAATAATAGAATATTAGCCTCTCCTATACGACAACAAGCAACAATATACTGATTAGTGAAAGCAACTACACGCGTCTAGGTTAAAGGGGAATAACTGAAAGAGAAATAATTGTATTCTCTCGAATCAACTACGTTTACTACATAAAATGTGAGTGCGTTTTATTTTTATATAAATGCATACCTGATTAATACTGTAAGATTTACCATTATAATGAGTGAGGGAGGGAGTGAGGGATTGTTGCTTAACGCCATATGTGCAATTTTTCTGATATATCATGGCAAAAACAAGTAATATTCGGTGAAATGATGATGTCCGGCTTTGCACAAGACCAGCACTCTCAGTTGGATTTTTATAGCGCTAGCTCACTGAAACAACCTGCCACAAGTCACTGACATAATGTTGTATCGAGTACACCTCGCAATGAGCGGGATTCGAACTCGCAACTATAGTGGTGATAAGCACTGAGTACATAGTAGTTCGAGATAAAGGAGATACTAAACCAGGTGTTAGACTACAATACAATACAATACAATACAATATTTGTATTCCAATTAGGGTCCCTCAAGGGGCAATAACAAGTATACATTCATAATTATATCAACAGTTACAACAATACAGAATGGAGATATATGTTTTTAAACAAGACAATTCTTAACTATTTAAATGATATGTTACAAAAAATATATAAATAAATAAATAAATAGGCCGTGTTCGGCAGCACGACCCGAGGAGAGGCAATGAGTAATGTATAGTTGCAGTGTATCATATGGTTGAAGAATGGACTACATGTATGCGATTACTTAGCTGGAGGAGACACCAGGGGACGATGCTTAAGAATTGTGTTTTGATTCTCCCCGTGTCTGATCCAGCAAAGCAAGCGGTTCAAGTAGTAAAACATCATGTGTTTGATGAAAAGACTGTGATTACTTAGCTGGAGGAGACACCAGGAGACGGTGCTTAAGAATCGCATTTCGATTCTCCCCGTGTCTGATCCAGGAAAGCAAGCAGTTCAAGTAATAAACTAAAATGGGAATAAATAGATGTATCGTTTATCTGCAACAGACACCAAGGGACAGTGCTTCAGGAAATGTATTGCATCTACTAAGATTAGCAATGAGCATTCCTCCTCGTGTCTAGTGCAGACAAACAATAATATATTTTAGGCATTGGGGATTTTGGATTACTGCATACCATTGTTTGCAGCTAGAAAACTATACCACCATTAATGCAAAAATACAGTGTTGGAGTTTCTGTAACACTGGAATAACAGACTTGTTAAGAAGTATATTCTCTGTTAAAAAATATATACATGTTGTACACCATAAAACAATTACTAAAACAATTTATTTTGTTGGTTGAACATTTCATTTTTTTTGTTATTAAAAAATCATATACAAAAATGTATATGATAAGACAAAATATTCGAATTGATGGTGCTAACAAATTGTTTCTCTCATGAGCATCAGTGTTCAGCTATTTAGCATTAATTTCTGTTGTGTAGAATGTGTACTATCTTCAGTTCATCTTCAGAGTCGACTTTACTGTTTATTTTTTCGGGAATGAAGAAAAGCAGGAATCTCTTCCAGCTATTAGATGCATGAGCTGGTAGAGAAAAAAATATGCAAAAATATGTGTAGTTGACTATGTCGGGATTATTGTCGTCAAATTTATTTTATGTTGTGCAAGAATTTGACATTTCAACTACCATACGATCACGACCACGGCGCGCCCCTAGAACCTTAACGTTCCCTCGACTACATAGAAACGGGATATTATATACAATCATAAATGTAACTCCCGAAATAATGTTATTTTACAATATCTGTCGTAATGTATTAAATTAGATATACAAAAGATATATGTCCAATTATTTTTGAAGAAAAAAAAAGATACAAAGCTATGACCAACACGGAGTACCCGAGTTATGAATATAGAAACAATCTGAATTTAAAAACAACAATGCAAATAAATGGGTTTGAAAATTCAAACCCTCGGATAAAACAAACTCTCACAAAACCGAACCGCTTCGGTGGTATAATAGTTAGCATACTCGCCTCGAGTGAGGTCGATCGTAGGTTCGAGCCCTAATCGAGTCAAACAAAAGACTATAAAGGTATTTGTTGCCTCTCCGCTAAGCACACATCATTAAGGAGAAAGAGCAAAGACTGGTTGGATCGGAATCGGGATAATGTGCCCGAATGGGGTGACATATCTTTCCGGTGAATGTCGTTTCAGTGAGCTAGCACTATAAAAATCCAACAAAGCGAGTTGGTCTAGTTCAAAGAGGACCTTATTATCATCTCATTGAAAATTAACTTGTTCTCGCCATGATATAGCTGAAAAATTGCTATGTTGGCGTTAAACAACAACCACTCGCTCGAATACTCGTGTCTTTCTAAGTACAACTACTGGTCCCAACGACTTCAGCAGTACATTTCTAACAAAATACCCTATATATAGTACATGTTCTCTTGTAATTATGTGATAAAGTTTGTCAGTGACTTGTGACGGGTCGGTAGTTTTCTTCGGGCACTCTGGTTCACAGACACTTGTTTCATTCAAAAAATATATGCCCCCTCCTCTTCCTTACTTCAAGGTAAACATCTGCCCTTTACCCCTTCCCCACTTCGCCTCAATATTTTTCGCTTATTTGTGATCCTTTCGTTACACTCCCGAGATATTTCTCTTTTCAACGGCCACATTTAAATATAAATACCGGGCGAATTGGACAAGAATATTCAGCGAAAGTCGCATTTTTTATTTTTCAGTCACTGAAACGGATACAGTCACTTCCGGTCCGTTCTAAATTGATTTAGAAAAAAAAAGGTGTTTTAAAAATCAAATGTCAGTAATTTGGAGTTGAGCATATTTTTATAATCTGCATTGGAACAATTATCTGTATTTTAAAGGCTTACTTTACATTTGAGAGGAGATGATCATGATGGCATTGTTACACATGGCCGGTCTAGAGAATTCCGAATGCATATGAAAAATCCAGCGCAAACCGGAAGTGATTGTATCCGTTTCAGTGACTGAAAAATAAAAAATGCGACTTTCGCTGAATATTCTTGTCCAATTCGTCTGAGGGGGGCCCGGTATTTATATTTAAATGTGGCAGTCGAAAAGAGAAATATCTCGGGAGAATAACGATATAATTGGGTCAGCGAAAGGATCACAAATAAGCGAAAAATATTGAGGCGAAGTGGGGAAGGGGTAAAGGGCAGATGTTTACCTTGAAGTAAGGAAGAGGAGGGGGCATATATTTTTTGAATGAAACAAGTGCCTGTGCTCTGGTTCCATCCACCAATAAAACTGACAGTCACGATATAACTGAAATATTGTTGAAAGTGGCGTTAAACACCATAACGCTAACCATAACCCCTAGTCTTATATGCAGGTTTGTATTATAGTGTAAGATGGTTGCACTTATAAAATATTTCTTATCAGTTTGAGAGTTGTCCAGGGACAAACACATGAGTTTCCGTTTGCGAGATCGCATGTTAGTTGTCATGTACATACAGCGTTCGATACAACATCATGCGATAGAGACTTAAAACAACATATTGGCTGTGGTTACTGGTGGGGTTCGTGTAGCTCTATCTTTAGTTTTCTGTGTAGTGTTTTGTAGATCGTTGTTTGTCCTTTTTCGTCTGGCCATTCATGATTGTGTTGTTTGTCCTTCGATTTACGGATTCTGATTACCCATTTGGTATCTTCAAACTCTTATTACACAGTTAGAGCTAAATTTTAACTTAGCTATGTGATGGGTTATCATCAGTGTCGGATTTACCTATAGGCTTGATAGGCTGAAGCCTAGGGCCTCAAGATTTAGGGGGGCTCCGGTCAAGGTGTTTAATATTTTTAACACTGTTATTGGACTTTCACACTTATGCTGTCATAACGTACTGTACTTTCTAAACAACCCTTCGGTAATTTTCCTTACACAGTTTCAGAATATGGTAGAATTTTATACACCCTCATCACATTTGCCTTTATTGAAATTGATTAAACACACTTCCATCTTCCTTCAGTCCTGAAGGTGGGGAATTGGGAGGGGCCTCACAAGTAGAGTAGCGTGGGGCCTCTCTTTATCTAACTCCGGTGTCCTATAATTATTAGCTACCATAATTATTAGCTACTTTTTTACGTTCGGAACGAGATTTTCCTAAACCACAAAGGTGTTCCAAATGATAGCCATGAAAATTAGCTACCTAATAATACATTAAAAATACTATTCCAGTTATTCCCCTTTTACCATATTTTGATAGATTCTTGGTAATTAGTATTTTTGAACGAAAAAAGGGGGGTGGATGTAGGTGAGGAAATCTAATTTAATTAGATAGATTTATCCCAGAAATGGATAGCAAACTCCTATTCATTCATTTGCATCAAGGATTTATATATATATACAGATATATTGTATGGTTGTCACTTGCTTCTAGACGTTTGTATAATATTCTTTATTTCCTGTGACTGTATAATGAATTCTTCATTATCCTATCCAATATATTAAAAATTGCTGAGTTAGATTGCTGTCAAATTATAATATTAAGTATATATGTACCATCTAAACACGCTAAAACACATGTCTTACGTCTATCCCTAGATTTGCCTTACGAGACAAGGTAACACTACGACTATTGAAGCTCCTTTTTTTAGGGAGTGGATGTAGTCGAGTGGTCTAGGGCGCTGGATGTAAGGCTAAGCGAATGGTGCTGCAGTGTAACAATGGTGTGGGTTCATATCCCGTCGAAGGAAGAACAAAAATTTGACAGCTCTAAAATCTAATTCTAATACTGTTTGGTTTAATTTTCAGAATAAATTCAAGTCTAATAATATTTAAAAAAAATATATATTTATATGACATGAACAAGTTTCTATATATCAATCACCATATTATTTATCTGTACATAATGCATTTTCTGCTTTGCATATATACAAAAATGTGTATATCTATTCCAAAGAAATAAGACGCTTAGTTATAACAAGCAATAACGCTCCTGTGGTGAAATAGTTAAGAGTACTCGCATCATGTGCGGTAGATCTTGGTTTCGATCAACGATCTGATCAAACCAAAGACTATGAAATTTATATTGGCACATGGCATAAAATAATAAAGGCAAAGACTAGTTGACTCGTAGACAGCATAATTCCTTCATTGCATGGGATAGAAGTCATTAAGTTTTCCATGAATATAAACTACCTTGCATCTGTCCTGAATATAAACTACCTTGCATCTGTCCAGTGTATGACATAGGTTTCAAAGTGTTATCCATGAAAATAAACTACCTTGCACCATTCAAACATAAGCATAAGCATCTGAAGCTTGTCCATGAAAATTAGCTACTCGACCTTTCTTCATTGGATGGAATAGGAGTCATGAAGTTTTCCATGAAAATATGCTACCTTACATCTGTTCAATGTATGACACAGGTTTCAAAGTGTTATCCATGAAAATAAACTACTTTGCACCATTCAAACATAAGCATAAGCATAAGCATCAGAAGTTTGCCCATGAAAATTAGCTACCTGACATTCCTTCGTTGCATGGGATAGGAGTCGTGACGTTTTCCATAAAAAATAAGCTACCTTACATCTGTTCAATGTATGACACATGTTTCAAAGTGTTATCCATGAAAATAAACTACCTTGCACCATTCAAACATAAGCATAAACATCAGAAGTTTGCCCATGAAAATTAGCTACCTCACATTCCTTCATTGCATGGGATAGGAGTCATGACGTTTTTCATGAAAATAAGCTACCTTACATCTGTTCAATGTATGACACAGGTTTCAAAGTGTTATCCATGAAAATAAACTACCTTGCACCATTCAAACATAAGCATAAGCATCAGAAGCTTGCCCATGAAAATTAGCTACCTCGCATTCCTTCGTTGCATGAGATAGGAATCATGACTTTTTCCATAAAAATAAGCTACCTTAAATCTGTTCAATGTATGACACAGGTTTCAAAGTGTTATCCATGAAAATAACTACCTTGCACCATTCAAACATAAGCATCAGAAGCTTGCCCATGAAAATTAGCTACCTCGCATTCCTTCGTTGCATGGGATAGGAGTCATGACGTTTTCCATAAAAATAAGCTACCTTACATCTGTTCAATGTATGACACAGGTGTCAAAGTGTTTTTCATGAAAATAAACTACCTTGCACCATTCAAACATAAGCATAAGCATCAGAAGCTTGCCCATGAAAATTAGCTACCTCGCATTTCTTCGTTGCATGGTTCATGCAAATTAGCTACCTGACCTTTCTTCATTGTATGGAATAGGAGTCATGAACTGTTCCATGAAAATAAGCTACCTTACATTTGTTCAATGTATGACACAGGTTTCAAAGTGTTATCCATGAAAATAAACTACAATGTACCTTGCACCATTCAAACATAAGCATAAACATCAGAAGTTTGCCCAGAGGTGAGGGATAAAATTTACTAATAGCCGCCAACCCATGTTAAAACTCAAAACGCATTCATGCTTCCATGATTTATTTCGATTCTGATATGACGGTAATTTATATTTACGTTTGCGGAAAGTGTCACACACCATTTATGCTGCCAATGGAAAAGTCACTCACATTCACCGGCGCATGTTTGAACGAGATTATACCATCGATAAATCGCTCGTTTGTCTACAAAGCGAAAGAAGGACGTTATGTTAGAATTTGTGTTATCACCCTGGTATTCATCAAAGCTTTTGAGCAGACGTTGTCAAAGGGAACGTGAGCTATTGCCATCATTTGATCCGTCGTCTGTCTATAAACTTTTCACATTTTAATCTTCTGCTCTGAAACCCCTTAGCCCAATGAACTGAAGCTTAGTAGGAAGCATCTATGTAAGGTTCTCTATAAAGATTGTTCATTTCGTCCTGATCCATTAACAAATATGGCCACCATAGGCAATTCTTATTGCTGATTGGTTGATTTCTAAAAAAATCTTCACATCTGAAACCGAGTAGCCATAGGTAGTTATTGTTTCTGGTTGGACAATTTCTAAAAATCTCTGAAACCGCTTGGCCAAATGAATTGAAACTTGGTAGGAAGCATATATGGAATGTCCTCTATAAAGATTGTTCATTTCGGCTCAATTCGTTGCAAACATGGCCGCCACAGGCAGTTCTTGATGCTGATTGTTCGATTCCTAAAAAATTCTTCGACTCTGAAACCGCTTGACCAAATGAACCTATCTTGGTAGGAAGCATCTATGGAAGGCCCTTTATAAAGATTGCTCATTTACTCCCGATCCCTTAACAAACATGGCCGCCACAGGCAATTCTTGATGCTGATTGGCAGACATGGGGTCATCGTAATTTGTAATCGTAATCAGTTGTAATTGATTGCATTTTATCATGTAATCGGATGTAATCTGTAATCGACCATTTTCTTATATTACATGTAATCGTAATGTAATCGATTACATTCATTTTGACCCTGTAATCACGATTACTTTCTGATTACATTTAGATTACTTTTCATCATTTTGACTTATCTTGTATTAGCTGAAACATATATCTCCTTAGATATTTAATGTTTGATTTATGTAAATGAATTTTCTTCATGAAATTTATTAAACAAGTTTACTAGAAAAATATTTAGTTTATTGACATCTGAATAAAGAAATATATAATGAAATTCCGCTCATTCCACCTAATCCCAATTTTTAAAAAATCATTAAAAAATCTAAAATTTCAAGTTATTTGTAAGTGGAAATAGGTAGCTTTAAAAAGTGGGATTAGACAGAAGACACCTGAAATTCAATTGTTAAAAACTCCCCAAAAATATATTAAAATAAAGTGGCATTCACTACATCATCAAAAGATATTATTCTATGTTTAATTGCAATCAAAACAATCACAGCTACCAAAAAAGTATTAAATATTATTTATGGCTTCAAAGACAACAACAAACAAATATTATCTCAATTTCAATTTCTTTGAAAACAGTTTGTCTGCTTGTGTAAAGCAAAACAAGCGCTAAAATTTATAAATGATCATGATCTGACATATCTTTCAAGATTTCATATATGAAACTGCTTCTATGAAAGACTCACAATGTCCTCATGATTCCCATAAGATAAAGAAATATTTTATATAAACCAAAACATAGGTACGTCATGAAGATTTATTATACAAGTTTAAAAAGAGATATAAATTTCAATAAAGATATTATATAAAAAGCAAAATGTAAATTATAATTTTCATTATGTAATTATGTATGATGCTGGTACTAGAATAACAAAATATTTTCAATCATACATATTACAAATTAACTGACAAATTGCAAGTTGTAATGTTTGTAAAATTTTGGATTTTTTTGTGTGAAATTTAGCAATGGTGATTGTTACATAATTTGGTGTCATAAGACCTTAATTACACATTTTATCTATTTTAACTGCTAGTTTATTATATATCCACAATAGACTTTGACAGGATATTTGAAATTATTTGATATATATTATTAAAATGTGCAAATGTATGTTATAATATTTACTAATAGTATAAGATCATGATGGATTGAATATTGGTCATAGTTATATGACACAACATATGTTATGGAAAAAAAAGGAAATTTTTGTCGATTAATGTTTTATGCATACTTTTGAATTGTTTAGCTTTAATGTTAATGTTAATGTTAATCATACCCACACACCCTTCCGCAAACAGCACACATCTCTTTTCCCACCCTTAAACATGCTTACCCCTTCCCTTTTAACCTTACCCCTTTTCCCACCACCCTTAAACCTTCTCCCACCCTTAACCTTCCCCCTTTTCGACACTTAAACTTTCCTCCTTTTCCCACCACCCTTATCCCTTCCCCCTAGCGCACCCCTTTTCCCCCACCACGCTTAACCCATCCCCTTTACCACCCTTTACCCTTCCCCCTTGTCCACCCTTTACCCTTCCCCCTTCTCCACCCTTTACCCTTTACCCTTCCCCCTTCCCCACTCTTTACCCTTAACCCTTCCCCCTTAAAGGGATTTAGAGGGGGCGTGCGGGGCGTGCGCCCCCCCTAAAAAAAAATCCATCATCGATTTAGTTTTACATTGCATTTGTATGACAGTGGTTCCGTGTACAAAGGTTTTGAAAGATTTTTCGTCAGCCTGATCCTACAAAATATTTGAATACTACCAACATCTGCCGAAAATGGTTTAGAATAGTAAGACACAATGAATTTTATTGATTTAACTATTTATTATGCCGTTCATACTACAGTATATGTATATCTGCTATCATTTATTAAACTCAGTCTTTCTAAAATAAATGCTATAAAATTATTAACCAGCTTGTTGTTGAAACCTTAAAAGGTAATAATTACACAAGAAGGAATATATTCTCTGTATATTTTGTCACAGATAATTTTGAAGAGTATGATTTAGATACTGAATATATAAATATGTTGTATGTGAAAGCAGAGACATGTCTGATGGAAGCGGTGCCTATATCATTCTTTTAATATTAAAAACTATTTTGTTCACTTGGAGCTAGCATAATATTGGCCGAAATAAACATACTTCAAAATGTCGAAATGAAGATGATCAGTATTACATTAACCGTCTTATGTATGGGCACAACGGGCAGTTGCGCGGTGGTCCCGCGAGCAAATGAACCCCATAATAATCTATGTATGTTGTATACGGCATGATTTTTAATGCTTAAACACTGATTTTGTTGGAAGTACCAATACAAGAAATATATGTTTAATTTTATCGACCATTTACAGTTTTAATTCTGTGAGTGTTTGTATAGATAGGGGCCTCAGTGCACTGCTTTGACCGGGGCCTATATTGCTGATAAGACGGCCCTGACCGTACGTCCTTCATCATTTACACTTCATGAACATGTATCGTCTGTACATAGCATGGTATAGGCTAATATTGCTTATGTATATTGGTTGTATTAATTGATATTTTCGTAATAAAACTCATTTCTTATGACTTAAAAGACCATACTTTCATTTTACAGACACCGGCGTCTACTACCCCCTTTTAAATATAATGGTTGATACCACCCGCGTACTAGTACAAGTTAGCCTTCAATGTTTGAACTGTCCTTAGTCCAACAATAAAAGATTCCATACTTTTTTCTCGTATCTTTCCAGTGGATGTCATAGGGGATATCAAATACTTCCGTCCTCTCTATAGGCCGTGCCTACTCATATTAGCTGTAAAAATGATACATCGCGATGGTAAATTGAAAAAAAGATAGTTTGTAACTTAATCACATGCTATGCAGCCATATAGGTAGCATCTTGTTTTTCAACTATGAACACCACTAATATCTATTGTTTATTTTATTTTATATTGTGTAGATCTATATGTCTCTCTTTGTCAATCAGTAACTCTTTTCCTGTTTATGTACATGCAGTTTTTTCATTTTGTCCCTCCATTGGAAATACACAATTTGTATTTTGGTAAACATAATAAGGGAGACAAATCCTATAAGTTTATGCTACAAGTAGCTACTTATTTTTATAGCTCCCGCCGTATGAAAATTAGCTACCGGAAGTTGGAGGTAGCTAATGGGTAGCTAAAAATTTTACGACACCGGCACTGGTTATCATTAGAAATAATGCACGTGACGTGGTTTGATACTAATGATTTTATCAAGAATAATGATAAGCATTGCATTTAATAAAGACGACACGAAGAACTACCTCACAATGAATAGAATTAAGCAATCAATCAATCTGATGATAGCTTTGTAAAACCACTCCCAGGTTTATAACGTTTGTCATAATTTCACGGACGTTGACTAGACCAGCACGCCATTGTTCTGGGTTATTTTGTCCCAACAAAAAATCTACCATGACTACTGAAGCAGTCATTTTGTTTTATGTTTTAAATGAGAGGTTACAATAATATCTTTTGTTAATAACCGATACGAGCATCAGCAGTATTTGTTATGGAGATTTTTGTTTACATTGTTTTTTTGTTGTTTTTTTTTTTTATTTTTTGTTGGGGTTTTTTTCTGGTCACAAACATGTATGGATGTTTATTTGACAATAAAATTATTATTATTATAAAGGCTATAAAATATACTTTATCCTCAATATATCCATGGCGACTTTTTTTTTCTGTTAAAGGGGATGTAGTACAGTTGCTTAAAACACCACTTAGAAATTCTTTTGCAATTTGTTCCCGGTTCGGCTATTTTTATCATAGAATTACTGGACTATTCTTTTATTCAGCGGTCATTAGCACTGCGGAAAGGATATATCCATATAGTTATAATACAATGCATTTTATTTATTGTGTTTTTGTTTGTTTGTAATTTGTAAATTGCATTGCTTCAATCCAATTTGAATTTTGCTTAGCATATGAATAAGTTTATGGGAGATAACTCACAAAAATTTTGAAGATAGATTTACTTCCCTTTACTGGCCCCTGGTTGCTAACGTCACAAACAAACAACGTCATCACTGTCTTTGCTAATGTAATGGCAGCGAGAATGGATATAAACTGTGCATCTGCAAGACATCTTGAAGCATTTGCCGATATTCCACAAGAATTGGCAGATAAAGTAGTTGCGTATAGGAAGATACGAAAACGTATTTTCCACATTGACGAGATATACAGAATTGGAGGGATTTCCCGTAAGTATTTTAGTCGGTTGACTTCAGTTTTCTATGTACCAAACCAAGTTGTTCCTAGAATAGGTGCACAACTTCCATACAATAATGCATTATCTATTGTTTTTGTACAACAAAAACATCAAAACAGAAATGCTAACTTAAAGAAAAGAACGATGAAGATTAAGAAGAGTGAGAATCAAAGAAAAATCGAGAACAGAGATCGTAAAAGGAAGTTGAAAAGAGAGAGAGTCTCTACACAGTACAAACCATTGGGTAATAAGTGTAACCTCTATAGTACTAATATGAAGAGGCTAAACACTCAGAATGTAAGAAAGAAAGTTCAAAAGAAAGAAGTCGAATTTCTTATTGACAGAAATGGAAAATATCAGTGTCTAAGAAGACGAAAAACAACAGATATCGAGCAGAGCAGTGTTCAGTCTTCAGAGTCAAATATCAATGAAAGGGTAGCCGGATTGTTGGCAGCTACTAGTACTAGTATTCCCAAATTAGAAGTTGGTGATATAGATATGGAAGGAGACAATAAAGATATGGAAGAAGTTCTTGCATACAGAAAAAGACCATATCGTTGTGTAAAAAGACCAGAAACAACAGATACAGAAAATAGCAGCGATTCTTCAGAATCGATACCATCACTGGCATCAGCTATAGTTCAGCGAGCAAATATCAATGAAAGGGAAGACAGGTTATTGGCAGCTGTACCAAATTTCGAAGGTGATAATAAAGATATGGAAGGAGACATAGAAACGGAAGAAGAGAATATTCTTACATACAGAAAAAGACCATATCTGTGGGTAGACAGACCAGAAACAACAAATACCGAGCAGAGTAGTGAATCTTCAGAGTCGGCACCATCAACTCGGCGATTAAACATCAATGAAAGGGTAGCCAGGTTGTTGTCAGCTGTACACAAATTAGAATGTGACAACATAGATATGGAAAAAGGCAATATGGAAATGGAAGAAGACAATATAGATATGGAAGACAATATAGATTTGGAAGAAGATAATATTCCTACATGCAGTAAAAGGCCAGAATATAGTAGTGATTCTTCACATAATAGTAGTGATTCGTCACACTATAATAGTGATTCTTCAGAACATAGTAGTGATTCTTCACAATATAGTAGTGATTCGTCCCAACATAGTAGTGATTCTTCACAACATAGACGACATAGTAGTGATTCTTCACAACATAGACGACAGAGTAGTGGTTCTTCACATTATAGTAGTGATTCTTCACAATATAGTAGTGATTCTTTAGAACATAGTAATGATTCTTCACAATATAGTAGTGATTCCTCACAATATAGTAGTGATTCGTCACACTATAGTAGTGATTCTTCACAATATAGTAGTTATTCTTTAGAACATAGTAATGATTCTTCACAATATAGTAGTGATTCTTCACAACATAGTAGTGATTCTTCACAATATAGTAGTGATTCTTCACAATATAGTAGTGATTCTTCACAACATAGTAGTTATTCTTTACAATATAGTAGTGATTCTTCACAAAATAGCAGTGATTCTGTAGGAGCGAAACCATCAGTTGTAGTTCAGCGAGGAAATATAAATGAAAGGGTAGCCAGGTTGTTAGCAGCTGTACCCACATTAGAAGGTGACAATATGGAAATGGAAGAAGACAATAGTTTTACAAACAGAAAAAGAAAATATCAGTCTGTAAAAAGACAAGAAACAACAGATACCGATCAGAGAAGTAAATATTCAGTATCGGTACCAGCAAGTGTAATTGAGCAAGAATATAATGACACTATGAAAATGGTAGCCAGGTGGATCCCGACTATACCTAAATTCGAAGGTGACACCATGGAAATGGAAGAAGACAATATTAAAATTGAAGAAGACAATATTAAAATGGAAGAAGACAATATTCCAAGAGACGAGGACATGTGTACATCATGTTATACCCACATTCGAATGTGACCATATTGAAATGTGCAAGAAGACAATATTCCAGGACACGAGAGCATGTGTACATGTTTATGGAAGAACTGTGTAATATAGGAACCATTCGAACATTCCATTGGAGCTTTATGTGATTATATAATACTATGCTATACTTATAATAAATTAATTTTGCATTTATTAATTTCTGTCTTCTGTCTTTATCATTGACCGATTGTGTACATATTTATGCAAGAACCGTGTAATATAGGAACCATTGGAACATTCCGTTGGAGCTTTATGTGATTATATAATATTATACTTGTAATAAATTAATTGTATTTATTAATAAATGTCCTCTGTCTTTATTATTGACTGATTGAACACCAGAGTTTGTCAAGCTAAATAAAAGAAAAAGACTGCACATAGCAGAGACATACCTACATCAATACAAAAACGCACGTGCGTTCACATGTTTTGAATAGAAAAGAAAGAAAAAAGAAAAATCATAAGCTCATCATATAGAAATGTACAAGCAGATAATATTCCAGGACACAAGAACATGTGTACATATTTATGCAAAAACTAATATAGGAACCATTCGTACATTCCATTGGAGCTTTATGTGATTATATAAATACTATACAACTGTACTATACTTGTAATAAATTTAATTTTGCATTTATTACGTTCTGTCTTCTGTTTTTATTATTGACCGATTGAATACCAGAGTCTGTAAAGCTAATCAAAAGAAATAGCACAGCACATAGCAATGGCATAGCTGCATCGACACAATGTGCGAGGACACGAGAACATGTGTACATATTTATGCAAAAACTGTGCAATATAGGAACCATTGGGACATTGAGCTTTATGTGATTATATAATACTATGCTTGTAATAAATCATTTTTGTATTTATTAATTTCTGTCTTCTGTATTTATTATTGACTGCTTGAGTACCAGAGTATGTCAAGCTAATATATCAGGACACAAAAACGCACGTGCATACATTTCTTTTGAACAGAAAAAGAAAGAAAATATAGAAAAATCACAAGCTCATGACTGTAAATTTATGACACGTGATAGAAATCACAGAAAAGCAAGGTGATTTTTGACACAAAAACATATGGCCCCTCACTCCGATATTCTTTCGTTCATTGAGAAAGATATACTTGTAGTTTCCACTTAAATTGTAGGAGGATATTGATTACAAGTTTTTTGCTGTTGAAATATTTCTTGCTCCAACTTACTGATATGTCTCGGCTCCCACTCCACGACATATCAGTAAAGGGGAGCAAGTGAGGTATCTGATTTTAATCAGATTGAAAAGGGGAGTAACTTCTTCAAAAATGATCCGATCAAACTTTCGTGTGAGGGAATCTATATCATGGCAAGATGCATTTCGATGATATGATGATGATGTCTGCTTTGTACTAGACCAATACATTTAGTTTGATTTTTATAGTGCTAGCTCACTGAAAGAACAGTCCGTGGATTTATACATGTCACCCCACTCGCACACATTATCCTGATTCTAAGCCAATCCGTTTGTGCTCTTACTCCTTAATACTTCGTGATAAGTGAAGACGCAGCAAATATTAGGATTTTATTACTTCAGTGAAGAAGTGTGTCTTGATTTATAAATAATTCTAACGGACAATAGATTTGGTGTAGGTTTATGGTGTTTAACGCCACTTTCAACAATATTTCAGTTATAGGTATCGTGGCGGTCAGTTTTATTGGTGAAGGAAACCGGAGTACCCGGAGGAAACCATCGACCTGTCTCAAGTCTCTGACAAACTTCATGACATAATGTTGTATCGAGTACACTTCGTCTGACCGTAATTCAAACACCCGACGATAGTGGTGATAGGCACAGATTGCATAGGCAGTTATAAATCCAACTACCATACGGTCATGACCACGACGGCCACTCTAACGGACAATAAGGAATCGTTGTGGATTTGAACCAATAGGAATTCAGTTTTACAGAAAAGTGTTCGTACTACTTCCGGAAAGGAAAAGGACATTTATTCCAATGGATTTAATTTCTACCATTCAGGCCAGTTGTAAACTTTATAAATTTGATTTTGTAATTGTATATTATCATTATGTATTTGAAGCTTAATTGATTGTTGGTTGTATCTTTCTTCGACTAGAATATTATAGAAAAAAAACCATAACGTAACACATTGGTTGTGGGGTTGATGTGTAATCCGTGAGTTGAAGTTGACGATAATTCACATTTAAAAATTCATAATAAAAAGAAATACGTTTATTTTATTTGCACATTGCACAGTGACCACAATTCTTTGTTAGTATATAACTTGATGACTCATCTCTCTTGAAAAAAAACCAATATTACTATTCACATAATTTTTACTTTAGGAACAACTGTTTAACTTTTAGAGGGAGGGGTATGCTTTTTGTTTGAAAAAAATATGTTCCCAAATCTTATAGAAAGCATATTTTGACCTGAAAGATGCAAAAATTTAATAATCTGACCCTCCAGTTTCAACAATAAATTTTGGTAAAATTTGAATAAAATTAACCGATTTTTCATGTAAAACAATATTTTTGTTATTATGGCTCCGAAAAAAGCATAGATCACCTCCTAAATGTTGGATGGTCGGCCTCTTAACCTCAAGACTTACAACTTTGATTTATAGCAAATACAATTACTTGTAATGGAAAGTCAACATTTTTTTTCATCAGGGGTCCGTTGTTGAACGTGTGATTAAACTAATCATATGATTAGCCCTAATTACATTTTTAATTCCTATTCACACTATAAAACTTGGCTAATGCAATGATTAAATTCTGTCGCTGAACTGTTTTTAATCAATGTATTAACTAATCATATTTAATCATTGCATTAGCTAATTATGTGATTAGGAATTAAAAATATAATTAGGGCTAATCATATGATTAGTTTAATCACAAGTTCTACAACGGACCCCAGGACTCTATAACCGTAAATACATGAACAAATGTTTAAAAACATATTCTCTTCAGTGACATCCCTTACGTTTTTGATAATATTGTCATTATGATAACGACCTCAACACATTAAATTTATTTACTATGTATTTGTATTTTTTTTTCTTTTTTCTGGGGTTCGGGTTTATGTTTTGTTCTTTTCTGCTTTGTTTTTGGTTGTTGTTTTACTATTTGTTTTTGTATCAATGATGAACATGTATGTTTTTCCCCATGTCGGAAATGTACGCACGGGTATTTTAATTTTTGCGTTAATTTGGCTGCGCCCTGATATGTCCTTATAAAGTGGACATATATTTTGGAATCGATGATTCATCGATTTCCTTCCATTCAACAAACTGTCTCGTCTAATTTTTAAACATTATCTTTAATTTACTCATTGCAGAGATACACCTCCATAGTTTTGAAAATTAAATTGTCACCCCGCTAAACTAAATCAATAAATTAAATATCATAATTCCTTGGGATTTTTTGTATCTGTATCAAATGACTGGTATTGGTGTTTTATTTTTCTATAAATAAACATCTTGTTTTGGTCAAGGCCACAGACTCAAGTCGAAATAAGTAAAAGAATTGGGGGAAATCGCTAACATAACGAGCTTCATCTTACCCAAACGAGTGCACCTCAGTTATTTCTATTGATGGATCATGCTTTCTTAAACACAAAAATTGGAAATTGCATTTCATTAACAATATGTTCTAGTATAATTGTATATTACAACGATAAAACGACGCATCTTGAGTAATGTAGGTATGTCAATGATTTGTGCAACATCCCTATTATTGGGAACCGCATCGGTGGTGTAATGGTTAGCGTGCTCGCCTCGAGTGCGGTAGATCGTCGGTTCGAGCCCCGGTCGGGTCAAACCAAAGACTATGAAATTGGTATGTGTTGCTTCTCTGCTAAGCACGCAGCATTAAGGAGAAAGAGCAAAGACTGGTGGGCTCGGAATCAGGATAATGTATCCGAGTGGAGCGACATGTCTATCCACGGACTGTGTTTCAGTGAGCTAGCATTATAAAAATCCAACTAAGGGTGTTGGTCCAGTACAAAGCGACCTCATCATCATGCCATTGAAAATTAACTTGTTCTCCCCATGATATAGCTGAAAAATTGCTGAGTTGGCGTTAAACAACAATTGCACTCACTCATTCCTATTATTGGGGGGCCGTCGTGGCCGTTATCGTATGGTAGCTGGATTTATAACTATCTATGCAATCAGTGCCTATCACCACTGATGTTGTGAGTTCGAATCTCGATCAGGGCGAGATGTACAACAATATGTGATAAAGTTTGTCAGTGACTTACGACAGGTCGGTGGTTTTCTCTGGGTCCTGTGGTTTCCTCCATCAATAAAACCGACCGCCACGATATAACCGAAATATTGTTGAAAGTAGTGTTAAACACCATCAAGCAAACCAACAAACACACAAACAACAAACCTATAATTGGGGTGGGGGTCGTGATCGTGATCGTGTGGTAGTTGGATTTATAACTACTTATGCAATCAGTGCCTATCACCACTAACGTTGTGAGTTCAAACCCCGCTCAGGCGAGGTGTACTCGATACAACATTATGTGATAATGTTTGTCAGTGACTTGCAACAGGTCGGTGGTTTTCTCTGGGTACTCCAGTTTCCTCCACCAATAAAACTGACCGCCACGATAAATCCATAAAACCAAGCCTATTATTGGGACATGTGTACGATTTGTTCAAGATAACTCTGAAAGGAAAGAGTAAGCAACTCTACGCTCCTGTGCATTTTATTAATATTGTAAGACATGTATTCTATTTTTTAAAACTTCCTCTAAGTCAATACCATTTCTGGTGCCCATTGTTAAATAACTCGACGGTACCACAAGTATATTTCTTTTTGCTCTTCAAATAAGAAAGGAAAGTTTACTACAACAGCTCACAATTCCAGCAGAACGAACAACTAATCTCACGTAAAATCATCGAATACAAAATTGTCACGAAATATGGCATTGGAAATCCATGTTATGGCTTGGGACAGTCTCAAAGGTAAAATCAATTAGTGGAATCATCTCCACTTGACAATTGGATCCCCAGATGGCAACCCCTCCCCCCCCTCCCCATACACACACACACAAAAGGTTACATATACTCTTCAACTAATAAATTCCACACACTTAAACAAAAGAGTAAGCCAGGCTCCCACGCCCCATGCATTACTTGTTTCTAGGACTCGTACATAGCATATTATTGTAATCCGCGAATAAAGCAAATTTTCTGGATATTTTTCAATTTGTTCTCTTGCGGACTTAAAACCGGGCTGCTCAGTTGGGTAGATAAATAAAGAGCTGATCCAATTAATATATATCATTTATTTCATCAATTAAAAGGTTTTAACCCTGACTCAAAGGCGTAGCATCCATGGGGCAACCGATGCCTCGATAAAACAAATAATGGATAAACACAAGACTTTAAGATATAACTAAATCGTAACCATAAACTATAAGTTCTAAGTTAACATCTGTTGTATCGTATTGTATGTAAACCAGAATTATTGTTTGAGGGTTCCGAAATAGTTCTATTATTATTTTGTTCCTGGCAAATGTCATTACAACTGTAAACATTTTCAAACAAATATGTCGAAGAGATCAAAACAAGTCAAAATAACCTCGTTGTTTGGTCCTGGGCCAAGTAAAAGCCCCAAACATTCGTAGATGAAAGTTCCGATGTAGCAGAATTTAATTGTTTCATTAGTAGAAAAATTCCAGAATATTCTAGACGTACCCTTTTAGATGTTTTTTGTATACAAACGTTGAAGTCTCTTTAAGAAGTCCCTATTTACCATTTCTTATTTGAACCCTCATCAAAGACTTTGTTACTTCGTACGAAATTTACAAGAATTTTTGTTTGTCTCAAATGTAAACCACCAATCAAGTCATGGAAAAAAATACGAGTTTGCATTTACCGTAAAATACTGAGATGAGATAAATGTACATGCCACAATGCTCCACAATAAATCCTTGGTTGACAGTGATAGAACAACAATGCTGTTTGGTATTAAACAATCACGTCTAGGCACTATTTTCCCTGGAACATACGGAAGGAGATGTTCCACCAAATGAGAGGAAAAATTCCCCTGGCTACGTTACTCAAGCCACAAAGATGCAGGATTTTGTATTAACTGTTTAGCTTTTGGTTCACACACAGATAGGAATGATATTTTCACTGGATTAGGATTTAGGGACTGGAAAATGCCACAGGGGTAAAAAGATGAATATTGGTATCACACACCGAATCTCGAAACCACCAAGATGCAACCAGTAAGGCAAAGCAAGTAAAAGTGTTGTTTTAAAGGTTTTTTTCCCCATTAGCAGGTTTTGAGATAATGAATACCTGTCTGTACATCCGTCGTAGTTTCTATTCATTCTGCTATCCATTAGCACTAACCTTGGTCCGTCGGTCGTCAATGTAACCGGCTCTCTCTATCAACTATCAATCTGTCTGAATAAGGGTTATGTTTGAGCCATATATCTTATAAATATGATTGAAGACCCCCTGGTGTGTCAATCAACTCTTAAATCATATAGGGGTGTAAGGAGCATAATGAACATTTACGGGGATGAACGCATAGCTTCATGTATTCTATTTAGTGTCAATAATTTAAAAAAAAACCTACTTGTGGCTAATTTGCCAAATTAGGGTAATACACGTAACTACATTTCATTTTGTACTATCAAAACGTCAAAATGTTAAAAAAAAATCCCAAGAAAGACGATAGCTTCTGGGGGGAGCGGGAGAGGGGGGCTGTGCGCCCCAGACCCCCTGCCTCGGTAAAATTCCAATCCAAGCTACGCCCATGCGTGCATTGAATGTTTTAGCAGACCCATTTTAAAAAAGTCAAATATATTAATACTATATATTTTTGGAGTTATCTCCCATACATTGTAAATTGTACATTTTGATCATTCGTTCCTCAATACATAGCCCGGGAAATATCATGTTTGATATCTTCCAACTGAAGGAGAGATACAAAAGATGAATACTTGTGGCTCCATATCTGAAACAAGCCAAGGCACAAAAGATTGGTCTGCGATCATAATTGGTCGTGTTCACAGTGGAGCAGAAAAGCCGATAATTCCGTTGATGACGTATTGTGCGATATTTTGAATCGAATAGATCACATACGTCCCGTTGTTTGTAAAATTTCTATTGTCTTTGGTAGTTTATTGTCTCAGTTATCTTGTCGGCTTGGTAAGACATGACATGTGAAGTTGCTTCCCATATTTTGTCTTGTATACCTCTGAAAATCTTAATGGACAACGTTTAAAAGATAAGAACGGTTTAACCGGTCACAAAGCAATTGTCTTGTCAGAGGTTTTTGTCACAATGAAATGGAATTTGCAAGGCGGATACTGAGTCAGGTTAATCCAACAAATCTAATCTTGTATTCTTTGCAAGGGAATACAAATCTGTTAATGATTGTTTTCATGAGATCTGGATACGCAAAAGAAACCAGTAAAGATTAGTCGAACCTATACTACCTTAGTCAGAATACCGATCTAGAGTGCCCAAGTCGGAGGAAGAACGTACAGTAATCAGGTCATAAGACAAATCTATAGAGTATCCAAGTTAGAAGACGAACGTGGCGCACTCAAATGAGAAGTCGAACGCATAGTATCCAAATCAGAAGACGAACTTAGAGTATCAATGTCAGAACACGAACATGGAGTACCAAAGACAGAAGACTTGAAGTACATATGTCAAAAGACGAACGTACAGTATCTATGCATATACCCAAGTCAGAAGGCGACCGTGGCGTACCCAAGTCAGAAGACGAACGTAGAGTATTCATGTCAGAAGACGAATGTATATACCCAAGTCACAAGGCGACCGTGGCGTACCAAAGTCAGAGGAAGAACATAGAGTACCCAAGCCAGAAGACGAACGTAGAGTATTCATGTCAGAAGACGAACGAATATACCCAAGTCAGAAGGCGACCGTGGCGTACCAAAGTCAGAGGGCGAACGTAGAGTAATAAAATCAGAAGACAAACGTATAAAGTATCCCAAGTTAGAAGGTGTACATGGCGCACCCAAGTGAGAAAGTCGAACCATATAGTACCCAAATCAGAAGACGAACAAAGAGTATCCAAGTCAGAACACGAATAAGAGTATTCAAGTCAGAACACGAACATAGAGTACCAAAGTCAGAAGACTTGGAGTACATATGTCAAAAGACGAATGTAGAGTACCTATGTATATACCCAAGTTAGAAGGCGATCGTGGCGTACCCAAGTCAGAAGACGAACGTAGAGTATTCATGTCAGAAGACGAATGTATATACCCAAGTCAGAAGGCGAACGTGACGTACCAAAGTCAGAGGAAGAACATAGAATACCCAAGCCAGAAGACGAACGTAGAGTATTCATGTCAGAAGACGAATGTATATACCCAAGTCAGAAGGCGAACGTGGCGTACCAAAGTCAGAGGAAGAGCATAGATTACCCAAGCCAGAAGACGAACGTAGAGTATTCATACCAGAAGACGAATGTATATACCCAAGTCAGAAGGCGAACGTGGCGTACCAAAGTCAGAGGAAGAACATAGAGTACCCAAGCCAGAAGACGAACGTAGAGTATTCATGTCAGAAGACGAACGAATATACCCAAGTCAGAAGGCGAAAGCGGCGTACCAAAGTCAGAGGAAGAGCATTTATTACCCAAGCCAGAAGACGAACGTAGAGTATTCATGTCAGAAGACGAATGTATATACCCAAGTCAGAAGGCGAACGTGGCGTACCAAAGTCAGAGGAAGACCATAGAGTACCCAAGCCAGAAGACGAACGTATAGTATTCATGTCAGATGACGAATGTATATACCCAAGTCAGAAGGCGACCGTGGCGTACCAAAGTCAGAGGAAGAGCATAGATTACCCAAGCCAGAAGACGAACGTAGAGTATTCATACCAGAAGACGAATGTATATACCCAAGTCAGAAGGCGAACGTGGCGTACCAAAGTCAGAGGAAGAACATAGAGTACCCAAGCCAGAAGACGAACGTAGAGTATTCATGTCAGAAGACGAACGAATATACCCAAGTCAGAAGGCGAAAGCGGCGTACCAAAGTCAGAGGAAGAGCATTTATTACCCAAGCCAGAAGACGAACGTAGAGTATTCATGTCAGAAGACGAATGTATATACCCAAGTCAGAAGGCGAACGTGGCGTACCAAAGTCAGAGGAAGAACATAGAGTACCCAAGCCAGAAGACGAACGTATAGTATTCATGTCAGATGACGAATGTATATACCCAAGTCAGAAGGCGACCGTGGCGTACCAAAGTCAGAGGAAGAACATAGAGTACCCAAGCCAGAAGACGAACATAGAGTATTCATGTCAGAAGACGAATGTATATACCCAAGTCAGAAGGCGAACGTGGCGTCATAGATAACCTTAATATAGCCGATTTATTTTATTATTCTGTGTAGTCCCTTTGGTTTACTAGCTTCCAAAGATTTTTAAATTATCTACCTTTCCAATCTTTTGACTATAACGTGCCTGATTATCCAGAAACACGTCGTGCGCACTGAATTAGACATCGACGTTTTTATTGCAAAAACAACATTTTGGGACAGGGGTTGTTGGCGTGGTGTATTTTTTTTTGAGGCAGCAGATTTTAACAGGTAAAATGGAGAGCGCATTTTCTTCTGAGTGGCAACCGTATCGTTTTCTATCTTAAAACAAGAGAAAGTCTTTTCCATAAGCAAGTTTAATGTAGTCACCACCCTCTTGGCTTTACATACACCAACTTGTGGAGGATTAGTTAATTACCACCCTCTTGGCTTTACTAACGCCAACTTGTGGAGGATTAGTGTAGTTACCACCCTCTTGGCTTTACTAACACCAACCTGTGGAGGATTAGTGTAGTTACTACCCTCTTGGCTTTACATACACCAACTTGTGGAGGATTAGTATAGTTACCACCCTCTTGGCTTTACTAACACCAACTTGTGGAAGATTAGTGTAGTTACTACCCTCTTGGCTTTACACACACCAACTTGTGGAGGATTAGTGTAGTTACCACCCTCTTGGCTTTACTAGTACCAACTTATGGAGGATTAGTGTAGTTACCACCCTCTTGGCTTTACCTACACCAACTTGTGGAGGATTAGTGTAGTTACCACCCTCTTGGCTTTACCTACACCAACTTGTGGAGGATTAGTGTAGTTACCACCCTCTTGGCTTTACATACAACAACTTGTGGAGGATTAGTGTAGTTACCACCCTCTTGGCTTTACCTACACCAACTTGTGGAGGATGAGTGTAGTTACCACCCTCTTGGCTTTACATACAACAACTTGTGGAGGATTAGTGTAGTTACCACCCTCTTGGCTTTACTTACACCAATTTGTGGAGGATTAGTGTAGTTACAACTTTCTTGACTTTACTTACACCAACCTGTGGAGGATTAGTGTAGTTACAACCCTCTTGGCTTTACTTACACCAACTTGTGGAGGATTAGTGTAGTTACAACTTTCTTGGCTTTACTTACACCAACTTATGGAGGATTAGTGTAGTTACAACTTTCTTGGCTTTACATACACCAACTTGTGGAGGATTAGTGTAGTTACAACTTTCTTGGCTTTACATACACCAACTTGTGGAGGATTAGTGTAGTTACAACTTTCTTGGCTTTACATACACCAACTTGTGTGGAGGAATAGTGTAGTTACAACTTTCCTGGCTTTACATACACCAACTTGTGGAGGATTAGTGTAGTTACAACTTTCTTGGCTTTACATACACCAACTTGTGTGGACGATTAGTGTAGTTACAACTTTCTTGGCTTTACATACACCAACTTGTGGAGGATTAGTGTAGTTACAACTTTCTTGGCTTTACTTACACCAACTTGTGGAGGATTAGTGTAGTTACAACTTTCTTGGCTTTACTTACACCAACTTGTGGAGGATTAGTGTAGTTACAACTTTCTTGGCTTTACATACACCAACTTGTGGAGGATTAGTGTAGTTACAACTTTCTTGGCTTTACATACACCAACTTGTGGAGGATTAGTGTAGTTACAACTTTCTTGGCTTTACATACACCAACTTGTGGAGGATTAGTGTAGTTACACCTTTCTTGACTTTACTTACAACAACTTGTGGAGGATTAGTGTAGTTACAACTTTCCTGGCTTTACATACACCAACTTGTGGAGGATTAGTGTAGTTAAAACTTTCTTGGCTTTACATACACCAACTTGTGGAGGATTAGTGTAGTTACAACTTTCTTGGCTTTACATACACCAACTTGTGGAGGATTAGTGTAATTACAACTTTCTTGGCTTTACATACACCAACTTGTGGAGGATTAGTGTAGTTACAACTTTCTTGGCTTTACCTACACCAACTTGTGGAGGATTAGTGTAGTTACAACTTTCTTGGCTTTACCTACACCAACTTGTGGAGGATTAGTGTAGTTACAACTTTCTTGGCTTTACCTACACCAACTTGTGGAGGATTAGTGTAGTTACAACTTTCTTGGCTTTACATACACCAACTTGTGGAGGATTAGTGTAGTTACAACTTTCTTGGCTTTACATACACCAACTTGTGGAGGATTAGTGTAGTTACAACTTTCTTGGTTTTACTTACACCAACTTGTGGAGGATTAGTGTAGTTACAACTTTCTTGGCTTTACATACACCAACTTGTGTGGAGGATTAGTGTAGTTACAACTTTCTTGGCTTTACATACACCAACTTGTGGAGGATTAGTGTAGTTACAACTTTCTTGGCTTTACTTACACCAACTTGTGGAGGATTAGTGTAGTTACAACTTTCTTGGCTTTACTTACACCAACTTGTGGAGGATTAGTGTAGTTACAACTTTCTTGGCTTTACATACACCAACTTGTGGAGGATTAGTGTAGTTACAACTTTCTTGGCTTTACATACACCAACTTGTGGAGGATTAGTGTAGTTACAACTTTCTTGGCTTTACATACACCAACTTGTGGAGGATTAGTGTAGTTACACCTTTCTTGGCTTTACATACACCAACTTGTGGAGGATTAGTGTAGTTACAACTTTCTTGGCTTTACATACACCAACTTGTGGAGGATTAGTGTAGTTACACCTTTCTTGACTTTACTTACAACAACTTGTGGAGGATTAGTGTAGTTACAACTTTCCTGGCTTTACATACACCAACTTGTGGAGGATTAGTGTAGTTAAAACTTTCTTGGCTTTACATACACCAACTTGTGGAGGATTAGTGTAGTTACAACTTTCTTGGCTTTACATACACCAACTTGTGGAGGATTAGTGTAATTACAACTTTCTTGGCTTTACATACACCAACTTGTGGAGGATTAGTGTAGTTACAACTTTCTTGGCTTTACCTACACCAACTTGTGGAGGATTAGTGTAGTTACAACTTTCTTGGCTTTACCTACACCAACTTGTGGAGGATTAGTGTAGTTACAACTTTCTTGGCTTTACCTACACCAACTTGTGGAGGATTAGTGTAGTTACAACTTTCTTGGCTTTACATACACCAACTTGTGGAGGATTAGTGTAGTTACAACTTTCTTGGCTTTACATACACCAACTTGTGGAGGATTAGTGTAGTTACAACTTTCTTGGCTTTACTTACACCAACTTGTGGAGGATTAGTGTAGTTACAACTTTCTTGGCTTTACATACACCAACTTGTGTGGAGGATTAGTGTAGTTACAACTTTCTTGGCTTTACATACACCAACTTGTGGAGGATTAGTGTAGTTACAACTTTCTTGGCTTTACTTACACCAACTTGTGGAGGATTAGTGTAGTTACAACTTTCTTGGCTTTACTTACACCAACTTGTGGAGGATTAGTGTAGTTACAACTTTCTTGGCTTTACATACACCAACTTGTGGAGGATTAGTGTAGTTACAACTTTCTTGGCTTTACATACACCAACTTGTGGAGGATTAGTGTAGTTACAACTTTCTTGGCTTTACATACACCAACTTGTGGAGGATTAGTGTAGTTACACCTTTCTTGACTTTACTTACACCAACTTGTGGAGGATTAGTGTAGTTACAACTTTCCTGGCTTTACATACACCAACTTGTGGAGGATTAGTGTAGTTACAACTTTCTTGGCTTTACATACACCAACTTGTGGAGGATTAGTGTAGTTACAACTTTCTTGGCTTTACCTACACCAACTTGTGGAGGATTAGTGTAGTTACAACTTTCTTGGCTTTACCTACACCAACTTGTGGAGGATTAGTGTAGTTACAACTTTCTTGGCTTTACCTACACCAACTTGTGGAGGATTAGTGTAGTTACAACTTTCTTGGCTTTACATACACCAACTTGTGGAGGATTAGTGTAGTTACAACTTTCTTGGCTTTACATACACCAACTTGTGGAGGATTAGTGTAATTACAACTTTCTTGGCTTTACATACACCAACTTGTGGAGGATTAGTGTAGTTACAACATTCTTGGCTTTACATACACCAACTTGTGGAGGATTAGTGTAGTTACAACATTCTTGGCTTTACATACACCAACTTGTGGAGGATTAGTGTAGTTACAACTTTCTTGGCTTTACATACACCAACTTGTGGAGGATTAGTGTAGTTACAACTTTCTTGGCTTTACATACACCAACTTGTGGAGGATTAGTGTAGTTACAACTTTCTTGGCTTTACATACACCAACTTGTGGAGGATTAGTGTAGTTACAACTTTCTTGGCTTTACATACACCAACTTGTGGAGGATTAGTGTAGTTACAACTTTCTTGGCTTTACATACACCAACTTGTGGAGGATTAGTGTAGTTACACTTGGCTTTACATACACCAACTTGTGGAGGATAAGCAGAGGCGGATTTAGAGGAGGGCGTGCGGGGCGTGCGCCCCCCCCCCCCCCCCCCTAAAATTCGCAAAGCATATGCTATGCAACGTTAATTAAGCAGTTCAACAAACAACTTTTTCATGAATGGTCAGTAGTTCAAAGATTATTCCATTCTGATTGGTTCCGAGGTACCAGACATCAACTATTTTCTCACGCTAATTAAGCATTATTTCTTCAGTCAATTTTACAACTATAAGAAAAACAAATCTTTACAGATCAAAGCATTTAGTAAACTTAAATCCTGATACTGATGTTCTTTCAACATTAGTATCATTCATAACCAGATACAAATTGATGAATTACACGCAGAAGACATCTTCATGTATTTTGGAATTCCCCGGACACATTTACAATATGTTAACATTAATGCTGCATGAAACGATTCTGATCATCTAATTTAGCTACGTTAGCTAATCAGAAATCAACAACAAGTTGATGTATTGACAATTTTCGCTTTTGTTTGTCTAAGCAAGAACGGTCGAATCATACGTTTTCAATGAATGAATCAAACGACGAAAAGAAAAACTCCATCCGGACGGGCAGTATTAACTAGAACCACCCGAAAGGACTAGCACCGAAAGTACAGACCAATTAGTGAAATGAGGAATGCGTTAAAACTAAACCAATAGTTCTTTGAAGGGTTAAAATATCGTGATCGATCAGTCATGAGTTGAACAATTCGCATCACGGTTGTTCAAAAAAAGTTTTACTTTAGGTTCTTATAATCTGAAACAAACATACTGTTAACAATTATCCGACAAAATTAAGACGCAAAGTCAAGTTTTTTTGGTCTGATAAAAATGGTGTGGTTGGTTCAAAATTGTCGTTCAAATAAATGTCTGTAATCCCTGAAACCCCCAGAGCTTCCGGGGGCTTCGCCCCCCATGGGCCCCCTACCAGGCCTCTACCCTCGACCCGCTGGGGACCTGAAAACGGTCCCCAGACCCCTCGCCTACTCACGCCCCCCCTAACCACAAATCCTGGATCCGCCCCTGATAAGTGTAATTACCATCCTTTTGGCTTCACTTACACCAACTTGTGGAGGATTAGTGTAGTTACAACTTTCTTGGCTTTACCTACACCAACTTGTGGAGGATTAGTGTAGTTACAACTTTCTTGGCTTTACATACACCAACTTGTGGAGGATTAGTGTAATTACAACTTTCTTGGCTTTACTTACACCAACTTGTGGAGGATTAGTGTAGTTACAACTTTCTTGGCTTTACATACACCAACCTATGGAGGATTAGTGTAGTTACAACTTTCTTGGCTTTACATACACCTACTTGTGGAGGATTAGTGTAGTTACAACTTTCTTGGCTTTACATACACCAACTTGTGGAGGATTAGTGTAGTTACAACTTTCTTGGCTTTACATACACCAACTTGTGGAGGATTAGTGTAGTTACAACTTTCTTGGCTTTACATACACCAACTTGTGGAGGATTAGTGTAGTTACAACTTTCTTGGCTTTACATACACCAACTTGTGGAGGATTAGTGTAGTTACAACTTTCTTGGCTTTACATACACCAACTTGTGGAGGATTAGTGTAGTTACAACTTTCTTGACTTTACTTACACCAACTTGTGGAGGATTAGTGTAGTTACAACTTTCTTGGCTTTACATACACCAACTTGTGGAGGATTAGTGTAGTTACAACTTTCTTGACTTTACTTACACCAACTTGTGGATTAGTTAACTGCTTCCACTTGTGATTTTGTTTGTGCTACATTTATATGACCGAAAGATATGTAGTTTACTGGATTCTGCGTTTTGTGAAAATATCCTTCTTTTCCACGAGTTTTAGAAAGAAAAGTTTGAAGAAACCCTAATTCGAAGAAAGAAAGACATACAATGATAAGGATTAGTATTATGTTATTTAACGCCACTTTCAACAATATTTCAGTTATATCGTGGAGTTCGATTTTATTGGTGGAGAAAACCGTGATGCACGAAGAAAAACACCAACCTCCCGCAAATCACCGACAACTTTATTACATAATGTTGTATCGAGTACACTTCGCCATGATAATGATTCGAACTCACAACGTTAGTGGGGATGGGTACTGATTGCATAGGTAGTTGTAAATCAAGCTACCCTACGGTCACGACCACGACGGTTCCTACAATGATTAAAAGAAAAAAGACAAAAAGACAAACAATAATCAACAAAATACTAAACAGAAAACTTAAGATTAAACAACACGACCCCAATTGTTACCGGGCTGAACTAGTGTGCTCCGGAAGGGTCCTGCTCCACTAATGACACCCGTGGTGTTTCACCCATTATATGTTATTACAATACTAAAACTTGTGAGAAGGATAAAATACGAGTCTTTTACATATTGAAGTAAAGGCATAAAATAGTATGTTTTTATATAGTTACCATATTTAACCGTTTTCCTAGACGTCCGAGTAAACTAGGTCACGGCTAAAATTAGCGATTCGTCCTAATGATATTTCAACACATGTCTGAAACGTTAGTTTGTTAAGTATTTAATTTATTGATAATTCCTTAAAAACAATATCATATTTCAAACCCTATGGCTGCAAAACTAATTGAATGAAATTGACAGCATGTAATCTGTCAATCAACATAGATTTTCTTTGATGTTTATAACACTATTGTTATCTGCTGCATCAACCATTCAGCATCCCTTTGATGTTTTTAACCAGAATTACATAGCCTGCCGGATAAAGACAAATGGTGACCATGATTGATAACACTACTGTGCCTTATGGTCATCTATTATGATAAAAATATTCCATTTATTAATTTTAGTGTTGGTTTGCATGTTTACAATATGTGCGTCAAAATGAGTGAAATAATGCAGATTTGTGGTATTCTGGGTTTTTTTTCAATACGGGGAAGTGTGTGTGTGGGGGGGGGGGGATATTATCCCCATGCCTAATTATAGCGAAACTGTATTTTGTACATTATTATCTAACAAATCAGTCACTAGAAGTACTTGCAAGCGTGTATCATGTATGCAGAACCCCCATCCCTAAATTTGTTTATTAAGAGGATGGACGTCGAGTATGTTATACTCCGATGAGAACGCTGTCTTGTTTTGTTTTTATATACTAGGCAACAACCATTTTCTTATGTGGGGGGTGCCTGGGATTTTAAATAAAAAAATATTTTAATGCTCTAGCTGATCGAAAAAAAATTTAGATTTTGCATTGTAGCTGAAAAAAAATTTATGCTGTCACCGGCTAGAAAAAAAAATATTGCGCTGCTGAATTTGAGTAGTATAAAACCAACAACAGATGAGATAGTGAAAAAGCAGATTATAAACACCAGTCCAGTCTAAAGATTAAAAAGATAATATTTCATATATATACTTAATCTTATTTTGTATGTTCCTTAGTGCTTGATCCAGAAATTTGTAATAGGGTTCCAAATCTCTACTTCTAGATCCGCTACTAAGTACCATACTCAGAACTGCAACAAACATCTACTGTTTTCGACTATGAAAATTGGCAATCGATTGAAACAGTTGGTAAAAAGGATACAAACAGAAAATACTATGCAAGTCTGTGCCATGCACAAGCTATGGCACAAGCCGAGACTTAAAAAAAAACTTCCACATTGACAGGAACAATTTTTTTTGCTTTCCTTTTCATGAGAAAAAAATATTTTGACTGAGGAAGTTTCTGAAAAAAAATTTACGAACACAATGAAAATCCCAGCCCCCCCTTCTAATAAGAAAATGGTTGTTACCTTACAAACTTGTCCAATGCTGTTTGTGAATGTTCAGAGAGGGTATACGTGTAGGACGGACTTCGTCAACAGCTAGAGCTAATACTGAATTAGAGAATTACATCTAACTTAACATACTGTCTTGGATCTGATAGGCCTATTGTTGTTACGACTGTGTATAGAATTAATCTGCTTCCATCGATCCAGTATAGCGACTACGATACATTTCGTTTTCACAAGTTTTAATACATATAGATGAGATATGTTGTTGAATGCGATAAGTTCCGAAAGTGACATCGTCTATTTATACCTGCCATTTTTGTTCTGGTGTAGACTGATCGTTAATGTGACGGACAGTTATATCTTATTTTATTGTCAATTTCTGTCGTAAATTATGATTTGAGAAGGGAATAATGTTGAATGTTAGAGCTTGAGAGATTGGCATCCTGTTTTCAGTAACTTGTTACCATCGATTTGGGCTTATATTTAGCCGTAACGGATGTTCATTGTGATAGCTCAATAAACATCAAAGATACCGATGGCAATGTAGTGCACCAGTTACATATATCTGTATTTAACGTCTACAGTTATTGTGCACTAGGCCAAATATGAATACCAAAATGATTGTTTCAGCTTGTTTTATTGCTTACATGTTGCTTCAGATAATAATGATTTGTAATTTAACAGTAGCCTTAAGATGAGTTTGAAGATACTAAAGGATAATCAGAATCCGTAAATCAAAGAAGGACAGGCAAGACAATAGCCAAAGGAAGGACAGGCAAGACAATAGCCAAAAGAAGGACAGGCAAGACAATAGCCAAAAGAAGGACAGGCAAGACAATAGCCAAAAGAAGGACAGGCAAGACAATAGCCAAAAGAAGGACAGGCAAGACAATAGCCAAAAGAAGGACAGGCAAGACAATAGCCAAAAGAAGGACAGGCCAAACAATAGCCAAAAGAAGGACAGGCAAGACAATAGCCAAAAGAAGGACAGACAAGACAATAGCCAAAAGAAGGACAGGCAAGACAATAGCCAAATGAAGGACAGGCAAGACAATAGCCAAAAGAAGGACAGGCAAGACAATAGCCAAAAGAAGGACAGGCAAGACAATAGCCAAAAGAAGGACAGGCAAGACAATAGTCAAAAGAAGGACAGGCAAGACAATAGCCAAAAGAAGGACAGGCAAGACAATAGCCAAAAGAAGGACAGGCAAGACAATAGCCAAAAGAAGGACAGGCAAGACAATAGCCAAAAGAAGGACAGACAAGACAATAGCCAAAAGAAGGACAGGCAAGACAATAGCCAAAAGAAGGACAGGTAAGACAATAGCCAAAAGAAGGACAGGCAAGACAATAGCCAAAAGAAGGACAGGCAAGACAATAGTCAAAAGAAGGACAGGCAAGACAATAGCCAAAAGAAGGACAGGCAAGACAATAGCCAAAAGAAGGACAGGCAAGACAATAGCCAAAAGAACAAGGACAAAAGGACAAACAACGATCTACAACACTACACAGAAAATTCAAGATCAAGCAACACGAACCCCACTAAAAACCGGATGCTCCCAGTTCCTGCTCCACTAGTGGCACCCATCGTGTTACTCTATTTACAAGCCCGGTGACAAGTCATGAATGAGGAGATGACCGGGAAGTGCTTACGACAAGTGGAACATATCCATGGTCATTTGTGACATTTAAAAAGTTGCACGTTGGTTTATGTCTGCTGATGTACCTTGAATTAAATCAAAATGGGATGGATATATCTTGTGGCTTCTTTACGAAAGTGACATCTACCTTTAGACCATTCGTTTTAATAGTGAGAGAGTGGCATACAATTTTGACCACTTTCTATTATAGATTTATTTTTAGAGACTTCTGTCAAGTTAAGCGCTGTCGTAGATTTAGAGACTGCTTTCTAGCTTAGACTATTCACTTTATATAACAGATTTTGAGAGTGGCATCTAGTTGAGATCATTCGCTTTATGGCATCTAGTTCGGGGCATTCAATTTCATAGATACAATGCCATCTATTTTGTGTCATGCTGTTTAATAGATAGAGACGGAGTCATGTAGTTCAGAGAATTCAATTTAATAGATACAGAGAGTGGCATCTAGTTTGGAACATTCAATTTAATATATAAGTGTCAACCAGTGTGGAACATACAGAGAGTGTCAACCAGTTTTGAGCAATCAGGTTAATAGATACAGAGGGTGTCATCTAGATTGGAGTATTCCATTAATCAGATACAGAGACTGTCGTCTAGTTTGGAGCATTCCATTAAATATATAGAGTGTCGTAAAGTTTGGAGTATTCCAATAAACAGACACAGAGAGAGTCGTCTAGTTTGGAGCATTCCAGAGAGCGCTAAGAAGTGCAACGATCATACAATGGACAACTTCAGAGTGGCATCTTCGTTTATAGCAGTTGATATTGATTTTGTTTGTCGTCAATTGATGCTGCATGCAAAAACGTTTGCGAGTGGCTTCTTTACTCCACTGGCTTTCATTGATTTTGAATACAGTGTGAATCAATGTTGTAAGTGGCGGCTTTGGAGAGCGAGTGGATTCTTGTTGTATACTAGTGATTTCCATTTTGTTTTTAAATAAATGATGCTGAATACAACAGCTTTAGATACTGGCATCCTGTTTTATTGCAATTGTGTTCATCAATTTTACAGAGTGTTGAACTGGTGTTGAACATGACACTAAGAGAATTCATTCTATTTTGACTCCACTGGAGTTTTTCATTCATTACACTGATCTTGATTGTCGAATGCAAGACCGTCAAAGAGTGGCTTCTTGATTTAAATGTATTATAGATTGATGCCTCTTGTTTCAAGTCAGGCATGTATTAAATGTGACTGCTGAAAATTGATGATTCTTGTTTCCAACAATATCTGTACTGAATGTGACAGCTGAAAAGTGTATAATATAGATTGATCCCTCTTGTTTTCAGTGGGGTCTTCTATGAATGCGGCAGCTGAAAATGTTATAATCTTGATTTTCTTCGTTTGCTTTCATCTATTTATTTTCAGAATATATGGATTTTGAATATGTCAGCATAGGTCCCATTTTCCATTTATTATGGATCGAATGTTGTATGCAGTAGTTTAAGAGAATATAAACTTTATTTACATCCAGTGCCGGATTTAGATAAAGAGAGACCCCTCCTAATTCCCCACCTTCACGAGTGGAAGCAGGAAATGTACTTAATCAATTTCAATAAAGGCGAAGATGATGAGGGTTGTTTAAAATTCTGCAATATTCTGAAATAAAGTGCAAATGTGTAGGGAAAATTACTGAAAGGTTGTCTTGAAAGTACAGTACGTTATGACAGCATAAGTGTGCAAGTCCAATAACAGTGTTAAAAAAATTATACACCTTGGCCGGAGGCCCCCTAAAGTTTGAGGTCTTAGGCTTCAGCCTATCGAGCCTATAGGGAAATCCAGTACTGTTTACATCTACCACACAAGTACGTGCATTTGACTACCACCTGTGGAGAGGTGTAAATACAACTTTATGTGATAAAGTTTGTAAGTAACACAACCAATAAAAGTAACTGCAGTGATGTAACTGAAGTATTGTGTCATTATGGAGTTTTTATGTCACTGCATAATTTCATTTATGGGAGCACAACAATCTCTATACAATTACATCATATTATTAAAATAACTGATATTTATGTGCATACTATAGTAATTCAATCAATTATTCTTTCAAAATTAATTAGCAGATGTTCATCATAAAAATATATACCCAGAACCCCCTTTTAAAGCATTAACAGCTACACCCAATTTTTATAGTTTAGTGTTGTTATATGCACGTTACGTAGGAACCATTGAATATTTTGAATTACAGTCAAACCCTGCCACTCAAGGAACCTGAAAATGTGGTCTTTATGAGCAGTTGCCCTTTTTATACAGGTTAAAATTATATGCACTATTCATTAATTAGAAAACTGCCCTTTATAGACAGTAATTTGTTTTATAGAGGTGCCCTTTAAGGCAGGGTTGACTGTAAAAGATAAGATAAGATAAGATAAGATAAGAATAGATAAGTTTTATTTATAGTCGGCATGTTAAAATAACAATACAACACAAACCTTAGTAGGCTTGACCGACATACACAACACAAAAATAAATAACAGTTAAAAACAACAAAAGCAAAAGACTGTATTTGGAATCAAAAGGATTTAGTGCTCGCCTGGAGTGCGGTAGATCGTGGTTTCGAGCCCCGATCGGGTCAAACCAAAGACTATAAAATTGGTATTTGTTGCTTCTCCGCTAAGCAGGAGAAAGAGTAAAGACGGGTTGTCTCGGAATCAGGATATTGCGTCGAAGTGGAGCGACATGTCTATCCACGGACTGTGTTTCAGTGAGCTAGCACTATAAAAATCCAACTAAGCGTGTTTGTCCAGTACAAAGCGACCTCATCATCATTCCATTGAATATTAACTTGTTCTTCCCATGATATAACTGAAAAATTGCTGAGTTGGCGTTAAACAATCACTCACTCACAAAAGGATTTGACACATCATCATCAGAAGTATTTGATAACTGGAATGTTTCAAGATATATTGGTAATAGTTGTTCACTTTATTTCAAATAAAAAAGCCAGATTTGAATTGGACAATTGATTCTTTACTGTGACATGTATTTTGCATAGCATAAATGTTATTCTGCAATTGCAAAAAATATTGAGGGGATTGCATAATCAGAATTATGTGATGGCATAAATTCAATTCTATGATGACATAAAAAAGCCATTATGACACAGTTCCTACAATTTTTTTTCAGGAGACTGCGACACATTTTTGGGTGTATAATATTCTAAGTTATGGTATATTCTTATATGTACGGTATTTGTTTTCAGTTAAGAGATTAATACTTGTGTTGGTATATTAACCACTTGAACCCTCAGTGTGCTTGTATTTATATTAATTGGACAAGACTTGGCATAAATTGACATGATTTCATATGTATAAAATACCAGGTAAAAAAAACCAGATTATATAAATCAGGGGTTGTAACAAGAGTAACACTATAGGTGCTTACCCTTCCTGAGAACCTGAGTTCACCCACGATTTTTAGTGGGTTTGTGTTGCTTATCCTTCCATTGCACCCGAGTTCACCCCCAGTTTTTAGCGAGGTTTGTTTTGCTTACCCTTCCTGAGAACCTGAGTTCACCCACGATTTTTAGTGGGTTTGTGTTGCTTATCCTTCCATTGCACCCGAGTTCACCCCCAGTTTTTAGCGAGGTTTGTTTTGCTTACCCTTCTGGAGCACCTGAGTTCACCCCCAGTTTTTAGTGAAGTTTGTTTTGCTTACCCTTCTGGAGCACCTGAGTTCACCCCCAGTTTTTAGTGAGGTTTGTTTTGCTTACCCTTCCTGAGAACCTGAGCACACCCACGATTTTTAAGGGGTTTGTGTTGCTTATCCTTCCATTGCACCTGAGTTCACCCCCAGTTTTTAGTGAGGTTTGTTTTGCTTACCCTTCTGGAGCACCTGAGTTCACCCCCAGTTTTTAGTGAGGTTTGTTTTGCTTACCCTTCTGGAGCACCTGAGTTCACCCCCAGTTTTTAGTGGAGTGTGTGTTGCTTATCCTTCTGTAGCACCTGTGTTCATCCCCTGTGTGGTGTTTTGTAGATCAATTTTTTGTCCTTTTTCCTTTGACTATTGTACTGTCTGTCCTTCAATTTGCAGTTTCTGAATACAGTTTGATATCTTCAAACTTATTTTGTCTTTATATTTTTGTAAGTAGATGGAGTTGTATTGAAATGGCAATAACTTAAAAACTGACCATATGATTATTATGTATCCATAGGAGCCGAAGTGGTCATGATCGTATGGTAGTTAAATTTACAACCACCTATGTAATCAGTGCTTATCACCACTAACGTTGTGAGTTCGAATCCCGCTCAGGCGAGGTCTACTCGATACAACATTATGTGATAAAGTTTGTCAGTGACTTGCAGCAGGTTGGTGGTTTTCGCCTGGTACTCTGGTTTCCTCCACCAACAAAACTTACTGCCACGATATAACTGTAATGTTTAAAGTGGCTTTTAACCCCATAACCCTAACCCATTATGTGTCCAAAACTATAAAGGAAAATAACAAAAAACAAACTATAAATTAATCATTTATTCAATATCACTTGTTTTAGGGTGACAATGCAACAATATTAGCTGACAAGATACACTGAAACTTACATCTTTTAGTATTCACCTCGTATCACATTTACAACATTCTGTAAAAACCATCGTAAACATTAAATTATTGAAAAAATATTTAATTATTTAATCAAATATAAATTTGCATTGTAAAATGTAAATAAAGTAGTGTAACTGCTTGATGGTCAAAACTCAAATGTTTAAAGTAGACTGGTTCCCATTCCTTATATTCTTTAACATAAAGAAATAAAATAAAACCAGTTTTGTTCCTTTTAAGGGGAGGTAATAAAAGCTATAAATTGTTACAAATAAAATTGAATTGATACAGTAATGATTTCTCCTCAATTTGTACATTCAATATATTATACATAAATAACTTAACAGTCGTAGCATATGTACTGTACAAGGCAATATCTATAATACAACTCTCTCTCTATATATTAATTAATTTTTACATCAAAAATCACCATAGCGATCAGACTTGTAGCAGTCTGAATCAAATATTATTATATGTATCTTGGGTATTTTTTTTTGGCAAAAAAAAAAAATTATTTTTGTTTTTTTCATTAATGGGCCATCTCGGATAGCTTATGTGCATTCTTTATGCGAAATAGGTGTAGGGGGAATACCGTAACAACATCATTCTCAATCGACAAAAACAAAAATAGTTTATACAATGTACTTTTGTAAATAATGTCCTTTTTTTTTTTGGTTCAACACTTAATTTACACAAGTACCAAATTACTTGATGTCAAGTCATAAAGACAATTTATTTGTTTAACTTCAACATATATCAAAGTAACAAGAGTGCACTATTGGTACAAGGCAGTCCCAACATAATGGAACTCGTGACAGGACAATTATCATCATAATCAGGTCAAAAACGTGAAAAACAGGGCAACAAAATATATAAATCAAAATGTTTTGTTTTAGGTAACAGATTGACACTCAAATACTAGTGGTTGTCTCCCTTTTTTTGCTGCAACACTAAAAAAATTGTGAGGAGGTTTGACTTTGTATAGATGTATGCTATCCTTTTATCTGGAAATGTTGTACAGTTAGCTTATTAATTCTTTGAAAAGTCTCAATTACTGTGGAAGGTATTACCAATAACTGCCTTCAAATGTGTAAATAAAATGGTTAACTTCAACATTTGTGTGTATGAATGTATATTTTTATCAATAAATGATACATGTATATAATCTGGTAAAAATAAAAAAAAATTCAGCTTTATTTACGTCACATGAAAAAAAAATTGTAATAGGGTCCATAGATTTGGGTCAGTAGTGTTACTGGAAACAAATAGCTTTTTGTTGTCCTATCAGTGGGGTATAAAATTGATCACACCAATCCCCTACCATAATCACAGTTCAATAAATTGTCTTTTATTTCAATACTGAAGCACTATAAAAGAGTTTTTTGGAAAAATTTGAAGAAAATATTAAAATTCAATATTATGTTCATAAATTTGACTAGAATTAATTTTTGTGTGATGCAAAAATGAATTCACATTCAAAATAAACAAGAAAAAAGACATTTAATATATATAACTCTTCATCACAAAAAATATGCTCTTAAATATGTGAGGAGTATTTTTATCATCTTAGAGAGGGTGGATTTCAACTATTCTCCATATACAATTATCCATGCATTCACTGGTACAGAAACAGGTTCATAATATACAAAACAAACTTCTGTATATTCATAAAATACAATAGAAAATAAGGCGTTCATTTTATCACATTGTATTAGCACTGACTTTACAAAAAAATGCGAAATATGGACTTTGTCTTATTAAGACACATGTCACAGACAGAAAATGTCTGTCTGGCAGACATACAATAACACACAAACATTTGTCTTTTTACCCTCCATCATCTCAGGAGCACAACATCTTGAAATTTATTTTGTTTTTTTTTTCTTAAAAAAAACAAACTTGAATGATTTTGAAATTTTCCAATCTGGTGTAATGATGAGTCAAAATTCTCCCAAAATAATCCTTCTTGTGTGAATCTCTAAAACAGTGAAAGCACAGAGTGTTAACACAAGACGCTAAAACATCACAGCAAGATTATATAGAGTATTCTCCTATGTCAGATAGTCAGACGGTTGTTACCGACAACAAGGGATTGTATGTTTTTCCTTCTGCATGCCGACTTCCATGAGCGAGCATTTCTTGAATTGTCACAAAATCGTCAAACACTTTTCTACCTTTGTTTTTCATCATTTTTCTATGACTTAATTCCAAAATGTTCACATCTTTCTTTTCCTCATGTTCTTTTAAAGTTTCCATTTTGGCTTTCATCATCAGTTCACGTTTCTTTTTGTGATCTCGTGCTTTTTCAACATGGCGTTTACGGTCCTCTTTAGACCAATATCGTCCATGTTTCATTTCACTCATAGCATCATCATCGGTTGTCATCCCACATCTTTCTTCAGAAATCTTCTTTGCTCTCTCTTTCAACATCTTATTTCTGATGGGTCTTCTTGTAATGTAACGTGAACCATCTGGACGTCGTTTAACGACCCATTCCATCTGACCACTATCTGGAGGTGTACAGTTAGGACTCTGTTGATTATCAATTTTTGGTTGAACATTTTTATTTTGTTCGACAGTTACCATACTACTATTTGAAGATGGAAGAGACACATTTCTTCTTCGACATTTTTGTTCCATTTGCTGTTGAAACAGTTTTTGTTGAATTGCGATTGTGTGTTGTAAGTTGGCTTCATTAGTATACATGACATCAGCATACGACATGTATAAATCCTGAAGAGATTCACCCATCATTTTCTGCTCCTGCGACAAATTTGTCTTCTCGTTATTGTTTTTCACAGATAAAACATTCAATTCTTCGCTAGAACTTTCTTTGTTCTGACAAGGTGTTTGTGTCTGTTTTTCTGTATCGCTGGTAGATGCAAGTGGTGTTGTAGTAGTTGAAGCTAAACACAGCATTGAGTTTTTAAATCCCTTCTCACTATCGTCAGAAAGTTGATTTAATTCTAAAGTCAAGGGTGTACTACGACAACTTTCTCCTGTATTATAAGCACTTGTTGTAGAAGCTTCCGAAAAGGCTTTTTGCTGTTTTTTGACAGGATTATCGCTACGATTCCAAGCATCGCCAGAATTGTTTAATTGCACATTTTTAACATATTCCAGTCTTGTTCCCATACGAGGAACAACCCGTGGGCTTCGTGAAGGTAATGTTTCATATATATGATTAACACCTATGTCTTCACCTATATGATTGTTATATAAATCTTGACATTCTATTTGAATGTTCTCCATCTCACGGTTTACAACGTCAATTTCCCGTTCCAGATTACTCGAGTTTTTACGAGACGAACCTTTTTTCGGAGAGTTATTTGAACTTCTACTGTCACATCTTTGAACGAGCACTTCTCGAAATTTATCACATTCATCCTTAGAAATGTCATTTACATTAATTTCCTGATCTGTAATGTCATGTGACATAAAACTTTCATCACTATGGTGATATTCACCTCTGCCCTGACGGAACTTTGAGGTGGCTGCTGGTGAATTGGTACATTCTGTATCAAATGTATCCTGAAAAGAAAGTTTATAATGTATTATTATACTTCGTGTAAGTTTCTGTAGTGATATTTGGTACTGTAATATTTTGGCATATTACCTGGACAATTAGACACTCAGTATAATAATGATTCGGTCAAGTAATATGTCTCTCAGACCTGGGTAATATTTTGGCATATTACCTCAACAAGACCACATTATTATATATATACATTTCATACTATTTTTAAAAACCTTTGGTATCAAAAAGTATTCCATAGTTTTTACCTTCATTTTGTTAGATAAATCTTTATATTGTGAAAGAAAAATACTGTAACAACTGTAATGATAACTGTTTGACAAACTAGTCTGGGGTGTTACAAAAAAAACCCAACAGATTGTCCTAACTGGTCATTGAATTTTAACCAAAATGGACAGCAGCTTATATAAAAACTAGAGGCTCACACACCTGGTAAAGATGATTTATTGAATAATAACACCTTATATAAGAATGCTGGATTCTGATTGGTTAATAGCTGTGATATCTTTTTTTTTTTTTTTACAAATTCATGCCTTGCATTGTGAATTTGCAGAATTTTTACTTCATGTAGGTGTATTTGCAAAAGATTTAACTTTTTTTCATGGTATTTACAAAATCGCATTTGCTGTTTTTACCCTTCACCGATCACGAGACGCTTGCAACAAAATTTGTCAAATGTTATCAGGTGTACGTTTTATGTAACATCATTCGGTAGAATTAAACAGATATATCATGTTAGGTTCTGAAAATGACAAACAAAAGGTATTATTTATTTAGCCAGTGTTCTAAATAATATTCGGTGTAATTAAACAGATATATCATGTTTGGGAGGGGTATTTGCGAAAAAAAATACCAGTCTTGAGACTAAATTTCCCCTCGCCATTTTGGCTCAGGAAATTTTTCGTCTCTCGACTGGTATTTTTCGCAAATACACCTCCCAAACATGATATATCTGTATACAATTCCCTTGCATAGCATATTTAATTTTTTATCCCTCTGGAGTTGAACCCAACAGATTCTGGAGTATACATTGGTACAAGGACCATTCCATTTGTTTTAGCAGTTTTGCAGAAGAAGATTAATAACAGACACCCCAATACAGACGCCAAGTGATACTACAAGATAACCTGGCCAGTTGAGCTAAAAATATACTTTAACAATAAATATTGTTTATATTGAAATATGCACCATGCTTTCATCCCTTTAAATAAATAAAGAAAGAAAGAAAAAAAAAGACGCTTGGTATAATTTTCACTTACTAAATACCCGGTAGTCTGAACAGAAACCATTAATAACTTTGGTCCATATGTAAGGAATACCAACGGCTTTCTGTTTTCCCCCATTACAATAGGCTTAGGTTTGTACAAAACAGGGTACTATTTCGGTTGATAAATGTTATATCAGATTAAAAGTTTCATATTATATTTCTCGCCCTACTCAGCTTCCAATTTCAAATGAAATAAGATCTCATCAAATATATTACTGTTATAATGATATTTAATTTATCTCACACATCTATAATTTTTAATCGGTCAATCTATACACCCTATAAAAATATAATTTTCATAATAAAAAAGCATTTAATGTTATTATATAAAGTACACCCGATAGGTCAGTGTATGCTTAAGTCAAAAGTAAACTAACACAGAAATTCATGATCACCTTTACATTTATTATAAATTCAAAATCTACTTCAATCAACTTTACATTATCCATTAACAACAAAAATAAATAAATAATATGTCCATTGATACTGGTCATGAAAAATGTCAATCAGATTTTTTTTCCTACTTATTCATTGTAAAACAATATCCTTGATGTCAGACATGATTTCTTGTGGGTTTTTTTTTTTCATTCTTCAGGTAGGAGAGACTGACAAGCAATACACAAAAAAATCTACTCAAGATCACAAAAAGTGATAACTATTTATCAATTTTCACCTAAGACCCTTTCAACTGTCGAGGAATGAAAAATGAATTCATTGAAATGCTAGACTTTTCTTACCTCCTTTGATAAAAGAATTCCTATATTCTCTAGAGAAATAGATACTGTTTTGTAACAATTGAATTGTGTTAGGAAATGATGTGGTAAAATGCTCAATTACCCTTTGTGGGACAAAAAGGTGCATATTTGCCAAATTACAAAGGTGAGAGTATTTATTTAACCCTTTATATTTGTCAACGATTCAATAGAACTGATAAGTGATGGCTGCAGTCTGGAGTCAGTCTTACTTGGTTTTTGCACCAAAACACAATATTTGTTTTACAGTTCATTACAATAATGTGGCACTAGGTTTCCGCTTAATGAAAATGTTTGTTTAGTTAAAGGCCATTATTTGTCAAAAAGGCACTAATCAAGCAACGGCTTTTGAATTCTGCTCATTGCCGTAATCAATTAAAACCTATTTTACGTTTTTTTATGCAGACTTAAGGCACTTGTATTAACTATCAAACAACACTGATATGCTGACTGATGAAATTAAAATTCCATTTCCCAATTACTGCAAAACCACAAAATTTGCTTGTATTTCTTTTTTTAGAAAGCAAAAACCATTAATCAAAATTATTTTTAATTCCATTTCCTTGTACAATTTCTGTATCATTTAAAAAAAATGAATACATATATATATATATACTCATACTTCAAAGTAGTAGCTTCTGAAATGTATAACTCATTTATCATAGAAACTAGAAATTGATCCATTTTTTCCTCCCTTGTTCTTTAATTTTCAGTATTCATATAAATTGCCTCATAAGCAGAAGTATTAACATAATAATCCATAATTGTGCCTACAGTCAAGACCTGTCTTACACACTAACAGATGGCCTGAAACTAAAGTCTGTTACAATACAATAGAAAAAGTGTGGCTAGGACAAGGAGCTGTGATAGAAAATTAATGTTTGTGTCAAAATCTACTGTGATTAAGTTGTACAGATTACAGAGTCATCTATTTTTTTAGTCCTCTCTACAAATGTTGTGTCAAGAAGATCTAAAAATAATTAACCCTACCAGAATTCATCAAGAATTGTGACATAATTTATGTAAAATTTTATTAAAAAAATAATAATAATTTGCTATAGTAACTACCAATTAACATTATTTTTCCACCAAGAAAATAGAAACAAAATAATTGATGTCGAAAAAACTCAACCAACAAATACTTGGAAGACTCTCTGAGGCTAACATATTTTAAGATAAGCCATTTAGTTTTTTCTAAGGCCAGCATATTTTAAGATAGGTCGTCTAATATATTTTAAGATTGGTCGCCAAATTCTTTCTAAGGCCAACATATTTTATTTACCAATTCTGAGCTTTCATCATTTTTGGTACTTTCATCTGTCCTGCCTACACCACTGTCTTTCTCATGTTTGTGAAGAGAGTTCTCTGTGGTGGCAGTATCTGTTGTTCCACCCTCTTCATCGATCAAATGACCCTGAAAATATACAAACACATTTTTTATTTTGGAACATTTTGTGAGATGAAATTTAACAGTTACACTTAAAAATTCAGAAGTATTTGTGGAATTTAATTTCTTTCCAATAAAATAAAACAAAACTAGTTTTTTAAAGAATGACAAATCTTCGAGAGAATTTTTTTTTCAATATTTAATGCATTTTTTTCTCCCAAAAAAATCCTTAATACGTGGAGAACTATTCACAGCACTTTGTGTAAAAAAAATATCTTTCACAAAAATCAAGACTTCAAAACCTGGAACTAAATAATTCCAATCAAAACAATGAATTCAATAGAAAATTGTGTTGATTTCAGCTACCTTTAAATAGAAAATAAAATTGGGATAATTGTCCCACCAGTTTCCAACATATTCTAAATACATGTTTTTCAAAAATTGTTCTCATCAATCATTCAAGTATTTTTGTATTAATGCAAAACAGGATTTATTTTACCCTTATATATACATATACAACAAATCAAAGTAAAAAGTAAAAAGATTAAAGATGTGAAATCAACATTTTCCTTTGATGTTTACCTCTGTACAAGGTATAATAAAAAATAAAAACTAATTACCTGAATAATTAAATATTTTGAAAAATTTGAATAAAAAATCATGCTTCTCATCTATACAGATAAATAAATCCAAGGATTAAAAGATCTAAATCCAATATCACGCATAACCCTCATCAAAACTCAAACCTATAATTAAATGATCATTTTCCAAAAGACTTAATCATTTTCCATCAATTATTTGCCTTCAGGGCTTGAAAGGTGACAATATACTTTGTTATATCAAATGTTAGGCCTTGACTCCGAGGTGTTTTTAAACCAACAAGGTTAACCATATTAATTAACTGTATTTTCCAAAATGCCTGCAAGATGAAAAATAATCTGTTTGTATGGATTTGTAATCTGATGTAAAATCAGACAACATCAAATACAAATAATGGAAAATCAAAATTATAGAAGCCTTAAACATGTAACATCACCTCTTAATTTGTTGTTGTTTTTCTGAAGCTGGGGTTTTGCTTTACTGAACCAAATAGTTTGTTTTACAAAAGAAGCTGAGGTTTTGTTTTACTGAACCAAATGTTTTGCTTTACAAAAGAAGCTGAGGTTTTGTTTTACTGAACCAAATGTTTTGTTTTAACAAAAGAAGTTGAGGTTTTGCTTTACTGAACCAAATAGTTTGTTTTACAAAAGAAGCTGAGGTTTTGTTTTACTGAACCATATGTTTTGTTTTAACAAAAGAAGTTGAGGTTTTGCTTTACTGAACCAAATAGTTTGTTTTACAAAAGAAGCTGAGGTTTTGTTTTACTGAACCAAATGTTTTGTTTTAACAAAAGAAGTTGAGGTTTTGCTTTACTGAACCAAATAGTTTGTTTTACAAAAGAAGCTGAGGTTTTGTTTTACTGAACCAAATGTTTTGCTTTACAAAAGAAGCTGAGGTTTTGTTTTACTGAACCAAATGTTTTGTTTTAACAAAAGAAGTTGAGGTTTTGCTTTACTGAACCAAATAGTTTGTTTTACAAAAGAAGCTGAGGTTTTGTTTTACTGAACCAAATGTTTTGTTTTAACAAAAGAAGTTGAGGTTTTGCTTTACTGAACCAAATAGTTTGTTTTACAAAAGAAGCTGAGGTTTTGTTTTACTGAACCAAATGTTTTGTTTTAACAAAAGAAGTTGAGGTTTTGCTTTACTGAACCAAATAGTTTGTTTTACAAAAGAAGCTGAGGTTTTGTTTTACTGAACCAAATGTTTTGTTTTAACAAAAGAAGCTGAGGTTTTGCTTTACTGAACCAAATAGTTTGTTTTACAAAAGAAGCTGGGGTTTTGCTTTACTGAACCAAATAGTTTGTTTTACAAAAGAAGCTGAGGTTTTGTTTTACTGAACCAAATGTTTTGTTTTAACAAAAGAAGTTGAGGTTTTGCTTTACTGAACCAAATAGTTTGTTTTACAAAAGAAGCTGAGGTTTTGTTTTACTGAACCAAATGTTTTGTTTTAACAAAAGAAGCTGAGGTTTTGCTTTACTGAACCAAATAGTTTGTTTTACAAAAGAAGCTGGGGTTTTGCTTTACTGAACCAAATAGTTTGTTTTACAAAAGAAGCTGAGGTTTTGTTTTACTGAACCAAATGTTTTGTTTTAACAAAAGAAGTTGAGGTTTTGCTTTACTGAACCAAATAGTTTGTTTTACAAAAGAAGCTGAGGTTTTGTTTTACTGAACCAAATGTTTTGTTTTAACAAAAGAAGTTGAGGTTTTGCTTTACTGAACCAAATAGTTTGTTTTACAAAAGAAGCTGAGGTTTTGTTTTACTGAACCAAATGTTTTGTTTTAACAAAAGAAGTTGAGGTTTTGCTTTACTGAACCAAATAGTTTGTTTTACAAAAGAAGCTGAGGTTTTGTTTTACTGAACCAAATGTTTTGTTTTAACAAAAGAAGTTGAGGTTTTGCTTTACTGAACCAAATAGTTTGTTTTACAAAAGAAGCTGAGGTTTTGTTTTACTGAACCAAATGTTTTGTTTTAACAAAAGAAGTTGAGGTTTTGCTTTACTGAACCAAATAGTTTGTTTTACAAAAGAAGCTGAGGTTTTGTTTTACTGAACCAAATGTTTTGTTTTAACAAAAGAAGTTGAGGTTTTGCTTTACTGAACCAAATAGTTTGTTTTACAAAAGAAGCTGAGGTTTTGTTTTACTGAACCAAATGTTTTGTTTTAACAAAAGAAGTTGAGGTTTTGCTTTACTGAACCAAATAGTTTGTTTTACAAAAGAAGCTGAGGTTTTGCTTTACTGAACCAAATAGTTTGTTTTACAAAAGAAGCTGAGGTTTTGCTTTACTGAACCAAATGTTTTGTTTTAACAAAAGAAGTTGAGGTTTTGCTTTACTGAACCAAATAGTTTGTTTTACAAAAGAAGCTGAGGTTTTGCTTTACTGAACCAAATGTTTTGTTTTAACAAAAGAAGTTGAGGTTTTGCTTTACTGAACCAAATAGTTTGTTTTACAAAAGAAGCTGAGGTTTTGTTTTACTGAACCAAATGTTTTGTTTTAACAAAAGAAGTTGAGGTTTTGCTTTACTGAACCAAATAGTTTGTTTTACAAAAGAAGCTGAGGTTTTGTTTTACTGAACCAAATAGTTTGTTTTACAAAAGAAGCTGAGGTTTTGTTTTAAATGCTTCCTTTGTTTTGCTGAAGCAGAGGTTTTGTTTTCATGTAATTTGGGTTTTACTGAATTTGAGATTTTGTTTTACTGCAGTTGAATTTTTGTTTTAAATGTTGCTTAATTTTACTGGAGTAAATGTTTTGTTTTACTCAAGCTGAGGTTTTGCTTAACATGTTTGCTTGGTTTTATTAAAGCAGCAGTTTTGTTTCAAAGATGGTTGGTTTTACTGAAGCAGTTGTTTTGTTTTTATTCTGCATTGTTTGAATGTTTTTTTGTTTTACCGTAGCAGAGGTTTTGTTTTAATGGTTTTGGTTTTACTAGAGCAGAAATGTGCATTTAAGTTGCTTGGTTTTCCTGATGAAGATGAACTAACAGTACAACTAGAAGCTTTACCTAAACCTGTATCTCTCTCACCTGGTTATTTTATACACTGTTTGTGTTCAAGGAAGTTTGCAGTTTTTGAGAAAAGGCTTTTTATTATTCATATTGTTGGTTAACATTGTCCTGTGGTGTATGCTAACTTGTATTTCTGATCCATACAAGAAAACAGATATTTGGTTAAAGACTATCCAAGGAACACTGAAGGTAAATTTGGTGTAAATTGATTTAAATAGAGATTTCAGATAAGAATATTTTCACCATAGGTACTTATGTTAAAATTTGTTCAGTGGTCATCTTGGATTTCTGATTGACACACAAAAAATTCTCATTTTCTAAGGGACTATCCAGCAATTATTCTTGTAAGGGTAACAATTCCACAAATGTGGTTTTGGAAAAGAAGATCTTTGAAATTTCAACCACTCGGACAACAAAATTGACCCTAGCAGCCATGATGAATTTTCAAATGAAACGAAATTCATATAAACATTGAGGACCACCCAAATAACATTTCTACCACGTTTGGTTCTAATTGGTAAAGTGGTTTGTGTTGAACTAGATTGAAATATGAACGTATGCAGATACCATGTACAAAGTGATGAAATTACATGTACCTCACAAGGACTTTGGTCTAGGTGAGCTAAAAAGATGAAATATGACTTTTCCAGTGATGCTTAAAGGCATATTGTCTACCACAATCGTAATTTTTTCATATCCAAAATTATTGTCGTAAATGATTTGTTTAAGCTATCATTAAACAGTTATGCTGCAAAAGATACGATTTGTGTTCTTTTTTTTTGTTGACAAAAAAGACCCAAAACTCGTTATCGGAATTATTGTCCATGATGACAAGAATTCAATATAACCCAACTCTATTCATATGACCTTCTATGTGAACCCATCTTGAGCATGCACACTGTTTAGAAACAATAAACAACATGTGGTTGTTGGGCAAAAGAGAAAGTGTCAACGTGTGGAAGAAAACGGACTTTGATGGATTCAGAGAGAAAGAGGAATAGAAGTGCAATATCTTCCAAATGGAACAAATGCAGGATATATGTAGGGGATCAGTTGGACCGTTGGAACGAACTCAAGGAAGTGCTACGCATCCAAACTCGTGCTGAAGTGGCAAAGATTTTGTTTGATAGGTAAGCCGAGGCAAGTTGCCTTCTTTTCTCAATGGTTTTTCATATTTTATGAATTTATGATGATGCCTATGATCATTTTCGGTAGATATTATTCAATATTTGTAATTTTGCACCTGACAACAGCAAATTATTGTCAATGAGTAGCATAAAACGGCCGTATTTGCGAGGTAAACAAACACGACATGCTGCAGCATCCAGTCTACTGGCATAAAAATAAATAAAAATATATTTGGCCTCGCTCAGGTCAGTGCATAATTAATTAGCTTCCAGTAACGATGGTCAGCTTTTTTAAATCGAAAAAATAACGTTTCGTAGCGTATTAGCCAATAATTCTGTGTTTAATCTTCATTTTATGAAGGTCAGTACGGAAAACGACAATAATTTTGGGTATGAAAAAATTACGATTGTGGTAGACAATATCCCTTTAACCACAATTGGTATAAATCATACAAAATACAACATCAAATTCTATTAGGCTTAATATTTGTCAATCACCTTTTTTTTTTTTTTTTTTTATTATAGGGGACATATTTTTGAAATCTATAATTCATTAACACTTGGTTCCATCCATTTATTTTTTTTTAGTATAACTGTGGGATTTCTATCCTTTGTCATTGACTGGTCCTATGGGTAAACAATATGGCTTAATTTATTCTATTTCCTTCAGTTTTACAGCTGCTTTGGGAGCTTTGTCTTTGACATTAAAATATTTCACACTTTATTGGGAGGGAATGTTGTCAAGTGTGATTTATAGATGACACAACAAAACACACAATGAATTTCAACTCTAATATCTATAACAGTAGAGAAAAAAATTAAAATTAAAAAAAAACCGTGTGACTCTTATTACACGATTATTGATAAAAATGGTACCTGTAGTATCTATAAAAGTAGAGAAAAAAATCAAATAAAAAAACATGCGACTCTTATTACCCGGTACATGATTATTAAAAAATATGGTAGTTAGGTCAGTAATTGTGTTGCTATAGTTTTTACCTAGGTTACAGAACAAATATTTTGTCCTTTCCAGCGATTGTTTGAAAATCTAATTGAAAAAACACTGTGGTAAAATGAAGACAGGCAGGGCAATAATGATACCTATGGTAAAACAACAACTCTTTTCTTATTTGTATATAATAAGGATTAGGATAACATATTTTTTTTAAGAATAAGTCAACGTCCCATCTAAATTTCATAACTAATTCTGGATATCTTGCATGTTTTACAAAGGAATTTCTACTTGTAATCCAATAATATAACTTTTTATTTAAATACGAGAAGTGCATTTAGATTAATTTACAGCAGGTTCAAATAAGACTTTTGATAAAATCATGTATTAAAATTATTACTTTGAATGAAATCGTTGTTGAAATCAGCGATAACTGAACTATAATTGGGACATTTCATTTATCACTGCAGTGGTGTACTTTCTGAACAATAAACAGTCTTTGTTAAAAAATATATATCAAAATAGCTCTCGTAAACTATTTTTAAATAATCATTTTCACTAAGTTGAAGCATATTGTGAAAAGACATTTATTTTGAAATGATTTCGATAAGGTATCAGTAGTTTTATAGGTTTTTACATGTAAGAAATAAAACCGATTAAAGATCAAACAAAAACAGTTTTTTCCGGTGACCATGAATGAAGAATTCCATCATATAAGTCACAATAAAAGCGTTTTGAAACAAGAAATTTATTGAATAATTTTAGATAGGCAATTGGACCAATAAACTTATCTAGTTGATGTTTTAGTACATTTTTACTTCCCACATCTGGATTTTCAACAATTTCCAGATATTTTGTTTAATGTTAACTTTAAATTATTCTTTAGAAGTCTTACTTAAGCAATGGTATGAACCTTTCAGAAACAAAACTCTTGACATGCAACATATTTTACTGGTTCATAAAAAAATTAACATACCAGCATTACTACCTCTTAAAAAAAAAGAATATTTTATTTGATTTTTTGTGTCCAAAATTTAATGCTTACAAAAATGGCAAAATAAAAGTTGACTTACTGGAGTAATTGCCCCTTAATGTATGTAAATGGGTTATATTATGGATTTTTATTGTTGGCGTAACTTGTTACATATCTTTCAAGAGTTATTGAACTTTGTATAGGTAGAAATTTCAATATGATTCTTCACAAGTTATTGCCCATAATATACAGGGATGATTTTGGTAAGAAATTGAAATAACTGAAAATCAATGAAGAAAATAGCTGAAACCATCTACACCCCTTTTCAAAACTTCAATTTTTGACATGTTCAGTTAATGTCCTGCAACTTTCAGAATTTTTTTCAGACGAAAATAGCTGACATCAGTTTAATAACTGAAAAAAATCCTCCCTGATTGCATATGCATTGTGTATGTTCCTTTTTCATATTGACCATTTAGGCGTATTTGTACAGACATAGACATCATCTTTGCAAGCCAAGGGTTATGATCTGCATCCAATCCTCAAAGGAAAGTGGATCGTAACCCTTGGCACTAGGCAGGTGGAGATGTTTAGACATACACATTTTTGGTATATTGTGAATAGGAAACACACTACGGTCATGTATGCATATTATACCATGGCCCACAATTTTTTTTCTGTTATTGCTGGTTATTGGGGTCATATAAGTAACGAATTTCCTATTTTGAGATTTGTGTCTTCTAAAAATTCATGTAAAAATCATGCTGTGTATTATTTACATTTAAAAAAAAACATGCATTGAGTACAGACATACCCTAGCCAACATGGATGCCATAATTTGCATATTGTCATGGTGATGTTTTTCCAGAAAATCCATTTGTAACTGATCCAAAACATTCTGATCTTCAATAAAACCATCATCCATCTGATAGAAAGAAGAAGAAAAAAGAGGTCAGCTTTTCTACTTTGCTCTAAAGCATTTTTTAAAAGTTTGTTCTTATTTCTTCTATCATATTAAGACGGAACATTGCAGAAAAAAGCAATCTCAGAACAATACTGTTCTTTATTGTAATAATCGTAGCTTATCTCCCTTCAAAGAGTGTTAAAAATTTAACATTACAATCTATTGAATATCTATTTATGTTAAAAAATACTTGCAGGAATAAGGTTAGAATTATGGTGTTTATACCACTTTCAACAATATTTCAGCTATACCGTGGCAGTCAGCTTTACTGGTGGAGGAAACCACTGATCTGTCGCAAGTCACTGAAATTTTTTATCACATATTGTTGTATCGAGTACACCCCGCCATGAACAGGGTTCGAACTCACAACTTTAGTGGTGATAGGCACAGATTGCACAGGTAGTTGTAATTCCAACTACCATACGAACACAGCCACGACGGCCCCATGCAGGAATGAGAAAATTGTTAAAGAGTGGTTCTGTCAAAAGACTACCTGGTCCAGTAAAGGGAGACAAGACTAATGTTTTACATTAGAGTAACTTTCCTTGTTTATTATTGACAGTACATCATACTGATTAATTGGATATTCTTTGCAGGTGAATTTTTGTGCTATTTGTTCACCTTTTAAATAAAAAATATTTATTAGAAGATGTATCTTTTATTACAAGGAAATAATGCAAGCACAAAAGTTATCCAAAAATTTGAGGATTTCCAACGCAGCTTTGAAAGAGTACATTTTTAAACCAGTTATTTGTTGGCGAGATCGTATAATAGGACTACTGTACCAAAATAAAGGGGATGCAACTCTTTAACATGATTTTGCTTACTATATTGTGAAAAACATACAAGGTCAAGATGATAAATATTTATTCTAACTTAACAAGATGACTCTGTTTTATAGACAAGAGGTGGGGTTTAATTAATGAAAATCAAAGAAGAAATAAACCCCTTTGTACTATTGTACTATGTCTGATAGTAAAGCCTAATGTGAGAAGTGGGTTGGGGTTTATGGTATTTAATGCCACTTTCAACAATATTTCAGTTATATCGTGGCGGTCAAAAAATGTGAGAGCTGGTAGAATACCAGGAAACTTAACAATATTATAATTTCCATACAACAGGAACATTATATCTTGGCATTCACATTGAACCTCTGACAACATTCTTACCAGGAGAAAAGGTGACCTACCTTAAAATAGACTAAATATCTTGTCTAAAATATTGGACCAAATTCTGACCCTGACAGTTTTATACAATCAATAAATACTTGCATACCAGATACTTCTTAAAGTGTACCTTAATTAAAATGATTCAAAGAACTTCAAAGAAGAAATCTCCCTTTTAGCATTATAGAGATAAAATTTGTGAAACTAATCTAAAAGCAGACATCATTATCATGAAATTCTGCTAAAAACATGCACCAGCCCCCATTTCCTTAATGTTTTTGGATAGTGATGAATCTGATAAGAGAATACATTGAATTTAAACAAGGTTGATACAGAGGGCAAACTAATACAACACTGTATTGATTCTTATCCATCATTACCTCTTTCTTCTGTGTTTCTTACTTTAATTTCTCATAATCTTAAAGAAAGGTTTGTGTCCCTACCCTTGTAACACGTTTAGTCCTCACGATGAACACCGGTCCTCAGGCCAAAAACCAGTAAACTTTGTTCTGACCCGTAAATTTTTCAGTTTTTATTTAGAAGTATACAAAAATTGATATAATCTTTATTAGATCCTAACTAAAGCACAAACATTTCAAACACAAAGTTATCTCCATACTAATACATGTACTATTAAATACAAATAACTTGGTTATTAAAAAATTATTATTGATGGTTACATAAATCTTCAATTCTGAGACCAGAAAAAACCTTGCATAGTTTGAATTCAATAAGCCTTATGTAAAGAATACTAAAGATACAGACAGTTGGGAGAAAATCCTTCATAAAAGATAATAATGATTCTATAAGTTATTACATACACTTAAATACATGCATTCCCCCATCAACTAACTATAAACTATATCAACAAAGGAATACTAGATTAGTCTACATAATAAATCTTCCATAGATGAATGATGGATCTTTGTAACTATATTTTATGACAATTTTTCAATGAATTACAATATCTTATAATAAACTAGGATCAGGAGTGGTTCATGCAGGGATTAAAAAGTTGAAGTCAATTTTAGATTGAAATCCAATATTAATTTCTTTTCTCTTATGAAAATTTCCCCAGTAAAATAGAAATCATGTCGAGATATACAAGTTAATTAGGGGAGATAGCTCAAAACTACAGGTTATTAGGTGTAATCAGGGGGAGACAACTCAAAACTGCAGGTTACTAAGGTGTAAATCAGGGGAGATAACTCAAAACTGCAGGTTACTAAGGTGTAAATCAGGGAGATAACTCAAAACTACAGGTAATTAGGTATATGATATCATGTTTATTTTCTGCAATAGGAAATAAATACATTTACAATCATTTCATCATCAGTGTATAGGTTTGTGTGAAGCTTATATATAACGTTTATCTCACGTTAAGGGGCCACTGTGGTCTAGAGATTAAGGCAAATGATTGTCTACAATAACTATCAGCCTAACATCAATGAGGTATAGGCTAGTGCCAAGCTTATATATAACTTTTTAAGGGGCCACTGTGGTCTAGAGGTTAAGGCAACTGATTGTCCTTTCAACAATGAGGTTGTGATTTGCTTAACTTATACCTTAAGTCAGAAAGTTTACCATCCTTTCAACAATGAGGTTAAGATTTGCTTAACTTATACCTCAAGTCAGAAAATTTACCATCCTTTCAACAATGAGGTTAAGATTTGTTTAACTTATACCTCAAGTCAGAAAGTTTACCATCCTTTCAACAATGAGGTTAAGATTTGTTTAACTTATACATCAAGTCAGAAAGTTTACCATCCTTTCAACAATGAGGTTAAGATTTGTTTAACTTATACCTCAAGTCAGAAAGTTTACCAGGTACTTGACAAACAATCAATAAATCAATCATATATTGAAACTCAGACAATGAAGCAACCTCACGATTTCTTCCACCCGCCCTCCTGTAATTATATTACAGGATGTGTTGTTTTCAAAGGAGGAAAACTTTAAAATCTTTAGGATTTGAAAATCAATGAAAAGTACAAAACCCAGGGTGAATTAAGAATCATGCAAGCCAGACAAATTCTGTACTCTCTCAACTCTTTAACTTTTATCTGGTTAAAGGCATGGTCAATTTATTTGAGAAATCACTTTTTAAACCAGGACAGTGTTAATTAAGATCAAAGAAACTTAGATAAAACCATTTTGGTTTCTTATTTGATCATGGGGGCCTGTCCTACTTGTTTCTTTGTTATCTCTTTTAAGAAAGTTCAGTGAAGGTAATCAGACCTTTTATTTAACAGATTAAAATCATAAAATTAATCAAATACTGTAATTGAAAAGTTGCTGAATTAACAGTTTAAGGACTGTTTTCTCATAACTACATCACATATCCTTTTCATTGGTTGTTTAATGCTTTTTTGCAGATATGATATGAGTGAGAGATTGTTGTTTAACGTCTATCTATTGAGCAATTTTTCAGCAATATAATGGCGGGAACAAATCAAGTTTCAATGAAATACCGATGATGTCCGCTTTGAAATAGACCAACACGCCTAGTTGGATTTTTATATATGGCTAACTGAAACAACAGTCTGAATTAACACATCGCTCCACTCTGGCATATCCCCCCCCCCCCAACCAGTCTCTGTAGCGACTTGCACTCTAATCGATGATCTACTGTACTTGCAGTGATCATGCTAACTATTACACTACTAAGGCAGGTCATACTATGGTTAAAGTACCAGTAACCTTATATAGTTATAAATACATGATATATTCTTTTTATTTTCTTCTCTCAATAACTATTTATTTTAAATAATTTCAGTAAAAAAAATTAACATCTGTTTATCACCCACTGATCAGAAAAGCATAGTACATGTATATTATATATTTTATTTTTATGGAAATAAAGCATTCTTCTTCTTATGATATCGATTTTAATATAGAAGTTTGAATAAAAAAAATAATTCTTTGTTCTTGAATCGTGATATAATGCCAATATATATAATTTTTCATAAATCTGTTTCCAAGGTAATTAGATATTAATTGGTTTCTCCAAATTCTGGAAATTGATTTAAGCCCAACTCCTCAATTACAAATCTTTAATAATGCAAGATTGTTGTTGTTTTATTGATGTTGCATGCAGTTTTGTAATCAAAAGAGATAAAGAAATCAAACAGAATCAGTGTTTATAGATAATCACATGAAAGTAAGTCATTCCACATATTGCTTTGGCTGGCAGTGATAATTTTGCTTCATGAGACATCATAAATATTAAGTAATATAACAGTGATGTCTCAAGACTAGTACAAACAAGAACAATTAATACAGAGATGGATAATTGTCAGAAATATTGATGATGGTTTCAGTCCTCACAATGAGCACCGGTCCTCAGGCCCAAGACCCTTAAAACATTGTTCGGCCCAGTAAATTTTTCAGTTTTTTATTTAGAAATATATAAAAATACATTCTAGAATTTGATTCGAACCAGTAAATCCAATCTCCTATGATTTTTTCACAAAAAAACTTACTGTTTTAAACTAAAAGTCCTGCATCCTTTTTATAATGAAATAAAGGCATATTTCTGTATCATAAAAGTCATTTTAAAATGTTGACAGATTTAATTTTGTACAGGCTCCGAAGGGGAGCTTATCTACCTCCATAAAATCATATCATGTCTATAGTGACTGACAAATCAGTTGTTTAATTGTTGACAACTTTCTCTTTGAAGTTATCTAACCCCATTCAAGGTAGTCCAACATGACTTGTAGCTTATTCAACTGTTTTTTCAAATGACTGCAACATTAAAACACATGATAACCTCCCTCTGTAAGAACTCTTTTACAAAAGGAGGTCAGATTTTTATAATTATGACCTTGTTTGATGTTTTGATTACAAAATGGTTCCCTATCGTGAGATTTGTCCATTTATTTCATTACATGATTACAAAAGTTCTTTGTTGGATTTGAAGATTAATCACATGTTTGCATACATCCAAAAATGAATTTATAATACTTTATAAGAGTTTTTAGATTCTATTCGAGACGAGAAAGTGCAGTTAGTTCCACAGTGCCTGAAACCACTTTTTTGTTGTTTTTTTCCTCGATGGTAATTTATCTACAGCAGTATATTTCTTATATCTCTGATGCATGATGGGAATAAGTCTTTTTGCTTCCTTTCATCTTCAGACATGTTTTTCATCTTTGTGATCAAAATAAACAATTCATCATCTCAACAGAACAGAAAGTAAAACTGTCAGAAGGTAAAAACAAAACAGAAACATGATACCCTTGATTTACAAAGTATAATAGTTAGTAAACAATCATAATTAACACAAGATAAATGTAAATAATTACAGTAGCCTTTGATTCCATATTCTACTGATAATTAGATCCATTAATTAGGGTATCCTCCTTACTTTTTGATTGATGTGCCATTGTTTTTGGCAGAGTTTATTAGTCTACTTCAGTACTTGGCAAACTATTTTATCAGTCGGTCACTACACTCTCAGACAGAGACTAAAATATTTAAAGAGCCAACTAATGCCATATGACTTGTATTTGTATACTACGTATAAAGTGATATTCGTAAATTCACTTCCACGATAAAACCATGGAGACTACTATTTAACCTATCAATGAACTTCTAAGGCTGCTCATGTCAGTCACAAAAATCCCAAATGTTCTTCGAGACAAATATATTCAAAAGTCTCTGTTGGAATAATGTTATTACCACAAAACAAAGAATTCTTCCAAGAAAAGGGAGTGAAATTTCCCTACCCAAGGAACTAAATAAGGGTTGTCCTACATAATATATCGTGAACATTTTACAAGATTTTCCCCTTTACAAGAAATAAATTTCATGATTAATGTTGATTCAGGTCGATTAGAGGACATTAACATGATCTTATCTTAAAATACTGTCTGCTACATAAAGGGGATTTCAAATGTCACGACAGTTACCTGAGTTGCTGGCCTTGCCAATAATAAGACAATGTCCGAGGTTCTTTCTGAGAATAGTTTTATAGCCTGGTCCCTACTGTGTACATCTATACCATTTATCTGAAAAATCATACATTTTGATATAAATTATATTATATTGATTTATCTCTTAATGTCTACCAAATAGCCTATTTGTAAAAATCACTGCTTGAAATATTTGTCTAATGCCAAGACATGGTGAGATCTTTCAAAAACAACTGAAACTTCTAGTTTCTGTATAACCTTGAATTTTTTTTCTTCTCTGGACCAAACTGTCATGAACAACTGAAACTCCTTGTTTCTGTATAACCTTGATTTCTTCTTCTCCTCAGAACGAAACTGGCATGGTGGGAATGGCAAGATTTTTAAAACAACTGAAACTCTTCATTTCTGTATAACCTTGATTTTTTTTCTTCTCAGAACCAAACTACATTTTGTAGCATGGCGGAAATGACGATATCTTTAAAATAACTGACTGCTTGTTTCTATATAACCTTGATTTTTTTTCAACTGGGAGCCAAACTGGCATGACATATATGGTGAGATCCTTAAAACAACTGAAACTGCTTGTTTCTATATAATCTTGATTTTTTTCAACTCGGAACCAAATTGGCATACTGATAATGGTGATATCTTTAAACTAAAAAAACAAGAACAGAAACACCTCATTTCTGTATAACCTTGATTCTTTTTCCTTCTCTGAACCAAACTGGCTTACAGTACAAACATGTACTTAAAATTTAAAGCAGAGACAACTAAAATACAATATAATTGAACTAGAGAATCAATGAAAACCTCCTCGGCTCCCAGTGTATTTATCGACATGATTATGCAATTAAATTTTATGCATTACGAGTACAATTATTCAGTAAAGTCCTTCAGTTTAAACAGGAAGTTGGCCAAAAGATTAAATGAATTTCAACATTAACACAGATATTGTTACATGTTGTGTCTTTTTATAGTGTTCAGATTTTCACCATATTTTCATTCAAACACTTTTCTATAAGTCCCATGTTTGGAACAATAACACATCAATACTAACTACAAGTAGGCTTCAATCAATTCAGGAAAGGAACTGTTTCCAAGATAATAACACCAAATAAATGGATTTTAAATATTAATAGAGAATTGCTTCATCAAACAGGCTTCTAGACAGCAGACGACCAATTAACAATATAACTACTTCTCTGATTATTACGACAAAATTAATGCAATTGTGTTTACTGGAGTTTTGAATCTATACCTTTTATCGACACTACACTACCATGTAAAATTTTTCAAATAGAATCATTTAATTACACATTAACACCAAGATCCATAAATATAGTCAAAAGCATCCTTCATTCTTGTGAAAACATGTAAATAAAAGTTTGAAAAGATCCATTATGCAATAGTTAGTGCTATGAAAATGATAAAATATCGCACTGTGCACTTTCAATTGATAAATATAGGAGAGAAAAAAAAAAAACGTAATGCACATTCAATGATTAATTCTGAAGTATTTATTTATCTACTATATCGTGTTTTAATTAACAATACAACTCAATGTTCAATATGGGCAATCAAAGAGCTGAAAGCTGAATTAATTGGTTTTCTAAACTTACATCAAAATAATGAAGCATAATCTTGGTCAAACATTGACTTAATTTAGATTAATTATTTTAACCAGGAGGGTTATTTATTGTATTTAACTACTAGGAAATTCAAGAGGTCAGAGCTACTATAGTGATTATTAGTAATTACCATTTATTGGTGAAATAGCAATTTGTCAATCTGAAATGATCCGGTGCAGTTTGGGATTACTTTATATAAAAAAAACAAGTGTTTTGCCTTCTGCTACTATATTTTCTTTCATTTTATAAGTTAATTATACCTGTAAAATTTGATCCCCTTCTCGTATTCTACCATCTTGTGCTGCTATACTACACGATTCAACCTGCACAATAAAAAATAAAATAAAATGCTAGACTAAATAGAAACTTTTAAATTTTTTATGACTATCAGACTAATTGTGGACCAACACTGTCTTTTTATGACTATCAGACGGGCAGGGAATTAAATAGAACACAAAATGACCAGCCCCAAACAATTCACCCGCAAAACTCAACACATAGAAAACAACTGTAGAAGCTGGAAATCTGGCATTTGTCTTGGAACAAGCACAAACATGTGGAAAAGTTAAACCATTTAATAAGATCTTAACCCTCTCCTGGCTTGTCATAACTAGATTTCTTACAAATACATTATTTAACAGTAAAAAGACATTTTTATCCTCTTTAAACTGTTCGCATCTACTAGTAGTGAAATCTTTTCCCCAACACCAGATTTAAGAGGAACCCAGACATGGTCAAAACAGATACTGTCTAATATAACAATGACAAATTAAATGTGAATACCAACAGAACTTATATTCAGATTTAAAGGTTTATATGAATGAGGCATATTCAGATTTAAAGGTTCATATGAATGAGGCATTCAACAATAGACCTTTCTGCTTTGCTAGTTTGTGGGAAAACGTGTCTACTTCAAAAAGTCTTAGAATCTTTGTTTACAAATCAGGAATCATCACACCTTATCTTAAAGGTCAACACCTTATCTCAAAGGTCAAATATAGATGACAGACTAATTAATCTATGTATTACTATGTCAATTTACCCTGGTCAAATCAGTCAGCAATCTTAAAAATACAAATTTGTGTTTAAACTTCAAAGTAATACAAAAAATAATATCTCTTTGTTTAATCAGCCTCAAAGTAAAAAATAACTATAGAACTCTTATCTGTTATACAAAACCATCTTTTATTCTGTTAGATAACAACAAATATATATAAAGGTGTTTGAAGTTGTAGAATGGAGAGCCAGAGATAGCAATCTCTTAACAATTATCTTACAGAAATTTCTTTGTCTGATATCTTACAAGATGAAAGTAAAAATGAGTAGAACTTATAAAAATAACACTTTATAATAATATAACAAGTACTCTTGGCTGGTTGCTTGGTGATTCTCCAAAATTTACATATTATCATATTTTTTTGTGATACTGTGTGGAAAAGAAAGAAATAAAAACATAATTTCTGTACATTTAACCATATTAATAAAAATATCATAGATAACAAAGTACATGAGGTTGTGTAAGATAACATAACAAATACAGTCCTGGTATTTACCTTCTACAATAAAAAAACAAGTAGCCACATAATAGGGATGGCTTCTCTTAAAGGGGAACATTTAAGTAGTATTTTACTATCTCTGTGCATCTACAATTTGGCCTGAATAGTGGGGCAGCCTTAGGTGTGACAGGCCTTATTACAGGGGGGCTACTATATTAAAAACCTTAACGGTATATGTACGAGGTAACACATGGCTGTATACTTTAATTGTCACTTATCATTTACTGAATCCAACACACCTCATTAGTTTACTAGTTAAGATCATATCTGACAGATGAAATTGATAAGAGAGTTATAGTATGAGTTTATTACCTCCCCTTGTGGAACACAGGAACCAATTAGCTTGAATACACCATACATTTACCATAAAAATTATATAATTAAAACAACTGAGAACATCTTGACAAAGACATTCTGAACTATGACTGAAATTTTGCAACATGTTTTGGAATTTGACTGTCAAGTAATAACAGTTCTATTGACTGATAATAAATTTCAAAATATTCAAGAATTTGGCAGTCAAATGAAGAAACAAACTTTTTTAGTTTCAAATATCTATGGTTATGAAAATGAAAGTAAACAATGTGTTATTTGTAAATATACATGTAGCGGCATAAATTAAAAACAAAACTTAATTTACATGCAACTGATACCACTTTTATATTCTATTGTACAGAATGTGTGTACAAAAATTTAAAGCATAAGATCAAGGAAAACTTACATCAACATAATAGAGAAACATCTTGGATTCTAAATCCCCCAAAAATAAATCTTCCTCCTCAACCCACAACACATCTAATTTCAACAGTAACCAGTGGTCAGCAGTGGTCAACAGCTGCCAGGTCAGCTGATAGATAACCCCCTTTGATACTTGGTGTGAGGATAAAAACATTAGCATAATCACCTTATCTGTTTCACAGTGTGATAACTACATGTCATTATCTCATATGTAAATAAATAAATATCAAAATTTGCTGTTATCCTTCAAATTTGGATAAATTTATCTGTAAAATGAAGAATTCTTGGTCAGCTGCATTCTCCAGGAACCAATGACCGTATATTATTAGCCAAGGTTATAAATATTGCTATTATTTAATATGTAAATAAATAAATATAAAAAATTCATGTTATCTTTCAAATTTGGATAAATTTCTGTTTGTCATCAAAACTGACTTAAACAATTTATCAAAATGAAAAAAATATCACATAAACAGATGGCCAAATACATTTGATACATCTATTTTTTTTTCCTTTTAATTCATGTGAAATATGTATAAAGTAAATTTATTGGCAATGAAAATGGAGCCTGTCTATGATATTCTAACTTAGTGAAAGATGGAATCTAAATCTTATTTATTACATAAGGTCAATCAAGGTCATCATTTCCTCATGTATCATGTCCTAGACCTCTTCAAGTCTTACATATTTCAATTTCAGGTTCAAATATTGATAAATGTTTTCTCAATTTATCAACAATTTGGGTGGTTTAACAAGATTTTTTGCAAAAAGGTCTTGTACAAGATTTATGATCAAAGCCTTGGTATTACAGTCATTAAGATGTGAAATATCACACCTGTTGATAAATTGCTGTAACCTCAATTCAGTGGGATTATGTTTCATCAATTCCCCCTACCCCAGGACATAATGGAATTTGTTTTTATAAATTGTGATTAAAACTCAAGTTTATTCTAGGATTGATAGATAAACTGTGAACTACTTTTTTTTTAGGCACAGGCAAAATTAAGTTTTTGAGATTCACCATTCAATATCACGTACCGGTACCTTGCGATTTAAAATCCCCCCTCTCACCATTTACAAGCATTCAATTCATTGATATTTCCATGAGCTTTATAAACATGACAAATGTAATATGAAAGAATTTGCACCTGTTGGTCAGAGAAATTTATTTATTTTCATTCAATTAACAGGAATCATCTTCATCTACAGGTCTCTGATATCTGAGAACAAGTCAGACACCTGACAACATTTCCGTTTCTATACATTTTATTCTGTTGTTAAGAGATAAGTTATCCGGCAGATCTTTGATTTTTGTAAGTAATTCTTCAAATTTATTTCCTGATGAAATGGACAGTGACCTATTGAAAATGCCAATCAAAGCCACATGCATTGTGGATTTCAATACATGAACCCCGTTTCAATCTTCTTATATTATAAAAAATCAATCAAGAATGTGTCCATAGGACATGGATGCCCCCCCCCCCCCATTTCAAGCTAAACTAAACAGGGGCACAACTCCAGAATGGAAAAAGTCATAAAGTCTGCAATCAAACTCAGCATTCCTTTTATGGTCCTTGACTTAGTGAATAAATTTCAAATGATTTGCTTAAGGGGAACTTCGAGTTATTGAGCAGAAACCAAATGTGGTCTATGGACGAATGGACGTACAGACATGGGTAAAACAATATGCCCCAAATGCCTAGCAGCAGGGCAATAATGACAAATAAAAGGTTCAGATGTTATATCAACTTCATGTATTAATTATTTACAAAACAGGGACCGATTTTTTTAAATTTTTTGTTTGTTTTGTTTTTTGGCATTTTTCTAGATTATTTATAAATCTTGACACTAAATCAGAATTTAATAAATAAAACCCCACATTTTTAGACTAGTGGTTCAATCAATAATCACTTATATAATAACTACATAATCAAATCAATCAGAATAATTTAGTAATCTTTGCTTCTAAAAACACAAACTCCTTGGAGTATTTAACTTCTCTTTCAAGTTTATGTCTTCAATCATCTTAATTTTCACAATATTGACTAACTAAGAAACTGTATCCCACTGTCCTACCACTTGCTCTGATAGGTTTAAATCCCCAGAGATACTTTGGGTACCAGTTTGGAAAAAATAGGTTATAATGTCTTAATAACCAAAACATCCCTTGGGAAAACCCAGATGTCCTTTGGGGTTGTGATAATTGGTTAATTAACATGTAATTAGGCTAAACAGGGAAAGATAAACATTGTTTACATTAAGTCAGATACTGATTTCAAAATATTGACTTGTAAATTAAGGACAATAATATGGTTATATAGACTTTAAGTCTGATGATCTTAGAATACCAGTTATAGAGTGGTAAGGGAGCAGGAAGATTTTAGATGGCACGTTCTCAATGGAATAAAACAAAACAATTTCCATTGCCAGGTTTTGTAATGTTCAATATTAATACAAAACTTTCAGGGAAATGATTTCGAGTTCTTTCAATGGGTTGCAGAAATTCACGTAGCAACTGATTTTATTTTATCAGATTTTATCAAAATAATGTACTACAAATCAAAGGTTGTATTAAAATCTACGATAATAAAATTTGCATCTTTCCAGATCTTGTAAATTGTTCAACTGCTGCAGACAAAACACATCCATCTCTAATGGTAGATATTGGCAATATATCTTCTCCTTGTTTAGTTATTTAACATTTTCATTAAAAAAACGTAAGGAAAATGCACCCAAAGACAACTAGAGAATAAAAAGATTATGCATTTCCTTACACAACAGTCATTTAATCTAGGACAAATCTTTTAAATGACATTCAATATAATATATATTTTTTCCCAAACTTATCTTTGACCTTCTACTACTTATATTTGTGACATCAAACATTTTATTGGGACTCCTTATGACTTTAATCTATCTAGATGTGATACCATTTCTGTCAATCAGAAATCCAATATCTATCAATCAAACACCATCCCTAAAGACACCCCATAATAGGAATATTATCATTTGTAGATTTATTTCTAATGTTAAACTGATAAATCCTTATATTACTTGGGTTACTGTCTGGCATTTGAAATATGAATTAAATTATTATCTCATTTACCAACTTTTAGAATAGAAAATGGTGAATAAGTATCCATTTTATTATATCTATATATTTGCTCGGTCCATTAGACTCTGTAAGAAAAGTTACACCTTCCCAGTACAAAAATTGAATTTCCTAGACTCCCTCGTGTAAAAACTTGACAAGCAAGATTTACAATGATGAAAATTTACATTTTTTTTTTTAGCAGATAGTTGGCTAATACTTGTGTGGTAACAATGGTTACAAAATTAATTTAAAGTCTACATCTGTAGACTAATAATTGAGTTGAATTGCTATAAATTCATTTATGATTTCAAATATTAACCAACTTTATAGTTGTAGGCAAAAACTTATTTTTATATTATAAAAGCAATGTTATTGAAGATGAAATTCATTTCTTTTTTAGGGCCCGGGTGGCTCAATGAGATAGGTAGCTGGATTACTTAACAACTCATATAAGCCTATCATCGAGATGGCGTGGGTTCGCGCCTGCTTTGTAAATTACAAAAAAGGGTGCACTCGGCTCGACTCGCAGCCGCAAGTGATAAAGTTGACCAGTTGCTTGCCCATGGTCGGTGGTTTTCTCCAGGTACTACGGCTTCTTCCACCACTATTGTTCGTCATGATATAGCTGAAATATTGCTGAAAGTGGCATTAAACACCAAAAATCAATCAATCAAATCAATCATTTCTTTCTTACTTGCAAACCTTTATGTAACTTTGAGAATGGAAATGAAATTATTTCAAACTCCCTATGAAAAGATGAAAAAAATCAATTCCAACACAACTGAACATGTAAAACTACTTTATTTTTACTGAAGATGAAATTCATTTCTTTCTTAATTCCGGTAAATTGTAAAGCTTTATGCAACTTTAACAATGAAAACGAAAACATATCATACTCCCTATGAAAAGAAAAAAAAACAAAAAAACAACTTAACTTAACTTAAGGTAACACAAATGACCATGTAAAACTACTTGACTCCTTTAATAATAAACAGTTAACAGCACAGATGACAGAGGGCTCCTTCACATGTTTATTTCCCCCCAATGGTCTTAGTATTTGTGTATATTGTTTCAATGTAGTAATTTGCTGTAATTTATGGATATGAAGTGTTAATAAAATAAATATGAATATAAATGAAGATTTTATCTAGACATATAAACTAGTATTTACAAGTTTCAATTTTTTAACAATTTCATGACATTCTGATACAAGCTATATAATTTAATTGACTATCTTTCTTTATAACTACTCAGTAATTTATTGGTTGGTATACTTCATTTTAATGGACATCCTGATGACCCTCTGTGTGGTCTATGGACTGTGTAATTTATGACCATGCTGGTTTATTCATCAGATGTCAGACAAATAAAATTGCCCTCGTTGGTGTCAAATTTAAGTGGCATCCAGTTGATGGCAATACTTTCAGTGGCTCAGATGCCACTTTTTGACAGAGGCATGCTGGCATGATTATTTTGATATGTTTTATGTGGTACCCCTCTGATCATAGCAGTACTTTTTGTGGCTCTAATTCCATTTCAACATGTCTGATGCATGTTGGCATGGCTATTAAGTCAAGTGGTGGAACATCTGAGAATGTGTTTGACATCAAAGATTTTTTAATCACCTTGACAACATAATTGTAAACAGAAGCAAGTGTAAATTTATTTGATGTGACAACTGACAGAATATTTACTTTCATTAAATTTGTGTCTATGATGGAAAACTAATTGAAAATTCCTGTTGCCCCCCCCTCCTATCCATAATGTTTAAAATCACCAGGGTGTTATTTTTTTTTTACAACAAATGACACCCAGTCAATAGCAAAAATAATGATCCTAATACAACATACTGCTTTGCCCCCTTTAAACAGTTTGATTTATAGTGTTTAATGCCACTTTCAACAATATTTCAGTTATATAGTGGTGGTGGTCCCCCTTTAAAAAAATTATATTTGTATTTACAAATGAACAAGGAAATATTTAGCTCAGATGCAGTTTTTTTTAAGTCAGTGCCAAACAATATATTTAAATCTTTTTTTACATTTATACAAACAACAGACATAAAGATTAAGTAACCTAAAGCCATATATCTTATGTGATCTAACAGTAATCTACATAAACCCATTAGTCTCCAGTGGTGCTACCATTGCTAACAGGAGGGATACTGACAAAGAAAAATTTGAAATTACCCGATTTTTACATTTAAGCCACCTTCTTGAACAAATAGATCCCTTTGATGAGAAAAGATTTCGTATAGCTTCTGTTACCAACATGAACTTCAAAATGTTTGATGAATGCAATGATAACATTTTCCGGGGTTAGGAATTTTGGCAAATATACCAAAATGATAGAGTTTGAAATAATTACTGTTGTGATATAAAAAAAAAACTATTTACCATTTTTCATTTTAAAATTTGATATATTACATTTCTATTTTTGGCCATTATCACCCCCATAGTAATAATTCACTCATAATTCCATTTTCCCCAGAGAAATATTTAAAACTAAAGCCTGTATTGTATCACTCCACTCCAATAACATTTTCTTAAAAAAAATTCCTACGATTTCACAGCGACAGTCATGAAAATAAATTGATTTACTGTAAAAGGTAACCCATGGAAACCATTTCTTACTTAATAGCCTAGAAGTCACAAGTTCCATCTTTTTATTGTGACCCTCAGAAAGTTTGAAGAATAATATCTTTTTTTATCAGTTCTTTTAACAACAATCTATAAACTGACCAGAGAAAATACAACACTATTCAATTAAATGCTAACAACCTAACATCTGTTTGACTTCCCAAATGATAACAGTACTTGACCAATGTCGTGGGTCATTGGAGAAAAATGTTATCATAATCATTCTCCTGATTAAATCACTCTGAAACCCAATACCTCAGTTTTCTACAGAGACCAGACAAGACACAAAATGAAATCATTATGTGTTTTATTAAACATTATATACTTATATTATGATAGGGACAATGATAACTGTCTGTAAGCCTGTACCTCCTCAGTCAAATTGAAAGAAAAAATACAGTGTTATTTATATATGTTTGCCTTGAAATATACATGTACATACATATAATGATTAATGTTTGTTATTTTGTATTGTGTTTGATGACAATCCAGATTTTGGATTTTAAATCAATAAAATCTTTGACTTTGACCAATAACAAAGAAGACAGTTGTTTAGTAAGAATCTAACTTTGATTGGTCATGTTTCAGATTAATTTGAATTAGTTTTTGGTAAACTTTTAATAGAATTACAGCTGTACTACCTAGAGCAATAATGATATAAAAATAATATCTATCTTTCATGAAGTTACACTGAAGATCATCTATATCTTCCACTAAATTAGTGTAAGATATTTAATCTTCTCCCAAGTTGAGAATAGGAGAATTTAAACTTCCTCACACCAGAAAGTTAAAGGTATCCCAATCTTATAGATATGTTGGACTAAATGATATCTTATGTCCTCCATAAACAATGGTGAAAGCATTATATATATATTTATTTCTGGTAACCTTTCTTAATAGTAAATACAATGGTATACTGATACCAAATTAAAGTAGTAAATACAATGGTATACTGATACCAAATTAAAGTAGTAAATACAATGGTATACTGATACCAAATTAAAGTAGTAAATACAATGGTATACTGATACCAAATTAAAGTAGTAAATACAATGGTATACTGATACCAAATTAAAGTAGTAAATACAATGGTATACTGATACCAAATTAAAGTAGTAAATACAATGGTATACTGATACCAAATTAAAGTACATGTACAACAATAAATAAAAGGAAAAGAGCTATATACAATATTTACAACAGGAGAGAGAGAGAGAGAGTTACAGTTTTCAGCCGTGAGGACAGACATTTTTATTTATAAATCTAATACCATTTTAATTAATGTCCATATACAATGGCAAAAGTATCGAATTTTAATTAATGCAGGAAAATATTTTTACTCAGAAATCTTCCAAGATTAATTCAATGTACTGATTATGACATCATTCTTTCCAGCGATATTTATTTGGACAATTCATCAACAGAGTAAACCAGAAATCAAACCTTCTTACAGTATCAATAGTGCTTGGAAGAGAAATAACTTTTTTCTTATACAACCACCAGGTTGATTTATAGAGGAGAGAGGTCAGTGATCTGTACAACTCAATCTAACCAAGGTCAACAGATTATAAGGACTATTTATCTCCTTTACTAAAAAATACCATCTTGACATAATCCGCAGATTTTCGTCACCAAAAGCCAATGCATTTTTAAGTACATACTTTTTAGTCAAATAATTTCCACTCCAAGAAAACAAAAGCTCTAATACCTGCATTATACTGATAAAAGGTTTTCTTGATCACTAAAGTTTTGTGTAAATAAAAATCCATCAGTTGAGAAGTGGTGTTTTTAGTATTGAAGAGGGATACGTCTGCCAGTGTCTGCACCATGGTTTTAATAAAACTTGACAGAATATTTACCTCACTTATAAATATATCAGTAACTTCATCTTCTAAAGAACCATAACACAGTGTTAATCCTAGCTTCTCACTGTTAGATGACCGATGAAGAACCACTTCCTAAAATATAAACATATAATTACATGTCATTAACCTTTGTAATACTTGTCTTACAGTCAATTAACAATCTAACCAATCAACAAACACTACTCTCATCTTCAATATTCAAAGGCACAGAGGATGTTGGACAGCTTGGGACAGGCATAAAAATGTAGCAGAGCTAAAGAGGATGTTGGACATCTTGGGACAGGCATAAAAATGTGGCAGAGATAAACCAGGTAGCTTGCGTTTTCAGTCTGCCTTAAAGGGAGATAAATCAGTCTAATGATACATGAAAAGACTACTAAACCAAGCATGTAATTGTATTACTGGGGAAGTAGTATACACACCTAAGCATTAATGAGTGTGACACATGTGAATCTCACATATGTAAGAAATATAGAATCTAACACCGGGGAGAGTACAAGATAGGGAAATCTCCGACACCCGAGGGTAAGATTTCAACCGTTCTCTTTACGAGGCTTGCCGAGTTAGAGAACGATTGTAATCTTACCCAAGGGTGTCAGAGATTTCTCTCTCTTGTACTTTGTCCGGTGTTTGATTTTATTTCTCACTAAACACCTAATTGTTTTTGTTTACATTCCATCGAGCGTTTTCCCGCAATTTATTTTTCCATTGCTGAAGTAAATATTCGTTTTATCCATATGCAACCGTATCTCGGCAGTATTTCAAATGTATTTCATCATAAAGTACAATGTATTTAATAAATATATTATAAATGTTACTACAACAGAGATAAATACCCGTAAAAAAATATTTGAATTTGGTCAAAGGGAGGTAATTTCTTTCTTTACGTTAGTTACTAACAAGGGAGAGCACTCTATTATTTACTCAAAGTAAACAAACATTGACTGGAAGAGAGCCTGAAAAAAGAATCAAACACCGTGAAAGGTGCACGTTAGCTAGCAGAATATAATATATAAATGAATTTAAAAATACTTATGTAGTAGAATCGTGGTTAATTGTTTATTTTAAAAAGGAAAAGCATGGAGATATTGGGGGACAGTCGACATAAACTGCACAGCGTGCATTTGCCGGTAAAACGCACGTGATTTTTTTGTCTTGCACTAGTGCAAGATAAGAAAATCTCACATGGCTAAAAATAGGTACTGGTCGGTCTCAAAAGTGAGAAACATGTGATCCTACAAATGTAACTAAAACATGAATATTATCTAATTTTTGTGTGTGTATAAGCGACCAATTTAATTACAGGGATATAAAAATGACAGCAAAGAAGAGACACAAAATAGATTATTTGATGACATGTTGGGAGGTAAAAAAGAAGGTCACTGTGTTAAAACGTTTTTTCTTTCTAAAAAAAATAGAAAGAAATTGCAAATATAGACTGCATTCATCATTCCTCAGGATAATAAAATTATAAATACAACATATAATAAATAGTTTAATATTAATATTTTTTAACATAAAGCTGACTCCCATCCCTTACAATATTCTGCATGTGATGTGAGGTGGATTTCTTGAATGATGGGATGGGGTCGTTCCGGAAACGTGGATTGCTCCACGCTTAATTAGATATTACAGTTTCATTGCAGATGTTACCTGCAGAGATAATGTGAATTGATAGGTATATAATAATTAACATCTTATAATTAATTGTGTATAATACCTCTAAACCAATAATTCAGTTATGGATCTATAATGAGGTGAATCAACACTTTACCAGCCTATGTTTTAATGGTGTTTTTCTTGTCAATGGGACTCAAGACTTATGTTGACAATCTCACGATTTTCCATCAAACATGACGTTCTTCAAACAAATGTTGTAAATTTTTTCTGTTGGTTGAGTTTGAAATTAACACCTGTCTTGTTTGTTTTTGAGAGGTAGAAGTCTATGATGATATTGATTCAGTGTTGATATTAACTGTTAAAATGATCAATTACAAGCCAAGCGACACGATTAAGGTGAATTCCTAATAAATTGGATTTAAGTTTCATCCAATTATGGCTGTTATAGCACAAAAGAACAAATTGTGAGATTCCTTAAAGGGTAATGCATAATCTGATTAGTTGTAAAGATAGATTTCAGGACAATATTCTTGCAATATTAAAATGTTTACTCTAACAGATGGAAATATGGAATGGAGAAATAAGACAATATTGAAAGACAATAATGAGAATCCCCGATACCATACTGTTTTCTTCTGTCACCACACATGCAGAGTAAATGTCACATAAAACCAATATTGTTTTTTTTACCAGCATCATATATTTGTCATATGCATTATTAACTCAAGAACAATATCTTCCTTTAATAATAGGTTAACCAAAGGGAAACAACTCATTATTAATCCACATGGTCCAGCTTTAGTGCAGTTCTGTCCCAATATCTTGTAAGTTGTAGGTAGGCCTACAACCGTCTACAAACCACTCTGATTTTACCAACAAAAAAAAACTTTAATAAATGAAAACTTTTATTTACCAAGAAACTTCAAAGATATAAAGGATGAGGAACATAATCTAACTTTAAAATTTATATTACTTCTGAAAAATGTTTGCACTGATTTCCTGCAGTTAATCTCTCTGTAGGTGTATATAGTATGATGAATATTCCTTTCATCAATTAAATGTTGCCATTTTTCAATTTAACAGCACTGTTTGTTTAAACATAGATAAAACTAAATCAAACCACAAAAACCTTGAAAATATATAATCATTGCAAAATCTAAACTCTATTTAAAAACTGTGATCAATGACTTAAAAAAAGTTACACAAGGTACTATCAGAGTCAAAGCCATGGGAGATATTTGTATCCTAATCCTTGGATTTGTAAACAAATTATATACCCTTATTATGGCTTATACCTAATACATGATTGATATATTTCATGCTATCAAAGTTTTAATAAAGAGATAATGTTCCATAAAAGCCTTAGTCAAGAACTTTCAAAGAGGTATACAGTGTTTTGTTAATGTCGGAGGAAGGTTGTCAACTGTATATCTGGTACAGTAGTCCCACCAGGGGCCATCATGGTTGTGATCGTATGGTAGTTGGATTTACAACTACCTATGCAATCAGTGCCTATCACCACTAACGTTGTGAGTTGGAATCCCGCTCATGACCAGGTGTACTTGATACAACATTATGTGATCAAGTTTATCAGTGACTTGTGGCAGTTCAGAGGTTTTCTCTGGTTTCCAGTAATAAAACTGACAGCCATGATATAACTGAAATATTGTTGAATGTGGCATTAAACACCATAACCTTGTATACGATGAAATGAAAACGTGGCCTCATTAGAAGGGGACAATTTAATACTATTTTACAATCACAGTACATGTGAAATCTGGTCTGATAAAAGGGGTGATTTTTGGTGAGAGGGGCTTACAAGAGGGAAACTTATTATTATTATTTAAACTCGTATAATATTATTGTTTTCCTGCATAAATCAAAGTTAAATTAGTCTCTTTGTATATATACATCATTTAACTGGAAAATTGCTTAAACGGAAGTAAAATTGTTGGTATCTTTGTCATAAACAAGGTTTGACTACATAAAGTATTCTGACACGACACATCATTTGATTTAGATTCGCAGGTTTCCTTATAGTCATAATTCATCAAAATATTGCAGGATCTAGTACTTAATTTTTCTTAGCAATTTATTCTTAAATCATGCAATATTGCATGCAAAACGCAAGTTTAATATCGGCTTTAATTGTGATAAAGGATCTACAATATCCGTAGAAACTACCCACCTTCTGTAAATAGCCGTCAATGTATTAGTTACTACCGTCTAGGCTGAACATCGAAAATATAGCAATAGATGTCCAAGAACATAACAGAAACATAATCGTATAAAATGAATGTTAACCGATTCATTCACTTATTCTCTATAACTGAATGGTTGCTGGGTGAAAGTTCAACATTGTATGTTTTTACGAGGGGTAAATGGAATTAAAATCAGTATTAAAGTCAGTGAGGTGTTTTATAACTCCATTTATGATAACTGCCAATAAAACATATTTGAAGTCTGGATTTAAGTTGGCTAATAGTTGTCTATAATCTCCACAATACTAAAGAATCTAGTAAAACATTAAACTCTATTTATATTGTGTACTTTTAAACTTCAAAGTGATACTTCCCAGGAATAAAATCTGAGTCCTACATAGTTACATCATTATAAATCATACATGATCTATAGAGAAATCCCTTCTTTATCATATTTTTTCTTCTCCCCCTACTGTGAGATGAACACCTATTACAATAACTTTGGTTTGTGATTTTTTCAGACTACTTTAGTGGTTTAAAACTTTATTTTTCTCTTTTATGTCAAATCATTATGCTGTTATTATGTTGTAAATTTGACAAAAAGGTCTTTTTTATATAGAAAAATCATGACCTAGTTTTTGTCCTCAATAAATAGACTATTCATAGATTAATGGTCTACATTAGTGTAAACTAGTTGGTAGTAAAGTACATTGTAAGGACCTACATGTACATTACACCTTGGCAGTATACAGTAAACTAGAGTAAAATAGCCTACAATTAGCCTCGACTAGTAGGCAGTAAACTAGAGCTAGAGCCTATAATTAGCCTTGACTAGTAGGCAGTAAACTAGAGCTAGAGCCTACAATTAGCCTTAACTAGTAGGCAGTAAACTAGAGCTAGAGCCTACAATTAGCCTTAACTAGTAGGCAGTAAACTAGAGCTAGAGCCTACAATTAGCCTTAACTAGTAGGCAGTAAACTACAGCTAGAGCCTACAATTAGTCTTTACTAGTAGGCAGTATACTAGAGCTAGAGCCTACAATTAGCCTTAACTAGTAGGCAGTAAATTAGAGCTAGAGCCTACAATTAGTCTTAACTAGTAGGCAGTAAACTAGAGCTAGAGCCTACAATTAGCCTTAACTAGTAGGCAGTAAACTAGAGCTAGAGCCTACAATTAGCCTTAACTAGTAGGCAGTAAACTAGAGCTAGAGCCTATAATTAGCCTTAACTAGTAGGCAGTAAACTAGAGCTAGAGCCTACAATTAGCCTTAACTAGTAGGCAGTAAATTAGAGCTAGAGCCTACAATTAGCCTTAACTAGTAGGCAGTAAATTAGAGCTAGAGCCTACAATTAGTCTTAACTAGTAGGCAGTAAACTAGAGCTAGAGCCTACAATTAGCCTTAACTAGTAGGCAGTAAACTAGAGCTAGAGCCTACAATTATCCTTAACTAGTAGGCAGTTAACTAGAGCTAGAGCCTAAAATTAGTCTTAACTAGTAGTAGGCAATAAACTAGAGCTAGAGTCTACAATTAGCCTTAACTAGTAGGCAGTAAACTAGAGCTAGAGCCTACAATTAGTCTTAACTAGTAGGCAGTAAACTAGAGCTAGAGCCTACAATTAGCCTTGACTAGTAGGCAGTAAACTACAGCTAGAGCCTACAATTAGCCTTAACTAGTAGGCAGTAAACTAGTACTAGAGCCTACAATTAGCCTTAACTAGTAGGCAGTAAACTAGAGATAGAGCCTACAATTAGTCTTAACTAGTAGGCAGTAAACTAGAGCTAGAGCCTACAATTAGCCTTGACTAGTAGGCAGTAAACTAGAGCTAGAGCCTACAATTAGCCTTAACTAGTAGGCAGTAAACTAGAGCTAGAGCCTACAATTAGCCTTGACTAGTAGGCAGTAAACTAGAGCTAGAGCCTACAATTAGCCTTAACTAGTAGGCAGTAAACTAGAGCTAGAGCCTACAATTAGCCTTAACTAGTAGGCAGTAAACTAGAGCTAGAGCCTACAATTAGCCTTGACTAGTAGGCAGTAAACTACAGCTAGAGCCTACAATTAGCCTTAACTAGTAGGCAGTAAACTAGAGCTAGAGCCTACAATTAGCCTTGACTAGTAGGCAGTAAACTAGAGCTAGAGCCTACAATTAGCCTTAACTAGTAGGCAGTAAACTAGAGCTAGAGCCTACAATTAGCCTTAACTAGTAGGCAGTAAACTAGAGCTAGAGCCTACAATTAGCCTTAACTAGTAGGCAGTAAACTAGAGCTAGAGCCTACAATTAGTCTTAACTAGTAGGCAGTAAATGAGAGCTAGAGCCTACAATTAGCCTTGACTAGTAGACAGTAAACTAGAGCTAGGGCCTACAATTAGCCTTAACTAGTAGGCAGTAAACTAGAGCTAGATCATCCTACAATTAGCCTTGACTAGTAGGCAGTAAACTAGAGCTAGAGCCTACAATTAGCCTTGACTAGTAGGCAGTAAACTAGAGCTAGAGCCTACAATTAGCCTTGACTAGTTGGCAGTAAACTAGAGCTAGAGCCTACAATTAGCCTTGACTAGTAGGCAGTAAACTAGAGCTAGAGCCTACAATTAGCCTTGACTAGTAGGCAGTAAGCTAAAGCTAGAGCCTACAATTAGCCTTGACTAGTAGGCAGTCAACTATAGAGCTATGGCTAACAATTATCCTTGAACTATAGAAAATAGCCTCAGCTAACAGGCAGTAATATATAGCTATGGCCTACAATTAGCCTTAACAATAGAAAATAAGGTCTACAATAAGCCTTGGCTAGTAGGCAGTAAACTATAGCTATGGCCTACAATTAGCCTTAACTAGTAGGTAGTTTACTATGAAGCTATGGCCTACAAGCTAGTAGGCAGTAAACTATAGAGTTATTGCCAAAACTTATCCTTGGAACTATAGAAAATAAGGCCTTCCAATTAGCCTTGACTAGTAGACAGTAAACTGAAGAGCAAAGACATTAGCCTCATCCACAGTGTGGGAAACGTTTTTTTCTTTCTTATCTCACCATTTTGGCTAGTTGCTTCAAAATTGCACTCGCCAAACTAGAATTGCACTTGCCAAGTTTGGCCAGTGGGTAGGTATTTCTACGCACCAATGATCTAATGCAAATATTGTTTTTAAATTTGTCAAAAAAAAATTCCATTGTTTTTTTCTTCAAAATATACTGCCAAAATTAATCCGACTCTGACTCGAAAATTACAATTTTTTAACATTTACCTTTCTATCATATATAAAGTCCACCCAAACCCAATTTTATTTGATATAATCAAGTTTTACTCTACCGAATCCGTATTTAAGATAATCTGAATCGTTTGCATTGAACTTTGGTTGGTACATATTAATTTGATTTGATCCCGGTTCGGAATAGGACGCCATCTTTAAGCGTTTTCTATCAATAAGAGAAATCAATATGGCAGACGTGAAACATTGCACCGCTAGTCCTATCAACGATTTTGAAGGATTTCTTCATATCTTTTATTGTCGAATCAAAAATTTTATGGAATCATTGACTGAGAAACGACTTCGTCAAGTTGGTTGACAGGGGCGAGTGCAAAATAATCGGAACTCACCTCACGATGTTCGGTCAAGGGATTGTCGAGTTCTTACACAAACGTACTCGTCAAATTTGTTCTCTTCTCGCTTTTGGCGAGTGGTGGTTTCTTTCACTGAGCTAGTGGGTGGTATACTACATAACTATTGCCTACAATTAACCTGAGGTAGTAGGCAGTAATCATTAGCTATGGCCTACTATTAGCCTTAACTAGTAGACAGTAAACTATAGAATTATGGCCTACTAATAACCTTGAACTATAGAAAATAAGGTCTGCAATTAACCTTATCCGTTTTACTGTTGGAAATCTTGTTAAAAAGACTAGACATTTGGATTTCCATTTCACCCTGCCAAATTTTAATGTATATTTCAAATTTGTTATCAACTAATCTGTTTCTTTTTGAAATTCAACAATAGCTGTTTACACTTTGATTTTTCAATGTAATAAGCAGTAAAGATTAACTTAATGTGTGTGATAGATAACTTCATGCTCAGCAAATCTCTGGTAGATGCTGGAAGCATTCAAATACTGGTATAAAATGATTGAAAATGTCTCAAAAAATAACTTCTAAACACATTAATTACTCAATGAGAACCATAAAAACCCTGTCAAGAAGTTTAAACATCTCGTTTTTCTATATGTGCCTTATCCTACATCTGATAAAGTCCAACAGCCTCCAGACAGCCAGACATAGCTTTCTGGTAGATGCAATATCATCAGTATTTAACTTTCATAAGTTTTTTTTTAAAGTCAAATTTGTGCAATGTTGAAACAAATTAAATATCTGTTTTTCAGAGAATACTTTCTGTATTATTTTCAGGGAGGTCCTGTTCTCCTTGATCACACAAACCTGGTGAAAAGATTTTATAAAGCATCCTATCATCGAAAATGTCAGCTAGTGATTTTGCCACCTTATGGCTGAAATGCAGACAAAGTATGAAATTAAACACCAATCAATTGATTTAATGGCCACAAATCAAGTTTTATTGGAATGAGTCAGTCTGACCATATTAGATTGTTATAGGGATATCAATAACAAAAATAATCATACCTTTTATAATGTAATAACTACAAAGCCTTTTTAATAATAGCTTTAATTACTAGAAGAACTATTTCCCATTGTGTTAGATGTTCAGGCAATTAAACAATGTATTTCCCCTTTCAACTACATCTTCATCCAATCAAATTCTGTGTACTTGAATGCATTCAAACCAAATAAAATTATGAAGAAACTTGTTTTTATGTGGAATTCACAATTTATCTTCATCCAATCAAATTCTGTGTAATTCAATGTTTTCAAAACAAATAGAAAATTTTGAAGAAAGCCGATTTTATGTGGATTTCATAATTTAGTGAATCCTTTGAAGTTTATTGTTGATAAAAAACCTAAATTTGTTTATTATTAATATATCAGATAACTGAAGGATCAGATAAACCAAAAACAAGCTTTTTAAACCCTGGCATCTTTTGAGGTCAAGGTCATTACATTAATTATCAAATATTGATGACAATCCAAACTGCTGATGATATATTGTGGTTTCTCCTAATGTTTCAGATTTGATGAGTAAATCTCCCATGTTAAATACATCAAGTTGGCATTCTGTGATAACTCAACATGCCCCCATAGATAGCAAGAGCATGGTTACAAAGGAATGAAGGATTCTCTCTCAATTGACCATAAAGTTTACCAACTTCTGTAGAAGTCATTAAAACTGACAAGAAAATGACCATGTTGGTTATTTAAGGGTCAGCAATCAAGGTTTTTTGGTTCTGACCACCACTGAGAATTAAGTCAGAGTCACTCTCACAGCTTGTCATACCTCTAACCACCACTGAGAATTAAGTCAGAGTCACTCTCACAGCTTGTCATACCTCTGTGTCCTTTATCTATCATCTACTTTCCCAGGATAATTCAGTGATTTCCCTTGGAAACTCTATATACATACCCATAGGCAAGGAGGTTTGAAAACCACGAAGGACTATTAAAGTCAAGATTCTGGTTTAGTTATGCTTATTAAATTCCTGATATTGACCCCAGGCTCCAAGACCATTTTGCATGGTAAGTTTATCAACAACACTCTCCCAACAAGTGTTGAAACCAAACAATTTGACTGTTAGATGAAGAGCAGCAACAAAATAACAGTTTTTTAGCTGTTACTTATTTCTTCCTCAAAATTGAATTTTATGTCTAAATATATCTACAACCATATACCACTACCTACTCCTTAAGCTCAGAATTGTGTTCACTGTTTTACAAAAATGATTGCTTTTGGGTTCATATTACCTTTTTATAGATGACTAATTTGGATTAGTGGCTTGTTGGAGGTTGTGAAACATTTCTTTTAGAGAATTTAATTACTTAACTATATTTTCAGTGAAATTGCCATCTTAATTGTGGAAAATGTGGCATTATTATTCTTATCCCTTGAGGATGTACTCAAAAAAAGGTTTGTAATGACAATTTATGTCCTGTATAACATGATCATTACAATATCTAGGGGAAAATAAAAATTTATATTGGGTGATGTAACATTTCCAGTGGGGGTATCAATTTCATCAGTCTGGACATGATAATTTGTCAAAGAGAATACAAAAAACCTTCTACATCAATTCAAGGAAATAAATTCATATCAGAAAGAAAATAGATTGAAATATTGGTCTAGAAGATCAAAGTCCTGCCATCAATCACAGTGATTGCTTGGAAACTTAATCACAAGAAAAAAGAAACAAGAGAAAAAAATACAAAAAATAAGGAAATGAAAGGTTTTGTTCGATGGCAGAATTCACTTATCACAATCAGATAACTTTGATATGGTAGAAAGTTAAATAATAAACCTGGGTTAAAAGGACGTGATTGAATGGGAAATATATAAAATTATTTTACATCGTTTCCTTGTAATTTCTATAAAACATATATTATTGCATATTCTCAATTTGTTTCAGGAAAAATAATCTAATTATTAGTTTGTTAAACTTGATATACACCTAAAACAACGGGGAGATTTCTACAGATATATCTGTTACGCAACAATTATTTACTGCACTGTGAACACGAAACAGAATCTGGGACTTTTGATTTCTGAACTTGATTGATATTTATTTCCTATGACTGGCACAGATATCAGATTTTGACACATTATAATTGATAAATTAATGAAATTAACATGTCTTCAAAAGAACAGACTCATTATTTAGGTCTAAATAACAGGATACAGTAAAAAATTATTTCAGTATTTTTTCTCTTAATTGTGAGTAATTACACAATTTCGTTTATGGAATTATTTAAAAGAAAATAACTTGTCCTGATGGTAATAATTTTTCATAAAGGATGCTTTTATTAATTTAACCCAGACAAAACATTTGTGTACAGTGAAACCTGCTTAAACCCAAACCTTGAGTAAAACAGAATCCTCCATAAGCTGTACTTCAAATAAAATCTCAATGTAGGAAATCGTTGTAGATTAAACCAGAATAAACCAAACACCTGTCTCTTCCGAACACAAAAGCAGGTTCTAATTGTACAGATTTGACTGTATTAAGTCAAATAAATATCAATTTTTTCACCTTTTAACCCTCCTTATTTGTCCAACATCTAAAAATCTAAAAACAGATCACGATTTATTTCTCCAGTACAATTTCAAACCCCATATCTACCATTAAACAGTAAAAATCTCTAGTAATTCCCATTTGTAGTAATATTGTCAATTATTTTGCTGACTAGATCAAGATTACACTGAAATATTAATTAACTACAATTGGTAATTTCACACTATATAACCATTATTGACCACAGGCTTTGTAGAAAGCTGTCACTGGTCAAATCAAGATGTTAATTAATATCAAAATCTTCCGTTTTTTTTTTTTTTTTTTCAGGAATCATATTTCCTCTGTCAATATAAAATGTACTTGTTAGGCTGTTTTACTGCTGATAAAATATCATTGAAATACAGTACAGTCTAGATAAAGTCTTCCTCAATCTTCAAACAGTCATTGGAGAGTAAATCGGATCTTAACTATGTCAGGATGTAAACATGAAAATATGCTTTATATATATCAAACATGTATTTTTGTTGTTGGTCAAAAGAGTTTGACATTTTTATGAAGAAAGAGGAATTCTGACAAGGTCATAACTGGGATAACATAAACAGAATAATATCGTGGTGAACTGTCATACAAACTTTTTACTCACGACAGGACTAGCATGACTTATTCGATATATTCCTAAATTAAAATAATAATTCTTTATTTGCATAATACACCCATGTGGGTCAAGCAAATACAAATACAAACAAACAAAACATAGAAAACATAGAAAATTACAATTTGATCATAATATAGAATACACAAAATAAATCCTATTAACTAACATTATATTTTTCACATGTCATACCTTTGACCGACAAGGACCTCATTTTTGCAATTCTGTCGATTGCTTTATAAAGTCTCCTACTTCTGCCAAAAGTTCAGAATTTGCATTTAAAAAAATTTAATTTAATTTAATGGTATTTCTTCAATAAAGTCTGGTTTGTTTAATATTATTTTGTTTATTATAATGCTATTTATTAAAACTACGATCAATCTCTCTCAGGCAAAGGTAACTAGGAGATATTGGCTATCCTGTTTAGGTGTCATTTACTAGTTCCCAAAAGACTTCTAAAATATTTGCTTTTACAATCTTTCGACTAATTAGTGTACCTGACGAAGGTTATTTTAGAAAAGAATTGTGTAAGCTAAATTATCTATGGTATCTACGTTTTCGTTTATTTCTATCTGAATTAGAAATTGACAAACATTAGTAGTGGGTGAGTAATGCCACGTTTTTAAGAAACAAAAAACATTCGTACAGAACTGTGCTTTAGATAATTTTTAAGATAAAACTTCCATTTTTTTTTTAAAGAAAAAATATGTTTAGAAGGGTAATTACCAGTACATCATGTACTTGAAATTTAGATGCAGGTGACTCTCAGGTGTTTAAGAAACACATTCTTTATTTACTTAAAGATTTTAAAATAAGTTCACATTAGAAAACTATCACTCAATTTCAAAGTTACTAGATATAAAACATGTCCACCCTGTATGTACCACCATATGAGTGGTGACACAATAACTTTCTTACCATGCATTCACTCACGTACATGGTATATCTATCGTAATTCTAAGCAATAGACATATGCTTTTTAATTCAGTCTGTAAAACTCCATATATGCAACTGAAGGTGTTCACTGAGAAATTTTATTGATGGAAAATTAAAGGTATCGTATCCCCAGACATCATTAATTGAAATCAGATATCCTGTCTTTTGAGAAATGTGTGACAAAGCACCAGGTACAAGCAAAACTTCTGAATTGTTCAAAGGTGCAATGTGAAACCAAGTGATAATTCATTGAACTTAAAGTGCAAACATTTAACAATATACAATATACCCAAAGATTAATATCATCAATTTCTGTCATAGGCCAGTAGTCTGTAGTCTATGTGTTAGAACATCTAAAGTAAGGTCAACCCACCCTTATTGAAAGGCAATATTGCTATAGATTTTTTTTATCTACATGTACTATAGTTAAATCAAATGGATTTCTTTTTCAATATTTCACTGTGTTTGTACAGAGATAGAATGAACTATTTGTCCTAAAAAAATTGATGCAAAAATAAATAAATATGTATATCTTTTATTCAACTTGAACAGTGGGGTCATCAGGGACCGTGCAAGTACAGAGATGATGCAAGGTTATACAGACTAGGGGATGGGGGTCATCAGATAAGTGCAAATACAGAGATGATGCAAGGTTATACAGACTGGGGGAGGTGGGTCATCAGGGAAGGTGCAAGTACAGGGTTGATGTAAGGTCATACAGACTAGGGGGTTCATCTGAGAATGCACAAGTACAGAGATGATGAAGAGCTATACAGACTGGAGGGGGGGGGGAGAGGGAGGTACATACAAGTACACAGATGATATAAGGTTATACAGACTAGGGGGTGATCAGGAAACTTGCCAGTACAGGGTTGATGTAAGGTTATACAAACTAGGGGGGGGTGATCAGGGAACGTGCCAGTACAGGGTTGATGTAAGGTTATACAGACTAGGGGGGGTGATCAGGAAACGTGCCAGTACAGGGTTGATGTAAGGTTATACAGACTAGGGGGGGGGGGTGTGATCAGGAAACGTGCCAGTACAGGGTTGATGTAAGGTTATACAGACTAGGGGGGGTGATCAGGGAACGTGCCAGTACAGGGTTGATGTAAGGTTATACAGACTAGGGGGGGGTGATCAGGAAATGTGCCAGTACAGGGTTGATGTAAGGTTATACAGACTAGGGGGGGTGATCAGGGAACGTGCCAGTACAGGGTTGATGTAAGGTTATACAGACTAGGGGGGGTGATCAGGGAACGTGCCAGTACAGGGTTGATGTAAGGTTATACAGACTAGGGGGGTGATCAGGGAACGTGCCAGTACAGGGTTGATGTAAGGTTATACAGACTAGGGGGGGTGATCAGGGAACGTGCCAGTACAGGGTTGATGTAAGGTTATACAGACTAGGGGGGGGGGGGGGGTGATCAGGGAACGTGCCAGTACAGGGTTGATGTAAGGTTATACAGACTAGGGGGGGTGATCAGGGAACGTGCCAGTACAGGGTTGATGTAAGGTTATACAGACTAGGGGGGGTGATCAGGGAACGTGCCAGTACAGGGTTGATGTAAGGTTATACAGACTAGGGGGGGTGATCAGGGAACGTGCCAGTACAGGGTTGATGTAAGGTTATATAGACTAGAGGGGGTGATCAGGGATCGTGCCAGTACAGGGTTGATGTAAGGTTATACAGACTAGGGGGGGTGATCAGGGAACGTGCCAGTACAGGGTTGATGTAAGGTTATACAGACTAGGGGGGGTGATCAGGAATCGTGCCAGTACAGGGTTGATGTAAGGTTATACAGACAAAGTGATCCCTGTGTGTTCTTACAAAATGAACTGTGACACATGTCATATTATTTCTGGGCCAGACATTTTAAATCTGTCATCTAAAAGGCTTTTTGATACTGTGAGAATCAACCATCACCATATCATATTAACAGTACATTGATAAATTCATTTTTACCCTTTGGTGGGATAATTTTGCATTTTGCTATCAAATTGTGTATCTAATTTTGATAAATGAAGCAAGCCTGGTCCACATGCCTCAGACTGCATATCACCGTGATGGATCATTTTACTATAAGAGTAGTAGAATGTAGAAATTTAATGAGCTATTTTAGATGGAGGTCATTAATTATTGTTGATTTAAAGGTATTAGATTCATATTTCTTCGTGTTTGTAGCATAAAAATGTTTGTTTCTAGAATCAATCCATGTAATTTTGTTTAAATATCTACTGGATCTTATCAGTGTTCAGATTATAGGCCAATATTCTCAAACTGTCAAGATATCCTCAAGTTGTAAACAAGTTGATTTTGCTAAATAAATATATTAATTAGATTTGCTTCCAAACTAAAGGTCAACATTGAATTAGAAGTGAAATGAATTAAAAAGATCTTTGAATCAGAAATATGTTTAATGTCCATTTGAATCAGAATTAAAAGTTGGTCTTGAATTAGAGTTAAAGTAATATGAAACATCGTGGAATTTTTGGATTAAATATTTTCACTTAGTATGTCACTTAATTTTAACTAAAATCAACTGCATAACATTAAAAATCCACTCAAAAGCAGATTCTAAGAGCAAATCGCAAAATATTTGACACCAGATAATTCTGTTTTCCCGTACAGTAATGCAAGTGACCCAAGATTTGAACTCTTTCGGGGAGATTATCGCTCATGCGCAATGTTCAGTTGATGGAAAAAAATACAAATATATTCCATGTGTACCACATAAGAATAATTGCAAAAAAAAAATTGGTTCACATGACATGAAACAGACCGATTCCTCAATAATCATTGTCAGGAATGTGTGCGTGCTTACCTCAGCATCCATGATTGTTTATCTTTTCTTCACGAGGTCATGATTGGCAATCATCGGACCAAACTTTTCTTCACGAGGTCATGATCGGCAATCATCGGAACAAAACAACCGAAAGTTAATCAGTCTCCACAACAATGGCGAGGACGATAAACATGCACACGGATTTGCAGATTTCTAGTTGTTGGGAACATATTTCGACTTGAAACATGCAAGAATAGCTTAGTAAAGGTACCGCCGTATTCCAAATTGAATTTTCAGGGGAAAATTTTCTTCACCCAAAACTTTAAAATATCAACTTTGAATCAGTACTAAAAGTCAATTTTGAATCTGAGGTAAAATGTCAACTTTGAATCAGAGGTAAAATGTCAATTTTGAATCAGAGGTAAAATGTCAACTTTGAATCAGAGGTAAAAGCCAAATTTGAATCAGAGGTAAAATGTCAACTTTGAATCAGAGGTAAAATGTCAACTTTGAATCAGAGGTAAAATGTCAACTTTGAATCAGAGGTAAAATGTCAACTTTGAATCAGAGGTAAAAGCCAATTTTGGATCAGAGGTAAAATGTCAATTTTGGATCAGAGGTAAAATGTCAACTTTGAATCAGAGGTAAAATGTCAACTTTGAATCAGAAATAAAGTCAATTTTGAAGATGTAAGAGCCAATTTTAAATGAGAAGTACAGTGGGTTAACCTTGATTCTGAAGTACATGTCAACCCTGAATCAGCAAGACAAATTAATTTTAAATTTAAACCAGTAATTATTTATACTGTTTCAAATTTCTAAATTGTATAAATGTCCTTAAATAGATATTATTAAAGGTTTATGCAAATGTTCTGCCCAATAAAGCTTAACTGAAAAAAGATGACCTTTTATTCAAAGTGTTAAAATAATTTCAGCAGACACCAATTTTTAGTGAGGGTATAAACCATTTTACCAATAACTGACTAAAAGATCATGTTTCCATTCATTCTCTCAACAAAATATAATTTGTACTAAATTTATTTTTCACACTTATCAAATACCCTGATTCAGCTATCATTTCACATATTTACGGATCAATTTACCTACTTTTTATCAACACAATACCAAAACAAGACATTACAGAAAGAAAACAAGCACCCATGTATGTTAATATAGTAATTTATTAATGTATTGTATTTAAGTTGATATGAAATTTATTCACGTGTCAAATTTCAATCAAAATCTGTCTATATCAAATAGCATATTTTCTGTGCTAATGTCCCCAGAGATTATAACCTCAATGGCATCTGTTTAATATATCAAAAAAGATAAAAAAAATTAAATATGTGTTGCAATTCACTGACTGCTGACAACACTTTAGGGATTTGGAGGGCATGTCTGTAAAATGGAACCTTTTTAGGATAATGGTATTCCTATAATCTGTCTATGATAAAAAATCAGAGTGCAAATAAATGACACTATAATTTATTTTTTTTCCCCGTCTGGCCTCAGATGTGCAGATGAATAACATAATGATGATTATTGTCTAAAACTGGCACAAATGATTTATTTCAAATTTAGCCATTTCCTGGATATTTTTTAATATACAATTATACTGACACTTGATACCAACATCAAATTCATCTATAAGTTTATCTAAATTACTACTGAGTAAAAGCATGAAGAACAGAATCTGATACTGACATACATATAGTTTAAAATACAGAATCAGGATAGCCCCTTCTCTTATAAAGCCATTTTTTCCATTACAGAAGGGATGACTTTATAAGAGAGAAAGAACTACTGTAAAGTATTTTCCTAATAATACCAAGTTAGGAATGAGTCGATCAACAAATGTTTACCTCATATTCAATTTCATATGGTCGTTCTTCAAAGTAGGCATCATCATATTCCAAACCATGAGCCATTTCAATATCTGTTAAACCCATATCGGCACTTGGTGAAAATGCAACAGGTCTTCGTGAAGCTGGTTGACATAATCTATAATGACAGGCAAAAACATACATTAATATTTACAATTAATCATTGATTTTTTAACACCAATTTCATATGATATCACACAAAAATTAACTTGGGGGGAAAATATCATTAGAGACATGCTGTTAATCAGAGGAATATAGGACAAATTATATTATAGGGTTAGGGTTATGGTGTTTAACACCACTTTCAACAATATTTCAGTTTTATTGGTGGAGGAAACCGGGGTACCCGAAGAAAACCACCAACCTGTCGCAAGTCTTTGACAAACTTTATCACATAATGTTGTATCGAGTACACCTCCCCTAAGGGATATTCAAACTCACAACGTTGGTGGTGATAGGCACAGATTGCACAGGTAGTTATAAATCCAACTACCATACGATCACGACCTTGATGGCCCCCTAGGACACATATTGTATACTAATCCTGTAATAAACAAGACGAGGGTCAAATTCAAGTTTATAAATACAGAATTACTCAATACTTAATTACTTTAAAACTTTAAAAGACGAGGGTTATAAATAGATACCAACATTTGTTTAAATCATCAATTAAAGATCTTAAACAGATCAGGGTCATTGTACAAGGACTATCAAATACTTCAGTTCAAAAACACTTATCTAAATCTATAGAAGAATTAGGTCTGGTAGTGGTAGTACCTTTCTCCAGATTTTTTGCCGAAAAAACAATGACAAACAAATACAAACAGTCATCTTTTATTATTTGTTGGAATTTATATGGGGGGATTAATTCAATAATTTTATATGTACATTAGACCTATATATTAATTTTCTAAAAAGAGAAAATTTTTCCATATTCTATGTGATTTGACAAAGAATGCATAATTAAGGAGTACAGCAAAGGCTGGTTGGCTCCGAATCAGGATAAGGTGTCCAAGTGGAGCGACATGTCTGCCCGTGGACTGTTGTTTTAGTGAGCTAACAAAATAAAATTAAAGTAAGTATTCAAAGTGATCATCGTCTTCATCATCATAGAAAATTAACTAGTTCTTGTAATGATAAAGCTGAAAAATTGCTCACTTGGCATAAAAAAAATCACTCTCTAATTTGCCGTCCTTGAATTATTTTTGCCTAACATAACCCGGCCATCATGCTACTCTTCAAATATAAGTTTTTAATTGTAATAAAGCTTAAATTCTGCTACAAAAAACCATTCGGTTGTTCAAGATTGCTTCACAAATTTGTTATTACAATAGTACAACTTATAACTTCATAGAATGATAATTAGTATTGCTATAATTCTGGTAAGTATAATAATTGTTTATAAACATTGGCTACTATTTAAAACCAGAAATCTTGAACAAAAAGTAAACATTAATTCTGTAGCAGACTTTACTTTTTCAATATAAATGTAAGTTTTTGCCAGAAATCTGTCAGCCCTTCCACATTCCTGGCAAATTTGCAAGAGGTCTGTGTTTTCTCTGTATTAGCTTGTCCTCATTTTATTGAACAATGAATACTTTTTTTGATGTATTATTGAAATTATTGCTAGAGTTTTGTTACATCATTATATTACAAGATAGGGTCTCTGCTGCGGTGATTGTATTACAGTTGTGATTGTATTACAGTTATGATTGTATTACAGTTATGATTGTATTACAGTTGTGATTGTATTACAGTTGTGATTGTATTACAGTTATGATTGTATTACAGTTGTGATTGTATTACAGTTGTGATTGTATTACAGTTGTGATTGTATTACAGTTATGATTGTATTACAGTTATGATTGTATTACAGTTGTGATTGTATTACAGTTGTGATTGTATTACAGTTAAGATTTATATATCTTTATTCTCATTACACCATATAACCACATTTTTGGATTTGGATTTCCTGTGCCAAATGTCACGTTTTTTTTTATGTTCAATGATTTCTGGTAATAGGTTGCTGGCTTTGTCGATATTGGACCATCACTGTTAAAACTTTCTTTCCATAACATAGGTATAGAGAAGTCACTGTTTACAGTTAAGAAGAACACAAAATATAATTTTAGCCTGGTTCAAATACACCTTTGTTGATAAGTTAAATAAATTTACAAAGTTTTATCAATACCGATTTGGTTTTTTTTTATGTCATAAGCTTCCAAAATTTTATAATATTGGAAATTTCGGGAGGAAAACTTGACAAACAACATGTTCAACACACAATTCTACCCAAGCTCACCCAAAGTGACTTTCCAAATAAAATCCTTTCCTTGATTAAATTCTTGCCAATGTTATATTTTATTTCCAGCTCAGATTTGTTAATTTTATTTTCAACACTATATATATTATGTTTCCTTGTAGTCTTCTATTACAGCTATTGTAATTCAAATGAATAATTTGAATCCACTTCACACGTAATACATTTACTAATTTACGAACATGAGACATTAACTTTGAGGTGGCCGTGTCAATATTTGTTTCTTTGTTTAATATGTAGTAACTTTCTCTTTATCTAATATAATTTTTATGAACATTTAAAGAGAGATTGAAACATGATATGTAATTGAAAAATAAATGTCCTTCTTGAAAAAAAAATCATGCATATTAAAGTAGTTTTATATGTCATATTTTTTTTCATTAGGTCACAGACCAGTCTATAACCTGGTACCCTAATGAACCAATTAAGCAAAACTTATTAAGTAGAAAAAAAAATCAATTTCAGTTCCTTATTGTGTTAATTAATCTTTTCTTCTAAACAAATTCAATAATTTGAGCAAATTCTAAATCCTCCCGGTGCCATTAATAGATCAATATAAACATAAGGAGAAGTAATATCCTTTAAACCTATTGTTTTACAGGGATATCATGTTCTATGATTTAAAACCATTTTTTTAAATTATTGTTCTATATATACCATTCACCTTCCTGCACAAAGGCAAACCAACATATGCAAATCACTTCCAATTAACCAGACATACATGTTAACTACCAGAACATCTTCAAGTTTCATTTAAGTAAAATCATAACAATTTTGAAGAACATGGATTGTGATCAGTGCTGAAAGATCATACTCAGTTGTGACAACACTTTATTTTTACCCTTTTAACTAAAACTTGTTGACCTCTCTAGCTATGTGTACCATGTAAAGTCAGGATTCTTTTTTGTGATCATGCAGTAATGGATATACATCTACCAATGTAAGCCTGTGGCCAGTATGTCATGAAAGCTGTCAGTGACTTGCAGGACAGTGATTATATCTGGTACTTACGATTTCCAGAAAACAATGTTCAAAACGTCTCATCAATACATCTAATTATCAAGAGGGAAGGGTTGGGATCCCATTAACCCGTTTAATCCTGCCACTTTGTTGTGCCTGTCACAAGCCAGAACCTGGATTTCTGATGTCATATATGTCATGGTCCCCCCCCCCCCTTTTTTTTCTGAGTTCAGTGAGTTATGATGATATTAGTGGAAATGTTGACCATCATTACTTAAATTTTCTTTTTCATAATTGCATTTTGTTGTGAAATTAAAATGTTGACCAGCAATTTATGCAACTTTCCAGATAGGACTAATATTCAAGTACTGAGGGCCCTGGATATGTCCATCAATTTTCATATCCCAATATATAAATTTCAGTCTTTGTTATTAACTAAACATTTCCAAATCACACAGAATTATTCTGTGTCATTTATTCCTGTCAGTTGTGCAATACTTTTGTCAATTAATTATCAATGTTAAACCAAACATATGACTTACAGATATTTAATTTTCTTCTTGTTTGATCATTTAAGCTAATATAAACGAGGTAGCGCTTGTCATTTAACGATTCTGAGTAAAACATGACATTGACAAAACGGTTATAGTTCTCAAGTTTTCAAAACTTACCAATAAAGGATTATGTCATTGTCAAAGAAAATGTACACTAAATTTTCAAATAATTTGCAAGGATCTCATGAAATTCTGAATAGTCATTTGTTTCCAAAGCGGGAGGCTGAAACATAGTCACCTGTCTCTATCAACATTTCATTACTATTCATAAAAACTACATGGTATATAGAAAGGTGTATAACTACAATAGTAAGAAAATAGCTTGATTCACTTTGCATGTATAAAGATTTGACGAAATTCAAAGGGTTTATAAAAATTGCTAATGTTGGCACTGAGGCACAAGATTCATTGGTTGAAACAAAATGGTTGATACTCTGCTGAACTGAATTTTTTATAATATATTTGCTGTTAGTGGAAAGTGGCAATTGCACTTATTAAAAGTGGCCATATGACAGCGGTGGTTTCTTATCAGAGAAACACAACTACTCCACTGAAATAATGTGCAATTATTTAAGTTTCCAATAGATAAAAATTATTCATTTTACACCTATTTTTGGGAACCATTCCTTTTCCCTCTTTCTCCTTGTCTATTACATATATCCCTGCTTTTTCAACTGTTAAACTTCAATCCGACAGCCATAAAAAAAAATTTGTATTTCTTATTTTTAAAAGAACAACAATGATCACAGCCAACATATGTTTTCCTAATTCATGTTACCACGGTAACTTCAAGATGTTACAAAAAAGAATCTTTTCAATAAGTTACAGCATCGAGAAAGTTTTTGATGCCAAACTTCAAACTGTGAGGGATGGGTTAATAATTATCTAGTAATTTCAACCTTCACATGTATAATAATGTAGAAATTTATTTCTATGGGGAGTTAATACTCTACTAATAGTTCCAAATGAATTTTGACAGATCTGGGTGTACAGATTGTATAGGGGAGGAATTAATAATTGTCAGCAGTAATTCCACCAATTAGTCAGTGGTAATTAATTTTAATATGGAATCTGCTACTATAGTAAACTTAAAGGCCATTAGTTATGCTTTATATACAGTCTGTGTAATCCTGTTAGAAGACAGTTTATACACCAATATGGCATATTACTAAGTTAACAATATACAGCAGGGGCGGATCCAGGATTTCAAGTTAGGGGGGGGCAATTAAAAAAATTGCGGCGAGCGGAGGGAGGCACGAAATTTTTGGGGTATTTCGTGTGAAAAATCACGATTTTACGCCAAAAAATCATATTATTTTCAATTGCCGAGGGAGGCGTGAAAATTTTGGGGTATTTCGTGTGAAAAATCACGATTTTACGCCAAAAAATAATATTTTTTTCCAATTTTAGGGGGGGCGCGCACCGGGTGCCCCCCTCCCCCCCCGAATCCGCCCCTGTACAGTATATCAAACAAAATTTATTTCAGCAAACTCTGCAACAAAACATTATCTACTGAACATGATATATTTTCAATTAAATTGAATGTATGAACATTTAAATTTTTTCAATTTCCTATATTGTGTAATAAGTGTAACATGTTTTTTTTAGAAGAGCATTTACTACTTGGCTCCTCTCCATCATTGTGATTTTTAAAAACAGGTAGTCTTCTGCCAAAATAATATCTGATTAAAATATGGATAATGAATGTTTACAGATACTTTAGAAAAATTGTGAATTGTGACAGCCATTTTCATTGATAGAGGAAACTGGACATTCCAGAGAAAACCAACAAAAACTTCTGTAACTTATTTGACAAACATGGTTATATAATGTTGTATAGTGCTTCCCTCCACAGGTTGAAGCCATTCTGGTATGTAAATTCAACTACTGCAGAGCCTCTGCCCTCAGAAAACTCCAACCACTCCTCTCAAAAAAAAAAATCCCATTCTTATTAAAATCTGTAACAGGACAAGTACACTGAATATCAAAACAATTCATATTATAATACACTAAGAGGACAAAGGAGCAGACTGGGAAAGTTATCAGTAGTTATCTGAAACTATGACTTGTCATTTTTCAAGAAATTGGCCTTGTCGTCTATAACACACAAAAGTACAGACTTGACATCCAGGAAGTCACAGACATTCTTGTAATCTTGCCAAAGACTTAGACATGGAGCTTTTCTTTATAATTAGTACTGGTATATCTTTGACATTATAGACACAGGACTACTGACTAAGTGAAGACTGTCAAATGTTGACACGTGAGGGTATAGGTCTTCTCAGATTAACAGTTTGTCACATTCTAGCGCCTTTAACGAAAATTGATACACTAGGAATAATTCCTGGTGAAATCGACACCTTAGGCTTAGTCATAATTCTTTGACTGTCAGATGTCGTTTTCATAGTATTGACTTTTCTCTTAAAATAATAGAAAATGTCGCCTAACTTGGAGTCTTGTCATAATTAATTAACGAGTCTTTTTGCTTCAAGTGACTATTTATGCATGAGAACAGAAAAGGAAAAGTCCTCAAACTATACATTTTTCTAGTGGGTGAATATTGTGTTCTAAATTGACTTTTAAACTGTCATTTTAATTCTTAAGATCAATTTCAAGATATATTCATTTCTATGACCTTGTGGGGTGTGTGCTATTAGCCCCCTTGCAGTTGACCCCCCACATGAAGATTTTTATCAGTTATACATTATAAAGACAGCAATTAAGCCACCCATTGGAAAGTTTTACCTTAAGAACTATCAATTATAATTTCCATTAAACTAAATTTGTATTATAATTCTAATTTTTGATCAAGTTTATTTGTAAAATTGCTTTAAAAATATGAATATATAGTCAATGTAAGAATTATTGTTTTTACCTAAGGCAAGGCTAAATCACAACCAATTTTAGAAACTTCACTTACTCAATGAAGAACAGTATATTACTTGTAAAAGGGGTGTGGAAAAAGGAGAATATTAAGAATGAAAAAACCCAGTATCGATGATCAGAACCTGTGCAATTTTAGAAAGTATCAAAAATAATTTTGGAAAAAGGGGGGATATTTTAATTATCAGACAAAACGGTCTTAGGAATGAAAAAAAACCTGCATCCATGATCAGAACCTGTGTAATTTTAGAAAAGTATCAAAAATAATTTGTGTAGAAATATACCATCTGTGTGATAAATAGCTAAGGTAATTGTAAGTATCCAAAGATATTAATAGCAATAAGATTATAAAACTTTGATCTGTAACATTTGGTATAAAATATTGATAACATCCAGGGAAAAAAGTAAACTTTCTGATCTAAAAGTGAAAAAATATTTAACGGTAACTTCCTAGACATTATGGAAAGACATAAGTTTTTTTCTTCAATTTGCTGTAAAATAATGTATACAAATTTAAATCAAGTCTTTTCTTTTTAGTGAGCAAATGAGCAAGCAATCATTGCTTAAGGCAAGCTTTCAGCTTGATCATGGAGAGAACAAGTGAATTTTAATGAAATGATGATAATTATGTCAACTTTGTACTATAGATCAACATGCTTTAGTTAGATCTTTATAATACTAGCTCACTGAAACAACAGTCCGCAGACATATAAGTATAAATATTTACTTGATTGGCAGCGCTCAAATGATATGTTAAAGGACGGCAAACTCGTCACATATTTATTCCTGAAAATTAATTTCGGATTAGAGAAATATCTCACACTAATAAATAATTTCAATTACAGAAAATCAATATGTAGATTTCGTGTATCAGCACATAGACTATATATTGAAACAGGTCGGTATAAAAACATACCTAGAAATGAAAGGTTGTGCAAAAATTGCTCGGCTAATGAGATAGAGGACGAGGCACACTTTTTAATCAAATGTGACAAACTCAATAACAAGAGAGAGGAGTTGTTCAAACTTATTTCATCAAAAGTGAAAATTTTTACCAAATTATCTAATAATCAGAAATTATATTATATACTAACCTGCGAAGATCAAGAAATCCTACAATCTATTGGTATGTTTCTATATGAAAACATGCCTTAAATTACTTTTAACCAATTTAATAAAAAAAAAATTCTTTTACCATGTCTTAATATTTTAATATACATTTTATATATTTGTGTATGTTCATACATATTACTTTACTATTGTATTGTTATGTCAATCTATCAATCAAACAACTCTTTCCCCTTTATATGTGTATTTGTAGTTTAGCTTGTTGCCCCTCGAGGGCCCTTGATTGGTTAATAAAATATTTGATTTGATTTTTGATCCTGATTCCAAGCCTACCAGTCTTTGTTATTACTCCTTAAATCTGATTACTTTGGGGAGAACCAGCAAATACCAATCAGTCTTCACAAAAAACTTTCTGACCCACAAGCCATTCGGACTTCTTGAGTTGTAGAATTCAGGAGTCCGAATGCAAATTTACTGGCCCGAATAAAAACAAAAATAATTTCACATGTTTATTATTATATCAATTGTCTATTCTCTCACAAAAATATCAAGCTTTTCCTGCAGTGGTTGCTTTCAACCAAGGGCTATCAATTTTCCTATTCTCGTTTTAGTAATGCAAATTAACTGTATATATATTTTTCTGAACATTGTTTGTTAAAACAAGTCTGATTTAAAGTAAACATTTTGTAGATTTTTTTTTTATATAAATAAAGCAAAGTATTTTATTTAAATTCACAGAGAATTTCAGATATAAAAATTTTAGTGGATCTTTTCAACCATTTGTCTTAATCAGGAAAAAACTTGTAATATTTATCCATTTCAAAGGTTTCAATATTTCTCAAAAGCCTAAATCTATCGTATTTTGCACAAAAGACAAGTTTAAATTTGGCACCAAATTGATATCCGATAATTTTTACGTGCCCGGTCCGAAGTGATTCTTGTTCTTATATTTCAAATATTGATATTTTCGTTCATTAAAGTGTTTCTGAGATTGCGACTTTAATTTTGTCAATGTCCTTGAACTTCATCATAGCATGGAAGAACAATAAATGATACAATAAAGGAGTTTTGATATGGCGTTTCACTTTAGTTTTAATCAAAATAAATTATGGACAAATTGGAGATCAAAATGGCTCTTTTATACAACAAACCAGTATTTTAGACAGTCGGACCGACAGTGGAAACCAATGTTTTTTCCGGACCGAATTGATTTTTACCGGATTTGTCCGTTGGACTGGCATGTTTGGGAATCTCTGGTTACTTTTGACACACAAGCCCATCAGACTTCTCACTTGCGATATTTTAGAAGTCCGCGGCCGATATTACTGGCCAGGACCGTCGGGCTTGTGGCCAAGTTCGAAGACTGCCAATTTTATTGTCTCTTTTTTGAAATTGTGATCTAACCTAATTATCATCCAATACCAGTACAATATATTTAGAAAAAAAGTTTCCTAAACCACTGTCAACATTCCTAAAATTACAATACAATTTTTTTCTCCATCATTATAAAGTGATCATTGTAAAACCCCCCAAAAAAACCCAGACAGGAGATGGTTCATATCAAGCTCCAGGACTAATTGTCACTGGTGCCCTTAAAGCATGAGCACTTATGAATATTGTGTATCTAATATACATTTAATTTATAAAATGTCATCATAATATTTATTTTCTTGCTATGTAATCAATCTATCATCTAAATAACTTGTAAAAGATGTGAAATATGACAAAAACTATAAGCTGAAGACAATTGAATCAAGATATGTGTCTGCCTATAGCAAAACACAAATATATAGTGTCTGGCCCAGATGTTTTTAAAATATGGCCACATTAATGAGAGACATGAAAAGACAATATGTCACCGTTTCCTGATATATACGAAAGTTATATCATTATTAAAGACATCTTTTCCTGATATATATGAAAGCTATATCATTTTTACAGAAAGATTTATTCTCTTTATATCATTTCTATATACATTTTGTATTTTCAAAACAGCTGGGCAGCTGGTTTTGAATGTTTTCCTGTAATTTATAATATTTATTATTCTTATTAAATTATAATTTGACTTTTGGGAACAAAAGACAACAAATAAAACATTCCTCACGAACAAGAAGACAAATTATTAGGAAACAATCAAATAGCTGCAAGGAAAACAAACTTAACCCTGTCCATAAACTAGTAACACTAAATACATTTGTATTACTATTGTATTTAGTTTCCAATTCATGGTTAAGAATATATAGCTAAAATTCTAGAAATGCCATTCTTTTGCATTTTCAATATGGCTGACAACTAGATTATTTTTGTACTAGATCAACATGCTTAGTTGGATCTTTATAGTGCTAGCTCACTGAAACAATCCACAGTTAGACAAATCGCTATGCTCAGACACATTATTCTGATTCCGCGCTGAGATAGTAAAATGCTTCTCAATTGTCCCCTTTAAGAGAGGTTATCCCCCTTATATGGCCACATTTTCATTGCAGAAGGGGTGGACTCATAAGGCGGGGGACTACTGTACCAGTACCTTGCTGATATCAGATAAATAATATATTCTTCATGTCACAATCACAAATGATTGATAGGCCATTAACATCTGGACAGTAATGAAACAAAAATAAGCCATCTGATTATAAAAACTGTTTCCATGTTAACAGTAATATTCTTTTAAGACCAAAAAGTAGATGTCACTACATAGTCAGGGTAATCCCCCATCTCCCTTGCATATCTTCTGACTAACCTGTATTAAGAGGTCACCTTTGGGACAAAGAACAAGTGGTCTTTTAAGACAGGTGACCTCTTAAAAGAGGTTCAATTCATGTGAAATTTTCTATGACAGGACAAGACAAAGGTGGCTTTTTAATACAGGTGACCTCCTAATACAGGTTTGACTGTATCTTGTGAATAAGGTACTCTGTATTACTCTCCATAATGCTAGTATTTCCTCTGTTTTTCTCCCTCTAATTGGCTGGCACTGACTGACATTCTCCAGCCAATTGGCACCACTTAACATCTACTTACTTATAAACAACAGTAACTCGGCATGACATCCTAATTCAAAATGTCAACCTTATTTCCTAAGTAATTTTCATCAATTTTCCAGTTTCCTTTATTTGTTTTATTAAATGTTATTTAGTTGAAAGTGTCAGTAAGTTACTAAGTTAAGTGCTGTCATTTAAATTTTTTTTAAAAAGAAGAACAACTATTTGTTTTTGCCATATGAAAATAGGGGTCAACAGAAAGGATTGGATGACGGACATTTTTGTGTATGTTTACCTCCAGTTGAAAAGTTAGATTCCAAAAGTTACTGATAATTGTCAACACTAGTGTGGCTGCACATTCAAAATTCTAGAATATATTAATAGTGTATTGTGGCAGCCATCTTTTTATCTAGCTAATGCTAAATAGATCTTGTTAAAAGCAATGTAGATACTTGTACCTTAATACAGAGATATCTTGTCTAGCTGCATAGCATTGTAACATACAAATAATACCTTCCAATCGACACGTGCACTGCAGAGTGATTGAATAACAGAGAGAAAAAAATCTGACTAATTACTCATTAATCTAAATTTGATAATTAATGAAAACTTACATAGTTGAATTTAATCCATACATTGGAGGGGTAGGTGGGCGAATAAATCCATAAATTTCTTCTTCTGTTTGTGTTCCTATGGATACCATGGTTGGAGTTCGTGATTTCATTTTATTTTTGTTTTCCCGTCTTAACACTTCGACTACAATTGGTTCTTTGGCTGTTCTGAAAGCTTCCACAGCTTCGTCGTGACTGGATTGTGAAAGATCTTGGCCATTGACCTGTAAAGATAAAACATAACATGAACTTTCACATCGATGAAAAAATCATATTAATAACAAATAAACAAAGGAAACACACACTGCCAGAATCAGAAGTTCTTTACATAAATTTACAACATACAACATACATATAATGCCGTCATTTTGTTATGATATATTCTGGATTAAAACGTGAAACATAAATTACAGTTAAATCAGGTTTTATATCATGCACAATATACCTTTAACATCTCTACATGTTTAACAAAGCTTGATGCAACATTATGTAAATTTTTGCGACATCTAGTAAAAAATCAATCACCTTTGATAGCAGGGTGCCTATATAACAGTATCTAACATCATGGTTGACAGCAAGCTCAGCTTCAGGACTTAAGTTTATACAGGTCGTTATCAATACACCCTTTGGTGCTAATTTAATGATTTTTATGGATAAAACAGTCAATAATATTTTCATTACAAATAAATATAAAAAAATGGCATGGTTAGAAAAATGTTGTGTTAGGTCATAGCAGTAACCAACAAGTTCTTAGTCAAGGGTTTATGGTCTTCTTCCATCTTCCAAATAAAACTGATATTTCCTAGTCAACAGTTGATATGATCTATTTCCACCTTTGAATTAAAATAAAATGGATTTAGAAGTGTCTTATTTGTGTAATAACTGATAAAACAACTGATTCCTTACTCCGAATGATCAAATACACCAATGTCAACAGCCCTGTACAAATATTGGTCCAGCTCTGTCCATAAAACTAGTACCAGCAACTGCTGGGAGACAAATTATCCAGGACAGAATATCAACATTATCGTTTTACCCTTCAGTGGTCTTAGGTAACACATGTATAGTAATTATTAAAGGTAGACATCTGTTCATATGTTAAAAAAACATCCAGTTTTTCAGCTTTGTAGTATTTTATAGTATTGATCTCCTACAGATCATCATTTTTCTATTAAAACATTACTTTTTGTTTATTTCAGTCTTTTGAAGCCTGTCCATGTGTTCACCTCTATTAAGCAATCACTTGTATTAAAAGGTCACCTTTTCATAGGAATTGAATCTATTTTAAGAGGTCACTTGTCTTTAAGACCACTTTTTCTTTGTACCAAAGGTGACCAATAAATATATACGTTTAACTATTTTTTCTTTCTTAACAAAATATTATTGCTTTCTTTTATTTTATATCACAAATATGAATAAACAATCATTAATATATTTCATTTTAAGCATACAGTATATGTAAATTATTTTTTAAAGTTTATTAGAGGTTAAAAGTAATAATTCTCCAGCCCTCATATTTTAACAACTGATTATATCTGACATAGCACCTAACATAAACGTTGCCGTGGACGGATCATTTCATTTACATTTTAATATTGGATACTTTTCTCTTGATTAGCTAACAATGTGATAAAGACTCGCCATAACCATTGCATCAAAGGATTTTTACGAGTCTATTGTATCTCAGTAATGTGTGCTTTTATAGTCAACAGCAGGCGTAGTAGGCATTGGGACAGGAATATTAAATGTGACTGCATGATCAACGCTGAATCATAAGACAAGTCCCATACAAGTGATTTTAACTTTATTAATATTAAAGACCCACTTGTTAGATCTCCTGCCGATTCTTGCCCATTAAAATTGTATCGATTTCATTTTTTCTTTGAATTCGATACACTGATAAAAATCGTTGAATATTAGATATGATGAATATAAGGAGAATACAATGAAAATTTTCGGAAATAATACTTTTACAATAATTGAGCTGTGTAAATTAATATGGTTACCAGTATAAAGCCTTTAGAATTGATTAAGCTGTAGTACTACAGGGATTAGATAGTAATCTAATGACAGTTTCACTAATGCGACTCTAAACAACAAGATGTACAAAGATAAAACTCTCCTTCACATATTATATGTGAAAACATCTACACAATGCATCATACTAGCAATAAAACTGAATCTACAAATTATGTCCTCTTTGGTTTATGGTGTCAACAATATTTCAGTTATATCATGGTGGTCAGTTTTATTGGTGGTGGAAACCAGAGTACCCGGAGAAAACCACCGACCTGTAACAAGTTACTGACAAACTTTATCACATAATGCCATATTGGGTACACCTCGCCATGAACGGGGTTCGAACTCACAACTTTACTGATGAAAGGCATTCATTGCATAGGTAGTTGTAAATCCAACTACCATACGATCACGACGGCCCTTGTCCTCTTTGAACCAATGATCATGCCGACAAGAACCTGGATTGTCAACGTCATATGTCGTACATGCTCTTTCTTTTTATGTTCTATGGTTGGAGGTGAAAGGTGATTGTTCGTTATGTTGATATTGTTGACTATATTATCACATTCACTGATTAAATTTTCTTTTCAAAATGAAAAAAAGGAGAATTGTTTACCAGAATTGTAGTCTACCATTTTTCTAAACTGAATTTTAATACATCAAACTGCAAGATAAATCTCTTAATGTTTTACTGCCAAGAAAATGAAAGAAAAATTGTGTAGTTAATTTAGAGATGCAAAATATGATATCCAATAATAGGATTCAAGCACGAATCTTCTATAATCAAGAAACGCTAGGTTAATTAACTGATAAAAAGGGATCCTCATATGAAGAAAGACGAGCAAAACACAATCTACCAAGATATAACCAATACTTTTATAGACAGTAATATATTCAGAAAAAAATTTAAAAAGATCTGATCCTAATACTTAGTACAATACACGTTTTTGAAGATTCTCTTTACTTTTGAATCAGCTCTGCATGAGTTTACAGTTCTTTCCAATTCCAGCGTGAAAAGCCGATTAAATTGTACAATATTTATATATCTGTATAAACAATCAGCAAGGTTGTGATCACAAAAAGATTCTTGTTACCATAGTAACCAGGTGGTAAAAAGAAAAGACTTAAGATGGTTTTTAATTCTGTAGACATATTGTAGTTTGGTTTTATAAACAGGAAATACCAGACAAAAAAATGATTCCCAAATGGTGAAAAAAAAATTGATAAAATAATAATATTTATCATCTAGAGACTAAATGATATCTGTTCAAGGAATCACCAAATATTGTTCAAATTTATGGCATCAGAAAACAGGTTTCCTTCCTTACTGGGTTTGAAATATTCTGCTGGAAAGCTACAGTTCAGACCACAACAAAATATAGGGGGTTATGGTGTTCAACGCCATTTCAATAATATCTGTTAGGCTTTTCGCGACTATAACATAGGAACATGGTATGACAATCATTTTAAATTACAGTGTACTACTACCATCATTTGCCAGTTGTACACAGTGTACTACTAGCATCATTTGCCAGTTGTACACAGTGTACTACTAGCATCATTTGCCAGTTGTACACAGTGTACTACTACCATCATTTGCCAGTTGTACACAGTGTACTACTACCATCATTTACCAGTTGTACACAGTGTACTACTACCATCATTTGCCAGTTGTACACAGTGTACTACTACCATCATTTGCCAGTTGTACACAGTGTACTACTACCATCATTTGCCAGTTGTACACAGTGTACTACTAGCATCATTTGCCAGTTGTACAGAGTGTACTACTACCATCATTTGCCAGTTGTACACAGTGTACTACTACCATCATTTGCCAGTTGTACACAGTGTACTACTACCATCATTTGCCAGTTGTACACAGTGTACTACTAGCATCATTTGCCAGTTGTACACAGTGTACTACTACCATCATTTGCCAGTTGTACACAGTGTACTACTACCATCATTTGCCAGTTGTATACAGTGTACTACTAGCATCATTTGCCAGTTGTATACAGTGTACTACTACCATCATTTGCCAGTTGTACAGAGTGTACTATTACCATCATTTGCCAGTTGTACACAGTGTACTACTAGCATCATTTGCCAGTTGTACACAGTGTACTACTACCATCATTTGCCAGTTGTACACAGTGTACTACTACCATCATTTGCCAGTTGTACACAGTGTACTACTACCATCATTTGCCAGTTGTATACAGTGTACTACTAGCATCATTTGCCAGTTGTATACAGTGTACTACTACCATCATTTGCCAGTTGTACAGAGTGTACTACTACCATCATTTGCCAGTTGTACACAGTGTACTACTAGCATCATTTGCCAGTTGTACACAGTGTACTACTACCATCATTTGCCAGTTGTACACAGTGTACTACTAGCATCGTTTGCCAGTTGTATACAGTGTACTACTACCATCGTTTGCCAGTTGTACACAGTGTACTACTACCATCATTTACCAGTTGTACAGTGTACTACTACCATCATTTGCCAGTTGTACACAGTGTACTACTACCATCATTTGCCAGTTGTACACTGTACTACTACCATCATTTGCCAGTTGTACACTGTACTACTAGCATCATTTGCCAGTTGTACACAGTGTACTACTAGCATCATTTGCCAGTTGTACACAATGTACTACTACCATCATTTGCCAGTTGTACACAGTGTACTACTACCATCATTTGCCAGTTGTACACTGTGCCACTAGCATCATTTGCCAGTTGTACAGTGTACTACTAGCATCATTTGCCAGTTGTACAGTGTACTACTAGCATCATTTGCCAGTTGTACACAGTGTACTACTGGCATCATTTGCCAGTTGTACAGTGTACTACTAGCATCATTTGCCAGCTGTACAGTGTACTACTAGCATCATTTGCCAGTTGTACACAGTGTACTACTACCATCATTTGCCAGTTGTACACAGTGTACTACTATCATCATTTGCCAGTTGTATAGTGTACTACTACCATCATTTGCCAGTTGTACACAGTGTACTACTACCATCATTTGCCAGTTGTACAGTGTACTACTACCATCATTTGCCAGTTGTACACAGTGTACTACTACCATCATTTGCCAGTTGTACAGTGTACTACTAGCATCATTTGCCAGTTGTACAGTGTACTACTAGCATCATTTGCCAGTTGTACACAGTGTACTACTACTATCATTTGCCAGTTGTACAGTGTACTACTAGCATCATTTGCCAGTTGTACACAGTGTACTACTACCATCATTTGCCAGTTGTACACAGTGTACTACTACCATCATTTGCCAGTTGTACAGTGTACTACTACCATCATTTGCCAGTTGTACACAGTGTACTACTACCATCATTTGCCAGTTGTACAGTGTACTACTAGCATCATTTGCCAGTTGTACACAGTGTACTACTACCATCATTTACCAGTTGTACACAGTGTACTACTACCATCATTTACCAGTTGTACACAGTGTACTACTACCATCATTTGCCAGTTGTACACTGTACTACTAGCATCATTTGCCAGTTGTACACAGTGTACTACTACTACCATCATTTACCAGTTGTACACAGTGTACTACTACCATCATTTGCCAGTTGTACACAGTGTACTACTAGCATCATTTGCCAGTTGTATACAGTGTACTACTACCATCATTTGCCAGTTGTACACAGTGTACTACTAGCATCATTTGCCAGTTGTATACAGTGTACTACTACCATCATTTACCAGTTGTACACAGTGTACTACTACCATCATTTGCCAGTTGTACACGGTGTACTACTACCATCATTTGCCAGTTGTACACGGTGTACTACTACCATCATTTGCCAGTTGTACACAGTGTACTACTACCATCATTTGCCAGTTGTACACAGTGTACTACTACCATCATTTACCAGTTGTACACAGTGTACTACTACCATCATTTGCCAGTTGTACACAGTGTACTACTACCATCATTTGCCAGTTGTACAGTGTACTATTAGCATCATTTGCCAGTTGTACACAGTGTACTACTAGCATCATTTGCCAGTTGTGCACACAAAAACTGCTGACTAATAAATTGTTTAAGCCATGTAATGGGAAAACTATACATTTGAGTATCGATAATTGAAATAATAAAATACTTGCTGCAATTTACATGTTTCATTCATTTCTTGATCACTGATTGATGCTACATTGTTGATCAAAACAATTTTACCATTATCAATTACAGTTTTACTTTGTTCCTATGATATCAGTCTTATGTTATTTGAGAAAAATAACTACATGTACTATGATAACCTCGACAATGCATCATCATACGTGTATTAATACGGGTCGTGTGCACTACATTAGATATCTATCTTTGTATTAAATGAGAGAGAAAAAATACAATTTGAAACCCTTGTTCTCTCAAAATATTCTTTTGTTATTTATTACTGGCTAAGAAAGAGGAAACTTGAAAGTGGAAAGCGCTTTTGAAACCCTTTTCTCCCAGATTATTCTTTTGTTTTTTATTACTGGTTAAGAAAGATGCAACTTGAAAATTGGGAAGCTGTCTGTTGGAACATTCCATTTCTTTTAAAGATAGGAATGAACAAAATGAATCACATTTGATCTTATTTGTTTAAATAAGCTCTTAAGTAATAGATTGAATTATTGTCGATCCTTACATCAAATTGTCAAAGATCGTAACTTTTCCTTTATAATCAACAGCTATTAAAACCCAAAACATAATGATCACATGCTTTCAAAGCTAACAAGAATCTCATGTTATTTCTAGTTGTTGCTACAATCAAATCGTCAGGCATTATTGATTCTTTTAACCCTCGTAATGTTATCATCTTCTAAGCATGACTATATAATTGTCTTCTCCCATTCTACAGAGTCGTTCATCCCTATATTCCATTAAAAACCCTGACAGTTTATAGCAACATTTTCTACGTATTTTCTACCAGGAGCTACGATCTAATGACACCTTAATAATGCCAGTGATCAACTAAGAACTATAAAGCTAAATGTGCTAGGTAATAACGTGTTGTTGATTAGAGATATTTCACTCCTTATAAGATTCTTTCCTTGGAGCATTTAGGTCAATTTTCATCAATAATTTTGATGTTCCATTCAATCGGTTTTGGGAATCGATGACAATTCATAAAAAAGACCAGTTTGTCCAAAGACAATTAACGGGGAATACCAACTTGTGTGTGTGTATATATGTGTGTGTGTTGATAGCTATTAGACAGCTAGGGAGAGAAATGGGTCAATTACCGTCAAGGTGGGAGGGAGGAAAAATTAGAATCACAATCATGAGATTAAACTGACTATTCAGATATAAATGGACACAAAATGTCATTATAAATCTTCATTCATGAAATTAAAAAAAAAAACATGTTGATTCAAGAGTCAAGAAAATAATCGCAGCATCCAATTATACAATATATGAACATGTGGATGCATCCAGTGTTCTAATTTTCTCTTGAAATAATCAATCTCTTTATGGACCAATTTACAGAAGGTACCAGTCAATACAATTCTTGCAGGATGTGACTATAAAACTATAATCCTAGCATTATTAACTGAGCAGTATGTAACACAACAGCTCCCTTCCTGTAGGTAATAACTGTACAGGTGGTAACAGTAAGGCTCCTATGGTAGAGGTATTAACTGATGGGGCCTTTAAGTCACATCCTGTTCATTTAATAGGATGAAAGCCTTAGTCACATTTTGCTCAGCTATTACCCACAGAATGGGAGCATTCTTATTACTCCCAGAATCAGTTATTACCCTAACGATTTGAGCCATATAGTCATATCCTACAAAGTTATTATCCCAGAGAGGTGGGATTCGTAGTAACATCCTGCTCATTTAACATCTCTAGGATGGAAGCATTCACAGTTACTACACATAGGATGGAGCCTTATAGTCACATCGTACTAGGTTATTACCCCTAGGATCAGAGACTATCCTACCCAGTTATTACCCCTAGGATCAGAGACTATCCTACCCAGTTATTACCCCTAGGATCAGAGACTATCCTACCCAGTTATTACCCCTAGGATCAGACTATCCTACCCAGTTATTACCCCTATGATCAGAGACTATCCTACCCAGTTATTACCCCTAGGATCAAAGACTATCATACCCAGTTATTACACACAGGATCAGAGACTATCCTACCCAGTTATTACCCCTAGGATCAGAGACTATCATTAACCCAATTATTACCCCCAAGATGGGAGCCTTAAGCCCCGTTTACACGATCAAAGTTTTCCATCAAAAACTTTGTCAAAGTTTTTTGACCATGTAAACCTGCATCAAAAACTTTGGTCAAAAACTTTGACGGACTTTGATGAACTTTGATGGGAAATAACCAATCAGAATGGTTTTTGGAATCAAGATCATTAATATATTTTGTAAATAGAAGCACATGGTAAATATGGCGGGAAACAGCAGATAAACAAGTCCAAATAAAATGTCAAAATGCAACTGGACAAATGAGTTGGTAAATGATCTCATTGATTTAGTTGAGGAAATAGAAGTTATTTGGAATGCAAAGGCAAAAGTTTATCATGATAAGGACAAGAGAAAGGAGGCTATCTTTTTTTCGATATATGGACGGACCTTTTCCAGGAGCATATTAAATGTTTCTTTGCTCATTCTCATATAGTTTTTATATTCATCAATATCTTCAGCCCTCAGCTCCTGCAGTAGAGTGTTGTAGCAACTTCTGGTCCTCCTCCTTTGAAGCCAGGCTCCTTGGTCTAACACAAAGTCTACGCAGCCTTCGCCTTAGAATCAAAGTGCACAAAATGCACACATACAAAGCAACATACTCATCAAAGTCAGCCATGTAATGTTATCTTTGCATTTCCCACCAATTCCCATCAAAAACTTTGATGGTGTAAACAGGGTACTTTGACAAAGTTTTCCATCAAAAACTTTGATGTGTAAACCGGGCTTAAATTAGTCACATTCTGCTAAGTTATTGTCCCCAGGATGAGACACATTCTACTCAAATAATACTTCAAAGATGCAAGTCTCATTGTCAGATACAATGTATTTAAAACAAAAATTATGAGTCAATTGTTTGTTTAATATTAATTGTTACAAGCACCTTTGTTTTATTATATAGAAACATAAAGCAGTGTGGGAAAAATCACCATAACTACCAACAAATTACAGTGTAATCAAAGGCCAATTTACATATATCTGTTTGTATGTAAAATAAAATGTTTTTTTTTTTACATTAATGCCTTCACATTGAATTAATGGTGCCATTAAAATATATGATATAATACTTTCCCATAAATTGAAAATGAAACAATTAACCTTTACATACATACAGTAATAGACTATTAAAATCTTTAAAATGTGTAACAGTTCTATAAAGCTAATGATAAAGTAACTAATTATCTTAAATTTTTATCCTTTTATCACCATAAAAGTATAGACATGATATACAAAACAGATTTTTTTTTACCTTTCAATTCCATCCTTGAATTAGTTTCTTAATTTCCATCAACTTATTGAAGAAATATTTCTTAATGCACTGCCTTTTATGTTCAAATACCAAATTATCTGTCCAAGCACCTGCTACAAGTGAACGACTAGCTTTTAAATCCTATTTCACATGATGAAGCTCTATTCACTACAAATATTGGCTATAATCGCTACAAAGTCATTAGGTTTTGACTAAATCCTCTAACACAATGTCGATCTGGGATGTATACCCACACCACCATTCAATATTGACAATATATCAAAAGTATTCAATTTCCATTGATGAACGAGGACCGAGGAACGGTCATCCTCTGCATTAATGATCAATGTGATGTCCAAACATCGGTTACATTTTCTTCATTATCTGTTATTAATTTTCGTGTTAATTAAATCCCCCTTGACAAAAGATTTAATGCCGTTCATCTTAACGTAACTTTGAACGACAATATAAATCAATTTCCGATAAATTTCCCATTTACAGAAACTACAGATACTTTTAATATCATATGCAGAAAGCATTTTGTAGTTATTTATTTAGATGAAGACAAAGCTAGTAATTCAGTTTTGAAAGACATGGAATATGTTTTTTACTTGTAAGTATGATTGGGGATATTCTACATTGAAATTTCTGTTGAATACTAGTAAATTAAACTGGTTCCTATTGTGATAATTTAGTGGTGAACCATCACTATTTAATTTTTAATTTTTTTTAATTTCCCGGCTCAAATTGTATTTCTGTTACACATTGAACGGGTTTTAATTCTGGAATAGTTGTTCACATATCAAACAGCTGCATCATTATTCTAGAAACCTAACCATTTGTATGATATACGGTATCTAGAATGGTGTTGATTTCACGAACAACATACATACAAAATATATGTATGATATTATGATTAGTTTGTACAATACCAACTTTTTTGCTAAAAAAAAAACAAAAAAATTAAATTGACAAGTCTACCTATACAATCAATGCCTGTCACTGAGTTTCATTGCTATTGTAATGATTTGCAGCAGGCTTCCCCTCCATACTCTGGGTATCCCTTGATACTCAGGGTTCCTCCACCAGTAAAACTGATTACCAGTACCACAATTCAATTGAAATACTGTTGAAAGTGGCATTAAACACCAATAACACTAACCCTACGTCATTATACAGTAGTCTTCCTCTTATATGGTTTTATAAGAGGGATAACATTGAGGGGGACAAACTACTAGTATTTAACTACAGGTATCTCAGTGCATCTGAAATCTGGCCTGATAAAGAGGGGGGCTAAAGAAGTTGTGCATATTATGCACTAATGTGCACTACACAGTTATCTACAGAATACATGCACCTAAATGGACAAGTTGATTTGTTTTCTAGAATCAGTCGATAAACAATGTTGATCATCACATCACAATAGGGCATGATAAAATTAATCACATCAAGTGTGAACCACAGAATCACTTTAATTGCCAACTGTTTTAGTAAAAAAAATATAATGGTATCATTTATCTCTTATCTCTACCAAACATTAAATCAGTTCAGAAACATTATAAATAAAACAGATCATACAAAATCTATTTAAAAAAAATCAAAATCAAAATAAATTTCCAGTTGACTTTACCTTGTGTAGTAAAATCCAAAGAATTTCCTGTTTGTTTTGATTTCAAGAGCTTACATGACCATCAGTATTCAATTTCATCAGCTGTCTTCGTTATTTATTCAACTTTAGACAAGAAAATTGGAATATAATTGCTTAAAGTCCCTATTCAAGTAGTTCATGTTTTGAATTATACGCCCAGTCATCCAATGGAGATCTCTATAATAGGTCAGTTTTCTAGCTTAGTAATTTTTTTTTACCTATGTTATATATATGGTGAGGTCATTCTACTTTTATATTTGGTTGACAAGGGTCAGTAAAGATCAGGGTACAGAAGTACAAACTTGACAGTTTTACTTTTAAATAAGTAATAAATTATTTTTTTTAAATCAAGTGTACAACAATATGATCACATTACAAAAGCATCTGTTCAAATAAAACCCTAATGTTTAATATCAAATTCAAAACTTTTTAAATGGTTTTCACTAAAATTTTAACAATGTGATGATGATATGTTCCAAAACAGGAGAATTTGCAAAAAGTTGTTTTTATATGACTGTTTAACTTTGCATTGCAAAATGATCAATTATTTAAAGATTTAATCCTCAATTTCAAAACTTTGACATTTCATGACATGTAAAATACAATCAAAAATGCACAAAAAATCATTTGCACTGGTGACTAGAAAGGAATCATTTCAATTCTAAATTAACCCAAGACCTTTGGCACCCACTTTTTCATTTGGAATAGGCAGGTGTTCGGGTCATATAGGTTCAATGTAGAAATACCAGAATCCAATTTACAATTCAGGGTATTTAACTGCATTACTTCAATATGTATGGTTTGCTGCTCAGAATGCAAATGAAAAACTATGTTTAAAATAATATTATGGGAGAGGGGAATCTTGAACACTTCTATAAGGTAATATGGAAAACTTCAATATGCATGCCAACACTCTTTCAAGATTCCATGATCTGGGTTGAAAGGTGTTGGAGAAGTACAATATACATATACCCCTTTTCCCACCTACCAATACCAGCCGATCAACACATAATAACCGGATATACAATCTGTGTAACCTGGTCCACAATTAGCTTTATTCATGTTTGTGACTCAAATGTAATCTTTTAAGACATAATTGTTTCCTTTAAATAGAGAAAACACATACAATATCTATGATATACACCTACGTTTTATCATTAACATTAGATTTATAAAGAAGCAAAACAAATTATATGACCACTAAATCACATCTAGCCTTACAGATCGAAATTTCCCAGACAATTTCTGATTTCTTTCTCAAGACATTAAATAAAAAAAATAGCAAGTACCTGCAAAAATAACATCCATTTTTATGTTACAATGTCTAATTAAGAACTATTTAAGGGTATGCTATCACGGATATCATTAAAAGTATCAGGTATTTTTATCTCAAGAAGAAATGAATCTATTACCAGTGACTTGCACAGTCAAACCTGTATTAAGAGGTCATCTTTGGGACAACGAAAAAGTGGCATTACAAGACAGGACAATAAAAAGGCATTCTTTTAATACAGGTGACTGCTTAATAGAGGTAGAGGTGCTTAATAGAGGTGACCACATGGGCAGGTTTGACTGTATTTTTCTTATTTACTGTGTCCAGCCATCCAGGTATTCAAGTACACACAAATATTCATACTGTGTCCAGCCATCTAGGTATTCAAGTACACACAAATATTCATACTGTGTCCAGCCATCTAGGTATTCAAGTACACAAAAATAATCATCATGTGTCCAGAATCAGCCTTCATTAATGCTAACAATACAACAGAGGATGTTACATTAATATTGATTAGTTTGATAGGGTAAATACACAGGTCTCAAGTCTAGGGGTCATTCCACTCTCCAATGAGGGTTTTTGATAGGGTAAAGACACAGGTCTCAAGACTCAAGTCTAGGGGTCATTCCACTCTCCAATGAGGGTTTTTGATAGGGTAAATACACAGGTCTCAAGACTAAAGTCTAGGGGTCATTCCACTCTTCAATGAGGGTTTTTGATAGGGTAAATACACAGGTCTCAAGACTCAAGTCTAGGGGTCATTCCACTCTCCAATGAGGGTTTTTGATAGGGTAAAGACACAGGTCTCAAGACTCAAGTTTAGGGGTCATTCCACTCTCCAATGAGGGTTTTTGATAGGGTAAAGACACAGGTCTCAAGACTAAAGTCTAGGGGTCATTCCACTCTCCAATGAGGGTTTTTGATAGGGTAAAGACACAGGTCTCAAGACTAAAGTCTAGGGGTCATTCCACTCTCCAATGAGGGTTTTTGATAGGGTAAAGACACAGGTCTCATGACTAAAGTCTAGGGGTCATTCCACTCTCAAATGAGGGTTTCTGATAGGGTAAATACACAGGTCTCAAGACTAAAGTCTAGGGGTCATGCCACTCTCCAATGAGGGTTTTTGATAGGGTAAATACACAGGTTTCAAGACTAAAGTATAGGGGTCATTCCACTCTCCAATGAGGGTTTTTGATAGGGTAAAGACACAGGTCTCAAGACTAAAGTATAGGGGTCATTCCACTCTCCAATGAGGGTTTTTGATAGGGTAAATACACAGGTTTCAAGACTAAAGTATAGGGGTCATTCCACTCTCCAATGAGGGTTTTTGATAGGGTAAAGACACAGGTCTCAAGACTAAAGTCTAGGGGTCATTCCACTCTCCAATGAGGGTTTTTGATAGGGTAAAGACACAGGTCTCATGACTAAAGTCTAGGGGTCATTCCACTCTCAAATGAGGGTTTCTGATAGGGTAAATACACAGGTCTCAAGACTAAAGTCTAGGGGTCATGCCACTCTCCGATGAGGGTTTTTGATAGGGTAAAGACACAGGTCTCAAGACTAAAGTATAGGGGTCATTCCACTCTCCAATGAGGGTTTTTGATGGGGTAAATACACAGATCTCAAGACTAAAGTCTAGGGGTCATTCCACTCTCCAATGAGGGTTTTTGATAGGGTAAATACACAGATCTCAAGACTAAAGTCTAGGGGTCATTCCACTCTCCAATGAAGGTTTTTGATAGGGTAAATACACAGGTCTCAAGACTCAAGTCTAGAGGTCATTCCACTCTCAAATGAGGGTCTACTATAATGCTCATTAATGAGTCTATGGGCATTCCACTTTCAAATGAGGGTCTATTATTATGCTCATTAATAAGTCTAGGGATCATTCCACTCTCTAATGAGGGTCTAGTATTATGCTCATTAATAAGTCTAGGGATCATTCCACTCTCTAATGAGGGTCTAGTATTATGCTCATTAATAAGTCTAGGGATCATTCCACTCTCTAATGAGGGTCTAGTATTATGCTCATTAATAAGTCTAGGGATCATTCCACTCTCTAATGAGGGTCTAGTATTATGCTCATTAATAAGTCTAGGGATCATTCCACTCTCTAATGAGGGTCTAGTATTATGCTCATTAATAAGTCTAGGGATCATTCCACTCTCTAATGATGGTCTAGTATTATGCTCATTAATAAGTCTAGGGATCATTCCACTCTCTAATGAGGGTCTAGTATTATGCTCATTAATAAGTCTAGGGATCATTCCACTCTCTAATGAGGGTCTAGTATTATGCTCATTAATAAGTCTAGGGATCATTCCACTCTCTAATGAGGGTCTAGTATTATGCTCATTAATAAGTCTAGGGATCATCCCACTCTCTAATGAGGGTCTAGTATTATGCTCATCAATGAACACTTTAATGTGACAGTACAATGAAGAACAACAATACTCAGCAGTTATGTAGCATTTTGTTATATATTCAATTACATTGTAATGTACTCAACTCTATGATTTGAATTGCCAATATATAAGACTTGATGTCTGAAAATATGAAAAAATTATAATTTTGTTTTGAGTGCCTTAAATATCTGGCTGTGGCAAAGGTTATGGGACTGCTCACTACTGTCAAATACTAAAATACAATTGTTATGACATAAACCCTTCCTTTAGTGTAAATACTACCAATGACTAAAATACATGTATATAACCTTAACGTGAGCATACATAATATACATGTACTTGGATGTACCAACAGATTAGACTGGATTTAAGATTGTGGGTGTTTAATGCCAATTATATCATGGCGGCCAAATAAACCAGAGAAACATCACAGACCTGTTACACATAACAATGTATCATTTATAAAAACCAGTACATTAATGTATGGTCTATTTATATCTCATTTGTAAACTATAACAAACAAATAAACGTTAAACCTATCATTACTAAGGATGGGGTCTTTAAAAAGAGTTAATAGCAGTGTTGTTAATGATATATATTTATATATATTGATATTATTGTACAAGGACAAATGTTGTAAAGGAGGGAGAATTCACACAACTTGACTAATATATGAACTTTTGACTGTAATGTTAACTTTACCATGGTAATACAAAGAATTAATAATAAGCAACTTATGAGTATATATACAAATGTATACTGACTGGTATATCTGGAAAGGGGGGGGGGGGGAGGAAAGGCTTTATGGGTTATATTTTTTTCTTGTGATGAAGCCTATTATTTTTTTCTTCATTACATGTCCCCAATCCTTCATAATCAACCTGAATGGTCAATCTTGTACAATTTCATCTGAATGCAAAACTTTTGACTTTGTGATTTTTAAAAATGTTTTGTTTTTCGTTATTTAACAACTAACAGTATTTTAAGATTTAACATGCATTTATCACAACATTTTCAAACATTGAAATGTTTCAGGTTATCCAAGTTCTACACAGCAACTAAGATAACCCTTTCTACAGATCTATTGGTGCAGTTACTGTTCAATACAATTCTACACCTCTAGGGATAGTGAATTGATGTATCTTTTAAAAACCAGTGCCAAATTTTACAAGGAGTGTTAAAAATCTAGACAAAAGCTGCCAACTTTTTTCGTCTTCAATTCACATGAGATTTCTAGTGCATGCTGCTGAATCAGTTAATTGACACAAAGTCAAAAAGTGAACTTAAACTTTCCATGTTTTTAATGTTTGATAGTATCAAACATGGGTTGTTTTATGGACAAATTACATGTTTCCTATACTGACTTTTGCCATTATACCGATACTAGGTACCATTGATCCGACTCCAAACGGTACAAGTCTTTGCTAATCTTACCAACGGTAATGTCAAATACAAATTATAAATGTTTTGTCTTGATTGTAAAAAAATGTATAAAATTTCTGAATTTTTCCAAAAGAATTTTTTTTTTTGCTACATCTATCTCGTTTGGTTTGGTTTATGGTGTTTAACATCACTTTCAACACTATTTCAATCATATCATGGCGGTAAGTTTTATTGTACATATATCTAAATCTTAGACACACACAACAAATATATTGATATTTGAGTCTGCCAAATTTTCAAAGTTTTCCTTCATAAGAAGTACATTAAATAGATATACTTCAACTATACAAGTAGATAAAATAGTTATGTAATTCCAAAATGAAATTTTTCGCACCTATTTACATCAAATATTTGTAGGATTTAAAACTTCAAACGAAATGTGTACTTAGGTCAACTTGAAATCTTTTAAATAAGGATTAGAACACACAAACATATCATTACAGCATGTTTTCAAAGTGACCATTGTGATGTGTAAACCTTAAACAAATATTATTCTATTTATAAACCCTACTGTAAACATATAAACACAAGTATTACTTTTTATCTTCTTTTTAAAAAACAACAAACAGAGAGTTACTTTTGTGGTAAACCTTCTGTTTATCTTTCAGTTTTACATGTTGTTGATGACTATAGATAGAACAGGTAAAAATTGTAATACATGTGACACATGACACATAAGTACCCCATACATGTGTCACATATAAAAGAAGCACATAAGTATGCCATGCATGTGTCACCTGTCATACATGTGTCACAGAGAAGCACATAACAAATGCCATACATGTGTCATATATAAAAGACACACATAAGTATGCCATGCATGTGTCACAGAGAAGCACATAACAAATGCCATACATGTGTCATATATAAAAGACACACATAAGTATGCCATGCATGTGTCACAGAGAAGCACATAACAAATGCAATACATGCGTCATATATAAAAGACGCACATAAGTATGCCATGCATGTGTCACATATAAAAGACACACATAAGTATGGCATGAATGTGTCACCTGTCATGGAAAAGCACATAACATAAGTATGCCATACATGTGTCACATATAAAAGAAACACACAAGTATGCCATACATGTGTGATGTGAGTGAGTGCTTGCTGTTTAATGCCACTTCAGCAATTTTTCAGCTATATCATGGCGAGAACAAGTTAATTTTTAATGAGATGATGATGAGGTCCGCTTTGTACTAGACCAACACATGTCAGGTGTGTAACACATGTTTGATATACACTATTTACATATGTGGGGAAAAAGTCTGTCTGATTTTATATCCCATAATCACATATATTTAAATAAACAGAACAAATGTCACATGTACATCAGTCATATGAGGAACATATGAACATCAGGTGTTACGATCAAATATGTAACACATGTCTGAAACTATTTGACTGGTATGTAGGTAAGTTTATGGTGTTTAACGCCACTTTCAACAATATTTCAGCTATATCATGGCGGTTAGTTTTATTGGTGGAGGAAACCAGAGTACCCGGAGAAAACCACTGACCTGTCGTAAGACTGGTATGTAAAACAAGTACATATGAGCTATAAATGTATGTCTATCAAAATTTTCTGCAGTGTGTTTCAGAGACTTGTATCAACACCAAATTGCAATCTTAATTTTTTTTTTTTACATATAATCCATGGAGGTTTCTATACTTTGAAGAGATTAGTTAATAATTGTAATTTACTGAAGCGATCTTCTATAATGCCTATGTGAGGAAAACCTCCCCCCAGATTTGTTATGATAGAACATTAAATTTTATAATTTTGTTGAGTAATAATCGTTGCCATAGTTATATAAAATACCATGGGATTTTCATTTTTCTTTTTAAATAATCACGTACCATCCCAAAATGCATTATTGTAAAAAGATAGCAATCTTTACGAGAAGATGTTATGAAATTTGTATAAAACTTGATATTTTGAAAATCTGTGTAATTCAGGTTTTACCCAATATCGGGGTATATCACATAAATTAAAAAATATAGATTTAAATTATTTAAAACAACCTTTCCCTTAAAAAATATAATATTTCATAACTTAAAAGCATCCATACATCAACAATTTGTATTAAATTTTCCTTTCTGCATAGTCATGTAATGCAATTACACTAGTACAAAGTCAAGTCACGCAGAGATGTCGAATCATCCTTTGAAAAATACCAAATAAGAAATATAACAAAACATCAAAGTAATATTCACATCTCTTACAAATCCGATATTCTACTAATCTGTATGAATCTTTTTACTTTCCTTCCCAAACCTGATTAAATATTCCGGATTTAAAGTTTAAGAGGCGACAATATGACCACAAATTTAACCACTGCTAATTAATCTGCTCCGTCATAGTCTGGTTATGAAAACTAAGAAAACTCAAGTGTGAAAATCTTAGAAGCTAACTCAAGCAGAAAATGATTTGACAGCTTATTATTGTATTGCCTTCCTCTTTGTATCCCTGAGACCTTGCCATAAAAGACCATGGGCAAGCAACTGGAGTGCACCTTTTTTGTAATTTACAAAGCCGGGTGTGAACCCACATCATATTGGTGATAGGCTTGTATGAGTTGTTAGGTAATCCAACTACCTAACTCATTGAGTCACCCAGGCCCTCTGTACAAAAAAGAACAAGGCATACAGTTAAATGAACAAAAAGTTACATATAATATAGCAGTTAGCTTAATGATACATCTAACCAGAGGACATGAGAAATGTTCTAGGTATCCTACCCCCTCCCCCACCCAATATCCATGTTTAATTTTATTTTACAATGGGGGGGGGAAGGGGGTATTTAACACCAACTTAAACAATATTACAGTTATATCGTGCCAGTCAGTTTTATTGGTGAAGGAAACCAGAGTAACTGGAGAAAATTATTCTGTTTGTGTGCATTTCCCATATATGATAATAACATCTCATCAACAGTGCAAATGGGAAGACAGATAAAGCCCTTCCTCTATACCCCTTACGTTGCATTTGGACATAAAGCAAGTACATAGCTAGAATAACAAGTTATTTCTTCAAAAGAGAACAAAATTCTTACAGTTAACAGAAAAAAACAGAAGGTCAAAAACTAGTTTGAAAAGACCCACATTTGTTACACTGAGAATTTTTCAAATCATACTAATATATATATACTAAAGGCAGGTTATTCAAGACATAATCCAAACTGAAAGATAGCATTTATAAAATAATCTGACTTCTTTAGAAAATCTAACATAAACGACTTGTTATGCTTCAATATAAGCCGTGCCTTCTTCAATGTTTACCTAATCCAAACGTCCCTGGCATTATGTATCAGTACATGATTATTACACAATTAATAGTCCATTAGTAAATATTGGCTAACAGTAATGGACTAGACAAGTTCCTGTTAATAGAAGTCAAGTGACTGCATTAATACTACCTATACAAAGTGGATGAAATTAGATGATGTAAAGTCCAAATGGCGCCACTGTCTCTAAATAAAGAAAAAACTGGGAATTCACCAATAAGTTACATTTATAGAAAGGACGGAATCAATAGAAAGTATCAATTATTGACTAAAACAAACATTCATATTATGATCAACTTAAAAATATATATAATTGTTGACCACACTCCTCCCCTATCTTTTTGTTATGATACTGTTTTATCTCCAACTGTTGCTGTGGTTGGAAAAAAGTTCAAAGGTTATTATTCCTCAATAGAATTTACATTTTGTGTATTGAGTGAGGTTCTAGGATGGTCTTCCTGAGGCTGAGTTAGAGGATGAAGTTAAGTATACCCACGTGTAATAATTGAGGTCTTTTAGTAGGATCGTTCTGAGGTCGTGAATGCCAATGGCATTGGTGATGTCCAAATGGATTCACTGAGGTTCTGGGCAAGTGATTTTCCCCGTGCTGCTCTAGACAAGAGCAAACATTTGACATTTCAACAGCTCTACTTAAATACGTGAGTGTATAATCCTTATTATACAAAGAACATCCTTTGAATGAAACAACTAGACAGACCTCACTGACATTGATTTTTTTCCATATGATTTTCACTCTCAAAAGGAAACCTTTCTAGTGTCATACCATTTGAACTTATGAAGTAAGATTATACCATATCATTGATATTACTGTAAATACTTGATACTAATTATCACTAAACTAGTTAATACTTCATTAGTGACATTTTTTGCTAAGATGATAGAAGTACATGTAGTTGTATTTAAGGAATCAATACAAGAACAGAACTTACCAATATATTGTACAAAAGTTTCACACAAAAGAACCAATGCTCAATGACAAATTTTCCCACTTTATATCAAATATACCAATTAACCATTTTCCAGTACAAACAGACCAAGTAATAGAATATTTTCTACCCACACAATTTCTTTTTCGAAAAATCGCTATCAAAATCCATAATTAATAATATTTTCTATAATCTACAAATACTATGTTAATCTAGTTATTTCATATCTTTTAATTTTCTCAATTAAAAATATCCCCATTCATTAAACAAGGATTGAATATATCTAAAGTACTCCATTCATACCGATATATATATTTCCTGCTATGTTAAAACGATCCTTTAAAAGTTTTGTTATATCAGATCTGTTCTATTTATTGTCACAGTGTGAAGTCGCCTCCCCTCATTTCCAGTTCTTTGAAATTTTAAACTTGTTGTATTAAACTGAAAAATGACCTGTAATTCATGCTGAAATTAATTATCCCTCCTCAACCACATTTAACATACAATCTAATCTGGTCTGGAAATTCAATTTGAGTTTTTGTTCCTTGATGAATATAGAGAGAAACATCGTGACTCCGTGTGATTTCATGCCCTTAGTCACAACACTAAGACTGACTTTTTTAAACTTATACATCTTAAGATCAGTGTTCTTACTCAAATATCTAATATAGTGTCGTATTCTTACGCCTCAAAATAGCACAAATATAACTGTCATTGTATCATTAATATTAGGTTTATGAATTTGAAATCACTATGGTCAACAATTTCTTAAACAAGTCTCTATGTATATATACAAATTTGACCAACCAGTCAAAATTTATTTTCTATTTAGTGTTAAGGTTATGGGTAATTAACACACTTTCAACAATATTGCAGTTATATCATGGCAGTCAGTTTTATTGGTGGAGGAATCTAGAGTACCCTGACCTTCCCTTAAGAAACTGACAAATTTTCATCAAAGAAAGTTCTGTAGAGTACATCTGGCCACAAACCAAACTGACAAATTTTAGTGGTGATGGACACTGATTCCATAGATAGTTATAAATCCAACAGTGATGATACATATTTCACTTCTGATCATTCACGTTTATTACTAATTGATTATATATGCATTCCCATTACCGTAGATGATATTGGTTGTCAGCTACTGACACTGTCTGTGTACTGTCCCTGTTTATGTTTTCATTTCTGTGAAAACATCATCTTAAAGTTAATCTGTGTAGGTATGTTATTATTTATTTTTGGACGCTGGAGATCTAGATATCAAACGGGGAGGATTGATAGCACATTAATCAGTTTAACCCTGCCATGTTTTTGTGCCTGTCCCAATCCAGGACATAGATTTTGGTCAGTTTCTATCTTTGTTATTTCTGTGTTTAGAGGGTTAAGAGCTTATTTGTGTTTATCATTTTTCAGCTATATCATGACTATCAGGCTTTATGGAAAGGAAAGCCAAGACAGTCACAGTCATAATAAAAGGAAAGTCAAGACAGTCACAGTTATAATAAAAGGAAAGCCAAGACAGTCAGTCATAATAAAAGGAAAGTCAAGACAGTCACAGTCATAATAAAAGGAAAGCCAAGACAGTCAGTCATAATAAAAGGAAAGTCAAGACAGTCACAGTCATAATAAAAGGAAAGCCAAGACAGACAGTCATAATAAAAGGAAAGTCAAGACAGTCACAGTCATAATAAAAGGAAAGCCAAGACAGTCACAGTCATAATAAAATGAAAGTCAAGACAGTCAGTCATAATAAAAGGAAAGTCAAGACAGTCACAGTCATAATAAAAGGAAAGCCAAGACAGTCAGTCATAATAAAAGGAAAGTCAAGACAGTCACAGTCATAATAAAAGGAAAGCCAAGACAGTCACAGTCATAATAAAAGGAAAGTCAAGACAGTCACAGTCATAATAAAAGGAAAGTCAAGACAGTCAGTCATAATAAAAGGAAAGCCAAGACAGTCACAGTCATAATAAAAGGAAAGTCAAGACAGTCAGTCATAATAAAAGGAAAGCCAAGACGGTCACAGTCATAATAAAAGGAAAGCCAAGACAGTCAGTCATAATAAAAGGAAAGCCAAGACAGTCAGTCATAATAAAAGGAAAGTCAAGACAGTCAGTCATAATAAAAGGAAAGTCAAGACAGTCACAGTCATAATAAAAGGAAAGCCAAGACAGTCAGTCATAATAAAAGGAAAGCCAAGACAGTCACGGTCATAATAAAAGGAAAGCCAAGACATTCACAGTCATAATAAAAGGAAAGCCAAGACAGTCAGTCATAATAAAAGGAAAGCCAAGACAGTCACAGTCATAATAAAAGGAAAGCCAAGACAGTCACAGTCATAATAAAAGGAAAGCCAAGACAGTCACAGTCATAATAAAAGGAAAGCCAAGACAGTCACAGTCATAATAAAAGGAAAGCCAAGACAGTCAGTCATAATAAAAGGAAAGCCAAGACAGTCACAGTCATAATAAAAGGAAAGTCAAGACAGTCAGTCATAATAAAAGGAAAGCCAAGACAGTCACAGTCATAATAAAAGGAAAGCCAAAACAGTCACAGTCATAATAAAAGGAAAGTCAAGACAGTCACAGTCATAATAAAAGGAAAGCCAAGACAGTCAGTCATAATAAAAGGAAAGTCAAGACAGTGAGTCATAATAAAAGGAAAGCCAAGACAGTCACAGTCATAATAAACTGACAGCAAAACCTTCGGCCTTATATAAGTTGCTAGAAATTTGAACATTTGATGTGTGTCTTGGGGAGCAAACTAATGTTACAAGTGTTATGTTTGTGGTCAGAAGTCAACAATCCTTACAGGTATAACAGAGGAATATCTTATAGTCAGAAGTCAACAATCCTTACAGGTATAACAGAGGAATATCTTATAGTCAGAGGTCAACAATCCTTACAGGTATAACAGAGGAATATCTTATATTGTTGTGGTTTGTTATATTATTGTCCTATACTGATTAACTTTTCATTTTCAATCACACAATTGTGATCATGGCAGCCTCCTAAAATTCCTTTTAAAAACAGATTTTAAATAGATAATCCAACCTGGTAACTTTTATATCAGCATCTAATCAGCACAAGTCATGTGATCAAGATTAAAGAAGAAAATCTCAAATATATTAATAAATGTGAATTTATTGTGTCATGGGTATAAATAGTTTATCACTATTGTATGGGCAGACCCTCCCAGGTGATAACTTTAGTGGTGTGAAGGACAAGTCAACCCAATACCTATCTATATAAATATAATAAAGATCAACATAACTGGACTTTATAACTTGTGATATAGAAAGTGTCATTTATAAGTCAACAATGTCAGTTACATAACCTATAGCAAGTTCTCTGATGTCTGGTGACAAGTCAAGGACCAATATCATTATCTGGAGTGTTTTGTAAACAATTCATATTTATTAAATTGAGTTATCTCCCCTGTCAATCTTCTGATTTGACATTTTTCCCATGTACTACCTCAAGAGTTTACTTACACTAGAAAAAGATTTGAAATTTACAATCCAGTCAATACAATCAAATTAATAGAGAATGATATTGTATCATGGCAAAATTCTTCATTCTATGAATGATTTCCAGGAGTTCATGGCAATTTGTAAAATAATATGAAATATTTTTTTACTTTTTTTTCTTTCTCTCTTATCATTTCTGGAAGAATGTCTGACCATGACAACTGTCTCATTTTTTGTACTATTTTTCTTTCTTTATCATTTTTTATCAAACGTCCAACCTTGACAACTGTCTCTCCAAAAAGGTAAAGTGGAGATGCAGCATAGGGAATTTTCTTTTTCAAACATGACTTTTTCTCACTTCAAATCTTACCTAATTCTCTCTTCTTCTTCTATTCATTGCTTTACAGGTGTTGTATAAGCATTATTTAGATTGGGATACAATTTCTTCATGTTATTTTTCTTACCCCATATCAGTGTTTATATTAATAACTTGTACCATACATTTTACATCAAATTTCCATTAATGTAAGATTTGATGGACCTCTGATAGTAAGCCATCTGTTTTGATAAACTAGTTGTATATTTTAAGATTTGTCATAATTTTAATCAGTTTGCTTACATTTCAATATGATAGAATCTAATAATGTATACATTTGTTTCCCTATTCATCTACATGCTAGTATGTGTCTTGATAAAAGTTCAAGCTTAATTCTATTTCTATTATTTTTTTCAACAAATTATCCCAAATGTACTATACTAAACATGATAACATGTAAACAACAGTGCTCACGATGAGCACTGGTCCTCCGGCCAATGACCAGTGAAACTTTTTCGGACCAGTAAATTTTCAGATTTTATTTAGATATATATATATAATATATATACATATAAATAAATTCAAGAATTTTATTCGAACCAGTAAATTAAAATTTTCATTTCGAGGACTGAAACAATGTAGAATTTAAAACCCACAGCAATATAAAGGTACATACCATAATAATGTAAAAAATACCCTTAGGATGGTCACTTCTACCTCAATACAATTCAAATCTAGATTCTCTTGTTTTTTGATAAATACATAGATTTGAAAATATTTTTGTTTTCATATTTATACAGTAGTCCCTTTTATAAGGTCACCACTTCTAGTGGCCTCATAAGAGAGGTGGCTTCTCTTGAGGATGACAATTTAGTAGTATGTCACTATCTCAGTGCATCTGAAATCTGGTCTGATAAAAGGGGTGGTCTTTGGTGGAACGGCCTTGTTAGACGAAAACTACTGTATATTCATATATCTATTTCCATCTTAAAAAATGTTATCTTTACAATTTCTTCCCTCAATAATCATACCATCAAGCTTTTCCTTTGTATCATCAAACCCAGTGAAAGTCTCTTTAGTTAAATAAACCTATTTTTTTAATGTTTAAAAAGTACACACTGCAACAGCTGGTACTTTTTCACACAAAAATACATTCATATTATCTTGACAAAAAAATCAGGTGTCAAAAATATTACTATCTGTTACACAAAGTCATCTAAGATTTGAAATGCCACTGATGAAGGGAGATAGAAATCACTACCAATTGAAATGCCATTTATCAGGAAGAGATAAGAGGTTAATCTCATTTAGATAAATGTTGGTGTTAGGGCCAGCAGTTTATATCCCATTTATTAGATCCATGTAAATAAACCATGTTTACTGTAATTACAGTCTTCAATTGACCCACATCAACCCAGGCTGGACACTCCTCAGGCAAAGTAGTCCAGTGACTATACAGTGTACTCATCAAATATCTCCAAATACATGTTTTAACATTTCATATAATATCATCAAAAATTAACATTCCAAGACTACTGCTCTGAGAAAAGAATTATAAACAGAAGATTGCTCTAAAAACATCAAATCTTAACAAAGTCAAGAGTTGCAACATTATTCTATAAGTAATAGATCTTGTTTTCAATGTGTGGAAAAATAAAATAAAATACATTCTACATGAAATCTTGCTTATTCTGTACAAATATATTCAAAAGAGAGTTAAAAGTTCTTCCCTTCTTTCTGCAGTTCTATAATGCTCAAAGCTATTCAGGATCTCAAACATTTTCCAAATAAAAGGTTTCAAGGGGGAAATATTTTTGAAAATGTTTTAGAAAGGATCAACAAGATAATGATAATAGCTCACATGTCTTTTGGATGAGATGAACTATAAAAATCAGTGTGAATGTGTTTGGTCAAACTTTTAAAGAATTCTCATTCAGAAAGATAATACAATTATTGTAGTAAACATTTTTATATTGCCAAGATAGTGGTATTTTGCTGAATTTGCAAATCTTGAGATTTCATTCACATTTTCTATTTATAATTCTCCAGTTATGGAAAATAAAGCATGTTAGTATAAATAACACCGCCCAGTTAAACACAGAGAGTATGGTCTACGTGGTGCTTGGTGTTATAAATGGTTGACCTATAGTCAGGTGCGGTAGATTTTAAACAAACTTTACAAAATTATACGTCAACAAACCCAACTGAAAAACCTTGTTGAAAAATTCAACCTTTCTTAAACTTCTTAAGATTTTGAAAACATCAAAAGAAATCTGGTTAAACAAATCTACAAGAGAAATTAAACATGATTTTGTCTTATTTGGGAACGGAGTAACTTTGGCCCATTGTAACAACCGTCATGACAGGATTATTGTGGATGTAAATATTTATAGGAGGATAATCGTATTGAAATGGAAAAGCGTTAGTGTTTAGGTTGGGTATAAAACAGGTGTGCTCACGACCTCCATTAAATCCCTCAATAATTTACTAATGAAAATATATACAACTAAACATACCTTCCTTTGATCTTTTGTTACAGGGCTTAAGATTTTCTTGTCAAGTGGGGTTTTCTTTACAAAAATACCTTGGTTTGTTTGCTCAAAATGGTAATGAGAAAATGGAGACAAAACTGGGCTAAATTCAATCAAGTTAGTAACCTGGCTTCTGAAGATGTTTTTTTTCATAGATAAGTATAAGTATGACAATCTTTGTTACACAGGACTTTATGTAAATCTAGAAATAAGTTCTTCTCAAATTACTGATGAAAGATGGACATTCAAGAAATCAAAGAAAAAAAATTTGTTTTTCTTATAATTACTATTGATAAAATCACATGTCAAATTACCATTTATAAGGATAAAATTACTATACACAATGAATTAAAAAAAAAAAAATCCTGATCATATATTATGTCAAATAGAATCCAACTAATAAATATTCACATATCAGTTATACTGCCAACAATGTTTAAAAAAAATGTCTTCAGAAAAATGAGAAATTTCAATAAGAATGTGAAATTAATTTTTATTATACTTCTGTTTTGCTACACAACAATTTTCAATTAATTTTATATAAATTTCTGAAAAACACCCTAATTAATTAGATATGGCAAAAAAAAATGAATGTATGTCAAGTCAACTTATGTGTATGTGCATCAAAATATGCTAACCAAAACTTCACTGATGGCATGGTTGGTTTGCTTGATATGTTCAAGGAATCTCAAGAAAAAGCTCTAACAATAAACTTCCTAGGAACCCAAAATTGATAAAGTACACCTAATGCAGCTTTCTCTACACAGCTTCTCAATAGTCCAAGCCAAGTATTGATGAGGAAACACAAACTAAAAATGTCAAAACAGACCAGGGTTCCCTGTAGCAGTCGTCATTTTGAAATTTGTATGATCGCCATCATGACTTGGTCAACGGTTACGGAATATCTGTATCACAGATGACCATGGATATTTCATTACTGGATTTTTAAAATGAGGTAAATGATGGGTGCCACAAGTGGAGCCAGAACAGCTTTCTGGGGCATCCAAGTTCATCCCCAGTTTTCAATGCGGTTCGTATTGCTTGATCTATAGTTTTCTGTGTAGTACTTTGTTTGCCCATTTGTCTTTTTTCTTTTGGTCATTATATTGTCTGTCCCTCTTCGACATACAGCTTCTGAATACACCTTTTGCATTTTCAAATTGTTCTTAGAAAGACAAATAAGTCTTCCATATGCTTTGTATTTCTCCTAATTAACTTATGATACAGTATAATCAGCATCAAATATTAATAACTAATACATAATTTCATACTGTAGACAGACATTTTCTACTTTAAAAAAAAAAGGGGGGGAGGGAGGAAATACAAGTTGTAATGTCAAGCGTCACCATAATTAGATATGGAGGAGAATTCAAGCAAAAGAAGGTTAATAAACGTATCAAACATTGTCACTGACATTCAGTGTTTTTCTGTCTCAAATATAGAACAATATTTATATATCATTTGAAAGAAAATTATATAATTCCAAAGAAAAATGATGGGATCATACAAAGCTTAAGTAAAATAGACACATATTCTCTCGCTTCATTAATCTAAACACCACGATGATTTGACAAATCTTTTACACCTAAAATTTCGCCACTGGCTATTTCTGATTGATCTTCTGATCTAAAGGAAATTGTATAAACAAATAAATATACCACAAAAAAGAAACCAAATATTAGCTTTATGTTTGAAGGGACTCGCTTCCTTTGTTCGATCAATTAGTGACCACACTCAAACTTGTAACAAAAATACTAAGCCCTACAGACTTTAAACAAATTGTAGTGACTTTCGATTTAAATCTGTTAGTTCCTGTAATAAAAGTAATGTATTTCACAGAGAAATTTATTAATTATCACAGTCTATCTAATGGCCGTTAATTCCCTTGTAAAATATGCTTATCATCACACAGGTAAAATTAACAAACCCTATAACAGACAAAAACATTTAGGTAAATAATGTAAACTTAACTACTTTGGCGTCACAAATTGACCACTGTTTTTTCTATCCTGTCCGTGTTAAAATTATAATGACTTTACAATGATGAATGAAAGTAACGGCTAGTCAGAAAGGACCCTCCAATACACCACATGTTCAACTAGAGGTCAGAGAGGTGTATTGCAAAGTAGATGAAACCGCATGTTTGTTTTGTCAAAATTGAAATGAAGCATCCTCTCACCAATCCTATTCACCTTTAAAAAAATTCAATGATAAGGTTAAAGAAATTGTGGACATGTTCTTAAATAAACTTCCATAACCGTGGATAGAAAGAAAAAAAAAAAAAAAAAAAAAAAAAAAATCACAATCATTAGGAAGCCTCCTCTCGTCAATTGTAACAATCTCTAAAAATTTCAAATGAATTGGTCAAAGTTAAAATACATTATTGTTCAACAATGATATTGTGGACATGTCTAACAATTAAAGTCCCAAAACTCTGGAAGAGGAAATAGAATATCATCAAAATTGTTATGGAGTCTCCTTTCAACAAGCTTAACAATGTCTAAATATTTCAACTGATTCCGTCAAAGCAAACTTATAGCTTGACATATGCATTGTGGACGGAAGAACAGATGCACATATGGACAATGTATTTGCAGCAACAATTTATGATAAACTTCATTTTATATGAAGTACATGTACTTTAAGGTATAACAAGCTGTTACCATTCTTTTTTCAAATCGTTTATTGTCATTATTATCCTCTTTTGTTAGTAATTCTTATGATAAATGAGAAATTTATTGAATAATATTTCTTTGATGATACTCAAGGACAAGTATGCTTCTAACAAATTATTATGAAAATCAACACAAAGGTTAACCAGACTTGGTATTCTTTTTTTCACCCAATCACTTGAACATACCCGCCCAACAAAACAGTTATTCATATATTCTGTGATGCTGTATTACTAAAATATTTGTTTCCTAAATACAGAATCCTGTGAATCATAAAAACAAGACTTTTTGTATTATACAATAAATAGCATAACATCCATTGTCACTAAAACTATTGGTCCAATTTACAACCCATTGTCATATATTATTGCTAGGTTGGAAAACATCTGAAATATAGTTGATAACATTTGAATTTTGCATTCTCATTTGAAACTTTACAGGTTACAGGGTAGTTAAAGAATTTAGTGGATACAATTTCAGACAGGAAATAAATTAACTTGGATAGGGATGTGTACAAACTGCATCTGGTTCTACTAAGAGCCTGATATAACCTGCTATTTATAGGGTCACCACTGACAAACTCAATTTAGAACACTGAGGATTGCAGAACGTTATATACTTGTCTTTATCTTGATGTCAGAATCAAATGATCTATGTCCTATCTATCTTCTATAACATACCGAAAATCTTCAAGGCAACCAGGGAAAAAAAGATAGAAAATCACTGAGGTATTTCAGGTTATTACCTCCAATTATCCCAACACACCTCCTCAAATTTGTCATAATCACCTCCATTCTTTGGGGTTTAATTTGTGCATTAGTAAACAAGATGAACTATGAGCTAATGCTTACTTATGATACCCCCGCTCTTCGGCAAACAGGAAGTAGGAATCTGATGGATCCAAAAACGCTTCCCACGATATGGGGTACCTATATGAAGCTTGTGACCAAATATCAGATCTCTGCCATCAATAGTTGCTGAGAAAAATGCGACAAAAAATGAGCATATATGTTCAATGTTTATAAAAACCAACTAAGTCGGCAAACAGGAAGTAGGAATCTGACAGGTCCAAAAATGCTACCCACAATATGGTATACCTATATGATGCTTGTGACCAAATATCAGATTTCTGCCATCAACAGTTACTGAGAAAAGTGCGACGAAAAATATCTTGGACGGACGGAAGGACAGACGGACAGAGGTAAAACAGCATACCCCCCTCCCCCTTTGGGGAGCGGGGGTATAAAAACAAAATTGTAAATTGCAATTCATTTTCACCAAAACTAATCATGGTGATTATTTAATGAAAAACATCAATCGGTAAGATAAGAAATCAGTTTCATGTTCTAAAACAGAACACTGCAATATACCTCAAATCTTCTGGATTTAGTTTTATTGAGTTTTAATTAGACATTGATTTGAGGAATTAACAATGGGAGTATCAAAACCTAATTATACCCAAATGTTGGCTTTAGATTTCTGTCTATCACTAGAGTATAGGTACATGCCACTTACACAACTTAATTGGCTGCACACAGAACAATTTACAACATCTGGCTTTTTCACAGTATACTGTGTTAGATGAAACAGACATATATTCAATGGGAAATTGACAAGGAGAGGAAGAAATCTCTTAAAAAGTAAAATATCCAAGAAATTAACTAGGATTGCAGATGAGCTTAGAAAAGCAATTAAACAGTGTTGAGGTCACAAAGGCCCCCAATGGATAACAATTCAAAAATGTGTTTATTCCCCTATAACTTAATAAGTCAATTAAAACTAGTTGTGTTAAAATAAAACAAAAAAAATACTGAGATGCTATGAATGGATAAAATATGATAGCAGGTCTTCTGCAGTCTTTGACTTAATTGTTTTCACCTACTTGTCCGAAAGCCAAATTTCAGATAATTATCTATATATTCAAATATATTCTTTCATAATTTTCACTTGTCCGAATCCAGTTTTACTTGTCCCGTGCTTTGGGTAAGTGCATTAGGGTGAAGACTGTTCTGAGGAAGCTTAAGATTTCACCTTAACACACAAATACACATACTCTGCCAGTTTTGAAATGTTCTGTATATAATTGATGTTTGAAGAGACTCTTGCCTAGCCATTAATGAAGTTCTACAAGAAGAAGATGTCTGTGTGTAACAGCTGTATAGTTCATCAATATATATACCTGACTTAAATCAAGGCTTTTTGTGCAACACCTCTGCATATCTATAGATACTACGCAGAGGCCAAAATAAGGGTAACTAGAAAGAATTTGGGGGGAATTTTTTTTTTATAATACTTGAATTAAAATGTGTTTTGACCGAAAGCTGAGATTTCTATAACAACTATCATTTACATTTTTTGTATATATATACATTCATTATTGGTGATACACAACAGTACTGAAAATTCAGTCTTAGATTTGAAATTATAAGGAATAATCACCAAAGGAAATAACACCCCACCATAACATAACAAAGGCCATCTTAAAAGTTATTGTATAACCCTACAAAGATAAAATAAAAACTTATATAACCCTACAAAGATAAAAATAAAAACTTAGTATAACCCTACAAAGATCAAATAAAAACTTAGTATAACCCTACAAAGATAAAAATAAAAACTTAGTATAACCCTACAAAGATAAAAATAAAAACTTAGTATAACCCTACAAAGATAAAAATAAAAACTTAGTATAACCCTACAAAGATAAAATAAAAACTTAGTATAACCCTACAAAGATAAAAATAAAAACTTAGTATAACCCTACAAAGATAAAATAAAAACTTAGTATAACCCTACAAAGATAAAATAAAAACTTAGTATAACCCTACAAAGATAAAAATAAAAACTTAGTATAACCCTACAAAGATAAAATAAAAACTTAGTATAACCCTACAAAGATAAAATAAAAACTTAGTATAACCCTACAAAGATAAAATAAAAACTTAGTATAACCCTACAAAGATAAAAATAAAAACTTAGTATAACCCTACAAAGATAAAATAAAAACTTAGTATAACCCTACAAAGATAAAATAAAAACTTAGTATAACCCTACAAAGATAAAATAAAAACTTATATCAGATAGACTTATTGATATTGAGATACAGGATGGGATATTGTTTCAAACAGACATTTCAGTGTATTCTAAATCAAGTTCAAACCAGGTCTCACCGTCAAAAAACTGAGTATGAGTATTGTACTCGTACTTGAAAAACATCCAACAAGAACGTCATATCTAATAAATACAGTGTTCTTATTGGATGATTTTGGAGTACATGTATAAAACTTGTACTCGACAGTTTCGTGACCGCAAGGCCAAGAATTTATTGAATATCTTCTATTTAAGGTTATCTATGATTTATGGCTGTGAAACACAATGTCCTACTAATTTTTATTTTCATATTTATTGTTGTTGACAATAATGGTAATTAAATATACATCATTAATGTATGGAATGAGGTAATAAAACAAACCAAAAACCATCAATTTGTAGTAAAATGACAGTCTAATATAGTTTGTCTAGTTGATATTACATCATAGTCAATTGAGTAAATCAGTTCTGCCTTATTTTTTTCCCTCTAAATAATTCATTTAAGCATAAAATATATATATATTGCTTCATTTTACAATTTCTCTAAATTTGGGAGCAATCATCCTTTATTGCATCTTTCTCTTTTTTTTTAATGGTTTTCCAGAATTTCAATCAGATTAAAAACCATTACGATTCTTCACTCCATATGCTACATTTATCAAGAGTACACTAGGTTAAAACTGTTCAAAATCCTATTTCTAGTACATTTCTAACAACAACCTATTTTTCTCCATTTTTTGTTCCTCTCAGGAAATCTTGTTACTTAGAAGCAGATATTAAGTAAAAAAGATGATATCTAATGAAATTAAATGTTTATTAGAAGCAATTTAAGGATAATACAGCTGATAGACAGAACCCCATCTTGAAGTCTTTGATGTTAAGTTAAATGTATAATATTGATAGAAATTACACAACTGTATACCTATGAAGAACATTGTCCCCATTACTATCTCTCACAAATTTGGCACAATTCTGTAATTGTATTGCACCTGTTACAGTCTAATATCTAAGTAAAACAAAAAGCAAAATGGAGTTTTAAAGATCTAATCTTCACTAAAAGATAGAAATAACTATTCTTAAAGCAACAAAGATGCCGATTGTAATATCACCACCCCCCTATTTTTTTCACACATCATGACTTATAGGTCTTTCTTTCTTTTTTATCAGTAGCAAGTATCAAAAGTAATCTCAAAATTTCTGATTCCTACCCACTGCTCCCATTTTTTAATTCCACCTACAGAGATGAAAGAGTTTTCTGATCAAAAAGGAAGAAACATCCTATACAGTGATCCAAAACAATCAATTGTTGCCGTTTGGACCTAGTTTGAAGCCTTCCATTTCCAATTTTTTTCCTAAAAAAAAAGAGGAAATCTTCTGATCTTAGATAATCGTTCATCTTTGCAAAAAAAAAAACAAAAACAAAAACAAAATTATTGAATGTAATTATTCATATAAATTCATTAGGGACACATTAGAAATAAGAAACACTTCTTAAAATATGTGTACAACTGTAGTTTTATATACTGCATGTAACTTTTAAATGTTGTTTTGTATATTATCATATGATTTGTAATGGAGAACACTAATGTATTATTATTAGTTATCTTTAATAAAGAATTGAATTGAATGTAGCAGTCCCATTTTCTGATCCCATCCACTAGTCCATTCCTTGTCCAATGCACAAATCACATTTTCAACTCTCATCCTATCCTTTTCCTTTGCTCTTTTATCAACAAGCTAGGGTTAGGATTATAGGTATTGAACACTACTTTCAACAATATTTTAGTCATAACATGGTGATCAGTTTTATTGGAGGACCTGGAAAATACCACTGACCTGTCCCAACCGGTCACACAAATCTTTGTATCAAGTTCACCTTGCAATGTACAGGGACAGAACTCACTATGATGGTGATAAGCGATGATAGCATAGGTAGATGTAAATCCAACTACTAGAGTACTAGTACCATAGGATCATGGCCATGACAGTTCCCTTTACTAAAAAGTTAATGGATTGATTGGTTGGTGTTTAACACCAACTTTAGCCGTATTTCAGGCATCTTTACTATTTAGGATTAAAAATCAATCGCTTTTAACCTGAACATCCATTCACCTCTTTATCTCTTTCACCATAGCTTGAACTTGTTCATAAATTCTGACCCACATTAAATTATCTCATCTAATTTAAATCAAATTGTAGCTCTTCATCAGCTTATTCTCACCTCCTAACCAAACCCTCCCTCTTTCTGATATATCCTCATTAACTAGTCTAGGTTCTGACCTCTCATCCAAACCATCCTCCTTGTTGTTATCTCCCCAATAACAAGTACCTATTGTAACATCAGCTTATTTTGACCTCCAAACCAAACCATCCATTTATTTGTTATCTTCTCATTAACCAGTATCTATTTGTAACATCAGCTTATTTTGACCTCCTCACCAAACCCTCCCCCTTTTTTTTTCTTATCTCTCCATCAAACTAGTATACACTTGTAGTTGTAACCTCAGTGGTAGGTAATGAGGGTATAATTAACAAGTTATTGTTGATGTCAGCATGCCAGCTGTGTATGGAATAAACATGAAATGGACAGTGCATCTGATTGGCCACACATTGTAAACATACCAGAATTACTTCCATGGCTTTAGTGGTGCTGACGTAACCAATCATGTCTAGTTAATCAAGAATTACTAGTTTAGATAAACACCAGACCGTATTTATAATGAATAAAAAATAGGTTGCCAATGGTCAAGAAATTCCATGATATATTCATTCATGATTTTCTTAAAAATATTTTGACTGGGACAATGAAATGAAAAAATTATTTTCCAACCCCCTCTTCAGTATTACTATTTTGATATGTTATAATAAATGAATTATCAATATATAGTATTCAATTAATTATCTTTCGTTTGAGCGGAGCAAATTAAAATTTTAATTTTCACCCCCCCCCCCCTTTTTTTTTAATCAGTATCAATTACTGGTAGAAATATTGTCAAAAAATCAAAACCTCTCAGCTTCAATACATATTATACAAACCCCAACTATAACCTTAATCTATATTTAGGTATACATACATAAAAAAAACCTGAATGATAAAAAAGTAGACAATTTCAAAGTTTAATTTTCGTGAATCCTGAAACTGGAACCGATGTTACATGTCCAAGCCCGAATCTATATCAAAATCTCTAAAATGACAAATTACATATTCCGATTGGCCTTAAGACAAGGATATATTGTTTATATATATACCTTAAAGCTTTCACCTGGGCTCATTATCAATGCTAGATTCTAATACAGCCCTTTGAAGTTCTCATAATCATAAAATCAGACCCATTTTATTTTCTGGTTGATGTCTGCTTTCATTCATATGACAAAAGCATATCTATGTTCTGATGTTCAGCCAAGCAAACTAATGGTAGTAGTTAGGAAAATATTCTCTTTTAAATCAATTTCATCACCAAATTAAAAATAAAACTGTCATAAATAAAAATGTAATCTCTCAAGTTGCAGACTAGCATGTACCTAAATATATTTCAGACACCCCTCTCCCGCCTACACTTCAATTATAAGACATTGTTTAACTTTTTCTTTTAAAAATAAGTATCTGCCTTTTTTAATCTCTCAAGTTGCAGACTACATTTCAGACACCCCTCTCCCTCCTACACTTCAATCATAAAACCTTGTTTAACATTTTTTTCAAAAATAAGTTTCTGCCTTTTTTAATCTCTCAAGTTGCAGACTAGCTTGTACTTAATATATTTCAGACACCCCTCTCCCTCCTACACTTCTATCAAAAGACCTTGTTTAACTTTTTTTTTCTCAAAAATAAATTGTTTCTGCTATTTTCAATACTAGCATGTACCCAATGTATTTCAGACACCCCTCTCCCTCCTAAACTTTGCTAAACTTTAAAAAAAAAAAAAATTAAAAATTAAATCCACTTTTTTTTTTTTTAAGTTAAGCAAAATATTTTAGCACAAAAAGGGAAATGTAGAAATACCAGACCTCCATTATGTATAAAACTGACTTACTTTTAGAATGATGAAGTCCATGGTCTAGTACATGTAGATAAATCCAAAACAATTGATATATCCAGCTTTGACAAAGTTAAGTAGTGCCAGTCATTTTTCTCTAGGAAATAGAAGACCATAATCTCACGTACATAAACAAACTCCTTTTTGTTTTGTTTTTTTCCCAATCTCATAAACGTCAATTTTTACATAATGTTAATCAATTGTAAAATAATCCTCAGCTCTAATTAATATGCATTAAATCAATAAATTTCACCTAAAAAAATCAAATATGTACATTTCGTTTGACAAGTGATGTACAAATATTAATTTCTGGAGTAAAGTGAATGTCAAGGTATTCTAAAACTCTTACTATAAATTCCACAATTATCCAAAATATAAGAAAACTAGGAAAAAAATTCCAAGTTTGTGAAGTATTTAATTTCTCATTACGGAACTCTGACTCAGTTTGTTACAGTATGTATATTATAAGTAATTTGGATAATGCCAGCCTCCCCTTTCACAATTTATCTCTTATCTACGAGCAACAAACCAAACAGATGTTTTCCAACTTAAAAACTATTCAGTGTTGCACATCCTTGATGTGATAGTTGCATGCCGATTCAGGATCTTGAGGTATGAAAACTTTGGTAATTGACGTACCAGGTACTACACACTTCTCCCAACACCTGAGGAATTACACTAGCTGGCGTAAAATATAAATATCTCTAGTTCTCATCATCAGAAAAAGTAAAACACATTTTCAAATTCTCCATCTGGTGAAATAAAATTGTAAATATAAAAATATATAGTATGAAAATTGACTTCTTTCACAAGTTGGTTTATATACTGCCCATCTAATTATTCTCCAGTCTCCTCCTTAATTAAGTCCAGGTGTTCTTATACCTTGGCTAGCTACAAGTAGTAGTAGATCATGTTTCCAACAATTTCACCTTTCACTAAGCTTCAGGTGAACAAAAATACTACCTAACAAATTAAGATAATCCAAATTAACGAAATCAAATTTCCTCGTTCAAATTCTCGTTGGTTAACAATAACACACCTGGATATTTGGAAGTATCGGAGCGATTTGATTCAGTCCTATCATCCCAATCTAATGCAAACAAAAAGTCTCTATCACTGATTAACTCAGTATACACTGAATGGGATCCACTTCAATCTTTACTTACTTAAGATAAGCATGGTCAAATCTCAAGTTCTTCATTTCCTTTTATATATATACATTTAACTCTTTAATATATAGTTCTCTTTAAAAAAAAAATCTAAATCTAAATTTATATGTCCGTTTGTATACCTGAGAGATTTATTAAAGCGTCCAATAGTATTTCACACATACACTGTCTGTAGTAAAGAAATAATTTATGTAACGATTACTCCAGCGTTTTATCACAGGTAAAATCTTCTCTTCCCAAACAATTAATATATACATATAACAATAATATTTTTCCACCATTTATGACAGTTTTTCTTTCTGCAGGCAAAAACACGATCTTTTAGCTACCGGTTTATCACAACACTTAAAACTAGACTTCAATTGAAGAAAACCAAACCGCTGACCACCCTTCAAGTAAATTAATGTCTAGAGGGCAACGATTGGTCTTACCTGTACACCCATGTTGATATAATGTCAATATCACCTATTGATAATCTATTTCCAATATTTCCTATAATTCTTGATCACTGATCTATACTAATACCTAAACAAAATACCTTCCATTGTTATCAAAGTAAACAATCTGTTGATAATCAAGTCTTAATTATGGGTCTTCTGATGCCTATCAACAAAAGGTGGGGCAAATATGAATTCAGAGGTGACAGAAATCGTAATCATCATTTTCAACTGGCAACCCATTGAAATATATTTTTATTTATTGTTTTACACCTTGAAAATATTAAATATTTCCTAAACGGATTTAAAAATCAATTAATTACTGCTGTAATAAACAGATCCTTAATAAAAGAATAATGTAACAAGGGAGATAATAAAACAATATATCTTCTTTTAATTTTTTTTTTTTTTTTTTTTTTTTTTTTATAAAATCTGCAAAAATATGATATTGAACAAGGATTGAAATTGAAATTCTATACCTTCCTTCAACAAACTATTTTATGAGCTACAAAATTATTTCTATAATACCATACAGTATTATTAATCAAAAAGGATATACCTTAATCCCTAGAAAATCTGCAAAGATTCGAAGTAGTCTCGGTAGTTCTTGGCATGATTTTATTTTCAATCAACGAAGTGTACATTTCTTACATTTTAATTTCAACAAATCAATTTCTTTAAGTCAATATTTCATGTCCAAATAAATTAGAGTCTAAAAATGCAATCTTCTTTTGGCTCATATTGTTGGCATATATAAGAAAATTCTTCAATTGGTTTTTTTCCAGTATTCTGTGATTTTTTGAAACCTACAGTAACTATAAATACCCCCCCCCCCCCCCCCCCCCCCCTCCAAAAAAAAGTGGGTCTTTCAAGAAGGCATGTTTCGCTTGTCCCCCAATCATTAGAAAATAAATAGCTACTTGTAGTTAAGTCTGATTATATTTCATCAAGTGTGGTTAGACAAGTTAGTGATTAACATGATTGTAATGGCTGTATGTCGGCTCTTACACAAATGACAGAAAAGGCTATGCTAAATTATATTTCTTTTATTTGCCAACCATTAACAACCATCATGAGAATATGTAAACAACCAAATCAGTGATCTTAAGATGAAGAAGAACAATCTAATCTCATCCATATTTTCTTATGATTTATTAGTTCAGCTTTTTTCTCATGTTTTTTTCTTTGCCATTAGCTTTAATTCTTTTTGTATTTACCAAAGAGCTGCCGGTAAAATTGCTAAATCACGACTCCAACTGATGTCAAGTTTTCAGATAATATAAGCTCATTTGTCAAGTTTGCCTATTGAGTATATTGCCATTGTTCGGCTTGTTTAATATTGTTCTACAAACTTCCATTGACAAGTGTACTGTTGTTTCAGTGAGCTAGTACAATACAAATCCAACTCAGGGCATCTCTCTAGTACAAAGCAGGTATCAATAATCATTCCATCATAAAGTAACTCATTCTCCTCATGATATAACTGGCAAATTACATTATTGGCATTAAACAACAATCACTTGCTCCTCAGTTTCAATGACTCCAGGAACAAGTTCAGGCCCTCAAAAGCTCTGGACTGCTGATACCTTACAACAAAGATATATACCTGGTACCGGTATATTGTACAACAAAGATATAAGTTCCAGCTAATGTATTAAATTAAGTAGGACATTCTAGCCTTACCATATTTTAGCTTTGTGCAAACATTTGAGTGTCAAATTTACTGTTTGTTAATAAATAGCTATTTCCTCGCTAAATAAATACCAGAACTGTCATAAATCATGTTTCGTGATATTTTCTTAATCCAATACTATACTGAAAATTATAGGAATTTTTCCTGATGGCTTTTTATCCGTACTAATTTGTTCTCTAAAGGGTTTGAAAAACTGTTTCTATGGCAATTTTGTCATACAATTCTGGTAACAAATAATAAAAGCTTGTTATGTCCAGAAAAATAAACGCTTTTCACCCAATACTATAGAATTATCCCACCATCCATCACAAGCCAGCAACATTTTATCAGAATTATTATTGATTTCTAATAGGATTTGACACATTTTATTTACTACAGAAAGACAAAAAATTGTTATCATATCACATCACAACATCTAGTAATTATGGCTATTTTGGTGGAGTACAGGCCTGTCTAATACACACAGGCATACTGTTTTGGCCCTGGATTGTGATATACATGTATTGTATCAATCTCATCATTCAGTAAGACATAGTTAAACAAGTATGTACCGGTACCATCAACGTGTATGGCATGCCATCCACTTGGTGTATTGAATACCATATGATGGATGGAATCCTTGTGTCTATAATATAGGGGCGGGGGGCACTTCATGATCAGTGGGATGTTGTTCATTTCTTATCACCAAAGTTTAGACTTTACTAACCAGAGATTTCAATATGAATCAAAAAAATTGCCACTTCACAATAAAGAGGGGAAAATTTTTTATTTTTGTATATACTGGTACATGTATCCTTAGAAATGAAATAAAGTAGATAAAAAAGGCAACATGTCACTCTAAAAAGAATAAATAAACAAGATTACATTGCTTTGATTATCTAATGTATATTTTGCATAATTGAACTAAAAAATATTGCAAGAAATAAAGCAAAAAATATGTCATGTCCTTTTCAGAAATAACTGAGAAGTAATATTAAATAAACCAAATAAAAATCTACTGACTGGCTAAAAAATAAATTGTGGCTAAATGGTAAATTCTTCTTCACAAAGAAGACACTCATCTCTTTGATTTATCTCTGAAAACTGTCCCAGCTCATGATTTAAGGGAGATAACTCTAAGTCACTAAAAGTCATTTAAAGACGTAGTCATGCTATAATCAGACATTTCACTATTTTTGTAAAGCTATTAAATCAGTATCCTAGAATCAGAAAGCTGAAAAAAAATAGTTGTAAAATAAACAATAAAGGTTTTCTTCCAAAAATAAACCAGAATTTTTTTTGCCAGTACAGCAAATCTTGAAAGTATACACATTAATATAAATATCACCCAATAACAATTATCCAGTTCATTTGGTAAATACAAGTCCTTAACAGACTCCATATTAGTGTATTCGGTACAGTCGCGTGAATTTATGAAATTGACAACATGCTAATTCCCCTTGAGTAAATAAGAACAAAGGACTTTCACTCCATTTCATTTACATACATGGGACTATAGCAATTGAATAGTAAAAACTCGTTTAATCTTTTAATGTACAAATAATATAGTTCATACAAAATCTAAAGAGAACATGCTTTATATTCTTTTGACAATTGAGTGTTAATGAGTTCATCAACAGCTGTTGCTTAAACCTATAGTCAGAAACTGAATTACCTTGGATATATACTGTAAAATCCTTAAAAAAAAAATGAATCCTAAAAAAAACTGACTTTCGATACTTGGATTCCAGTCAATAGAAAAGTTCAATACTTCAAAAAATATCTTTCTCCCCCTCCAAAATGATTATGTGGGCATTTTCCCAAATGTTTTTACTATTGTGTAGACCTTGTACAAAATATATCAAATTCCTTATCTAAATTTTAATGAGAAAGTCAATATATTTCAGGTTGTAAAAAGAAGTTATTAAAATGATTACAAAATATATTTGCTGAATGAAAACTGAAGATGAATTTCATTCTACTGCAATACCAGTAGCTTGTTCTGAAAATGTTACTGTTCTTGGAATTTATTGTCACTTTCAGTAAATTTTCAGAAATATCATACCTACCAGACTTAAAGAGGGGAGCCTTCAGTTATAATGAACTGACTATTAAAACTTCTGGCCATGGATATGTGTCTGTAAACCTTCTTCTTCTTCTTCCGGTGTAGAACAGGAGTAGCCTCCGACTGTTTTAAGTTCCGTGGGACTAGGCATGCCAGGCACACACAGTTGCTGTCCCCAAGACTATGTACAACTAAAAACTTCACTATGACACAGTTAAAACTATTTACATGGGCCTACTGGTTTGCGTGGCTAACTTGTTGTTGGAGGTTAACCCTGAACTCCTCTATGGAGCTGGCCCCAACTGTGGTGTCTGGTAGGTGGTTCCATTCTCGTACTGTTCTTTGGAAGGAGTTGCTGAGAGTGTCATAATTGGACCTCTCCTGGAAGAACCTATGTTGACCTCTGGTTCTGCTGTCACCAGGTCTGAGGTATAATTCTCGGTCGATGTCCACGAGTTGATGCTGGATCTTGTACATCATAACGAGTTTGCTTATCCTCCTCTGCTGTTCTAAAAGTTTAACATCGGAGGAGGGTATAAGGGTGTGTATTTTGTCAGAGGTCAGATACAATGACCAGAACCACCTTAACCACCCATGCCCCTTAGTTATAGTAATACCACATTGAAACCCGATACCCTGAGTTTAATAAAAGATGATAATGGACATGCTAAAATTACCTGCTGATATTACATGACACATTTTGTCAAATATTTAGGTGCATAAATGGGGGGGGGGGTATTTGAAAGAAATAATGAAAATACTTTAGTACCCTTGTGTAATTTCCCCAAACCCCATGAACACATCTTCCTCACCCCATGATGTGTATTCAACTTGTTTGACCTTCTGTTAATTATAACTGTTCAGTTGTCAGATTTCACCCAATACTGACATAAAGTGAAATTCAAAGAAGTCATGTGCAATACTTGGCCATAGGGCTTTCATAGTATAAACAGCTGGACATGCTAACACTGCCCTATACTGTCCATCAAACATGCCATTCAAATCAATATTTTAATTTTAAGCATGTGACATGTGTCAAAACAGTAATAAAATTTTCTGCTCAATTGATTTTACATGCTGTGACAACATAAATATGCAATAAAACTTTCTCTAAGTTATACTTCCTATAAAACAGTGTTTAACTAGCTGTAACATTAAAATGAATGCTAGTGTCTTTATAATGTTTCTTTAAACAAAATCATTTCAGGAAGAATGTGTCAAATTTCACATATATGCAATTTTTTCAAGGTTTTTTCCATTGCTGAAAATAAGACAAAAATCAGAAATCTACTTTGATCATCTCACAACCTGACTTTGATTTTAAATGAGTAATTTAACAATTTTCAACCTGTATGTTAACTTGTTATCTTTTCTCATAAAGTCTTTGAGGTCTTTTACCTGACAAACACATGTTAATCAATCATTAATTAGCTAAAAAGTCAATACACAAATGCTACTCACATATCTTCTACAGAATCTACAACTCAGTGGGAAGTCCATATTTCTCCAATAAACATTAGACATCTTGTCCTAATGTTATCCAATCCAAACAGTAAAACATTTTTCTTATCTTATTATTGTTTATAAATCAAAATACACAAATCCCTTGAAAAAATATACAACACTCTTACCTGTGAATTTGATTGTAATTGTCTAACCCTTTTGATCTTTTTACCTTGCATAATTAGAAATCATAGGTAGGCCAAACGAATTAATCAACATTTTATTTTTCATATTATGAGGGAGGTTTTTCAAATTAACAGAATAATTATGCCTTTATCACATGCAAGCTTTTTGTCTTTTTTTCAAGTCAATAGTGGTTTCATAAAAGGAAAAGCAGCTGCTACAAAAAAGCAGCCTTTTTACAAGAACAAACTGTTATTTCAGTTTCAATATTTGTTATTTAGCCCTCCATGCTGCAATAATTTATTAATTATTATTGAGAATTGATTTTTAAATGTGTAAAAGAGTAAACAATTTTTTTTAAATAAAAAAAAAACAAGATTTTTGTTTGCTATTCTATCATGTTGTAAGCAGCTGTGCCAGATGAGCATGATTTTCCTTTATTAGTCTCATAACACTTGGACAGCAAAGGTGAAGTATCAAAATGTATACAGGAGTTAGGGTTATAGTGTTTTTAATGTCACTTTCAACAATATTTCAGTTTTATGGTGCCAGTCAGTTTTATTGATGGAGGAAACCAGAGTACCTGGAGAAAAACAAGACCTGCTGCAGATTATTTTTCATGGGATCAAGTCCCATAACTCTAGAACTACAAACGTGAAAATCATCGAAAAGTATAGTCGCTCAGACCACCATTCCTAGTAACTTTTTAAAGCAAAGTTTAAAGAAAATCAATGAAGGCAAAGTAAGTTAGCCAGCAACACAATACCATAAATAAGTCCTGTCTAAAGGAAGACAGACTTACAGAAATCTAGTACAGTTAATTTGTTAAAAGGTCTACAAGATAATGCCAATCTTAAAATTGTAAGTACATATATGTTGTTGTTGCACTGCTATATATACATTCTGTTACTAAAGCCATAGATATTAGACAGGGGTTTCAAAGTGGGCCGGTACCCGGTACTTTTACCCGCTTGAGATCGTGTATACCGGGGTAGTACCGGCAGAAATTACTGAACCCCCCCAAAATTAGCGGTGGTCAAAACCACAAGTACGATGGTCGATAGGCTTGTGGAATATTTTTCATAAAAAATTAATGATCACGTCAATCATTGCTGAATTCTCGCATTCAAATCGAACAACTGCGTCACGACCAAGTTGATGGGATATTCTCTGTTTTAAAAATAACTTTACCTTAGAATCGTAAATAGCAGTTTGCACATGCGGTAAATAGATATGTTTTCGCCCCAATAACTTTTCATCCTTGTGTAAAACTCGGACCGGAACAAAGCTGACATCATTTCAAAATAAAAAAATGACCGATTACAAATTATGTGCAAGCACATTTAGTGTAATCTCCAGTAATATAAGTATGATCATTATGTATTATGAACATATGACTACACAATATTTTGTGTGATTTTCTTTATCCATTTAAAACCCAGGGTCGAATCATTCTGGGGCATACTGTCTTGTTGCTTAACTCCGTCCATATTGTTTAACTTCCGGTATAAAAAAATAAAAACCTATGGCTAATTTATTTACATATTTCGACAGGGCCCTACCGTGGTTGTTCACAGAAATGAAAGTGTGCTGAAAAACATTTTAAAAATGGGGTACGAGGAGATAAGGGATAGAAAATTACTAGAAATCTTGAAAAAGGACCGGACATGGCTCAAATACGAATTATATTGTAATGTCAAAATGCCGGGCCCCCTTTTTTTCCAAAATAATTTAACTTTTGTGATTCAAATGTTAATAAATGTCTTCCTGCGAATCGTTTTTGTTCGAACATTTTTTTTGCACATAAGTCGTGAAAGTAACAATATATATTGTTTTTGTTTAATTATATTTGTATTCATCTATTAAAAAATTATAAATTTTATTAAAGATTGATGATTGCAAATTAAATTTATATGTTTCATCAAGGACGTATTCTATATACGTCCTTGGTTTCATTAATTATGACACTTATATATGTCTTGATCCTGCCAATGGTCTTTGATGAGTTTAATTACTGGTAATAAAGTAAAAAAAACACACAAGCCAAGGTATTGTGAAAAAGAAAAGGACAAAGCCAACAAAAGAATTTTGAGAAGTTTAAGCTTTGATAACAATGGATTGGTCAAGCCTAGCTGTGGAACCATAGCTCTTTATGGTCCTTTTGGTTTTTTTTAAGATATGGCAGACTATCTATGAATAATCTTGGCTGAAGTCTGTAAACTGAAATATTCAATAAAGAAATTGGGGGGGGGGGGGGGGAAATCCAGGCATTATGCATGGTCTTCACTCTTGGTGAAATCTGAACTCTAAAGTTAATGGGATTTTTCTTTCAAAAACACTTAATGTTTTTCAGTCTCTGAAGTACATTTTTTGGTCCACAAAATGCTAGATTTCAGGAGCTTCCGCCCCCTGGACCCCTTACGGCCCCCAGCCTAATTTTTTAGGTACCTCCTAAAATTTAAGAAGTACCTCCTATCATAAAAAACTTTGAAACCCCTGATTAGATATTGGATAAAAAATAAAAAATTGAAACTTTGCCTTAGATGGAAAAAAATGTATAAATTTACAAAGCAAAGTGTAGGAGGAGATCTTTACAAGCATATTCAGTGTTTCTGATCAATCCACAAAACACTGAATTCTATTGATTTATTTAATTTTCATCAATAGAAATAAACTTGCTTGGTTTGTTTAAATTTTAAACATGTCTGATAATCAAATCAAATATAATCATGTCACTTTGAAGTTTTTAGACTCCTAGATTGGCTGTAATTACACATACTTTCTATTTGAACTATTTTAGGTTAACATTTAATGGATGGTAATAAGATGGTAATAAAATCTAACTGTATTAGTCTAATTAGAATGATTACAGTCTCACATTTCAAAGATTTCTGTCTACTTACACTTCTTCTCACATATTTTATGGACATGTTTTCACTTTTTAAAAATACATAACTTTTTATGCAATCAGAATTACTTCAGATGTGGGAAATGGTATCGGAGAATATTGCTTCTGATGGAGGGGTAAATTGAATCAGAGAATTGATTCCGATAGTGAAAAATGGAATCAAGAGAATTGCTTCCGATGGTGAAAAATGGAATCAGAGAATACTGCTTCTGATGGAGGGGTAAATTGAATCGGAAAATTGCTTCCGATGGTGAAAAATGGAATCAGAGAATTGCTTCCAATAGTGGGTAGGTAAACTGAATCAGATAATTGCTTCCGATGGTGGGTAAATTGAATCTGCGAATTGCTTCTGATGGTGAAAAACTGGAATCAGAGAATTGCTTCCATTGGTGGGTAGGTAAACTGAATCAGAGAATTGCTTCCGATGGTGGGTAAATTGAATCTGAGAATATTGGTTCCAATGGTCAGAGAATTGCTTCCGATGGTGGGTAAATTGAATCAGTGAATTGCTTCCAATGGTGAATAATTGAATCAGAGAATAGCTTCAGATGGTGGTAAATTTGTATAAGATAATTGCTAGATGGTGGAAATTGAATCATATAATTGGTAGTATTGGCTCAGATGGTGGAAACCAAACAGAATTTTTTAACTTCAGATGGAGGGACTGTTTTGATCGAATGGTAGCTACCTATGCAATCAGTGCTTATCACCATTGACATTGTGAGTTCGAATTTTGCTCATGGTGAGGTGTACTTGATACAGCATTATGTGATGAAATCTGTAAGTGACTTGTGGCAGGTACTCCTCCAATAAAAACTGACTACCACGATATAACTGAAATATTGTTTAAAGTGGCGTTACACACCAAAAACACGTACTTCAAATGGTGGAATGTTGAAACCTATTATATGCTTTCAATGGTGTACATGCAGTAACTAAATACATTTTGTACTAAACTATCTATAGTACCAAATTCTCTTCCAGTTGCACTCAAGATATTTTGTATCACACATTATTCTTTCAAAAGAGTTTTAATTTTAAAGTTATAGTGAAAATAAAGGAATGTATAGCACTTGTAACCTAAGAGGTAGTGAATTCATTTATTGTAGATTTGAAAATCAGATGAGGTCATAGAATTCTTATTGAATAGTTGAATAGATTTGGGGAAATACATTTTTTTTTACTATGACTGAAATTCTGATTCCTTTTGGGTTTTTTTTCTCTGAAATTTGTTTCTAAAACTCCATTCTCCTCCCTTGCAATCTTCCTTTTTTGTTCTTTTCAAACTAAACAACCCCCCCCCCCCCCCCCATTAGTAAACACATGTGGTAAAGATGTACTACATCTAATTAAAACTGACAAACAGCTGAATCAAACTGAAAAGACATGAACATTTCTAGGAAAAAACAACATTACTTTGGCCTTACACAGGTGACCCTTTTCATCTTTCACCTGTTGTCAGGTAATTCAATTATCATTAATCATCTTTTAATAATCAATTCTGTTCAGAGATCAATTACTGATTTGATTGGAGGTGAGTCATTATCAAATGGATTTTTTCACCTTTGCTCAGAAATCCTCAGAAAAATTCCTTTACATCAAGGAGATTAATAATAAACAAGAATATTAGAAGTAAAACACAACACCTTTGTTTTGTTGTGGAGATAATGAGAGAATAATCAGTTTACTTAGTACTAGATAATGAAAAAGGAAAACATTATATCTATAATCCATTACGGAGACATCACGATTTATATTACAATGTCTTCTTCTCTACAAGTATTAACACACCATGTTTTTGGTTTAATTCTGCTTGCTTGAAAAACAACAGACAAAAACAATTTCCCATTTTTCAAACAGTACATTAGACCTGCCTTAAAAAATTTGACCCTACATGTATATACAAAACATACCACTTAATTAAAAACAAACTATTTAAAATGACTTAGGTAGATGTATAAGTATGAAATAAATCAATCAATCAAATAAGTTTTATTTAAAGTCGAAATATCTATAACACATAACATAAGCTCTAGTGAGCTTTTGAATCGACACATTTGAATTTTCCTCAAGTTAGAGGTTTTGGTGTTTAACACCACTTTCAACAATATTTCAGCTATATCAAGGCGGTCAGTTTTATTGATGGAGGAAACATGAGCAAGTCAATTTTCCAAGAGATTGGTACCAGCCCCCAATAACATTGTATCATTCTTTTACTTTTTTCAAGAGATATCAGTTTCTATAAATAAGAAACCCTGTATTAAATCATTTAAACTTGTGGCAGGTTGGTGGTTTTTTCCTGGTACTCCAGTTTCCTCCACCAATAAAACTGGCCGCCACGATAAAACTGAAATATTGTTGAAAGTGGCATCAAACACCATAACCCAAACCCTCAAACAAAAATAATAAAAAAAGACAGCTACTAAAACTCTGGTTAAACTTCTTAGCCAAGATCAAAAGATTCTAGTCTTCCTCAAGACAGGTACTGAAAAATCAATAGCTTAAGAGTTAGATCTGAATGAAGACAAACTATTGGTTGAAATGCTACAGGTTCCATGTAAATTTAAACTGGTACTGACAACAACATACATGTGAAGCCAATATATTTTGACTCTACGATTGGTAGCCCATGTTTCGTCAATAAACAAAGCTATGCTACTTATGTTGTGGTGTGGGTTAATGTTTTATAATCCTGTATTGGCAATGGGAGAACATGGGAGAACCTGGAACATAATTGTTGAATAAATTAACTCATTAAGAAGTCGTTTAAAATTAGATCTATTTCACATTATCATTAAGTTTGGGTTAAGAATAAATAATTTTGTGCAGGTTACCAGACAGCATATCACCTTATAATAATATGAGGTATGGCAAAGTTTTCTATCAACTGTTATTTTTGTTCTTGGCATAAATATCTTGGTAAATATTAAAAGAATATAGCAACCACTCTATTTCATAAGAATAAACAAAATTTGTAAACACTGTTTTTGGCTGCTGCTTAACATAACTTTCTTGTAAAATATTTACTGTGCTAATTACCCCGGTAATTACAAAAGTGCTACAAACATGTGGTACGGAAAAAATGGATGCATTGCAGGACCACGATTAAAAGTGCTACATTACCAGTACTTTACATTTTACATTACGGTTTAAAACTACGACTCTGCCATAAGCCAGAAGCATGTACAAAAAAAACCCACAACATTCTGAAAAGCATGAATAATGCATAGCTGATAAAAGAATTCAGCGTAGTACTGAAATGTTCTACTAACCAATAAATGTACATTTTAACATAAGAATTTCAACTTGTAGCTGTTGTTATCATAACAATATTTGTTTCATTTTTTGACAAGTAAATCATATTCTCACTGTTGCTTGATAAAAGATCATATTTCTTTACTTTAATGTTTTCTCCCTAGATTTCTGAAGTTTATGCAGTGTTTTTCTTCTTTGCCTGTAAACTGTATTTTGACTAAAATTTTCAGACAAAATCAAAACCACGGAAGGAGGTTAGAAAAATCGTAATAATCCTTAATGTTAAAATTTACAGTAGAATTTAAGTCTCCAGTCTAGTTTCCAGTACCCATAAATTATAATGCAAGATTATAATATAGATGTCAGAAGACAGGGAATTTTTGTTTACTTCTAGTGAACTTGATCAGATTAAAATGTAGACTAAAACAAAATCCAATAAACTGCCACATTTTCTTCACAATTTCAGAACTAAATTGTGTCAACTTACCAGACATGGTGAACTCAGCTTCCACATGTATCAAAACATTAACTATCTCTAGGGAAGTTATTTTGACATTGTAATCTATGTACCGATTGCACATGAACATGCTGAAATTGATATTCTATTCTGTCAATATGAAAGTAGAGATATCAGGGACTCTCTCAAAGTTTTACTACATTGTACCAAAACAAAACAAACAAACAAAACACTTGTTTTTAATTGAGAAGTCTAATTTCTTTCTTCTCAAAGTTTTCCAGGAAGCCATCACCAATTTTCATGCATACACTGCTCTATTTTTCTTCTTCAAAATTTAAGTCCCTTTAAACAATTAAACCTATTTTATTTTATGAAAACATTTTCAAAATTTAGTGCATGATAAATTTAAGTACAGGTATGTATTTACAAAGTAAAAACAAAATCTTTGGCAGTTTACCTGTTTCCTGTTTTTTTTAGAAAAGGTACCAGAGAGCAGACTTAATTGTTGCATGATAATTCCAATCTTAAATTCACATGTACATAATTGTTATTGTTCTCTTTACTCCTCTATTTTATTATGCCTCAACTCTGTGTACTGGGTACACATGTGCATTATTTATTTGACAGTTTGTTTTTTCCTTAGATTTTTCTCTCCAGTAAGAAATCATTGCCGGAACTGATGTATTTTGTTGATAATGGTAACATATATAATCATTCCTCTTTCTTCTTTCTGGAATACATTCAAATAATGAGAGTATCTTGGCACATGACATCCTAAATATGTACACTCATTGAACTTTTGTTTATTTATAAAACTGGAAAATATATTATATTCTTGGATAATGATACTCGCTTAGAATATGTGTCATGCGCACATCAAGAACATACATGTGTAGAGCAGGTTAGCAAATATATAAGACTGGCTTAACGGTTACACATGTGGAGTGAATCTATAAATACATACAGAAACTTGGATAGCAAATACATATTGGTTATAATTTCAATATGTGTACATATGTGGACCAGGAAAATAAACATGAGCAAAGTGCATGGATCAAGAGATGGACCAGTGAAGAATAGATCAACACATACATGTGTTGAGTAGATCAACAGATACATGTGTCTAGTGCCAGTAGTGGGTCAGCCTTTACATGTGTCAAATGGATCAACAAATACAAGTGGATCAAAAGATATGTGTTGAGCAGATCAACAAATACATGTGTTGACTGAATCAAATGATATACCTATGTATTGAGTGGATACACAGATACACGTGTTCAGTGATCAACAGATACATGTGTCCAATGAATCAAAAGATACATGTGTTGAATGAATCAACAGATACATGTGTCAAGTGGACCAACAGATACATGTGTCAAGTGGACCAACAGATATATGTGTCGAGTGGACCAACAGATACATGTGTCGAGTGGACCAACAGATACATGTGTTGAGTGGAACAACAGATGCATGTGTCGAGTGGATCAACAGATACATGTGTCGAGTGGATCAACAGATGCATGTGTCGAATGGACCAACAGATACATGTGTTGAATGGAACAACAGATGCAGGTGTCGAGTGGATCAACAGATACATGTGTCGAGTGGATCAACAGATACATGTGTTGAGTGAATCGAAAGATGCATGTGTTGAGTGGATCGACAGATACATGTGTCAAGTGGATCGACAGACACATGTGTAGACTGGGTTTAGCAGATACATGTAGATAACTTCAACTAAAATGCAATAATATGATAGGCCATGATATCAAATGTTAGAGTGGATCAACAAGCATGAGTACTGCTTCTCCAAACATTTAAGTCATGTTAAAGAAACTAATAATTTTATCAAGAACACACAAACTTATCCATAAGAGTAATAAATTATAGCTTTGGTTTAAATGCAGAAAGGTTAGAAGTATTAATTATCAGTGATCAATGGTGAATGATTTAATTTTGTTGCAATATTTGAAGTTGGATACCCTTGTCATCAGCAGGCATCTTGTGTGGTTCAGGATCATTTGTGTGTTTTTTCGCAAGTGTCTCCACCCCATTAACCTTAAAGCTCCTAACAAACAATGACAAGTAACAATACCTAATAAACAGAGGCATTTAATTCAATTACAAGTTGAAAGATTTATTACTTGAATTTATTTCTTCAAAGATAAATAGAGAATTGCTTTGATGTTGAGTATAATCTAAGTTTTTTTTCAAAGGTACATAAAATTCAAATTGATTGATGTAACAAGATGAATGACCTTTAGATTAGAAGTTTTCATATTATCAAGTGACTTTTAAGATCTTGATTCTACTTTACTAACACCAATACAATGAAACAGGTTGTGTTCATTTTGAAATCATCCAAAATCAAGCATTTCTCAATCAATGTAAAGTACCCATACTAGAAGTATAACACAAAACTGAACTTTAATTCCTGCTGGAAAAAACCCCACCCTACTCTTACAGCCGAGTCGAGTGTTTAGAAATCCATTGACAAGCAAAACTTGCTAAATAAAGCTAAATCAACAGACAATGGATGCTGGTCCTTGATAAACAGATAACTATTCTGTATAGTGAATACAAATAAATTAATAGCTGCTATACAAACTTGCTATGTAAACAGACATGGCAATAACTTCTTGTTATGCGCTACTACTCGATAGATAACATTGCCTCAATCTGCATTTTTAAATACCATTTGACGAATGTATCTTTCGTTATTATGCAATCAGAAAACTATTATCAAAGTATATTGAAAGCTATCCGAGTATATGATAAATGACTTCTGCGACAAAATAAAACATTAACGAAATTGGATTCACCATACACCAACAAGCATTAGAACAGTGGTCCACAGGGATATGAACGACTTCAAAATTCCATTTGCTTAACTATTTTGAATGTTTATAATATTAGATAAATAAGAGCTACTCAAATTTATTTTGCATTACACAAATTTCCTAGACTGCAATTTGTAATATTAGCAACATTGTAAATCACATTTGAAAGTTCAAGGTCAAACATATAGGGATGCAAGCTGTCAAGTATATCATTTTTGCTAAATTCTCAAATGTGCAGTTTAATTCAGACAATTTAATCATTGCATCATCAAATCTTTCTTTTTTCTTTTTTCAGACAGAATTTGCTGACATTGAAAAATTCCTATATAAGCATGTTTTTAATGCTAAAATAAGATTATTCAGAACCTATTGAACAAAAATACATTTTACCAGTTAAACCTACAATGATACTATTTCAAAGAGACAAATCTGCAAAAATCACATAAGAAAGGGCCATATTAATTAATGTAGAAAAATTATGAGAAAGTTTGTTCAAATCATGTTTTTAAAACTAAAATAAGGTTATTCAAACTTACAATGATACTAATTTCAAATAGGCAAATCTGCAGAAATCACAAAAGAACAGGCATTTAATGTAAAATCAGCCATTAAAGATTCTTCATTTTTAAAAGAAGCCAAATTTTCTAATCATCTTCTCAAGGTTTGATAAGTAAACAAAATCATTCAATTTGTCTGAAATTAAAATAAACAATTTGCAAAATACTTACAATTGAATGAAAAATTTGTTGGGATTTTCCACAAACGTCTACAAAAGCCACACAAAATAGACTATTGAGAAGTCAGAGTGGGTTAAAACCGATCCAATCAATCAACAATGACCAAAACTGTCAAACGGGGGCTATTCACTCCCTAAGACTTCATAAAAGTTGTTTGACGTTTCTAACCAAGAAATCAATTTCTCTAATTTACCAGAGATGTATATTGACAGGATTAAATACAAAAATATAATTCAAGACATTTCGATCTTTTACATCTAGTTAATTTGTCTTCTTACATAAAATAAATATCGATACAAAGAATTCACAAGAACCTAAAAACATTTCTACAACAAGAGAAAATATCCATTTCTGTACCTTAAATGGTACAGGATAAATATAAGTAACTTTGTAATTTTCTCAGAGTATACAGGTTTACTCCATCACTTAAAACATGCAAGGGGTACTTGATACAACATTAGGCCAAATAAAAATATATGTGTGGTTCCAGTTACCCTACCTACCCTAATTTTTAGCCCTTACCCTAAAGATTTTTTTGCCATTTTGCAATAAGCATCATTAAAGTCACAATGTATCTCCCATAGTAATCAATGTAAAAAAATATATATAAAATAAAATAAAATCCCTACCTACCTACCCTGTTTTTATTTTAATGTAACTGGAACCAAACATATATTTTTATTTGGCCTTATGTGATAAAGTTTGTCAGGGTACTCCCGTTTCCTCCATCAATAAAACTGATCTCCATGATACAACTGAAATATTGTTGTAAGTGGCATTTTAACCCTAACCCATCACTTAAACATCAAAAATCTTATGCATCTTCATTTTATCATTTGTGAATTGTTTAATGCCAAGTGAGCAATTCTTCAGCTATATTATATGATTGCGGAACAAGCTACTTTTAGATTATATGATGATGTCTGTTTTGTGCGAGACCAACACGCTCAGATGGAGCAAGCTCATTGGCATGAAACAATAGTCATTAGCCTGACATTTCGCTCCACTCACACACATTATCCTGACTGTGAGCCAACCAGTTTTTTCTTTTATTCTGTAATGCTTAAGGCTTAATGTTAGCTGAGAAGCAGAAACTATCAATTTCATAGTGTATGGTTTGACCTGACTATGGATGGAACCCACAAGTTATCACAAGCATTTTACCATGGGGGTGGTTTTGTTTATTTGTCGTTAGTAATAATGCCTAAAATCTGAAATAGGTTGGTCAAAATAAAAAAAAAATCTTCATTGAAAATGGATTTTTTTTTTATGGTTTTCAATTCTGTTCATGAGACTTTGGAGTTGTGATAAAACAAATGTTAACCTTGGTTTGATGATTGTCAACATGTTATACAATTGTTTCTAGACATAGTTCCAGACATTATAATAACATTGAAATTCTTCACATATGGGACTCCAAATTTTTGTGATCATATGATAAAATGGCACAACACGTTCTGGAATAACCGTCATCAGGTATGCACCCAGTCAAAAGATTGGAAAACCAATAATTTTAGGGCTTAAACGGAATAGCCAAAATTGGCCGTATCATAACGGATCTTTGTGGTCACTGAAATGTAGTTTATAAGTAGATTAATAAAATTCTTGACTGATTCATAAAAGTTATTTAATAAGAAGCATTAACGAACACATTACATGTTTAGTATACAAAGGATAATAGTAGTCGATTGTTTTTAATTTGGAAAAGTAGAGCTGCTCAAGGACTTATATATCTTAGCCTCAAGAGTTGATATTATATGTAATATAATTAATACCGTTTTTGTTACAAACTAAATGAGGCAATCTTTTTTACACTCAAACACACATAAAATGTTAAATTAATAAACAACAACGAAGTTCTGCCAAGCACTTTAGACAATGGGTCATTTAGCATTGTAATTATATTAACATTGTTACGAAAAACATCAAAGAACTCAACTCCCTGAAAAACCTAATTATTACAATTACTCAATTATCTGGTGATAAGGCCATTAAGTGAAACAATTATAACAAATATCTTGTGAAAATTGTCACCTTCATAGTCCTTACAAGTAGCCAAGATATCTACAAACATAAGGTAACAGGCAAATTGAAAAACAAATAGCTTACCGGGTACTATCATTTTTCGTACAGTAAATGGAAATTACAGGTATGTTATTACAGCAGGAAATTAAAGTTGAACTTATGTAAGGAGAGTAAAAATGTGGAATTGTTATGCATGGAGAATAGGGTTAGGATTATGATGTTTAATGGCACTTTCAACAATATTTCAGTTATATCATGGCGGTCAGTTTTATTAGTGGAGAAAACCAGAGTACCCAGAGAAATCCACTGATCTGTCGCAAGTAACTGACAAACTTTATCACTTAAAGTTGTACCGAGTACACCTCCCTGTGAGCGGGATTTGAACTCGCAACTTTACTGGTGATAGGCACTGATTGCACAGGTAGTTGTAAATCCAACAACCATACGATGATGGCCACGACAGCGCCCGTAAGAAGAGTAAAATGTGGAATTGTTATATACAATTTTTTTTAATGGTAAGCGAGGTCAAAAATAAAAAAGTGACATAATTAATAATTGAATGAAATGTTTCGTATTCAAGTCTAAAAGAAAGGAACAAAACAGATTTTGGATGAAATGCAGAAACATCTTATACCGGTACTACAAACTTGGATTTCTTCTGAAGTTCATATGTACAGACATTCTTAATTAATTATAAATTTCCAGCTTTCAGATTGCTTGGGTAGAGGTGGTAAGCAAATCTTATTAAATTTGTTTCCGTTTAGATGATATTTTCATAAAGGTCATACTAATAGCTCAAGTCCTATTTAATTGCTTTTATCGAATTCTGAATTTTTCAAAAATTCAAAAAATATTCAATCGAGTGAGCAGGATACACATTTACTTGTTGCATTCAATTTGCATTAAACATGTTGCATCTATTCTCAGCAATTGACAAACATCTATGAGCTTTCCAATAACATGAATGTCATACAAAAAACAAAATTAATTGAATACCGTCAAAGCTTTTTCCACATGACAGGGGACAGATCATCGTAAAAATGGAGAGAAATTGTGGTGGTTAATGAATCATACAAACCGAATCAATCTAAATACGTCTCAAGTCAATTACCAGGAAGAACATTTACACAAAATAGGTAGCACATGGCATTAGACTCGTAATTACTTGTCACAAACCAAACTTAACAAGGTGCAATAAATCGTAACGACTGTCAACTTCTTAAGTCTTCCCAATGGCAGATTCGGATACAAATTTTGCAATATCGGACTTAGAAATCGCCTGTAATTGGTAAACCCACATACAGTATACAATTCTATTAGTTTTCATTTAAATTTGGTCGAAATTTAGCTGATATAGAGACTTTCAGACAAAATTTATTGCAATCTCGCATAATCTTCATTAAGAAAAGTACACCATAAATCTTTACTACTGAAAATAAACAACAGAATCAAGACATTATACAAGTACATCTAAATGATAAAGGGAAATAACTCTGTGAAGAATCAAGATGAAATTAATACCATTATTTTTCTCAACAAAATAGAATTAAATCTTTGAAATAATATATAAATTGAAAAAGGAAAGGCTTTGGATAAATCAAATAAAAAGCAGCAGTTCTTAAATCATTTGAACCAGATTTATAAAATAATAACCTCAACAGATGGATGTCGTCATTTGAGATATTGAAAAACAATTTAAAAAACATAAAATGTCTATGAGTAATTTGACAAAAGATAACTGAAATATATAAAAAAAAATATTTTCTTTCATCTATCCTGATTGAATAAGATTTCATAACCAAAATTTTGAGAGAATACTTTAGTCACACCTGCTTTTGTTTCAAATCGGCTCAATACCAGATAGTTTATTTGTTACAAGGGAATGATTAATGTGTGAATTGTAATATAATTTTCTAGGGAAATTTCTCATAAATAAATGTCCATTCGCCACAAACCATTTACAAATGACTAAAACTCTTGTAATGAGGACCATTTTACAATCCATCAAGCCAGGGCTTTTCATCTACGGAGACAAAACTTAACAAGCTATCACGCTATGAAATGGCAAATACACATTTACGTAATGGATAATTCTAATAGACAATAGTATTTAGTTCCAGCAGATTTTCCCAGTAGACCAATATTGTATCTACATTTTCCGATCTCTGTTTCGACTGATGATGTTTTAATAACACAATCCAATACTCACAAGCACTTACAGTCTAAACCAATATACTATCGTTGGCCTTTTTGTCATGGATGATTAATACAGAAGCAAATGAATTTGAGCAAAAATAACATAACAACCTATTTGTTACACTACACATTTATAATACTTATTAACTGAAAAACTATTATAGTACATGTGCTTAGGCCAAAAAAAAATAATGTGTGTTTACGGTCACCCTAATTTTTGCTAGCGACCCTATGAATTTTTACACAGAATTCGGATAACCATTTTTGTTGTTTAACCAGCAGCGATGTTTTATTTATTCAACTGCTATTTTTTTGTCGAAATTGAGAGCAAAGAAGGTAGAGAAACTGCATAATGACAGCTTACCGGAAATGTCGAAAATGAAATACCGGAATCGGATCCCGGAACGACTATTTCCGGATTTGCCAACCGACCGACCCTATATTATTTTTTTGACATGTGACAGTAAACACACATATTTTTTTTTTTGGCCTTACAAAATTGATTGATTGATTGATTGCTGTTTAAAGCCAACTTTAGCAATTTTCAGCTATATCATGGCGATAAAAAATTGAAGCATGTGTCCATATGACATGGATCTACTTCTAGCTTAAGCAAAGAGAGGCATAACTCTGAACCACAGAAGGTATATTACTGAAATTTAAACTTGGTCCGTGTATTGTGGTCAAAAATATTATGCCAAAAAAATCTGAAAACATTTGTCCAAAGGAAACCACAAGTCAGAGCATAGAACCAAAAATTTGCCATGTCAATATAGGGGCATAACTCTGAAATAATAACGAAATTTGAACTTGACCTGTGAATTGTTGCTAAAAACCTTGTTTAACAAATTTCAAATGATTAACATAATCAGAAATTTATTTAACTAGAAACCTCAGAATTTTTTTTTGGCATATCAAAGGACAATAACTCCAGAATGAAAATAGAGGTTTAAGTCCAAAATAAAATTTCGCATGTAATGGTCCCCGACCTTGTGTATAAATTTCAAATGACTTGTTTAAAGGGAACTAACAGTTTTAATCGGAATCAAAAAAAAATATTTTTCACCTAAAAAAGGGTCATAACTCCAGACTGGAAACAATGGTAAGACTGTAATCGAACTTGACCTTCCTGTTATGGCCACTCACCTTGTGTATAAATTTCCCAGGATTTACCATAGGGGAACTTAAAATTATTGAGCAGAAACCAAATGTGGGATGTATGTATGGATAGAAATGGGTAAAACTTCATGCTTTCGATGACAAGTGGTGTGGGCATTAAGACATTTAGAGGATCTGTATCGTATTTCACTCATTTTTATGCTAGTCAAAAAGATATATGATGCTTATGATTTGATACATCTTAAGACATTTTACCATCTTGACATTCAACTTCAACAAATGACCCTGACATTACAATAATATGATCTGCATGGCATTTTTGAATCGCCCAAGTTATGTGAATGCAGCACCGGTATACTTTAGTTAGCCGCTTTGTCATTGCCATTGTCATTTAATACAACAATTCTAATGAATTATAAAGATCAAGTCTTGCTGTACCTCCATAACAACATAAGCCAATCTAAATGGTTCATGATGAAGTCTAACTAGACAATCTGGTACTAAAGTAATATATTTACCCGATGATTTCAAAGAGTTCCCTATAATACAACATTACAGTTTTGTCACCTTGTTATAGCAATACTCCTTAATGGATCTATAATTTGTACATCTACAAACAACTTCTGTCAGAATTTTCATTAAGAGCTGAATAATTGTACTTAACACAATGGCTAAAGCTCTAATGATAGTAGTGACAGTGATGACAAAACCAATATATTAAACCCTATCTCTTTGATCAAATTGATACAGGGTATTTGCTTCATGTCTATAAGCATGTAAATCTTTATAAAAAGCTACATGAAAGTATGCTAAACGCAAAACATTCATTAGCAAATGATTCCATAATAGTAGGTTTATTGATTTCACTTGAAGTAAATGAGAAAATACTGGTGTGATTTCTGACCAATATTAACACTCTTGATTTGTTTAATAGTAATACATCTGTATATTTGTTTTAGCAAGCTTCATTCAAAACAATGCAAACTTAGAATGTGCAATAGCAGTCAATTAAAAATGCATATTCTCATCAAAATATTGACATTCTATACATCTAGATCTGCTTGATGTTGTACACCTCGCCCTAATTGAGATTCCAACTCACAACATGATGAACATCAGTGGTGATAGGCACTGATCGCATTGTAAATTCAACTACCATATGATCACGGCCACAACGGCCCCACAATAATTCTAAGTTACAAAGATTGATTGATTTAATTTGATTTATTATTGCTTAACGCCACTTTCAGCAATAATTCAGCTATATCACGGCGATCAGTTTTAGTGATGGAAAAAGCCAGAGTACCCGGAGAGAACCACCGACCATGGGCAAGCAACTGGTAAAATTTATCACTTGTGATTGCAAGTCGAGTGAACACTTATTTGTAATTTACAAAAAACGCTGTATTGGTGATAGGCTTGTATGAGTTGTTAGGTAATCCAACTACCTAACTCATTGAGCCACCCGGGCCCTTAAGTCACAAAGTGATTTTCAAAAGCTGACATGCGTGGTCATGTACCACACAATCTGGTTCCCTGTTGTAGAAAGGGTAGTATCAAGCAACCTGAAGAATCTACCAATAGAACGTCATATTTCTATTGTTAGGTCACACCATTTATGTTCTAGGTGAATGTTGTAGAACTTATGTATAAATGTACCATCAATCTTCCATATCACAAGATTTCATTGATGTTTCAACAAGAAATAAATCTTTACCTGAAATGTAAGTGTCACAAAACAACAAATTAATTTGGTCACGAAATCTAAGCCAATGCATCCTGTGTGGATAGATAACTGATTTGGATGCATAGAAGACACACCCATTGGCAGGGATTAACCTCCCTCCCTAGGCAAAAGGTTACCCTCCCCCTCCCAAAAACCTAGAGGGAATTTTAAAGTTAATATTACAGTTACATCATTACTGTTAACGTGGAGAATTTGGTTGAATTATGACTATTAAAATCATGATTTTGGTTGAACTATGACTAATAGATTCCACATTTTGACCCCCAGCTGCAAGACCATGTCATATTGTAAGTTTCTTGACACTACCCCTGCCCCCTTCCAGAGGTATTATATCCAAAATGACAAGTACCAAAGTCAGTAAACAATGCTATCTAGGTTACAGCATGCTTTCTAGATGTGTATGCTGCAGAACACACACGTATCTTTCTACACAAAGTTTTCAGCGATACTTCTATGTAGAGAGCATTAATTTGGAAAGGGGGGCCTATTTTACATGTAGCATAGGACTACTATACCCTTTGCACAAGCCTACCTTTTCAAACTGTTGTTCTCCTTATAGAAGTATCAATGGAACCTTTGTGTAGCTTTGCCTATGTATACATACATATACAATATACGTACATTGTCGGTAAATATAAAATTTATTTGTACAAGCTTTAGAAACAGGCATAATAGCGAACCTTTGGCGAGCTTTTCAGGCCTGTTTCGCAGTGAGTACAAATGAATTTCATATTTAACGACAATGTACGTATTTTGTGTTTATCCTGCAATGTCTAAAAAGTCGGAAAACTTGTCAGATTTAGACAAAAAGGACAGAAACAAGCGTCATTCCTCACCTTTCATAAATGTTGTCAAGGGTGTCTTCTTCGTGGTCCGCGTTACATTAGTACCAGTTTCATACTTGTCTGTGCCCTCCGCTGTACATAGCTACAGGGTACCAGGAAAGTTTATTCGTAGGCTGAAAAGTTTATTCGTATAGTACGAAAAGTTTATTGGTCTAGTACGAATAAAGCAAAAATTTATTCGTATAGCATATTTGTACAGCAAATGCACTGATTGCAGGATAAATTAGAAAAGACTAATACTGTATACCCTTAATAAAAATAAATGTACCTGTATCTACATTCTACATCTCTGGCAAAACAAATTAAAAGTCATTGATGGGTAGTGGCGTATAAATATACAAGCTCCAGTATAAACTTTGACAAACAAAAACACATTTTACTCAACGCACGAGTGATTTTAATCTATTCATCATTAATATTCAATTTGCAAAAATATTTGTAAATGTGTGACAAATTTTATTCAATAACGATAATTCTGGAGGGACCCATTGATCAGAGAATTACATCCTCCAAATCGTAGGGTTATTCTGCCATTGAAACAAGCACCTTTATAATCTTGACATGTAATGCATCATAATGCTACAACAAAACCCACCAGGGATCTAGAGAGAGATGTAAGTTCTGTGTGTGTAGAGACATAGCCTTCTTACAATCTAATGCAGTATGTATCTATCCACAATCTTCATGTTTTGATCTCTGAAGCACGAAATGGTGACACTACTACTTGTCAAACATTTAATGATTCTGTAGAGAATTGTCCAGAATGCAAAATTGTTATCACTCTTTTTTTGACATTGTTTTTAAAGCAGACATCATTTGATTAATGTTTGCTATTGTCAATAGTAACAAATGGTATTGCATGGATTGCATGGAAATGCAATATTTACACAATTTCAAAAAGACATAAAATATCTATAAAGCTGAATAAATCATCCATTTTTAAATACCCCAACATTGTATTTTCCATAAAAAGTGATACCAGTAGTAAATAAATAATGATAATTTATCCAAAAACCCTTGTTGCCGATGTATTTCATTATACAACATAAAAGTGCATGTCTGTTGTCTTGTTGAGTCATCTTGCATACCTAAATTTTTAATTGAAATAAATTTTAGCCTTATTTTAATCAATATTGTACAAGAATACCTGCACTATTTCAGTGATAATACCTATTTCTATGACATTTTTTACATGCATACATCTATAACAAATAAAAGAAAAGATTTGATTGAAAAATCAAGTATCATTTCGTCTATATATATACAATACGTGTGCACTGTCGAAGCATATAGGTAATATGTGTACGAGGCTTAGAAACGGGGGAAAATGCGAGGCTTTGCCGAGCCTTTTCCCGCGTTTCGCGCCGAATACACATATTTACCTATATGCTTCGACAGTGCACATGTATTGTATTTATCCTGCAATTTTAAATCGTAAATAAACGTTTACTGGACCATGATAAAAGTATTTGAAATAATTGTGTATATATTTGAAAACAATATCCCCCGATGTGTCCCGTTTTACATTTGTATGTTCTATTTATAACTGACCAATATCAAAAAAAATATTAGGCAGGCTATATTGGTCGGTAAATGCTGTCATGGCAGGATACATACATTTACATGTAGTTCATACAATGCTATATAAATGTGCAGTAATGCATATACTTTGGAGACTCTACACAGTTTACTAATCACGCCTTTTAGAAAAATTGCTATGGTTCCTGTCTTCTCTTCCTGTCATCAGATCGCGGCTTTTTATCAGATAGAACAATCACCATCAAAGATAATTTATTGCTCCACGACAAACCCAACAGGTAGCAATCCAACAATACATCTGAGCAAATAAAATCGTATCGATTGATCGTCCTCTACTTGGGCAAACATTCGTGCAATAATAATTGTTCCAAGATCTGTTTACATGTATGAAAATGAGAGGTTAATTAATTAACAAAGTAAACCATTTCATAAAAGATACCATAAAAGGTGATAATCAATGATAAATGTTAAGATAAATGAGTCATTAGCAGAATGCCAGCAGTATCTATATAAGTCTTAATGTATCTGTAGTTCTTCAGGGCTTTCAATAGTTTAAAAGTCTAACAGTACTTCACTATTTACAGGCAGTCCTTATACAACACCCTTTAAAATAAGGAGGTACCAAAGACCATATTAGGCAGATAAAAGTACCTGGTACTGTCCCTTATTGAAAGTTCTTGTTAATATTAGACAATTTTTCTTCATTTCTTTAAGACCTTCAAAATTTTTAATACCTTTTCCCTACGTTTTCTATTTCTAACCTCATTACCCCCTTTCTGCTTAAAAAGGTAACATTCACCCCCCCCCCTTTTTTTTAATTCTGTTTCTATTGTATAATCTAAGTCATACATACTGCCTAGAATAGATCAACCTAGGTTAAACATAAGAAATGCTGGTTTGCGGTTTCCAGACTGACCACAAAAATCGGCCCTACCCAAACAATCTTATTAATGCTATCAAATGTAGTTTTTTTTGGACCATTTTTAGCTTGTTTTCACAACAAAAATGTGTTGCTTTTTTGTTGCTGTTGTTGATAAAAAATAATCATTTGCCTACCTACATGTACCTACCCACAGGAAACGACCACAAATAAACAATTTTCCAAGGATAGCCCTACCATAGATAGTTAAATGTTATCTCCTCACTTTGATAATAATTTAAATTTAACATACATAAGAGAAAAAAAACAATATATAATATATTAGTTTTCATATTAGTTCTTTTTTTCAATAAAATTGTAATCAAGATTTTTATTTTTCTATTTTCGACCACTAATCTATATATTAACCTTTAAATTCCAAGTTAAAACGATATTTTCTTTTCCAATTTCTCCCCGTCATGTTTACCAATAGATATTATCAATATTAGATAATCAACAAGCAAAAAAAAACGATACAAGAAGAAGTCAAAAATTAAATGCCTACCTTGGATGACATATTTCCTTTATAATCAGCTGTTTTTCTGCTTGCCATGAGACTTAAAACCTTATTCACAAATTATCAATCGAATACAGGACAAATCTATGTTCTATCAGTGAAATGAATCTGCCGCAGATAGAAATGAAATAGAAATAATGTCATTATGGTGTAGATACTTGTTACATATCATGTCAATTTCAACCAAAGAGTCAACAGAGATCAACTTCATCCTTCGCATTTTTTCCCCTGAAAGGTATCGTTTCATTTACACCCAATTTACTAAAAGAAAAAAAACCTCACACTATCTAATTTATTTTAAAGAAAATCCAGCTATATTTCAAATAAAAAAATTGTTATTTACAGAATTTCAATTAATATTTCAATTTTTTATCCAACTGACACTATGGGGACATCTTACAAGTTAAAATTTCACAGCAAGGAATTTTTTTCTCATAAAATTTCCAATTTGAACATTGATTTTTTTTTCGCAACTATCAACACAAGGAGATTAATAACAATGTACGAGAATTCTAGACCACTGTGAGTATAGGCTTTATGTATCGTTGCACGCGCAACAATTTTAATTGATCACACTTTTTAATTTATCAGATTGACTGGCATACACATAAAGAGGAAAATATGTGATTAGTTACGAACATGGAAAGTTAATGTCGTCCCAGGTAGATAGCATAAAAGACATTACATCACCTCCGATATTAAATTTTTATTTCAGAAGTCGCTAGACTACGATACTCGTACAATGGCACCTTCACATGCGATATAACTATTTCAAAAGGTGTAATCAACCCAGAGTTATATCACTGTCATGTCTATACAATTCTTACTTTATACAAAAAAAATTCTGATTGGATTTGAATATTTATTTCATATTCAGAACAATAGTTTGGATCAAACTAGCTTGCATTTTCTAAGAAAAAGATGCAAACTTTGATTCACAATAAACAAAACAAATGAAAACCTTTTAATGGACCCTCCTACATTTCTAGTTTACGAGACAAAATATTTATTCATTTTTCATAGGATCTACTGCTAAAACTTGATCCTATGGTGGCAGTCATCTTGGATTTTCACATGACACAAAGAAATAAGTGGATTAGCAAAGTTGCATTTCAGCCAAGTCTACTGTCAAATGGTTCAGTGGATTCAGAACATAGGGAGTGCCATGTTTTAAAATTGTCCACCAGTGGTGGCCATTTTGGATTTCGGATTGATGAAAAAATAAGGAACATTTCTACCATTCAATCTCACATGTGGTTTCTCATAAGAAGAATATTGAAATTTCTATAAAAAAAAAAAAAGTATAAATATTGGCCAGTAGTAGCCATGTTGAGCTTCCAAATGTCACAATGAAGCTTGTTTCAGGGAATCTAAAAATATGAAATGAAAAGATGCTGATTTTTAAACAAACAAGATGTTGAATGCTACGTCGTGCTAAGAATACCCCCACTCGTTCTAGTAGATGTGCGGTAAACCTGGAAAGGGGAGACACGGTACAATTCACCATGCAAAAGCCACATATCAAATATAAAATCATTTCTTCCAGTAGAAGCCGAGATATCTGTTACAAAAGTTTTTATTACGGCAAACATGAACTAGAGGCTCAGCACTGAGCTGAGCCTGTGTCGCTCACCTTTCATTCTGCTTTGAGGAAACTTTGGCAAAGCAGTTTTAGAGAAGAAGATTTTTAGAAAGCGACCAATCTAAAACAAGAATTGCCTGTGGCAGCCATGTTTGTTAATGGATCAAAACGAAATTAGCAATCTCTATAGAGGACCTTCCATAGATGCTTCTTACCATGTTTCATATCATTTGGCCAAGTGGTTTCAGAGGAAAAGCTGTTTTAGAAATCAAACAATAAGAAACAAGAATTGTCTAAGACGGCCTGTTTGTTAACGGATCAAAACGGAATGAGCAATTCCCATAGAGGACCTTCCATAGATGCTTCCTACCAAGTTTCGGTCTATTTGGCCAAGCTGTGTCAGAGAAGAAGATTTTTAGAAATTGACCAATCAGAAAAAAGAATTGTCTGTGGTGGCCATGTTTGTTAACAGATTGGGACAAAATGAGCAATCTTTATAAGAGTACTCTCCATAGATGTTTCTACCAAGTTTTGGATCATTTGGCCATGTGGTTTCAGAGGAGAAGATTTTTAGAAATAGACCAATCAGAAACAAGAATCACCTGTGGTGGCCAAGTTTGTTAATGGATTGGGACAGAATGAGCAATCTTTATAGAGAACCTTCCATAGATGCTTCCTACCAAGCTTCGGTTCATTTGGCCATGTGGTTTCCGAGGAGAAGATTTTTTTAGAAATAGACCAATCAGAAACAAGAATCGCCTGTGGTGGCCATGTTTATTAATGGAATTGGAACGAAATGAATACTCTTTATAGAGGACCGCCCATAGATGCTTCCTGCCAAGTTTCAGATCATTTGGCCAAGCGGTTTCAGAGGAGAAGAATTTTTAAAATCAGCCAATCAGAAACAAGAATGGCCTGTGGTGGCCACGTTTGTTAATGGATCAGGACGGAATGAGCAAACTCTATAGAGGACCTTCAATAGATGCTTCCTACTAAGTTTCCGATCATTTGGCCAAGCGGTTTCAGAGGAGAAGATTTTTAGAAATCGACCAATCAGAAATAAGAATTGCCTGTGGTGGCCATGTTTGTTAATGGATCGGAACGAAATGAGCACTCTTTATAGAGGACCGCCCATGGATGCTTCCTACCAAGTTTCGGTTCAATTAGCCAAGCGGTTTCAAAAGAGAAGAATCAGCCAATCAGAAACAAGCGTCGCCTGTGGAGGCCATGTTCGTTAACGGATCGGGACGAAATGAGCAATCTTTATAGAGGACCTTCCATAGAAGTTTCAGTTCATTTGGTTGAGGGGTTTTAGAGGTATATTTATCTGTAATTCAAATCAGAGATAGCTGCATTTTGAATAGATACAAAATGTATCTATATCTCCCTTTTAACAGAAAACATGATTTTTTAGATATCAATCAATCAGAAACAAAAATCGCCTGTGGTGGCCATGTTGCTTCCTACCAAGTTTCGGTTCATTTGGCTAAGCGGTTTCAGAGAAGATTTTTAAAAATAGGCCAATCAGAAACAAGAATTGCCTGTGGCAGCCATGTTTGTTAATGGATCGGGACAAAATGAGCAATCTTTATAGAGGACCTTCCATAGATGCTTCCTACCAAGTTTCAGTTCATATGGTTGAGGAGTTTCAGAGGAGAAGATTAAAATGTGAAAAGCTAACGGACGACGGACACCAAGTGATGGCAAAAGCTCACATTGCCTTTGGCAAGGTGAGCTAAAAATTCTAAGTCGTGCGGTAAACAGGAAGTAGATGTGCGGTAAACCTGGAAAGGGGAGACACGGTACAATTCACCATGCAAAAGCCATATATCAAATATAAAATCATTTCTTACAGTAGAAGCTGATATATCTGTTACAAAAGTTTTTATTACGGCAAACATGAAAAATTCTAAGTCGAGCGGTAAACAGGAAGTAGATGTGCAGTAAACCTGGAAAGGGGAGACACGGTACAAGTCATTATGCCAAAGTCATGTATCAAAAATAAAATCATTTCTTCCAGTAGCAGCTGAGACATCTTTAACGAAAGTGTGAACGGACGGACAAGGTGATTGCAATATAGCCCCCTCTCTACGAGTGGGGGTATAAAAATACATTGTAATACATAATGTTTAAGAATATCCAAGCAAAACACAATTAAGCAACTCTTGGTGAGTGAGTGAGTTATTGTTGGTTAGCGTCAAATGAGCAATTCTTCAGCTATATCATGGCCAGAACAGATTATATTCAATAAGATAATAATGATATCTGCTTCGTACTAGACTAACACGCTTAGTTGGATTTTTAATAATGCTAGCACACTGAAACAAGTCAGCAGGTAAACATGTCGCTCCACTAGGACACAATATTCCGATTCAATGCCAATCAGTCTTTGCTCTTTCTACTTTAATGCTGTGTGCTTAGGGGAGAAGCAACAAATACAAATTTTATAATCTTTGGTTTGACCAACTGGGGCTTGAACCTACAATCTATTGTACTTGAGACGAGAATGCTAACTATTACATGAGGTTGCTTCTCCTTGCGCAATCTTCGAACATCAAAATAGAGAAAGAAAAAAATGCCAAAAGCCAAACCAGAACTAAAAAAATACAATTAAGGGTAAGCAGACATCATCATCATTTCATCAAAATGTAGCTTGTTCTCGCCATGATATACATGTAGCTGAAACATAGTTCTCGCCATGACATACATGTAGCTGAAACATTGTTCTCGCCATGATATACATGTAGCTGAAACATAGTTCTCGCCATGACATACATGTAGCTGAAACATAGTTCTCGCCATGATAACATGTAGCTGAAACATTGTTCTCGCCATGATATACATGTTGCTGAAACATTGTTCTCGCCATGATATACATGTTGCTGAAACATTGTTCTCGCCATGATATACATGTAGCTGAAACATTGTTCTCGCCATGATATACATGTAGCTGAAACATTGTTCTCGCCATGATATACATGTAGCTGAAACATTGTTCTCGCCATGATATACATGTAGCTGAAACATTGTTCTCGCCATGACATACATGTAGCTGAAACATAGTTCTCGCCATGACATACATGTAGCTGAAACATTGTTCTCGCCATGATAACATGTAGCTGAAACATTGTTCTCGCCATGATAACATGTAGCTGAAACATTGTTCTCACCATGATATACATATAGCTGAAACATTGTTCTTGCCATGATATACATGTAGCTGAAACATTGTTCTCGCCATGATAACATGTAGCTGAAACATTGTTCTCGTTATGATATACATGTTGCTGAAACATAGTTCTCGCCATGACACACATGTAGCTGAAACATTGTTCTCGCCATGATAACATGTAGCTGAAACATTGTTCTCGCCATGATATACATGTTGCTGAAACATTGTTCTCGCCATGATATACATGTAGCTGAAACATTGTTCTCGCCATGATATACATGTAGCTGAAACATTGTTCTCGCCATGATATACATGTAGCTGAAACATTGTTCTCGCCATGATATACATGTAGCTGAAACATTGTTCTCGCCATGATAACATGTAGCTGAAACATTGTTCTCGCCATGATATACATGTAGCTGAAACATTGTTCTCGCCATGATAACATGTAGCTGAAACATTGTTCTCGCCATGATATACATGTAGCTGAAACATTGTTCTCGCCATGATGTACATGTAGCTGAAACATTGTTCTCGCCATGATATACATGTAGCTGAAACATTGTTCTCGCCATGATATACATGTTGCTGAAACATTGTTCTCGCCATGATATACATGTAGCTGAAACATAGTTCTCGCCATGACATACATGTAGCTGAAACATTGTTCTCGCCATGATAACATGTAGCTGAAACATTGTTCTCGCCATGATATACATGTTGCTGAAACATTGTTCTCGCCATGATATACATGTAGCTGAAACATTGTTCTCGCCATGATAACATGTAGCTGAAACATTGTTCTCGCCATGATAACATGTAGCTGAAACATTCTCGCCATGATATACATGCAGCTGAAACATTGTTCTCGCCATGACATACATGTAGCTGAAACATTGTTCTTGCCATGATATACATGTAGCTGAAACAGTTCTCGCCATGACATACATGTAGCTGAAACATAGTTCTCGCCATGATAACATGTAGCTGAAACATTGTTCTCGCCATGATATTCATGTTGCTGAAACATTGTTCTCGCCATGATATACATGTAGCTGAAACATTGTTCTCGCCATGATATACATGTAGCTGAAACATAGTTCTCGCCATGATAACATGTAGCTGAAACATTGTTCTCGCCATGATAACATGTAGCTGAAACATTGTTCTCGCCATGATATACATGTAGCTGAAACATTGTTCTCGCCATGATATACATGTTGCTGAAACATTGTTCTCGCCATGATAACATGTAGCTGAAACATTGTTCTCGCCATGATATACATGTTGCTGAAACATAGTTCTCGCCATGATAACATGTAGCTGAAACATTGTTCTCGCCATGATATACATGTAGCTGAAACATTGTTCTCGCCATGATATACATGTTGCTGAAACATTGTTCTCGCCATGATATACATGTAGCTGAAACATTGTTCTCGCCATGATAACATGTAGCTGAAACATTGTTCTTGCCATGATAACATGTAGCTGAAACATTGTTCTCGCCATGACATACATGTAGCTGAAACATTGTTCTTGCCATGATATACATGTAGCTGAAACAGTTCTCGCCATGACATACATGTAGCTGAAACATAGTTCTCGCCATGATAACATGTAGCTGAAACATTGTTCTCCCCATGATATACATGTTGCTGAAACATTGTTCTCGCCATGATATACATGTAGCTGAAACATAGTTCTCGCCATGATAACATGTAGCTGAAACATTGTTCTCGCCATGATAACATGTAGCTGAAACATTGTTCTCGCCATGATATACATGTAGCTGAAACATTGTTCTCGCCATGATATACATGTTGCTGAAACATTGTTCTCGCCATGATAACATGTAGCTGAAACATTGTTCTCGCCGTGATATACATGTAGCTGAAACATTGTTCTCGCCATGATATACATGTAGCTGAAACATTGTTCTCGCCATGATATACATGTGGCTGAAACATTGTTCTCGCCATGATATACATGTAGCTGAAACATTGTTCTCGCCATGATATACATGTTGCTGAAACATAGTTCTCACCATGACATACATGTAGCTGAAACATTGTTCTCGCCATGATAACATGTAGCTGAAACATTGTTCTCACCATGATATACATGTAGCTGAAACATTGTTCTCGCCATGATATACATGTAGCTGAAACATAGTTCTCGCCATGATAACATGTAGCTGAAACATTGTTCTCGCCATGATATACATGTAGCTGAAACATTGTTCTCGCCATGATATACATGTTGCTGAAACATTGTTCTCGCCATGATATACATGTAGCTGAAACATTGTTCTCGCCATGATAACATGTAGCTGAAACATTGTTCTTGCCATGATAACATGTAGCTGAAACATTGTTCTCGCCATGACATACATGTAGCTGAAACATTGTTCTTGCCATGATATACATGTAGCTGAAACAGTTCTCGCCATGACATACATGTAGCTGAAACATAGTTCTCGCCATGATAACATGTAGCTGAAACATTGTTCTCCCCATGATATACATGTTGCTGAAACATTGTTCTCGCCATGATATACATGTAGCTGAAACATAGTTCTCGCCATGATAACATGTAGCTGAAACATTGTTCTCGCCATGATAACATGTAGCTGAAACATTGTTCTCGCCATGATATACATGTAGCTGAAACATTGTTCTCGCCATGATATACATGTTGCTGAAACATTGTTCTCGCCATGATAACATGTAGCTGAAACATTGTTCTCGCCGTGATATACATGTAGCTGAAACATTGTTCTCGCCATGATATACATGTAGCTGAAACATTGTTCTCGCCATGATATACATGTGGCTGAAACATTGTTCTCGCCATGATATACATGTAGCTGAAACATTGTTCTCGCCATGATATACATGTTGCTGAAACATAGTTCTCACCATGACATACATGTAGCTGAAACATTGTTCTCGCCATGATAACATGTAGCTGAAACATTGTTCTCACCATGATATACATGTAGCTGAAACATTGTTCTCGCCATGATATACATGTAGCTGAAACATAGTTCTCGCCATGACATACATGTAGCTGAAACATTGTTCTCGCCATGATAACATGTAGCTGAAACATTGTTCTCGCCATGATATACATGTTGCTGAAACATTGTTCTCGCCATGATATACATGTAGCTGAAACATAGTTCTCGCCATGACATACATGTAGCTGAAACATTGTTCTCGCCATGATATACATGTAGCTGAAACATTGTTCTCGCCATGATATACATGTTGCTGAAACATTGTTCTTGCCATGATATACATGTAGCTGAAACATTGTTCTCGCCATGATATACATGTAGCTGAAACATTGTTCTTGCCATGATATACATGTAGCTGAAACATTGTTCTCGCCATGATAACATGTAGCTGAAACATTGTTCTCGCCATGATATACATGTAGCTGAAACATTGTTCTCGCCATGATATACATGTAGCTGAAACATTGTTCTCGCCATGATATACATGTAGCTGAAACATTGTTCTCGCCATGATATACATGTAGTTGAAACATAGTTCTCGCCATGACATACATGTAGCTGAAACATTGTTCTTGCCATGATATACATGTAGCTGAAACATTGTTCTCGCCATGATATACATGTAGCTGAAACATTGTTCTTGCCATGATATACATGTAGCTGAAACATTGTTCTCACCATGATAACATGTAGCTGAAACATTGTTCTCACCATGATATACATGTAGCTGAAACATTGTTCTCGCCATGACATACATGTAGCTGAAACATTGTTCTCGCCATGATATACATGTAGCTGAAACATTGTTCTCGGCATGATATACATGTAGCTGAAACATTGTTCATTTGGCGTTAATCAACAATCACTTAATGGCACTCAATAAAATCTCCATGTTCTCTTCCTGGTTGTTACATATTCCTGAGATTAAAATTCTTTATAAAAATTTGTTATTTTTGAGGAGATGTGAAAATAAGAATATAGTAATACCAGTACTCCTTTTCCAGCTATGATGATAAGCTGTCCCCCAAGGATATTTCTTTCATAACAATCAAAAATCAAAACTTGTAGAATTGTATTATTGTTTATAAAATAATGATTTCTTCCCAGTTAATTATAACTTCATACAAGATACCAAATTTTAATTAGGTAAAATGTTCTCTGATGAGAAATTACGGGAAAATTTTCACTGATGAGAATTTCTGGGTACTGAATATGTATAACTATAAACAAAGCAGCTTACCGCAAGAAATCAAAACAAACAACGACATATCTTTATTGATTTTCTCCAATATTCAAGGATTAAGAAGGTTAGCTAAACAGGATATTTAGATGTGAAAAATGCAATTAGGGGATTAAAACACAACAAGATCCAGCGTACGGCAACTTGGCTTTAATAAGCTATTTCTCAAGAGGCATGTATAACCTGTTGGTATGATTATAAGGTTTAGAAAAGAACTGTGAAATCTAAAGCTGAAATAAATCACTGGTAGCTGTTACTGTGGTTTGTAGAATAATCCTCAGTCAAATTACCCAGTCCTTCATGTCTTTTCTAACCACTGCAATTATTTCTTCAATTTCAAACAGAGAAATTAATGATTTTTATACTGCAAAGAACAAATTTCTCAATTCAGTAATTAAATGGAGAAAGGAATCTAAAGTACATTAAACTTACATAGAAACAACGATCATATGTTGTCAGGAAAAACAGCAAGAAAACCAGGTTTTCCTGACTTTCTGACTGTAAAATGTTAAAATATAAAATGATCCAACAGTTTCATTATCTGTGTTGTCTATGGTTGGAAAACAGAATTACTTATGTAATTTTCGTCTTTGAGTGTACCTAACGAAGGTTATTCCAGAAATGTGTTGTGCACACTAAATTTGATATCTACATTTCTATCATGAGTGATTAATAGAATTGTACAAAAAGATCTCTGTTTCCCTAATTAAAACAAAAATAACTCGATAATCTGCAAAAATTTTAATTAAAAAAAATATATATATCTACCATCTATAGTTTATTACTGAAACTCAACCTAACTTCACAATCTCTTAGTTGTAAAATATAAATCTCTTAGTTGTAAAATATAGGTCAATGTGACCTAGTTTGCTTATGTATTCAAACATGAAGTTTCGTTTTTAAAAAAACAAAAAGATACATTGTAACTGTATTCTGAACCGCTTTGGTATTTTCAAATAGCACTTGTTATTATAAGCAGAAACTATTCTCACCACAAGAGGGAAAACCTTGGTCAGTAATTTTCATTTTGACAATTTAAATGAATAAACTTACCCTAGTAACACATGCAGTACACTGGAGATCATCTGTCCCCCTATACCTGAAACACTTCAAGTTTGTTAATTTTATCAAAATAATTGACCTTTTATCTTAACTGACCAATTATGTAGCCATCAGATGAGTGTTGTGGTCATTGCATTGGACATTTGGCAGTAAATTAAACAGATTAGATTAACAGCTGAGAGGGTGTGTGGTCCTATATCAAAATCTGACAAAATTAATGAATGATAAATTAAAACTCTGGCTAATTAACTCATTTTCCTTGAACCAACAAGTAATAGTGTATACAATCTTGGCTATAAATAGATGTTTATCGTAATTACCAATTAAAATTTTGAAGATGATACACTGCTTTTTTAAACTTTACAAAACTTATTTATAAGTATGAATAACTGTATTTATTTATATTGGTCTATTCATTTTAATATTGTGCTCAATTTGTCCCATTTAGCATTTTTTTCAAGCATGCACTGATAACCACAAAAAACAGGGCAAATATTATCAATGAATTACTCAACTATGACACAATTCTAAAATAATACAATTTATATACATTTGTATCTTTTATTGAAAAAAATAATAAATTTCATTTTTTCACTCATATAAATGTCACAAATAACTTGAGTATTGTGAATATTTTCTATAACAGCCTCCTGGTTTCGACAGCAGAAGACAGAAAACAAATGGAATGGAACGCCCATTTTTAAATCCAAGAAAGGCATATTATTCTGCAAAATATTTTGGATTGCTTTCGACTATGCCAGTTACAATTTCTGTCTATGTACTATGGTATACAAACATGTAATACAAGTATCTATATTTTGTAAATTATCTTATTAAAAATCACCTCACCATTGTGAAGAAATAACCTTTTATCGTCTCACAGAAATTTTGTTTGTAGCAATTCTCTTCTTACATGCCGTTCTAAGAATTTGTGCCTCTAGTTTGCTTGGATCAATTTCGTGAATATAATAATTCAGTTGTCCACGCAGTCATACAATACCATCAGTAGTAATTTTTGCTGCAAATTCCTTTAAGGTACAATTTGCGCATTTGATATATCCAATATTTTTTAAAACTGTACATTTAATATATATTTAGAAAACTCTAATTAGAGAATAAATCGGAATCCTGTATAAACCGAACATTAAATAAAGTCCCGATTTAGGAAATCTTTGTGAATTTAACCTGTATAAACTGAACACCTATCCATTCTGAACACAAAACATAGTCCCAAAGAGTTTTGGTGTAGAGATGTTTCGCTGTATTTACATTTGGCCACTTGTTTTAAGAATTTGCCCTCAGATTAAAATGTAATGACTTAACGACAATGGGATAAATATAAACAACCCTTCAAACATTGAATCCTTCATTCAGTAAGCTCAGTAATCAATTCTCCCTATTAATCAAAATAGTTTCTACATTAAGCCATACAATCAGGGTTCATCTAAATCTTGCTTGTAATTAACCAAAGACTTACGTGTCAGATATGACAACCATTTTATTCTCCTTCAATTTTTGAAGTATACATTATCCTACTGTTTCTAATAGGTTACAATATTTTCCAACTCATGACAATTAAAACTACCAATGGGGTTTTTTTCGCCAAATTTTTGCACGTCTTGTTTTTCTTATTTCTTATCCGGTCCTAATTTTTAGAAAAGAAAAAAGTTTTGCTTCACTTCATTTTTTAAAAGACATACCACATAAATTATTATGGGTTTCTAGGGTTTTTTAAATTATAATAACATGTTGGTATTATCTTCAACCTAACTAAGATATAACTGATAGTTTAACTACATCCACTTTGTAATATTTGGACAACTTTCAAAACTCGACGACACTATGATTAAATGATCGACAACAAACACAAAAGATTCCAATCACATCCAGATGATCCAATCAGTTTCCAATTTAAAACTGGACCTAAAATCGATACTTTTCAAGATTTAGACTCGTTCTGCTTATATTGTTCTGATAAGAGGTAGATGACAGATGATCCATCACGGAAAAGTGGAAAATTTTGAAAGAAAAAACAAACAAATAACGAATTATTTTTCTCTATTGATCAGGAATGAACAAATTAATTAGCGATAGATTAAATGTATTTGTATATAAGGGATAGTTTTACTAGTTACATTATCATCAATTCATCACGGTCAACAAGATGCTGCCAGTCTCCATAGAATGTAGTTCTTTACCAATGTAAAGAAGGAAATAGCTTGTTGTCAAAGCATCAATTTCTCAAATGTCACCAAGGAGTAATGAAATCTTAGCTTTGTCAATAGCTTTAAACCAGAACAATTCTGTGTCTGTTTGTGCAATGGTCTTAAAAGATAGTTGGTCCCAAAGGAACACAAGTATGATTGAAGACATATGCTTTATTTATCACATCAAACAATCTGTTTAATATATGACATTTTAAACAAGCAATGCAAGAGAAACGATTTTTTTTTTAAACTAACATTTAGCTGTATAAATGTAGACATTCTATTTTCTGATACTGGAGAAAAGAAAAATGTGGTAATTTCAGTCATAGACAAACTGTCAGATTTTGATTACGAAGTTTGTAAGTTCTGTGTAAGATCACATAAATACATATATTCCACTATTACAAAAATATAATAAAACTGGTCCCATTTCTAACCTTTATCAAACAAAACAGACGCAGATTGAATAATCTTTTTCTGTATAATAGAATATGTGACTTTTGATCAATCCTAGAAACCATGTCTATATAAGACAGCTATACTTATCATTTCTTGCTGAGAGATGTTAATTTCCCAGTAGTAATCAATTTTTCTCTGATGAAGATTGAATATGGCAGTGTTTTTTCTATTTTTCTACCTGTGATGCAGTAATATTCAAGTCATGACATGATGAGAAAATTATTTTAAAAAGTTCATTTTATTTATCAGTATCATGAAGAAACTGATTACAGATATAATTAAAATTTAATCACAAAATTCTAAGAAAATAAGTTGTTATGTCATTTTCAAGTAAAATTGATGACTAGACTAAATTATTACAAGAAATGACACAACTTTTCATATATAAATCTCATGTTTTAAAAAAAAAAAAATCCATTTACACTTGTAATGACCCTTTCAGTTTGTTTGTGCTAAATACATTTACACTCAAAAATAGATTCTCTTGTTTGTGCTTTTTCATTGCATTCCAGACAAGAGATATCTATAGATAGTTCTGCTTCTCGTTGCCTTCCATATAAAACTCCATTGTTTTTCTATGGTCAAGTATCATAGGATAAGGATGGTTATGGAACAGTACTATAAATGATGTTTTTAATCTTACATATATATTTACATAAGGTCATATGTGTACAAACTACAAGAAACCTATAATGATGTTCTTCATCTTACATATATGAGGTAATACAAGTATAAATGAACATGTGAATACAAATGTACCACCATTGCTGTTTTCTGTCCTATGTGTATATCTACATAACTTCATACAAGTACACAAATTACAACAATATAATGGGAATTTACACAAAAGAAAAATCAGTCTGCTGAAAACTAGGCAATTAAAATCATTGATTCATGTAATTGTCATTTGTTTTCAGTTTCATCTTTTTTTGTCTAAATGCATGTACACAGATGCAGAAATGGAAAACCAAGTCTTTTCCTTGACTTTTTTTTTTATCTAATAAATAGAGAATTAAGCTCAAATGATGTACAATGACAAATTTTAATGATGATTATTTTCTGATCATTTGATAGAGTACATAAATAGATGCATGCACATGGAAACAATCTGCTTTCAGAAAGTCATTTTATAGGTTTTCCAATAGGATTAAAAACTGCCATAATCCTTTGATGGGGAAGAAGAAATGAAGATACATCATTGTACAATTTATTACAACTAAATTATCACTTTCATTGCAGCGTTAAAAGGAAAAATACAAAATACGACATTGTACAATTTATTACGACTAAACCATCACTTTCATTGCAGCGTTACAAGGAAAAATACAAAATACGACATTGTACAATTTATTACGACTAAACCATCACTTTCATTGCAGCGTTATAAGGAAAAATACAAAATACGACATTGTACAATTTATTACGACTAAACTATTACTTTCATTGCAGCGTTATAAGGAAAAATACAAAATAGGACATTGTACAATTTATTACGACTAAACTATCACTTTCATTGCAGCGTTATAAGGAAAAATACAAAATAGGACATTGTACAATTTATTACGACTAAACCATCACTTTCATTGCAGCGTTATAAGGAAAAATACAAAATAGGACATTGTACAATTTATTACGACTAAACCATCACTTTCATTGCAGCGTTATAAGGAAAAATACAAAATACGACATTGTACAATTTATTACGACTAAACCATCACTTTCATTGCAGCGTTATAAGGAAAAATACAAAATACGACATTGTACAATTTATTACGACTAAACCATCACTTTCATTGCAGCGTTATAAGGGAAAATACAAAATACGACATTGTACAATTTATTACGACTAAACCATCACTTTCATTGCAGCGTTATAAGGGAAAATACAAAATACGACATTGTACAATTTATTACGACTAAACCATCACTTTCATTGCAGCGTTATAAGGGAAAATACAAAATACGACATTGTACAATTTATTACGACTAAACCATCACTTTCATTGCAGCGTTATAAGGGAAAATACAAAATACGACATTGTACAATTTATTACGACTAAACCATCACTTTCATTGCAGCCTTATATGGGAAAATTCGACAATAACTACAATTATCAGTCGGTTCTTTTTCATCAATTCCACAATAAACACATCATAGTAAAAAATATGTCTTTCTTAACTTACATTAAATCCAGTCAACCAAATTCTATTTTATTCCTCTAATTTTTCTTCCATAATTGAGTTCTCTACTGTCAAGTCAAAAAAGCAAATTAAGGGATTTGTGTGTCTCGGATATTGACGGATCAACTTGGACATAAGAATATTGGCAATAATACAAGGAAACAATGTTCTAAGGGCAAATTAAATCAATCACTTTTGATTAAATGGTAATAGAATTTCTATAAATGTCCCAGCTAACCTTTACTATTTCTGATTTAATGTTGGGTAAACTAATTCTTAGGTTTGTATGTATCACAGGAGAATTGTGACTGGTTTCCTGTTCAAATTAGTGACTTTGTGACTTCTCTTATTCATCTATAAGAATTAATAATTGAATCAACAAATAACAGAACAGAAGAAAGAGGTAGAGAGAAAATAGATCAGCACCATTTATATTACTAAACAAGAAAGTATTCATTCATATTTCCACAAAACATGAGCCCAAAAAAAAAAACAATTTAAAAAAATAAAAAAACAAACAAATAAGATTTATAAGGCAAAAGATGAATCTAAATAGCAAATTACCAAATATCAAAACCTGTACCGTACAAGAGGTAAAATTGTGGACAATCATTACAACGTAGCTTTCAAGCTGCCTTACTCACCTCCAGTCATACCTTTCTACCTCCAATGATGTGTAGCTTTCAAGCTGCCCTACTCACCTCGTCATACCTTTCTACCTCCAATGACGTGTAGCTTTCAAGCTGCCCTACTCACCTCCAGTCATACCTTTCTACCTCCAATGAGGTGAAACTGCTGCCTAATTTGACAGAATTGAGGAGCTGATGATACAAGGAAGATTTGTTATATCTATATGACACATCGTTAGTCAACAAAATCTCTCTAGTATTAACTAAGATAGGATGTCATAGGTGACATAGTGAAATAGTTGGATATATATCTTGTGCATCAGTTCCTAACACTAAAGTTCTTAGTTTTATTCTCATTCGTGGCCAGGTGTACTTGATACAACATTATGTGATCAAGTTTATCAGTGGTTTGCAGCAGGTCAGTGATTTTCTCCTGGTACTTTCCTCCAGCAATAAATCTTAATGCCATGTTATAATTGATATAAGAGTTGAATGTGGCATGAAATACCCATAACCCTAACCCAAAATGGTCCATATTTTCTAATTAGGTTTTCACTTCACTACAACATACTTATTTGGGTTGGGATTAAGATTAAGGATTATCAAGGGAAAACTATTGACCTTTGACAAGTCACTAATAATCTTTAGCACATCAGATTATATAAAAAAAACACTTTGCCAAGATTGCATAGATTCCATATATATAAATCCTACTACCATATAGGATTGCAGTCAGAAAACAGTTACAGTCAAACCTGTATAAAGAGGTTACCTTTGGGACAAGGATAAAGTGGCCTTATAAGACAGGTGACCTCTTAAGAGGTTAAATATGAATTTCTTTTATGACAGAACAATAAAGGGTGACCTTTAAATACAGGTGACTGCTTTATAGAGGTGACCCCATGATGCGGTTTGACTGTATATGGGTTGGTGAATTAGGTCTTGACTGACACCTGCTATAATGTTTGTAATTACTTTCTCTTCAAACCGTTGTCTTAAACAATTTTGGTCTGTGTTTGTTTCTTCTGCCAAAAGTGAATCACATTTTAAATATATAAACAAAAACCACTTAAAAGTATTAAATTGTTGGATTAAAGATGTTGCATCTGCTCAATTTGATTGGAGTTGTAACTTGTTGAAAAGCAAAAACAAGTTCAGATTTCATTTTAATCACATTGGTGTTCTGTATATGATATACAAGATAGTAAGTAGTGCGATGTCTATTTCAACCTAACTTGTCCATTATAGGACCCAGGTGTAAAAAAACCATTATAGGACCCAGGTGTAAAAAAAAAACAAAAAAACAAACAAATCTTAGTTTGACAAGTTTTTAATTTATGTTCTTAATACATGCAATGTTTTGATGATCAAATTCAGGAAAATCATAAAGTTTTCTGTTTTCTTAAGACATTTTGATTCGCGTTAAAATGTAAATGCTTGTTTTCTTTCCAACTCATACAATCAATCAATGATTGAAAATGGGAGAGACTTCTGTCGATATTTGTCCATGTTTTTAAAGACTGGAAGTCTTACACAATTATCCGAAACTTTCTAAATGGTAACTTATTGCAGTCTTCACGCAAACCCACTTGCCTGAAGCAAGTAAAACTAGATTCGGACAAGTGATAATTATGAAAGAGTTTGTTTGAATAAATAGATAATTTATCTAAATTTGGCTCTCAGGCAAGAACTAGTAAGTGAAAAACTAGAGGCTCAGTGGGCTGAGCCTGTGTCGCTCACCTTTCATTCTGCTTTGAGGAAACTTAATACAAAACCTTCCATAGGTGCTTCCCACCAAATTTCGGTTCATTTGGCAAAGCACTTTCAGAGAAGAAGATTTTTAGAAATAAACCAATCTGAAACAAGAATTGCCTGTGGTGGCCATGTTTCTTAATTTTTTTTCTTCTTCAATAGTCAGGATTTTACATAACCCCTACACCACCATGTTTCTTAATGGATCAAAACGAAATGAACAATCTCTATAGAGGATCTTCCATAGATGCTTCCTACCAAGTTTCATATTATTTGGCCAAGCGGTTTCAGAGGAAAAGCTGTTTTAGAAATCAACCAATAAGAAACAAGAGTTGCCTATGGCGGCCATGTATGTTAACGGATCAAAACGGAATGAGCAATTCCCAGAGGCCCTTCCATAGATGCTTCCTACTACGCTTCGGTCAATTTGAGCAAGCTGTTTCAGAGTAGAAGATTTTTAGAAACAAGAATTGCCTTTGGCGGCCATGTCTGTTAATGGATCAGGACGAAATGAGCAATCTATACAGAGGACTTTCCATAGATGCTTCCTACCAAGTTTTGGGTTCATTTGGCCAAGCGGTTTCAGAGGAGAAGATTTTTAAAAATCGGCCAATCAGAAACAAGAATTGCCTGTGGCGGCCATGTTTATTAATGGATCGGGACAGAATGAGCAATCTTCAGAGAGGAACTTCTATAGATGCTTCCTACCAAGTTTCAGTTCATTTGGGAAAGTGGTTTCAGAGGAGAAGATTTTTTAGAAATCAACCAAATCAGAAACAAGAATGGACTGTGGCGGCCATGTTTGTTAACGGATTGGAATTAAATTAGCGATCTTTATAGAGGACCTTCAAAGGATGCTTCCTACCACGTTTTGATTCATTTGGCCAAGCGGTTTCAGAGGAGAAGATTTTTTTAGAAATCAACCAATCAGAAACAAGAATGGCCTGTGGTGGCCATGTTTGTTAACGGATCGGGACGAAATGAGCAATCTACACAGAGGACATTCCATAGATGCTTCCTACCAAGTTTCGGTTCATTTGGCTGAGGGGTTTCAGAGGAGAAGATTAAAATGTGAAAAGTTAACGGACGACAGACGACGGACGCCAAGTGATGGCAAAAGCTCACATTGCCTTTGGCAAGGCGAGCTAAAAATAAGGTAAAGACTGTCATTGCAGTTTTAAAATACCTTTTTTCATGAACATTCTAACAAATAAACTCCAATGCTTATTACACATTTAAAATTAATTTCAATAGATGTTAGTAAAACTTACCTTTTTCAAATATTATATCAAATCTCCATTTTCCAATTCAAAATTGGTTCCTTCTAAAAACAACCCCCAACTATTTTCTAACTGAACACAACTTGTAATAAAATTGTTTATTTATCTAAGATTTTTAGAAGGTATCATATATTAAGATGAAATGACTCACTGACTTATATAAACAGCCCAAGATTCTCTGACAAGTTCTATTAGGGCTAGGACAAAAGCTGAGAAGTATCACTCAACACTTTCAAAATCCTTCTTTACTGACAAAGAGTAATGACCTTTTTTTTTAACAGGGGAGATAACTGAATAGTTACTCATGTAACATAGGCTGGTTACAAAATTCAATGGATTCTAATAACAATAGATAAAATAATTATATACTGAATAGTACAGAACACTCTTTTTTCCCTAATTGTTGAAAAACTCCAAAATAAATTTAAAAAAAATTGCTTATTTATTACGGAATAGGTATATTGTATGTATATAGTGAGCCAATATGGACATAATTTTATTTTGTCATCAAATTTGATGGTTTACTGCATATCTAAACTCTTTTGTAAAAAAAAATTCTCTTGCAAGGGTGGATAATATCTATGTTTTGGGTATTTATACATTTTGTAAATATATTTCATGTGGATTTCATATTTACATTTCAGAAAACATGCAGACAGATTGATTTTTGACAACTTCGACACATTGAATGGGGGCCCTTTATCTGCACATGTCTACTCATCAGAAACATGATAAAAATAAGCAAGACTTAGCAGGCCTTTCAAAAAGGGGCGGTACCATGTACTTTTACCCACCTAAAATGGTTATTGGTACCTCCTGATTTTAAAGAATGTTGTATAAGATATTCATGAAAATTGTTCCAATTTTAATAACAAGTATCGCCTGTAAATAGTGAAGTACTGGTGGACTTTAAAAAATATTGATAGCTCTGACTTAGATAGGTAAATCAGGAAATAAAGACAATCACTTACTTTTTAAATAAATTCTGTCAGTCTTAAAAAAAATACATTTCAACTTGAAGATACAAAACTACAGTAATGGGTTGCTGAGGTCTAAATTAAAATATTTTTTGTTTGCCGTCAGCCGATCGACCCAAAAAAATCTGTGCAACTCGAAAGATTTTATTGCCGCTTTTAAAATAAAAAATGTTTTATTTCCGAAATTTTCATTCCGGTTCGTTCCGTGTTTTAGTAAAGTTCCGGTTTCCAGTATATTCGGAATTCTTGTAGTCTTTCCATAGTTCGTGTCGATAACAGCCGTTAATTTTAAATAGGAATGGTGTAAAAAGCAAGTGATACATACATACATACATACACACAGAACACATGCAATATAGCCCAAAAAGTGCAAGGTTCATGTATCTAAATCTAAAACAGAAACATGCACGGATGTCTATTTAGCTTCATGCATGCTCAGTACATGTATATTCATATTTATACAAAAAATGTACGTCTGGTTCAGAAAAATAAAATAATATACCTACCTGCCTACCCACACACAAAAATCTGAGTCGGAGAATGGCAAACAAATTTTTTCTTAATTTAGGCCTGATGCTGACATCAATCAAAGGGCAATAACTGAGATACAATTCTCCATCAGCCTCCAGATACAAAAGCTTCAGATCAAATCAAATAAAATAAATATTCATCCCTTTTAAAGAAAATAATTTGAAGTAGTGACTCAATTAGAAATTGAAGAAAAATTACATTTCAATGGGGCAAAAATAACAAGGATTTGTTTACAGACAACTTGCATACAAAGAAGCTAGTGAATGAAGACTAATGAACCCAGTATAAGTGTGACCAAAGTTTTATTATCCTTATAAAACGATTTTATTGTGGTTATTATATACTTGTAACATATCTGATCTACTATCACAACAACAAATAACTTCTTAGGAATGTTCACAATTTAAATATGTAGACATTTTTTGCCATTTTAATCAATCTAAATTTAAAACAAATGTTGTTAATTTAACCATCTAATAGTAATGTTTGATGATTAAATGGAGTCATCCAATCATTTAAATTTGAATTTAAATTGGCCCAGTTTCCAGAAGATAAAGTAAAGTAAGAAAACTTATTACCGGTACAACCTATTTTCCTATTTTCCGGGTGAATGGAAAATACAGTTTTTGCTTAAAAGAATCTATACCACGTCAAATGTAATTTACAAACATTTTATTTCCATTTAAAATTAAATAATTTGCTTGTGTCATCTGTAACGATTTTAAAGAAAATCTCACCAAGAGATATAAATAAATATTTCACTGTCATCTTAACAAATTATTAGAACTATAAAACTAAAATTAAATATTTATTAATGTTTTTTTCCTTAAATGACCTAGAAATGTTACAAGGTTGAAATATCACAGATTGTTAGGTTAATTTGTTCTACTGATAAAATGCTTGTCTATCCTTTGATCTTCACTGCATACATGGCTATACAGGGGGTCAGAAGGTACATCTATGCAATACAAATATAAAACATTGTGTAATAGTATTTTTCTATATTATATTGTACATAACATACATCACAATATGTCCTCGAATAATGTTATATATAAGAGATTTCAGAAAAAAGTCTCCAACCAGTTAAATTATGAAAGATTTCCAATTTGAATGACAAGTGTCCTTACATATGTACTTCTAACATGAGTAGTGCTAATACCAGAAAGTAATAAAAACATAGATATCAAATTTAGTGTGCACGGCACGTTTCTTAAATAACCATCACCAGTTACCCTCAGTCAAAAGATTGGAAAACCAAATAACTTCCAAGTATTCAACAGCAAGAAAACCAAAGGGCATTAACAGGATAGCCAAAACTGGCTTTCAAATTATCAGAAAATTGCCACTTGATGTATAAGATCTAAAATAGGTAGCCATTATCATGCATACAACTAAATTGGCTTGTTTCTTTTGTATGAATTTCCACTAACAACAAATTATCGTTGAGATCCATAAGTTTATCCTAAATCATAGACAAAGTTATAAACAGGGACACTACATGTTAATTTAAAACCCTCTCACTCTCTAACCTATTGAAATCTAGTTTATCCCACATCAAAGGACTGTCGGTTTAGTTAATATTATTATTACATTATTTGTATTTAATCTAAACTGAAAGTTGGTTGGATTCATGCTGGGTCAATTTGTGTATTCAGTGACCACTTCAGTTAGGTCAAGAGGTCATTTAAATTTCAGTTGTGTCATCTTTAAAATCTGGAAACTAGAGGCTCAGGTGAGCCTGTATCGCTCACCATAGGGTTCTATGTTAAAACTATGTCTGCTCATGGCAGCCATCTTGGATGGAGGTCGTGGTCACCGGACACAATTTTGAAAGTATACTACCCAAGGACCATCCATGCCATGTTTGCTTTAAATTGGCTGACTGGTTTCAGAAGAGAAGACTTTTAAACAATTTTGTTAAAACTATGTCTGCTGACGGTGGCCATTTTGAACCGAGATCAGGATCACTGAACACAATTTTGGAAGTTGACCACCTAAGGACCATCGATGACATGTTTGCTATATTGGCTTACTAGTTTCAGAGGAGAAGATTTTAAAACATTTTTTCCCATAGGGTCCTATGTTAAAACTACAGTATGTCTGCTGAAGGTGGCCATCTTGGATGGAGGTCAGGGTCACTGGACACAATTTTGAAAATTGACCACTTAAGGACCATCCATGCTATATTTGCTTTAAATTGGCTTACTGGTTTCAGAGAAGAAGATTTTTAAATATATTTCCCATAGGGTCCTATGTTAAAACTATGTTCGCTGATGGTTGCCATCTTGGATGGAGGTCGGGGTCACAGGACATAATTTTGAAAGTTGACCACCTAAGGACCATTCATCCCATGTTTGCTTTAAACTGACTTACTGGTTTCAGAGGAGAATACTTATAAACATTTTTTCCATAGGGTCCTATGTTAAAATTAAGTCGAGTCATGGTGGCCATCTTGAATTTCCGATCAGCAAACGATTCACAAGTTTAGTACAGGACCACCCAATGATCATTCCTGCAAAGCCACAATTCAATTGGCTTAGTGGTTTCTAACAAGAAGATTTTTAAAATTTCGACCAATCAGAACACATTATAGGCCCTGGCAGCCATGTTGGATTTCCGATCAGCACCAAAAACACAAATCTTGTATATGACCATCCAATGAACATTTCTGCCACGTTTGGTTCAAATCTGTTTTGTGGTTTCAGAAAAAAAGATGAAAATGTGAAATTCCCATAGGGTCCAATGTTAAACTAAGTCGAGTCATGGTGGCCATCTTGAATTTCCGATTGGCAAACGATTCACAAATTTAATACAGGACCACCCAATGATCATTCCTGCAAAGTCACAATTCAATTAGCTTAGTGGTTTCTAACAAGAAGATTTTTTTAAATTTTGACCAATCAGAACACATTATGGGCCCTGGCAGCCATGTTGGATTTCCGATCAGTGCCAAAAACAAAAATCTTGTATATGTCCATCCAATGAACATTTCTGCTAAGTTTGATTCAAATCTGTTCTGTGGTTTCAGAAAAAAAGATGAAAATGTGAAATTCCCATAGGGTCCAATGTTAAACTAAGTCGAGTCATGGCAGCCATCTTGAATTTCCGATCGGCAAACGATTCACAAGTTTAGTACAGGACCACCCAATGATCATTCCTGCAAAGTCACAATTCAATTGGCTTAGTGGTTTCTAACAAGAAGATTTTTAAAATTTCAACCAATCAGAACACATTATGGGCCGTGGCAGCCATGTTGGATTTCCGATCAGCGCCAAAAACAAAAATCTTGTATATGACCATCCAATGAACATTTCTGCCAAGTTTGATTCAAATCTGTTTTGTGGTTTCAGAAAAAAAGATGAAAATGTGAAATTCCCATAGGGTCCTATGTTAAACTAAGTCGAGTCATGGCGGCCATCTTGAATTTCCGATCGGCAAACGTTTCACAAGTTTAGTACAGGACCACCCAATGATCATTCCTGCAAAGTCACAATTAAATTGGCTTAGTGGTTTCTAACAAGAAGATTTTTAAAATTTCGACCAATCAGAACACATTATGGGCCCTGGCAGCCATGTTGGATTTCCGATCAGTGCCAAAAACAAAAATCTTGTATATGACCTTCCAATGAACATTTCTGCCAAGTTTGGTTCAAATCTGTTTTGTGGTTTCAGAAAAAAAGATGAAAATGTGAAATTCCCGATCGGCAAACGATTCACAATTTTAGTACAGGACCACCCAATGATCATTCCTGCAAAGTCACAATTCAATTGACTCAGCCATGTTGGATTTCAAATCAGCACCAAAAACACAAATCTGGTAGAGAACCATCCAGTGAACATTTCTGGCAAGTTTGGCTGATTTCTGTTTAGCGGTTTCAGAGAAGAAGATTTAAATGTGAAAAGCTAACGGACGGACGGACGACAGACGCTTACCCATGACAAAAGCTCACATGGCCTATGGCCAGGTGAGCTAAAAAACAGGGAGGAAAAAAATAGAGTAGGAGTTACCTCCCATTAATCACATCAGCATCCCATGAAATGACTAGTATTAGGAATCAAATATTAAAAGCTACAATAACAAAATACTGGTATCTCCATGAAGAAAAATATAATATATATTGCTTTCAGTAAATTAGATTGCAAGAAACTAAAGTATCATATGAATGCAAAGAATGTCATTTGATCTGAAATCAAACTAAAATTGATGATTTTCCAGTGTGAGGAGGGTCAAACCCAACAATACAACAGTAATAATATCTCTACAAACATATATCACCATGAAAAGATTAATCTAAATGCAGTTTACCTAAATCTAAACGTGATCATATTTAAATCAGGTGTCTATACAGGTGTAGAGGATTATATATTAGCTGTACTTTCACTATTGGTCTCAACAGGGTGGCCCTATTTTTGTCTGTATGAAGGTCTTTATTTTGGATGTTTGATAATATAAATAAGAGTGCAGGCTCTACTGGTTATTGATCAATAATAGGTCATTACAAGTTTATCTTTTAATCAGTCTTTTGTTACACATAATAGTCCCATCAAAAATCCCCCCCCCACAAAAAAAATATATATATTGGCATATTGTCAGCATGTAGATGTAGAGTAGACAATTGTTTAGGTCTTTTTATACAGTAATTTGTTTTTGATTGTTTTTTTTTCTCAATAAAATACCAAAGTGAATTAATTCTAAATTTTAAATAGCTGAAGCAAGTGTTTCATTTAACTGCATAATAAAATTAATTTATAACAGTCCTCGAAATGAAAATATGCATTTACTGGTGGTCTGAATCAAATTCTTGAATTTATTTTATGCATATATCTAAATAAAAAATATTATTGGTCTGAACAAGTTTTACAGGTCTTGTACCGGAGGACATAATTTATATTTGAGACAGTGTGAATTACTAAAAGATTGTAATCTTATTTGTTGTGCAACAGGACATGCAGCACAGGGGGGGGGGGGGGGGGCAAGTAGATGAGACAAACAGATCAGAATGACACCGAAAGTCAACGCTACATCTGCCAGTCCAAAATGATTGACCTGTCAACAATTGCTCATCGTGAGGAATAAATTTATATTTGAGACAGTGACGAAAAATATTGTTAAGTCTTTCAAATATACATGTTCTTTACATGAGCAGTCTATTTATGGTGCATAACTGTATACTGTATAGCAAACTTTGGCACTTAAAACACAAAGAAAAAAACAAAATGTTTAGCATTGCTTCAACACTAAATTCAAAAGTAGCTGATTAACAGACAAATCCTTGTGAGACCCCTGAACTTGATATCATTATAATATGGAAGAAAACTAGAGATTGTCCATGTGTTGACAGGTTAGATTAATGAACCTTCAAAACCTTGATCTTGAAAAAAATGTGTGAATTACTAAAAGATTGTAATCTTATGTCCATTAATCTTGTTTGTTGTGTAACAGGACATGCAGCAGAAATGGATGAGAAAAACAGATCAGAATGACACGGAAAGTCAACGCTACACCTGCCAGTCCAAAATGATTGGCCGATTAACAACTGGGCATCTTTTTCTAATTATAAACAGTCCCGTTTCTGAAAGATTAAGTGGAAGTTGATTAACTATCTGTACTTTATCTTTTAATTAATATAAAGGGCTCCGCCTACAGAGTATGAATTCAAGTAGATGTAAAATAATGTTAAAATCAAATTTTAAAATCAGCTGCTTTTCCTGTTCCTCTTCTGAAAGCTATTAATTTTGATCAAATGGGCTATAATCTCTCAAGTTGTCTAATCAATTCTCACATATGAGTGCCATGGTGTATGAAAATTCATTTAAATTCATTTTGACAATATCTGTTAAGGGCTAGAATGCATTTAAATAATCAACATTTATTTCTATACTATTACGTGTCCCATGACAAATATTATTACAACATTACTTCTACATTTTCTACCCTTTTTTTGGGTCCCTTTTGAATTTAATAACGACAGGGGTGAATACACCTAAATTCAAAATAATTCCTTATATCACTAAATAAATAAAATATTATGAAAATTAGGTTCAAGAAACTTTACAAGTTAAAACCCAATTAACAGATGATTGACACTGCTTTGCTTTAACAAACACAAATTTTGATAACCTCATAAATTGGAACTTTTTTCTAATCCTCCAAGGGTCAATATAACCTATTTCTATTTATAAATCAAGTCAAGCCCTACATGGATCCATTAAGCAGTCAATATTATAAAATACCTTAGTTAATAAATTCAAATTCTTTGATAATTATTTTGATCCCATTATCATACAAGAGATTTGGTTTGGAATGTTCCATACACAGGCGATAATAATATAATGACAATCTTTTAAGAATTTTTTTATGTCTAAATTTCTTTGTATTGGTTATCATTATTATTTTGTGTCACATCAGACCCACAATTTGATTGTTTCCATGGTTATTATTACTACTTTGTGAGACTTCAGACCATAATTTTGAATATTTCTATTATGTCTGTTGTTTATTACCTAAAGCATCCTGCATAATGTTCTGTACTTCTAAATAATTATTTTCCTGTCAAAATCTAATATTTAATACTTTCTGAATGGCACAAATTTGTTTCAATATTGAGAAATTATCCCTTAACAAATGGCACACTACCCAGCTAATTAGTTGATTTCAAAGAGGCCTCAACCACAGGATATTTCTAATGTCAAGCTAATATTTGATACTCTATCTCTATTGAATCCAGACTTTGAACTTTGAACACACAATTAAGAATTTTGTAAGTTTACAATATTAAGAAAGATGAATGGAACATGTCTTGAGCCAAGATTTGACCCTTGTCCAGTTCTAATTCCATGATCAGTGATAATTAGTCTATAATTATGGGGCTGATGATTCATTGTGGCATGAGTTCTGACCATTGGTCATTTCTACTGTTCTCATACTGAGGTCACCAGTAAGGTCTGACTGATGACATTGTAACAATTGTCATTTTTAACAACAAATGAAGCAAAAATAATGAGCCATTTCAGGAAAATGGATGACTGGGAAACTGCACTTTTAGAGAACATTATGATATGTCTTTTTTTTTAAATTGAAGAAAAAGCACTGAGATAATGAGAGTACTGACAGCCAAGTTAATCAAATAATATAATATCAAAAATTAATAAATAGTCCAGTATGATGCAGACAAAATATTCATCTGTATGAAATCTAAAAATTGAAATAATTTTTAACTATCAAACAAGGAATGTCAATGGATCTACTTCACATTTTAGCTTGTGTTATTCCTCTACTTGTCATTCACTCTCTTTGCCAAAAACAGTTTATAACAATACTCCACACATATGCAAGTGTACACTATCAACAATAAAACATATTCAATTCTACCAAATCTGTTCTCTATGGTAGGTGGTAGGTTGAATATCTCTCAGGCAAGGTGTACTCGATACAACATTATGTGCTAAAGTTTGTTAGTGACTTGCGACAGGTCGGTGGTTTTCTCCGGTTCCCTCCAGCAATAAAACTGACCGCCACGATATAACTGAAATATTGTTGAAAGTGGCATGAAATTCCATAACCCTTCCCCCCCCCCCTTTTAGTCCCTAACCTCCTTGTACTACATATGTATAAAGCATTGTCTTTTTTTTGCATCAAATGACTCATACAACTTTTTTAATGCAAAGACCTGCATTGATCTGGTAGAAATATTTATGGAATTACTATTGGGGGGAGCAATACCATTTGAAAGAGCTGTCAAAAAGATCAAAGACTCTTTATCAAGGTGATTACAGGTAAGTTGACTTTTGTCACCTATAAGTAAATTATGTTACATTTCTACTGACAAAGTTCTGACCTATGTCAATTTAAAGGTTCCTAACTCTAAAATAATATAAGTAAACAGTCCTTACATTGCACCTCTAGTTTTGATATGCCTGTAATCTTTTTACCCCCCACTTCAACAATTTGGACAAATATCAATTTAAAGGGTGATAATTTTAAAGAATTTGGCAGCAACACATCAGTTATTCAACCTAATGAATATATAATCTTAAGGAGAATGTACTTATGTGACCAAAAGATATGAAATATTGTAAAATTTAGACACTTTCATGGATCACTGTAAACTCTTATATCAAATGATTGAAGGTTATAAAGTACCTCTGATTGAAGGTTATAAAGTACCTCTCTTTTGACCACATTGGTTGTGTAATGGTTAACTTGCTGGGCTAGAGTGTGGTATATCATGGATTCGAGCCAGACTATAAAATTCGTATTTGCAGCTTCATAGGTAAGGATGCAACGTTTAGGAGTAAGAACATACACTGGTTTGCTCAGAATCAGAAATAATGGGTCAGCGTTGGGAGTCATCTCAGAGTCATCGAAATGTAAATAATATAGCTGAAAATTAGCTCACTTAGCATTAATCATTCACTAAAGAAACTCCTCAGATCCCTCACCCCTGTGAAATATAAAAGGTCTCCATAGTTTTAAACAAAAGCATTTTTCTTATCATTTTTATTTTCTGATTATGAAATGCACTAGATTACCCTGCTTAACAAAAAATATGAAAATCCAATAAGGTTATCTCAAAGATCAATGTGATTTAGATTTAATACTTAATAATCAAATCTGCAGAAAGTCAAATAGCATATGAAATTCAATTGTCAAAATCTATTTTGTAATAAATGCATTTAGCTTTAATCTTTGGAATGCCATGTATGCAATGTTTTGGGAATTAACCTGGATTAAGATTAGGATAATCAATTTACCGGTTCCTTCTAATCTTTTATGTTAAGTATTGAACCAGGTACCTTTGGCCAATGGCTGGTAAATTCTTAGACCAGGTGGCTTCTGGAAAACACAGCGAAAAAACATCAAAGCGTGGTGAGAAAGACTAGGGCCTGGCAGGAGAACATGTTAAATTTAATCCCAATTATCACCTTAAAATAAAATCTACCTTGATCTGTACACCTGTGTAAATGTTCTGTGAGAAAATAGTCTTTAGTCTTATCTGGACCGAATTCAAGACTGGCCCTTTATTTAGTCAATTACAATGCTATTTAAACAATGATACAGATTACTTGTAGGAGTAGCTGAAGCTTTGTCAGTTACTCGTAGGAATACAGCTTTGTCAGTTACTCGTAGGAATACAGCTTCGTCAGTTGTCTTAGTCCTAGTGTGGTACTTGTTAAACTCAAGAGACATTGTTCTACACAAATACTTTAAGCAATAGACCTTTATCTGAAGTCCAGGGATAAAATACTTTCAATTCCTTACTGTAAGGACTTAAGTGGATGGGAATTTCCAAGCACCCCACCTCCCGAATGACAAATACTGTACTAAAGTAATTAAAATAGAAAAAAAATTATTACCGATAACATCATTATATCATTTGTTTATTTCAAACAGATGAGCAACCCTTTCACATATAATTTGTTTTGAAAGGTATAATCTATTTTGATAATTCTACAGAAACAGGTTGAGTATTTCTTTTAAATATGTCATTTTAACTCAAAGATAATAACAGTATTTTCAATAAAATTGTGTGATCAAGCAATTCCCAAATCTTGTAGCAAATGACATTTAAAGTCTAAATACTGCCTTAAAAGAACAAACTCAATTGATATCAGTTGAGAAAATCATTAGAAAAAGTATATAAGGAAACTCAATTTGTGTACTTCAGCAAAGAAATTGCAATAATCCAAATATTTGTTTAAATAATTTTGACTCCACTATGAATTGAACATCCCCAAAATTGACCAATTCAATTTGTACTTTGCTCCACCCAGTGTGTGATCAATATTTGAATAAACTTGATTGCTCGTTAATTTTTAAAAATATTTCTATAGCCCATGAAATTCTGCATTGTTGATGTCTATTACAAGTCAATTCTTTAAATATGTATCTTAAATTACAAGGAAACTCCTCCATATTTATGTTACAAAAAGTCAATTTTATTCATTTGAGATCAGAGACTTTTTTCCTTGTGGTAATTCGTTCACAGTTCACTTAAACCAATGTTGTTTTACAATTCAGTCTACAATCCAAAATATTTTTTTAAATAAATCACTTTATGTTTGATTATTTATTACATAATATACCCTACTGGGTGAAATCAATATTTACTTGTTCTTTGCTAATTGTTGTAAATTATGTATTGGTTTGTAGTAAAGCAATCCATATGATCGAAATTGGAAATAATTATTTCCCAAATGCTATATTAACTCAAAAGATTTCAACAATCTCTGTAACAATGATATGGGAAAGGCATGAAATGATCTTCTGAAAAAACCTTTAAAAAAACTGATTCACACGCAATGTATCAGATTTTCCATCTTGCCAAACACTAGTGTTCATAATTTTTCTGTTGTCACAATCATAATTTTTGACACTTTAATTTCCGTTGAAATCTTACAGAAATCACATTTTAAATTTAATAAAAAGTTTCTCAATGACCCCATATTAACGTCGCTACAAAGACATTGTAATGAAAAAGAAATTTCCTAACCTATAGTACTGTAAGTATATAGAATTTCCTCAGCTGACATATTCAAAACATATAAATCATAATAGAATGACAAATAATTACTGAATTATTATCTTGTCATATGTAGAAAAAGTGTCATCATTTTCAGCACACCACCGACCACGATCGACCCCATAACTGATTTCATGTCAATTTTTGTTCAATCATAATAATTCTTATAACCAATTATCAAACTAAAGAAAGGAATATTATTTTTTGACACTTCCAAGATCATACAGAAAATTTCAATGAGATCGTTGGCACCTTTTCATAACAAAAGTTTGTTTTGATTTAAATATTTTTTGGGGTTTATGTATATGTATTAAACACTGATTTAGAAAGATACCCATTTTCTACTTTGAACCATTTAATAAGTTCTTTTTTCCAATGGATGATCAGTGCCAAATCAGATTCTGTGACAAGGACTCTTAAAAATTATTTTTTTCAAAGTTAACTTTAAGGTTATCAAGAACAAATTACAACTTATGTGTACTGTTGGCTGTTCTGAGTTCCATTGATCATGCCAAATACTCCTTCGTAATTCTGTGGCATGGTAAATAGGTAACTATTCCATATCACTCTCATTACAGATTATTAAGAGGGGGGTTATGGTGTTTAACGCCACTTTTTACATCTTTTCCTAAAATTTCGAATGTTTCTAATTTGATTTATTTTGACCGAATCTCAGAAAGTGTTTGAAGTAATACCTGAAGTGACCAGGTGAAATACTCGTTACATTAATACTATTTACTGTTAAAAACTGTCAACAATTTACCTTAAATTTGTTCTCAAGTTTTCCTATTTTCTTCTCCCTCTGATCAAGCTGTTTTAAAACATATTGTGTGACCTTACCATACAAAAGTTTTTTCTATAGACCATTAGGATGGAGAGAGGGCAATATTTCACTGGATATTTCTGTAGAATTGAAAACAATTCTCTTTGTCAAGGGACCCATTACAAGGACCCAGAGGCAGGAAAAAATCCAACATCCGACAAAATCTTTCATTTTTAATAGAAATTTATCTGGAGGGTCTAAAAAATAAATTTTTATTTATTGATAACGGAAACTCGAGTGCTGAATAATGTAAAATGTTTTTGTTTTCACTTAAATCAATGAAATTAAAAAGAGAAGATAATATATTTAATCATGCAATGAAGGATACAAATAACCATTTTTCTGCAGCATGTGCCATGAACACATCAATAAACTGCAAAATCCCAAACTTCAAAAAGATTTTAAACTTTTACTAATAACATCAAAGGATATTTGTAACATAATTACCATATTTAAGACAACATGTGATGGGGTTATTGTGATGAGTCAGTTACAAAAACTCCATAAACCACCACAAAAAAATTGTGATGAAATTGTACAATGTATCGCAGGTTTGGAGATAATTACCATTTATTCACGGTTGGGAGTTAGTGTGAATCTCTAAATGGGCTACTACAATACAAATTATGCAATTTGCTTGTCTTTTTTACTCTTTATAAAGAAGAGGAGTATTACATTAATTGAAGCCTATATGACAACAATATTCTATAGTTAGTTGCTGGTATTACAAATTACAGTAATTCTCCAATATCGTCTCTAAAATTGACAACTTTGATGGGTAAATACAGTAATAATTTGGCTCAATTATTGGGCAAATCTAACTGCAAGCACAAACTTTGGTTTTTTTATTGAGCTAAAGAAAACCATTTTTTACACACTTAACCAAGTGAAGCTCCTCACTTTGAATATTACCAGTATTAAATGCAAAGAATCCGTCTATATTCATGTATACTGCAATCAGTACATTACCTCACTATAAAAAGGTGTACATGATAAACACTTATGCTTTATACGTCTGTAGACGTACATGTATGGAGTCTCCTGGTACCAAACATATTATGTAGAGCAAAGGAGAATAGACAAAGGTCAAACATGGACACTGCTCTGTAAGAAGTTCAACCAATATGTCACAATGTTTTTGCCTATTTTGAATGTAATTTTTCTTTTTAATTTGCATACATTTCATTACAGTATAAACACAATCTATGTACATTGTCAGGAAATGTACAATTTATTTAATGTACTAGTCTTGAAACAGGAAAGAAAAGATAAAGCTGAAGACAAAATAACCTTGATGAATATAGATATTGCAGGTAACATAATAAAATATTGATAAAGATCAAACTAAGGACCATATAATATTTTGTTGTTTCACATAAAACCAAAATTTCATTTCATTCTTAACCTCAACTCTTGTCCTTATTTTATAGTAAATATATTATTATTTGTTTTTGCAAAATATTGCCAAATATCACCAATTTGAGCCAAGAAATTATGTGCACTTTGAAAAAAATATTCAGTATTCTTAGGTATTTAATATAGAGGTTTTAACAAAAAAACACAGTACATCATCTGTCAAATAGGAATAGGGAGATATGAAAAAATGAATCCTGTAGTCACTTTTTCTGCAGTAGTTAATTAAAGAAAAAGCTTAAAATTGTATGATTTATTGAAGGCGGGAAAAAATATACAACTGCAATTATTTTAATTGACATTTAGATATTGTTTATTAATTTGATGTGAAACATAAAATATTCATTTTTTGTCAATTAAATCCATATGTAAACTAGATATCTTGTCATCTAAAACATCAAACAAATTTCCTCTCAGGAATTTAAATCTTTTTAAATTTTCCAATAAAAGTCATCAATGAATAAAGTTTTAAACATTCAAATGATGTTGATCCAATTTAATGGCTGCTACCCAAAGGAACTGCTTAATTGTCTGCTAGATTACCAGAACCAATATCTGACATTCTGATCTAAATTAAAAGCTTAAGTGATTGAATAGTGTTTTAAAATATAACAAATTTGTAAAAACTTACCGATACAACAAGGTCTTTTACCTTCATTCCAACTTTTGCCGCAGGGCTTCCGTTAACTACCCTAGACACAATAATACCATTTGACTCATTTTTAAAATCTGTTACTGTTTTTTGTTCATTGTTATTCTTCTCAGGCTGTTTAAGAAAAATCGTAAAATATTCAAATTCATAATTAAAAGCAAGCATCATTGAAGAATTTCTTTACAATCAGAGAGTTATTTGATTAGCATTTTATCTTTTTTCCTGTAAATTGAACAGTCGTCTTTGTTTCGCTAGAAACATAAGCACACAAGACACGAGGGAAAGAAAATGAAATTGACAACACAATTTCAAAGGATGATGGGACATGTCTTACAATAACAAGAGTCAATGAATGATTGCTGGTCATAATGATTTGTTAGATGAAATTACATGGCATGCGAAATTTGATTGTCCTCACACATCAAAGACATGCTGACCCCCTACCAGTTATTATCAGGAGAAGTGGGATGGAAAAAGGAAATCACAAAATAAATTATGGAGTTTTTTTAAAGGCTTTGTTTGCTTGAAAGCTTTCTTAGAAGAATTTAATGTTTACATAGACGGCACAAAGGCAATACAATTTGACAAAATAATAAAAGACACTACTATGAAGGGGACAGTTCTAACGGCTCATCACAATTAACATAAGAGTGGTACCACGCACAAGCAATTAATCACTGTAATTAAAGTTTCTACCTCTTAAAACATTAAGAAAAATCACTACATTTTCCTACCACTCTAACCAACTATGGTTAAGTTCAATCAAAACAAATTGAAGCAATACATTTGTTAAACAAGAGTATCTTCCTTCCAGAAACAGACTAAGTTGATTAAAAATGTTTTTTCTCCAACACAATAGCTTGCACTAATCTTTTGTCCGACATTTTTTTGGAATGATTTTTTTTCTCTAGATAAATAATGAAAAAGAGACAAGACATATCAATTGAGATACCTGTCTTGAAACGTTAAACTGTCATGGTCTTTCATTAAATAGGCTTTTGCAATATAAATTATGGACTTGATCTAATGGGGGTTTAACTTTATTCTCAACAATATTTCAATTATATTATAGTGGTCAGTTTTAATCATATATTGTTGTTTGAAGTACACCTTGACACAGATGGGGATTGAATCTCAAACTTGAGCGATGACAGGTATATCCTACTACCATAAGATAGGACCACAGAGGTCTTCACAAGTTATGAAGAGTTGTTACATTCTTAAGTGGTCTCACTAAAGATATTGGTCTATCATGGGAGATGACCATCGAGTCATCTATTATTACCAGTGTGATAACAAAACATAATCATGCAAGATATCATTGTGTTGACAAATGCACATGTTTTCTTCAGAACAAATGTCAACCCTTCTACAAGATCGGATAAGACTCAATCTGATTAAAACTAGTATTACTGTGAGCACAGCTTACTAAGATATACCCCCCGCTCCCCACATCTGTCCAACCTATTTCCATAACCAAAACATTACTGATTGTTCTGACCAAAAATGAAAGGGACCCTCCTCTCTTCACCGGTAAGCTGCTGATAAAATTTCAAAACATTCTGAGAAACACTACCGGTACTCAAGTTATCATACGACATAGGGTAAAAATCCTATTTTCCGTCATATCAAGTCCAACAACTCTGGAACGGCAAAAGTGAAAATCGCTAAAAATGAAAGGGATCCTCATCTCTTCACTGGTAAGCTGCTGATAAAATTTCAAAACATTCTGAGAAACACTACTCAAGTTATCATACGACATAGGGTAAAAATCCTATTTTCCGTCATATCAAGTCCAATAACTCTGGAACGGCATAAGTGAAAATCGTCAAAAATGAAAGGGATCCTCCTCTCTTCACCAGTAAAGAGCTGATAAAATTTTAAAAGATTCTGAGAAACACAACTCAAGTTATCGTACGACAGGATTTTGTCTACGGACGGACGGACAGACGGACATGGTGAAATCAGTATATCCCCCTACAACTTCGTTGCGGGGGGTATAATCAGATCTCTCCCTTGCTCCCTTTTACTGACAATTTGTCGCAGCATGGGAGATCTGAAGAAAAACCATTACGGGTCACATGCGAGTGGTCTCATGTTATGATATATATAATGATATGATAAATATGGTTATGACCTTTTATGGATAATCAGATGGCTTGTAGTATGCAAAGCAACACTTTCATAGTCTCGCAATTGCCAATTTTATTGGATAGCCCCTAGAGTCACTGGCATGTGTCCCTTCATCGTGCTTCCTCAGATCTTCCACACCATGACATATCAGTGAGAGATCTGATTTTAATCAGATTGGATAGGAACTAGTAGTGGCTGATCACTAACAAATAGAAGTCAATAATGCAAACTGTTGGACAGATGTTACCCTCAAATTAAACTTGTATAGAAGTAGATACCTATAAATTAGGCTTAGACTAGAATAGATGTTATCTACTAGATCTTGGCCATAGACTGGTTCATCGAGTTTTATCTTGTATATTACACATATAAGAACAAGTAACTTATTTGCTGGCACCACTTCTGTGTGATAATGTTTATGGATTCCTTAAAATGATCATATGTAAAGTTTGTTATTACTTATACTATAATATTTAGAAGCATATAGTGTAATACAGAACATATATAACTATGAGCTTGATGACTGATAATGATCTCTAAATGTCGGTTATGATGTGCAGTGAACACAAAAAACATGATCGACAGAGTGGAATGCCAAAAGACAAATTTGAATATTACAGAATAGACTGCTATCATTTAAATTGGACCAAATGAGTGAGTGATTGTTCTTTAACTCCAACTCGGCAATGTTTCAGCTATATCATGGCGAGAACAAGTTAATTTGCAATGAGATGATGATAATGAGGTCGGCTTTGTATTAGACCAACACATTTACTTGGATTTTATAGTGTTAGCTCACTGAAACAACAGTCCGCAGATATACATGTCGCCCCACTGGGATACATTATCCCAATTCCGAGCCAAAAAGTCTTTGCTCTTTCTCCTTAATGCTGTGTGCTTAGCCGAGTGGACCAAATGAAATGATTACATTGGTTGGTTATATAGAATGCAAATCAACAAATCATACCATGACAAAATTCAACAAAGCTACTCATTGGTCAATCATCAAACTGGTTACTTGAGTAACACTGATTTTCTGTTGTTCACCTTTTGGGATATGGGTGTTTCACTTTCAACAATATTTCAGTTATATATTGTGGCAGTCAGTTTTAATAGTGGAAGAAACTGCTGTACATTTTTTAGCCATATCATGGCAAGAACAAGCTACATTTCGATGAGATGATGATGTCCACTCTGTACTAGACCAAAATACTTAGTTGAATTTTTATAGTGCTCGATAACTGAAACAATCAGACACATTTAATCATGATTCTGAGCCAACAAACTTTGATCTTACTCTTTAACGCTGCAGCAGAAAAGCAGGAAACACCAATGTCATAGTCTGTGTTTTGAGCTGAGTGACCAGTGCTCCATGTATGGCAATTGAATCACAACTTCAGTGGTGGTAGGCCTTGATTGCATAGATGGTTAACAGTTTGATGTTTACCAGAGAAAAAGTCTGAGTTGTCATGGTTGGTAAGACTATCAACATCGACATCACTGTTTAACTTTCTTTCCATCAATGTTAATTTTAACTTATTACATCACAGCCATTATAATTTGCACAATTTTTTCTAAACATTTCTCGTTAAAGCAGATACTAATTATTTATTTCCATAAATGTGCATTAAATAAAAGAGAAATCATACAAATGTATGTTTTTCTTCATTAAAATCTATTACTCATCTTATTGTATGAATCACTGACCACTCAAGGGCAAAACACTATTATTTTAAGAATTCCAATTAAGACCCGATTTCTTCAAATTACAATTTTCTCCCCCTTGGCACAGACTTTAAAATAGGAAGCCACATCTCCAATAATCCTGGAGCTTCTAGTCATTTATTTTACACATTTCTAAACCATGCAGCATGCTTCAGACCTCAGCATGTAATAAATAGCACTATTATTTGTCTAATTTAAGGTGAAATTTAATTTGAATATCAATTTGGATGGAAATTTGGGAAAATAATTGAAGCAACAGATTGTCCAAGATTGAATTCCAACAGTTTTTGTCATGATTCATTGTAGGAATCAACTCTCAACTGTTGATTCATTCTAAAACATTTATTGCAATTAAGTAGTCAATTTATTACCAAACCATGAGACAAAAAGGGAGTGACAAATATCAGACTATGATATAGAGATTGAGGAAGTATTATACAATAATACTGATGTATGACATGTCTAAATAGCACCTATTACCATAAAAATCTGAACTGACACATAAAAAGAAGTAAAACACTGCAGACCTTTCAAAATTGGGGCTGTATCAGATACTTGTATCTATTTCAAATGGTATTTGGTACATAAAACTTCTAATTTAGAAGAGTTTTGTACTGTAAGATATTTATGAAAAATTTTCAAATATGGATAAAAAGTACTGCATGTCAATACTGAAATACTGTTGCACTTTTGTAAAATCGTTTCTTGACACTGAGAAATGTAATTAATTGATTGATGTTTAATGACAACTTGTTGAAGGTGGCCAGTATAAAGGTAAAAGTAATGTCAAATGAATATTATATCAGCCATATTCCTCACAATTTTACAAACCCACCTAAATCCTATCTGGTAAATATTGTCTTTTTAAAATTATTTTCCTTGTTTCCTGTGTTTAATGTTGAGCCCCATAGATTTGAACCCCCATACCTTGTGGTCCTCCTTGGTACAAACTTATATCTATACATCAAACTGATGAGCTAAGCCAAATGTTTGCCTTTCCATTGCTGCTTCTTTATGAGCGATTATTTTTTTAATATTTTCACCATGGCTGTCCATGTTAAACTTTGGACCCCCATGCCTTCATTTGTAAAAATCTAATCTTCAAATCATAAAGATTGTTCATTCCAAATTTGTGATTGCCTTTCTATCACTGGATCTTCAAGCATTTTTTAAATTTGGACCCCCATAAACCCTGGGGTTAAAACAAAGTAAAATAGCATTAACAAAGCTTACTAAATCAACCGAGGATCATATCGAAGATGAAGTCATGCTCCTTTTAAAATGTCCTACAGAAAACGAAAAGAATAAACAGTCATGTACATGTATGAATCAGCAGCTTAAACTGATGTCATTTATCTACATTGACATGTCAAATGATGCACACAGCAGGTTATGGGTCATAACATGAGGACTATATGGTCAATCTTTAATTAAGTTGTCTTCTATCTTTAATTTTGAATTTCCGATCAGTCTGAACAATTTGTCATCATTAGAATACAATTTCCCATAATTCTCTAAATGGAGATGTCTCAATCAAAGCTGATGTGACAGGGGATGACGATCGCAAAATGAATGATCACCGAGGACAAGCTTTAAGAGAGCATCAGGTGCTTGCATTAACATTATCACTCTGGCATGTGCAGTAATGATGCATTTTTTAAACTATACCGTATTGTCAAGAAAAATAAATGGTTCCTTAATCAAAACTTCCATGACTCATTGTTATCAGGGGTCCACTTTCCATTTTCTAATTTTCACATTCATTTTTCTATCCATTACCGAATTTTACTCATCAATTATAGAACGTTATTGTCAATATCTGTTGCATGAAAAGGCATTGACGAGCCACGGAGCCAGTCTGCCCTATATTAGATTTTCAAAGTGGCATATAAAAACAAATGTTGCTGTCACTTATAGGAAACATTACCAGAAAATATGATTTATTATCAAATCATCAACAGTATTACATGATATTATCAGTGGAATAAATGAGATAACAATTGTTGATCTACGAGAGTCTGCCGATCAGTGCATAGTTTACCAGAAGGGGAACGGCATGAAACTCTAGTTATTGTTACTCAATACACATTAACAGTTATAAGACATTTACAATACAATAGTTTTCTATTAGTGTTAACATGTTATCACAATGGCTTACAAGACTATATTAATACAATAGTTTTCTATTAGTATTAACATGTTATCACAATGGCTTACAAGACTATATTAATACAATAGTTTTCTATTAGTATTAACATGTTATCACAATGGCTTACAAGACTATATTAATACAATAGTTTTCTATTAGTGTTAACATGTTATCACAATGGCTTACAAGACTATATTAATACAATAGTTTTCTATTAGTGTTAACATGTTATCACAATGGCTTACAAGACTATATTAATACAATAGTTTTCTATTAGTGTTAACATGTTATCACAATGGCTTACAAGACTATATTAATACAATAGTTTTCTATTAGTGTTAACATGTTATCACAATGGCTTACAAGACTATATTAATACAATAGTTTTCTATTAGTGTTAACATGTTATCACAATGGCTTACAAGACTATATTAATACAATAGTTTTCTATTAGTGTTAACATGTTATCACAATGGCTTACAAGACTATATTAATACAATAGTTTTCTATTAGTGTTAACATATTATCACAATGGCTTACAAGACTATATTAATACAATAGTTTTCTATTAGTGTTAACATGTTATCACAATGGCTTACAAGACTATATTAATACAATAGTTTTCTATTAGTGTTAACATGTTATCACAATGGCTTACAAGACTATATTAATACAATAGTTTTCTATTAGTGTTAACATGTTATCACAATGGCTTACAAGACTATATTAATACAATAGTTTTCTATTAGTGTTAACATGTTATCACAATGGCTTACAAGACTATATTAATACAATAGTTTTCTATTAGTGTTAACATGTTATCACAATGGCTTACAAGACTATATTAATACAATAGTTTTCTATTAGTGTTAACATGTTATCACAATGGCTTACAAGACTATATTAATACAATAGTTTTCTATTAGTGTTAACATGTTATCACAATGGCTTACAAGACTATATTAATACAATAGTTTTCTATTAGTGTTAACATGTTATCACAATGGCTTACAAGACTATATTAATACAATAGTTTTCTATTAGTGTTAACATGTTATCACAATGGCTTACAAGACTATATTAATACAATAGTTTTCTATTAGTGTTAACATGTTATCACAATGGCTTACAAGACTATATTAATACAATAGTTTTCTATTAGTGTTAACATGTTATCACAATGGCTTACAAGACTATATTAATACAATAGTTTTCTATTAGTGTTAACATGTTATCACAATGGCTTACAAGACTATATTAATACAATAGTTTTCTATTAGTGTTAACATGTTATCACAATGGCTTACAAGACTATATTAATACAATAGTTTTCTATTAGTGTTAACATGTTATCACAATGGCTTACAAGACTATATTAATACAATAGTTTTCTATTAGTGTTAACATGTTATCACAATGGCTTACAAGACTATATTAATACAATAGTTTTCTATTAGTGTTAACATGTTATCACAATGGCTTACAAGACTATATTAATACAATAGTTTTCTATTAGTGTTAACATGTTATCACAATGGCTTACAAGACTATATTAATACAATAGTTTTCTATTAGTGTTAACATGTTATCACAATGGCTTACAAGACTATATTAATACAATAGTTTTCTATTAGTGTTAACATGTTATCACAATGGCTTACAAGACTATATTAATACAATAGTTTTCTATTAGTGTTAACATGTTATCACAATGGCTTACAAGACTATATTAATACAATAGTTTTCTATTAGTGTTAACATGTTATCACAATGGCTTACAAGACTATATTAATACAATAGTTTTCTATTAGTGTTAACATGTTATCACAATGGCTTACAAGACTATATTAATACAATAGTTTTCTATTAGTGTTAACATGTTATCACAATGGCTTACAAGACTATATTAATACAATAGTTTTCTATTAGTGTTAACATGTTATCACAATGGCTTACAAGACTATATTAATACAATAGTTTTCTATTAGTGTTAACATGTTATCACAATGGCTTACAAGACTATATTAATACAATAGTTTTCTATTAGTGTTAACATGTTATCACAATGGCTTACAAGACTATATTAATACAATAGTTTTCTATTAGTGTTAACATGTTATCACAATGGCTTACAAGACTATATTAATACAATAGTTTTCTATTAGTGTTAACATGTTATCACAATGGCTTACAAGACTATATTAATACAATAGTTTTCTATTAGTGTTAACATGTTATCACAATGGCTTACAAGACTATATTAATACAATAGTTTTCTATTAGTGTTAACATGTTATCACAATGGCTTACAAGACTATATTAATACAATAGTTTTCTATTAGTGTTAACATGTTATCACAATGGCTTACAAAACTATATTAATACAATAGTTTTCTATTAGTGTTAACATGTTATCACAATGGCTTACAAGACTATATTAATACAATAGTTTTCTATTAGTGTTAACATGTTATCACAATGGCTTACAAGACTATATTAATACAATAGTTTTCTATTAGTGTTAACATGTTATCACAATGGCTTACAAGACTATATTAATACAATAGTTTTCTATTAGTGTTAACATGTTATCACAATGGCTTACAAGACTATATTAATACAATAGTTTTCTATTAGTGTTAACATGTTATCACAATGGCTTACAAGACTATATTAATACAATAGTTTTCTATTAGTGTTAACATGTTATCACAATGGCTTACAAGACTATATTAATACAATAGTTTTCTATTAGTGTTAACATGTTATCACAATGGCTTACAAGACTATATTAATACAATAGTTTTCTATTAGTGTTAACATGTTATCACAATGGCTTACAAGACTATATTAATACAATAGTTTTCTATTAGTGTTAACATGTTATCACAATGGCTTACAAGACTATATAAATACAATAGTTTTCTATTAGTGTTAACATGTTATCACAATGGCTTACAAGACTATATTAATACAATAGTTTTCTATTAGTGTTAACATGTTATCACAATGGCTTACAAGACTATATTAATACAATAGTTTGCAGACTGATATAAGGACAAATCAATTACTGACAGCCAGATAGCAAATGAGCACATACATTACTTATATGTTAAGGGTAACCCAAGATAAAAATCATCCAGTATCAATTATTAGGCATGGTAACCCAGGGTACACATGATCCAGTAACAATTAGTTGGTAATGGTAACCCAGGGTACAAATGATCCAGTATCAATTATTAGGCATGGTAACCCAGGGTACACATGATCCAGTAACAATTAGTTGGTAATGGTAACCCAGGGTACAAATGATCCAGTATCAATTATTAGGCATGGTAACCCAGGGTACACATGATCCAGTAACAATTAGTTGGTAATGGTAACCCAGGGTACAAATCATCCAGTATCAATTACTTGGCATGGTAACCCAGCAACAACAAGATGAACTGTGAGCTAATGCTCATCTATGATACCCCCGCTCTTTGGCAAACAGTAAGTAGGAATCTGACGGGTCAAAAAACGCTTCCCACGATATGGGGTACCTATATGAATCTTGTGACCAAATATCAGATTTCTGCCATCAATAGTTGCTGAGAAAAATGTGACGAAAAATGTGCATATATGTTCAATGTGTATAGAAACCAACTAAGTCGGCAAACAGGAAGTAGGAATCTGACGGGTCCAAAAACGCTTCCCACAATATGGCATACCTATATGAAGCTTGTGACCAAATATCAGATTCCTGTCATCAATAGTTGCTGAGAAAAATGCGACGAAAAATGTGCATATATGTTCAATGTGTATAGAAACCAACTAAGTCGGCAAACAGGAAGTAGGAATTTGACGGGTCCAAAAACGCTACCCACAATTGGTATATCTATATGACGCTTGTGACCAAATATCAGATTTCTGCCATCAACGGTTACTGAGAAAAATGCGAAGAAAAATATCTTGGACGGACGGAAGGACGGACAGAGGTAAAACAGTATACCCCCCTCCACCTTCAGGGAGCGGGGGGGTATAAATATATGGTAACCTACATACAATGTATGTATCAGAAAGACTTTCAAATAAACCCTGAAGCCTTGTAGTTACCACATATTATACTAAATATGAACAACAGAGCTCAAAATAATAAAGATTTTTCTCTTTTCCCAGTAAAAGAGAATAACTCAACACTAATAATTACTCTGATATTTTCTGTAAAAGATATTTATGGTCTTAAATTACTTCAAAAGAAAATTAATTAACAAAGGTCAATTTACACCAGTTATCTTGCATCATGATCAAAAATAGAATCAAATAAAATCTTGTTTCTTTTTTATCAGTCATTACTTATCACAACTGATCACCACCCATAGTTGTTATAGGGAGGAAAAGTTCACTACCTGATAGCCTTGTGTCTACCCCTTTAATTTTCAATTACACCCAGGGTATTACTAATAAGTCAAAAGTAACAATAAAAGCTTTACTGTTCTTCATGAAAGGTTAACCATCTATAATCAACCCTATTGAACTTCTCAACAAGCAGGTGCTTTGATAACAGACCATAAACACTCTATGCACATTGGTAGTTTTTACCGATAAGTAATAGTATCAATGACCATACAAATTACCCTGTAACTAAAATACAAAAAAAAAAAAACACCAAAAAAAATAAAAAAATTCAAAACAAGACATGAAAATCGATGTTTAATTTATTTAATTGAAATCTTGCGTCTTAAAAAAAAACGAGAGAAAAAAATTAAATGTCTATATTCATTCATTTCGACATAAAACGTCAGTTATAGTATTAATTTCAAGTTTAAAACTGCAATTAAACTGGGGGGAGCTGTGAGGTCTACCAAATCATAAATGTTTCTTTTAATGAATGACAAAATTTTGACACTTCCTTTGTCATTGTCCTCCTAAATGACATGACTGTCAAATGTACAATTTATAGCATTTATTATGGTTTGTTTTTGTTTTTGAAAAACCAAACAAAATGTTGACAAAAGACTTGTTTGGGACAAAAGAAATATGTTTATTTTGACATAAAAGTACAAATGTATTCTTAATTTAGAGCTTTCTCTTAAATAACCATTTAAACAAATGGAAAAGTCATTATTCAAATTTATTTAAAAATATGAATTACATTTGTAAACAGATTAATAAATTGGACTATATTTTTAACTACTCATAACATGGGGATAAAGCGTGATTTTATTAACATTGGTACATGACCATGATACTACACACCTGTACACAGGGGGGTTTGCATGAACTCCTCTAGAGTACGAAACTACCTTCAAAAACCAAGCACTACTCAAGTTTAAATTTTGGTTGAATTATGACTACTAAAAACAGGATTTTGGTTGAACTGACAATTAACGTCCACATTTTTACCCCATGCCACAGGACTATGTTGCATCGACAAGTTTATCGACTCCTCCCCACCCCACCCCCCTGCCCTTCGAATAATCCTTGCTAATATCAAGCTATACTATAAACTACAAATGTACTAGCTTCTATGTAATAAGATTCAACTTCAAAGTAAAGACAGACCCCATTCTATACTATAAACTACTGGTTTCTTTATAGTAACTTAATTATATACAGCCAATGACAAATCAAAGTTTCTGTGATGATATAAATAGAAACAAATCACTCGCAAATTATAGAGGACGAAAATAATAACATTTCAAAAGCAATATATTTCAATATTCTGTCCCTTACAATTATAAATTCATCAACCTCCAATTAGTGTCAGAACAAGTCTCGCCAATATTGAATTGACAGTCCCATGAGTATTTCAGTTGTCCGTGCTCGACCATTGCTGGACAAATGTAACAGGATGACCGTCGAGTGGACATGATGATCACATCAATGGCAGATATTTGGTTTCTTTAAATTGGTCAATCACCCGGGCAAATGACCAAGTAGCACAACCAAAATTTGTCACCAGATGGAAACAAAATTAACAACACGCTAATAAAGGTTAATCTCATTTCTTTTGAAGAGAAAACCCTTTCAAATCTTGGCTGAAATTAACAAAGGCAGATTAACATCTGAAATTGATTGTCTCTTAGCATTGATGTAGTGATATGCAGGACTGACAATAAAGATGTCAAAAACTGATGTAACGATATTCATGCTTAATATGATTTTTTTACACAACTGTCTGATATTTTTAACATTTAAAGCTTCACATTTAATATTTCCTATACAACTGATTTTCCAGTTTGCAAGCACTGTTCCTTTCTAACCTAAATAGGAGTAAGCAAAAAATAACTTAGCTATTCGTGTGTCCAGATTTGATGGATTGTTTTATGGTGTTTAATGCCACTTTCAACAATATTTCAGTTATATCATTAGATCATCAGATTTGATGGAACATTTTGTTTTTGGTATGAAATGTCTTTAATATTGGAGTGCATATTGTGACTATTTTTACCACAACATCCATTTGGAGTTTTGACACTATCTGAAACTTGTGACCTTTGTTAATGCACCAGTTTGTTATTTAATCAAGCAAAGTTTTGAGGAATTCCTACTTAAAATGTAGGAGGATATAGTTGTGCATACAAACATCTTGACTAAATATTCTAAATAAAAAAGGGAAATAAATCCTTGAAAATTTATCCAATCAAAGTGGTATTATGAAATGCGAATTTCTTTATGGTAATAAGCAAGAATGCAACGTTTTAAGGATTTCCCATAAAAAATCAGTCCTCACAATAAGCATCAGACCTTAGGCCAGTAAAACTTTGTTAAGATCAGTAAATTTTTCAGTTTTTATTTAGAACTATATAAAAATAATTCAAGAATTAGGACCAGTAAATTCCTTTCGAGGACTGTAAAATTTAGGAGTTGCACGTAAAAACTTACTGATGAAATATTCTAAGTTAAAAATCTCCTTTAAAAAAAATATATGATCAAACCATCATAGTAATATTATTATAATAAGCAGCATGCAAAGTTTTGAGGAATTTCAATTCGAAATCTAGGGGTTATTTTGATAACAATTGTTTTAATGAAATAAAAGGGTAATAACTCCTTCCAAGAATGATCCAATCAAGGTAATACAAGAAATAAGCATGCAAATTTTGAACAAATTCCATTTAAAGTGTACGAGTGAGGAATTCCCATTTAAAGTATAGCAAGAACTGTGCATACAACTTTAGCAAGAACTGTGTATACAACTTTAGCAAGAACTGTGCATACAACTTTAGCAAGAACTGTGTATACAACTATAGCAAGAACTGTGCATACAACTTTAGCAAGAACTGTGCATACAACTATAGCAAGAACTGTTCATACAACTTTAGCAAGAACTGTGTATGCAACTTTAGCAAGAACTGTGCATACAACTTTAGCAAGAACTGTGCATACAACTATAGCAAGAACTGTGTATACAACTTTAGCAAGAACTGTGCATACAACTTTAGCAAGAACTGTGTATACAACTATAGCAAGAACTGTGCATACAACTTTAGCAAGAACTGTGCATACAACTATAGCAAGAACTGTTCATACAACTTTAGCAAGAACTGTGTATACAACTTTAGCAAGAACTGTGCATACAACTTTAGCAAGAACTGTGCATACAACTATAGCAAGAACTGTGTATACAACTTTAGCAAGAACTGTGCATACAACTATAGCAAGAACTGTGTATACAACTATAGCAAGAACTGTGCATACAACTTTAGCAAGAACTGTGTATACAACTATAGCAAGAACTGTGCATACAACTTTAGCAAGAACTGTGCATACAACTATAGCAAGAACTGTGTATACAACTTTAGCAAGAACTGTGCATACAACTATAGCAAGAACTGTGCATGCAACTTTAGCAAGAACTGTGCATACAACTATAGCAAGAACTGTGTATACAACTTTAGCAAGAACTGTGTATACAACTATAGCAAGAACTGTGTATACAACTTTAGCAAGAACTGTGTATACAACTATAGCAAGAACTGTGTATACAACTATAGCAAGAACTGTGCATACAACTTTAGCAAGAACTGTGTATACAACTATAGCAAGAACTGTGCATACAACTTTAGCAAGAACTGTGCATACAACTATAGCAAGAACTGTGTATACAACTTTAGCAAGAACTGTGCATACAACTATAGCAAGAACTGTGCATGCAACTTTAGCAAGAACTGTGCATACAACTATAGCAAGAACTGTGCATACAACTTTAGCAAGAACTGTGTATACAACTTTAGCAAGAACTGTGCATACAACTATAGCAAGAACTGTGCATACAACTTTAGCAAGAACTGTTCATACAACTTTAGCAAGAACTGTGCATACAACTTTAGCTAGAACTGTGCATACAACTATAGCAAGAACTGTTCATACAACTTTAGCAAGAACTGTGTATACAACTATAGCAAGAACTGTGCATACAACTTTAGCAAGAACTGTGCATACAACTTTAGCAAGAACTGTGCATACAACTATAGCAAGAACTGTGTATACAACTTTAGCAAGAACTGTGTATACAACTTTAGCAAGAACTGTGCATACAACTTTAGCAAGAACTGTGCATACAACTATAGCAAGAACTGTTCATACAACTTTAGCAAGAACTGTGCATACAACTTTAGCTAGAACTGTGCATACAACTATAGCAAGAACTGTTCATACAACTTTAGCAAGAACTGTGTATACAACTATAGCAAGAACTGTGCATGCAACTTTAGCAAGAACTGTGTATACAACTTTAGCAAGAACTGTGCATACAACTATAGCAAGAACTGTGCATACAACTTTAGCAAGAACTGTGCATACAACTATAGCAAGAACTGTGCATACAACTTTAGCAAGAACTGTGCATGCTACTTTAGCAAGAACTGTTCATACAACTTTAGCAAGAACTGTGCATGCAACTATAGCAAGAACTGTGCATGCAACTTTAGCAAGAACTGTGCATACAACTTTAGCAAGAACTGTGTATACAACTTTAGCAAGAACTGTGTATACAACTTTAGCAAGAACTGTGCATACAACTATAGCAAGAACTGTGTATACAACTTTAGCAAGAACTGTGCATACAACTTTAGCAAGAACTGTGCATGCAACTATAGCAAGAACTGTGCATGCAACTTAAGCAAGAACTGTGCATACAACTTTAGCAAGAACTGTGTATACAACTTTAGCAAGAACTGTGTATACAACTTTAGCAAGAACTGTGCATACAACTATAGCAAGAACTGTGTATACAACTTTAGCAAGAACTGTGTATACAACTTTAGCAAGAACTGTGCATACAACTTTAGCAAGAACTGTGTATACAACTTTAGCAAGAACTGTGCATACAACTATAGCAAGAACTGTGTATACAACTTTAGCAAGAACTGTGTATACAACTTTAGCAAGAACTGTGCATACAACTATAGCAAGAACTGTGCATACAACTTTAGCAAGAACTGTGCATACAACTTTAGCAAGAACTGTGTATACAACTTTAGCAAGAACTGTGTATACAACTATAGCAAGAACTGTGCATACAACTATAGCAAGAACTGTGCATACAACTTTAGCAAGAACTGTGCATACAACTATAGCAAGAACTGTGCATACAACTTTAGCAAGAACTGTGCATACAACTATAGCAAGAACTGTGCATACAACTATAGCAAGAACTGTGCATACAACTATAGCAAGAACTGTGCATACAACTATAGCAAGAACTGTGCATACAACTTTAGCAAGAACTGTGTATACAACTTTAGCAAGAACTGTGTATACAACTATAGCAAGAACTGTGCATACAACTTTAGCAAGAACTGTGCATACAACTTTAGCAAGAACTGTGCATACAACTTTAGCAAGAACTGTGCATACAACTATAGCAAGAACTGTGCATACAACTTTAGCAAGAACTGTGCATACAACTATAGCAAGAACTGTGCATACAACTTTAGCAAGAACTGTGCATGCAACTTTAGCAAGAACTGTGCATACAACTATAGCAAGAACTGTGCATACAACTATAGCAAGAACTGTGCATACAACTTTAGCAAGAACTGTGCATACAACTTTAGCAAGAACTGTGCATACAACTATAGCAAGAACTGTTCATACAACTTTAGCAAGAACTGTGCATACAACTTTAGCAAGAACTGTGCATACAACTATAGCAAGAACTGTGCATACAACTTTAGCAAGAACTGTGCATACAACTATAGCAAGAACTGTGCATACAACTTTAGCAAGAACTGTGCATACAACTTTAGCAAGAACTGTGCATACAACTATAGCAAGAACTGTGCATACAACTTTAGCAAGAACTGTGCATACAACTATAGCAAGAACTGTGCATACAACTTTAGCAAGAACTGTGCATGCAACTTTAGCAAGAACTGTGCATACAACTATAGCAAGAACTGTGCATACAACTATAGCAAGAACTGTGTATACAACTATAGCAAGAACTGTGCATACAACTTTAGCAAGAACTGTGCATACAACTATAGCAAGAACTGTGCATACAACTTTAGCAAGAACTGTGCATACAACTTTAGCAAGAACTGTGCATACAACTTTAGCAAGAACTGTGCATACAACTATAGCAAGAACTGTGCATACAACTTTAGCAAGAACTGTGCATACAACTTTAGCAAGAACTGTTCATACAACTTTAGCAAGAACTGTGCATGCAACTATAGCAAGAACTGTGCATGCAACTTTAGCAAGAACTGTGCATACAACTTTAGCAAGAACTGTGCATACAACTATAGCAAGAACTGTGCATACAACTTTAGCAAGAACTGTGCATGCAACTTTAGCAAGAACTGTGCATAAAACTATAGCAAGAACTGTGCATACAACTTTTGTGACCGACAGATAAACAGGACTAGGACTACCGTGAAATTTAGAACATAATATCTAGAAGGGGAAGGTTGACAGAGTATGAGAATGAAATACCTTTTTGCATTGCTATGCACAAACACTTCCAATATTATAAACAAGGATCATATACCTTTAGTGTCAAACAGATTATCACTGTAAAGTATCATACGAGTTTTAGAACATCCAAGTTGTATTTCTAAAAGATCATAAAATTTTAACATAATCCATTCGTTGCTCATGGAAAAAAATAATCATACATTGTGCCTTCAGTAACACTACTTAACCTTAATGTTCACACCATTCTCAAAGTTTTTATCAAGACATTCCCTAAAGAAGTCAAAGAGCTTTGTATTTTCTATGATAGTAATCTAAGGTTCCAACATTTCCATATTCTCTGATAAAAGACAATAGAACAAGATTATTTTAACAGAAAAATTAATATGATGTGTCTACTCTACAGCAAGCTAAAATAATTAATCTTTCTTAAATTTAAAAGAAACATGCAATACCATTGATGAAAGTGACATGTTTGTGAAATGATATGACAAATGGCAACACTTTGAAAAGGAAGAGGGATGGATGATATTCTTTAAATACAGAAAATCTTTAAACACTGTTGTTGTACATTCTTTTCATATTCAAACAGTCAGGAATAAAGACACTGTATCACTTGCCCAGTTTTAATTTATCCTAAGATCTGTGTATTGCAAAATGATGGAGTCTAGAGCATTAGATCATATCTATGTTAGAACACTATTAAATCTGGGATCCGATTAATGTTGGTACACCCCTCCCACTAAGACATTGCAAGTTTCAATCTACATATCTACATATAACAATGATGCCTAATTTTCATTATCATTGCTATTTGTTTTTTCAAGCCCCCCCCCCCCCCCCCCCCTCATTCTCTATTGTAGCCATGTTAGACAATAACAAATTTAACATTGAAATTATCTAAGCATGTCTAGTGTTGTTTTTTTTTACAGTAAAGTAACCAGAATGACAACTTTGTTTATAATTGTTGGTGCATTTGAGATATAATTTGTTTTTCTGCATATAGAGATAGCACATTCTTATTCATCTTGTCATATGGACTTTTCTTCAGTAAAATAAACTTGATATCATTTGCTTTATGTCACTTTTACAACTATATATTGTCCTACTGACATATCCATCAAATAAAATTATGATAGTATTGGATGTTCTTTCCCCATGTGGGCCCTTGGATGAAAAAAAATAAACGCAAGATCCCTGTGAACCATGGGTATATATATAAAATTGAATTTACATATCTCTGGATTTCTATTGCAGAGTCACAAGAAGACGTTTTTATATTTTCCCCTTGCAGTTAAACGTTAATTTTAGCTCTTGTGACATGGACCCGTTAATATACCAGGGGATTTCAATCTTAAAACATTAAATCTACATAATATTACTACAATGCTTCAGGTCAATTATTTCAATTATCACAAGTTCTTCTGAGGACTTTTCTTCAACATTTTAGCTGAAGTAAAAAATTCAGGATTGGAAACAAAAGAGATTAAAAAAATAGTCCCACTAACCAAGTCCACCGATTTTGCATGTCACAACCAAAAACAAAAAAGTTCCCTTTGACAAATTTGCAGGTCAATTTTATTGCATGTACTGTCAGTGTTCGAAATTCCCAGTCGTTCCATCGTCACCGACGACCAAAAACCATTACGGACGACCTGAATTTGTAACAAAGTTGTCCGAGCGACGACCTGAAATTTTCTTCACCCAGATGCTGAAATTTATTCTTTTCAAGTTTTGTGAGTAGATTTTCCTAAATTACCCCTTAAAATGGCTATAAATATAAAAGTCTTCAAATAAACGATCATCGGAACTTTGGCATTGTTGATATTTGACCGGAATCTAATACCGATGCCGTTTCCGGTTATTACTCGTATTTGATCAATTTCCGTTTCTCAAACATATGGAAGTTAGTGACCGGGGCAAATTGAATAACAGGTTTAGAAAAGCTGGTTTATGTTCCAGGAAATGGTCAGATTGCATATTTTTGCACCTTTTAATCCAGAGCTTCTGGGTGCTTTGTGACTTGTCAAGCAAAGATTTCAGAAAAAAAAACCCACTATATGAAGCTGAGATTTATGTGCCAGGATATGCCCAGAATGCAGGATTTTTCACCATTTACCCCAGATCTTCTGGGGGCCTTGAGCAGCCCCCTCACCCCCGGCCATAAGGACCACCTCACAATTTTTTGGACAACCTAAATTTTGATGTTGGTTGTCCAAATGACTACTAAATAGTTTTGTGAGTTTCTACCACTGTACTGTACATTGTGTGATATTTCAGTGTTGTTTCTTCTAATCTTTAATTGCTGAAACAAATTTATCTTGATTCTAATATCTTTCCTTATTTTGTCCATTTTTATGCATCTTCTTGAACAATACCATTTCAAAATCAGCAAATTAACCAAATTAACCTATAATGGATTTTATTTTCCTCAGTTCCCTTCTATTATTGATATGTTTCCTTTGTTCATTATACTGTTGTCTTCTTTAAGAATTCACACGAGATGCCCCCAACTGCACAAGAAAGCATGTCTTTCGTCACCCGTCAACTTTTATTGCAAATCTTGAAACTAAAATCTTGTGAAATTCTCTTTTTCTTTAATTTATGTTAATTTTACAGCCCATGTCATTGGTTTTTGCTTGGAAACATTTTCTTCAAGTTAGACATAATAAAACAAATGTCTATTGTCTAATTACTGTTCAGCCGCACCGTAAAAGGACAGATCCTCGAGAGAATTGACAAAAGGCTAAAAACTCAAATCCCGTTTAAACTTTTCTAATTAAATTACAAGGATTTCAATGCATATTGTGGATTTTTAAAATGTCTCTGACAATATTGTTCGGCGATTTTGACACGTCTGTTGTGAAATGAGGGTTTATTTATGATGAGAGTAATGAACCAAGGGGGAAATAAAGTGTTTGTTCAGAAAGCTTCCAACTCTCGTCAGATAATTCTTTTAATTGCTTGATATCTTTTTTGCAGAAAAGACAAACAAAATTAAATCAGTTGATTCTCTAAATCTTGATCGGAATTTATTTATACACAAATCAAATACAAAACATGTATCAGTACTTCTTTCTTCCATGAAATAAAAGTACAGTAATTCTGATACTATATATAAATATCAGATTTATTGTGATTGCTAGTACTACACTTTTTACTAGTTCTAAATAAATAGCATAATATAACTGAAATATTGTTGAAAGTGGCATTAAACACCATTACACTAACCCTAAATAAATAGCTTTCTGAACAAATATATTTTATAGCTAAATACAGATGTTTTCTCTCACTGTAGCATTTGGAAGTTTGTTTGTATCACAAAAATTGTAATTGTGAAATAAAATGAGGGGGGGGGGGGGGGTCTCGTTTCCATCTCTAAATAACAATATCCTTGTTTTCTCTGCATGAGGAGATGGCATTCTTTTTCTCAAATATACCTAAAATTGGCAGGAATGATTCATGAGAAATGGAGAAAACAATTTGTTCAAAATTTTGGTAACATTATGGCATTCCCATGTCTCAGTTAGTTGCATATATTGTAAGTCATCATGCTTTGTGACAAAGACTCTCAGGCATTGGACCCTGCAACAGTTAACAGGCAAAATAATTTTATATACCGGTACTTTAATGCCTGAAATATTTTTTTACAGAAACTAAGTGAAAATAAGGATGGGTCTTGACTTGAATTTAAGCTGTTTCTAAAAAAAACTGACAAAAATAAAAATAAAAAATAGAAATCTGGAATGTTCTCACTCCTGTGGCAATTTGTACAGTCCAAACTTTTGTTTTGTTGAAATATTTTTGTAATTTTATCGTGTTTCTGACTCTGTCTTGTTCATTGGGATTGCAATTCTGTGTTCAACATTTGGTCTTGGCATATAAACCTTCCCAGCAATTTTCATACCAGTTAAGGAAGACAGTTCATGTTGTAAAACATTATTGTGAAAGGCTTTTTTATTTTATAGATATACAGTCAAACCTGTCTATAGTGGTCACCTGGGGGAGTTTGACAAAATGACCACTATAGACAGGTGACCTTTATATGAAGGGGTTTGATTATTCGACGAAATATACTGCATTAGTTGTAAATAAACATTTTTAATCACATCTTATGTTTATCTCAATCTGATATGATTTGAATAAAACATATAAATAAATAAAGAAAGATATTTAATAAACAAAAGTACAATTTCCTGTGACACGATGTTGAACTGGAAACATTGTTTTCAAAATCGTCGATTGAATCTCACGTTTTCTTTAAAGAATGTTCATCATCTGGGTACGACCAACACCTTCTCCTCGCCCACAGCCCAACAACTTTTTCCACCATCAATCACAATGATTTATAACCCGTTGTATTAAAGCCCAACGTACTCGTACAGATAACTTTCACTTTGTCATCTAATTTCAAAGCTTTCCTATTTACGGATGTTGATGATTTTGACATGATGCACTAGATACAAAATAATTTTGGTGAGTGAATTTCTACTCTCGTCGTAATGAATAAATATCTCCAATAACCCCCGGGTATAAACTTTCCTTTATGTAATTTATTACTCACAAAATTTAATAGTGTTTGTTTATTTAGTTAATTAAATTAAGCAATATATTTTGTAACACCTCGGGATTTTTTGTACATTTGAGAAAAATACCGAACTTTCGAAATCACTTCCGGTATTATTTTAAAAATGAACTTACCGTTATACAAAGGTTTTACACTGGAAATTACTAATAAATGGTGACCGCTGACCACATTGAACAGGTGACCGCTATATCGAATTAAAATATATAGTAAAATGCACAGGGAGAGCACGAAAGTGACCGTTATGAGCAGGTGACCATTATACAAAGGTGACCGTTACGACAGGTTTGACTGTACAACCAACTCAATCTTCACTGGGAAACCATAACTTAAGGCTCAGCCTAGTTAATAATGGTCTGGTGTCACGAAATAAACAATAGGTCTTCTATTCATTGTCTTGTTTCTTTAGATGCTTTATAACTTAGTGTAGTTGAAAAATGGGTGTGACCCTGAGTTTTACTCTAAAGTATTACCATATTATAATTTCAAACCATAAATATGCAGTTTTTTCCACTAAATTTAGTATGGAGGTATGCATCCTTGTGGGTCTCTTGTGTGGTTTCAAGAAAAGATAAATATTACTTGCCATGTATCCTCCCATTATGTTGACTCCAAGTGATTTGTTTTCTCTCGTCAGATGGAATGTCAGTTTCTTTAAATCTTCAGTCTGCAATTATAAAAATTAATTTTGATAATACGATGACTTTTGTTGTAGTTCATAAAAAGGTTCCTAACTTACAGGCAGTGTTGTCATTGCTGTCTTCATAAGTAACAACTTAAACTTTGGTTCCCCAGTACTTACTGGTAATGTAATATTGTTGACAATGACATATTAATGACCTGGCTATTGTGGCCGTGCTCGTATGGTAGTTCGATTTACAAGATTATGTGATAGTTTGTGAGTGACTTGCGACAGGTTGGTGGTTTTCTCCAGGTCCTCCGGTTTCCTCCACCAATAAAACTGTCTGCCACATATAACTGAAATATTGTTGAAAGAGGCACTGAACACCATACCAGAGGCTCCCAGGAGCCTGTAATCGCTCACCTGGATCAAAGCTGCTTTCAATAACAACGCAACTGCACTGTGGCGGCCACCTTGGTGGGAGAGCACGAATGCCGGACACAATTTTGGAAGAGGACCATCCAATGACTATTCCATCAAAGTTTGGTTCTAATTGAGCTACTGGTTCCAGACAAGATGGTTTTTATGTGAATTTCCCATATGTTAAATTAAGTTCAGCTGTGCAGCCATCTTGGTCAGAGGGTGGGATCACCAGACACAATTTTGGAAGCAGGCCTCTACATTAACATATTTTTCAACTTGTCCCTTCGGACAACTAACTAAAAAAAGTACTTGTCCGACTCAATCTTTTAGTTGTCCGAAAAAATTAATAAAAATTACAAAAACTAGAGAATAATTATCCAGGGCTCCCACTATTTTCAAATTAGAGGGAGAAGTGACTTCTCTTTCAGAGAGCTCACAGGGAGAAGTGGGATACAACAGAGAGAAGTGGGGAGACTTCTGGGAGAAGTCAATTGCGATTAATCGAAACATTGTTTTGCAACCCCTCTGACATTACCCTGCCTAAATTTAGTAAATAGTTAAAGCTGCCTGAACTGATTTGTTCTGGGTTAACTACCTTAAGGACATATATTCAATGTCACATTTTTATTTCTGTCTACCTTGATGACTATTGGAGTCTTGCATACCAGTGATTTGTATATGTACCCTCCCCCCTTTTCCTTTTGAAATATTACTGTGTTGTGATCCAATACCACACAAATTGTAATAACTCATATTTGTGTTATATAAATCGTTGTTTCTGGTAAAAAAATATACCTAGATACTATACATACCAGTATCTAGGTATATTTTTTTTTACCAGAAACAAGTGCCTGCGATATAAATAAAGCAAAGTATTTTATTTAAATTCACAGAGAAATAAAAATTTTAGTGAATCTTTTCAACTAGATCAGGAAAAAGCTTGTAATATTTGTCCATTTCAAAGGTTTCAATATTTCCCAAAACCCTAAATCAAGTCCTCTATCGTATTTTGCACAAAAAACAAGTTTAAATTTGTCGCCAAATTGATATCCGATAAATTTTATGTGGAGTGATTCTTGTTTTTATATTTCAAATATTGATATTTCCGTTCATTAAAGCATTTCTGAGATTGCGACTTTAATTTTGTCAATGTCCTTGAACTTCATCAAAGCATGGAGAAACAATAAATCAAATAAAAGAGTTTTGATCTGGCGTTTCACTTTAGTTTTAATCAAAATAAATTATGGACAAATTGGAGATCAAACAGGGCTCTTTTATACAACAAACCCAGTATTTTATACCAGTGGGAATAGATTTGTCCGTCGTACCGGCACGTTTGGGAATTTTATTTTTTCACTTGTCCCGTCGGACAACCATAATACAAGATCTACTTGTCCGACGTCAGTTTTCACTGGTACCGGACAATCGGACAAACGTTAATGTCAAGGCCTGGGAAGAGGACCATCCAATGACTATTTTATCAAAGTTTGGTTCCAATTGAGCAACTGGTTTCAGACAAGAAGATATTTATGGGAATTTCCCATAGGGTCCTATGTTAAATTAGGTTCGGCTGTGGCAGCCATCTTGGTCGGAGGTCTGAAATGCCGGACACAGTTTTGGAAGGGGACCACCCAAGGATCATTTCAGCAAAGTTTGGTTGAGATTGGCTCAGAGTTTCAGAGGAGAAGATTTTTTTTAAATTTCATCCCCCCTTTTTCTATTTTAGCTTGGCGGCCATCTTTGTTGGAATTCGGGATTACCGGACACAAATTTGGAAGGGGGCCATCCAAGGACCATTCCACCAAAGTTTGGTTGCAATTGGCCCAGTGGTTTCTGAGGAGAAGATTTTTATGTGAATTTCCTATGTTAAGCTAAGTTCGGCTGTGGGGGCCATCTTGGTCGAAGGGCCGAACCGCCGGACACATTTTTGGAAGAGAACCATCCAATGACTATTTCATCAAAATTTAGTTCTTATTGAGCAAATGGTTTCAGACAAGAAGATTTTTATGGGAATTTCCCATAGGGTCCTACGGTATGTTAAATTAAGTTCGGCTGTGGCGGCCATCTTGGTCGGAGGTCTGAAATGCCAGACACAATTTTGGAAGGGGACCACCCAAGAATCATTTCAGCAAAGTTTGGTTGAGATTGGCTCAGTAGTTTCAGAGGAGAAGATTTTTTTTAAATTTTATCCCCCCCTTTTTTCTAATTTGCATAATCGGCAAAAGTTCAAAGTTCATAAAAAATCCTGTAATATATGTTAAAAAATTATGCTTATACAGTTCAAATTTGGGCACATTATGGCTTAAAATAGAGCAGTTTTGGCCGTTTGAAGAAATTTCTATTTTTAATAATGGTGGTCATCTTGGATAAAGGACGGCCCTGACGGACATAATTTTGAAAGGGGACCACCGAAGGATCATTCAGACAAAGTTTGGTTGAAATTGGCCAAGTGGTTTCTAACAAGAAGATTTTTAAATTATTTTTTGTTTATTTATGCCTAATTTGCATAATTGGTCAAAATTGGCAAAAGTTCAAAGTACATTCTGGCTTAAAATAAAGCAGTTTTGGCCATTTGAAGAAATTTCTATTTTAAGTCATGGCAACCATCTTGGATGGGGGGAACCCCCTAAGGATGATTCAGGCCAAGTTTGGTTTAAATTGGCGCTGTGGTTTCAGAGGAGAAGATTTTTGAAAAAGATTACAGACGAATGACAGACGCCAAGTGATGGCAATAGCTCACACAGGTGAGCTAAAAAGGGCAATAACTCCAAAATGGGTAACAGGATTTACTTCAAAATTGCAGGGTAGGTAGATCATGACATGCTGCACAATTTATTATTATTTGGAACATTTCTGACCCTATTGTTGAAGTTAATGCAGTGGTACGTCAATTGCGTCATTCGTGGGTCCTTATACGAAAAATTTGGCAATAAATGAGCGAAAATCTTAAAATTCTGGAGAACTGAGCTATCGTATGCACAAAACAAAAACGGGCAAAAAGATGCATCTATTAGGAATGGATACATGTCCTAGTTTGAATGACATAATGGAAATCAGGTGCAATAAATGTACTCGAAGCAAGCAGGGGTACGATTTTTAAACCTGCCGAGTTGCATGCCTTGTGGATTATTAGTATCTATATAGGGTCAACACATGCAATTTGATGTTAACATAAGATTGTATGAATATCGACACGAACAAGTTAAAATAAGGAAAAGAGATGAAATAATAAAGAAATAAAGAAATTTTATTGAAAATAAATTTGCAAACAGAAAGTTAGAAAAAAAAGGGGGGGGTGGCAAGTCCGTGCCACGAGCGCCCGTGGTCTAAGGGAAAATCGTGCTGTTATCGAGTGCAACACCACTTTCTGAGGGCAAGATGGTTATGAATGAATAGAAAAATGATTGGCGAAGCGATTTATACAAGGGTTTCGGATAGAAAATAAAATCCGATAGCCACGAAACGTGGAAATGTGTCGACGCAAAGTTGCAGCGGCAAATCCGCTGTTTTCCGTATGTAGAACTCTCTGACGTCCCACGGCTCCAGCAAGTCGAAAAAAAAGCCGTCAGACGGCAGAGGAATCTCGGACTAGACTTAAGTACACATAACCATATTATAATAGATAAATTGATCTCTAACTTCGACTGGTTCGAGCTCATGTGAAACACGTGAATGTATTTGTGCTCAGTGTGGGGACTGTGCGATACAATATCGAGCGCCTCCCTTCGCACAGCCTCATGGTTCGGTGGTCTTCTATCTTGACGTTTGCAGGCATGTCAACTTCATGAAACACGTGCAAATTCTCCCGCCAATATGCCATTCGGGGAAAAAAAGTTAAAACCTGAACATACGGTTCCGACCTATATATGGGTTATGCCCGTAAAAAAATTTGATGGCTGTCTAGGCCTTGAAGTTTTGGAAAAATTGTTTCTCTTTTTTCACTGACGTCGTTATTACAGCTATATAAACAAATATTTTCATCAAATGTATGCATTTTTTATCCATTGCATGTATTGATAAAGGTAAACTGAAAACATTTAGACTAAGTAAACAAAAATCACAATTTGGACAGAGATAATTTAAACGCCAGTAAAACATAATATTAGAGGAAAATATAATATTAATTGTTCAGAAAACACGAACCCTTACGAAAATGCCAGGGATTATACGTCACAATGATGTGCTTCGAAAGACGATCAATATCTCCTGATCCACTCGTCTTCTAAAAGCAACGTCATCTCCAAATAAAGAAACGAAATTGAAGTCAGATAAAAATAAACATAAGAAAAAAATTGGAAATCAAGTACGTAAACCTATCAAAATTATAAATATAAATTTTCAATCCATCTGTAATAAAAAACCAGACCTTCTAGAAATTATTAACTCAGTTAAACCAGATATTATCATAGGGACTGAGACTTGGTTAGATAAGTCGATACCATCTACTGACTACTTTCCAAATAACATGTACAACATCTATAGAAATGACAGAGCACCAAACACAAAAGATAAAAGCCATGGTGGCGTATTATTAGTCATCACAAAAGATTTCATTAGCTCGGAAATAACGGAGCTAAAAACAAACTGTGAAATAGTATGGGCTGAAATCAACATCACTGGTACAAAAAAAGATCTGTGTAGCCAGTTATTACCGCCCACCATCAGATGATGGCACATCACTTGATCAACTCAATATCTCATTAAGTAGATTAGACAAAACAAATTCTTCAAACATATGGGTTGGAGGAGACTTTAATCTAGGTAACATAGACTGGTCAATTCCTTCATTCATAACTGGAAAACCAGATGCAAAACAACACCACCAACTGCTTGATATAATTGCAGACCATAACTTACATCAAGTAACTGACAAACCAACACGAAATGAGAGAATATTAGACCTTCTACTCATGAACAATCCATCAAACCTTAATAAATTATGCACTCTCCCTCCAATTGGGCTAGCAGACCATGACATCAGAGAAACACCAAGAAAAGTAATGAAATACAAGGAAGCAAATTGGGATAAAATTAAAAAAGATCTGGAAAATATTTTAACAACCATAAATAACATATATGAAAAGAGTGATACAAACATACTCTGGAACACATTAAAAAATGACATAATTAATTCTATAGAATCAAACATCCCACAAAAGCTATTTACCTACAAACAAAGACTTCCCTGGATAAACAACAATTTACACAAACTTATAAATAAAAAGAACAAATACCACAGGAAGAAAAACCAAAATCCTTCAATGTATAAAAAACTGAAACATACAGTACAAAAAGAACAACGCAAAGCTTACTGGAAATATATTGAGAACATCATATTTGACCTACCCATTAAAGACTCCGATCAACATCAGTACTCGGATTATAAACCAAAAAAGCTTTTTAGCTACTTCAAAAGCATTAGAAAGGACAACTCGGGCATAAGCCCACTGAAAAAAGATGGCATACTCTATACTGATACAGTAGAAAAAACGACCATTCTTAACCAACAGTTCCAATCAGTATTTACACACGATCCACCACATGACATACCTGACAAAGGACCTACATGTAGTCCTCATCCTATAATGGAACAAATCCACATAAACGATAAAGGTGTACTGAACCTCTTAAACAACCTTAACCTTCACAAAGCATGCAGTCCAGACAACATAAACAGTAGAGTGATGAAAGACCTAAAAGATCAAGTTGCTCCAATCTTGACCAAAATATATACAAAATCAATAGAAACTGGCACCATACCCAAAGACTGGAAACACGCAAATGTTGCACCAGCATTCAAAAAGGGCGAAAGATACAAAGCAGAAAATTACAGACCAATGTCACTAACATGCATCTGCTGTAAACTGATGGAACATATAATAACCAGCAACATTATGAAACACCTCGACTCAAACAATATTTTATATAATTTACAACATGGTTTCAGAAAAGCAAGATCATGTGAGTCGCAACTCCTTCCGTTCATACAAGAATTAAATGCCAGCAATAACAAAAACATACAAACAGACTTGATTATTATGGATTTTGCCAAAGCATTCGATAAAGTTTCCCACCGTAGATTATTATACAAACTGGAATATTACGGAATACAAACCCATACTCTAAACTGGATTCAGGCATTTTTAACAGATAGAACACAAACAGTAGTAATCGATGGAGTAACATCTAACACAGTACCAGTAACATCAGGCTTTCCACAGGGTACAGTAATCGGTCCAATTCTTTTTCTAATTTACATCAATGACTTTCCGGAATATCTTACACACAGCAAACTAAGACTCTTTGCAGATGACAGTATCATTTATAAAGAAATAACATGTCAGGACGACTGCAAGAAACTACAATCTGACCTTGATGCAGCTGCAAGGTGGGAAGCCGATTGGCTTATGGCTTTCCACCCAGATAAATGTACAGTACTCATCATCACTCAAAAGAAAACACCCTTCAAACATGATTATATACTTCACAATCACATTCTCGAACCAGTAACTTCAGCAAAATACCTTGGAGTTACACTACAATCGAACCTTAAATGGAACACCCACATCGACAATATCACTTCAAATGGAAATAAATCTCTCGGATACTTAAAAAGAAATTTACAAATATCAAACCCTGAAGTAAAATCTCGGGCATACCAAGCACTAGTGAGGCCAAAACTTGAATACATCTGTAGTATCTGGGACCCTTATACACATGACAACATAAACAAACTAGAAATGGTTCAAAGACGAGCTGCTCGCTATGTTCAAAACAATTACCATAATACTAGCAGTGTCACTTCAATGATTGACTCTCTAGGTTGGCCAACTTTAACTGAGCGCCGTCTTAAAACCAGATTGATCATGTTGTATAAAATAACACACGCTATAAATGCTATCCCAAACAACATACTCATCCCAACTGACAGCAGAACTAGAAAATCACACAATCAGACATTTAGGCATATAACAACACAAAAAGATACATACAAATGGTCATTTTTTCCACACACTATAGTACAATGGAACATCTTACCACAGACAATTATCTCAAGTCCATCAATAGACTCTTTCAGAGAACAGCTAACACCCGCTGTTCTCTTAAACATTTAAATGTCAAATACAATTGTACATAGTTTTAATCTTTTTGTTTTATTCACACTTTTGATTTTACTTTATTTCACTTTATGAAATTTATGTAAATATTTTTGTAAATACCCACGCATGCAACAGTACGTAATCTTCAACGTCTTGAAGGAGTACTGTATACCTAAAGAAGAAGAAGAAGAAGAAGAAGAACATCGTATTCACGCAATGGACATCGCAATAGGTAAATAACACGAAACATAAATTTACCCGGAAGCTATGGTGCACGCCCAGCACATCCCATCTAACTCCAAGCCTGTGAATTCGCCCCCAATGAAGCCAATGGGAAATAAATTAAATGCACCAAAATGGTAATCTTTTCCTGCTCTATGCATGCTACCCCTCTGTCGCTAAATGGAACTGTAATATTTCTTTTGTTTTCGTATAACTTAGGTTATACTACCCAGGTAAAACTGTTTATTTTATAACTGTCCACCATAATAGAATGAGGAAACCGGTAGCAGGGGCGGATACAGAGGGGGGCGCACCCGGTGCGCGCCCTCCTCAAATTGGAAAAAATAAGATTTTTTGGCGTAAAATCGTGATTTTTCACACGAAATACCCCAAATATTTTCGCGCCCCCCCCCCCCCCCCTAACTTGAAATCCTGGATCCGCCCCTGGGTAGAATCGACACGCGACAATAGTACAGAAGAAAACAAACTACTTATACAGATTTTGACTTTTCTTCTGAGATTCTTTGGTTTTGTTACCCCCCCCCCCTCCCCCACACACATAAAAACAAATTACTTGGTTTTCCAATCTTTGGACTTTAAGCGTATCTGACAAAAAATATTCCAGGGAAGCGTCGCGCGCACTAAATACTATATCTACATTTTGATTGAGCTATATGCTATTATTTATAAGGGGCCGTCGTGGCCGTGATCGTATGGTAGATGGATTTACAACTATCTATGCAATCAGTGCCTATCACCACTGCTGTTGTGAGTTCGAATCTCGATCAGGGCGAGGTGTACAACAGTATGTGATAAACTTTGTCAGTGACTTGCGACAGATCGGTGGTTTTCTCCGGGTCCTCCGCTTTCCTCCACCAATAAAACTGAACGCCACGATATAACTGAAATATTGTTGAAAGTGGCGTTAAGCACTACCAAACAAACAAACAAACAACCTATTATTTATATAAGAATTTGTTTCGGACAGAATGAGTTAAATACCACGATACTCTCCAGAAATTTCTTTGGAGCATGAAAATATGTATCAAGTGATAAAACAGATCTTACATATCCAACAGTGACAGTACAGTGTTAAATTTATGTGTCAGTTATTGTATTCAATTACAGCGCCTACTATTTTGCCCCCAAGGTAGAAATAAATGTTTCTTAAGAGGGAATCTCTACTAAATTGACGTTTAAGTAGCATTCAAACTACCACCATTGGGACATAAATGTTCACCTGGGTACAAAAATCAAAGTTGTAATGTTTGTTTTGATATGTGATTCCCGAGAAAATATTTTCTTTTCAAACCAATTGATCTTTTTACAATGCGATAACGACGTAGGACCGTTTGTAAGATATTCAAATTTAAAACTATTCAACAACTTAATGCGAAGTTAATAAATATTCACTGTTGATAAAAACAGTAATTTAGAATTATGTGATGAGTTTTTGTAAACACGATTAGACCTCCCGGGTGTAAAAGTAGCGAGCCAAGCCTTTAACTTGCTAATCTTATGCAAGCTTTCTCATGTTATGTCTAATCTAGATCTAAATTACCAACATTGACGTGTATATATCGTAAATTTAGTTTAGTGTGAACGTACAATGCTTCTACGTTTTATATGTCTGATAGCATAGGCAGTCCTGATAGCATCTATATAGACAGTCCAAATGTAGGTACAGATATTTCTTTTATTCACATGCTACCAGGAAGTAGTGCTGCATAGATTTTCTCGTGACAATGTTATTAGTGGTCGACACTTTCTTGATTAATAATTAATTAGTAGATGTTGAACACATATCGAAGAGGGATCCCACGTTTTCCCGATGGTATCCCTAGCTTCTCTACTCCAAAAGAGGTTTCCGCAGGTTGTGCAGAACAAATTAAATACACAGATCGTCTTTGAGGTCGGATATATATGAGCGTCTCACAGAGTGGGTGAAAGGCTCCCTGCACGTAACAGATAGCTTGCAGCCGCTCCTATCAACCGTGTTTGTTAGGAGTGGTAGTTGGTTGCCCGTTGCTATTCAAAATTTCTCGATCCTATCCATATAGGTGATATATTTTTACCTACATGATTTGGTGTTCTCGTCATGAATGTATGGTTAGAGGCTTCGGGTTATGTTGTTTAACGCCACTTTCAACAATATTTCAGTTGTACCGTGGCAGTCAGTTTTATTGGTTGATGAAACCGGAATACCCAGAGAAAACCACCCGCGACATGCCGCAAGTCACTGACGAACTTAATCACATAATGTTGTATCGAGTACAACTCACCATGAGCGGGATTCTAACTCACAACTGTAGTGGTGATATGCACTGATTGCATAAGTAGTTGTAAATCCAATTACCATGCAATCACGACCACGATGGCCCCCAAGGCATGAATATAGGTGAAACCCTCTTCAGTGCCATCTTAACGCATGGGCACGCAGGACAGTTGCCCGAGGCCCAACGAGCATAGGGGCCCATGCTAATCTATGTATATTGTGTAGGCATGTTTTTTTAATGTCTAAACACTGATTTTGTTGGAAGTCTCAATACAATAAATATATGTTTAATTTACATATCTATTCATGTGAGTGGTTGTGTAGGTAGAGGTCCCAGTGCACTGCTTTTCTCGGGGGCCTATGATGCAGTTAAGACGACCCTGGCCCTCTTCACTTGACGTTAAACATCAACCAATAAGTTCTGCTGATAAATGAACTTCTTTCCTCCATTCGTTGTGCTATTTCATAGAGATCGGGTTGTAAATTTTCGTCCAGTTGGGTTTTTTTTTTTTACCGTAAAGTGGTAAACAAATCGGTTAAATGCTGAACATTATTGCGTGATCTTTTGAATCAAGATGCCAAAGATAGAGGGGTTTAATAAAACTTACTGTGCAGAACGTTGCATCTTACAGACCAAACTTAAAATTGATGACTTTCGGCATGTCATGGGTAACATAAACTTTTAATGTGTTACGGAAAAACAATAAAAATTATCATAGATATTTGGTCTCAGATACGGCACTGGCGTCATAGTATTGTTTCACCTGCAGATTAGATCAACCGTTATTGATGCAAAAATGAATTTACGCCATATATGATTAATACTTATCAAAACTATATTATCTCGTTGTAAATTTAGTACTATTGTAATCTTATGCGAGATAAATGACTTGAAAAGAAACCTGCCAAGAGGAAAAAAAGGCTGAAAAAATCACATTCAAACGTCTCGTCAATAAAATAGCCGAATTTTCCCATTTGAAAAGAGGACTTTGAAAAACCGTAAATAACGAAAACATGTTTCATATTTTGTCATTATACATTTAAGAATTATATGAATTATTAGCTCTACGCACTTGCTCCCCCCCCCCTTTTTTTTTGGTCGCCTGCCTGTGGCGACCAAAAAAAAAAGGGGGGGGAGCAAGTGTGGCGACCAAAAAAAAAAGGGGGGGAGCAAGTGCGTAGAGCTAATTTTAAATTAGATTGGAATTATTTATTACTATTGTTGAAGTGCAAGCATTATCTCAGAGTATGAAAATGAGTATTAACACGTAGAGGTGTTAGGGAACGACCACTTGACTATGGGGAGAGTGCTTTTTTAAAAAAATTATGTATCCAAACTTCAGAAGAAGAAAAATGATCTAAAAGATGCGATTTTCTTCACGCTTAAAAAAGGAAAAAATTTAATTTTTGTTTTGTGTGAAAAAAAATCCCGGTGCGGGGGAAAATATACACCCCCTCCCTCTAACATTTAAATGGTCGGTCACTTAAACATCGTCACATTCCAATTGTGGCGGTTCGAATCGGAGGTGCATTTAGTCAAAAATGGATGAACTATACATGTGCATCGAAATATTAGTATGACATAGAGATTGGCTTTGTTTGGTGTTTAGAACTTCTGTGGCTTGATTTACAATAAATAAATTGTAGAAAAATCTTGTTTTATAAAAATATGGTCAGATTGGATGCTAATTTAACAGCATTGTCATGAACAAAATACGTCTCGCTACACCCATGGGGGAAAATGACCGTCACAGCTCTCCGATAGGTCAATTAAATCTTTGTCAAAATCAAGTTCTGTCTATTTTAAGTGAATTAGATACGTCCCTTAACGTCAGGATACTCAGGTTATTGCTTGAGAGATTGAACCAGCTGTCGTATCGGTCTAAGTATCTATCCGGTCTAAGTATCTATCGAGATCACCCGAAGATAATACTTTTGTTTTATCTTGTGTTTTGGGGGGGAAAATTAAAATCAATTTCGTATACCTTTGAAGTCCACATCTGCTAAATCTATTGAACTTTATTGCGAAGCACGTTCTTTAAAGAAATGCAATACACATCGATTCTCTAATCACTTAACAATCACCCATAGGTTTTACTTAAAAATCAAATTGAGACAACTGTTTTCGGAATTTTCAATTGCCGATTCCAGCATTAGTGTTATACTGTATTTTTTATATTGATTTTATCGGAATGTATGTATTTTACAAATAGGCTTAAAACTTGTTTGACTGTAGATTATGGCAACATCTTAGGCTAAAATACATATCCCACAAAATAATGTTCTTGTTAAATAGCAGACTAGCAGTGAATATAAAGGACTTCAAATATCAACTAATAATGAAAGAAAAATGTGACAGCTGCTTGGTTATATAAGTTTCATTCCATTACGACGGAAAAAAACAATCTACAACTTCTATAAGATCACATTCAAATATTCACATTTCTTATCTGAAATGTATATAAAAGATATAAAATACTTGTTTATATGTGGTGTACAGACAATTCGCATTAGTCCGCGATAAGCTGCGACCCATTTTTGACATCCAAAACAAAACAAATTACTGTTCACCTAAAAGAATAGTAGTACTTATTGCTATATATGGTAATAGGCTTGTGTGTATTAGTAAAAAAGGGTATATAAAATGAACGCGAGAAACTATCAAACGTTACACCTAGACATAAAATAAAGTAAAGGAACAGCGCTTTTATTGCTGTTCTGCATTCTACAGTCACAGTAGTATTGCTATAAATCAAACTGAATTTAAAATAAAGTTTTCTTTTCTTAACTTACCAAGTTTGGTTCTGAACATTTCTGTAATTCTGTGTTTTGACACTGAACCATTCTCTTCCGAAAATATAGTGTTTGTAATCTCAGTTCTCTATGCAAACTTGCAAAGTGGTGAAGAAAATAATTTTCTCTTTTGTTGAATTGAAGAGACATTTTTGTCATTTCACATTCCATTGCATTTATATGATTTTCGTATATAGCAATTTGTGACCTGAGGGTCGGAACGCACTGGTGTGTCTCCAACAGGTCGGGTAACAACGGCAGTCCACAACCGTTACCACACACAACAGCATTGTGAAAATTACAATCTGAAGTCCTGTGTTTTTCTAACTCTCTGAAACAAACTAAAGCTAAGCATCCCAAATTTGGACATTTGACAGGTCTGAATTCACATAGTTTTGTGTGTGTTTCTAAATCCAGAAGTCGAACTATTTTAGGACAACCACGGTTTCTATATTCACACCTGACTGTAGAATTCAATATAAGTTCTCTCAGATGTAGTTCGTTTTCAAGATCAGACGTTTTTATAATTTGACAACTGAGAGGACACTTTTCATGTTTCACTACCCAAGGTAGGATGCATCCCGAACAGAAGAGATGTCCACACGGAGTTTTAATTGGATTGTCTAAAACTAGATGACATAACAGACATTGCTTATCCTTCTCAACTTCAGGTACAAATTTGCCCGTCTCAAATCCCATGGTTTATGGTTTTGTTTTACTTCATTATTCACATTTAAACCATTTAAGAAATCACTGCATGTTGTAATCTTTAATGTTTACCAACTGGCGGTAACTTTTTAAACGTACCTGACCCCACTCGAAGTCTGATCAATCAACCGGCGGGGACAGGTGTTTACGCTCGAGTAAAGACTTTTACGAGTAAATAAGACTTTAACCTATAAGAAACTGGTGAATTGACAATATTTAATCCAAGAATTCTTGAATTTGTATTCAGTTGTGCTTTTTTATATCGACGCCAATCAAATAAAGCGTTTCGTCAAATCATATTCTAACTAAATTTCAGTCATCGACGAAATCGATTAGGTTGCAGCTTTCATTCAATAAGCATCTGAATCTGAGAGCAAACAAAGATATGTCGCTGAAAGAAGTGTTTAAGATCAACCAGTGTTAAGATTAACAGATAGTATAAATATGCATTTGATTTATAGGTAGTTGATTCCTTAAATTTTTTTGTTTAATATTTGTGTAACTACCCACAAAAATGATGAGATTTCGTAATGTACTAATTATCCTTTATCATAAATCTTTACGCCATTATGATCTTAAGTTATAGATTAAGGGAATTTGTTTAATATCCAGAAAAGAGATAACATTGTGAAGTTAAATAATGTTGATTTTTGCTTAATAATATAAACTTGGGTTTTGGGACATAAATCACAAAGATTTATCTAAACGGGTTCTTATAAGGGATTAAAATAGAACAATTTGTAAAGGGTTCCACGGAATAACATGTCTAGCCTAGTAGACCGACAGCAAATAGGATACACACTCCTTACTTAACTTCAGCAAATCAACATATCAATAATAATAATAATAATAACTTTATTGTCATTAAACATAAATAAACATGTCTGTGACAAATACAAACAAACAAACAATTGTGTACATGAAAAAAAAATGAAAAAAAGGACAAACATAATGAGTTATTTATATTGCAATAAGACTTCTGTCCTCAGTTCTAATGACCGTTTCAAATAGAAGCCAATAACTCTAACATGTCGTACGGAAGCAGGATTTAGTAAATATACTAACTTTTGTTCATCAGAAAGGTTTAAAATTTCAATCATTTGCATATACCGTCGTGTCAATCTTATAATGATACATGTCCATTTTTTTGACAATATGACTTATGGGTATCAGTGACTTTAATTGTCAATGGTGTATCTCCCTATATAAGCCATATAACGAAATATACTGGTTTAAGACAATTTGAGAAGTGTTATAATGTTATATCCTCAATGTTTTTATTCAACTGCCCAAACTTTGACCTCTGATATCTCCATTTCTACAAAAATGGACATGTATCATTATAAGATTGACACGACGATATGTAGGGTTAGAGTTATGGAATTTAACGCCACTTTCAATAATATTTCATCTATATCGAGGCGGCGCAAAATTTGTATGTTATATGTATGGAATATATTATGTAGATATCATATAATCTTCGCAAGCCAAGGGTTATGGGAGATGCGGATACGGTAATCTTTGGTTAGTCAAGATATTATATTTATGAAGAGTTTATGAATTTATTGATGTTTCAAAATCTAACTTAGTATAATCATAGATTAAGATTAAACATATTTTATTGCTAAATATTATAACAATTGGATTGGACACAAATTATAACAATTTACAAGGGTCCTTTCCACAAAATAAATAATTACAATAGTACATGCGTCAGCAATAGTAAAATACAATATACAACATTATAAATAAATTCTTTGAAAAATGAAAAAAAAAAAGAAACACAAAAAATACAAAACAAAAAGCATGAAATTATATAATATGCAAGCATTTATTTTACCATACTTGTATGTGAAGTGAAAGCAACGGGATTGATTTAAAAAAAAATCACCCCACTCCCCACAAAAAATAATTTAAAGTAAATTTCCTCTGACGATATTTCATATCTGTATGCATTTTTGACCATGGAGTTTGGTATTGGGAGTAGTAGTATTCTCCAGTTATACAGATTTCATCCACCGACACAATATATCTGAAATATTGTTGAAAGAAGTGATAATCTTATAAACCCTCGACTAGAAAAGCAAGTGAATGTGAAACAATAAAAATAAAAAAAAAGATCCACTTGAACCATAATCTTTAATAATAAAGTTACAACTTAGATGTAAACAACATTTACAGTATATAAACAAAAACAAAGCTGACATACATGTATATATCGTAAACAAAGTACAGTATTGTATACAAATATTTTCATGGCGGTTGTACGTCGAATGTCATCTACACATCATTGTATCAGAACCCCCGTGTTTTACATTCAGATCCCGTCATCTTTTTGACAATTTTTCAGCTTTAGCTGTAAAATATAAGATTCTTAGCTGTAACGCAATTAATGTACTGTACTTAGAGTAAAGATTTATCTTCTTATATGTATACAGAGTGTGTGGTCTATAGCCTTGAATCTTCAGTTGAAACAACAAATAAATAACATCTATATCCAGTAGCCATTGTTGTCAAAAAGTTTAGCCATAAACATAACAACTAATGGGTAATTCTGTATAAATCATGATTTTGTGTCGTCTCTACTCTTCCTTTATGACCAGGGACATTAGTTAAACCGATAACTATCTGTTTGATGTATACTAATAATTTTGTGTATTGAGGTTTTACGACTAGAATACCTATTCCGGTAAATGCAAATTACCTACCTAATGACACATATAGATTTCTTCGCAAGTTGAGTGCGAAACTGAGCAAAGTGTCTAATCATTATGAATTCACAAGAGACAGTCATTGTTGGTTAAATGAGAAAATATATCGGTGTTTAAAACAGCTCGAATGACCGGTAGATAGATACAAGGTCTATATTTAATAACCACGTTAGAAGAATGGGGGGATAACTTTGATAGTAAACAGGTTCAATTCTAAATTTCTCATAAATGAACATAAATAGAAAGAGTGAGCGAGTGATTGGTGTTTAACGCTAACTCAGCAGTTTTTCAGTTATATCACGGCGAGAACAAGTTAATTAAAGAACTTTGAAAATAATATATGCACGTTCCTGAGAAAATGTATAGGAATGTTAATCTCGTACACTTTCAATATATTTTAGTTATATCGTGACGGTCAGGCCAGTACTGAAAAAACCACCGACATGCCACGAGACACTGACAGACGTATACTAGACTCCAATATGACAATGTTCTACCTTGTTTTTTATTGTTCCCTTTGCAAACAATGCTAAAACCTAGACCACAGAACTCCGAACTTTTCATTTGTGCAAGATTGAATTTGTGCACAGCAAAGACGTTTCGAGCAAAATACAAAAACATATATTTTTTGAAGCCTATGTTAAATTTTTGTCACCAGAGGTCAGAGCTCGTACATCATGGAGCACTCGTAATTACAAACTTGAAACTGCTTATCACAATGATGCTTTAACACAAATACAAATTGAAATTAGAATAGAAAAATAATGACGACGAACGGACCAGACGCAAAGTGATGACAAAAGCTCGCACGATCATTGACCAGACGAGCAAATAACAGGGGCGGATCCAGGATTTCAAGTTAGGGGGGCGCACTTAAAAAAATTGCGCCGAGCGGAGGGAGGCGCGAACAATTTTGGGGTATATCGTGTGAAAAATCACGATCTTACGCAAAAAAATCATATTTTTTTATTTTTTCCAATTTTAGGGGGGGGGGGGGGGGTGCCGGGTGCGCCCCCCCCCCCTGGATCCGCCCCTGAATAAGTATCGTCTGCTGCATCATTTACACATTTTCCTTTGTATAGTACAATGCAGTTTTCATAGCCAAATTTTGACAGCAAATTACATTAAAATCGTGACAATATTAGTTCCTTGGTCTTCCAGGAAGTGAAATTGATTTTTAATCTAAAATGAAAAACTACCTCCTCTACCAAGAGTCAGTAAACATGTCTATCCCAAAAGAAAATGCATTATCGTGACTGCAGCCATCACTAAATAAATGAAATTTCCACTTCATTTATCAATTTGGGGATATCTATTTCCACTTATGGGCTATAAACCACAAAAATTAATAACGGCCATGTGTTCCAATCCAGTTGTACCAAAATGAGGAATTGTTTGCGAAATTTAAAATGTCACCCGCACATGTCGTCTGCAAATAATTCATGAAAAAGCTATTACTCTGAATTTAAAACGCTGAATGTATAGACATTGGTAATTATTTTTACATTTACTCTCATTTAGATGGAAAACGATCCTTTAGAACAAAAAAGAAAAAAAGAAGATAAAATATGAGCGCGATCCAAAGGTGGTAAATCATCTTTTTCAATTAACGATATTTGTCTAAATATTTGGTCGTTAGTTCTAGAGATGCGGGTTTAAGTTTTGGATTCTTAACGACATGCACGTTAGAACAACTGATGAAGGTTCAATTTGTCCCATTTCGACCGTAAGAAAATGTAATACCACTACTGTACACATGTGTACCTTTACATTTTTCTAAAATTTAAAAAATGTCACATGGCTGAACATTTTCGGTTCTTTAATTCAAGGGTATATATATATACGTCTGAAAATTAAACCAAACAGTGTTAGAATTAGATTTTAGAGCTGTCAAATTTTTGTTCTTCCCTCCACGGGATTTGAACCCACACCATTGATACACTGCAGCACCATTCGCTTAGCCTTACGTCCAGCGCCCTAGACCACTCGATCACATCCACTCCCTGTCAAACAATATTGTATTCTAACATGCTTCCTTGGATTATATTCTTGCTGTCCTAAAATATTTTCATAATAGTCAATTGATTGAGCATTGCTTGTCGTCCAGCGAGCAATATTTCAAACATATTCAGGACGAGAACAAATTCAACAATGTATAAAAACTGTTTAGAAATGAGGGAAGGTGATGAGTGAATCAGATCAACTACTTTTGTCTGCCACTGAAAAGGTATAGAGAGTTGAGTGGGGACGAATAGTTTTGCCTTTTGTAGCGGCTACAATGCGCTTAATACGGACGGACGGACAAGACGACTCTGCCAATGTTGTCTTTTCTATTAATACCTGTCATGAATTCGTTCAATGTATCAAACAAATACATGTTAAATTTAATGTTTAATAGTTGTGTGTTAGCTACTTTTGTCTTGGATATTACAGCTAGGAGCAATGCAAAATAAAACACACACACACAATGAAAATATTATAAGAAGGGTTACAGTCAATAAGGCATTCTGGGGAAAACTTAATGCATGATTTACTTTGATCCATTTTAAATCTTTTAATAAAATAAAATGCTTACACCTTCAATAGACTAACGGACAGAACTATGATTCCCAGAATTTGTCCGTCTGACTCTATATTTGACTGTCCCTTTGGGTTTTCTCCTATGTTAATTTTTTAACCCATACATTCAACACGCCTTGTTTTGTCTGGTGTGGGTCATTCTCTGACAACTTTTCAAAATATCGAGTTTTGTCTATATGAAAGGAAAATTTGTCACACACATTTCATTTGCTATCGAGTTTTGTCTATATGAAAGGAAAATTTGTCACACACATTTCATTTGCTATCGAGTTTTGTCTATATGAAAGGAAAATTTGTCACACACATTTCATTTGCTATCGAGTTTTGTCTATATGAAAGGAAAATTTGTCACACACATTTCATTTGCTATCGAGTTTTGTCTATATGAAAGGAAAATTTGTCACACACATTTCATTTGCTATCGAGTTTTGTCTATATGAAAGGAAAATTTGTCACACACATTTCATTTGCTATCGAGTTTTGTCTATATGAAAGGAAAATTTGTCACACACATTTCATTTGCTATCGAGTTTTGTCTATATGAAAGGAAAATTTGTCACACACATTTCATTTGCTATCGAGTTTTGTCTATATGAAAGGAAAATTTGTCACACACATTTCATTTGCTATCGAGTTTTGTCTATATGAAAGGAAAATTTGTCACACACATTTCATTTGCTATCGAGTTTTGTCTATATGAAAGGAAAATTTGTCACACACATTTCATTTGCTACAGTTCGTTTAATTAATCATTCTTGAGACAGAATTAAGTGTTTGGCAAGCTGTTTTATCAAAAATATATTTTTTCTACGTCTTTTATTCCCGTGGGGTGGGAATATTTGTCTTTACCGTCACAATACCTTAAACGCAAATTTTCTTACTTTTTCTTCAACATAAACCATAAAACCGATATGAATATAAACGAATAAATTGTTCTGTTGATATACGTGGAATTACTTATATAATTTTTCCTATATCTACGAAGTATTGAAAAGGTTTGCGTGTCATAATTTCAAAGCTGAGATCCGGGATGTATATATTTTTGCTATATTCTTTAACAAGTGCTCAATGGTCAAAAATAACTGTACTGAGTTATATATTTGCTACTACAGCGTCAGTTAAGGTTACATTTGTTGTATAATTACAAATATAATATACAAATTTTTTTTTTAGTTCGTGACGGAAAGGAATATTTGTGACGGTAAAGAAAACGTGTGTGACGGTATAGACATTTTGGTTTATAATAACAACTACCCACATAAATCAAATGCACGAGGTTTAATATAACACCTTTTAACCGTGCTCAAAAACATTCCTGATGCTAAGTAAAAATGATTAAAAGTGTGGTTGTTTTTACCGTTACGATCATAATATGAAATTGTGTCGGTAAAGACTGTTACGGTAGAGACAATTCCGCATTTCGGTATTGATTCCGTGTATTACAGAAAATATTTCTAAAGGTGAATTATGTGCATTGCTATCGGGAACAACATTTTATTTCTACATGACGTTTAAAATGTTGTAGCAGATGAACAGAGGAACTTGTATTATGTTTGGTAAAGACGTTGAATAAAGGTACTAATGCATTTTAATGGAGATACTGGTTTGTTTCTTTGAATCCTGCTGACAGTCGATCCACGATACCGTTTCTTTACATAGATGAAGTAAAAAGGAAAGCACCAACGTGACTTCGATCTCAGTCACCTGTATATTAGACGTTCTCTAACGTTAAATTTTCGTGACGGTAAAGATAGAAATTCATGGCGACACATTTCAGAGTAAATAAAGGAAATATTTTACATAAAAAATATATAAATCTTTAAACATATTATTATTTAATGTTTACTGTAATGATTAAACCTTTAAAACATAAAAAAAACACTATTTTTTTAAGTTTTAATTTTTTTTCTTTTCTATAATCATTCCTGCTGTGGGACATTACCGTCACGTGTATAATTCTATATGTGACGGTAACAAAGAGAATTTGTAAATCAGTTATTTGGCGTATCCCTTAATGTATTTTATAAATCTTTTAATGAAATAAATACAATTTAACATGAACAAACGACATAGCAACTTTTATTGTAATTTAAGTTTGCAGTTTTTCTATAATGTTAATGGGACACAATTGCAGTCTTTACCATCACTATTGTAAAAGTTGTCAGAGAATGACCCGTGTAATGATTTAAACTATTGCACAGCTAGGTTAAAATAGAATGGACACAGTAGTCCAATTATTATAATGCTCTTTCAGTGAGTATACTGAAAATGACCGAATGCACAGTACATGTGTACTATGAGATAAAGGATTTTTACCCGAGCTTCGCTGTTCACTTTTATCTAAATCTTTTTTTCTTATAAAATCGATTTTAAAAATTATGTTTGATTTTAAAAGTTTAAACAATATATCTTTTAACAGTTTGTTTTATGTAATATATAAGCTTAAGTGTCAAATTTACTGTCGCAAATTTAAATTTCTGGTTAAATTGTTTGTATTTCAAAATTTGAAGAAAATTTTAAACTTTTACATAAAGTTACAAAGAACACATATCTTAAAATTAAGCTATGATCAAATATAGTTGAAGTGTTACTTAGATCTTAAATAATGATTTTCAAATAAAGCTACTTTAAACAGTATCTGAATACACATTTATCTTAACTAATAGAAAAACACGAAAGATCGTGTCTGTCCTTTTGTATAACAGAAAATATTTGTGTAAATTTGCAACATTAATCTCCAAACATCGATAGCCTTATCGATGAAGTTTAATCAACGGTACCTTTGATCTTTTGTAGCCGAAAAATCACATTTTCTTTGTCCCATTTTAAAATATTAAATTAAAGCAAACCTTTCTAACACTGAAAAAGTCATATGTTTTATAAGATTCAAAAAGAACAATATTTAATCTGTGGATTTTATTTTGTGATAATATGAATTTTTATTAGGTCAAATTAAACCCTTTATTAACCAAATATTTCAAATTGAGGTTTACCACTGACGTAAATGATGATACATTTTTCTACTTCAAAGCTAACGTTTTTCATATCTTGTCATCAAAGGGCTTTCTTGTAGGATCACAAATAAATGACTTATTCAAACTTTAAAAAGATGAATATATGAGATTAACTACTCGTTTCGTCTCCCAGAAGTATTAAACTATTAAAATTTACAAATATGATAATTGCTTTCAATATTTTCACAAAGTTAACCATACAATTAGCATAACTAAACTTTTTATGATCATAAATCATTATCTTGTTAGATTTTCTCACAATTTTACATAACTTAGTTCTAGAAGACGTAGTGGGTTTTTTTTTGTATACAACAAATTGGAATAATTTCGATGCAAGTTTATTAAAGATATTTTGTCGACATCTGAAAGTCAAAAATTTAGTAAATGTTGTTATTGTTGTTGTTCGTTTTATTGGTGTTTTATCATCGCAAATTTTAGCAGTTTGATTGATTGATATATTATTGTTTAACGTTCGTCGAGCAGTATTTAAGCTATATCCAGGGCGAGAACAAGTTCAATACTATACATATAAACTATATAGAAATGAGGAAATCGATGGGCCAACCGGGTCTACGACTGTTGATTCACACTAAAAAGGTATGGAGATTTCGGTAAGGACTAAAATTTAGTCTTTTGTAGTGGCTACAATGCGCCGACACTGGTTCGAAATATACAAAAGAAGTATTTAGCGTACATAGACCGTTACTCTCCAACCACTCTATGGTCTACGGTCATGTTTTCCGTACTATAATCTGTCAACCCCGCCTCCCCATTGAGAACCCCCTATCCACCACCCGGGACACGCACTGAGCAGCACTGTGTCATTGAGCCCTGGGAACCTTCACCAGTACACATCATTTTTACAGTCATATCAAAACTACATAGAAATGAGGGCGGAAGGACTTTCGACTGTCACTAGAAAAATAGGTAGAGTTGGGCGGTTGTGTATGCACGAAAAAAATCTTTGTCACTTATACAATGCGCTTATAAATCCTTTTCGAAATCTACAAAAGAAATATCTTCCATAGCACTTTACCCAAGTTGAGGTCCACGGTCAGGTTTTCCGTATTAAACCAGACAAACCACATCGAGAGGGCACCCCTACCACTTTCCCTATCCGAGGGGACGTGCTGTGTACAGCTCTGTTGGTTGAGCCTTGGGATTAAGCTGCGATTTTGGTTTGGTAAAAAAAGATTTATAGTATCACCGAAGTTGCAAATTGGGTAATCCTATAGAATAGCGGTGTAAATGCGCAATTTTCAAATGGACTGCGTAAATTATTTTTTAAATATTTAAGCGCAATTTTATGCATCTTTAGATCTTTATAAAAAGTCAAAAATTTCAAAATGCTTCGAAAGATTTCAAAATGAGGCAAGTTTAATATGACAACTATATTTAAGTTAAAATATTCAGCAGTACATTCTACCTGGGAGTAATACCGGTAAAACACATTACTCCCAACCCACACGATATAGTTTAAAAAAAAATAAGATGCACCGTTATTAACTATGTAATTGTACACTCCAGGCGACCACAGAAAACACATATTTTAGATAGTTGCATGCATTGTTACAAAACTAAATATTCTATACCGACGATTAAAGCCCACAATGTGAAATTAGCAGACTTGCAAATCATGGCGTAACAAAATTAATTTCCTATTTGCGTGAAATTGCCAACCATAACGGTCAAATTTAATAACTTCCTTTAATTTTGAACCGGGTGGTCTTTTGTAATCCATGTAGCAACATATAAATCATTTAAAATAGCCTTTAAGATGTCATCAGGGTATGATCTGCTATGCCGAGAGTGTGACTCTTGATTTAATCTCACTAAAAATAAAACAAAAACTAGAGGCTCACTTGAGCCTGAATCTGAATTACATCATTTGTACTGAGTTAAAATCATTTTAACTCACAAGATTCATTGGAGAAGATTTTGAGAATGTTAGGATGTTTAACGCCACTTTCAACAATATTTCAGTTATATCGTGGAGGTAAGTTTTATTGGTGGAGAACACCACCGAACTAGTCACGGACAAATTTTATCACATAATGTTGCATCAAGTACACCTCGCTATGAGCGTTATTTCAGCTCAAAACTTTAGTGTCGATAGGAACTGATTATATCCAACTACCATACGACCATGACGGCCCCAAAGTAATATCTGCAAGTAATGTCTACATGTAAGATACGGAGAATATAACCAATGATTTTAATTACGATTGTGTGTTTTAATGTCACTTTCAATAATGATTTCAGTTATTTTGTGACAGGCAGTTTTATTATACCAGAGTATCCAGAAAATAACATCAACACTAGCTGCCACAAGTCACTGACAAACTTAACATAAAGTTGAGTATAATTAGCCACATGCGAGAATCAAACTCACAACTTTAGGGATTGACCATTTAACTTTAAGGGGGCTATGTTTTTCGCCGTGCCATATTTTTTCCCCACACTTATATAAAATTCAAATAATTTGATTTTGACATGAAAAATGGGTAATTTTGGTTCAGTCTTTCAAAACTGTTTCACAGGGGAGTAGCAGCTGTGTGGGGGATTATTCGCCCTATAATCTTTTTTTTTTTGGCATAAATTAAAAAAAACCGGACATTTTAGTATCTGAAAATATTTTCTAATTAACCAAGGGTATAAGGGAATGCTTTGAAACTAAAGTGTCCACTCCCCAACGCCTCTGTTATATAAAATATAGAGACAGAAATTTGTTTAGAAAAACAATGGTAGCCACTGATTGCACAGTCAGATGTAAATCAAACTACTATTCTAAGTGGATTTGACGACCATTAGTTATCATTGCAAGGCAATACAGTGGTTACATGAAATATATAAACAGAAGGTCCATCTTCAACATTATATATATCCTAATTTGGTATGTAGATGGATAGAAGATACAGTATGATCATTGACCTTCACAGCAAATAAACAAATGGTCTAATTGAAGTTAATACTGTGTTTCAAATTATATCAAATGTAACGACCGGCACCTCACTGCTCACGAGACAAAACAAAAACATGTATACTGCATGTATACTGTTTTTGTATATTAGTATCATGTTTGGGTAATTCAATATATTTGTTTGACATCATAGGTTTTGGATATCTACTTAAAAAATATCAACATGAGAAAAATTATTTTTGTTCCAAAAATATTAAAATTTGGTCGTTATAAAGGGTAAAATAAGACCAGCTTTTTAACTCACCTGTCGGCCCATGCGAGGTATTCACTTGGCGGCGGTCGTCACCGTCCACATTTTTTTACATTCTAATCTCTTCTCTGAAATCACTGGGCCAATTTGAGCGAAACTTGATTTTGGATAGTCCTCTATAAAAATTGTGTTTTTTATTGATCAGATTTGATTTGATTTTTGGTGTTTTAACGCCACTTTCAGCAATATCATGGCGACCAGTTTTAGTGGTGGAGGAAGCCGAAGTACCCGGAGAGAACCACCGACCCTGGGCAAGCAACTGGTAAACTTTATCACTTGTGGCTGCGAGTCGAGTGCACCCTTTTTTGTAATTTACAAAGCTGGGCGCGAACCCACGCCGTATTGGTGATAGGCTTGTATGAGCTGTTAGATCCAACGACCTAACTCATTGAGCCACCCGGGCTCCTTATTGATCAGAAGTATGCAAAAAGAAACAAGAGGCATCAAAAAGGGTGTTGTCTGTTTTTGATCTTCTCTAAAACCACATGGCTAATTGGAACCAAACATTATAGAAAGTTTATGCTTTTAGCTGACTTGACCCAAGGTTAAAGGGTCATGTGGGATATTGTCATCATTTGTTACATTGTAATCTTCTTCACTGAAACCACTAGGCTAATTGGAACCAAACATTATAGAAAATTTATGCTTTTAGCTCATCTGACCCAAGGTTAAAGGGTCATGTGGGATATCGTCATCATTTGGCATCTGCCTGTTACATTGTAATCTTCTTCACTGAAACTACTAGGAACCAAACTTAATAGGAATGTTCGTTAGATGGTCCTCTAAAAGTTTATGTTTTGTCTGTTGCTCAGAAGAAAAGAAACAAAATGCCCAAAGGCGTCGAAGGCGATTGTCTGTTTTAACTCTTCTCTGAAACCACTGAGACAATTAGAACCAAATTTGGTAGGCATGTTTTTGATGGTCCTCTAAAAATTTATATTTTTTGTTGATCAGAAGTATACAAAAGAAACAAGAGGCCTAAATGTGTCAAAAAGGGTGCTATTTTTGTATTTGGAGGGGTAATTTTTCGGTTCATTCCCATTTATCCAACTTTTTGAAAAATAGATAGTACAGATAAAAAATAAAAGTGGGATAAATGAGATCAAAGGTAATCAAGAACAAAGGACACTTAATTAAAGCTTGGGTTGTGTGACAGGTGAATAAGTGGACAAAAATTTGGATCAGGACAATATATACTACATGTCTATGTACAACAGTTAATATTTATTTCCATATATTTCATTTAAAATGAAAACAAATACAAATTATTATTACTATTTTTGACGGAAATCAAAATTTAATAGGATATGATCATAATATTTCTTTATTTTTCTTTGAGTCGCTCACCTCTTTCTCTAGAATAACTTTATGAAAATTCATATTGAAATTGTATATTACCAGAGGCTCTCAAGAGCCTGTATCGTTCACCTGGTAATAAAAAAAACCAATTGGTCCTATGTAAAAACTATGTCCTGCGTCATCTTGGAATTACGATCAACATAAAAAACACAAAGTTTGTAAAGGACCTTCCAATGATTGATGCACAGTTTAGGTTCAATCAGTGCAATAGCTTCAGAGAAGAATATATTTCTGTATTTTCCCCATATGGTTCTGTGTTAATACTATGACCTGTGGTGGCAGCCATCTTGGATTTCCGATCGGCATAAAAAACACACACCTTGTAGAGGACCTTCCAATGATCATTCCTGGGCAGTTTGGTTTCAACTGTCCAAGTGGTTTCAGAGAAGAAGCATTTTGAAACATTTTTCCCATAGGGTCCAATGTTAAACTAAGTCCTGCCGTAGCCGCCATTTTGAATTTCATATCAGAATAAAAAACGTATATTTTGTAGAGGACCATTCAATGAACATTCATGCACAGTTTGGCTTTAATCATATTTGTAGTTTCTGAGAAGAAGGCATTTGAACATTTTCCCATTGGGTCCAATGTTAATCTATGTCCTGCGGTGGTGGCCATCTTGGATTTCCGATCGGCATAAAAAACACACACCTTGTAGAGGACCTTCCAATGATCATTCCTGGGCAGTTTGGTTTCAATTATCCAAGTGGTTTCAGAGAAGAAGCGTTTTGAAACATTTTTCCCATAGGGTCCAATGTTAAACTAAGTCCTGCCATAGCCGCCATTTTGAATTTCATATCGGAACAAAAAACGTAAAGTTTGTAGAGGACCATCCAATGTACACACATATGGACAGTTTGGCTTTAATCATATTTGTAGTTTCTGAGAAGAAGGCATTTGAACATTTTCCCATAGGGTCCAATGTTAATCTATGTCCTGCGGTGGTGGCCATCTTGAATTTTCGATCGGCATAAAAAAACAGAAACTTTGTAGAGGACCTTCCAATGATCATTCCTGGGCAGTTTGGATTCAACTGTCCAAGTGGTTTCAGAGAAGAAGCGTTTTGAAACATTTTTCCCATAGGGTCCAATGTTAAACTAAGTCCTGCCGTAGCCGCCATTTTGAATTTCATATCGGAACAAAAAACCTAAAGTTTGTAGAGGACCATCCAATGAACATTCATGTACAGTTTGGCTTTAATAATATTTGTAGTTTCTGAGAAGAAGGCATTTGAACATTTTCCCATAGGGTCCAATGTTAATCTATGTATTGTGGTGGCGGCCATCTTGGATTTCCGATCGGCATAAAAAACATAAAATTTGTAGAGGACCTTCCAATGATCATTCCTGGGCAGTTTGGTTTCAACTGTTCTAGTGGTTTCAGATAAGAAGCGTTTTCAAACATTTCCCCCATAGGGTCCAATGTTAAACTAAGTCCTGCCGTAGCCGCCATTTTGAATTTCATATCGGAACAAAAAACGTAAAGTTTGTAGAGGACCATCCAATGAACATTCTTGTACAGTTTGGCTTTAATCATATTTGTAGTTTCTGAGAAGAAGGCATTTGAACATTTTCCCATAGGGTCCAATGTTAATCTATGTATTGTGGTGGCGGCCATCTTGGATTTCCGATCGGCATAAAAAACATAAAATTTGTAGAGGACCTTCCAATGATCATTCCTGGGCAGTTTGGTTTCAACTGTTCTAGTGGTTTCAGAGAAGAAGCGTTTTCAAACATTTCCCCCATAGGGTCCAATGTTAAACTAAGTCCTGCCGTAGCCGCCATTTTGAATTTCATATCGGAACAAAAAACGTAAATTTTGTAGAGGACCATCCAATGAACATTCTTGTACAGTTTGGCTTTAATCATATTTGTAGTTTCTGAGAAGAAGGCATTTGAACATTTTCCCATAGGGTCCAATGTTAATCTATGTATTGTGGTGGCGGCCATCTTGGATTTCCGATCGGCATAAAAAACATAAAATTTGTAGAGGACCTTCCAATGATCATTCCTGGGCAGTTTGGTTTCAACTGTTCTAGTGGTTTCAGAGAAGAAGCGTTTTCAAACATTTCCCCCATAGGTTCCAATGTTAAACTAAGTCCTGCCGTAGCCGCCATTTTGAATTTCATATCGGAACAAAAAACGTACAGTTTGTAGAGGACCATCCAATGAACATTCTTGTACAGTTTGGCTTGAATCATATTTGTAGTTTCTGAGAAGAAAGCATTTGAACATTTTCCCATAGGGTCCAATGTTAATCTATGTCCTGCGGTGGTGGCCATCTTGGATTTCCGATCGGCATAAAAAATACACACCTTGTAGAGGACCTTCCAATGATCATTCCTGGGCAGTTTGGTTTCAATTATCCAAGTGGTTTCAGAGAAGAAGCGTTTTGAAACATTTTTCCCATAGGGTCCAATGTTAAACTAAATCCTGCCGTAGCCGCCATTTTGAATTTTATATCGGAACAAAAAACGCAATGTTTGTAGAGGACCATCCAATGAACATTCATGTACAGTTTGGCTTTAATCATATTTGTAGTTTCTGAGAAGAAGGCATTTGAACATTTTCCCATAGGGTCCAATGTTAATCTATGTCCTGTGGTGGTGGCCATCTTGGATTTCCGACCGGCATAAAAAACAGAAAATTTGTAGAGGACCTTCCAATGATCATTCCTGGGCAGTTTGGTTTCAACTGTCCAAGTGGTTTCAGAGAAGAAGCATTTTGAAACATTTTTCCCATAGGGTCCAATGTTAAACTAAGTCCTGCCGTAGCCGCCATTTTGAATTTCATATCGGAACAAAAACGTAAAGTTTGTAGAGGACCATCCAATGAACATTCTTGTACAGTTTGGCTTTAATCATATTTGTAGTTTCTGAGAAGAAGGCATTTGAACATTTTCCCATAGGGTCCAATGTTAATCTATGTCCTGCGGTGGTGGCCATCTTGGATTTCCGATCGGCATAAAAAACACACACCTTGTAGAGGACCTTCCAATGATCATTCCTGGGCAGTTTGGTTTCAATTATCCAAGTGGTTTCAGAGAAGAAGCGTTTTGAAACATTTTTCCCATAGGGTCCAATGTTAAACTAAGTCCTGCCGTAGCCGCCATTTTGAATTTCATACCAGAACAAAAAACGTAAAGTTTGTAGAGGACCATCTAATGAACATTCATGTACAGTTTGGCTTTAATCATATTTGTAGTTTCTGAGTAGAAGGCATTTGAATATTTTCCCATAGGGTCCAATGTTAATCTGTCCTGCGGTGGCGGCCATCTTGGATTTCCGACCGGCATAAAAAACAGAAAATTTGTAGAGGACCTTCCAATGATCATTCCTGGGCAGTTTGGTTTCAACTGTCCAAGTGGTTTCAGAGAAGAAGCATTTTGAAACATTTTTCCCATAGGGTCCAATGTTAAACTAAGTCCTGCCGTAGCCGCCATTTTGAATTTCATATCGGAACAAAAAACCTTAAGATTGTAGAGGACCATCCAATGAACATTCATGTACAGTTTGGCTTTAATCATATTTGTAGTTTCTGAGAAGAAGGCATTTGAACATTTTCCCATAGGGTCCAATGTTAATCTATGTATTGCGGTGGTGGCCATCTTGGATTTCCGATTGGCATAAAAAACATAAAATTTGTAGAGGACCTTCCAATGATCATTCCTAGGCAGTTTGGTTTCAATTATCCAAGTGGTTTCAGAGAAGAAGCGTTTTGAAACATTTTTCCCATAGGGTCCAATGTTAAACTAAGTCCTGCCGTAGCCGCCATTTTGAATTTCATACCAGAACAAAAAACGTAAAGTTTGTAGAGGACCATCTAATGAACATTCATGTACAGTTTGGCTTTAATCATATTTGTAGTTTCTGAGTAGAAGGCATTTGAATATTTTCCCATAGGGTCCAATGTTAATCTATGTCCTGCGGTGGCGGCCATCTTGGATTTCCGATCGGCATAAAAAATACACACCTTGTAGAGGACCTTCCAATGATCATTCCTGGGCAGTTTGGTTTCAATTATCCAAGTGGTTTCAGAGAAGAAGCGTTTTGAAACATTTTTCCCATAGGGTCCAATGTTAAACTAAATCCTGCCGTAGCCGCCATTTTGAATTTTATATCGGAACAAAAAACGCAATGTTTGTAGAGGACCATCCAATGAACATTCATGTACAGTTTGGCTTTAATCATATTTGTAGTTTCTGAGAAGAAGGCATTTGAACATTTTCCCATAGGGTCCAATGTTAATCTATGTCCTGCGGTGGTGGCCATCTTGGATTTCCGACCGGCATAAAAAACAGAAAATTTGTAGAGGACCTTCCAATGATCATTCCTGGGCAGTTTGGTTTCAACTGTCCAAGTGGTTTCAGAGAAGAAGCATTTTGAAACATTTTTCCCATAGGGTCCAATGTTAAACTAAGTCCTGCCGTAGCCGCCATTTTGAATTTCATATCGGAACAAAAACGTAAAGTTTGTAGAGGACCATCCAATGAACATTCTTGTACAGTTTGGCTTTAATCATATTTGTAGTTTCTGAGAAGAAGGCATTTGAACATTTTCCCATAGGGTCCAATGTTAATCTATGTCCTGCGGTGGTGGCCATCTTGGATTTCCGATCGGCATAAAAAACACACACCTTGTAGAGGACCTTCCAATGATCATTCCTGGGCAGTTTGGTTTCAATTATCCAAGTGGTTTCAGAGAAGAAGCGTTTTGAAACATTTTTCCCATAGGGTCCAATGTTAAACTAAGTCCTGCCGTAGCCGCCATTTTGAATTTCATATCGGAACAAAAAACGTATTGTTTGTAGAGAATCATCCAATGAACATTCATGTACAGTTTGGCTTTAATCATATTTGTAGTTTCTGAGAAGAAGGCATTTGAACATTTTCCCATAGGATCCAATGTTAGTCTATGTCCTGCGGTGGCGGCCATCTTGAATTTCCGATCGGCATAAAAAACATAAAATTTGTAGAGGACCTTCCAATGATCATTCCTAGGCAGTTTGGTTTCAATTATCCAAGTGGTTTCAGAGAAGAAGCGTTTTGAAACATTTTTCCCATAGGGTCCAATGTTAAACTAAGTCCTGCCGTAGCCGCCATTTTGAATTTCATACCAGAACAAAAAACGTAAAGTTTGTAGAGGACCATCTAATGAACATTCTTGTACAGTTTGGCTTTAATCATATTTGTAGTTTCTGAGTAGAAGGCATTTGAATATTTTCCCATAGGGTCCAATGTTAATCTGTCCTGCGGTGGCGGCCATCTTGGATTTCCGACCGGCATAAAAAACAGAAAATTTGTAGAGGACCTTCCAATGATCATTCCTGGGCAGTTTGGTTTCAACTGTCCAAGTGGTTTCAGAGAAGAAGCATTTTGAAACATTTTTCCCATAGGGTCCAATGTTAAACTAAGTCCTGCCGTAGCCGCCATTTTGAATTTCATATCGGAACAAAAAACCTTAAGATTGTAGAGGACCATCCAATGAACATTCATGTACAGTTTGGCTTTAATCATATTTGTAGTTTCTGAGTAGAAGGCATTTGAATATTTTCCCATAGGGTCCAATGTTAATCTATGTCCTGCGGTGGCGGCCATCTTGGATTTCCGACCGGCATAAAAAACCTTAAATTTGTAGAGGACCTTCCAATGATCATTCATGGGCAGTTTGGTTTCAACTGTCCAAGTGGTTTCAGAGAAGAAGCATTTTGAAACATTTTTCCCATAGGGTCCAATGTTAAACTAAGTCCTGCCGTAGCCGCCATTTTGAATTTCATACCAGAACAAAAAACGTAAAGTTTGTAGAGGACCATCTAATGAACATTCATGTACAGTTTGGCTTTAATCATATTTGTAGTTTCTGAGTAGAAGGCATTTGAACATTTTCCCATAGGGTCCAATGTTAATCTATGTATTGCGGTGGTGGCCATCTTGGATTTAAGATCGGCATGAAAAACAGAAAATTTGTAGAGGACCTTCCAATGATCATTCCTGGGCAGTTTGGTTTCAACTGTCCAAGTGGTTTCAGAGAAGAAGCATTTTGAAACATTTTTCCCATAGGGTCCAATGTTAAACTAAGTCCTGCCGTAGCCGCCATTTTGAATTTCATATCGGAACAAAAAACCTTAAGATTGTAGAGGACCATCCAATGAACATTCATGTACAGTTTGGCTTTAATCATATTTGTAGTTTCTGAGAAGAAGGCATTTGAACATTTTCCCATAGGGTCCAATGTTAATCTATGTATTGCGGTGGTGGCCATCTTGGATTTCCGATTGGCATAAAAAACATAAAATTTGTAGAGGACCTTCCAATGATCATTCCTAGGCAGTTTGGTTTCAATTATCCAAGTGGTTTCAGAGAAGAAGCGTTTTGAAACATTTTTCCCATAGGGTCCAATGTTAAACTAAGTCCTGCCGTAGCCGCCATTTTGAATTTTATACCAGAACAAAAAACGTAAAGTTTGTAGAGGACCATCTAATGAACATTCATGTACAGTTTGGCTTTAATAATATTTGTAGTTTCTGAGAAGAAGGCATTTGAACATTTTCCCATAGGGTCCAATGTTAATCTATGTCCTGCGATGGCGGCCATCTTGGATTTCCGACCGGCATAAAAAACAGAAAATTTGTAGAGGACCTTCCAATGATCATTCCTGGGCAGTTTGGTTTCAACTGTCCAAGTGGTTTCAGAGAAGAAGCATTTTGAAACATTTTTCCCATAGGGTCCAATGTTAAACTAAGTCCTGCCGTAGCCGCCATTTTGAATTTCATATCGGAACAAAAAACCTTAAGATTGTAGAGGACCATCCAATGAACATTCATGTACAGTTTGGCTTTAATAATATTTGTAGTTTCTGAGAAGAAGGCATTTGAACATTTTCCCATTGGGTCCAATGTTAATCTATGTCCTGCGGTGGTGGCCATCTTGGATTTCCGACCGGCATAAAAAACAGAAAATTTGTAGAGGACCTTCCAATGATCATTCCTGGGCAGTTTGGTTTCAACTGTCCAAGTGGTTTCAGAGAAGAAGCATTTTGAAACATTTTTCCCATAGGGTCCAATGTTAAACTAAGTCCTGCCGTAGCCGCCATTTTGAATTTCATATCGGAACAAAAAACCTTAAGATTGTAGAGGACCATCCAATGAACATTCATGTACAGTTTGGCTTTAATCATATTTGTAGTTTCTGAGAAGAAGGCATTTGAACATTTTCCCATAGGGTCCAATGTTAATCTATGTCCTGCGATGGCGGCCATCTTGGATTTCCGATCGGCATAAAAAACAGTAACTTGGTAAAGGACATTCCAATGATCATTCCTTTACAGTTTGGGTTCAGTCAGTTCATTAGTTTCGGAGAAGAAGATCTTTGAAATTTCAGCCAATCAGAGCATATTATTGGCCCTGGCAGCCATATTGAATATCCGACTGGAACGAAAAACAGTAACTTTGTAGAGGACCATCCAAGGAACATTCCTGCTAAGTTCGGTTCCAATCGGCCAAGTGGTTTCGGAGAAGAAGCTTGAAATGTGAAAAGTTTACAGACGACAGACGACAGACGACGGACGCCAAGTGATGGCAATAGTTCACCTGGACCTTTGGTCCAGGTGAACTAATAATGTACCTTTATTGACAGGATTTTATCTTTTTCCTCCTGCCTTTTACTAATAATAGCATTCTCTTGAAATGGTCAAAAAAAGTGTGCAAAGTTAAAAGATCCTCAATTGAATTGTTTTCTCTGTATGTCAAATGTGCAATATTAGGAGAAGAATTAATTACATGCATCATTTTTCTCTTCTGACCATGACAATAAATAGGGTAAAGCCTTAAAAAGATGACTTAAAAAAAGAGATAAGTTTGGGGAAGCTATGTTCATTTTCAGAATTTAATTGATCACTGCTTAATAAAATTATTGAGAAATAACAGAGGCAAGCTTGGGAGATTTTATTGATGATCATCATGTTTGTTGCATGATAAGCAATCTTTTCATCAATAAATATGGTTTAATGATATATTATATAAGCTAATTATTACAATGTGCATGCAAAATTGAAAATTAAAATATTATGAACAGTGCACTTTAAATTGATCCTAAAACTCACTTTGAGTAAATAGATAGTTTAGTTTTCAAAACTTGACATCTATCTACATACAAATTATAACTTTTTCCCCTTTTCATTTATACATATACAGAAACTGGAACAAATTATCAGGTATTTTGGTCAAATAAACACCTAATTAATGTTAAATAAACAATCCTACAGGTAAGAAAATAAAAGTTGGATAAATGTTGTACCGGTACATGATTTTCAAAAGTTGGATAAATGGGAAGACACCAATTTTTCAACCAATTTTGTTGGCTTTTCTCTATGTTCATTATAAAATGATCTTTATATAGTATACTAAGAGATGTTTATGGCTCTTGTCAACATGTAAGACGTCAAAATGGGGATAACACCAAAAATTTAGAAATTAGAAATTTCCTACCCAGATTTGACCTAGCTCTTGTAGTTTTTTATGATAAACATCAACACACAAAATAACTTTTTTTTTTTACTTTAAGTCCGATTTGTATGCAGTTTTTCTGTTGAATTCCTGTTTGGAGCATGGCAACATATTTGTTGTAGCTTTTACTGTTGCAGAGATATGAGAGGAACAAAAAACATGCCTACCAAATTTGGTTCTAATTGGCTCAGTGGTTTCAGAGAAAATTTAAAAACAGATAATGCCCTTCGACACCATTGGTCCTCTCATATCTCTTGTATATATATTTTCTGATTTCCATACAGACATTTTCTTTCTCACAATCAACTATCTTTATTGGTAATTCTGGGTAAACAAAAACAAACTGAAATGTAAAACTTTTTATTTTTTGCACCATTTCTTATATTGATGTTGATAAAATAAAAAAAAAAATCACTACCAAATATTTTTTCTGGTAAAGAAAAAAACCCCATATATTTCAGATTTATTTTGTATCTGAGCTACAAGTGAATGATTACAAATAGATCAAATATATCATAATTTCTATGGAAAATTTCATAAAAGGCAATTAAAAAAGAAAAAAAGTACATAGGACACAAATAGTAAGTTAAAGAAGGATAACTCTAATTATACATGTCGTATATACAGGAGAAATAAAAGTTCTGATCAGAGTGAGAAGAGTTCTAACAAAACCCCAAGAGTTTGGATCTCTCGTGAAATAATTTGACATCTGACCTCAACTCGCTCTTACTTTTACTCAGGTTACTTGAGTTTCTAAATGACAGAAGTTGAAACAGAAGTAAATGTTGATTTGTAGGTTTGATTAAGAAATGAATTCATGAAAGCCAAAGTTTTAACATGGGTTGGCAGCATATTAGGATTTTATCACAAGGGATTAAAAATTTACTACATATGTACTTATATTTTCGTGCAACATTTTTTAAAAGTAGGATATCTTTATTCCTTGTTCATAACATTTAATTGTGAATGTGCCACCAGTAATATTGCCATGTGCAGAGATTCATGTCTGACCAGGATTTCTAGATTGAAGTGCTGACATTAGCTATTTGACAGTGTTAAGAGATGATGAAACTGGATGGACAGTTCTTAGAAATGGGACGACTGATTTGGACTCGGAAACAGTACAAGTAAGAAAGACCTATGTCATTGTTTTATGGTTTAATTTCTGCATCAACAAAACTCTGAAGGGTCTCTGAAAGTGATCATCTCTATTTATCAGATCGTTCTTCGATATAACTGTCTTCAGAATTTACATTTCTGTGTCCTGCGACGGACATAATAGGCAGGACATGAATGTCAGCATGTTTCAACCTAGTTGCTCAGTTACTGTTGCTTTCATGCAAAGATTGGTGTAAAGGTGTAATAGGCCGTCTTTCAAAGAAATCATGGACATCATACCCAAAATCCTATTTTCGACTAAGGGCTGTGCAGCATACCAGCAAGTTTGTGTTTGAAATTGATGCGATTGCTGAAAGAAGCAGACGTGGTAGAGACTAACCCAATCTGATTAAAATAAGAAGCAGACGTGGTAGAGGCTAACCCAATCTGATTAAAATAAGAAGCAGACGTGGTAGAGGCTAACCCAATCTGATTAAAATAAGAAGCAGACGTGGCAGAGGATAACCCAATCTGATTAAAATAACATTTCTCACTTGCTCCCCTTTACTGATATGTCTTGGCATGGGAGATCTGAGGAAACCCCATTACGCGTCACAGGTACCTTATGTCATGAATATATGTGTACGATTATTGTCTTATCAGGCCAATCAGATTGCTCGTAGCATTGAAAGCAGTTTAATAAAATTTTCATATTTTTGCAATCACCTTTTTCATTGGATGGTACATAGGGTAACTTGCATGTGACCAGAAATGGGATTTCCTCAGATATCCCATGCCGTGACATATCAGTAAAGGGGAGCAAGAGAGATATTTGATTTAATCTTTCCCCTCTTTTAACATTTTTATCAAGCCTGTTATGACAATGTCAGACGTCATAAACTGGTGCTCATTAATTCAACTTATATGACGATCATATGCGAGACTTGTCAACTGACAAGAATTTGAAGCATGAATTCCAACAAGGGCTGATTTTGAATCCATGTGTGTTTAAGTCTTAAATAAATATTCCTTGGGCACGAATTATATTTTGAATTGGGAGAAAAGAGGGGGTAGGGTGCTTTGATTAAAAAAAAATCTTAATACTGACTTAAAACGAAAAAAATATTGTCCTTGGTTTGAAAAAAAGTTCAGTCAATAAGAAAAATAAAAGGAAATTTAGTTTCGAGTTGTCTTTTCTTACATTTTTTATTAGATAATTATTATATTATATGGAGTGCTGAATATGAGAAGAAAGGGGTTGAAAAGGGCACCTCTTACATTTTTAATTCACTTAAATGAGGGTGGGGTGGGTCAAAATTTTGACCAAAATAACCTAAAAACATGTTCAATAGGGTATTAGCTGGTGTTGGCTTTATTCTAGTACCTCAGAACAATTTACTCCCACATGCTATCTGTTTATTGGTTGCTTTTTCTGTTCTGAACTCTGCTGAAGCATCTAATTCATTTTCAGATGGAGTTATCTTGAAGAATGAAGCAGCAGAAGTAGTAAGATGTGGCATGGTAATGATATTGTTGACTAGATTATTTGTTTGTACGATAATTTCATATCAAGATTCACTTCTAGTAGTACTTTGTCAGATTTCTTCCAGGAATGCATTAAGATTAATTAATTCAGTAGAAACTTGATGATAAGTTGGGTGGATTATGAGAAAAACATTGGGATTTACAGGAGAACTTTGGGGGGGGAGGGGAGGGGAGGGGGGGGCATTGATGAAAGATTGGATTTAATATTGGTGTCCATAGTAACTTGATTTTTGATGATCAATCATTTTGTAATGAAAGCCATTGTGCTACACTTTTAATCTGATTTCTAATGGTGAAACAGAAATGGGTGTGCCATTCTCCTTGTTATTGAAGCAAACCACTCATCAACATGTGCTTTTAAGACAGGAAAGTCTAATTGATGGAACAGCTACAACAAAAATAATTTTGTATTTACAAGTATTATTTACACAGCAAATATTTATTGATTTTTGGATATGTTATCCACTTTCAGTGAATATAGATTTTTCTAAAAGTTAAACATTTTATTGTATGATTTTATCAAATGGCTTAAATGTGCACATCGCACATGTGCTAATTAAAATATATGCATGAAATATAACATTAGTTTGCATACAAAGTGCAAGAAGGACGTAACATCAGAATATGTAATCAAACTAATATTGTGAAAGACAAGAGAAGATAAAAAAAAAATTACAACTGTATATGCTTCGTTAATATACATATTAATTCTGAAAGACAAATACATTTTTTGTTTCATCAATTACGCTTGTCCAAATATGTCGGCCCACAGATCCTAATAAAGAGAAATCATTAGACAAAGCTATATAACGTGGGCCTCATAATGGGGAGGCAAAATATCTCTTATGGGGTACCAAATTCATTTTTCTTTTACCCGAGTGGTGTTTTATCACTAGTACCAGTCCTCTTTATAAACAGCTGTAATTTTATTGATTTCATTTTGAAAGAAAGCAAACATTATAGAAAACATTATCTCATCCATCTTGAAATATGAAGTTCATGTACTCTAGTAAAAAAATTACTGTTTGGTTGGAAACATATTTTTACCCTAGCTTATAATTAAAATAGACATTTCACATCATCCTCATCTTCTCTAATGTTCCAGTTGAACTCGCCCATGAATATCAAGATTACGACAAATAACCAACAATGATGTAAATTATGTTTGTATTCAGCAAGCAGCTAAACTTATTACAGTCTCAATAGCACCCTCTATGCCAAGTTCTTCTATCATATTATCAAACCTGTCTATTGCTTCGTATAAGGCATCGTCTCTGTCTTGGTTTACCACTGCAAAAGTTGAAAAAAAAATGTTATGTTACTCGTGCATTTCTAAGTAATGGTTTGGGTTCCTAACAGTTAGTAAATTTGTGTGAATTCAGGTATTTAGCCAACTTTCTCAATGTATCCCATGTTATATTACCAATAAATGAATACGTCAAACTGGCAGCCAACACATCTGGCACGGATATATATTTTTTGGCAATCTTACAGCTATACCGTGACTACCCGACTTATTGAGGGAGGAAAACAATAACACTTGAGGTGGGTATCTGGAAGTGAATCCTTGTCAGCATTGTTAGGCTTGTGGTATCTGGAAGTGAATCCTCCTCAGCATTGTTAGGCTTGTGGTATCTGGAAGTGAATCCTTGTCAGCATTGTTAGGCTTGTGGTATCTGGAAGTGAATCCTCCTCAGCATTGTTAGGCTTGTGGTATCTGGAAGTGAATCCTCGTCAGCATTGTTAGGCTTGTGGTATCTGGAAGTGAATCCTCGTCAGCATTGTTAGGCTTGTGGTATCTGGAAGTGAATCCTCGTCAGCATTGTTAGGCTTGTGGTATCTGGAAGTGAATCCTCGTCAGCATTGTTAGGCTTGTGGTATCTGGAAGTGAATCCTCGTCAGCATTGTTAGGCTTGTGGTATCTGGAAGTGAATCCTCGTCAGCATTGTTAGGCTTGTGGTATCTGGAAGTGAATCCTCGTCAGCATTGTTAGGCTTGTGGTATCTGGAAGTGAATCCTCGTCAGCATTGTTAGGCTTGTGGTATCTGGAAGTGAATCCTCGTCAGCATTGTTAGGCTTGTGGTATCTGGAAGTGAATCCTCGTCAGCATTGTTAGGCTTGTGGTATCTGGAAGTGAATCCTCGTCAGCATTGTTAGGCTTGTGGTATCTGGAAGTGAATCCTCGTCAGCATTGTTAGGCTTGTGGTATCTGGAAGTGAATCCTCGTCAGCATTGTTAGGCTTGTGGTATCTGGAAGTGAATCCTCGTCAGCATTGTTAGGCTTGTGGTATCTGGAAGTGAATCCTCGTCAGCATTGTTAGGCTTGTGGTATCTGGAAGTGAATCCTCGTCAGCATTGTTAGGCTTGTGGTATCTGGAAGTGAATCCTCGTCAGCATTGTTAGGCTTGTGGTATCTGGAAGTGAATCCTCGTCAGCATTGTTAGGCTTGTGGTATCTGGAAGTGAATCCTCGTCAGCATTGTTAGGCCTGTGGTATCTGGAAGTGAATCCTCGTCAGCATTGTTAGGCCTGTGGTATCTGGAAGTGAATCCTCGTCAGCATTGTTAGGCCTGTGGTATCTGGAAGTGAATCCTCGTCAGCATTGTTAGGCTTGTGGTATCTGGAAGTGAATCCTCGTCAGCATTGTTAGGCCTGTGGTATCTGGAAGTGAATCCTCGTCAGCATTGTTAGGCCTGTGGTATCTGGAAGTGAATCCTCGTCAGCATTGTTAGGCCTGTGGTATCTGGAAGTGAATCCTCGTCAGCATTGTTAGGCCTGTGGTATCTGGAAGTGAATCCTCGTCAGCATTGTTAGGCCTGTGGTATCTGGAAGTGAATCCTCGTCAGCATTGTTAGGCCTGTGGTATCTGGAAGTGAATCCTCGTCAGCATTGTTAGGCTTGTGGTATCTGGAAGTGAATCCTCGTCAGCATTGTTAGGCTTGTGGTATCTGGAAGTGAATCCTCGTCAGCATTGTTAGGCTTGTGGTATCTGGAAGTGAATCCTCGTCAGCATTGTTAGGCTTGTGGTATCTGGAAGTGAATCCTCGTCAGCATTGTTAGGCTTGTGGTATCTGGAAGTGAATCCTCGTCAGCATTGTTAGGCTTGTGGTATCTGGAAGTGAATCCTCGTCAGCATTGTTAGGCTTGTGGTATCTGGAAGTGAATCCTCGTCAGCATTGTTAGGCTTGTGGTATCTGGAAGTGAATCCTCGTCAGCATTGTTAGGCTTGTGGTATCTGGAAGTGAATCCTCGTCAGCATTGTTAGGCTTGTGGTATCTGGAAGTGAATCCTCGTCAGCATTGTTAGGCTTGTGGTATCTGGAAGTGAATCCTCGTCAGCATTGTTAGGCTTGTGGTATCTGGAAGTGAATCCTCGTCAGCATTGTTAGGCTTGTGGTATCTGGAAGTGAATCCTCGTCAGCATTGTCAGGCTTGTGGTATCTGGAAGTGAATCCTCGTCAGCATTGTCAGGCTTGTGGTATCTGGAAGTGAATCCTCGTCAGCATTGTCAGGCTTGTGGTATCTGGAAGTGAATCCTCGTCAGCATTGTTAGGCTTGTGGTATCTGGAAGTGAATCCTCGTCAGCATTGTTAGGCTTGTGGTATCTGGAAGTGAATCCTCGTCAGCATTGTTAGGCTTGTGGTATCTGGAAGTGAATCCTCGTCAGCATTGTTAGGCTTGTGGTATCTGGAAGTGAATCCTCGTCAGCATTGTTAGGCTTGTGGTATCTGGAAGTGAATCCTCGTCAGCATTGTTAGGCTTGTGGTATCTGGAAGTGAATCCTCATCAGCATTGTTAGGCTTGTGGTATCTGGAAGTGAATCCTCGTCAGCATTGTTAGGCTTGTGGTATCTGGAAGTGAATCCTCGTCAGCATTGTTAGGCCTGTGGTATCTGGAAGTGAATCCTCGTCAGCATTGTTAGGCCTGTGGTATCTGGAAGTGAATCCTCGTCAGCATTGTTAGGCCTGTGGTATCTGGAAGTGAATCCTCGTCAGCATTGTTAGGCCTGTGGTATCTGGAAGTGAATCCTCGTCAGCATTGTTAGGCCTGTGGTATCTGGAAGTGAATCCTCGTCAGCATTGTTAGGCCTGTGGTATCTGGAAGTGAATCCTCGTCAGCATTGTTAGGCCTGTGGTATCTGGAAGTGAATCCTCGTCAGCATTGTTAGGCCTGTGGTATCTGGAAGTGAATCCTCGTCAGCATTGTTAGGCCTGTGGTATCTGGAAGTGAATCCTCGTCAGCATTGTTAGGCTTGTGGTATCTGGAAGTGAATCCTCGTCAGCATTGTTAGGCTTGTGGTATCTGGAAGTGAATCCTCGTCAGCATTGTTAGGCTTGTGGTATCTGGAAGTGAATCCTCGTCAGCATTGTTAGGCTTGTGGTATCTGGAAGTGAATCCTCGTCAGCATTGTTAGGCTTGTGGTATCTGGAAGTGAATCTTCGTCAGCATTGTTAGGCTTGTGGTATCTGGAAGTGAATCCTCGTCAGCATTGTTAGGCTTGTGGTATCTGGAAGTGAATCCTCGTCAGCATTGTTAGGCTTGTGGTATCTGGAAGTGAATCCTCGTCAGCATTGTTAGGCTTGTGGTATCTGGAAGTGAATCCTCGTCAGCATTGTTAGGCTTGTGGTATCTGGAAGTGAATCCTCGTCAGCATTGTTAGGCTTGTGGTATCTGGAAGTGAATCCTCGTTAGCATTGTTAGGCGTGTGGTATCTGGAAGTGAATCCTCGTCAGCATTGGTAGGCTTGTGGTATCTGGAAGTGAATCCTCGTCAGCATTGTTAGGCCTGTGGTATCAGGAAGTGAATCCTCGTCAGTATTGTTAGGCTTGTGGTATCTGGAAGTGAATCCTCGTCAGCATTGTTAGGCTTGTGGTATCTGGAAGTGAATCCTCGTCAGCATTGTTAGGCTTGTGGTATCTGGAAGTGAATCCTCGTCAGCATTGTTAGGCTTGCGGTATCTGGAAGTGAATCCTCCTCAGTATTGTTAGGCTTGTGGTATCTGGAAGTGAATCCTCCTCAGTATTGCTAGGCTTGTGGTATCTGGAAGTGAATCCTCGTCAGCATTGTTAGGCTTGTGGTATCTGGAAGTGAATCCTCGTCAGCATTGTTAGGCTTGTGGTATCTGGAAGTGAATCCTCCTCAGTATTGTTAGGCTTGTGGTATCTGGAAGTGAATCCTCGTCAGCTTTGTTAGGCTTGTGGTATCTGGAAGTGAATCCTCGTCAGCATTGTTAGGTTTGTGGTATCTGGAAGTGAATCCTCGTCAGCATTGTTAGGCTTGTGGTATCTGGAAGTGTATCCTCCTCAGTATTGTTAGGCTTGTGGTATCTGGAAGTGAATCCTCCTCAGTATTGTTAGGCTTTTGGTAAATGTATCTGGAAGTGAATCCTCGTCAGCATTGTTAGGCTTGTGGTATCTGGAAGTGAATCCTCGTCAGCATTGTTAGGCTTGTGGTATCGAAATTCAATGACCTCAACCACTCAATAGACAGCAATTGCCCTAACCATAATCATATTTAGTTGTATATTATATCGACTGATTTACTCAGAAAATTATCAATCAAACCTGAGTGAGTGTTAAAATAGCTCTCTGTAAAGTCAAAAGAGAGGATGTGTATTATACATGTGTTCTATAAGAGATGTCTTAGATGTAATAACTATCCATTGACAATTTGGGATAGAATTTCAATCCTGACACTAAAGTTATAGGTATAAAAATTGTCTCCATCCTCTACCTCTGACATAATCCTCAATTTGTTGAAGTCAGATTTTGGTAAGAAGTAGTATTCAAATGTGTCCCTTTTTCTAGCACAACAGTATGTCAACCGTATTTTGAAGAAAAATAAATAACCATCTAAACCCACTGTCTATAAGCCTTTAAAAGATTGAGTGAGTGATTGTTGTTTAACACCAACTCAGCAATTTTTCAGCTATATCATGGGGAGAACAAGTTAATTTTCATTGAGATGATGATGAGGTCCACTTTGTACTAGACCAACACGCTTAGCTCGATTTTTATAGTGCTAGCTCACTGAAACAACAGACCATGGATAGACATGTCGCCCCACTATGACACATTATCCTGATTCCGAGCCAACCAGTCTTTGCTCTTTCTCCTTAATGCTGTGTGCTTAGTGGAGAAGCAACAAATACCAATTTCATAGTCTTTGGTTTGACCTGATCGTGACTCGAACCCTACAATCTACCGCACTCGAGGCAAGCACACTAACCATTACAGCACCGATGCGGTTGCCTTTAAAAGATCAAGTATACATATCTAGTAGTATATTAAAACTTACTATAACTAGGCACTTTCATTCCTAGTGTCAATTTTGGTCTTGCTCTATAACATTGATCTATTTCAAATTTCCAATTTATACAAAACACAGGACTGAAACAGAAATAAAGGATGTAAAAAAGGAAAAAATCACTGCTGCAATTTATTGCCTCTATAAACATAAAATACAATGGAAAAATAGTAAAAATATTGAATTCATCGAAATACAATGTAAAGGTAAGTAAATTCTGTAAGATCCATACCGACCTGTCAATTAGTTGACCTTATTTCCCTGTTGTTGCTTTTTTGCACATCACCTATAAAAATGTCATCAGCCAAGCCACAAGTATTGATACATATTTTGGAATTATAACGTGCCTTGCCGTCAATTTTATCAATATGGCAAGAATTAACCTTCTTTTTACAAGTGTAAAATCATAAAATACTAGAGGATCAGTGGGCTGAGCCTGTGTCACTCACCTTTCATTCTGCTTTGAGGAAACTTAATACAGAACCTTCCATACATGTAGATGCTTCCTACCAAGTTTCGGTTCATTTGGCTAGGCAGTTTCAGAGGAGAAGATTTTGTAGATATCGACCAATCAGAAACAAGAATTGCCTGTGGTGGCCATGCTTGTTAACCAATCATAACAAAATGTGCACTCTTTAGAGAGTACCTTCCATAGATGCTTCCTCCCAAGTTTCAGTTCATTTGGCTGATGGGTTTCAGAGGAGAAGATCAAAATGTGAAAAGTTGACAGATGACAGACAACAAACGATGGATGCCAAAAGCCCACATTGCCTTTGGGGCAAGGTGAGATAAAAAGAATATTAAAATGTGAATACCTACATGTAATGTATAGTATAAACATGTTACACTATATCAGCATTAGTTAATTTCTAAGGGAGATAATGGCAAGAGTTATCTTTCTTTTAACAGTTTAATGGCAAGAGTTATCTCTCTTTCAACAGTTTACTACAATGGAGAATATTTTTTAGAAATGAACCAATCAGAAACAAGAATTGCCTGTGGCGGCCATGTTTGTTAACGGATCGGGATGAAATGAGCAATATTTATAGAGGACCTTCCATAGATGCTTCTTACCATGTTTCGGTTCATTTGGCTAAGCGGTTTCGGAGAAGATTTTTTTTAAATCGGTCAATCAGAAACAAGAATTGCCTGTGGCGGCCATGTTTGTTAATAGATCGGGACAAAATGAGCAATCTTTAGAGACCTTCCATAGATGCTTCCTACCAAGTTTCAGTTCATTTGGCTGAGAGGTTTCAGAGGAGAAGATTAAAATGTGAAAAGTTAACGGACGACAGACGACGGATGCCAAGTGATGGCAAAAGCTCACATTGCCTTTGGCAAGGTGTAAAGGCGAGCTAAAAATGGAAATGGGTCCTTCGACCTCTTTGTATACTGGCTTATGCTATATACTAAAGTTGAACAAAGAAATATTTCAATAAAACTACCCCATTAAATGATTCAATCTAAACTGATAAAAGTTAAAATCATATTTAAAACTTGTATGAGTATGCAAGCATAATATTTAATCTTGTCTCATGAAACGATATAAAATTTTTATAATGTAAATACAGGGGCCATCATGGCCGTGATGGTATGGTACATGTACATGTAGTTGGATTGACAACTACCTGTGCAATCAGTGACTATCACCACTGAAGTTGTGAGTTCGAATCCCACTCAGGCAAGGTGTACTCAATACAACAAAGGTTGGTGGTTTTCTCCGGTTTCCTCCACCTATAAAACTGACCACCATGATATAACTGAAATCAGTGATTTAGCTAGCGCTCGTCACTTTCGTCATTGACGATTGATTTTCGAAAGTGACGAGTATTTCCCGTACCCAATTCGTCACTTGAATTTTCCAAAAATCGTAGAAAAATGTTTGTAACAATCCATTCTTCTTCATTTGCTGATTAAAACTAATTAATCACTGATAATGACAATTTTATTACATATTACAAGCCAATCGATGGATTATAGAATTTTTGTTTTGATTGCGTAATCTTTGATCTCACCTGGCTTGATTTACCTGGACAAAGAATTCAATCAACGATAATAATTTTTTATAGTTATGACATGTACTCAAAATGCCACAGTATGTATTTAAAGTGAACATATTTTTGTAATCGTCATATGGGTGCAATTTCGCATTGGGAAAGTTTCAATCAAAATAGTAATCGTCATTCATTGCATGATTCGTCTCTGAAATATCTGCCATAACGAAATATTTTTACAAAATTTATGAAAATGTCGATATCATGTTTATTGAAATCTATCGTATCTATTAAACATTTTGAAAGTGATTTTTCGAAAAGTAATAAACTTTGGTTAAAGAAACCAAGGACGTGTATACACGTCCTTTGAAGAAACTAGAAAAAAAAATGGCGCAATCAACAGGAGTTCACAATCCACCGAAGCTACATTTAACCAAATGAACTTTTGATGTATTTATTCTCATTTCTGTGAAATGAAATCTTAGTTCTCATATTTAATATGGTCATTTATATGCAAAGGTTGGCCATTTAATTTGTTGAAATGCACTGCACGAGGATGCATAAGTTTTTTTTTATATTGATCAGCATCCAGGTAACAATTGCGTTCTATTTATAGAACTATTTACAAACAGACACCTGTCTGCAAGTAAATAACTACAGTATTTTTATTCCAATTGTTGCAATTTGATTATGAGGTCTGAGAAATAATTATTTATTTTACAACTTGCTCCAGTTTTTGACGTTTGTTCTATACTGATTTCCTAAAAAGAATCTAGATAGAAGTTGGACCATTGGGGAAAATGGCAGAAATTTTTTTTCTGCTGAAGACTACACAAATGTGAGTTATTACAATTGTTGTGGTATTAGACCAAAGCACAGTAACATTTCAACAAGGGCAACGCAAAGCGTGGCGTATCCCCTCGCCTAAAAATTAGAACCTGTGACCTTGAAAATCAATAAGGTTCCAGATTCTCTTAAGGTCTAAATATATACCAAGCTTGGTCAAAATCCATTGAAGGATGTTGATTCTAGAGTGTTCACAAGGATGTTATGTGGTAAAAATTTGACCCCTTGACCTTTGACCTTGAAAATCAATAGGGTTCCAGACTCTCCTAAGGACTATGTATGTACCAAGTTTGGTCAAAATCCATTGAAGGATGTTGATTCTAGAGTGTTCACAAGGATGTTACATGGTAAAAATTTGACCCGGTGACCTTGAAAATCAATAGGGTTCCAGACTCCTAAGGACTACGTATGTACCAAGTTTGGTCAAAATCCATTGAAGGATGTTGATTCTAGAGTGTTCGCAAGGATGCTACGCAGTAAAAATTTGATCCCTTGACCTTTGACCTTGAAAATCAATAGGGTTCCACTCTCCTAAAGACTAAGTATGTACCAAGTTTGGTCAAAATCCATTGAAGGATGTTGATTCTAGAGTGTTCACAAGGATGTTATGAGGTAACAATTTGACCCAGTGACCTTGACCTTGGACCTATGATCTTGAAAATCAATAGGGTTCCAGACTTTCCTAAGGACTAAGTATGTACTAAGTTTAGTCAAAATCCATTGAAGGATGTTGATTCTAGAGTGTTCACAAGGATGTTACGAGGTAAAAAGTTGACCCGGTGACCTTGACCTTTGACCTTGTAAATCAATAGGGTTCCAGATTCTCTTAAAGACTAAGTATGTACCAAGTTTGGTCAAAATCCATTGAAGGAAGTTGATCCTGGAGTGTTCACAAGGATGTTACGGAAGGACTGACAGACGGTAGCGTTACTATATCCTTTCGCAACTTCGTTGGCGAGGGGATAAAAAGGGTGGGGGAGGGGGTTACTACAATTTGTGTGGTATTACAATTTGTGTGGTATTGAGATCAAAATAGTGGCAATGTTATGTTTTATCAGTTGGTTGCTAATTTGCAGAGTATGTTCCCATCCTAGGAGGTTTTCAATCTCCATTACTAACCAATAAGGCAACGTAACTGATTATAAGATTAAGTTCATTATATTCTTGTTTATTCATAATTAATCCCCAAAAAATCTGTTCCGCAAAAGTGACTAATGGTCTCAAAAATCCTGGCTAAATCCCTGTGAAATACTGTTGAAAGTGGCATTAAACATCATAACCTAACCCTTATAATGTAAATAAAAATTTAAATAAACAAAGAAGAAATCTGAAAATTAAAAGCAAAAAAAGAATAAACAAGATGAACTGTGAGCTAATGCTCACTTATGATACCCCCGCTCTTCGGCAAACAGGAAGTAGGAATCTGACGGGTCAAAAAACGCTTCCCACGATATGGGGTACCTATGTAAAGCTTGTCACCAAATATCAGATCTCTGTCATCAATAGTTGCTGAGAAAAATGCGACTAAAAATGGGCATATACAAAATGTATGTTCAATGTGTATAAAAATCAACAAAGTCAGCAAACAGGAAGTAGGAATCTGATAGGTCCAAAAACACTTACCACGATATGGGGTACCTATATGAAGCTTGTGACCAAATATCAGATCTCTGCCATCAATAGTTGCTGAGAAAAATGTGACGAAAAATGTGCATATATGTTGAATGTGTATAAAAACCAACTAAGTCGGCAAACAGGAAGTAGGAATCTGATGGGTCCAAAAACGCTTCCCACAATATGGTATACCTATATGAAGCTTGTGACCAAATGTCAAATTCCTGTCCTCAATAGTTGCTTAGAAAAATCAGACGAAAAATGAGCATATATGTTCAATGTGTATAAAAATCAACAAAGTCAGCAAACAGGAAGTAGGGATCTGATGGGTCCCAAAACGCTTCCCACGATATAGGGTACCTATATGAAGCTTGTGACCAAATATCAGATTTCTGCCATCAATAGTTGCTGAGAAAAATGTGACGAAAAATGTGCATATATGTTCAATGTGTATAAAAATCAACAAAGTCAGCAAACAGGAAGTAGGGATCTGATGGGTCCAAAAACGCTTCCCACGATATAGGATACCTATATGAAGCTTGTGACCAAATATCAGATTTCTGCCATCAATAGTTGCTGAGAAAAATGTGACGAAAAATGTGCATATATGTTCAATGTGTATAAAAACCAACTAAGTCGGCAAACAGGAAGTAGGAATCTGACGGGTCCAAAAACACTACCCACAATATTGTATACCTATATGAAGCTTGTGACCAAATATCAGATTCCTGCCATCAACAGTAACTGAGAAAAATGTGATGAAAAATATCTTGGACGGACGGACAGAGGTAAAACAGTATACCCCCCTCCCCCTTCGGGGAGCGGGGGTATAATTATCTGCTGAAACAGGAAACATGAGGTTCATTGCATTGTCTAAATCTGTTTATTTGAAAACTGAATGTACTTATAACTCATCATGAGGAAATGCGAAATCTTTGAAGGAGACTTGAAAACATCTTTATACCACGTAGAAAAATTGGAAAAAAATTAGCCATACAAAAACAAGAATTGCTCATAACAACCATGTGTTTAAAAGTGCAATTAAAACAAAATGATGACCATACAAACATCATTTGTATCACATTACAAATCATTTGAATTTACAGCTTAGTCTGAAAGGGGCCGTTGTGGTCCTGATCGTATGGTAGTTATGAATTACAACTAGCTATGCAATGAGTGCCTATCACCACTAACGTTGTGAGTTCGAACCCCATTCATGGTGAGGTGTACTCGATACAACATTATGTGATAAAGTTTGTCAGTGACTTGCGGCAGGTAGGTGGTTTTCTCCTGGCACTCCAGTTTCCTCCAATAAAACTGACCGCAACAGTTTAACTGAAATATTGTTGAAAGTGCTCTTAAATATCATAACTGCCACCCCCTTAGCCCGAAAGATTTTAAAAGTTTAAATAAATCAGAAACAACAATTTCTTCACCTTTGATCATGAGCTAAAAAACAATTCTTAATTGGTATGTACCAGGTAAGTATAATATTTGACCATAAAGATGTTTTATGTCATGTCATAGGTATACTAAACATATGCAAGATTGCACCAAAATAAAAAAAAATGTCTAACCACAGGTGAGAGTAAACCGGAATACCTGGAGAAAACCACTGACCTGTGGCAAGTCACTGACAAACTTTATCACATAATGTTGTTTCGAGCACACCTTGCCATGAGCAGGATTCAAACTCACAATGTTAGTGGTGATAGCACTGATTGCATAGGTAGTTGTAAATCCAACCACCATATGATCATGACCACCCACAAATATTGGAGGATCAGTATTGCATGGGTGAAAGTGTTTTTTTGGACAAATACCCGGTACTGAAAATGTTCGACTATTAAGAGACAATTTTTTTTTATTTCTTTGTCAAAAATGTGTACCTCCCTAAAAAAACTCATCAAATTTACACGAATCTCAAGAACTGTCTGGACCTTTGCCAAAAAAACTGAAATCAGTCAAAATACTGAAAACTTTCACCCATGGTATTGAATAACAGTTGTTTCTTGTTACCTCTGGTTATGTTTACTGTTCTGTATGATTAAGTATGGAATGAAACACTCCTCCACGGTTTCTACAAAGTCTGGGTATTTCTCTGTAAAATGATTGAAGGTTTCATTTCTTTGTTGGAGCCATAATGAGTACGATACTAACAACTGGAAAAATCCCCAAATGAAACAGGTCTCCGACAAACTACAAAACATTATATTTTTTAGTAAAATGTGTTTCACTTAGCTGATTTTTTTTTTATCACTGAATCTTAAAATAGAAACAAAGTATTCTTCAGCTACCTTTAATCTGGGGGACATGTATTAACAAAATATTTTTTTAAATTGTTGCACAATATTTCCTTGATGGTTGGTCAAATTGTACTTTTCAAATATTAGAAATACATTTGTATACCGTAAATTGGGATATTTTGGCCGTAGTTTTATTTTGGTTTATTTGGTGCCTCTCTTGAAAGTGCCAAAATTAAACATGCCAAAAAATAACATCTGCTAAAATAAAAAATGACAATATTTTATAAAAGTTCTAGTACGATATTGATCTTACTCAAACTAATCAATCTTAAAATTATCAATAATATTCACAACTCAAGTATTTATGTTTCCTCCGAAAGTTGTGAGTAGATATCAGGATAATGTGGTAAATTTAAAATTTAGTAGAATTCGTAATAATAATTTTCACAAGAAACTAAATGTTAATTGTCAATTCAGCTCTAGGGTCTTAATCATTGACATTTTTATTGTATGATTAGCATACCGGCAGTCGTCAGTCAAATAAATTGTTATGGATTTCACACCTGTTGTAAAAACACCTATTGACAAACGTTAATTAAGGTAGCCTATGCAGGTAGACCATTACGGATCAGTGGTTTGATAACGGTATCATTATGGTAAAGAAAAGAAAATTCATTATATTTTGATTAAATTTGAAATAAACATTTGATTTTAGGTGTCATGGCCATCCGGAAAAAGTATTTGCATTTCACTCGTATCCAATTTCTTAGTTATTTTTTTAAACAAACTTCCGGTGAGATACCGGTGGTATTTGACTTAAGTTTTTGATCTACGATAAAAAAAAAAATTTGGTCACGAGCATTTATTTTTTTCTAACCATTTGAAAAGCACTAAAATAAAACAATCATCTTTTGGAAAGCACCAAAAATTAAACACACCAAAATTAAACATCCACATTTTGACAGAAAACCGCCAAAATATCTCAAATTGATTCAAATAATATACCACTGTAGCATTCTTATTAATAAAACTCAGCAAAATATAAAGGGAAATGATTTAAATTCATGCATATCAGATTACCCCCCCCCCCCCCCCCCCTTACATTTCATAACAAAGAAAATACAAAAATTTTAAATAAGTTATATGAAGATAGTCTACTGTGATATTAAATGAAAACAACCCATCAACATCTCTTTAAATATAAGCAAAAATTCAGTTAAACCAATATGGTTGGCTTATGGTGTTTTATGCCACTTTCAACAATATTTCAGCTATATCGTGGTGGTCAGTTTTATTGGTGGAGGAAACCAATATCCCCAGAAAAAACCACCCACCTGACACAAGTCACTGACAAACTTGATCATATAATGTTGTATCGAGTACACCTCACCATGAATGGGGTTCAAACTCACTACTTTAGTGGTATATAGTCACTGATTGCACAGGTAGTTGAAAACCCAACTACCATACGATCACGACCACGATGATTCCTCCAATATTTTGTATGTGAAGATTGTAAAATTACTAAAAATCATCACACCTTACTAACACTTTCTGTAATTCTACTTGTACATCTTTTGGAACATATATATCCAGTTTGATTATCTGTAGCATTTCATTATTCTCATTCTAAAACAGAAAAAACAAGATGAACTGTGAGCTAATGCTCACTTATGATACCCCCGCTCTTCGGCAAACAGGAAGTAGGAATCTGACGGGTCAAAAAACGCTTCCCACGATATGGGGTACCTATATGAAGCTTGTGACCAAATATCAGATTTCTGTCATCAATAGTTGCTTAGAAAAATGCGACGAAAAATGTGCATATACAAATGTATGTTAAATGTGTATAAAAATCAACAAAGTCGACAAACAGGAAGTAGGAAACTGATGGATCCAAAAACGCTTCCCACGATATGGGGTACCTATATGAAGCTTGTGACCAAATATCAGATTTCTGCCATCAATAGTTGCTGAGAAAAATGTGACGAAAAATGTGCATATATGTTGAATATGTATAAAAACCAACTAAGTCGGCAAACAGGATGTAGGAGTCTGACGGGTCCAAAAACGCTACCCACAATATGGTATACCTATATGACGCTTGTGACCAAATATCAGATTTCTGCCATCAACAGTTACTGAGAAAAATGCGACGAAAAATATCTTGGACGGACGGAAGGACGGACAGAGGTAAAACAGTATACCACCCTCCGGGGGTATAAAAATACTGTACAGGAATCACAACTGATCCCAATATTTAAAAGCTTTGAAATACATTTGTATTCTATTTATTGACGGATTGAACAATTGCTTTATCTGACCTTGATTTTAACCTATATTGTTTGTGACCAGGTACAGTGTTAATGTCTTCTCATTGTGTTGTGGGGTTTACTATAACTAGAAGGGTTGTTTGTGACCAGGTACAGTGTTAATGTCTTCTCATTGTGTTGTGGGGTTTACTATAACTAGAAGGGTTGTTTGTGACCAGGTACAGTGTTAATGTCTTCTCATTGTGTTGTGGGGTTTACTATAACTAGAAGGGTTGCTTGTGACCAGGTACAGTGTTAATGTCTTCTCATTGTGTTGTGGGGTTTACTATAACTAGAAGGTTTGTTTGTGTTGTTTGTGATTGGTGAGATTTCACTTTTTTGGTCAAATGTTCCCCCTTACTCTATACTGATTTCCAGTTCTTAATGCTATGTTTAACAAATAAGCAGTTTCCTATGGGGGGCTTTGTGGTTATGATCGTATGGTAGTTGGATATACAACTACCTATGCAATCAGTGCCTATCACCACTAAAGTTGTGAGTTCAAATCCCACTCAGGCAAGGTGTACTTGATACAACATTATGTGATAAAGTTTGTCAGTGACTTGCAACAGGTAGGTAGTATTCTTCAGGTACTCCAGTTTCCTCCACCAATAAAAACTTACCCCCACGATATAACTGACATATTGTTGAAAGTGGCATTAAACACCATAACCCTAACCCCCTCAGTTTCTAATGTATATCAATTGGAGAAAAACCCTAATCTTCCACATATTGAGATAATCATTACACTACAAGGTTGTTTAGAAGATGGCAAATAATGTCTAAGTATATATGATGGGTGAAGGAGGAATGATCTAGGTGAGCCAAAACAAAATATGGAAGAACGTGTCCATAATACAGGGATAACCTAACATCCACCTAAAGTAAACAGGCATAACTCTTTCTATTGATCTGTACTTACCACTAATTTTTTTTCTACACATTCAAACTCTAATTTAAATCTGGTGTCATGACAACATCCAGTCATAGCACATTGTATAATGTCTCCTGAAACAAACAAAACAAATTAATACAATTCCTTTGAATTTGCACATTATGAAATAACTTACAACATTTACAGGACCTTTAAAATTGATAATAAAGTCTAAGAGATGTTACATATACTTCGGGAATGTGCCAATTCATAAATAATGTAATTATTATTAAAACTAAGGTTCTCCTCCCTCAGGCATATGTGACCGTAGCCGATTTTGGAGATCCTGCTTAGGCCCTTTGGTTTACTTGCTCCCAAAACCTATTAAATTATTTGGTTTTCAAACATTTCGACTTTGAGCGTACCTGATGAAGGTTATTCCAGAAACGTGTCGTGCACACTTAATCTGATATCTACGTTTTTATTTAAACAGTGTGGACCAATCTAATTAAAATTGAATTTTTGCAGGATCTTTATAAATGTTTTTATCTAGTGATCCACTAACATCTAACAAGATCCTGCGTCAGGTCAGGTCATGGGTCATACAGGGCTCACGTTGGAGGGCGATTCGGGCGAAGAAGTCGCCTTGTGGCTGCTCACTTCGCTTTGTACTAGTGCCAAAAGAGAAGTGGAAGTCGCCCTGTAATTTTACCAAGTCGCTTTGCTAATTTTAACTGTTTTAACAGTAAAACATCGGTATATTTTTACTACAAAATTTCTGTTTTTCAAACCGCTATTGTAAAGGGACGTAATCGAAACAGTTACGAATATAAAAACTGTACTACGGATCCGTACTCGGGAAAATAACGTCGGTATTGTTTCATTTAATTTATTTGGGGGTTGATGGCGGCTATCCAAAGGGATTGTTAACTTTGTGGATATGATTAGTTTCTTAATTAATATCAATCAGTGATTAAAGAGAAGCAATGTAAATAATATACACTCATTAAAATTTGATTAAATAATTAGCGATTTCACAGCTTGTGTTTTAATTTTGGGGCATATATTTATCTTATCTAATGTTTTGTCATTTTATCTATGTGTGACTTGTTTGAAACAATGCTGATGTCGAAATAAATTTTATTATTCAATTTTATTTATTTATTATTTATTGGACAATAGTAAGTTGACTATCATATATGTGCCTTTATCATCTGTGCAAGACAAAACAAAGAATCTGAAAAGGGTTTACTTAATACAAACAAACAAAAAACAAATACAAAGACATATGTAAATCAGAGAGATGTTATGCTAACAAAAACAAGGAATTAAACAACTACTAAATATACCTTAATGCATAACAAGTACATTATAACATACAAATGCCACGATAATGCCCCGCGAATGTGAAAAGTGGTACAATTAGAGAAATATTTTAAGTTCTCCCTGTACTCTCACCACTTCTCCCTGTTGTCTCTCACTTCTCTTTTGTCAGCACCTGAAAGAGAAGTCACTTCTCCCTCTGATTTCAAAGTAGTGGGAGCCCTGGTCATATATCAAATGAAAAATCAACAACAAGCCTAAAGAATCTGCATGAAAGGTAACCTGACCTAATTCTGAATATTTTCAGATGCTAGTGGATTGAATAAAAAGATAAGAAAGATCCAACAATAATCAAAACATCAATAACTGAAATATCGGTAATAACTTGCTTCAGTTAAAATTCATATAAATTCGGCTAATTGTTCCAGTAATTATTTTTACTCTTTTTTTTTTTACATTTTCAAGGGACATAACTCTTAAAATTCTTCATGAAATTTCAGTCTTAGAACTTAATTGAGATATTCTTGATAGCTTGTGTATAAATTTGGGTTTAATCTATTGGGGAATAATTTTGCTAGTATACTTGACCTGTGTATTGTGGTCAGAAAAATTGCTTAATAAATTTTAACTGATTTGCATAGGCAGAGCATAAGTTACTGGACAGAAACATGAGAATTTTGTTCTTTTTGGCAAATCAACAGGTGAGCTAAAATGTGGTAAAGTCAAAATTTGAGTTAGTTCTGCCTTGTGTATCAATTTCAAATGGTTTCCTTAATAAGAACTTAAGTTATTGAACAGAAATCTGAGAAATTGGAATATTCGGCAAATCAAGGGGCATATCTCTAGAAGGGGAGAAGTGGTAAAGTCCAAAATCAAACTTGACCTATCTTTTATGGCAAATGACATGCTTAAGTGGGGAAAACATTATTGAGCGGAAACCAAATGTGGTCATACGGAAGGACATGGATAAAACTTGATGCCACAGATTTCTAGCGACAAACAAATAAAATGTAGTTTTCACACTCTACTGAGATATTGCTAATATATAGCTTGTGTATAAATTTGGATTGAATCTGTCACAGAAAAAAAAATGCTAGAGCATAGACAAAATTTGATAAGCATGTCACAACTCGCTAATAATTTACTGCTGTTGGGTAAAATTGTAATAAAATGTCCCAAGGTTTCAGTAAGAACCTAATATTGTATCAGGCATATGACAAGGATGTTAACCAACCTGATTTCAGTCGATCACAATCAAACTCCTCTATTGTTATACCAGATATTTTGGTTGTTAGCTCTATCTGAAGTATGAATGGTTATAGTTTAAAAAAAAAGACTAACTAGTATTACTGTGAGCACAGCTCACTAAGATATACCCCCCGCTCCCCACATCTGTCCAACCTATTTCCATAACCAAAACATTACTGATTGTTCCGATCAAAAATGAAAGGGGCCCTCCTCTCTTCACCGGTAAGCTGTTGATAAAATTTCAAAACATTCTGAGAAACACTACTCAAGTTATCATACGACATAGGGTAAACATCCTATTTTCCGTCATATCAAGTACAATAACTCTGAAACGGCAAAAGTGAAAATCGTCAAAAATGAAAGGGATCCTCCTCTCTACACCGGTAAGCTGCTGATAAAATTTCAAAACATTCTGAGGAACACTCAGTACTCAAGTTATCATACGACATAGGGTAAGAATCCTATTTTCCGTCATATCAAGTACAATAACTCTGGAACGGCAAAAGTGAAAATCGTCAAAAATAAAAGGGATCCTCCTCTCTACACCGGTAAGCTGCTGATAAAATTTCAAAACATTCTGAGAAACACTACTCAAGTTATCATACGACATAGGGTAAAAATCCTATTTTCCGTCATATCAAGTCCAATAACCCTGGAACGGTAAAAGTGAAAATCGTTAAAAATGAAAGGGATCCTCCTCTCTTCACCAGTAAACAGCTGATAAAATTTTAAGATTCTAAGAAACACAACTCAAGTTATCGTACAACAGACGGACGGACATGGTGAAACCAGTATACCCCCCTACAACTTCGTTGTGGGGGGTATAATTACATTATATTAACATCATTTTTGTGTATTTAGGAATGTGTCATTCTTTGCAATTCATTAATGATTGCTTCTGTTAATACAAATGTACTAAAGGGGCAGTCGTGGCCGTGATCATATGGTAGTTGGATTTACAACTACCTATGCAATCAGTGCCTATCACTTCTGATGTTGTGAGTTTGAATCTCGATCAGGGCAAGATGTACAACAATATGTGATATAGTTGTCAGTGACTTGCGACAGGTCAATGGTTTTCTCCGTATCCTCCGGATTCCTCCATCAATAAAAAACTGACCGCCCCGATATAACTGAAATATTGTTGAAAGTGGCATTAAACACCATCAAACAAACAAACACATTTACTAGATGTATTGTTCAGTGAAAAGACAACATAATATTGTGCATTGAATATAAATATAAAATGTATTTTGATATCTGCTTGTACAAGATTCACACACTTAATAAGTACTGATAAATTTAGTGGCTATACAGTAGTTTTTATTGCAGAATTACACAAATATGTCACTAATCTGCAGCTCTGTATTGTTGCTGTTATTGTGCATATCAGAAATATCTTTGTCTAGTCTTCACCAACTAAAAGCAAACAACACAATATTTATATAAAACTCTGTCAATAATGTTCCTATATTAGAGAGGGGGTCGTCGTGGACGTGATCGTATGGTAGTTGGATTTACAACTGCCTGTGCAATCAGTGCATATCACCACTAAAGTTGTGAGTTTGAACCCTGTTCATGGCGAGGTGTACTCAATACAACATTATGTGATAAAGTTTGTCAGTGACTTGTAACAGGTCGGTGTTTTTTTCCGAGTATTCCGGTTTCCTCCACCAATAAAAACTGAATGCCACGATATAACTGAAATCTTGTTGAAAGTGGCATTAAACACCATAAACCAACCAACCAACCTATGTTAGAGATTCTCTGGTTACTTAATTAAACAAACCTGATTGTTGATATCTTCACACTCATCTCTGTAATAATCAACTGTTTTAGCTGATTTATCTGGATAACTGTAAAAAAAATAATTTAGAATGATTATACTATAGCTTTCTTATCTGTAAAAAATATTCTGACCTCTTGTTACCAATGTTATTTAACTAAAGTTGTGAGCTTGAATCCCACTCAGGCGTGGTGTACAACATTATGCGCAAGTTTGTCAGTGACTTGCTGGTCAGTGGTTTTCTCCGGGTACTCAATAAAATTGACTGCAACAATTATATCTGTATCAGTGGACTGTACCTCTCTCAATACAAAAAATGTATATATCTTCAAAGCATCACCCTCACCCACCTCTCTCCAGGAACATTGCTGTCTTCCATCAATAAAACTTATCACCATAAAATAACTAAAATATTGTTGTATGTGGCCACATCCAAAACCCAAACTTATCCACACTGCACACCCCAAAAAAAAGTATCACATAACTTTACGTTGTAGCGACTTCAAATTCAAATCTGATACACAATTTGAAGAGGTTGAACTTCTCCAAACACGATAAAAAGTAACCCTAGGTTTATTATGGTGCTTTACCGTTTACTTTTACGCCACTTTCAAATATTTCAGTTATATTATACTTTACGTTTATCTTTTTGTCTTTGTTAGCCAGCCGGTCCATATAACAGTATATTACACTTTACATTTTTATTTTCCCTATTTGTCTTTGTTAGCGCAGCCGGTCACTATTTTAGTATATGGACCGGCCAGGTACCTGCATTATTATTTTAGATAAAAAGTATAATATAGCAAATAGTTCATGTCACTTCGGGTCATATGGCAGCATATGGACCGGTCCATATACTGCCATATGACCCTCAGTGCCATGAACTATTTGCTATATATAGACAGGGCCCGGTCCATATAACGTCTTCGCTTAGATTCACCATTATGACGTCAAATTTATTTCCGTTTTCTTCAAGTCTTTATTTCGGGAGAAAATTGGGCTTGTTTTTGGAGGCGAAGTATAATATAACAAAGAGTTCACAGCTTCGCTTCGGTCCAGATAATATTTTGTGGGCGACATCCTGGTCCATAAACTGCCATATGGCCCTCAGTACCATGAACTATTTGTTAAATATCGTGGGGGTTAGAAACCAGAGTACCTGGAGAAAACCACAGACCTTTCGCAAATAACTGACAAACTTTATCACATAATGTTGTATCACCTCGCCTGGGCTGGATTTGAACTCACAACGTTCGTGATTTTAGGCATTGATTTCATAGGTAGTTATAAATCCAACTACCATACGATCACGGCCACAACGGCCCCTAAGAAATAATCCTAATTATTAAATCCCATTGTTATCTCAAACTAAAACTTGTTTATGGGTCAAATGTTTGTTTACCGGGTATAATGAATTTTTGTCAAAATCAGCATAATTTGCTCAATTGATGTCTTTATGCATGTAGGCTAATCTGCTATGTAGGTGAATTTTAAATTTATCATCAACAGCATAGTGCCATATATGAGTCAACTTTTTTAATGGCAGGTGTTGTGTTTTTTTGGGGGCGTTTGTTTCAGGGTGTCATTTTTCGGTGTCCACGGTTGAAAAATGATATAAAAATGTTTTCAAAGGGGAATAACCGGAATTAATTGACCAAATTCGGATTTTTATACCGGATTTGTAGCAGAAATTACTCATTGTTGATATCAACAAAAATGGGGAAGCACGGGAAAGAATTGTCAGACAACACCAAAAAGGATATTATAAAACTTATTGAGAGTGGGCATCGAGCAAGTCAGGTTGCACAAAGCTTAAAAATAAGTAAATCTACAATTTCTAGGCTTTTGAAGCGTTGGAGAATGTGCGGTGATGCTGAAAATATACCCCGTACAGGAAGGAAAAAAATTGTGACCAAAAGGGCTGAAAATACGCTTTCTAGGGTTGTGAAAATGTCTTGTAGGGCAACACTGAAGGACATTACTGCAGAATTTAATGAATGCGTGCCTGTGGCAGTATCTCGACGAACTGTTCAGCGAAAATTGCACTTTTTCGGATACACCAGACGTTCAGTACGTAAGAAAATCGGCATTAGAACTGTAAATAAGAAGAAACGGATTGCTTGGTGTAGGGGTAAACTTCATTGGACTGCAGCCAATCAGTGGAAAAAAGTCATTTTTACAGATGAGATGATGATAGTTATCAAATCAGATGGGAAATTAAAAGTTTGGAGGAAATCTGAGGTTTGGAGACCAGAATGTCCTGGTTATGTGGCAGAGGCACCATCCACCAATTTGAAAATTATGGTCTGGGGATGTCTTACATATCATGGTGTTGGCACTTTAGCTATGATAAATGGTAACATGAATTCAGTTACATATATAGAAACACTTGACAATAATCTATGGCAAGTTGTAGCCAAACATTTTGGGATTACACCTTACTTATTCCAAGATGACAATGCTCCCTGTCATCGCTCGCGTGTCGTTGAGGAATGGAAAAGGCAAAATCAACTAACACAGCTTAACTGGTCTGCACAGTCTCCAGACTTAAGCCCTATAGAAAATGTATGGCTTCTCATGAAGAATAAAATAAAAAATAGACTTTATCCGATTCGGAACATTGAAGATCTTAAGTCAGAATTATTGCGTGCATGGCTTCAAGTTCCATTAGTTTATGTACAGTCGCTTTATCCGAGCCTCCCACGTCGTTGCAGACAAGTCCTAATACAGAAGGGTGATATTACAAAATATTAGTGATGTGTGACTTCAGAAACAGGTAAGTTTTTACTCTATATTCTCTTGATATAAAGTTGACTCATTTATGGCACTATGCTGTATATATAGTAACAACAAGTAAGGATCAGTTGATATAAAGTTGACACATTTATGGCACTATGCTGTATATATAGTAACAACAAGTAAGGATCAGTTGATATAAAGTTGACTCATTTATGGCACTATGCTGTATATATAGTAACAACAAGTAAGGATCAGTTGATATAAAGTTGACTCATTTATGGCACTATGCTGTATATATAGTAACAACAAGTAAGGATCAGTTGATATAAAGTTGACTCATTTATGGCACTATGCTGTATATATAGTAACAGCAAGTAAGGATCAGTTGATATAAAGTTGACTCATTTATGGCACTACGCTGTATATATAGTAACAACAAGTAAGGATCAGTTGATATAAAGTTGACACATTTATGGCACTATGCTGTATATATAGTAACAACAAGTAAGGATCAGTTGATATAAAGTTGACTCATTTATGGCACTATGCTGTATATATAGTAACAACAAGTAAGGATCAGTTGATATAAAGTTGACACATTTATGGCACTATGCTGTATATATAGTAACAACAAGTAAGGATCAGTTGATATAAAGTTGACACATTTATGGCACTATGCTGTATATATAGTAACAACAAGTAAGGATCAGTTGATATAAAGTTGACTCATTTATGGCACTATGCTGTATATATAGTAACAGCAAGTAAGGATCAGTTGATATCATTTTTTAAATAGTCTACAATGAACGGAGGACAATGGATGCAATAGCAATGGCAATAGTTCACATGATCCTTTGGGTCAGGTAGGTTGAAGACTTTAATTAGACTGAACACGAACTTACAGTGTTTTTTCATAATGTTTATTAAGGAACTCTTTTCTACGATGTACAAGGATATCTAATTGTTCTTTCTCTTTTTCCAACCGATGAATTTTTTTTTCTTGTCTGATCTGCATCCAAGTTTTCTGTGATTTTGGTGACTGTGATGCATCATTCTTTGAAAATCTACAACATAAAGTGTGGAAAGTGTGAGGAACATATATGACGTAACAATGTGCGATATAGGGTTAGGTTAGCGTGTTTAACACAATTTTCAACAATTTTTCAGTTACATGTATATCGTGATAGTCAATTTTATTGATGGAGGACACCGGAGCTCCCAGAAAAACATCGGCCTGTCACACAAGTCACATAATGTTGAATCGAGTACACCTGGCCATGAGAGGGATTCATACTCATAACTTTAGTGGTGATAGGCACTGATTGGCAGGTAAATATAGTTGTAAATTCAACTACCATACGATCACGACCATGACAGTCCCCATGTGTGATATAGGACATGAATCTATGTACATGCTTGCTGATCTCATTTCGAGTAATGACGAGTAAGATACATTGAAATACATCACTATCAATGCATATATAGTGACGGACAGGAATGCAACACTTTAACGTTTATGTTCAAAATGAGTGATTGTTGTTTAACGCCAATTCAGCAATTTTTCAGATATATATCATGGTGAGAACAAGTTAATTTTCTATGTGATGATGATGAGGTCCGCTTGGTACTAGACCAACACGCTGAAACAACAGTCCGCGGATAGACACGTTGTCCCACTCTGACACATTATTCTGATTCCCAGCCAACCAGTCTTTGCTCTTTCTCCTTAATTCTGCGTGCTGAGCGTAGAAGCAACAAATAACAATTTCATAGTCTTTTGGTCTGACAGGTAAAAAGACATGTCGCTCCACTCTGACACATTATTCTGATTCCCAGCCAACCAGTCTTTGCTCTTTCTCCTTAATTCTGCGTGCTTAGAGAAGAAGCAACAAATAACAATTACATAGCCTTTGTTTTGACTCTAACCCACGATCTACCGCACTTGAGGTGAACACGCTAACCATTACCACCGATGATGTTTGTTTAAAATGAAAATTGGCTGAACGTAAACAACTGTTCAAGAGGAAAGTATTCCTTCTTCCCGATATTTATTTGGTTGTATTATAGTTTAACAATATGCAAAAAATTGAATGGGTAAAAGTGTTGGAATAAGAAATATAAGTTATACATGTAGTTTTGTATTCCTGTGAATAAACAAACAGCTGTCACCGTGAGTAGAGTTTAGTCAACAAACAACATCCTTTACTATTTAGGCTGTTTATAGTAATGCACATGTTCATATATGTCAGATTTCAATATTGCTTAAATTCGGACAAGCACACAGAACTGTGATTTAAACAAGAGTCCAAATCAAATGGTGAACTGCCCTGTACAGGTTGTGATTTAAGGATAGTTTGTCTCCCTATAAAATTATTTGCATGTTGAGAATTGAATTTTACACAGCAAAAGCGTTTATAAACTTTTCATAAATGAAATATACTCGTCCAGTGATCCATTGTGACCATTAATTGTTTGTAAGTCAGTGGCAATCATTCTCCAGTCTGAAAATCCCGCCTAGGAAAATTCCGATGTTGGTCCACGATTTACACACAAATGTGAACTTCCTGTTTACAAACTCAAGTTCTTTTCCACGTGCAAGCACAGGAGTTTATAACCATAAATTGATAGAAAGATGAATTGATTGTAAACACATATACTATCTTACCAACGTAAAAATAATTGCAGTAAGTGACAATGTTCTTTCTACTTTATTAATTCCTTCAATATTCAACTTAAATAAAAAGAGTGCAAGTCCATCTGTATCCAATGAAATTCTGCCAATTAAAGCACACCTCCTTGATTGGAGTAATAAAACACAATGTCACTATATCCCAATTGTCAATACAATCCAACGCCAATGTATTTACATAGTTCATATTGAGTATTCGTTTGAAAGGTAAAACTTATCTACTCTAAAACAATATACATGTATCATATCCGTATGTCTATGCGATGTGCATACACACAAGAGTTATCGACTACGCAGAAATGTTCATCTTTCTCTTACATCTCAACAGGTCATTCTTTGCAAGCAGTTCATATCTTTTACAGTGCATTTTATATAGTAATTGTCTACACAGTGGCTCAATGCTGGTGCATATACCGGTATTTGCTTCTAAGCTATTATTCACAGCATAGTGAATAATATCATATATATTTTATATATGACTATGTATACATGAGCTTATGTTTTATACAAATGTCTATGCATGCATGTTGTTTTAGTTGTTTTGCTTTGTGATGTCATGTAATATGTGCTTGTAAAGTTATTTTATACTTGTATGTGCTTTTTATGTAATAGTCGATTCAAAAGCTCACTAGAGCTTATGTTATGTGTTATAGATATTTCGACTTTAAATAAAACTTATTTGATTTTATTTGATTTGAAATGGACTAATAATCAATTGTATAATATCTAGCTGCGGGTTAGTACGGTGTAAAGCAAACAGTTTACTACTTTCCTCAATAATGTTATTTACCGTTGGTGCTCGGAGATATTCTAGGGTTTTGCAGCATATTAAAAAGTGTGATACGGTTTCTTCTGCCTGGTTACACAGTTTGCAGGTTGGATCAATAGGGTTTTGATTATAAGCTGCCCTCATAGTTTGTAGCATGTAATTCCCAGTTGCAAGTTTAAGCCTGGTTGGAATTCTGTTGATATCTTTCTGGTTAACAGTATTTGTTTTGGCTAGTGGATGGATTTTTCCAATTTCATATGTTGGTGAGACTGTGAGAGGTATTTCAGGGTAGAATAATATTTTATTTCCTCATTAATTCTGTCACTCCAATACTTATATATTGCTGATGTAATCAAACTCTTCCATTTTGCTTTAGATAAATGGTTTTGCACATAATGTATTGAATCCCCTAGTTCGTATTTTATACATAGCTTTTTTATTTCCATGAACCAGCTGTTACTTTCAAGACTTTTGGTATGTAATTGTCTTTCTGCCAACTTCCATTCAGTGGAGTTTTTATGCGCTCTTGTAATATTGCCGAACATTGTAAAAACCTTGATATGTATCTCTGCTTCCAGAGGTAATAGTCCTGATATCATATATACAGCAGGATCTGCTACATTTACAGTCAGGGACAACATTTGCTTTAAAAGTTTCTTGTAATAATTTTGTATGTCATCTAATATTTTTCCTTTTGGTATTACGATTTCTAGTCCATAGGTTAATATTGGTAAGATATAGGTTTTTAGCAGTGATATTGATGTTTCAGGATCCAGGCCATTTTTGCCATGCAATCCAGTACCCATTAGACTGTATGTAGCTCTTCTGGCTTTTCTAATGTTTTCATCTACGGTAGTTCGTGCTGAGTTGGTATCAGATCGAGTAATTCCAATATGGGTGGCTTTATCTACTACTGGCATTATTTTATTATTATCTATTTTCCAGAAACCTTCATTTGTTTCAATTGTCTTAATTTTAGATTTGACTGGAAGAATAACACTTTTAGCAGGTTGTAGTTTGTATCCATCACACTTACACTTACACATCCTTGTCGACTATCTATGTATGATACTCTTTCAAGACTTATCACCAGGTTTGTAACAAGAGTAACACGACAGATGTCACATGTAGAGCAGGAAATGCTTACCCTTTGGGAGCACTTAGTTCGTCCTCGTTTTTTTTTTACTTGTCTAGCAGTGGTCTCGCTAATTAGCGACAAGAAGCGTCAAGAACTGACAAGGAGTAATAAAAAGCGACAAGAACAGTAAAAAAAGCCACAAGAACAGTAAAAAAAGCCACAAGAACAATAAAATATTGACAAAATATTAAAAAAGTTCATGAAAACAAATTGAAATAGATTTATTTCCTTATCAAATTTGTAGAAAATTTACATTTTTTTTTAGAATAAATCATTTATGAACTATGCTTAAAAAAAATACGTTCAATGATAATTTAATAATATCTTGTTAAAAAAAAATGGATAAGACTGGCGAATTTTGTATAATGTGTTGAAGTTGGGAATACAATGCCTATTTTAAATTATTATATCTTTTGTAATAAAAAAAATACATGTTGATTTTTTTTTAAAGACTGCTTATAGCAGTGGTTATTAGAAGATTGTTTGCTGATTCGTTTATGACAGCTAGCTTGTGCCACCAGCATTCAACAGTTTACAACTGTGATTGGCAATCAACCACTTATCGGAGGCACACGCTTTGGCACGTTCCAAATAAATCATAAAATATGTGTAATATATACAAATACACATATACACACACAACACTTAAAAAGAAAAAAAAGAAAATTTATCCTTTTTTTTCCCCATTTTTACAATTTTTATTAGTTTTTGTCAGAATTTATGACTTCTTGTCGCTTCTTGACGCTAATTAGTGAGACCCATCTAGCAGTGTTCGTGTTGCTCAATGTTGTCAAATTACATGTTGTCAGTTCCGTGTTGTGATTTCTGCATAAAAACATGTTTGATTAGTCTTTTCTCTTGCTTGTTTTGTAGATGGTTCATGTTTTATATATGTTATTTGTATTTATTTATGTATACTGGTGTCCAACATGATTTCCATATCAGATGATGTTTGTGTCGTTTAACAGTAATATGATTGGTGTCACATGTGGAGCAGGAACTGCTAACTCTTCTGGAGCACCTGAATTCATCTCCGGTTTTTAGTGGGGTTCATGTTACGAGATCTTTGGTTTTCTATGTAATGTTTTGTAGATCATTGTTTTTTCTTTTGGTCATTGTATTGTCTGTCCTTCTTCTTTTGGTCATTGTATTGTCTGTCCTTCTTCTTTTGGTCATTGTATTGTCTGTCCTTCTTCTTTTGGTCATTGTATTGTCTGTCCTTCTTCTTTTGGTCATTGTATTGTCTGTCCTTCTTCTTTTGGTCATTGTATTGTCTGTCCTTCTTCGATTTACACTTCTGATTGCATCTTTGGTATCTTCAAAGTTTTCTCGCTATCCATGGATAGTCAACAAAGAGCTATAACTCCACAGGGACTTGTCCAATTAAACAAAATGCTATCAAGAAATGTGTGGTATGATTCCATGACAATAATCAATACCTACCTGTATATACTTGGCTGAAAATGTTTCATGTTTCAGGGTTTTATCATTTTTCATTCATATCATTTCTCCATTAAGTTTAGCTTTGTATGTGCTAAATATCTCATAACTTTTAAATTTGTACTCCTAGCACAACCAGAAATATAAATAGATCAAGAGCTCTACCCTAATTCCAGAGTTTGTTAATCTCATTGAGATCTGTCTCTTGGAGCTATTTTATGCCTTCATTCCTCTTCCACATCTTGTAAATCTATTCTCGAAATTTAGCAACACAATGGCTTTATTAACATTACAGGAAAGATGGTTGATGTGAAGAGGGTATTTGTGGGAGGTCTGACACCAGAAATTACAGTGGATGAATTAAAGGAACGTTTCCAGAGATTTTGTGAAGTTTTAGATGTACAGATTAAAAAGAAAAGAAACTGTGAAAGTATGACTGCCAAGATCTTGACAATAGTTTTTTTTACATGTACAGTATTCAAAACATTGGTTCACCATTCTCTAATCACATGTTGGTGGACAAATTCATGCACAAAAATGAATTGTCAATCTAATTAAAATTAGATCTGTAATTGCTCCTCCTTTTCTGATGTTCCGTGAATAATTATCTAACATAATCCTAAAAGAGGTCACTTTCAGGTGACCTTTATTAGTCCAATCAAATTGCTGCTCTGCAAATCTTGAAAGTAAAGCTGTACTAATTTTGACTATAATTTAATTACTTTCCATTTGCCTATGAGAAACGAACGTTCTGTATCCATGATAAATGCATTATGTGGAAATAAGTACCAGTATGGTACCAAATAATAGTAGCAGCTTGAAGGGAGGCAAAATTTCTTTGATTTAAACAGGTAATTCAACAATTTAATATATGACAGATTGTAATAACTGATGATTAATGGATATGCCAGATGTACAACCTTTAGTTCTCAATGCCTATATAATACAAAAAAAACTTGGTTTTTGCTCTCTGACATTTTAAAGAAAACAAGGACTCATATATATTGTCTTCAACTGTACAATATGTTAGGATTTTGTTGGTTAAAAAAAGATAGAAATTTCTTTTTTCCAGCAAACACTAATTGAAATTAGCTTAAATATAGCTTAAATGATTATCAGTATAGTTGTATATGTAGCCAAAATTTGATTTTTGGGAAATCTGATGAGAATATACCTGTAGCTCTAAAAGTATCATTCTAGGGTTGGATTATTGGTATTTATTGTCACTGTCAGCCATTTTGTTTTTCAGCTATTTAATGTCTACCAGACTTATTGAGGAAGAATATGTGGGCAGATGTAATGAACTAATTAGTACTCACAGCTTTTCTAATTTGGTTATGGTGTTTAATGCCACATTCAACAATATTTCAGTTATAGCATGGTTTTATTGGGGGAGGAAACTGGTGTACCCGAGAACTACTTACCTGCCGCAACCGGCCAGCAAGTCACTGACATACTTTATCACATAATGTTGTATCGAGTACACCTCACCATGAGTGGGATTCAAAATGATCATTTTAGTGGTGATATGCACTGATTGCACAGGTAGTTGTAAATCCAACTACCATGCGATCACGACCACGACAGCCCCTGTTTTCAATTTTGAAGGTGTCTGGACACCCTGACACTTGATGCGGGTATCAGATGTAAACTCTGGTCAGTGGTGTTAGGCTTGTGGTCAGAAATCAACGACATTTAATTGCTAAAGCACCATTATAAAAATCTCTTTTTCAGGTACTCCAGAGAAAATATTTGCATATTTGAATGTGAAGTCTACACCTGAAAATCTACAGAAATGTATGTACATGTATTTATGTCAAATTAGGGCTTAAATTTAAAAGATGCAAATTGTCTTTTGTAATGGTTTGGTGAATTTGATGAACATATTATCATTAGAGTTATTTTTATAGACCATTATCCTCTCACAACTTAGAAACAAACATTCTTTAACCAACAGATTCTACCTTCCTAGCTAGTAGTCAGTTAACTCTGAGCATTCATTGACTCTGCTATTGTACTGTCCATGTTTATGTTGTCATTCATTGACTCTGCTTTTGTACTGTTCATGTTTATGTTGTCATTCATTGATTCTGCTATTTTACTGTTCATGTTTATGTTGTCATTCATTGACTCTGCTATTGTACTGTCCATGTTTATGTTGTCATTCATTGACACCTGCTATTGTACTGTTCATGTTTATGTTGTCATTCATTGACTCTGCTATTGTACTGTTCATGTTTATGTTGTCATTCATTGACTCTGCTATTGTACTGTCCATGTTTATGTTGTCATTCATTGACTCTGCTATTGTACTGTTCATGTTTATGTTGTCATTCATTGACTCTGCTATTGTACTGTCCATGTTTATGTTGTCATTCATTGACTCTGCTATTGTACTGTTCATGTTTATGTTGTCATTCATTGACTCTGCTATTGTACTGTTCATGTTTATGTTGTCATTCATTGACACCTGCTATTGTACTGTTCATGTTTATGTTGTCATTCATTGACTCTGCTATTGTACTGTTCATGTTTATGTTGTCATTCATTGACTCTGCTATTGTACTGTCCATGTTTATGTTGTCATTCATTGACTCTGCTATTGTACTGTTCATGTTTATGTTGTCATTCATTGACTCTGCTATTGTACTGTCCATGTTTATGTTGTCATTCATTGACTCTGCTATTGTACTGTTCATGTTTATGTTGTCATTCATTGACTCTGCTATTGTACTGTTCATGTTTATGTTGTCATTCATTGACTCTGCTATTGTACTGTCCATGTTTATGTTGTCATTCATTGACTCTGCTATTGTACTGTTCATGTTTATGTTGTCATTCATTGACTCTGCTATTGTACTGTCCATGTTTATGTTGTCATTCATTGACTCTGCTATTGTACTGTTCATGTTTATGTTGTCATTCATTGACTCTGCTATTGTACTGTTCATGTTTATGTTGTCATTCATTGACTCTGCTATTGTACTGTCCATGTTTATGTTGTCATTCATTGACTCTGCTATTGTACTGTTCATGTTTATGTTGTCATTCATTGACTCTGCTATTGTACTGTTCATGTTTATGTTGTCATTCATAGACTCTGCTATTGTACTGTCCATGTTTATGTTGTCATTCATTGACTCTGCTATTGTACTGTTCATGTTTATGTTGTCATTCATTGACTCTGCTATTGTACTGTTCATGTTTATGTTGTCATTCATTGACTCTGCTATTTTACTGTTCATGTTTATGTTGTCATTCATTGACTCTGCTATTGTACTGTTCATGTTTATGTTGTAATTCATTGACTCTGCTATTGTACTGTCCATGTTTATGTTGTCATTCATTGTCTCTGCTATTGTACTGTTCATGTTTATGTTGTCATTCATTGACTCTGCTATTGTACTGTCCATGTTTATGTTGTCTTTCATATTTATGATAATACATGTATGTGGTCTTTTTGAGTGGAAGCAAATCAGTACAGGTTTTTTATCACTTGTTTATATACATTTGTATATGTTTGGAGATCCAGTTACTGGTATCAAGAAGGGAGGGTTGGGTTCCCATTAAATGGCTTAGCCCTGCCACATATAATGTTTTTTTTTTAATTCCACATTTTAATATGGGGAAAATGCCCATGAACCATTTTTCAAGCTTCAAATAACTTTTTGAAAATCATAAAAGCGGTAGTTGAAATTGAAAATTGACAGAAAGTCATGTTTTGTAGCTAGATTTAAAAATAATAATAAAAATTACTGCTAGTATTTAATACTCAGCTTGTTAATTTATATTTGTCAGTCACTTGCGGCAGGTCTCTGCATACTCAGGTTTCCACCACCAATAAAACTGACAGCCACCCTATGACTGAAATATTGTTGAAAGTGGAGTTAAACCCCATAACCCTAACCGTATTAATTTATAACAAGAATTAGTTTTGATATCTTTTGTCTTTATAATGTTTTTTTAGATATGATCTATGTATGCTTTCTTTGTAGGTTTTTCATTATATAACAAAACAAAATGGAAAGGTGCAGAGTTGAGATTGCAGTTGGCAAAGGAGAACTTTTTAACAAGGTTTGTAGTGAGAGTTGTACAGGAGACAATTGGGTATTATAAAAAAACACAGCTTTATTTTAAGTTAACAAATATTGCAGATGCACAAGAGTCTTGCATAATTTGTATAACGTTTTAACATGGGCAACAATATTTTATTTTATTTTTACGATAATTATGTTATCCATGTTAAAACTTATAAAATTATTTTATTATCACAAGAATTTAATAGGAAGAAAGGTATAATAAAAGGGGGTTAGGAGATATGGTGTTTAATGCCACTTTCGACGATATTTCAGTTATATCTTGGCGGTTAATTTGATTGGAGGAGGAAACCTGAGTACCCGGGGAAAACCAACCACCTGCCGCAAGTCACTGACAAACTTTATCACATAATGTATCGAGCACACATCGCCTGAGCGGGATTAAACTCACAACTTTAATGGTGATAGGCACTGATTACATAGGTAGTTGTAAATTCAACTACCATTACAATCATGACCACGGTGTCCCCATAAAATTATAGAAGAGGAAAAACAAAAAGAACCATTATTACTTGGACAAACACCATTGTTTTCCTAAAATTCTGAAACCATTAAAATATTATAAATCCAGATTATTCATATAGCGATTTTCACAATTCTTTCCCAGCTAATTTCAAAATAATGGAAAAAAAATTAATAAAGCAAGGGAAATAACTCTTTTCACTACAGAAAAATATTAAATCATATTTTGTTGCATTTTAAGAATAATTTTTAACTAAATAAAGGGCAGTCTAGAAAGATTTGAAGATATATGATAATTTTGTAATTACTAGGAAAAATAATAATCTTTAGAACAATGGATTTTAATTTGAATTCATGGTTTTGATACTTTCCAATGACATCTCTGGTTATTTACACATTTCACTGTTCACTAATTTTCTTAAGTAGCTTTTACCGTTTCAGTGATATGAGAGGACCAAAAATCATATTTTCATGGATTAAAGATTAACATAGAACCATATGTGAAATGAATAAAAAAAAAAATTCTCCTGAATATCTAGACTTGAATGAACAGGTGAGTAATGCAGGTTCAGGTGAGCCTCTAGTTTCAACACAAAAAGGATGTCATGCCATTTGAAGTACATCCTTCTGTGGTGTGTTGTAAAAAAACGTTGCCTTTTTCAGATTAGAGATTGAAAGAAAAGATGGTTTTGATGTCAAAAAGAAGAAAAGTTTTGATAAGGATAGTATAGAATATCATAATCCATTTGAGAATCTGCCAGACCCTTCCACACATGAGATGAGGGGATGTGTACCTGGTACCCCAGTCCCAGGAGAAAAGGTAGAAATCATGACAAATGTGTACCCAATACAAAGCTCACATGTAAAAGGTCTTGATTAATAAAGGGAACATATCAAAATGAACAGTATGGCAGATACATAAAATGAAATCTTAAATATAAAGTAGATATGAATTTGAAATTCAATGAAACCTGTCTAAAGTAAACCCTGAATAAAACAGACACATCCATACACTGTGAGGTAAGCTTATCCCCAAGATTACCTGTCTCTTTAATTATTTTATCATCCAAGCAATGAATGTTGCAGGAAATGGAAAATAGGTTTTCTGGCAGTTGTATCATCTTTGACTATTATTATCAGTGATTATATTTGCATGTGTGCCTTATGCCCAGTGCCCTAGACAACACCCCCACATCCGCTATATATATCCGGGATATATATTTATCGATAATTTCTCTTTTCATCTCAGAGTGATATGGTCAGTATCTACAAACTGACTCTTATACTGGAAATGATTAAATCATTGTGAAGTCAAACACATTATAAAATTACAGATAATACAAAAACATTAGTTTTGAAGGTTTCGACTTACCTTATCACTGTGAGACTTGTTACGATACTAGTGATAATGTCTGTCACAGCCTTCAAAACTGATGTTATTATAAATATATAATGTATAATATATAATATATCAGCCAGTCACATCTCACCAAAGCATAATCTCATTTTTCACGACCCATTGATTGCACTATATTGGGTTCATTCCTCAGTAACCACACATGTCATAGGTCAGCATATCTAATTAACAAATTCATCCTGGAATTGTACACAAAGCATTATATGAAGATTTAGATTAAAACTGATTATTGGAAAAAATTTTAATTACAGAACTGGGTTGTTGGGAAGTATGGAAGAGTGCTACCAGTAGTGTTTGTAAGAAATAAAGACAAAAAGAAAATATCCTTTCACAGAGGGATTGGGTTTATTATATAGAATTGTAGTCAGTCTAGATATACATGTGTGTCCAAAAATATTTAAAAATGATTCTTTTAAAAAACCAAGTCAACAGATGGAGTTGTCATAGTAATCCATGTATACCAGTTTAGTCTTGCAACCAGCTACCGAAAAGTCGCTTATTTCTCGAGTTTAATGTGCTGAAATAAGACACAGCTGCAATATCTCTTAAATTTTAGATAAATATGTCTTCTTTCAATTTCAAGTTGTCGTCAATGATTTTTGCGGTAAGTTTGCGCAATATCGATCTGTTAACTGAGCCACCCCAAAAACACGTATTTCACTAGTCAATTTGAAAATGTAATCGTTGCATCATTGTATCACATATAAATAAAATAAAGATTCTATTTGCATGAGAAAACATGTAAAATGAATATGAATGTATTGGTTTTACAAAAACGCATGTCATTATTGAATGTTAAACTTCCAAACATTGATCAAATTGACTGTCAGTTTATTGGCGTTTTTCTCTTAACGGACGAAAAAAATTATACCCAATACATTGATTTGCATTCAAAATGCAAGAATATTGTGTTAACGAATTCCCTGCCAAATTTTAATGTAAAACATCAAGTAGCTTTGTTTAAAATCAACAAAGAAAAATAATGTTTTCCACTTTGTAATTACGGAAAAATAGCCTTCCGTCAATCGAGTCTATAAGTTATTCTATTAGTTCAATAACTAGGACAATTTGTTCACTTATGAACTTGCTTTATTGTTGAAATTAGATACACAATTGTAGTTTCACTGTCGTATTTCAATTGTTTTTAATGTATTTTACTTTAAGACAGTTTGCATTTCTTAGTTATTTTTGTAAATATGCGTTTATTTTAGAGTTTGTGTATTAGCGTTTTAAATACACAAATCAAACAATTGGGAATCAAATTTATTCCGGTTGCCGTTGTTGTGTTAGTGCGTAAATAAGTTGTAAATAGTATTTTGACAAGATATAAATGATGAATTTTTTCTCTTGTTTTGGGATGTTGATTTCTATTGTTTGACATTTTGTTCAATCAGATGTAAATAGTCGTATAGGTCTTTGTTGTTCTGTTTTTTATCAACCCATTGTTTTGAAAATGGCTAGTTTTGGCAGCCCTTTAAAGCTTGAGCCAATGCCATAAACATTTAAAACGCATATTGTTAGACTAGGTGGCTTTCATACTTTGTCATGCTTTATCGCATCAATAGGAAAACTTTGGGGCGATTGTGGTTTGACATTTTGGTAGATTCATCTGTGTATGCAGCAGGGACTGTTGATCAAATGATGTGTGGAAAGCAGTTCAACCGTGCTGTGAGGGCGTTAATACTGGTGTATGAAGCTTTACGTTCACTTTGGCTGTCGGCATTCTTTCAGTGATGTGAGGACAATGGTATTGTAAATCCATTACCCGACCCTGTCAGGACAGACCTTTATAATATTGCTTTCAAATTCCGAAAAGGTCAGATTGATTCCAAATCCGTGAGTGAAACATCTGTTCTTGTTATGACCAGCCTTTCAGAGCACTTAGAAAAATTTAGAAAATTTGGATATACGACTTCCTCAACTTTCAAATACTGTGACCTATTTTTAAAGGTCACAGAGATATTGATTCTAAATATTAGATCTGAAAGACAGGGGTCTTGGAATATGCACTTATCCTCCATTGCTTCAATGCTACCATATCTTTTCGTTGCTAATAGGGTTAACTATTCTCGTTATTTACCCGTTTATATATTAGATATGCTTGATTTGCACCATGATGTGAAATCAGCTTTTGAATCTGGACAATTTGCAATATGCCAAAAGCCAGGAAAATTTAACGGTGTTTGATCTGACATGGCCACTGAAAAAGCTGTGATTAGAGATTCAAAAGGTCGCGGAGGAATAGTTGGAATAACAAGACAAAAGTCTGCTCTTATTCGGTGGACTCTATGTTGGTATGTCCTAGCAGACCTTAGTGCTGAGATGAGGACAAAATCAGGTTTAACCAGCACCGAAGAAACTGTTCATGAGGAGACAAAACCAACAGCCTTGCGCAGGGATGAAGCCCATGTTCAGCTATCATCAATCATGTCAACGATCGTATGACAAATCCGTTTGATGCCTCATCTCATCCTAAGGCACTGATTAATATTCCAACAGATATGCATGCAACTAGAGAAATCCAAGAATCACTTACAGGTGCTGTTGATGAAGGAATGAAAATGCTCCAATCGTTTGTAAACGGGACACTGACAGAAGGTAACAACCGTGATTTTTACGGTCCAATTACACGATCCAAACTGAAAACTTTCTAAGATCTGACCAAAACAACTAAACTGAAATGTAGATCAGGAGAAGTTTTACATGTTCATATTAGCCCCGAATTAGTATTTCGCCGTGCGTTGGTACTTGCTACATGCCGTGATGACATAACAGTAGAAAAAGTCCTTTCGTTTCCAATAGGACCGATTCCAACTTCCCTTTTCCACGAGGATGGTACAATGCATAAAACGAATAAAGCCGATTTATGTCATGCACTAGAATCAGATGTTACCTCAATAAGTCAACTAACACCCTTTGATCGCTCTTCTACGGTACTGATACAAGACGGCATGGCTTTATTACAGAGCATGAATGTTAAAGCATTCAAAACATTTGGTGATTTAGCTGAACATTTCATAAATGTCAGCAGCAATGTTTCCCAAGTGCTGCAACTGTTGTTGGGGTATTTGCCAGATACGATAAAAAGTTATCTATTAAATCTTCTGAACTAGACAGACGTTCCAGATCTTTTGGTGATCACAAGGTCTTTCAGTTGATAGATGGTCAGCCAATTCCAGACTGGGAAAAGTTTCTTGGAGTAAATGCCAACAAGCTCTACTAAAATTCCTTGGTGATTTTGTAATACGGAGTCACTCCCAGTCCTCGATAGTAACATCATCTGATGATGAGCTTTATCTTGCTGGTTTATTCTCTGACCCATCAACTACAAAGAATTTCACGCCTTCAAAAGTGAGCGATTGTCCAGATTTGTTCAACAATCACGAGGAGGCTGATACCTGTATGCTATTACACGCCATTCATGTTGATGGTGACATGAATGTAAAAGGTCGTATAATTATCAAGTCTCCAGATACAGATGTTCTCCATCTTTGCATACATTTCTTTCCTTCAATGAGGAACACAAAAGAACTCTGGTTCAAAACTGGGACAGTTACAAGAACAAAGGATGGTCGTCGCTATCTTCCAGTCCATGATATATGCCATATCCAGGGTTCTCTTGTATGCAAGTTATTGCCTGCAGTGCATGCTTAAACAGGTTGCGACACCACATCCTCATTTTTTGGAATAGGAAAGAAAACCGTGCTAAAAACACTAACGGACAACATTGACGAATTCGCTGACTTGAACAAGCTTTGTCTACTTGACAGTGAAACTTCCATAGACGTTTCTAGAAACTTTGTGGCAAGATTATACGATCAGAAGGGAAAGATGAAATCTGCTCATGACAATTTAAATAGGTTGAGGGTAAAGATTGCAAAGCAGAAGGATGTAAGCTTGGCAAAGTTACCACCATGTGAAGCTTCATTCGTTCAAAATGTTCTCAGAGCTTCCCTTCAGACTTACATCTGGATGAAGTCAGACACAGTGCAACCACCTGAAAAATCCGCCTTAGACTTTGGTTGGGAAGATCAAAACGGATTGTCACTTTGTTGGTCAGACTTCTTCAGAGTTTCTGACAGATTTGCTGTGTACATGTAAAGGCAAATCTTCGTGTTCTCAGGGTTGTGTTTGTGCTGAACAAAATCTGACCTGCACTGGGCTATGTCAATGTCAAGGGACTGATGCATGTTGCAACGCGTTGACTCAAACTGCAGATGAAGATAGTGATGATGAAATGAACATATAATGTTTGCATCTAACTGTCGCTTTATTTGAGTAATCTGTGTACTAATAAGCCAGTGATTTTGAAAAGTCATCAAATATCTTGTGATACAGTCTGTGATAACACAGTACTTAAAAAAACTAATACTTTAATGATTTCTCTTAGCGTACATCTGAAATCATTTCATCCTTAATTCATCTTAAATAATCTTTTACTGATCTTAGAAGGACACACAATTCAAACGTACTAGCTTTCATAATTTCAATCATGTGGTCGCCATGGAGGGTGTTAGTGTTTGTTGTTTGGTGTAACATGTGTAAGTGTTTATGAGACCTAAACTTCGCCTCCGATGACTTAATAAGCTTAATTTATGTAGAAACCAATTCTATTTAATATTTTGAGGTTTCTTATCTCAATTGATAACTCAAAAACCTTAAGCAGTCACCGATCGTAATTAGACGCACAACCACTAAATTGCCATGATTTTGGGTCTACTATGGACTCTCTTAATGTTTTTGTTACATGTGAAATCTGGTTTTTTTTATGTTAAAAAATGAATTTAGGGCATTTTTTTTAAGAAACCGTCAAGATATCATGCATTTTGCAAATATGTCAAGTTCAAGGTCGGGTTAACTTCTTGTCAGTTGAGATTTACGAAAAATATCAAAGTTCAAGATTAAGGCTCATTTTCAGATGCTCTTGATTTTTTTCCATCAAAACTTACAAAATATGGCAATGGTAACTATATTATGTTAAACAGAATGAACATTTTCAACGTTACATAATTTTTAGGACATACAGAATTATTTTATTAATCTTCTCCAACATTTGAACGAAACTGTAGCCTGACCTTTGACCTCAAATATTTGATACACGCAGCCGTTTTTCACTTTGACGGCAAGTGTATTCTTATGCCATTTGTCTTTCTCTTTCCAACGATATACAACTTAGCCGTGTCTTCTTTCAGCACATTAAATCCATCAAATTATGTATCTGGTTGCAAGACTAGTTATCCATTATAAGTTAAGCATCATATCATGTCTGTTTTATTTAATAAAATTATGGTACTTTCAAAACTATCTGTTGACAAGTATATTTTATTCAACATGACTTTCAAGTAGTCTGTTGCCAATTTTATGAAAAAAGAGTTTAAAGAGTGATTTTCAACAATTCAGCCCCAAATTTTTTTTAAGCGAACAACTACCACTCACCGCAAATAATTGAACACAGAAAAGATCACAACATATGCGGATAGAAATCCAGATGATGACTTGGAATAGGCACAAAAATATGGCAGAGTTAAACTGGTTAATGGGATTCCAACTCTTCCTCATTTTCACAGATTCACTTCCAATCAAAAACTCCATACACTATCTCAAAAATAAGATACAACATAAACATATTACAATAGCAGGGTCCTGTGAATGGTTAACTGTCAACTAGATCACAAAAATAAGATACAACATAAACATATTACAATAGCAGGGTCCTGTGAATGGTTAGCTGTCAACTAGATCACAAAAATAAGATACAACATAAACATATTACAATAGCAGGGTCCTGTGAATGGTTAGCTGTCAACTAGATCACAAAAATAAGATACAACATAAACATATTACAATAGCAGGGTCCTGTGAATGGTTAGCTGTCAACTAGATCACAAAAATAAGATACAACATAAACATATTACAATAGCAGGGTCCTGTGAATGCTTATAGTTAGCTGTCAACTAGGCAAGAATGTCCGGTCTCTTTATTAAAAAATCTATTCATATTCAGGTATAGTGCATTCATCTTCTGAAGACAGATTCATTCAGCCATACAACACAATAGTTGAGGAGGTTTATACCCCTTTTCATCCTCATGTTCAACAAAGCAATTATCACCTCACTTATCCACAATTGTACAATGGTAATACTAGTATGTTGGCATCCTTAACATATCTTATTTTATTAGAGTAGATCCATCTAAGTTTTAAAAACTCTTTTCCACAATATTACAATGGTAATACTTTAAGATTCAGTATGTTGAGCTCCTTAACTTATCTTACATTGTTAGAGTAGACCCATCTAAGTTTTGTCACAATGTAAAGAGAATCAAGGAAGACGACACTACAAATTCCCCAAATCAGCAGAATAATATGACTTTACAGTTAGATGAAAAGGACAGTGATATTGTCAAGAAAAGGAAAGGGGAATTCCCTGAATGGAAACCTCGTCCAAGTAAACGAAAGAATATTGATTTTGAAAAATTGCGAGAATTATATATGAACAAAAATAGTGTTCAAAATTGTAATAATGTTATTAAAGAACCTGATTTTGAAGTTGTATCTGGAGACATAAGTCTGTCTCAGGTCAGTAAGACGTTTGAAAGTAATAGCGATAGTGATTCAGATTCTTACTATGCATCTTTAAAGAATCCAAAGTCAAAATCGTTTTCGAAAAAGATTAGATTGACTAGACCTTTGGATCAAAGTGAGTCAAAATCAGATTCAGAAATGGTTTCAAATGCGAGTGATAATGATATGGATATATCTGTAGCTAAAGGTAATACAGTTAAAGGTTTTGGTAGAAACGACAAAAAGAGCTCAGCAGACACTACAGTATTAAAAGCTTCTATTTCACAACAGGATGCAAATAATGCAATGTCAGATAGAAATAAAAAACCCAAGATTAAACCGTTTGGAGGGACAAAGATATTGTATGAAACTACAACACTTGAAAATAGAAATTTAAGTTCTGAAAAAGAGACTGATAAAAGTTGTGTTTTTGGAACAGGACATTTGCCGTCTGCCAAAGTTAAGTTGAATAATAAGCAAAAATTACAAACTCATAATAGTAAAATGTTAAGAGATATAAACTCAAAAGATAAGACAGCAGTTGCCGCAAACAAAATATATAATTCAATTAATGCTAAGAAAGTTAAAGAAGTGCCAAAACATGTAAATAAAATCACAGAATCTTTATTCAAGAATTCTGAGGACCAAGATGGAAATGTTTCAGCTTCGTCTGCTGATACTGATGAAATTATAAATAGGGCAAAATCTGGGACACCAAGTAAAACATCAAATGATTTCCAAAGCAGCTTCACTGATCTTGAGAAACTAAATTCGAAAACAAAATCTAATGTAGCAAGGAGTACAATGAATTCTAGTTTGAATTTGTCCATAGTTGATGAATTTTCAGGTGGACTGATTAAAGGAGAGATTCCTATGGATAATGAATCAAGTTGTGACAATTCAGCAGACGACTCGGATGAAAGTGACTTTGAAAAGTTTGCTTTGAGAGAGTCGCAGAGAATTAAACATATGATGGAAAAAGAATTGTCTAGAACATTACAAAATGATACAGTTAAAAACATAAATGATAAAACAGTAGTAAGAGATGAATCCAGCAATAATTTGTTGTTAGACAATAGTGAAGATAGAAATTCCACTAGACATGAAAGTGAAGTGGATAGCAATGAAAGTGTAGTTGACAGCAATGAAAGTGAAGTGGACAGTAGTGAAAATGTAGGGGATAGCAATGAAAGTGTAGTGGACAGCAATGAAAGTGAAGTAGACAGCAATGAAAGTGAAGTGGATAGTAGTGAAAGTGAAGTGGACAGCAATGACAGTGTAGGGAACAGCAGTGAAAGTGTAGTGGACAGCAATGACATTGTAGTGGATGGCAATGAAAGTGAAATGGATAGCAGTGACAATATAGTGGACAGCAATGACAGTGTAGTGGACGGCAATGAAAGTGAAGTGGATAGTAGTGAAAATGTAGTGGACAGCAATGACAGTGTAGTGGACAGCAATGACAATGTAGTGGACAGCAATGACAGTGTAGTGGACAGCAATGAAAGTGAAATGGATGGCAATGAAAGTGAAGTGGATAGTAGTGAAAATGTAGAGGACAGCAATGAAAGTGTAGTGGACAGCAATGAAATTGTAGTGGATGGCAATGAAAGTGAAGTGGATAGTAGTGAAAGTGTAGTGGACAGCAATGACAGTGTAGGGGACAGCAGTGACTGTGTAGTGGACAGCAGTAATAGTGCTTTAGAAATTGATGAAAATGATGTACATAACAAAACTGCTAGTGATTCAGGAAGTAATGAAAGTGATTTGGACACAGACAATAGTGGAAGTGATTCAGACACAGGTGGAAATGATTCAGATGATGAAAATGATTCAGAAAGCAGTGAAAGTTGTTTCAACACTGATGACAATAATTCAGACAGCAGTGGAAATGATTCGGATGATGAAAATAGTGATTTAAGCAACAAACGTGACTTAGATAATTGTGTAAAGAAACAAGTGCAAAGAGATGAAAAATCACAGAAACAAGAATCGCTTCAACTTCAGCCTAAACAAGTCACTGTTGAAACAAATAAAAAAACATTTGCAAAGGAAAATGCAAAATTAACCAAAGAAATAAAACAACTTCCTAAACCCAGTAAAAAGGCACAGAAAGAAGGAAAACAAGATGTGGATACAAATAAAAAGAGGTTGGAATCTGTGAAACAGAGACAAATGGAGAATCAAGCTCAGAAAACTGCCATTAAAAAGGCTTTAGCAAATATTGTAAGACCAAGTTATGTTTTCTAATGTAGCTTTTTTTTGTTTGTTATGATTTCACCAATGTCTCAGTTATATCCTTCCAGTGAGTTTTAATGATAGAGAAACTAGAATACTATAGAAAACCACCAATACTCTGCAAGTCACTGACAAACTTTATCACATAAAGTTATTTTGAGTACACCTTGCTTGATTTTATTTAGATTTTTTTTTTAAACAATATTTCTATTGTAGTTAGTTAAGTTTTTAGATAAGAACATCCAAAATTTAAATGGCTGCAAGTTTAACTTGTCGCATGACAAATATTTAATTGTGAATACAATTGTATGTGCCTGAAATGTCTAATTTCACTGTATTTATTTTATATTTGTGTAGGTTGAGGTATTATTGTCATATTTTGTTTCCATGGCAACCTCTAGCCAAGCAAATATTTATGTAACTTGGGCAATATTAAGAGGACAGACCTATGAGAGGCTTGGTGTCATAATAATGTGTCATAGAGGAGTGGTATGTCTATATACTGTGGAATAGTTACTTGATGAGATAACACTGTAAAATCATGTTCATTATATGATGGTTGTACAAGAAACCCCCCCAAAAGACTTTATAAGTTTACATCTTGTGTCTTATTCCTTTGATTTGTTTTTTTTATGACAATAAAATACATGTATGCTTAAAGTACAAGAAACATAAAATTTATGCATTTCAATATTTGATTTGTTCTCGAAATGATACATGTAAAAAGTGCTAACCTGACATTTAAACAATATATACTGACTCACCTGTTAATTACTAGAGAAACATTTCAGGACAATGAAAGTAAACAAAACAAAAAGATACTATTTGATGACACTGACAGTGATGACGTCTCAACATCTAACATAAACAAGACTAGTTTGTTAACTGAAGATGACAGTGATAAAGATACTAGCTCTAGTGATGGAGAAATAACAAACCGCAAAGATAAAGAAAAGGTTAGTTTTATTCTATATATCTGCATGGGAATATTAAGATACATTTTTTTGTAGTTTGGATTGGCAGATATTTTATTAATAATACCTTAGATTGCTTTCAGAAACAAATACATGGTATGACTTTTTATGCCCCTGCCGATAGGCCATGTTCGATTTTGGACTTTACCACTTTTTTCCATTCTGAAGTTATGCCCCTCTTTACTTTAGCTGGAAACGGGGACATCTTTCTTTATTATCCCAAAATGAGATAAAAAAAAATAGTTGAACTTCCTGATTTATTGTAGAAATAGAATAAATGCTCGATAAATGTTGATCATGTCGGGACTGAAGGAGATAGATGTTAGAGATTCATTCTTCAAGGGGGTGAGCTAAAAAATCATGACGGCTTTTAAATATATGACAAAAAACTAGAAAAGTAAGTTCTTAGCTCAGAATGAAAATGCAACTACCAAATTAAGTATGATCGAGAAATAAGAAAAGATAACCCTAAGTTCTGTACTTACAACAAATGTTGATAAGAATGAGCATTAGATACAATCAGAAAATGATACTTATACATGTATAATATTCAACAGGGATACTGGCTATTTAGGAGATAACTGTATTGTATTTTTAAGATGTATTGTTTCCGCATGTGCAAACTATTTGTCAGCATCAATTGTATAATTGATGGCAGCAAATATTTGACATCGTCCAATCAGAAAAGGCCTTTCATAAGCAACTGCATTCGCATGTGTCATCTTTCTTTATTTATGTAATGCTAGGATAATCTGACATTAAACCTCTATTAAGTTACATCATTAAATTTATCTTTTGTTTATTTTTCATAAGAATGTTCCAGGCCTATTTGACAGTTCAGAGAATGAATTATCAGATAATGATACAGATATGTTTAAGATCAGACCAGAGTTTGAAGGCAGATCTGGACAGAGGGTGAGTTCTACAGCCTGCTGTTAATTTCTAGTGATTGACCAGTATATACATGTGTATTATATTATAAATTAAATTACTATGCGTTGGTCTTACACTTCAGATTTCCAATCATAATTACTGGTAAATATAAAAGCTTGCAATAGCTGATCCTAAAAAGCTACAACCTTAACATTCGTTTCTTCCCTGCATTTGAGATAGCTGCCATTACTAAAAATAGAAATTTCTTGATTGAGAATTACTGCTTTATTGAAAGTCAAAATGAGTTCATATTTAGATTGCAGCTGCATGACAATGAGTAGCTCAAAATTTATTCCTTGGTGTTCATTGAATTTGTTTTGTTCTGTCTTTTTATATCAAAAATGCAAATTAGGAATATTTTGATAAAAAAACCATTTAAATATTCTCCTTAGAAACCACTGAATCCAATTAAACCAGAGTTGGATAAGGTTGTCTTTAGGTGTTTTCCTTTCATAATGGTGGCCAACAGCCAGCCCCATCCTCGTTTCAAGATGGCAAACATTGTTAAAAAAAATTCAATTGGACATTACAACTTTATTGTAAGTAAAAATGAGCTCAACTTTAAACTTCAGTTGCAGTGTATAGTTCAACATGCCTTCCAGGTTTTTTCCGTAAATTTTTGTTTAGCCGATTTATGGATTATGCAAATAAGCCTTATTTTGATTAAAAAAATCACATTTAACTCTTCTCTTTAGAAACCATGGATTCCAATGAAACCAAATATCAACAAAGCAAACAATCACCTCTCACCTCAAACCATTGAACACAAAAAGGAGACCATGACATATTAATGATAGCAATGGAAATCTAGGTCCTGGCTTGTTGAATGCTATACTCATCCTGACTTGGTATTAATATTGTTTTGTGTGTAATATTATATAGAGAATAGAATTACAGTCACGTTATGGAAATGATGACAGATTTAAGTTAGACAAAAGATTTATAGACAGTGAAGATGACGAGGATGATGATGACGAAGGTACAATACAAATATAAAATGGCAGGCGGGAAATGTGAAAACAAGCAGCTAGCAAGATTCAAACAATAAATACATTATCGAATTTGTATGAACTTTGTGAATGATTATTCAGATTTCATGGCATTGTTGTTAGTTTGTCTTCTTAGTGACATCGGAAACATATGAGAGGGAAAAAAATGAAACAATTGTAATATACATGGTAGCTTAAAACTAAAATTGGGTTGATTTCAATTTTTATGCATGAAACAAAAGCAATGGCTATTTGTGCATTGTGCAGAGTCAATGAAGATGGCAGCAAAACAAAACACATTACGATAACTATTACACCACTGATGCCATTTATTTTCTTGTTGAAAGTAGTATTTTCCTTTAGATTCTAATATGACGTCCTTTTTTCGCTTTGTAAAAAACGAGCGATTTATTGATTGAATATAATCTCATTAGCACATGCGCCGGTGCATGTGACTGACTTTCCCGTCGTAAATGTACATGTTGATGAATTATCGTCTGCTCAAATATGGCAGCATAAATTGTGTGTGACATTCCGCAAGCGTAAATATAAATAACCGTCTTCCAGTCAAAGTATACTATCGTATTTGTACTCTTAGACATATCAGAATCGAAATACATCATGGAAGCCAGAAGTAGTTTTGAGTTTTAACATGGGTTGGCGGATATTTGTAAATTTTATCCCTCGCCTCTGACTCGGAATAAAATACTAATATCCGCCAACCCATGTTAAAACTCAAAACACATTCTGGCTTCCATGATTTATTTCTTAATTAGACACCTTTTAAGATAGATTTAAAAATTATCAGCTCAGTTGTTTATATCTTGATATCTACTAAACAAGAACCTCGTTCATATGAGGTGTACTCGATACAACATTATGTGATAAAGTTTGTCAGTGACTTGCAGCAGGTCGATGGTTTTCTCCAGGTACTCTGGTTTCCTCCACCAATAAAACTGACCGCCACAATATAACTGAAATATTGTTGAAAAAGGCTTTCAACACTATAAACCTACTTTAGAATAGACTTCTTTTAAGATAGCCTTTGAAAATCGTCAGATCAGTGTGTAATATCTTGTTATCTATACAAGAACTTAAAAAGACAATCTTCATCTCCAAACTCCATGATTTTTAAACATAAAACCTAGTCTGTATACATGTAGATAGGGAAATTATTACTTTTATTTACAGAGATTGAAATGCCATCTGAAGAAGATGAAAAAACAAAGTCTTTAAAAATTCTAGAAGAAGTTATTGGGACTAAGATCAAACCAGAGAAGAAAAGAAAAATGTTCAGGTTATACTCTAAATTATTGTAACTCAATTTTGAGTCAATTTCATTTTCATCTAGGGCTTACTTGAGATCCTCAAACCTTTTATTTGCTTTTTATAGATACATGTATAACTAAAAGAGTTTATAGTAATTCAATTAGAAAAATATGGAATGTCTTATTGTCTCTAGTGAATTACTGCCATTTCTTAATAGATATAGCTGTGTACAAAATTATGTTGTAAAGTTTGTCAGTGGTCGCTGGTTTTCTCTGAGTCATCTGGTTTCCTCCACCAATAAAACTGACCGCTACGTTATAACTGAAATATTGTTGAAAGTGACGTTAAACACCATAAAACCAAAATATATACACAGTCAAACATCGGTGCCTCGAACTCGGATGGGTCGAATACCATGGATGGCTTGAACTGATTTGAAAGTCCGGTAAATTTTCCCTATATTTCTAAGTTAAAAAAAACTCCTTTCGCTCGAACACCGATGAACAATCAAACTCAATAAATAATAAAATCACAAGTTTTACCAGGCCAAACTCGAACATGGCAATTTAAATGACAGATGTATGTTACGGTTGAATGTGCTACTGCAAGGTGTGATAAATGTCAGATTACCAACAGATAATTGTTTACTTAACAATTACAGGTAGAGGGATAAACTTGTCATCATTTGTGTTAATTAGTCATTAAATTCAGCTGTGGCTTGATTATTGACCATTAATTACGATTAATAAAGAACAATTATTGAACCCGAGACCCGTGTCGCTGAATTACCAAGCCGAGCCTACACTCGACAATAATTAAAGCAATCAAATGTTTACAATCGTAATAAAGTTGATTAAAACAATATTTAAAATTGTTATTACATGAATTATTATTATTGAGAGTATTACTTTAATTTTTTTAAATTTTTATAGTTGCTGGGATCGAATAATATCAAACTGCGTGGTCTCAAGGTTAAATACCGAAAACAAAAGAAATGTACTCATTCTGAAATTCTGATTAACCTGAGTTTTTATGTGTATATAATACCAAAAGAAACAAATATTCTTCAAATTCAAATTAAAAAAAAAGAAAATGGCTAAATTTTAAAATTGGCCATTAAAAATATATATCCGAATTATCAGTATTATACCGCTATCGATCCAAGTGTTAATACCCGACCTCATATTTCCTGTTTATAAAATAGATCGCGAACAAAGTGAAAAAATGTTTCTAAGGAACGTTTGAAGATACCAAAGAGGTATTCAGAAGCCGTAGTGTTTGAGAACTGTCTAAAGGATTAAATATTTTTTACGAGAAAGGCCCACTTTATTCTGCATCAGTTACCGTATAACCGGTAATTTCTGCGGTTTTGGTCTAAAAAGATGACATTTAATTTTTGCGGATTTTTATTTCTGCGGATTGAAAATTTCCGCACCGACAAAAAAATTGTTTGTATTACAGGAAGCAACAACTGAAGCGATGTTGCGATAAACAACTGGTGCACATTACAGTAATCATTAGAAGTAAAAACATATTTAGTTCTTTAGAAAGTTTTCAAACGTTACAACTTCTGAATACGCATTTGGTTAACTTCAAATTTGTCTTAAGAAACTATTTTTTCACTGTTTTCGCGATCTATTTTGTTGACAGGAAATACGAAGTCAACAGTTGGTATAAACGTTGATATATTTCGGATGTATATTTTTAATGTCGAATTTTCATACTTTATCATATAACAATGTTTTTTAAAGAATTATGATTAGAAGCAATTGTATTCAATTCTTTTTGTATAATGTAGACATAAAAACTTGGGTTAACCGGAATTCTACTACCAGTACATTTCTATTTGTTTGGTCTTTAGATGAATCCTGGGATCACGCAGTTTGATATACTACAGCAAATTAAAAAAAAATCTAATGTTAATTTATGAAATAACAATTTTAAATATTGCTTTGATAAACTTTATTATGATTGTAAACATTTAATAATTACGACTATTTAAATATTTGACACTTACGGCAGAATCAGAGTTAGAGTTTGAAAATGTATTTTGTACGGGACATTAAACATTTATTTTACATAATATTCTGCGATTTTAATTTCTGCGGTCCGGAGTTGACCGCAGAAAACCGCAGAAATTAGATTGCCGCAGAAATTACCGGTTATACGGTATCATATCGTAACGAAACTACCCCGAGTCAGAACCAGATTTGTTTTCTCTCAAAAATTACGGGACATCGGTGGCTCGAACTACCGTTAGCTCGAACAGATTTTGACAGTCCCTTTGAGTTCAAGCCAGCGAAGTTCTACTGTAGTTTAATTTTTCATTTTAATTGCATGTACAAGCCTTGGTGAGGGGTTTGATATTAAAAATTAAATTATTGCGAGTTGAAAGTGAGTGAGTAATTGACTTTAAAAACTCTAAGTGAGCAATTTTTCATCTATATCGTTGCCAGAACAAGTATATTTTGATGAGATGGTGTCTGCTTTGTACTTAACCAGCATGCCGATTTTTATTGTGCTAACTCACTGTAACAATAGGTCACATGTTGACATACTGGACTACCGGTAGCACTTCACTCAAACATATTTTCCTTACTCAGAGCCAACAAGTCTTTGCTCTCACTCCTTTATGTGGAGTGCTTAGCAGAAAAGCAGCAAGAATCAGTTGAATGGTCTTAGCTCAGACCCAACTGTGAGTCAAACTAAAAAACTTCTACATTCAAGTTTTTTTTAGAATGCCAACCATTACACCACCTTGTTCAACATTTAACATTACTTCTTTATCATAGAATTGTTTATCTAATTTTGTTAATGAAACTGCCAATTACCAGAAACATTTTGTTATCAATCACGTTTCTGATACTTTTTACAAAGATGTATCACATTTAAAGTTTCTGTCAACATTGTTACTTTGTAGTAAGCAATCACGTTTCTGATACTTTTTTTACAGAGATGTATCTGCTCTACATTTTGACCCCACGAGAGATGACCACACACAATTTGAAGTCAAAGCCAAAGAGTCACCTAAGAAAGAGAAGTAAATATTTTCATGTTTATCAATTTCTTATGGTGAAGGTCTTGGAGAAGTAAATACCAGTAGATTGAAATTTTTGTAATAGAAAAATTGATAAAAATTTTTTTTACACACTTGGGGTACCTTTATTATGCAGTTTTTGAAACTTATTAATAAGGGATGAGTTATTAGCAATGGTTAGGGGTCTGCTGCAATGGTTAGGGGTCTACTGCATTGGTAAAACTAGCTCAAGTGACAGGTGTTAGCCATAGCAATGGATCTGCACTGGTTAAACTTTCCCATTCTCTAACCTATTTAACAAAGCTCTTGACCTGATTGGTGGGAGAATCAACCATGACAGTTTCAACTTATACTATTTGATTCACTGTATAAATATTTTGTTCACAGAATAAGTAAAAAGAAGAAGAAAGGAACAAAGGAAACAGAAGATGATAAAACAGATGAATTACCTGAAGTAGGGAAGGACAAATTCTTTGAAGTTTCTGATTCACTGAAAGATACCTTTAAAGATGGCAGGAAAACTACTGATAAAGGATTTTCTTTGTTGTCAGCCTTTGGTAGCCATGGTTCTGAATCAGAAAATGATGACAAAGGTAATGTCTGTACTCTCAGATCTTTACTTAAATTGCTATATTTATTCATATGACACATAACTATACTGTAATTGCACAAATACCTTAAAAGAATTTCTGGGGAAAACTCTAGTCCCCATTTTGTGAATATATTGATATCAATCAACTACAGCAAAAATGTTATGCGATTTTGAAATTAAGATGCACAAATTTAAACTTTCCCATTTATACTCAAATATGATTTTTTGCATGATTATTGTATAAAATTTCAATATGTGTTGCATACAATGTAAATGAATTATGTCTGGTTGGAGAGACATCTAATATAAACTGTAGAAAATACATCATACGTCATGAACAGTGAAAACTACCTAAACTGATCCTGGAATTAATTGGGGGTTAGGGTTATAGTGTTTTAATGCCACTTTCAATAATATTTCAGTTATAACGTGGTAATCAGGTTTATTGGAGGATAAAAAAACACCATCCTGCCGCAAGTCACTGACAAACTTTATCACATAGTGTTGTATCGAGTACACCTCGTATGAGCAGGGTTTGAACTCCCAACGTTAGTGATGATAGGCACTGATGCATAGGTAGTTATAAATCCAACTACCATATGATCACGACCACGACGGCCCCTGGAATAAATTAGAATCCTATGTAAAGTGGATGTCAAATTTAATTCCAATATATTTAATCCTTGCAAAATTGGATTGTCTCAAAGTTGCCTGGTTTATACACGTATCATTACTTTAGATTACTCTTATATAACTAAAACTAACTGTAAAGATGCTTTTAATTAAAATTTCAGAAGAAGGTGTTACAATTCTGAAGCATAAAAGTGACATGTTTCCATGGCAACAAAAGTTTGATGATGATGACAGTGATTCAGACATGAATGATAACAATGAAGATTTAGAAAATACACAAAGGTTTGTCAATGTATTGCTTTTTACCTCAGCTGGTTGTCATCGTCTGCATCTTTTAGCTTTTCATGTTTCATATTTTACCCCCAGAAATCACCGTAGCAAATGGAAACGCACTTGGCAGAAATGTTACATGAATGGTGCTCAACGTTATTTGTGATTTTCTTTTCATTTGGCAATTTAATATGGCTACATGGCAAATTATGCTTTCTGATTGGCTGAAATTTCAAATGTTTTCTTCTTTGAAATCATATGCAATGTAATTATTACATGGTAGGAATGTTCCTTATATGATCCTCTACAAAGTCTGTGGGGTTATTTGTCAATCCGAAATCCAAGATGGTTGCCATCACAGGATAAAATTTTAACATAGGACCCTTTGAGACAAATGTTTTAATTTAATTTTTCTTTGACACCAGATAAATATTTTGAATATACTTTGACTGTAATGTTCCTCAACAAAATATATGTTTTTATGTCAATCTGAAATCCAAGATGGTTGCTAATGTAGGAACATATGGGAAAATAAATAAATATTTGTTCTCAGAAATGAGGAACTTGATCGAGTCCAATCTGTGGATGAATATTGATCGGTTGATCACTTACAAAGTTTGATTTTTTTGGTTAACATAGAACTCTATGTGAAAAATATTTAAAACTCATCTCTGAAACCACTGAATCATTTGAAAGCAAAATTTGCTGGTATGTTTCTTCGGTAATCCTCTACAACAAAATGCATGTTTTTTGTTTTGATTGAAAATTCAAGATGGCCACCACCACATAACACTGGGATAAAATGAAAAACAAAAAAATACCACCTTGTCAGATGAATAAAAAGTTTTTTCTTAGAAACTACAAACATTTTGACCCAAACTGTGCATTAATAATAAGATGAATGATATAGGCTCAGTTTACCCTTTATTTATTATTTTTCTAACATATTCACAAGGAAGGCATACAGATGTAAATGAGCATGAACAAAAATTGGTTCCGCAGGTCTATTAATTCAATCTACTTAAAATTTGATGTTTGGTGTATCTTTTTATTTTTATTATTATTTTTTTTTGACAATACACCAATATCTAACAACATCCCATTAGTAAAATCAGAAATCTTCACAGAATTTTATTTAACGACATTTCTTACTTACGTGTTTTTAGAGATGTGGGTGAAGAAAAGACAAAAAAAGAACCAGTTGTTTTCAGTTCTACCAAGTCCTTCTTTTTCTTCCAAGAAAATGATGACAGGATTACAGGTAGGTTGACTTCCAAAAGTGGTTGGTTGACTTTTGATTCCAAAAGCGGTTGGTTGACTTTTAATTCCAAAAGTGGTTGGTTGACTTTAAATTCCAAAAGCGGTTGGTTGACTTTTAATTCCAAAAGCAGTTGGTTGACTTTTAATTCCAAAAGTGGTTGGTTGACTTTTAATTCCAAAAGCGGTTGGTTGACTTTTAATTCCAAAAGCAGTTGGTTGACTTTTAATTCCAAAAGCAGTTGGTTGACTTAATTCCAAAAGCAGTTGGTTGACTTTTAATTCCAAAAGCAGTTGGTTGACTTTTAATTCCAAAAGCGGTTGGTTGACTTTTAATTCCAAAAGCAGTTGGTTGACTTTTAATTCCAAAAGCAGTTGGTTGACTTAATTCCAAAAGCAGTTGGTTGACTTTTAATTCCAAAAGCAGTTGGTTGACTTTTAATTCCAAAAGTGGTTGGTTGACTTTTAATTCCAAAAGCGGTTGGTTGACTTTTAATTCCAAAAGCAGTTGGTTGACTTTTAATTCCAAAAGCAGTTGGTTGACTTAATTCCAAAAGCAGTTGGTTGACTTTTAATTCCAAAAGCAGTTGGTTGACTTTTAATTCCAAAAGCAGTTGGTTGACTTTTAATTCCAAAAGCGGTTGGTTGAATTTTAATTCCAAAAGCGGTTGGTTGACTTTTAATTCCAAAAGCTTACCATTAATCTATATTCATAAAATCACAAGGGTATTCATCTAGAAACTTTCTGAAACAGAGGCTATATTCTACCTATGGCATTCAGAATATGCATCTTCCACACCAGAAGGAGAGCTTCCTCTCCGGACAATCAAGACACTTATATATAAAAGTTATGACACATTATTTGGAGGGATTTTTATACCATATCACAAAACAATACAATAAGTAGTCTGATGCCATAATAAACTAGGTGATGTTTGTTCTTAAACTGAGGAATCTATTTTTCTGCTGTGGCAGAGGTTGGTTAAATTCTTTTTAACACAGAAAAAAAATATAGATCTCTAGAGTTGTGGTGTTAATGCCAACTCATCAATAATTCAGTTATATCGTACCCTGAGAAAACCACCAACCTGTCGCAAGTCACTGACAAACTTTATCACATTATGTTTTATCAAGTACACCTCGCCATGAGCAGGATTTAACCTCATAACATGAGTGGTGATAGGCACTGAATGCACAGGTAGTTGGATTTCTATATGATCATGACCACAACTGCCCCTTATAGGTCTCTGATACCATTTTATGAACCTATAGTCCATGAATAATCTGGCCTGCATTAAATGTTATAAAGAGGCAAATTATTCTTTGAGGGGGGTTAGGGGTAGTGTTTAATGCCACCGACCTGCCGCCAGTCACTGACAAACTTTATCACATAATGTTGTGTCGAGTACACCTCGTCCGAGCGGGATTCGAAATCACGTTAGTGGTGATAGACACTTATTGTATATGTATTTGTAAATCCAACTACCATACGATCACGACCATTACGGCCTAAATTAATATTTGACACTGCCACATGATGAAGTAAATATATATTAAAATAAAGGAATTGCAATTGAAAAAAACACCTTTGAGGTATAATATTCCATTCAATTGTGGTAACTAATGTCAGTAGGAAGTACTCGACGAATCAAAATTATTTAATATCAACCAGATTGTTCCTACAATGAAGATATATAAAGTAAAATAAAGGGAGACAATTTACACAAATGTATTTGTATCAACGTGTCTGTCGTTCATTGTAATTTGTTGTACAGCAGATAGATACCACTTTATTTCAAGCATACATTTATTTTCACATTGCTATGCTGTTACTATTTCAGAAGGAATCAAGAATTTTTGTAGACGAGAAAGTTTGGAAGTCATAAGAGAGAAATGGCTAGAGAGAAGACCATACTTGGTGGAGGTTAGTATTGTGTAAACAGAAATGTCTTTCTAATTTGTGTACAACACTTTAGGGTTATGGTGCTTAATGCCACTTTCAACAGTATTTCAATTATATCGTGGCAGTCTGTTTTATTGGTGGAGGAAACCGGAGTACACTGGGAAAACTACCGACCTGCCCCATGTCAGTGACAAACTTTATCATATAATGTTGTATCAAGTACACCTCGCCAGAGGGGGATTCAAACTTACAACATTAGTGGCGATATGCATTAATTGCATAGGTAGTTGTAAATCCAACTAATATACGATCACGACGGAGATCAGAGTATAATCATTGATGTAGGTATAATTTGTTATGCAGTTTGATGCAAAAATGTGGCAGAGTAAAACCAGTTCTTGATATGCCAACCCTTTCTCTCTTGATAATTGGATTTCCAATTGCAATACAGATATAACCAGTGATAAAAAACCTGCACATATTTGTTTCCACTCAAAAAGATCAAACATTATTACAGAAATGAATGTTAACAAAAACATGAACAGTACAATAACAGGATGAATGAAAGCTCGTTATTAACAGACTACTAGCTAGGAATGTAGAATTTGTTGGGTTAGGTAGTTGGATTACAAGCCTAACACCAATACGGCGTGGGTTTGCGCCTGGCTTTGTAAATTACAAAAAAGGGTGCACTCGACTCGCAGCCGCAAGTGATAAAGTTTACCAGTTGCTTGCCCATGTGGTTCTCTCCGGGGACTCCGGCTTCTTCCACTACTAAAACTGGTCGCCATGATATAGCTGAAATATTGCTGAAAGAGGCATTAAACACAATAAAATCAATCAAAATCAAGAATTTGTTGGTTAAAGACCATTACCATTCTTTTTTTGTGTCTAGTGTGGTATTTTTGGTACTGGTTTAATATGAAGGGCTGAAAATTAGGTTTCATAGCAACTTGTTTCTTTCCTGTTTGTTGATTTATTGTTGAAAGTGCAATGTGAGCTTTTGCCATCACTTGGCGTCCGTTGTCCGTTAACTTTTCACATTTTGATCTTTTCCTCTAAAACCACTTTGTCAAATGAATTGAAACTTGGTAGGAAGCATTTATGGAAGATCCTCTATAAAGATTGCACATTTCGTCCTGATCAGTTAACAAACATAGTGGCCACAGGCAATTCTTGTTTCTGATTGTTAAATTTCTAAAAAAAAATCTTCTCTTCTGAAACCGCTTGGCCAAATGAACCAAAACTTTGTAGGAAGCATCTATGGAAGGTCGTCTATAAAGAATGCTCATTTCGTCCCGATCTGTTAACAAACATTATAGACAATTCTATTTTCTGGTTATTTCTAAAAAATCTTCTCTGAAACGGAGTAGCCAAATGAACTGAAATTTGGTAGGAAGCACCTGTGGAAGGTTCTGTATAAAGTTTTCTCAAAACAGAATGAAGGGTGAGCGACAGAAGCTCAGCTCACTGAGCCTCTAGTTTATTATATCGCCATTATGAAAGTGAAGTTAAACCCTCAAACTCTGTGACTTCTTGTGCATTCTGTTGTTTTGACATAATAAGAATATGATATTTAGAAGACAAAATAAACCTTTGAAAATCATGTACATTTTACACTGTAAACACATTGATCTTTGGGAGGATTTTTCAAATGTTTCCCCGCCACGATATAACTGAAATATTGTTGAAAGTGGCATTAAACACCATAAACCAATCAATTGTTTCATTATGTTGACTTTGTATTTCAGGCTTATAGAACAAAACATAAAAGATTACTGAGAAAGACGAAGATGGACAAAAAACAATCTAAACGACCCGTTACACCTAGAAGACATTAGGCTAGACCAGACGAAGATGGATAAAAAACAATCTAAAAGACCTGTTACACCTAGAAGACATTAGTCTAGACCAGACGAAGATGGATAAAAAACAATCTAAACGACCTGTTACACCTAGAAGACATTAGTCTAGACCAGACGAAGATGGATAAAAAACAATCTAAAAGACCCGTTACACCTAGAAGACATTAGGCTAGAAAAATATTGTTGTAAAGTTTTCAAATTAAATCAATATATTTTTAGCAAATTAAATGCCAATTTGAAATACAATTTTTTGGATGTTGCAAGTTTCTTTCTTACCTGGAAAAGCCATATTAATATTTATATTTTGTTTCTCTGGTTAAAATCTGATTGGGTGATTATTGTTTAATGCCAAAAAATCATGTAAAATATACTAGAGTATTATACCTGGAAGATTTTCATGTGTAGGAAATAAAAATGCTGACACAGGCATACAAATTATATTTATACAGCAACAATAAATATGATTTTTTTTCAAGAGTACACAATTGTTTATACTGTCAAACTTGTCCAAGCGGTCACCTCCATTAAGCAGTCAGGTCACTTTTTTCTTGTACTGTCATAGAATTTTTTTCATATGAATTGAATCTCTTTTAAGAGGTCACCTGTCTAAAAAGACCACCTTTTCTTTGTCCTACAGGTGATCTATTAATACAGGTTTGACTACATAAACAATTTCAAATTTTGTGGTTGATGTTATCTTGGTTCTAGTGAGCACTACTGAATCTTGGTTCTAGTGAGCACTACTGAATCTTGGTTCTAGTGAGCACTACTGAATCTTGGTTCTAGTGAGCACTACTGAATCTTGGTTATAGTGAGCACTACTGATTCTTGGTTCTAGTGAGCACTACTGAATCTTGGTTCTAGTGAGCACTACTGAATCTTGGTTCTAGTGAGCACTACTGAATCTTGGTTCTAGTGAGCACTACTGAATCTTGGTTCTAGTGAGCACTACTGAATCTTGGTTCTAGTGAGCACTACTGAATCTTGGTTCTAGTGAGCACTACTGAATCTTGGTTCTAGTGAGCACTACTGAATCTTGGTTCTAGTGAGCACTACTGAATCTTGGTTATAGTGAGCACTACTGAATCTTGGTTCTAGTGAGCACTACTGAATCTTGGTTCTAGTGAGCACTACTGAATCTTGGTTCTAGTGAGCACTACTGAATCTTGGTTCTAGTGAGCACTACTGAATCTTGGTTCTAGTGAGCACTACTGAATCTTGGTTCTAGTGAGCACTACTGAATCTTGGTTCTAGTGAGCACTACTGAATCTTGGTTCTAGTGAGCACTACTGAATCTTGGTTCTAGTGAGCACTACTGAATCTTGGTTCTAGTGAGCACTACTGAATCTTGGTTCTAGTGAGCACTACTGAATCTTGGTTCTAGTGAGCACTACTGAATCTTGGTTCTAGTGAGCACTACTGAATCTTGGTTCTAGGGAGCACTACTGAATCTTGGTTCTAGTGAGCACTACTGAATCTTGGTTCTAGTGAGCACTACTGAATCTTGGTTCTAGTGAGCACTACTGAATCTTGGTTCTAGTGAGCACTACTGAATCTTGGTTCTAGTGAGCACTACTGAATCTTGGTTCTAGTGAGCACTACTGAATCTTGGTTCTAGTGAGCACTACTGAATCTTGGTTCTAGTGAGCACTACTGAATCTTGGTTCTAGTGAGCACTACTGAATGGCATTATAATAAAGAAATGCAAAACTAAGTTAACTCACAGATTTTCATCATAGAATAATCAGCCTTGGCAACAGAGTGGTCATACCTGACTACATATATATCATAGAACTGTATTTTCCCATCACTTGTTACAGTGAAAGGGTCTATACAGCTGGAACAAATTATTATACAGTGTACTCGTCTAAGAAAAAAGAAAAAAAATTAGCCATTTAATGACTTCTTCCATATGTAATAGTTTCAACATGATATTTAACATCTTTCTAGTATGCAAAAAATAAAAATTCCGAAAAATTGAATATACAGAAAAAATTCGGAAAAATTGAACATACAAGCACTTAAAGTAAAATAAAGATACAAAATGAACACAAAATACTCTTCAATCAAATATTAAACACAATTTACATTTACACAGAATGTACACAATCAAAATATTATTTACATTTTTTCCATGACACAAGTCTTACAAACCAATAAAAATACATTTTGAATGGAAAAATCAGAATTCTTAAAACACTTTATTATTTGTAAAATTTTGATTCAAGGATATTAAATTTAATATCATCAGAATTTTTTTTTCTCTCATCAATAATCAAGAATAATACAATCTTGTTCCGGTAAAAGTACAAGATATATAGAATAAGGACAGATTTGAAGGTAGAGAGACTGACATTATCACTAGTATCGCAGCAAGTCTGACAGTACAAGCTGTGATACTAGTGATAATGTATGTCCAGATCTTCAAAACTAGCATTATTGTTTTTATCAGTGACATCAAAATGTGTTTGACGTCACACTTGACCGATGATTTTCAATATCAGAGTCAGTTCTTAACCTAATATTTTGACGTCACACTGAACGATGATTTTCAATATCAGAGTCAGTTCTTAACCTAATATTTTGACGTCACACTGACCCATGATTTTCAATATCAGAGTCAGTTCTTGACCTAATATTTTGACGTCACACTGAACGATGATTTTCAATATCAGAGTCAGTTCTTAACCTAATATTTTGATGTCACACTGACCCATGATTTTCAATATCAGAGTCAGTTCTTAACCTAATATTTTGACGTCACACTGACCCATGATTTTCAATATCAGAGTCAGTTCTTAACCTAATATTTTTGAGGATCAATATCAGAGTCAGTTCTTAACCTAATATTTTTGTGGATCAATGTCAGTTCAGTGATGCAGACTTTTATCTGCGGCACACATCAAAAAGAAAATGTCCAATTTGCTGACAACAGGAAATAGCAGCCATCGGAGGGAAAGATTCTAGAGCTTTAAATGATTGAAATCTTACCCGATTACAGTCTATTTCTGGCATCTTTTGGCTCTTGCTTAGGCAGTCAGTATTTGGTAGAAGTAGAAATAGAAAATGTATATTTGGTACTGAAAGGTACTGCTCAAGAAAAGTGCTAGAACACTGTCACAGTGTACAATACAATATATACTGATTGAGAAATAATGGGTAGTATCAAGTCTTGAGATATGATTCTACAGAGAGGAGAAAGGTAAAATAATGGGAAGTATCAAGTCTTGAGATATGATTCTACAGAGAGGAGAAAGGTAAAATAATAGGTAGTATTAAGTCTTGAGATATGATTCTACAGAGAGGAGAAAGGTAAAATAATAGGTAGTATTAAGTCTTGAGATATGATTCTACAGAGAGGAGAAAGGTAAAATAATAGGTAGTATTAAGTCTTGAGATATGATTCTACAGAGAGGAGAAAGGTAAAATAATAGGAAGTATTAAGTCTTGAGATATGATTCTACAGAGGAGAAAGGTAAAATAATAGGTAGTATTAAGTCTTAAGATATGATTCTACAGAGAGGAGAAAGGTAAAATAATAGGTAGTATTAAGTCTTGAGATATGATTCTACAGAGAGGAGAAAGGTAAAATAATAGGTAGTATTAAGTCTTGAGATATGATTCTACAGAGAGGAGAAAGGTAAAATAATAGGAAGTATCAAGTCTTGAGATATGATTCTACAGAGGAGAAAGGTAAAATAATAGGTAGTATTAAGTCTTAAGATATGATTCTACAGAGAGGAGAAAGGTAAAATAATAGGTAGTATTAAGTCTTGAGATATGATTCTACAGAGAGGAGAAAGGTAAAATAATAGGAAGTATTAAGTCTAGAGATATGATTCTACAGAGAGGAGAAAGGTAAAATAATAGGTAGTATTAAGTCTTGAGATATGATTCTACAGAGAGGAGAAAGGTAAAATAATAGGAAGTATTAAGTCTAGAGATATGATTCTACAGAGAGGAGAAAGGTAAAATAATAGGTAGTATTAAGTCTTGAGATATGATTCTACAGAGAGGAGAAAGGTAAAATAATAGGTAGTATCAAGTCTTGAGATATGATTCTACAGAGAGGAGAAAGGTAAAATAATAGGTAGTATTAAGTCTTGAGATATGATTTTACAGAGAGGAGAAAGGTAAAATAATAGGTAGTATCAAGTCTTGAGATATGATTCTACAGAGAGGAGAAAGGTAAAATAATAGGTAACATCAAGTCTTGAGATATGATTCTACAGAGAGGAGAAAGGTAAAATAATAGGTAGTATTAAGTCTTGAGATATGATTCTACAGAGAGGAGAAAGGTAAAATAATAGGAAGTATCAAGTCTTGAGATATGATTCTACAGAGAGGAGAAAGGTAAAATAATAGGTAGTATCAAGTCTTGAGATATGATTCTACAGAGAGGAGAAAGGTAAAATAATAGGAAGTATCAAGTCTTGAGATATGATTCTACAGAGAGGAGAAAGGTAAAATAATAGGAAGTATTAAGTCTAGAGATATGATTCTACAGAGAGGAGAAAGGTAAAATAATAGGTAGTATTAAGTCTTGAGATATGATTCTACAGAGAGGAGAAAGGTAAAATAATAGGTAGTATCAAGTCTTGAGATATGATTCTACAGAGAGGAGAAAGGTAAAATAATAGGTAGTATTAAGTCTTGAGATATGATTCTACAGAGAGGAGAAAGGTAAAATAATAGGTAGTATTAAGTCTTGAGATATGATTCTACAGAGAGGAGAAAGGTAAAATAATAGGTAGTATTAAGTCTTGAGATATGATTCTACAGAGAGGAGAAAGGTAAAATAATAGGAAGTATTAAGTCTTGAGATATGATTCTACAGAGAGGAGAAAGGTAAAATAATAGGAAGTATTGTCTTGAGATATGATTCTACAGAGAGGAGAAAGGTAAAATAATAGGAAGTATCAAGTCTTGAGATATGATTCTACAGAGAGGAGAAAGGTAAAATAATGGGTAGTATCAAGTCTTGAGATATGATTCTACAGAGAGGAGAAAGGTAAAATAATGGGTAGTATCAAGTCTTGAGATATGATTCTACAGAGAGGAGAAAGGTAAAATAATAGGTAGTATCAAGTCTTGAGATATGATTCTACAGAGAGGAGAAAGGTAAAATAATAGGTAGTATTAAGTCTTAAGATATGATTCTACAGAGAGGAGAAAGGTAAAATAATGGGTAGTATCAAGTCTTGAGATATGATTCTACAGAGAGGAGAAAGGTAAAATAATGGGTAGTATCAAGTCTTGAGATATGATTCTACAGAGAGGAGAAAGGTATTTAAAAATTTAATATAACACACTTTGTATTTTTGCATAACAAATACAAATCTTTTTTAACATACATCAAATGACAATAAAATCAAAAGGATAGTATCTACAAAATCTTTTGACTATAAAATTTTCTGGATTCAAGGACAACTCACACAGCAAACTCACAAAAAAGTTCCATAACTTGAAAATCTATCACAACAGCAGTTCTGTATGCACATCTCCCAAAAATGAATCACTAATTATTTAACTGAAAATGATAACACTACACAATAGACAAAATAGTCCATTTGTTTATGTCATTATGGAACATCCATTTAACTTTAATGTTTAAAAAAAATATCTTCATGGTCGTGATCATATGGTAGTTGGAATTACAATACCTGTATAATCAGTGCCTATCACCACTAAAGTTGTGAGTTCGAATCCCACTAATGGCGAGGTGTACTCGATACAACATTATGTGATAAAGTTTGTCAGTGACTTGCGGCAGTTTGGTGGTTTTCTCTGACTTCCTCCACCAATAACACTGACCACTACGATATAACTGAAATGTTGTTGAAAGTGTCGTTAAACACCATAGCCCCTACAATATATTTGAGATGGGGCTGTACATACAATTACATAATAAATTAGAATATTCTTTTTCGAAAAATATCGTATGCTATGTTATTCGTAATTCATTATCTTTTTGCTAAATCCAAAGACTATCATTATGAACATATAGACGTTAGAGAATACCAAAGGGACAACTAAAAATGGACAACATTGGGTACACAAGACGAAGACAAACAAAACAAAAACACAACACAATATATGTTGGGCACCACTATACGCAAACAAACACAAATAACGTAAATAAGACATGCCTCCTTCTACAAACAACTGGAGGTAAAGATGAACCGAACATAGGTTTTATGCGGAAATCGTAAAGGATATCACAACACGGAACTCGGAACGTAAAGACACCTAATAGGACAACACAAAAAAAACTAATAAGGTGAGCAAACATGTGATTACCAACCTGAAGTTCTGGAGAAAGAGTTGGAGTGTAAATATTCTAATGCTTTCCCTGTATTTGTACCACCTCCTTCATACGCAATTGACAGTATCGCATTCTTTAAGTCTTTCTTATCCTGGTATTCGTAGAGATCAAATTCTCTTTTGACTGGAGTATGGAAAGTAATAATTCCAACTCGAAATTTCTCTTCTCCTAATTCAAGCCCGTCAATAATATCTGATATGAATTTGAGAATGGTATTAAAGTTGGTTGATCCAACACTGCCTGAATTGTCTACTACAAACACAACATCGGCACCTCCTTTGCAATCTGTAATACAACACATTATAAGGAAATAAAACTGTTATACGGTCCAATTATAGCGAGATCGGTTATCATGAAAACTCGGTTATTATGAAAAATCGGTTATTATGAAAACTCGCTTATTAGGAAAACTCAGTTATTGATATTGAAAGGAATATTTATCCTCATCAACCCTCTTGTATTTTTTACACTGAATTTTGGTTAAAATGAAACTATTCCATTTTACAATATCTCGACTGTTATTTCTTACATGTACCCTTCTCAAACATAATATTTCTGTTTATAAACCCGTAATAATAAGAGTTATCTCGCTTTCCATATCAATATGGAAAACTAAATATTTGAACACTAAAATACAGCTTACAGCTTCTGATCCTGGTTACCAGCTTTATATGTAACAAAATGATAAACAAACAATACCACACAGTCGGAACGATTCCAAAACCCAACAGAAAAATCGTTAGAAACAGACAAAATGGATACCTCTAACTCACATATACATGACCGCTCACTTTCCTGGCTTGGTACAGACACTTAGTGAAATGATGCGTTCATGAACATGCGCATAAAATGCCTACCATCACATATAACTGGATACAAAATAGTATCAATAGCAATAAACCACATTCAGTATTTCAATTATAAGAACAAAATCCATTCGTTTCCCTTTCACCGACGATATATTACAAGGTATTCTTTAATAAATGCCACTTCTCATGATTGTTATAAGCTTAGAACATCATGAAATGAAACTAACAATAAATACGTGCAGGCATGTCTGTGGTGATGTATATTTCAAATGTCACGTACATGATGATAGTTTTCTCTGGAGAAGTTATCCGCCAAGTAGATAAGAAGTTCTCATGAAGTGTATTGCTATACTAATTTCTAAATCCATAGTCATTCAAAAAAGCTTGAAGTTACCAATTGGAATAATCAATATCCGTAATTCACAGATGGAGACAACACAACGACCAAAATAAAATGGACAAAAGGACAAACAACGATCTACAAAACATTACACAGAAAACTAAAAATCGATCAACACACATCCACTAAAACCCGGGGGTGAACTCATGTGCTCCGGAAAGGTTAGCAGTTCCTGCTCCACGTGTAGCATCCGTCGTATTAATGTATGTTAAACGACACGAACATGATATGATATGGAAATTGGACACCAGAATACGTAAATAAAAACAAATAATATAAATAAATAGACGAACAATGGTCAAGAAAACGCTAAGCAGAAAACAAAATACTGAGCAACACGAATTCACAAAAACAAAAACAAGAACTCAATTGTTCCCGGAACAGTACCAGTTCTTCTAGTAACACCCGTCATGTAACTCTTGTTTGCAATTCGCTATTCACTGGTTATTCATGAATGAAGAAAGGACGGGATTATTATTACAATTAACGGAAGATATCCGTGGTCATTTGTGACAGATAATCCGGAACGGTTAACCAAGTCATGGTGGCGACGGTAAAGCTTTCGCAGTGATGACTTCAACTTAGCTACTAGGAATTCTTGGTTCAGTAGCTTCATTGAAAACAGCAACCCGCTATTAAGGACATCACGAACTCGGGAATATCATATCAGCTGAGAGATATATACTTCATATGAATGTGCTGCTGTAATGTCGCTACATGCAATTGGAAAGTAAACAAGGGGCAATTGCAATCGTCTAGTAGTTGTAAAGTTTCGTTCTCTACAGGCCCATTTCTAGGAGTAATCATGTCTAGTAACGAAACAGACCTAGCTGTATCTGTGGTATCCTTTATTTCAAGCTCAATTGTATAGATGGATCAACATAATCATCAAATTTGGAATTATGTAGTATAAGAACATCATAGCGGAACGTGAAATAACAAGACCGGGCTAGCTTCTTTTCGTTATTCTTGAGAAGCTCCTGTGTGAAGTCTGCGTCAAACAAATAAAGGAACAAGTTGGCGAGAAAAGGAGCAGAGTTGGTACTCATAGGAAACCAGCGGTTGTATCGAGTACACCTCGCCTGAGCTGGATTCGAATTAACAACTTCAGTGGTGATAAGCACTGATTGCATAGGTAGTTATAAATCCAACCACCATACGATCACAACCACGACGCCCCTGTTCTTTTGGTAATAGCACTCTTTGCGAGATATAGAAAAAATACTTTTTATTTAGTATCCTCGTATGACAATAAGTCGGTCAGTCATTGGATAATGTTTGATTATTTTTTCTATGTTTGAAAAGTAAACATTTTTTTCTTTTTAATTATGTTCCTCATCTATTCTTGCTCACATGTGTAAAGTTCCATGGAAAAAAGATCAATAATAATGACACACTGACCCATATTTGTTTACTACCCTTTTTCCAAATGGCGTCCTATTACGTCACATAAGGCCGGTCAAAGGACAATAAAGCACATGATTTTGTCATAGGCCAACCAAGCTTAAAAAGTAAACCAGATTAAGAAAGTACAGTATTTTAGCTTTTTCAATGTAATTGTTTTGTCTGAAAAATTTCAAAAGATGTTTTTTTTTTAAATAGTTTGAAATTGAAGTATTAAAAATTAATTATTTGATGCAAATATTAAACTTGCTTACCCATATAATAAAGTATTTAATCCAGAGAATTTGGTGTTTTTTCTTTTGTCAATACAATCTATTAGACTGACTACATCCTGCCATATTTTTGTAAAACAATTAATGACTGATTTCAATTTACTTTAGGGAACAGTCATTATTTATCAGGTGGAGGGGCTGGAAAATTTTAGGGGGGGGGTCAATTTTTTTTACATAGGTATTGTGGGGGTCAATTTTTAAAACCACTCAGCTTAGGGGCGGTCAATTTATCCTTAAAACATTTGGTTGTAAAAAAAAAAGTAAAAGTAAAAAAAACAAACAAAATAAATGAATAAATAATTTTGAAAACCTAAACAGTTCTAAACACTTAAGTGTGAAGAACATGAGAGTAAGGGGTGATATTCAATATAACGTTCAAATAATTAGTAATGCAACTTTGGGAAGTATCTAACTAGGATTTATAAATATCAATATAGCTATAATTATCTGGAATTTTATTCACATGTATTTTGAAATGAAAGATTCTGATTAAAAATGAACTCAAAGCAATTAACACTAAGTAGTGAACCAAAGAAATCTTACAGCCGTTCTCTGCAAAGAAGTACTGATGTTGTTATAGATTCGGAAAACAATATACGGATATCCGCACAGTGCACAACAACTATTGCAGATAATCGGAATAAGCTAAACAGCTTATTACATGTGTCACAATATTCTAAATTCGAATTCCGCTCACTTCTAGGATTAGCAGTTCTAGATGAATTGCAGAATATCTCGATTTAAAAAATGTGAAAAACATGAATAATTTATTAAGAAAAAACAATGATCAGCCTACTAACATTGACGTAAGTTGTGTACATACAGACAGTAGGTCTAAAATATGCAAAGGAACTTTTTGTCTTATTAGAAACAAACTTCTTTACATTTGAAGCAAAATGTTTAATCCTGGATAATGTGTGCCCTATTGTTGAAAAAAGATATTGGAAGTTATTTGAAAACCATTAAAATGTGAATGGTGAAATGAGAGCATGGAAGAGGTGGATATGGATGGAAGTGAGGGTGATCAGGAATTGACTGGTAATGAAACAGATGCAAGTGAATGAGCAAGTAAGGTGCATGAGCATGTTTGAAGTATGTTTATATGGTCAACAAAAGATAGATATTAAACATTTGTAGCTTATACTTGTACATGTATATAGGTGAAATTTTTCATATATATATATACATGTACATGTAAGTATAGCTGCAATAATGTAGCTCCTGTGAACAAACTTGTGTCTCGGCAGAGCTACAACGCGATCCCATTCGTCACAATGGAGCAAAACAAATTTGCAGTTGAAACGTAAAAACTCACTATTTACGCTTCAAACATTTCATTATAACTATTACTGATGATCCCAGTCCTTGTTAAATCGGTTTGGCTGAGAAATATATGCTTTTCAAAGGTAGCAACAACCTTGTTAAAATTTATCGATTGTTTGTCATAACCGGAAACTACGGAAGGCGGAGCTTTTCTAAATATGGTATTTTTTACTACGATGCTTACGACTGCTGATGTAAATATTCACGCCTTAATCGCCAAATATGGTATCGACATCCAAATAGTGAGGCCGGAAATGACGAAATTCAAAATGTTCAGAGAGTTTAGTAAACATGGATTTTTATTTTGTGGGAATTACATTCTAAAATACTGGTAGGTGATAAAAACTTGTTATAATAATGGACAAAAGGAAAGGTTATGTCTTATTATTGATAAATGCAGGCGTCAGAAACTCTGTAAGCGAGCGCAAAAAATCTCGGCGGCTGCTCCATTACGTGTAATGGCATCCCGTTATAACCCTTGCGAGTAAGCGAGCATTTAGGGTTTTATTATTAGAACTAATGTAAGTAGTATATGGGTACGGACAAAGTCATATTTGTCGGGGAGCAATGGGGGAGAAACCGGAAGTCACGTGACCGGAAATGACGTCACCGGAAGTCACGTGACCAGAAGATTTTTGAATAGGTTATACGATTTAGCCTGTTCTGGAGCAGTATACGATTAATAAACCCCGAAGCGAAGAGGTTTACGAAAAGCGTAAACTGTTTTAAACCAGATTATACAAGTATAACCTGTGCAAAAATTTAACGTATTTCTAATATTCCTTATAATTTAATGATTCCTCGATTTTAATTACGATTGTTTCATGTGACTATTTGAATTTTTCGTTGACGAATGAATATGTTGAAGACGTCACAATATCAACCCAGGTAATCAAGTATAACCAATGTTGCTCCAGGCGGATCAGCCAATCAGATAGCAGAATTAACATCAAATTAAATTATTCTTTTGTTCTACATACAGTTAAACCTGACAGAACCTACCACCGTATAGACCTACTTTTTGTACAGCAAACAGCGATGTCCGGATTAAACAGGTTAAATTTGTAAATGTTACACATTGGTACTAAATATGATGCCATGTTTATACAAGAATTCAGTTTAATTGGGCTTCGGCTTATGCAGGTATTTTCGCACCGTTCGCACTAAATAAGATATCTACGTTTCTACAACAATCACTGGATCGAAAACTTTGGTAAGTGGACTATTAGTCTCCGAGGTTGTCATCCGCCCCAGTAGTCAGTGTTTCGGCAATGTCATGGTTTATTATATATCAACGGTTTTATTACCATCACTTAGTCGATCACTTTGGTACGTGGACTATTAGTCCCCAAGGGTATCATCCGTCCATTAAGTCAGTGTTTCGTCACGGATATGGTTTATTAGATATATTAATATTTTAAATGTACATTTCCCAAATCATATAATTTATTAAAACTAAAGTGAATCTCACTCAGCCATAGTTAACTTTCCTGATTTTTGCTATTTTTACAAGACTTTTGAATTATTTAGCTTTCCAATCTTTTGTCTATGAGTGTACTTGATGAAGAGTGTCATAGAAACGCACTAAATTATATATCTGCGTCTTTGTTCACAATGCTTATGCTACGATTCGAAATATTTCAACTATGTCATGGCAAAATACAAAATCACAGTTAAGATGTTTCTTTTTTTCGGAGGTAGACTAAAATTGATGCTTTCTATGAAAAGTTTTGATATTTTTATTCTCTGAGATCGAAAAGGTCATTAAAGAAACGTTATAAAAACCAGAAAGGGCAATCAAGAAACACTGCCAACATTGGGCACACCACAAAGCAGGAAAACTAAATAGATGAGCAACACGGACCTCACCAAACACCGGGTGTGAAGAAGAGTTTGAAGATAATCAAAGGGGTAATCAGAATCCGTATATTGAAGAAGAACAGATAACACAATGGCCAAAAGAAAAAAGTACAAAGGACAAACAACGATCTACAAAACATACACATAAAACTAAAGATCGAGTAACACATCGAGTGAACTCATGTGCTTCACGAAGAGTAAGCAGTTTTTGTTTTTTTAAGATATAATCGGGTGGTATAAGGATTGAGATGTGTTCCATCGTCAACCAATCAACAGCCAGGAAATCTGACCAATCAGAAGTCGCCATTTCTGGCGGCCGATTATCCAATCAGAACCCAAGAAAAAGAACCAATCAAAAAGTGGGATACAAAAAGAAACAACCAATCGACTCCATCGAAACAAAGTCTTCATTCTATAAAAAGCAGAGACAAGAGAGCAGAGACTCACACTTCATTCGACATGTCACGTAAATCAAAATCAAAAGACCAGACCAAAGCATTGAACATTCCGTTCACCCTGACACAAGGGGATCTGCTACAGGAAGCCTTAGCAGTAACGTTCGTCAAAGACCAGACCCAAGCATTGAACATTCCGGTCAAAGTATCCCTAGGAGGTGGAAGATACGCAGAACTCACAGAATGGAATGGCAGTAAGAGAGTGGATCTGAGATTTTGGAAAACCGATACGATTCCTACCAAAGTCGGTGTCAGCTTATGATTACCACAGTGGAAAGTCTTGTACAGTGCTATGCAAGTGGTGGACGATTTGATCAGTTGAGTGAAAGACGGAGAACCCGTGGACTGGAGATATGACCTGGGAGAAGACGTCTACGTCATCATCAAAGTCCCTCAACTGAGAATTCACATCAGGAAGTACGTCGTGCCTAATGGAGAATGGACATTGCATCCTACGAAGAGAGGAGTGACCCTGAGTCTTTACGAATGGTGTGCATGTACATAGCATACTTCCGGTTCCGGAAGGGCCTCTTCCGGTCACGTGACTTCCGGGTGCTCCCCATTGTTCCCCCACAAATATGACTTTGTCCGTACCCATATACTATGTATCTTTATTTAAAAACAATTGAGAATTCTGTAGGGTGAAATCAGAAAATATGACTTTGTTCATGTTTCTTTAATATTTTAAGGAAATGTACTGTTTTTATGTGGTGCTTTGGACAAAAAATGTATATTAATATTGATCTTTGAATCACTAGGAATAAATGTTTGAATTATTTCATCAATGTTTCACTTAATGAAAACTAAAAAAAAGTTGCATAAATGTCAATGAGACCACAATACAGAAGTCCAACTATCAAATTATAAAGCAACAATAGATTACAATGCGGCCTCCAACAATAAATAAGGGTAATAACAAAATTACCGAACTCCGAACAATCTTACAAAGGGAAAGTCAAAACTCATAATTATATAAACAGACAAAATTAGTCAACAACCGGAAAACTGTGACAACCGTAATGACCCTGACTTGGTACAGGCATTTCTAAAGAAATGGTGGGTTGAATCAGATTTTAAAGCGCCAAACCTCCCGCTCTCATTACGGTTCAAAGGTTCCGGCTGTCACTATAACAGTATTTAAATACAGGAACAAAATAGGTAAAATAGTTGTCAAAGCAGTACCATATTCGGTGACGTAAATGTCAAAAATATTTTTACGTCACACATTGACAAAAAAAATATCCTTGACATTTTTTGACTTCTTTATCTTTATGCATTTTCACTATATGAAAATGCATCGCTTATAATTTTTTCTGCAGAGACGGAATATATTTCGACAAGATCTTGGTATCGGAATATAAACTTTTTAAGAATAAGTGAGAGTCATACTGAACAGCTTGCAAGCTATAGATGGCCGCAGAATAAAAGTAATGCTATAAAGGAGAAAATTATGCTAAGCATGAGAGCATGTCAAGACTGCAAATGCTCAGTTCTTTTTATCTATTCTCTATATAAATAATTTTCCATTTAAATATAATGTACGGGTACTTAGGAATGGTCATATAGAAGTATATTCTTGAGATGTAGTCTTCTCACAGATATATATTAATACTATGCTATTTGTCCATTTGGGGGTGGGGGTGGGGGGTCAAAATATATATTGTAAAATTTGTGTGGGGGTCAATTTTAAATTTGCTAAAACTCTGGGGGGTCTTTTTCTTATACTGTCACATCACAGAAAATTTGTCCAGCCCCCCTCCTGGCAAAACTTTCAAAGAACAAGCACGAGAAGTACACGGCAGATTAAATCTAGGACTCTGTTGATGACCATTTTGTTTCTTCTTTGTTTTTTGGAAAATGGGGATGGGGTGGGGTGGGGTGGGGAGAATAGGTGATGTTGTTAGGTATAGATTGGATTGTTGTTGAAGATTCAAGCAGAAAAGCGAAGCTGGTTGTTTCTTTGTATGTTGTTGGATTTTGTTTTATGTACAATATACATGATGTACATTTACCCATATCCATTCTTTTTTTCAGGTAAATCACATAATTAGAACTTTTCATGAGTATCGCAACAAAGTTTGATCTTTAATTCTTTCTGTAGCTGAAAGAAATATTATAAAAATTCTGGTTTGAACAATACACACCTACAATTGTGGATGTAAAAAAAAAAGGGGGGGGTAATTACTTACAAAAATGTTTTTGTACCTAGACACGTATTATTTTTGGGTCCAATGTACTCTTTTTTTTGGGGGGGGGGGGACAAAATTTGTGTTGTATTTTTTTATTGGTTTATTGAAACATGAAGTACTAAAAATGCACACCTTCATGTTTTACTTATTTTAACTGTTTAAATCAAAACTGGGCATCAGAAATTGCATTAAGAGGGGTTCTTTTTCTGTTTTTTTTTCAATATTTTTTTTGGTGGGGGGGGGTCATTAATTATATTTGATGAGCCTAGGTACAAAAATGTTGATGCCCCCCCCCATGATGTAAATTAAAGAATATTTTGTTCTTTCCTATGTTTTTTGCAAAGGCCATTACAGTTGGAATTTTACACGTTTCTCCCTAAACAGAAAAGAAATACAAAGAGTAGTTCTAATCCCTTTAATGCAAAAATTTCTTTTGAGGCATATTTACATATACCTGTTTCTAAGGCAGAAGAGGGAAATTGTGAAAGCTACAATTTACAAGGGGTTTACTTATGTACACTGTCTTTTTGTTATTGCTGGGATAGGGGTTGAGGAGCGTTAACTCATTTTTATTTTTTGACAAGCCTAAAAAGGAGATTTTTTTGCTTTATGATAACTAGTGTCCCTTTCTCTCTGATCTTTTCAGTGATCAAATGGTCATCCGTCAAAATTTATGTTTGAAGCGCATTTTTCAATTTCAGATAATATTCTTACCTTGTCACTAGGTTCTTCATTTTTTTTCTGGTGCCTATATAACACATTGGCTGAAAAGGTTTACTTTCCACTTTTATTCTTATTTAAAACTCCCGCTTAATAGACCTCTCGATACGAAATGGATTGGCCGTGCATAGCGAAGAACAAGCTAAAAAAGTTCCGAAAATCTTTCCGACCAATGAAATAGCGCGAAACAAAATATGTTCGGCTGACCTCCTGAATGGACACGAGTGAAGGAAAGTTGGATGTGTCGTCAAGAATAAACTTGAATTTCGTCAATAAATATTTGTTGTTCGTACGTATAAACTAGATAGGAATGAAGGGAACTCATTTTTGAGACGAGGACAAGCGAAGGTCCTTTTTAAAACTGGCGCGTTATTGTAAAATATCGAGTCGAAGCGAGGATTCCCTCTTTGTATTTTGACGATTGTTTCATACCTTTATGTATATATAAGTAATACGGCAGCTGGACATAGAAACAAAAGTTAGTAGAACGAGAGAGTTGTAACACGAAATGTAAAATATGGATAAATGGTTCAATGATATACTTCCAGACAAAGATCCATACCATAAACGCGGGAGGGACCAAATGAGGAAAAAGGGGGTCCGGAATTCGAGTGCCTGTGTATTTAACAAGCATAATTATCAGGAAAAAAAGACATTAGTAAAAAGGATTTTTTTTTTACTTGCATGGAATTTATTCAATTCAAACTTCTCTGTTTTAATCTCATCTTGTAATTTTGACGTTGCAAATAATTCCCTCTGTTTATGTACGCTATGAATATACAGAATGACGCCATTGGTCTCGTGCTGCGCCAGAATTGTAAATCAAAACAAGTGACCGCACGACACGATATATGACGTTTGTATGTACATGCATTCTATTCTAGTTAAATCTAATAGTCCTCTAGGGTGGTTATAATAAAACAACTTTAAAGTAGAATAATAATTCTGCATTTTGTATTAATTTCAATGGTTTGTAAAATAGTTAAAAGAATTTGGTTGTTTGCTGATTATTATCATCAATAGCTTCAAAATCAAAGAATAATTAAAAAACATATTATTCTACGAGTACACGGTTTGAAACCGTACCATTTCACGTCATAATTGTCAATACCTATTCGTTACTGTAAGGAAAATCATGACCTAAATATATATGTAGAAGTATTTTTCTACATGAAAAATATATTAATTAATCGGCTCATACATTTTTATTTGATTCTTACGATGTCGACATTTTTACGTTAAGATTTAACTGTATTTGATTAAACAGCATTATACGTAAATTTCTAAGCTGAATAAAATCTGGGAAAAAACGAAAGTGAGTGATTATCTTTATTTTATTTCTTAAAGCAAATGTCTATTTTAACAGACACTTTGAATAATTTATCGTGATATACTGGAATTTTAATGAGCTTTGTTGTTTTTGTGGTATTAACTGTTACTATGCCAATCAAAATAAGTCATATTGTTGAAACAAATAGGTATTATACGTCGTTAGAGGTTATTAACCGTTAAAACAGTGCACTTTTATGTTAATAAATCTGTTCCTAATTTTTTATCATTTCATCACACGATGGAATGTATTTTTCCAAATTATTTTGCTTTTCTTTAAAGAAAGTGTGCTTGTATATTAACATGCACATATCACATTTAGTGCACACGACGCCTTTCTGGAATAACCTGCATCAGGTACGCTCAAAATCGAAAGATTGGAAAGCCAAATAATGTAAAGTTTTAGAAGCAATAAAACCAGAATATTGATGTGAACATACACATACAAAGTTTGAGCCTTTTATATTTGTTTATGGAAAAGGAGTCGTCATGATCGTAACCATATATCTGTTGGATTTACCTCTACGTATACATTCAGTGACTACCGTCAATAAAAGGTGTGAGTTCGATGCTTGCCCGTTGCGAGATGTACTCGATACAGCCTTAACGTTTGTCAGTGAGATGTACTCGATACAGCCGTATGTGATAACGTTTGTCAGTGATTTGTCAGCAAGATGTACTCGATACAGCCTTATGTGATAACATTTGACAGTGAGATGTACTCGATAAAGCCTTATGTGATAACGTTTGTCAGTGATTTGTCAGCGAGATGTACTCGATACAGCCTTATGTGATAACGTTTGTCAGTGAGATGTACTCGATACAGCCTTATGTGATAATGTTTGTCAGTGATTTGTCAGCGAGATGTACTCGATACAGCATTATGTGATAATGTTTGTCAGTGATTTGTCAGCGAGATGTACTCGATACAGCCTTATGTGATAACGTTTGTCAGCGAGATGTACTCGATACAGCCTTGTGTGATAACGTTTGTCAGTGATTTGCGGTAGGTTATTGTTTTTCGCCGGGTACTTCGCTTTCCTCCGCGCATGAAAATGACAGCTGTATTATGGTTGCCGTCGGTGAATATATTTTCGATACATTTAGAACGGCTTATGTCTTATTTACGTTATTTGTGTTTGTTTGCGTATAGTGGTGTCCACACATAATGTCTTGTGATTTTGTTTTGTTTGTCTTCGTCCTGTGTACCCTGTGTTGCCAGTTTCTCTGGATTGTTCATTTTTGATTGTCCCTTCGGTATTCTCTAACGTTTATTTAATAGAGATTGATGATTTACGTAATAATCATTTTGTTGATTATTAACAATTCACAACACATAGCAAAAACCACAAAAAAGAGAGATAGAATCAACATCATGTGTTGTCTATAGATTGATTATATAATTTTAAATTGGCATTTTAATAACAAACGGAGATGAAACGTTCTGTGTAACTACTAGGATTATCTGAAAATCGCTTACGCAACTGCTAAGACAAAGGAGATATTATTGATAATGTGTCTTTCTATGTACATGATGTAATCTTGATGATATACACTAGGTATTTATCATAGACAAACCTCGTGTTAGCAAAAAATCATGAAAGGTTAAACGCATACGGATACACGAATGATATTTTGCAATGTCAGGAATTATCAAGTTCGTAATGAAAGGTGCAAAACCATGCATTATATTGTGGTGAATGACCTGGCTTCATATAACCATTATATGATAGTTAATTTGTAAGATATCACATCATATGAACAGTTATATAGAAAAGAGAAATATTAGTCATGTTACAATAATAAATGTTCTTAATAGAGGTATGGTAAGGCGATATAATACGTGTTTGGTGAATGTCATGTTCTCTCTCCACGTAAAATGGCTCTTTTGTAGATTTCGAAAAAGAGTATGCGCATTTTATCCGCCACAAATAGCTACATCTTCTCAACTCTACAAATTTGCTCAGTGGCAATGGTCATTGCTCCGGTTACCGCACCCTCCCTCATTATTTCCCGTCATGAATATGCATGAATTGTTTGTTGCTGCAAAGCTAAGTCATATCTGCAGTATATGGAAGGGCCCGGGTGGCTCAATGAGTTAGGTAGTTGAATTACCTAACAACTCGTACAAGCCTATCACCAATATGGCGTGGGTTCGTGACCGGCATTGTAAATTACAAAAAAGGGTGCACTCGACTCGCAGCCGCAAGTGATGAAGCTTATAAGTTGCTTGCCCATGGTCGGTGGTTCTCTGCGGGTACTCCGGCTTCTTCAACCACTAAAACTGGTCGCCATGATATAGCTGAAAAATTGCTGAAAGTGGCGTTAGACACCAACAATCAATCAATCAATTAATCAGGATATGGAATATCTCACAATTACCATGTGGTCATGGAAAATAACATACAACATCTTCAGGACAGAGATATAAATAGAGACCAAGCAATCATTACACATAGTGCTGTTAACGTGTTTATATAGAGTTAGTATTATACAAAAACACATTCACTCACATTTAGGTGTGAGTTTTGCTCATCAGTACATTCTTGTCAGTGACTGTAAAAGGACGGACGGTAACACTCGAACTGCCAATTAACTTTTGTTTTTGCTTCTGAGTTTCTGATGCATTATCTTTCATGATCACGTACATTCAAATCATTTCATGTATATAAAAAGAATATGCATTGGATAATGTGAGTTCGAATACTGCTCAAGCGAGGTGTACCCGATACAACATTATGTGATAAAGTTTGTCAGTGACTTGCGGCAGGTCGGTGGTTTTCTCCTCCTGGTACTCCTGTTCCCTCCATCAATAAAACTGACCGCCACGATATAGCTGAAATATTGTTGAATGTGGCGTTAAATGCCATAACCGTAACCCCTGCATTGGATGAAGAAAAGATTGCCAGATAATACTCTTTTCCGTGTACAATCAAACCTGCATTAAAGGGCATCACTAAAGAGAGTAGTCTCATTTCCCCATTAATGAACAGTGCATATTATTTAACCTGTATATAAAGGTGAACTGCTCATATTACCATTATCAGGATCTTTTGAGTGACCTTTATATACATGTTTGACTGTATTTTCATTCAGATGATTACAATAGTTACAAGTGATTGTATGTAGTGATCAACTTTTAATTACATTATATGTGATAGCTATTACTTGTATTTTGTTGCATCATTACAATAAATGTCATATTTATACTCAGGTGGCGTTCTGTGATACCCAAAGTCGTAAGCCTCAGCTGCATGGTATTGTATAAGAACTCTAATAGAAAAAAGAATATACCAATTTTCATACATGATATTTTCGTGATAAGTGTGCGTGGTACAAATCCTGCAAGTTTGTTGTTTGGAAAAATGATTATATTCATGAAGATACAAAACGCAGCGTTTTTGAACACAAAGATTAGTCTAGATCCTCAATTTTGGGCTCATGTCTTATTTACGTTATGTTTGTTTGTTTGCGCATAGTGGTGCCCAAATACATAATGTGTTGTGTTTTTTGTTTGTCTTCGTCTTGTGTTTTAGTGTACCCAATGTTGCAAGTTTTTCTGGATTGTTCATTCTTGATTCTAATGTAGTTGTTTAATACTCCTGGTTTCTGATTGGACAATGCTGTAATTTTCACGATATCAATTCCACGGTTGAGATATCATGAGATATTGTTTTATAGAATTTTAGCCGCTTACTTCATCTTGTCAATAATGTGGCAATACACATCTATACACATGATCACATTAGAATGGTGATAATTGTATTGTATTTGGAAAATTTTACGGCATCAATTGTCGATTTAATGGTCTTACATGGAACAACTTTTTTCACGGACGAAGGAATGTTTCCACTATTCACTCATCTGTCAACTGATTACCGCTTACGTCATCTTATCAATAATATGGCAATACACATCTCTATACTCATGATAACATTAGAATGGAGATAACTGTATTGTATTTGAAAATTTCACGGAATCAATTGTCGATTTAATGGTCGCAAATGTCCGTTTACTGCAGGGTCCGCTAACGCGTCGCCAGTAAACTCAATTTGCAACCATCAAATCTCCAATTGATGCCGTGAAATTTTCAAATACAATACAGTTATCTACTAATAGTCCCTTTGGTATTCTTTTATTCGTGAATTGATAACATTTTTTATTGAAGTGCCTGTACCTAATCAGGAAAGTGAGCGGTCATGTATTTGTGTGTTAGGAGGTATCTATAATCAGGAAAGTGAGCGGTCATGTATTTGTGTGTTAGGAGGTATCTATAATCAGGAAAGTGAGCGATCATGTATTTGTGTGTTAGGAGGTATCTATAATCAGGAAAATGAGCGGTCATGTATTTGTGTGCTAGGAGGTATCTATAATCAGGAAAGTGAGCGGTCATGTATTTGTGTGCTAGGAGGTATCTATAATCAGGAAAGTGAGCGGTCATGTATTTGTGTGTTAGGAGGTATCTATAATCGGGAAAGTGAGCGGTCATGTATTTGTGTGTTAGGAGGTATCTATAATCGGGAAAGTGAACGGTCATGTATTTGTGTGTTAGGAGGTATCTATAATCGGGAAAGTGAGCGGTCATGTATTTGTGTGTTAGGAGGTATCTATAATCGGGAAAGTGAGCGGTCATGTATTTGTGTGTTAGGAGATATCTATAATCAGGAAAGTGAGCGGTCATGTATTTGTGTGTTAGGAGGTATCTATAATCAGGAAAGTGAGCGGTCATGTATTTGTGTGTTAGGAGGTATCTATAATCAGGAAAGTGAGCGGTCATGTATTTGTGTGTTAGGAGGTATCTATAATCAGGAAAGTGAGCGGTCATGTATTTGTGTGTTAGGAGGTATCTATAATCGGGAAAGTGAGCGGTCATGTATTTGTGTGTTAGGAGGTATCTATAATCAGGAAAGTGAGCGGTCATGTATTTGTGTGTTAGGAGGTATCTATAATCAGGAAAGTGAGCGGTCATGTATTTGTGTGTTAGGAGGTATCTATAATCAGGAAAGTGAGCGGTCATGTATTTGTATGCTAGGAGGTATCTATAATCAGGAAAGTGAGCGGTCATGTATTTGTGTGTTAGGAGGTATCTATAATCAGGAAAGTGAGCGGTCATGTATTTGTGTGCTAGGAGGTATCTATAATCAGGAAAGTGAGCGGTCATGTATTTGTGTGTTAGGAGGTATCTATAATCAGGAAAGTGAGCGGTCATGTATTTGTGTGTTAGGAGGTATCTATAATCAGGAAAGTGAGCGGTCATGTATTTGTGTGTTAGGAGGTATCTATAATCAGGAAAATACAAATGATATTCAGATACAAAATGTATTAGACGTTATGCGCGCTATTGGTGATACTTTGACTAAATAGAACATGAAATAAGTAAAACAAATGTAGATTTTTTTTAGATTGATGAATTTTTATTTCCGATACATCCTTGTATAGGGAATTATACGAATAATTGTTTTATTATGTTAGATTAGGTTTATTTTTGTTTTTGAAAACGAATTTATTAGAAGAAAACGTCGTTAACGCACAATTTTCTCATGTAACGCGTTACAAAATATCCGTATGTCTTTTACATTTTTCTCTGTAAAAACCTAAAAATACGTTTTTCGGACCATTTTTTTTTGTGGGACCGAAAGCAGAGTCAGCGTGCTCTATGACCCCATTAACGATTTCTGATTAAAGCAATGCTTGAAGGAAAAAATCGGTAAGTTGTTGGAAAGAAAAGAACGTAATGCTGAAGGAAAAACATCTGCATGCCAAATAACAAGCTTTATTTCAGCTATGTTTTACAAAATTTTCACAAAAAGTATACATTTCAAATGTTATTATCTTCAAAAAAGCAAGTTAAAAAATATTCCTAAAGGAGTAAGGTCAACAAAATGTCCAGTTGCAACTTGACGTAAAAAAACCACGAAGTATAAAACTTTACATATTCGAAGCTATATTTTTCGCTCATAATTTTCGTGCTACATCCAAATAACAAAAATGTTCATTTTCAGTGGCAGAGAATGAACTTAACAAACTTGATTTCGGATAAAAATTACGATTTCTACGTAAAATTGTAGAATGTTACCTAATTTGTCCAGTAAACGTTTTTTCTTATCGACGGCAAAATAACGTCGTGCTATTTCTATATTTTTCTATAGTTTTCTATTAAAATTAAAACAAATAAACAACAACTAAAAAAAAGCGAAGCTAAAAACAAACAAACGATATCAAAACTTGAAAAACAACAAACAAAAGAGCAAAAACAAAATACAAAAATATACCAAACATGAAAAAATAACGATGTGTTTCCGCTTACTCAAGCGACCCTAATTAAAAATTAATTCATGACCTTAATTTTTGTGTGTGTCATTTTTGAACAAGCATTGCAAAAAAGAATGTGTGCATTGTAGAAACTATAATTATATAATAGCTAAAAAAAAATCGCGAAATATAATTGATTTATATGAAAATTAAAAATGTGAACTGAATTATTTTAATTTTAATTTCACTAGATTATACATAAGATATTACGAGAAATTTTCAAGAATACAACGTATACAATCAATCAATAAACAAACAGAATATGATAATCTCGTTTTAGAGCAAGATATACTTTCAAAGAAAAAATGATAAAGTAGTCACATAACATAAACAATAAATAAATACAAAAAGGGAATACAAACGAAATAAATAAGCAAACAAACAAACATTGAAATAAACACCTAAAGGAAAACACCAACAACACAAATATATAAAAGCAAGCCAAAATAAAATAAAAATCAATAAAAACAAAAAGTGAAATTCCGAAATAAAGAACAATACATCAAAACACACCCACACCACCTCCATCCTAACCAAACCCACGGTATGCAAACACAAATAAGGAAGAAGAAAAAATGAAAAAGAAGACGCGAAACGTTCGTTTCAACATTAATTATGTGTAACGTTAAGTGTCACCAACATCGCGCGTAACGTCATTACTAATCCCTATAGCAATCATCTTGATCCATGTGTAATTAGATTGAAATCAGGGATAAATTGTCTTTAAAATTTACAAATAATTTGCCTCTGTAGAAATATGTAATCTTATAAAAGTTAGAATACCAGTAGTAGAAAACGGATGAGTCATCCTACTGGAATGTCCCTTTCTGTGTAAAGAACAGCCCAGATTATAGAATGGAAGTAGGTAATATGCTTAGGCATAGGTGACCTTAGCAGATTTTCTATACCCTGTTTAGGGCCTTTTGGTTTTATTGCTCCCAAAACTTTAAATTATTTGGCTTACAAATCTTTCGATTTTGTGCGTACCTGATGAAAGTTATTCCAGAAACGCGTAGTGCGCACTAAATTTGATATCTACGTTTTTTGTTATTATTAAGACACACACCAACACTCCTTGAACATTATCTGTATATCTACTATTTAACGAACTATGAAATAACATACCTCCAGAGGATAATTGACTGTGTCGGCTACAGTTTGTGCCACCTTGTGTTCAAAGCCGACTGGAACATTAGCTTCCTTCAAATTGGTGTGGGTGATAACTTTCGGCATATTTTCTGTACCATATACATACAATTAGGAGACCCTGTCACAAGACATTGATTGATATTACAACAAAATAAACAGAAGAAAACCAGTCAAAAACACATTCACTAGTGCGACGTTTTCGTGTACACTTATACAATTTTGTTGACCCTCGTAATGTCCTCATAGCAATCTGGTTAACCCCGCTAATCAACCTACACGATATTTATAACAACAAACATGACATTTAAAGGAAACTCTAATGAGAAAAGTCTGCAGATACAAAAGAGTAATCACAATCCGTATATTCAAGGACATATAGCATAAACAAACAATGCCAGGTGAACACGTGTCCTGTGGAGTTGTTTACTCAATGATAGTGAATTCAGACAACACCGCAAGAAACAATTGTTCTCTCATGAGAAATTTCTAATAGAATATTATTCTTGGAAAAACATCAATTGCAATGATTTTGGAACATGTAGACGTGCTAATTACAATAGATAATAAACATCCATCGTTTTCTCTTATTTTGACGAAAATGTCATATTTTACTGTATATATAAATATATATAATGAGAGTCCAAGCTCTTTTCAAAATTTCCCTGTGGAATAAATTAGTGTTATCTCGTAAACTGCTCTCTTGAAACTGATGTGAAACTTAAGTGTATCAATATTGGACTGTTAGGTCAAGGAAAAACGCCAGTGATATATATAATACCCTATCATCTAATGTTGTTTACATTTGGTGAAATCCCCGGATACTGCCATACTCAAGATAAAAACAAATCGTAAAATGCAATGAGGATATTTTAGAATATAAGAAACATACTAATTACATGTAGTATTGTTTCTGCATGTGTAGTAGTTATTAGCCAGGAGAGTTAACGGTCATGTATTTGTGCGCTATGGATATCGATTTTGCCTCTTTCTACTATCTTGGTATTTGATTTTGGAATTGTTCCGGTTATTTTTTTTCTTCATTTTATCATAAGTATAGACAGTTATTTTGTTCACCATTAATGTTCCATATGCATGCGAGCGCCTTATAAGAGACAGGAAGTGCTTACTCTTCTCGAGCACCTGGGTTCAACCCGGTGTATGGTGGGTTCGTGTTACTCATCTCTTTAGCTTTCTGTATTTGTGTTTTTTTGTCTTTGTCCTGTGTCTTTTGTACCCTATTTTGCCAGTTTCTCTGGATTGTCCATTCTTGATTGCCAGTTTCTCTGGATTGTCCATTCTTGATTGCCCCCTCTGTTTTCTCTGGATTGTCCATTCTTGATTGCCCCCTCTGTTTTCTCTGGATTGTCCATTCTTGATTGCCCCCTCTGTTTTCTCTAACGTTTATTGTATATGTATTATTAATCTTTAATATAACAAGTTAGTTATCTTATTCACCATTACTGTTATATATGCACGTGCTTTGTCGTTATAATATACAATTTAGATCAACTATTGTGTTTAATATGCTACTTTAATATGAACATGTTTTAAGTATTTCGAAGTCCAACGCCATTCTCGTTTAAAAGATGTCGTTTTCTCTATCTGGATTTTATTGTTTTGCATTTTGAGTTTCATCATGACATCATCGGTGGATACAACTGAGGTAAGTAGAACTTATATTTCAAAATATGTTTTTAGCATTAATTTGAACATTTCGTCATTCATTTAGATAATTAAATAAAGCAGATTTCTAAACATATATTGTAAATATGGATCAATTTAATTACAATTATATTTTCAAAAAATGTACTGAAAGCATAGCTTATTTCTTGTTGAATTGACTTATATTTGTATAACCTTTTCAATCATTATTTCAATCTTTATCTGGATGACATTTAGTAGCACCTGCGCGATAATAATTGTATAATATTGAAAGCAACAAGGTCAGACGTACGGCAAATAAATAATCAGTAATCGTTATTTATAATTCATTAGGGATACACTAAAATAGGAACATATCTTCCCATTCATTATAATGAGAAAACGAGTCACTACTTTGTCAATCAATCAATCAATCAATCAATCAATCAATCAATCAATCAATCAATCAATCAATCAATCAATCAATCAATCAATCAATCAATCAATCAATCAATCAATCAATCAATCAATCAATCAATCAATCAATCAATCAATCAATCAATCAATCAATCAATCAATCAATCGATCGATTAAGCTAAGCGGTAATATAACCAGCCACAACAACTCAAATCTCTCCTCTGGCAAACCTGAAACTTCTAAAAAAAATGACAACCGTTGTCGATGGAAATACAAGTCCTGTATTGTGACTTGTAGCGATGTTAAATCGTTTTATGGCATCTTAACCTGCTTTATTTCTAGATTTCCAGTGGCCAATCAAAAAAATAGAAATCCTGAAAAGATTGGCGTTAACAGATGTGTATCCAAGCGAAAGAGTCCCCAGAGCAAGTGCATTGGACTCTTGTCCGCTTGTATGTGGGGGTTGGCATTTTACTTACACGTGGAAAGCACTTAAATGACCGCACCATTTCACTAAAAAGAGAGATTTGGACAAATAATACTAGTTTAACCCTACCACTTTTTATTGTAAGTGCCTGCACCAAGCCTGGAAAGTGAGCGGCACTATATTTGTGTTTGACTGGAAAGTGAGCGGCACTATATTTGTGTTTGACGTATCGATCTTGCCTCTTTATACGTTTTTATCTGTTAGATTTTACCTCTTTATACGTTTTTATCTGTTAGATTTTACCTCTTTATACGTTTTTATCTGTTAGATTTTACCTCTTTATACGTTTTTATCTGTTAGATTTTACCTCTTTATACGTTTTTATCTGTTAGATTTTGCCTCTTTATACGTTTTTATCTGTTAAGATTTTAACTCTTTATACGTTTTTATCTGTTAGATTTTACCTCTTTATACGTTTTTATCTGTTAGATTTTACCTCTTTATACGTTTTTATCTGTTAGATTTTGCCTCTTTATACGTTTTTATCTGTTAAGATTTTACCTCTTTATACGTTTTTATCTGTTAGATTTTACCTCTTTATACGTTTTTATCTGTTAAGATTTTACCTCTTTATGCCGTTTTATCTGTTAGATTTTGCCTCTTTATACGTTTTTATCTGTTAGATTTTACCTCTTTATTGGTTTTTATCTGTTAGATTTTTACCTCTTTATACGTTTTTATCTGTTAGATTTTGCCTCTTAATACGTTTTTATCTGTTAGATTTTACCTCTTTATACGTTTTTACCTGTTAGATTTTACCTCTTTATACGTTTTTATCTGTTAGATTTTACCTCTTTATACGTTTTATCTGTTAGATTTGACCTCTTTATACGTCTTTATCTGTTAGATTTTACCTCTTTATACGTTTTTATCTGTTAGATTTTACCTCTTTATACGTTTTATCTGTTAGATTTTACCTCTTTATGCGTTTTATCTGTTAGATTTTACCTCTTTATACGTTTTGATCTGTTAGATTTTACCTCTTTATACGTTTTTATCTGTTAGATTTTACCTCTTTATACGTTTTTATCTGTTAGATTTTACCTCTTTATACGTTTTATCTGTTAGATTTTACCTCTTTATACGTTTTTATCTGTTAGATTTTACCTCTTTATACGTCTTTATCTGTTAGATTTTGCCTCTTTATTCGTTTTTATCTGTTAGATTTTACCTCTTTATACGTTTTATCTGTTAGATTTTACCTCTTTATACGTTTTATCTGTTAGATTTTACCTCTTTATACGTTTTTATCTGTTAGATTTTACCTCTTTATACGTTTTTATCTGTTAGATTTTACCTCTTTATACGTTTTTATCTGTTAGATTTTACCTCTTTATACGTTTTATCTGTTAGATTTTACCTCTTTATACGTTTTATCTGTTAGATTTTACCTCTTTATACGTTTTTATCTGTTAGATTTTACCTCTTTATACGTTTTATCTGTTAGATTTTACCTCTTTATACGTTTTATCTGTTAGATTTGACCTCTTTATACGTTTTTATCTGTTAGATTTTACCTCTTTATATGTTTTTATCTGTTAGATTTTGCCTCTTTATACGTTTTTATCTGTTAGATTTTACCTCTTTATACGTTTTTATCTGTTAGATTTTACCTCTTTATACGTTTTTATCTGTTAGATTTTACCTCTTTATACGTTTTTATCTGTTAGATTTTTACCTCTTTATACGTTTTATCTGTTAGATTTTGCCTCTTTATACGTTTTTATCTGTTAGATTTTACCTCTTTATACGTTTTTATCTGTTAGATTTTACCTCTTTATGCCGTTTTTATCTGTTAATATTTTGCCTCTTTATACGTTTTATCTGTTAGATTTTACCTCTTTATACGTTTTTATCTGTTAGATTTTACCTCTTTATACGTTTTTATCTGTTAGATTTTGCCTCTTTATACGTTTTATCTGTTAGATTTTGCCTCTTTATACGTTTTTATCTGTTAGATTTTACCTCTTTAAACGTTTTTATCTGTTAGATTTTACCTCTTTATACGTTTTTATGTTAGATTTTACCTCTTTATACGTTTTTATCTGTTAGATTTTACCTCTTTATACGTTTTTATCTGTTAGATTTTACCTCTTTATGCCGTTTTTATCTGTTAGATTTTACCTCTTTATTGGTTTTTATCTGTTAGATTTTAACTCTTTATACGTTTTTATCTGTTAGATTTTGCCTCTTTATGCGTTTTTATCTGTTAGATTTTACCTCTTTATACGTTTTTATCTGTTAGATTTTACCTCTTTATACGTTTTTATCTGTTAGATTTTACCTCTTTATACGTTTTATCTGTTAGATTTTGCCTCTTTATACGTTTTTATCTGTTAGATTTTACCTCTTTATACGTTTTTATCTGTTAGATTTTACCTCTTTATGCCGTTTTTATCTGTTAAGATTTTGCCTCTTTATACGTTTTATCTGTTAGATGTTACCTCTTTATACGTTTTTATCTGTTAGATTTTACCTCTTTATTCGTTTTTATCTGTTAGATTTTACCTCTTTATACGTTTTTATCTGTTAGATTTTGCCTCTTTATACGTTTTATCTGTTAGATTTTGCCTCTTTATACGTTTTTATCTGTTAGATTTTACCTCTTTATACGATTTTATCTGTTAGATTTTACCTCTTTATTCGTTTTTATCTGTCAGATTTTACCTCTTTATACGTTTTTATCTGTTAGATTTTACCTCTTTATTCGTTTTTATCTGTTAGATTTTACCTCTTTATACGTTTTTATCTGTTAAATTTTACCTCTTTATACGTTTTTATCTGTTAGATTTTACCTCTTTATTCGTTTTTGTCTGTTAGATTTTACCTCTTTATACGTTTTTATCTGTTAGATTTTACCTCTTTATACGTTTTTATCTGTTAGATTTTACCTCTTTATACGTTTTTATCTGTTAGATTTTGCCTCTTTATGCGTTTTTATCTGTTAGATTTTACCTCTTTATACGATTTTATCTGTTAGATTTTACCTCTTTATTCGTTTTTATCTGTTAGATTTTACCTCTTTATACGTTTTTATCTGTTAGATTTTACCTCTTTATTCGTTTTTTTCTGGTAGATTTTGTCTCTTTATACGTTTTTATCTGTTAGATTTTACCTCTTTATACGTTTTATCTGTTAGATTTTACCTCTTTATACGTTTTTATCTGTTAGATTTTGCCTCTTTATACGTTTTTATCTGTTAGATTTTACCTCTTTATACGTTTTTATCTGTTAGATTTTGCCTCTTTATACGTTTTGATCTGTTAGATTTTACCTCTTTATACGTTTTATCTGTTAGATTTTACCTCTTTATACGTTTTTATCTGTTAGATTTTACCTCTTTATACGTTTTTATCTGTTAGATTTTACCTCTTTATACGTTTTTATCTGTTAGATTTTACCTCTTTATACGTTTTTATCTGTTAGATTTTACCTCTTTATACGTTTTTATCTGTTAGATTTTGCCTCTTTATGCTGTTTTATCTGTTAGATTTTTCCTTTTTATTCGTTTTTATCTGTTAGATTTTACCTCTTTATTCCTTTTTATCTGTTAGATTTTGCCTCTTTATACGTTTTTATCTGTTAGATTTTACCTCTTTATACGTTTTTATCTGTTAGATTTTACCTCTTTATACGTTTTTATGTTAGATTTTACCTCTTTATACGTTTTTATCTGTTAGATTTTAATTCTTTATACGTTTTTATCTGTTAGATTTTGCCTCTTTATGCGTTTTTATCTGTTAGATTTTACCTCTTTATACGTTTTTATCTGTTATATTTTACCTCTTTATACGTTTTTATCTGTTAGATTTTACCTCTTTATACGTTTTTATCTGTTAGATTTTACCTCTTTATACGTTTTTATGTTAGATTTTACCTCTTTATACGTTTTTATCTGTTAGATTTTACCTCTTTATACGTTTTTATCTGTTAGATTTTACCTCTTTATGCCGTTTTTATCTGTTAGATTTTACCTCTTTATTGGTTTTTATCTGTTAGACTTTAACTCTTTATACGTTTTTATCTGTTAGATTTTACCTCTTTATGCGTTTTTATCTGTTAGATTTTACCTCTTTATACGTTTTTATCTGTTAGATTTTGCCTCTTTATACGTTTTTATCTGTTAGATTTTACCTCTTTATACGTTTTTATCTGTTAGATTTTAACTCTTTATACGTTTTTATCTGTCAGATTTTGCCTCTTTATGCGTTTTTATCTGTTAGATTTTACCTCTTTATACGTTTTTATCTGTTAGATTTTACCTCTTTATACGTTTTTATCTGTTAGATTTTACCTCTTTATACCTTTTTATCTGTTAGATTTTACCTCTTTATACGTTTTTATCTGTTAGATTTTACCTCTTTATACGTTTTATCTGTTAGATTTTACCTCTTTATACGTTTTTATCTGTTAGATTTTACCTCTTTATACGTTTTTATCTGTTAGATTTTACCTCTTTATACGTTTTTATCTGTTAGATTTTACCTCTTTATACGTTTTATCTGTTAGATCTTGCCTCTTTATACGTTTTTATCTGTTAGATTTTACCTCTTTATACGTTTTTATCTGTTAGATTTTACCTCTTTATACGTTTTTATCTGTTAGATTTTATCTCTTTATATGTTTTTATCTGCTAGATGAACTGTTCCGACGATGTAGTATTTTGTTGTTTTTCATTTATCATTAATGTCCTCATCCGGAAATAACAAGTATCTTATGTTCAACATAGGCTAGTTCTTTTGTTACCAAGTACTTTATATATTAGTTGATTGTATTGTCTTTATACAATAGTAAATCATAGTAATATCTGGACAATCCTATTTTGTTTTTGTAGTTTTTATGTACCAATATATATAAAATATGGCCATATTTGGCATACTTTATATATCTTTTTCCCCTTTATATGAATTAAGACATGATTGACTATCCTATAGGACATTGACTTATAATAAATTAAACTATCACAATGTACTCCCCTGAGTAGATCTTTGTTTTATACCAAACAATATGTATAATAATACAGATATTGATGGCTAAATATAGTATTATTTGTTTGAGATTTGATTATTACACAACAAACACCGCAAATGAAGTATTATACAAATATGTCACGAATTTCAGTTAATACCATAATCTGCGGTTGAAAATTCTATAATTCTTGTGAAAGCTGGAAATATGCTACGACGTAGATGTCTTCATATTTCTAAAGATTTTCATGTTTACAACATTTTCTAGAAAATCATTTGTTTATATATATTATATTTCATTCCATCCAAATATGATATAAAATGCAAATTTAAGGTTCGTGACAAACAAACACAACAATTGTCAAGGGTATAGTACTATCTGTTGTGTCTATAATCTGAACGCAAACATCTTTGAACTTTGTGACACCAATGTCCAGTAAATTGTCGATCCACGTATACATCATATTGTATTTGTGCACTATAATTGTGAAGCTTTGTAGGCAAGCATAATAAACCTTTCTTCCCTACCTTTGAGACCAACAAATTATTGTTATTTATCTGTTTTTGGCGTTTTAGGACTATTTACTAGAGCAATAATTTCTAAATATTGGCCTGCCATAATAAATATCTGATATATCAGGTCATATTTATTCCGTTCTTATACACTTCTGATCACCCCTTTGGAATCGGCAAACCTTTATAAACAGTTATCATTATAAATAACCATTTCACGACATACCACGATTTGTTGCACCTAACCAGTTACTTGTATTATTATTCATTATACAAACTGTAACAAAAACATTATTTAAACACATACAAGTTTACTTTTTCATCCATTCCTAATATACAAGTTATTATGCTATGCGCTATGTATGATCTCGCACAAACACACTCAATTTGTTTCCTCCTCGCATTAAATATATATAGAATATACGTACAGTGCCAGACTATGAAATGTATTTGGATGAGGCTTATTTAGGAGCAGGTAGAAATGTGAGGCTTGTCGAGCATTTCTCCTCTGTTCCGTACCTAGTACGAATAAATTTTATATTTAAGAGAGCTATACATATTTTATGTCAAAAAGTATAGAAGATTGTGACGGATATGCTTTATACAACCAGTAGCTAGATATCACAAAAATATGCAGTAAATTCTTTTTAATTGCTTAATTAAAACCATTGCATGCTACATGTAGCTACCCTTTATGTAGTCACCATCAACACTCACGTCATGTAGTTACAATTACGCTCCCTTCACATATTTAGCATTGTACTCTGTAATGTAGTTTTCATTGCTTTCGTCATCTAGTTACCATTGTACATCCGTCAAGTAGCTATCATTCCACTACCGTCATGTAGTTACCATTACACTACCGTAATGTAGTTATCATTATACTCTCGTAATGTAGTTATCATTATACTCCGCCAAGTAGTTATCATTACACTCTCGTAATGTAGTTATCATTACACTCTCGTAACGTAGTTATCATTATACACCGCCATGTAGTTATCATTACACTCTCGTAATGTAGTTATCATTACACTCTCGTAATGTAGTTATCATTATACACCGTCATGTAGTTACCATTACACTCTCGTAATGTAGTTATCATTATACTCCATCATGTAGTTATCATTAGACTCTCGTAATGTAGTTATCATTACACTCTCGTAATGTAGTTATCATTACACTCTCGTAATGTAGTTATCATTATAATCCGTCATGTAGTTATCATTACACTCTCGTAATGTAGTTATCATTATACTCCGTCATGTAGTTATCATTACACTCTCGTAATGTAGTTATCATTACACTCTCGTAATGTAGTTATCATTACACTCTCGTAACGTAGTTATCATTATACTCCGTCATGTAGTTATCATTACACTCTCGTAATGTAGTTATCATTACACTCTCGTAATGTAGTTATCATTACACTCTCGTAATGTAGTTATCATTACACTCTCGTAATGTAGTTATCACTATACTCTGCCATGTAGTTATCATTATACACCGTCATGGAGTTACCATTACACTACCGTAATGTAGTTATCATTATACTCCGTTATGTAGTTATCATTACACTACCGTAATGTAGTTATCATAATACTCCGCTATGTAGTTATCATTACACTCTCGTAATGTAGTTATCATTACACTCTCGTAATGTAGTTATCATTATACTCTGCCATGTAGTTATCATTATACACCGTCATGTAGTTACCATTACACTACCGTAATGTAGTTATCATTATACTCCGTTATGTAGTTATCATTACACTCTCGTAATGTAGTTATCATTATACTTCGTCATGTAGTTATCATTACACTACCGTAATGTAGTTATCAGTATACTCCGCTATGTAGTTATCATTACACTCTCGTAATGTAGTTATCATTACACTCTCGTAATGTAGTTATCATTACACTCTCGTAATGTAGTTATCATTACACTCTCGTAATGTAGTTATCATTATACACCGTTATGTAATTATCATTATACACCGTCATGTAGTTACCATTACACTACCGTAATGTAGTTATCATTATACTCCGTTTTGTAGTTATCATTACTCTCTCGTAATGTAGTTATCATTATACTCCGTCATGTAGTTATCATTACACTCCCGTCATGTAGATACCATTACACTCTCGTAATGTAGTTAGCATTATACTCCGTCATGTAGTTACCATTACACTCTCGTAATGTAGTTATCATTATGCTCCGTCATGTAGTTACCATTACACTCTCGTAATGTAGTTATCATTATGCTCCGTCATGTAGTTATCATTACACTCTCGTAATGTAGTTATCATTATACTCCGTCATGTAGTTACCATTACACTCTCGTCATGTAGTTATCATTATACTCCATCATATAGTTACCATTATACTCTCGTAATATAGTTATCATTATGCTCCGTCATGTAGTTATCATTACACTCTCGTAATGTAGTTATCATTATACTCTCGTAATGTAGTTATCATTATACACCGTCATGTAGTTATCATTATACTCCGTCATGTAGTTATCATTACACTCTCGTAATGTAGTTATCATTATACTCCGTCATGTAGTTGTCACTATACACCGTCATGTAGTTATCATTATACTCCGTCATGTAGTTATCACTACACTCTCGTAATGTAGTTATCATTATATTCCGTCATGTAGTTAACATTACCGTCATGTAGTTACCATTACACTGTCGTAATGTAGTTATCATTATGCTCCGTCATGTAGTTACCATTACACTCTCGTAATGTAGTTATCATTATGCTCCGTCATGTAGCTACCATTACACTCTCGTAATATAGTTATCATTATACTCCGTCATGTAGTTATCATTACACTCTCGTAATGTAGTTATCATTATAATCCGTCATGTAGTTACCATTACACTCTCGTCATGTAGTTATCATTATACTCCATCATATAGTTACCATTATACTCTCGTAATATAGTTATCATTATGCTTCGTCATGTAGTTATCATTATACTCTCGTAATGTAGCTATCATTATACACCGTCATGTAGTTATCAGTATACTCCGCCAAGTATTTATCATTACACTCTCGTAATGTAGTTATCATTACACTCTCGTAACGTAGTTATCATTATACACCGCCATGTAGTTATCATTACACTCTCGTAATGTAGTTATCATTACACTCTCGTAATGTAGTTATCATTATACTCCGCCATGTAGTTATCATTATACACCGTCATGTAGTTACCATTACACTCTCGTAATGTAGTTATCATTATACTCCATCATGTAGTTATCATTAGACTCTCGTAATGTAGTTATCATTACACTCTCGTAATGTAGTTATCATTACACTCTCGTAATGTAGTTATCATTATACTCCGTCATGTAGTTATCATTACACTCTCGTAATGTAGTTATCATTATACTCCGTCATGTAGTTATCATTACACTCTCGTAATGTAGTTATCATTACACTCTCGTAATGTAGTTATCATTACACTCTCGTAACGTAGTTATCATTATACTCCGTCATGTAGTTATCATTACACTCTCGTAATGTAGTTATCATTACACTCTCGTAATGTAGTTATCATTACACTCTCGTAATGTAGTTATCATTACACTCTCGTAATGTAGTTATCACTATACTCTGCCATGTAGTTATCATTATACACCGTCATGTAGTTACCATTACACTACCGTAATGTAGTTATCATTATACTCCGTTATGTAGTTATCATTACACTACCGTAATGTAGTTATCATAATACTCCGCTATGTAGTTATCATTACACTCTCGTAATGTAGTTATCATTACACTCTCGTAATGTAGTTATCATTATACTCTGCCATGTAGTTATCATTATACACCGTCATGTAGTTACCATTACACTACCGTAATGCAGTTATCATTATACTCCGTTATGTAGTTATCATTACACTCTCGTAATGTAGTTATCATTATACTCCGTCATGTAGTTATCATTACACTACCGTAATGTAGTTATCAGTATACTCCGCTATGTAGTTATCATTACACTCTCGTAATGTAGTTATCATTACACTCTCGTAATGTAGTTATCATTACACTCTCGTAATGTAGTTATCATTATACACCGTTATGTAATTATCATTATACACCGTCATGTAGTTACCATTACACTACCGTAATGTAGTTATCATTATACTCCGTTTTGTAGTTATCATTACTCTCTCGTAATGTAGTTATCATTATACTCCGTCATGTAGTTATCATTACACTCCCGTCATGTAGATACCATTACACTCTCGTAATGTAGTTAGCATTATACTCCGTCATGTAGTTACCATTACACTCTCGTAATGTAGTTATCATTATGCTCCGTCATGTAGTTACCATTACACTCTCGTAATGTAGTTATCATTATGCTCCGTCATGTAGTTATCATTACACTCTCGTAATGTAGTTATCATTATGCTCCGTCATGTAGTTACCATTACACTCTCGTAATGTAGTTATCATTATGCTCCGTCATGTAGTTACCATTACACTCTCGTCATGTAGTTATCATTATACTCCGTCATGTAGTTATCATTACACTCTCGTAATGTAGTTATCATTATACTCTCGTAATGTAGTTATCATTATACACCGTCATGTAGTTATCATTACACTCTCGTAATGTAGTTATCATTATACTCCGTCATGTAGTTGTCACTATACACCGTCATGTAGTTATCATTATACTCCGTCATGTAGTTATCACTACACTCTCGTAATGTAGTTATCATTATATTCCGTCATGTAGTTAACATTACCGTCATGTAGTTACCATTACACTGTCGTAATGTAGTTATCATTATAATCCGTCATGTAGTTACCATTACACTCTCGTCATGTAGTTATCATTATACTCCATCATATAGTTACCATTATACTCTCGTAATATAGTTATCATTATGCTTCGTCATGTAGTTATCATTATACTCTCGTAATGTAGCTATCATTATACACCGTCATGTAGTTATCATTATACTCCGTCATGTAGTTATCATTACACTCTCGTAATGTAGTTATCATTATACTCCGTCATGTAGTTAACATTACCGTAATGTAGTTATCATTATGCTCCGTCATGTAGTTACCATTACACTCTCGTAATATAGTTATCATTATACTCCGTCATGTAGTTATCATTACACTCTCGTAATGTAGTTATCATTATACTCCGTCATGTAGTTACCATTACACTCTCGTAATATAGTTATCATTATACTCCGTCATGTAGTTATCATTACACTCTCGTAATGTAGTTATCATTATACTCCGTCATGTAGTTGCCATTACACTCTCGTAATGTAGTTATCATTATGCTCCGTCATGTAGTTACCATTACACTCTCGTAATGTAGTTATCATTATGCTCCGTCATGTAGTTACCATTACACTCTCGTAATGTAGTTATCATTATACTCCGTCATGTAGCTACCATTACACTCTCGTAATATAGTTATCATTATACTCCGTCATGTAGTTATCATTACACTCTCGTAATGTAGTTATCATTATACTCCGTCATGTAGTTACCATTACACTCTCGTCATGTAGTTATCATTATACTCCGTCATATAGTTACCATTATACTCTCGTAATATAGTTATCATTATGCTCCGTCATGTAGTTATCATTACACTCTCGTAATGTAGTTATCACTATACTCTCGTAATGTAGTTATCATTATACACCGTCATGTAGTTACCATTACACTACCGTAATGTAGTTATCATTATACTCCGTTATGTAGTTATCATTACACTACCGTAATGTAGTTATCATAATACTCCGCTATGTAGTTATCATTACACTCTCGTAATGTAGTTATCATTACACTCTCGTAATGTAGTTATCATTATACTCTGCCATGTAGTTATCATTATTCACCGTCATGTAGTTACCATTACACTACCGTAATGTAGTTATCATTATACTCCGTTATGTAGTTATCATTACACTCTCGTAATGTAGTTATCATTATACTCCGTCATGTAGTTATCATTACACTACCGTAATGTAGTTATCAGTATACTCCGCTATGTAGTTATCATTACACTCTCGTAATGTAGTTATCATTACACTCTCGTAATGTAGTTATCATTATACACCGTTATGTAATTATCATTATACACCGTCATGTAGTTACCATTACACTACCGTAATGTAGTTATCATTATACTCCGTTTTGTAGTTATCATTACTCTCTCGTAATGTAGTTATCATTATACTCCGTCATGTAGTTATCATTACACTCCCGTCATGTAGATACCATTACACTCTCGTAATGTAGTTAGCATTATACTCCGTCATGTAGTTACCATTACACTCTCGTAATGTAGTTATCATTATGCTCCGTCATGTAGTTACCATTACACTCTCGTAATGTAGTTATCATTATGCTCCGTCATGTAGTTATCATTACACTCTCGTAATGTAGTTATCATTATACTCCGTCATGTAGTTACCATTACACTCTCGTCATGTAGTTATCATTATACTCCATCATATAGTTACCATTATACTCTCGTAATATAGTTATCATTATGCTTCGTCATGTAGTTATCATTACACTCTCGTAATGTAGTTATCATTATACTCTCGTAATGTAGTTATCATTATACACCGTCATGTAGTTATCATTATACTCCGTCATGTAGTTATCACTACACTCTCGTAATGTAGTTATCATTATATTCCGTCATGTAGTTAACATTACCGTCATGTAGTTACCATTACACTGTCGTAATGTAGTTATCATTATGCTCCGTCATGTAGTTACCATTACACTCTCGTAATGTAGTTATCATTATGCTCCGTCATGTAGCTACCATTACACTCTCGTAATATAGTTATCATTATACTCCGTCATGTAGTTATCATTACACTCTCGTAATGTAGTTATCATTATAATCCGTCATGTAGTTACCATTACACTCTCGTCATGTAGTTATCATTATACTCCATCATATAGTTACCATTATACTCTCGTAATATAGTTATCATTATGCTTCGTCATGTAGTTATCATTATACTCTCGTAATGTAGCTATCATTATACACCGTCATGTAGTTATCAGTATACTCCGCCAAGTAGTTATCATTACACTCTCGTAATGTAGTTATCATTACACTCTCGTAACGTAGTTATCATTATACACCGCCATGTAGTTATCATTACACTCTCGTAATGTAGTTATCATTACACTCTCGTAATGTAGTTATCATTATACTCTGCCATGTAGTTATCATTATACACCGTCATGTAGTTACCATTACACTACCGTAATGTAGTTATCATTATACTCCGTTATGTAGTTATCATTACACTCTCGTAATGTAGTTATCATTATACTCCGTCATGTAGTTATCATTACACTACCGTAATGTAGTTATCAGTATACTCCGCTATGTAGTTATCATTACACTCTCGTAATGTAGTTATCATTACACTCTCGTAATGTAGTTATCATTATACACCGTTATGTAATTATCATTATACACCGTCATGTAGTTACCATTACACTACTGTAATGTAGTTATCATTATACTCCGTTTTGTAGTTATCATTACTCTCTCGTAATGTAGTTATCATTATACTCCGTCATGTAGTTATCATTACACTCCCGTCATGTAGATACCATTACACTCTCGTAATGTAGTTAGCATTATACTCCATCATGTAGTTACCATTACACTCTCGTAATGTAGTTATCATTATGCTCCGTCATGTAGTTACCATTACACTCTCGTAATGTAGTTATCATTATGCTCCGTCATGTAGTTATCATTACACTCTCGTAATGTAGTTATCATTATACTCCGTCATGTAGTTACCATTACACTCTCGTCATGTAGTTATCATTATACTCCATCATATAGTTACCATTATACTCTCGTAATATAGTTATCATTATGCTCCGTCATGTAGTTATCATTACACTCTCGTAATGTAGTTATCATTATACTCTCGTAATGTAGTTATCATTATACACCGTCATGTAGTTATCATTATACTCCGTCATGTAGTTATCATTACACTCTCGTAATGTAGTTATCATTATACTCCGTCATGTAGTTGTCACTATACACCGTCATGTAGTTATCATTATACTCCGTCATGTAGTTATCACTACACTCTCGTAATGTAGTTATCATTATATTCCGTCATGTAGTTAACATTACCGTCATGTAGTTACCATTACACTGTCGTAATGTAGTTATCATTATGCTCCGTCATGTAGTTACCATTACACTCTCGTAATGTAGTTATCATTATGCTCCGTCATGTAGCTACCATTACACTCTCGTAATATAGTTATCATTATACTCCGTCATGTAGTTATCATTACACTCTCGTAATGTAGTTATCATTATAATCCGTCATGTAGTTACCATTACACTCTCGTCATGTAGTTATCATTATACTCCATCATATAGTTACCATTATACTCTCGTAATATAGTTATCATTATTCTTCGTCATGTAGTTATCATTATACTCTCGTAATGTAGCTATCATTATACACCGTCATGTAGTTATCAGTATACTCCGCCAAGTAGTTATCATTACACTCTCGTAATGTAGTTATCATTACACTCTCGTAACGTAGTTATCATTATACACCGCCATGTAGTTATCATTACACTCTCGTAATGTAGTTATCATTACACTCTCGTAATGTAGTTATCATTATACTCCGCCATGTAGTTATCATTATACACCGTCATGTAGTTACCATTACACTCTCGTAATGTAGTTATCATTATACTCCATCATGTAGTTATCATTAGACTCTCGTAATGTAGTTATCATTACACTCTCGTAATGTAGTTATCATTACACTCTCGTAATGTAGTTATCATTATACTCCGTCATGTAGTTATCATTACACTCTCGTAATGTAGTTATCATTATACTCCGTCATGTAGTTATCATTACACTCTCGTAATGTAGTTATCATTACACTCTCGTAATGTAGTTATCATTACACTCTCGTAACGTAGTTATCATTATACTTCGTCATGTAGTTATCATTACACTCTCGTAATGTAGTTATCATTACACTCTCGTAATGTAGTTATCATTACACTCTCGTAATGTAGTTATCATTATACACCGTTATGTAATTATCATTATACACCGTCATGTAGTTACCATTACACTACCGTAATGTAGTTATCATTATACTCCGTTTTGTAGTTATCATTACTCTCTCGTAATGTAGTTATCATTATACTCCGTCATGTAGTTATCATTACACTCCCGTCATGTAGATACCATTACACTCTCGTAATGTAGTTAGCATTATACTCCGTCATGTAGTTACCATTACACTCTCGTAATGTAGTTATCATTATGCTCCGTCATGTAGTTACCATTACACTCTCGTAATGTAGTTATCATTATGCTCCGTCATGTAGTTATCATTACACTCTCGTAATGTAGTTATCATTATACTCCGTCATGTAGTTACCATTACACTCTCGTCATGTAGTTATCATTATACTCCATCATATAGTTACCATTATACTCTCGTAATATAGTTATCATTATGCTCCGTCATGTAGTTATCATTACACTCTCGTAATGTAGTTATCATTATACTCTCGTAATGTAGTTATCATTATACACCGTCATGTAGTTATCATTATACTCCGTCATGTAGTTATCATTACACTCTCGTAATGTAGTTATCATTATACTCCGTCATGTAGTTGTCACTATACACCGTCATGTAGTTATCATTATACTCCGTCATGTAGTTATCACTACACTCTCGTAATGTAGTTATCATTATATTCCGTCATGTAGTTAACATTACCGTCATGTAGTTACCATTACACTGTCGTAATGTAGTTATCATTATGCTCCGTCATGTAGTTACCATTACACTCTCGTAATGTAGTTATCATTATGCTCCGTCATGTAGCTACCATTACACTCTCGTAATATAGTTATCATTATGCTTCGTCATGTAGTTATCATTATACTCTCGTAATGTAGCTATCATTATACACCGTCATGTAGTTATCATTATACTCCGTCATGTAGTTATCATTACACTCTCGTAATGTAGTTATCATTATACTCCGTCATGTAGTTAACATTACCGTAATGTAGTTATCATTATGCTCCGTCATGTAGTTACCATTACACTCTCGTAATATAGTTATCATTATACTCCGTCATGTAGTTATCATTACACTCTCGTAATGTAGTTATCATTATACTCCGTCATGTAGTTACCATTACACTCTCGTAATATAGTTATCATTATACTCCGTCATGTAGTTATCATTACACTCTCGTAATGTAGTTATCATTATACTCCGTCATGTAGTTGCCATTACACTCTCGTAATGTAGTTATCATTATGCTCCGTCATGTAGTTACCATTACACTCTCGTAATGTAGTTATCATTATACTCCGTCATGTAGCTACCATTACACTCTCGTAATATAGTTATCATTATACTCCGTCATGTAGTTATCATTACACTCTCGTAATGTAGTTATCATTATACTCCGTCATGTAGTTACCATTACACTCTCGTCATGTAGTTATCATTATACTCCGTCATATAGTTACCATTATACTCTCGTAATATAGTTATCATTATGCTCCGTCATGTAGTTATCATTACACTCTCGTAATGTAGTTATCATTATACTCTCGTAATGTAGTTATCATTATACACCGTCATGTAGTTACCATTACACTACCGTAATGTAGTTATCATTATACTCCGTTATGTAGTTATCATTACACTACCGTAATGTAGTTATCATAATACTCCGCTATGTAGTTATCATTACACTCTCGTAATGTAGTTATCATTACACTCTCGTAATGTAGTTATCATTATACTCTGCCATGTAGTTATCATTATACACCGTCATGTAGTTACCATTACACTACCGTAATGTAGTTATCATTATACTCCGTTATGTAGTTATCATTACACTCTCGTAATGTAGTTATCATTATACTCCGTCATGTAGTTATCATTACACTACCGTAATGTAGTTATCAGTATACTCCGCTATGTAGTTATCATTACACTCTCGTAATGTAGTTATCATTACACTCTCGTAATGTAGTTATCATTATACACCGTTATGTAATTATCATTATACACCGTCATGTAGTTACCATTACACTCTCGTAATGTAGTTATTATTATACTCCGTTATGTAGTTATCATTACACTACCGTAATGTAGTTATCATAATACTCCGCTATGTAGTTATCATTACACTCTCGTAATGTAGTTATCATTACACTCTCGTAATGTAGTTATCATTACACTCTCGTAATGTAGTTATCATTATACTCTGCCATGTAGTTATCATTATACACCGTCATGTAGTTACCATTACACTACCGTAATGTAGTTATCATTATACTCCGTTATGTAGTTATCATTACACTCTCGTAATGTAGTTATCATTATACTCCGTCATGTAGTTATCATTACACTACCGTAATGTAGTTATCAGTATACTCCGCTATGTAGTTATCATTACACTCTCGTAATGTAGTTATCATTACACTCTCGTAATGTAGTTATCATTATACACCGTTATGTAATTATCATTATACACCGTCATGTAGTTACCATTACACTACCGTAATGTAGTTATCATTATACCCCGTTATGTAGTTATCATTACACTCTCGTAATGTAGTTATCATTATACTCCGTCATGTAGTTATCATTACACTACCGTAATGTAGTTATCAGTATACTCCGCTATGTAGTTATCATTACACTCTCGTAATGTAGTTATCATTACACTCTCGTAATGTAGTTATCATTATACACCGTTATGTAATTATCATTATACACTGTCATGTAGTTACCATTACACTACCGTAATGTAGTTATCATTATACTCCGTTTTGTAGTTATCATTACTCTCTCGTAATGTAGTTATCATTATACTCCGTCATGTAGTTATCATTACACTCCCGTCATGTAGATACCATTACACTCTCGTAATGTAGTTAGCATTATACTCCGTCATGTAGTTACCATTACACTCTCGTAATGTAGTTATCATTATGCTCCGTCATGTAGTTACCATTACACTCTCGTAATGTAGTTATCATTATGCTCCGTCATGTAGTTATCATTACACTCTCGTAATGTAGTTATCATTATACTCCGTCATGTAGTTACCATTACACTCTCGTCATGTAGTTATCATTATACTCCATCATATAGTTATCATTATACTCTCGTAATATAGTTATCATTATGCTCCGTCATGTAGTTATCATTACACTCTCGTAATGTAGTTATCATTATACTCTCGTAATGTAGTTATCAATATACACCGTCATGTAGTTATCATTATACTCCGTCATGTAGTTATCATTACACTCTCGTAATGTAGTTATCATTATACTCCGTCATGTAGTTGTCACTATACACCGTCATGTAGTTATCATTATACTCCGTCATGTAGTTATCACTACACTCTCGTAATGTAGTTATCATTATAATCCGTCATGTAGTTACCATTACACTCTCGTCATGTAGTTATCATTATACTCCATCATATAGTTACCATTATACTCTCGTAATATAGTTATCATTATGCTTCGTCATGTAGTTATCATTATACTCTCGTAATGTAGCTATCATTATACACCGTCATGTAGTTATCATTATACTCCGTCATGTAGTTATCATTACACTCTCGTAATGTAGTTATCATTATACTCCGTCATGTAGTTAACATTACCGTAATGTAGTTATCATTATGCTCCGTCATGTAGTTACCATTACACTCTCGTAATATAGTTATCATTATACTCCGTCATGTAGTTATCATTACACTCTCGTAATGTAGTTATCATTATACTCCGTCATGTAGTTACCATTACACTCTCGTAATATAGTTATCATTATACTCCGTCATGTAGTTATCATTACACTCTCGTAATGTAGTTATCATTATACTCCGTCATGTAGTTGCCATTACACTCTCGTAATGTAGTTATCATTATGCTCCGTCATGTAGTTACCATTACACTCTCGTAATGTAGTTATCATTATGCTCCGTCATGTAGTTACCATTACACTCTCGTAATGTAGTTATCATTATACTCCGTCATGTAGCTACCATTACACTCTCGTAATATAGTTATCATTATACTCCGTCATGTAGTTATCATTACACTCTCGTAATGTAGTTATCATTATACTCCGTCATGTAGTTACCATTACACTCTCGTCATGTAGTTATCATTATACTCCGTCATATAGTTACCATTATACTCTCGTAATATAGTTATCATTATGCTCCGTCATGTAGTTATCATTACACTCTCGTAATGTAGTTATCATTATACTCTCGTAATGTAGTTATCATTATACACCGTCATGTAGTTACCATTACACTACCGTAATGTAGTTATCATTATACTCCGTTATGTAGTTATCATTACACTACCGTAATGTAGTTATCATAATACTCCGTCATGTAGTTATCATTACACTCTCGTAATGTAGTTATCATTACACTCTCGTAATGTAGTTATCATTATACTCTGCCATGTAGTTATCATTATACACCGTCATGTAGTTACCATTACACTACCGTAATGTAGTTATCACTATACTCCGTTATGTAGTTATCATTACACTCTCGTAATGTAGTTATCATTATACTCCGTCATGTAGTTATCATTACACTACCGTAATGTAGTTATCAGTATACTCCGCTATGTAGTTATCATTACACTCTCGTAATGTAGTTATCATTACACTCTCGTAATGTAGTTATCATTATATACCGTTATGTAATTATCATTATACACCGTCATGTAGTTACCATTACACTCTCGTAATATAGTTATCATTATACTCCGTCATGTAGTTATCATTACACTCTCGTAATGTAGTTATCATTATACTCCGTCATGTAGTTGCCATTACACTCTCGTAATGTAGTTATCATTATGCTCCGTCATGTAGTTACCATTACACTCTCGTAATGTAGTTATCATTATACTCCGTCATGTAGCTACCATTACACTCTCGTAATATAGTTATCATTATACTCCGTCATGTAGTTATCATTACACTCTCGTAATGTAGTTATCATTATACTCCGTCATGTAGTTACCATTACACTCTCGTCATGTAGTTATCATTATACTCCGTCATATAGTTACCATTATACTCTCGTAATATAGTTATCATTATGCTCCGTCATGTAGTTATCATTACACTCTCGTAATGTAGTTATCATTATACTCTCGTAATGTAGTTATCATTATACACCGTCATGTAGTTACCATTACACTACCGTAATGTAGTTATCATTATACTCCGTTATGTAGTTATCATTACACTACCGTAATGTAGTTATCATAATACTCCGCTATGTAGTTATCATTACACTCTCGTAATGTAGTTATCATTACACTCTCGTAATGTAGTTATCATTATACTCTGCCATGTAGTTATCATTATACACCGTCATGTAGTTACCATTACACTACCGTAATGTAGTTATCATTATACTCCGTTATGTAGTTATCATTACACTCTCGTAATGTAGTTATCATTATACTCCGTCATGTAGTTATCATTACACTACCGTAATGTAGTTATCAGTATACTCCGCTATGTAGTTATCATTACACTCTCGTAATGTAGTTATCATTACACTCTCGTAATGTAGTTATCATTATACACCGTTATGTAAATATCATTATACACCGTCATGTAGTTACCATTACACTCTCGTAATGTAGTTATTATTATACTCCGTTATGTAGTTATCATTACACTACCGTAATGTAGTTATCATAATACTCCGCTATGTAGTTATCATTACACTCTCGTAATGTAGTTATCATTACACTCTCGTAATGTAGTTATCATTACACTCTCGTAATGTAGTTATCATTATACTCTGCCATGTAGTTATCATTATACACCGTCATGTAGTTACCATTACACTACCGTAATGTAGTTATCATTATACTCCGTTATGTAGTTATCATTACACTCTCGTAATGTAGTTATCATTATACTCCGTCATGTAGTTATCATTACACTACCGTAATGTAGTTATCAGTATACTCCGCTATGTAGTTATCATTACACTCTCGTAATGTAGTTATCATTACACTCTCGTAATGTAGTTATCATTATACACCGTTATGTAATTATCATTATACACCGTCATGTAGTTACCATTACACTACCGTAATGTAGTTATCATTATACCCCGTTATGTAGTTATCATTACACTCTCGTAATGTAGTTATCATTATACTCCGTCATGTAGTTATCATTACACTACCGTAATGTAGTTATCAGTATACTCCGCTATGTAGTTATCATTACACTCTCGTAATGTAGTTATCATTACACTCTCGTAATGTAGTTATCATTATACACCGTTATGTAATTATCATTATACACTGTCATGTAGTTACCATTACACTACCGTAATGTAGTTATCATTATACTCCGTTTTGTAGTTATCATTACTCTCTCGTAATGTAGTTATCATTATACTCCGTCATGTAGTTATCATTACACTCCCGTCATGTAGATACCATTACACTCTCGTAATGTAGTTAGCATTATACTCCGTCATGTAGTTACCATTACACTCTCGTAATGTAGTTATCATTATGCTCCGTCATGTAGTTACCATTACACTCTCGTAATGTAGTTATCATTATGCTCCGTCATGTAGTTATCATTACACTCTCGTAATGTAGTTATCATTATACTCCGTCATGTAGTTACCATTACACTCTCGTCATGTAGTTATCATTATACTCCATCATATAGTTATCATTATACTCTCGTAATATAGTTATCATTATGCTCCGTCATGTAGTTATCATTACACTCTCGTAATGTAGTTATCATTATACTCTCGTAATGTAGTTATCAATATACACCGTCATGTAGTTATCATTATACTCCGTCATGTAGTTATCATTACACTCTCGTAATGTAGTTATCATTATACTCCGTCATGTAGTTGTCACTATACACCGTCATGTAGTTATCATTATACTCCGTCATGTAGTTATCACTACACTCTCGTAATGTAGTTATCATTATATTCCGTCATGTAGTTAACATTACCGTAATGTAGTTAACATTATGCTCCGTCATGTAGTTACCATTACACTGTCGTAATGTAGTTATCATTATGCTCCGTCATGTAGTTACCATTACACTCTCGTAATGTAGTTATCATTATGCTCCGTCATGTAGTTATCATTACACTCTCGTAATGTAGTTATCATTATACTCCGTCATGTAGTTACCATTACACTCTCGTCATGGGTTATCATTATACTCCATCATATAGTTACCATTATACTCTCGTAATATAGTTATCATTATGCTCCGTCATGTAGTTATCATTACACTCTCGTAATGTAGTTATCATTATACTCTCGTAATGTAGTTATCATTATACACCGTCATGTAGTTATCATTATACTCCGTCATGTAGTTATCATTACACTCTCGTAATGTAGTTATCATTATACTCCGTCATGTAGTTGTCACTATACACCGTCATGTAGTTATCATTATACTCCGTCATGTAGTTATCACTACACTCTCGTAATGTAGTTATCATTATATTCCGTCATGTAGTTAACATTACCGTCATGTAGTTACCATTACACTGTCGTAATGTAGTTATCATTATGCTCCGTCATGTAGTTACCATTACACTCTCGTAATGTAGTTATCATTATGCTCCGTCATGTAGCTACCATTACACTCTCGTAATATAGTTATCATTATACTCCGTCATGTAGTTATCATTACACTCTCGTAATGTAGTTATCATTATAATCCGTCATGTAGTTACCATTACACTCTCGTCATGTAGTTATCATTATACTCCATCATATAGTTACCATTATACTCTCGTAATATAGTTATCATTATGCTTCGTCATGTAGTTATCATTATACTCTCGTAATGTAGCTATCATTATACACCGTCATGTAGTTATCATTATACTCCGTCATGTAGTTATCATTACACTCTCGTAATGTAGTTATCATTATACTCCGTCATGTAGTTAACATTACCGTAATGTAGTTATCATTATGCTCCGTCATGTAGTTACCATTACACTCTCGTAATATAGTTATCATTATACTCCGTCATGTAGTTATCATTACACTCTCGTAATGTAGTTATCATTATACTCCGTCATGTAGTTACCATTACACTCTCGTAATATAGTTATCATTATACTCCGTCATGTAGTTATCATTACACTCTCGTAATGTAGTTATCATTATACTCCGTCATGTAGTTGCCATTACACTCTCGTAATGTAGTTATCATTATGCTCCGTCATGTAGTTACCATTACACTCTCGTAATGTAGTTATCATTATGCTCCGTCATGTAGTTACCATTACACTCTCGTAATGTAGTTATCAATATACTCCGTCATGTAGCTACCATTACACTCTCGTAATATAGTTATCATTATACTCCGTCATGTAGTTATCATTACACTCTCGTAATGTAGTTATCATTATACTCCGTCATGTAGTTACCATTACACTCTCGTCATGTAGTTATCATTATACTCCGTCATATAGTTACCATTATACTCTCGTAATATAGTTATCATTATGCTCCGTCATGTAGTTATCATTACACTCTCGTAATGTAGTTATCATTATACTCTCGTAATGTAGTTATCATTATACACCGTCATGTAGTTACCATTACACTACCGTAATGTAGTTATCATTATACTCCGTTATGTAGTTATCATTACACTACCGTAATGTAGTTATCATAATACTCCGTCATGTAGTTATCATTACACTCTCGTAATGTAGTTATCATTACACTCTCGTAATGTAGTTATCATTATACTCTGCCATGTAGTTATCATTATACACCGTCATGTAGTTACCATTACACTACCGTAATGTAGTTATCACTATACTCCGTTATGTAGTTATCATTACACTCTCGTAATGTAGTTATCATTATACTCCGTCATGTAGTTATCATTACACTACCGTAATGTAGTTATCAGTATACTCCGCTATGTAGTTATCATTACACTCTCGTAATGTAGTTATCATTACACTCTCGTAATGTAGTTATCATTATATACCGTTATGTAATTATCATTATACACCGTCATGTAGTTACCATTACACTCTCGTAATGTAGTTATTATTATACTCCGTTATGTAGTTATCATTACACTACCGTAATGTAGTTATCATAATACTCCGCTATGTAGTTATCATTACACTCTCGTAATGTAGTTATCATTACACTCTCGTAATGTAGTTATCATTACACTCTCGTAATGTAGTTATCATTATACTCTGCCATGTAGTTATCATTATACACCGTCATGTAGTTACCATTACACTACCGTAATGTAGTTATCATTATACTCCGTTATGTAGTTATCATTACACTCTCGTAATGTAGTTATCATTATACTCCGTCATGTAATTATCATAACACTACCGTAATGTAGTTATCAGTATACTCCGCTATGTAGTTATCATTACACTCTCGTAATGTAGTTATCATTACACTCTCGTAATGTAGTTATCATTATACACCGTTATGTAATTATCATTATACACCGTCATGTAGTTACCATTACACTACCGTAATGTAGTTATCATTATACCCCGTTATGTAGTTATCATTACACTCTCGTAATGTAGTTATCATTATACTCCGTCATGTAGTTATCATTACACTACCGTAATGTAGTTATCAGTATACTCCGCTATGTAGTTATCATTACACTCTCGTAATGTAGTTATCATTACACTCTCGTAATGTAGTTATCATTATACACCGTTATGTAATTATCATTATACACCGTCATGTAGTTACCATTACACTACCGTAATGTAGTTATCATTATACTCCGTTTTGTAGTTATCATTACTCTCTCGTAATGTAGTTATCATTATACTCCGTCATGTAGTTATCATTACACTCCCGTCATGTAGATACCATTACACTCTCGTAATGTAGTTATCATTATGCTCCGTCATGTAGTTATCATTACACTCTCGTAATGTAGTTATCATTATACTCCGTCATGTAGTTACCATTACACTCTCGTCATGTAGTTATCATTATACTCCATCATATAGTTATCATTATACTCTCGTAATATAGTTATCATTATGCTCCGTCATGTAGTTATCATTACACTCTCGTAATGTAGTTATCATTATACTCTCGTAATGTAGTTATCAATATACACCGTCATGTAGTTATCATTATACTCCGTCATGTAGTTATCATTACACTCTCGTAATGTAGTTATCATTATACTCCGTCATGTAGTTGTCACTATACACCGTCATGTAGTTATCATTATACTCCGTCATGTAGTTATCACTACACTCTCGTAATGTAGTTATCATTATATTCCGTCATGTAGTTAACATTACCGTAGTGTAGTTAACATTATGCTCCGTCATGTAGTTACCATTACACTGTCGTAATGTAGTTATCATTATGCTCCGTCATGTAGTTACCATTACACTCTCGTAATGTAGTTATCATTATGCTCCGTCATGTAGCTACCATTACACTCTCGTAATATAGTTATCATTATACTCCGTCATGTAGTTATCATTACACTCTCGTAATGTAGTTATCATTATAATCCGTCATGTAGTTACCATTACACTCACGTCATGTAGTTATCATTATACTCCATCATATAGTTACCATTATACTCTCGTAATATAGTTATCATTATGCTTCGTCATGTAGTTATCATTATACTCTCGTAATGTAGCTATCATTATACACCGTCATGTAGTTATCATTATACTCCGTCATGTAGTTATCATTACACTCTCGTAATGTAGTTATCATTATACTCCGTCATGTAGTTAACATTACCGTAATGTAGTTATCATTATGCTCCGTCATGTAGTTATCATTACACTCTCGTAATATAGTTATCATTATACTCCGTCATGTAGTTATCATTACACTCTCGTAATGTAGTTATCATTATACTCCGTCATGTAGTTACCATTACACTCTCGTAATATATTTATCATTATACTCCGTCATGTAGTTATCATTACACTCTCGTAATGTAGTTATCATTATACTCCGTCATGTAGTTGCCATTACACTCTCGTAATGTAGTTATCATTATGCTCCGTCATGTAGTTACCATTACACTCTCGTAATGTAGTTATCATTATGCTCCGTCATGTAGTTACCATTACACTCTCGTAATGTAGTTATCATTATGCTCCGTCATGTAGCTACCATTACACTCTCGTAATATAGTTATCACTATACTCCGTCATGTAGTTATCATTACACTCTCGTAATGTAGTTATCATTATACTCCGTCATGTAGTTACCATTACACTCTCGTCATGTAGTTATCATTATACTCCGTCATATAGTTACCATTATACTCTCGTAATATAGTTATCATTATGCTCCGTCATGTAGTTATCATTACACTCTCGTAATGTAGTTATCATTATACTCTCGTAATGTAGTTATCATTATACTCCGTCATGTAGTTATCATTACACTCTCGTAATGTAGTTATCATTATGCTCCGTTATGTAGTTATCACTATACACCGTCATGTAGTTATCATTATACTCCGTCATGTAGTTATCATTACACTCTCGTAATGTAGTTATCATTATACTCCGTCATGTAGTTAACATTACACTCTCGTAATATAGTTATCATTATACTCCGTCATGTAGTTATCATTACACTCTCGTAATGTAGTTATCACTATACTCCGTCATGTAGTTATCATTACACACCCGTCATGTAGATACCATTACACTCTCGTAATGTAGTTATCATTATACTCCGTCATGTAGTTACCATTATACTCTCGTAATATAGATATCATTATACTCCGTCATGTAGTTATCATTACACTCTCGTAATGTAGTTATTATTATACTCTCGTAATACAGTTATCATTATACACCGTCATGTAGTTATCATTATACTCCGTCATGTAGTTATCATTACACTCTCGTAATGTGGTTATCATTATACTCCGTCATGTAGTTATTATTACACTCTCGTAATGTAGTTATCATTATGCTCCGTCATGTAGTTACCATTACACTTTCGTAATATAGTTATCATTATACTCCGTCATGTAGTTATCATTACACTCTCGTAATGTAGTTATCATTATACTCCGTCATGTAGTTATCATTACACTCTCGCAATGTAGTTACCATTACACTACCGTAATGTAGTTATCATTCCACTACCATGATGTAGTTATCATTACACTCTCGTAATGTAGTTACCATTCCACTACCGTAATGTAGTTATCATTACACTACCGTAATGTAGTTATCATTACACTCCGTCATGAGTGATTGGTGTTTAACGCCAATTCAGCAATTTTTCAGCTATATAATGGAAAGAACAAGTTAATTTTTAAAGAGATGATGATGAGGTCCGGTTTGTACTAGATCAACACGCTGAGTTGGATTTTTATAGTGCTAGCTCACTGAAGCAATAGTCTGCGGCTAGATAATTTGCCACACTCAGACACATTATCCTGATTCCGAGCCACCCGGTCTTTGCTCTTTCTCCTTAATGGTGCTTGCTTAACGGAGAAGCAACACATACCAATTTCATAGTCTTTGGTTTGACCCGATCGGGCTCGAACCCACGATCTACCGCATTCGAGGCAAGTATACCAACTATTGCACCACCGATGAAATATTGTGTCAAAGACAATATATCTTATATACCAAATATTACATAACTCTGATAAATATATGTAATTCCTGTTGAAAGTGCAATCTAGTTATTGAATATTATATAAAGCCTTTAAGACACACCTAACATCTATGCCAATTGAATGCAGCACATATCAATAAACGCTATTTTCGTGAACTCATTAAGATTTTTGTATATGTCAAAAGTCTTGAAGAGTCAGCAAATTCAACAATTTTATCTAAAAATCACTTTCTAATCGAATGTTTTATTCAAACATGTCAACCGTAATTTGTGTTCTACGAAAAAATAAAATTTTACATGGAATAAAAAATTGGTAAGAGTGATGCAGTACAAACATTATCTTCGGATAACTGGCAGCAAAAGAGAATAATTTGTTGAAAAGTGAAGTCATCATGTTCATCACCTACATATGTAACTGAACACAGTTCATCTTTATTGGATTTGATTCTCGTAAGTAACCCATTAAGTGTACTTTTCACAGATGTAGGTGCTCCACTGCTCGAACAGGTTAGGTATCATTTACCTGTGATTGGTTTACTACACCATTCTAGTAAACCATTGACATCTTATAAAAGGAAAATATTTCTTTACGACAAGGGTGATTTTGACTCGTATAGACAACAACTTACAGATGTGGACTGGGAGACTTTGTTTGGACATAACGACGTAGACACAATTGTAGACATTATAACAAACACGATTTTAAATATAGCAGATAATACTATTCCTAACAGATTTATAACGGTACATAAAGATAGCCGACCATGGATTACTACAAGTATCAAGAAATTCATACGTAGGAAAAATCGAATCCATAAAAAAGCAAAACATACAAATTCTATAAACCATTGGGAAAAGTATCGTATAACCAGGAACAAATGCAATAATTTGATAAGAATGGCAAAGAATGATTATTTTTCTACAATATCCGAAAAAATTATAGCAGAATCATCTGGTAGTAAAAATTGGTGGAATCTTGTTAAAAGACTACTTGGTTCAAGTAAAAATCGTTCAATACCCCCCTTACAAACAGACGATGACTTAATATGTGACAATTTTGCAAAATGTGAGTTAATTAACGACTTTTTCAGTGAACAATCAAACCTGGACGACTCTAATTCGACAGTTCCGGAACCTATTGATCCACTTTATGACAAACTGACACAACTACACATTACAGAAACTGACGTAGAAGATGTTCTACAATTGCTCGACACTACAAAAGCAACTGGACCAGATTTAATAAACCCACGACTAGTAAGAGAAGGGGCTTCCATTTTGAAGCTTCCATTGTGTCTGTTATTTAACTTGTCTCTGTCAACTTGTAGATTCCCGACACAGTGGAAGCTGGCAAATGTCACTCCAGTCTTTAAGAAAGATAATCCGAGTAAGGTAAATAATTACAGACCTATTTCTCTAATTAGTGTCTTGGGCAAGGTAATGGAAAGATGTATTTATAAACATGTCTATAATTTTTTACTCAAAAATAGTATTATTACCCCACACCAATCGGGGTTCACTCCTGGTGACTCTGCAATTAACCAACTTCTAAGTCTCACAAACGAATTCGGAAAAGCTTTAGACGAAGGAAAAGAAATACGCGTAGTTTTTTGTGACATAAGTAAAGCTTTTGACAGGGTTTGGCATAAGGGTTTACTTAATAAATTAGAAAATATTGGGATACAAGGGTCTTTATTGTTATGGATAAAAAATTATCTTACAGACAGAAAACAACGAGTGGTTATAGAAAGCGCACATTCTAAATGGCGCACTATCAAAGCCGGGGTTCCCCAGGGATCTATTCTAGGGCCTCTATTTTTTATAATATTTATAAATGACATTGTCACAGAAATTCACTCATCTATAAAACTATTTGCTGATGACACTAGCTTGTATGTTATTGTTGATAACCCTCGTGAATCGGCAATAACGTTAAATAACGACATGGCAACAATTCATGCATGGTCCACAAAGTGGCTAATAAACTTTAACCCTCAAAAAACAGAAACTATGACGATCACTAGAAAGATTAACAAACCCCTTCATCCGCCCCTTATAATGAATAATACAATAATTAATCAAGTTACAGAACATAAACATCTCGGTTTAGACATTTCAAATGACGGTAGCTGGCAAAAACATATTGATCTAATAACAAAGAAAGCTTTTATTAGAGTTAACATACTAAGAAAATTCAAATTTATTCTAGATAGGAAAACCTTAGAAAAGATTTATCTTACCTTCATTCGGCCGATTTTGGAATATGCAGACGTCGTATGGGATAATAAAACATTGTTCTTGATAAATAAATTAGAAAATGTTCAAATAGAGGCTGCTAGAATCGTCACTGGGGGAACTCGGTTAGTATCTATTAATAGTTTATATAAAGAGACGGGTTGGGAGACGTTACAGGCAAGACGAGAAAATCACAAAAAAATATATTTTTATAAAATGGTAAACGGTCTTGTTCCTCCTTACCTTAGTGCAATTGTTCCCTGTAACTTTGAAAATATTCATGACTACAACACTAGACAGGCCGTAAGTATCCCCCCAGTACGTACTAGAACAACCTTGTATAATAATTATTTTCTACCCTCTACTGTAAGATTATGGAACAGCGAACCCACATCAATAAGAGATAGCAAGTCTCCTTCATCTCTCAAATCCTATTATAAATCAAAATGTATAAAGAAACCTATTTATTATTACTCAGGAACTCGAATTGGACAAATCCTTCACATGAGATTACGAACTGCATGTAGCTCTCTAAACCATCATCTATTCCTAAAAAATGTAGTAGATTCGCCCATCTGTAGTTGTCATCAAGGGGTCCCTGAAACTAATTCGCATTATCTTTTTTATTGTCATAAATTCAACGATTCGAGAAATCGGTATATCGAATCAATTGATATTCCTATGAACTTGACAGTTGACCGTTTACTTTTTGGATCACCTGACCTCACAGACGATCAAAATAACAGTTTATTTTTAAATGTACAAAAGTTTATAGTAAACAGTAAACGTTTCATCTAAAATCAGCAGTACCTAGTTCCCTTATTTCATTCTTCTTTTTTCTTCTTTTTTAATTACTTTGAATCAAACATTTTTTACATCAAACACCAGATCACTTTCTTTGTTTTATCTTCTTATACCTTCTGTAATTTATATCAAATTTGTTAGTTAGTTCTATTTGCTTCTCCCCTTAGAGATTCACAATATATTATATATGAAATCTATTCCTACGGATAGGGATTAATATAAGTTCTTGTAACTTGTTTCCCAATCCTATTAATTTCTTCTTATCATGTAATGTATATAGCTGAATATTGTAATGTTATATTGAATTAATTAATAAAATATGTTTAAACTATCATGTTCAGTTGGATTTATTCCGAACATGTTTAGACCTATAATCAAATGAGCATTTCTAGATACAGTTAAAAGTTAAATGTGAATTAAGTAATTATGTATTATTAGCAAATATCGACTAAATGGCAACAACATGGCTTCAAATGATAGAGCAGATAACATGGATATTATGTTTTTTCTTCATAAATGACAGATATCGTACAAAAGGAAAATTCGTTCATGGAAAAATCTAAATAAAATATCAAAATGAAAATGCAGCCAAACCTGCCCATGCGGTAACTTCTATTAAGCAGTCACCTGCATTGAAAGGTCACATTTTTCTTGTCCTGTCATAGAACATAGCATATGAATTGAACCTCTTTTAAGAGGTCACCTATCCTAAAATGCCACTTTATCTTTGTCCTAAAGATGACCTCTTAATACAAGGTTGACCGTACTGTCAAACCTGCCAATGCAGTAACCTCTATTAATCAGTCATCTGTATTGAAAGGTCACATTTTTTTTGTCCTGTCATAGAACATATCATATGAATTGAACCTCTTTTAAGAGGTCACCTATCCTAAAATGTCACTTTATCTTTGTCCTAAAGATGACCTCTTAATACAAGGTTGACCGTACTGTCAAACCTGCCAATGCGGTAACCTCTATTAAACAGTCATCTGTATTGAAAGGTCACATTTTTCTTATACTGTCATAGCACATTTAATATGAATTGAACCTCTTTTAAGAGGTCACCTGTCTTAAAAGACCACTTTATCGTTATCTTAAAGATGACCTCTTAATACAGGTTTGACTGTATATGCAAATATGTTATTTGAATATGCAATCATGACAAAATGATAATTTCAGGTACAATCACTACTTAGTGTACTGTCGTTTTATCACAGATAAACGTGATATAATCAAGAACTAAATCTGATTGCATCACATCGAAAATACATGTGTTAGCATAAATCGAAATAGGACAACATTGCTGTGGCTTCTGGAATACAATTACAAACAAGTTCAACAAAAATATTCTTCCGTTTTGATGCGTTTTCTATGTGCGTGAGACAAGCCATAAAGGCAGCTGCGCGTGACCTTGTCTTAATCGGCCGAGTATAATCAATGGAGTCCGCTTCTACGACTGCTGTTGTAATATAAATTGTCGTCTTAGTAGATCTAAAAAAGCTTCAAATATAAATTTTACCTGAATTTTAACTGATTTCCCCTAATAGATTTAATGCGGTTTTAAATAAGTGTGTATTTACTGCATTGCACGTGGCGTTGTAATATTTTGTGTAGTAAACATGACATTGACATGCCAATGAATGAATGAAATCGACATGCTTTGTTTTTAAGTTGAAACGGAAGAAACAGGTGCTTGCACTCGTCCTTATTGAAGATCTGGGATTTCTTCCATTCGTGAGAGAAATTCAGCGTCTTTCCACTCGTTCCGCTACGCTCCATTCGTGAAAAGACGGAATTTCTCACACTCGTGGAAGAAATCCCAGATCTGCTGTGGGGATCTAATTTAAAAACAAATATTTACTTAGTACATTGCATACTGTAAACCAATAGGAATAACGCAACATAAACGGGTACAACGTACCTCCTTAATTCTAACCCGGGTAAGTCGCTTCATTGGATAAATCGAATATTCGGATACATCGGAGCAAAATGATAGTTTCCTTCCACTGTATAAAAAACAATAATACATATATGTAAAAGACACGTTTGATGATACCAAAGGAGTAATCAGAGGTGGTAACTACATCAGAGGTGGTAACTACAAGAGGAATAGATAATGGCTAAAAGATACCAAAGGAGTAATCAGATGTGGTAACTACAAGAGGAGTAGATAATGGCTAAACGATACCAAAGGAGTAATCAGAGGTGGTAACTACAAGAGGAATAGATAATGGCTAAAAGATACCAAATGAGTAATCAGATGTGGTAACTACAAGAAGAATAGATAATGGCTAAAAGATACCAAAGGAGTAATCAGAGGTGGTAACTACAAGAAGAATAGATAATGGCTAAAAGATACCAAAGGAGTAATCAGATGTGGTAACTACAAGAGGAATAGATAATGGCTAAAAGATACCAAAGGAGTAATCAGAGGTGGTAACTACAAGAAGAATAGATAATGGCTAAAAGATACCAAAGGAGTAATCAGATGTGGTAACTACAAGAGGAATAGATAATGGCTAAAAGATACCAAAGGAGTAATCAGATGTGGTAACTACAAGAAGAATAGATAATGGCTAAAAGATACCAAAGGAGTAATCAGATGTGGTAACTACAAGAGGAATAGATAATGGCTAAAAGATACCAAAGGAGTAATCAGAGGTGGTAACTACAAGAAGAATAGATAATGGCTAAAAGATACCAAAGGAGTAATCAGATGTGGTAACTACAAGAGGAATAGATAATGGCTAAAAGATACCAAAGGAGTAATCAGAGGTGGTAACTACAAGAAGAATAGATAATGGCTAAAAGATACCAAAGGAGTAATCAGATGTGGTAACTACAAGAGGAATAGATGATGGCTAAAAGATACCAAAGGAGTAATCAGATGTGGTAACTACAAGAGGAATAGATGATGGCTAAAAGATACCAAAGGAGTAATCAGATGTGGTAACTACAAGAAGAATAGATAATGGCTAAAAGATACCAAAGGAGTAATCAGAGGTGGTAACTACAAGAGGAATAGATAATGGCTAAAAGATACCAAAGGAGTAATCAGAGGTGGTAACTACAAGAGGAATAGATAATGGCTAAAAGATACCAAAGGAGTAATCAGATGTGGTAACTACAAGAGGAATAGATAATGGCTAAAAGATACCAAAGGAGTAATCAGAGGTGGTAACTACAAGAGGAATAGATAATGGCTAAAAGATACCAAAGGAGTAATCAGAGGTGGTAACTACAAGAGGAATAGATAATGGCTAAAAGATACCAAAGGAGTAATCAGATGTGGTAACTACAAGAAGAATAGATGATGGCTAAAAGATACCAAAGGAGTAATCAGATGTGGTAACTACAAGAAGAATAGATGATGGCTAAAAGATACCAAAGGAGTAATCAGATGTGGTAACTACAAGAAGAATAGATAATGGCTAAAAGATACCAAAGGAGTAATCAGAGGTGGTCATTAGATGTTGCTTTGCAGATACATTCAATTTTGTCCGTATTTAATTCATCTTGCTTCTTACAGCGAAATGATTTAGCTTTAGCTTTAGTGGTTTTATCAACGTTACTTGCTGCTATTTCTTTTTCAATTATGATGCTATCGTCTGTGCTAAACATAACATCATGTATGATGTCACCATTGAATGTATCATCCAAAACATCGTCCGAAATTGACATTTTCTGGAAAGATTCAGACAGATTTTTTGGTAATATCCAATCGACAGCAGGATCTCCTTTACCATCATTCGAAGGTTTGGTACCTCTCTTTCGTTCTCTGTGAAGATCGTCTTGGAGATTGCTCACAGCGTTGGAGATATAATGACAAGCGGTGTGGACAGCAGTCTCAGTAAGCTGGGGAACCATATCGTACATTTCTTTTTTCATGAGATCTCTATATTCATGCTTTTTCAACGCCTTTAGTTCGGTGATTGACATCGCTTTAGTTATTTCCGAATGAGTCTTCCTTATATTTTTCTCTGCCCCTAGGTATTTTAATTTAGAACTCGGTGTGAGTTTTCTCCACGCACCTTCGTCCATTGTAATGTTTTACCCTTACTGTACTGTATTTATACCACAAAGGAACGGTATTTACGTAATGTTTCACCTGACCTGTACTGTACTCAGAAAATCGTCGAGCGTGACCCGTCCACTAGTAGTGACAAGTCGAGTGAGTGGTAATCAGGACTAGGGCAATACACACTGGGTATAAGGCAATGGTTTGGTAAATCGCTTAGAGGTTCTTTTCATATATTCGTCTTTAAAACTGTTTATATATCGTCACGGTATGTGTTTTCGTATGTCATATGTTTTCGTATCATCCATTTTATTTTGATTTCCACAGTGCACGCGTTATTTTTGACGTGTCTTCCGGTTTCTATTTCTGGAACGTAAACAGGACTCCAACGTGACATCTGTCAAAAATGTTCAAGGTTGCTTTTAAAGACGTAAGTACCAAAAATAGTGAACCTACCTACTGAACCATGCTTTTTGTAATGCTAAAAAATTACTTCATTTATAAAGTAGCTGGAAAAAAATCCAGAAGGGCTATATACAATTGAACTATGTCGTCTGCCTCTCAGACACCGGCTCTTCCTGTCATGTGACTGTCATGGGGTCACTGATCGTACTTGTAAACAAAAGAGCTGACTGAAATGTGCGTGTTTCTTATATAAAATACATGTCATCTTGCAGTGCATGTGGTTTCAGCACTAAAAAATACCCATCAAATGTAAACACAATTTTGAAAGTGGTAATTTGCAAACATTCTGTTATTTTATTTAGATGTAGTATGATTTGTAGATGACCAGAACCATGAAATTTTAAAACCAGCCATTTCCGGATTTTATATTCGTTTCCATCCCGTATATCGACCCTGTTTTTACTTTATACGAAAACATATGACGCCATTTTACTGACAGCAAAAGTTGCCAGATAATCGAGAGTATATTAAAATACAAGAATGGCTTTTAAAACAATCTTATGTACAAAGAAATATTTAACTAGCCATTCTTTGAAAATTCCAATCGTCATATGAATGAAGAGTTAACACTGTTAATCGCTATATCGGAAAATCGATAATAGTACGAAAACCCATAACACGATGCTACAATAAATAAAAAAACTCACTGTCCTGTTTCCTTTATCATCCAAGTATTGAAACGATGAATATTTTTTACAAATAAGTCTCAGAATTTTAGAAACGTTTCCACTCGTTAGGGGAGATAATCATTTTCCATTAAGTTGCAGTAAATTCTTATTTGTGTTAAATCTCAATCATCAAGTAACACAAAGCGAACAATTATGGCATAACTCGTACAGGACAAAGCTAAACAAAGGTGACAAAAACAAAAAGATTATGTCAGGACAAGGGGTCTACTGGTACGGCATTCAATAGTTTAAGGTAGAATTATTTGTACAGATATCATTTCTTCCTAGAATGGGACCGTCTTGCATGATCTTCCAATGAAGCAAGAAATTATTATTTATTTTACTGTATGTTTTATATTTTGGACGCTTCCGACTCATAATATATCACTAATATTTAAAATTTAAAACAAACTGACCCAGACAAAGAGCATAGATAAAAAAAAACATTCTCTTAGCTTCTGAATTTTAACTCAGTTAGTGATCGGTCATTTTATATGTATTAGGGGGTTAATTTTGCCTTCGTTTCTGCGATATCGCATTTGGAATCTGATGGTGTGGTATTTTTTGTGTCTCATTTTATTTCAGACGAATTTTTCCTTCATGTTCATATCCTTTCGTGTTAACATGACTGGCTTAAATGAAATTGTTTTAATTAGTATTACAAAATGTAGTAGATTAATAGACATGATTCTACTATTACATGACAATAATTCTTATATAATGCTTAATCCTCTTAGTTTATTAATAATTTTATTTGATCAATGATACAAAGAGGTTCAGACACAAGTTTTACCAACTTATAGAGTCTTCTCCTATATAATACAATCATTATTACATGTATATTGAAAATGCACAAGAGCTGAAAATAATAAACGAATAAAAAGAAATGAGGAAAAAGTATGTGTGTGTGTGTTTGGATGCTGGATGGTGTTTTTTAAATCCTCTTATATTATAGTGATGAGATGTAACTATAGTGATGAGATGTAACATATTCAAGAGGGACTATTTAGTTCTGTTGTCATGATCAAAAGTCAAAATTATCTAACAACATATTCAAGAGGGACTATTTAGTTCTGTTGTCATGATCAAGAGTCAAAATTATCTAACGACAAGAATCGCATTGCTTTCATTATAAAACAATATTCATTTAATTTGTCAGAACATATTTGTTTCCTTTTAAAAATACAGTATTATTAACATATTTTACGCTGTATTATGGTGTTATTTTTCCTATTGAACCTTTAAAATAATGCTTTGACCGTTTTTTAAATTTCATTTATTTTTTCATTGTGGTTTAATATGAAAATAATAATGAAAATAATATAATACTATTATACAATTCTGCAAAATTAATGTTCATTTGATCGGATGAATAAGTGATTGACTGAATAATTGAATTAATGTCATGTAATTGTTATAGTTCCGTAACATATTTAAATGCGTAACTAGATGTTGTCAATGAGATTTGTAATAAAACATGATGCTTTGACAGCAACAATATTGAATTGGATAAATATTAAGAGCGTAGATACCAAATTTAGTACGTACAACGCGTTCCTGGAATAATAAAAACATAGATATCGAACTTAGTGAACAACTTCGGTGTGAAATGGTTAGTGTGCTCGCCTCGAATGTCATTGACCGCGGGTTCAAGCCCCGATCGGCTCAAACCAAAGACTATAAAATTGGTATTTGTTGCTTCTCCGCTAATCACACATCATTAAGGAGAAAGAACGAAGACTGGTTGGCTTGGAATCAGGATGATGTGCCCAATTGGGGCAACATGTCTATCCGCCGACTGTTGTTTCAGTGAACTAGCCCTAACAATCAAACTAAGCGTGTTGGGCTAATACAAAGAGGACCTCATCATCTTCTCATTGAAAATTACCTTGTTTTCGCCATGACATAGCTGAGTTGATGTTAAGCAACAATCACTCACTCACTCGAATTTAGTGCGTACGACGCCTTCCTGGAATGACCTCCATCAGGTACACTCATAGTAAAAAGATTGAAACGCCAAATAAAACCAAAGGGCCTAAACAGGATAGCCAAAACAGAGCAAGGATGCATGTTCATGAGATAAATGGACACAAGTTTTAATAAATTACATAATTTAGGAACACTAAATTTCAAGAATAAATATATCTATTGATCCATACAAGTGCATAAATTCTGACTACTATTCGGTGATACTCTTGGGAATTAATAGCCCACCAGTAAAGGCATTGACACATCGATAGTTTTATATTTAAAAACGTAGATATCTGATTTAGTACTGCTTCGGAGTGTTTGTATCCCTTTTGGAACCCCATACAAGGACTTGTTATTGTATCGGAATTTTTTGACAGGATGCACATTTTGTCTAGCAGTTAAAAACATAGAGCTCATAGTATACATACAGCTTCTTATAATCCTCACCACGGACTGGCTGCTCTTCAAAGAACATGTGTAAATATACTGCTTTTTTCAAAAGTAGACTCCTGAATCACTGTGCCATATTTTCTACCACATAAAAAAATGGTTCATTTAAGCATTGACAGAGAAACGTCTCACCTAAACAGTCTATCTATTTAATGAACAAATAATTGTCTCGACAAATCATTATCTTTTTACGACTAAGAAAACTATAAGAAATATACTCTTCTCGTTGTTCAAATTACTGATGGTGAACACTTAGTACACGATCCCAGACAAGAAATAGACCGATATTATTTCAGATTTCAGAAATTTACAGGCATTAAGTTGAAAAGAATCAACAACAAATATTGTAAAACTGTAAAACATCGTTTATTTCTATCAGATATTGATATCATTAAATATACGTAGTTGTAGGTTTGGAAATATTAGTATGTTTTGCAAATCAACATTTGATATTTTTGTTTAGTTCTCTGTTCGTTGGAGGACTAGAAACAATTGCGAGAAGTCATATACACAAATGTGCACGATAAATCTAGGCGTCTTCGATGGGTTTTCTAATATTGATTTCTGATGGTTTCTCCAATATTATTTTCATTTAATGTTAAAATCTTACTTCCTTATAACCGTTTAGTAGATTTCAGAAACAGCAGTTAAAGTGACAATTTGAACAAAAGATTTGCTTAAGATGCCTATTTGTGGAAGTCAGTCACACAGTGTATCATTATATCATTAATGCCTTTTCCCAATGGTGAGAATTGACTACTACTCTAACGATTAAATTACTAAATAAAAATGGGTTTATGGTATTGCTACATATGTGTTCGAATAACGGAAATTGAGCATTATATATCAGGCTTAAGTGTATTGTTGTATAGATGATTACATTGTGTAGTCATATATTCAAAATACACAAGTACACACATATAATGTTCCCCTAATTAAAATAATTAGTAAATAAACATTTGATTTGGCTATTCCCGACTGGCAATTTCGAACGAAGGTTTGTAGGTAACTGTCGCAGTATTCTATATACCTCTATAAGAACAAAAATATTTGGAGTATGTCATGCAAGGATATTTACGAACATGTATACCAAGGAAATGAAAGGTCATCCAAAACCCCATCCATTAAATGTATTTACATGGACGTGAGATACATATAGCTTTGATCATTACGTTATAATTATTCATATGCAATTTAGTTCAGTTGACTTCGGATAATACTCGAAGTGTCCCGGATAGTGATAGGTCTAATGGAAAATTGATCAACATTATCTCATCGCTCATTAGACAACGTACTTCAAATTCGTTCCATCAGCAGTCAGCGCAAGCCATCTAAATCTTGCTAAAATGCCAAAGTCCATCCCTGAAGATAAACTCATAACTCTATTCACCTTGAACTGCAGGTCAGTAAAGAACAAAACGCTTGCTATCGTTGACTTCATACAGTCTCATAATGCTGATTTACTTGCAATCACAGAGACCTGGTTAGGGTCCGAAATAGACAAAAGTGTTATCTCAGATATCACACCACAAGGCTACGGTATTCATCACGTATCGCGGCATGGTAAAAAAGGAGGCGGTGTTGCGCTTGTGTACAACTCGAATTTAGAAGTAAAGTCTATACGAAATGAAGATAAATGGTCATACTTTGAACTCTTGGAATGTTCAGTAACACACCGAAATGTCGAGTTTACAATTGTCGTGCTTTACCGCCCATCTCCGTCGAAAAATAACAATTTCTTCGAGGAATTCTCAAGTTTTGTTCCGAAAGCCGCATGAACTGATTATAACCGGAGACTTCAATTTCCATCTCGATGATCCAAATGATTCGAACTCTCGCACTTTTTTGGAAATCTTGGATGAACACAGTCTGTCCCAACACGTGGTCGGAGCAACTCACGTCCGCGGTCATACCCTTGACGTTGTAATCGCGAGAGAAAGCAGTCAGCTTTTACATGACAGACCGTTTATTTTTGATCCGATTCTCTGTAACGATAAAGGAGATCTAGTGAGGGATCATATGGCAATTCGTTCGAATCTCAGGATACTTAAACTCCCTAGACAACGGAAAACAGTAACGTGTCGTAAATATCACGACATTCAAATCTGTGAGTTCAGCAATGACTTGGAAAACCTATCTGTACTTCAAAATCCTGTTGGTACTACAGACGACTTGGTGAAAACATACAATTCTGAACTATCGAAAGTTTTGGAAAAAAACGCACCATTGCAGACAAAACAGTTGATTTTACGACCCAACACTGAATGGTATACTGAAGAGCTCCGCATGGCAAAACAAGATCGGCGCAAATCTGAGCGCAGGATGCGGAAGACACAACTAATTGTTGATATTAAGGAAATATATCATGAAAAGTGCAGGAACGTTGGAAAGCTTCTTTTTCGGTGCAAGAAAGAGTATTTCACCAATAAGATTTCTGAGATTGGACACGATCAGAAACAACTGTATAAAGTGACAAACAACCTACTAGGCAAAACTAAAGAAACTGTACTTCCATCTATTCCCGATCATTACGAACTCGCAAATCGTTTTGGCGATTTTTTCATCGGGAAAATAGAAACGATAAGGGACAATCTGTGCGCATCAAACCGTGACATCACGAGTGACATCGATGCTTTATGCGCAGATATTGAATTTGATGGCGAGCCTATGACAGTTTTTCGTCCTGCGTCACCGGACGAGATCAGAATGATCGTCATGAAAGCTCCGCTTAAGTCATGTGAACTTGATCCGATTCCAACACACATTCTAAAGTCTTGCGTGGACAGTTTACTACCTATGATTACGGGGATAGTTAATAAATCTCTCGAAGAGTCTCATGTACCGACATCATTTAAAACGGCTGTAGTACGACCACTACTTAAAAAGCCTTGTTTAGAAAAGGAAGAGTTCAAAAACTACCGTCCAGTTTCAAACTTACCTTTTATATCTAAGATCCTTGAAAAGGTAGTATCAACACATCTAGAAGAGCATATCAATTCACATAGTCTACAGGATAATTTACAATCAGCATACAGATCGTGTCATTCAACCGAAACGGCCTTACTTCGAGTTCACCACGACATTGCGTGTGCACTGGATAGTAATCAGTGTGCTGTGCTAGTTATGCTAGATCTGTCCACGGCATTTGACGTTATAGACCACCAAATACTCTATCGACGTATGCAGTATTCCTATGGAATAACTGGTGATGCGCTTTCATGGATAGTGTCGTACCTTAGTGACAGAACACAACACATCGCTATCGGGTCTACTCAATCGAACAGCTTACAACTTAACTACGGAGTACCGCAAGGGTCGGTTCTTGGACCGTGGAAGTACTGTATGTTTTCCAAGCCTATCGGTGAAATTTGTAGTAGACATGGCATGAACTATCGCTGTTACGCTGACGATACCCAGGTGTACCTTGTTATCAAACCACGTGACATTTGGAATGACATCGCACAAAAGTTAGTCTTGCTTATCAGATATCAACAGATGGATGAAACTCAATCTATTGAAGTTTGTTTTAAACATATTTATTTTATTCACAACTAAATGAATAGGATTGAACAACAGGCTATGCCTATACAAGCTCTCTCCTTTTACATGTACAAGGCATATATTCAGTATATATGACAATTATATCAATAATATAAGATAATTATGTTCCTTCAATACATGTAATTGTGAACACCATTAATATTTCATATATAATAAATTTACGAGTGAAGTGAAATTTGTAGACTTTCTAAATATTTTAAATAGTTAAACATACAAGAAGTTAAAGAAAACGAAAATAACAAAAAAATAAATGTATAATGTGAGGAGTGCAATTGAAAAAAGAAGCATCTTAAATGAAACGATGAGTGTCAATTATGAACTTGTGTTGAAGTTGAACCAAGACAAGACCGAACTCATTATATTTGCGCCTAAACATCGATCGCAAGAGTTCACAGGTTGCCAACTAGAATTTGACGGAAGTTTAGTTAGTGACGCATGTTTTGTTAAAAACTTTATAAAACCCTGAACATGGAAAAGCAAGGATCATCTCTTGCAAAGTCGTGCTTTTTTCAAATTAGGAACATTGGGCGTATAAGACCTTACGTCTCGAATGACGCATGCAAAACATTAATCTCGACCCTTGTGACATCTCGGCTTGACTATGAAAAATGCCCTGTTGTTTGGTGTAAATGCAAGTCTAACCACGAAGCTACAACGAATACACAACACTGCTGCACGACTCATTACACGAACCAAAAAATGTGAACACATCACACCTGTTCTCATGGATTTACACTGGCTTCCTGTTTGTTATAGAACTCAATATAAGCTACTTCACTATGTACTCAAAGCTTTAAATGGCCTGGCTCCTGTGTATCTAAATATCTTGTTACAGTGTACGAACCAGCAAGAACACTTCGTTCCGAGAACACAATGATTGTAGTTCAACCGAAAGTGCGAACTAAAACATGTGGTGAAAGGCGTTTTGATAAGGCGGCCTCAACTTTGTGGAATAGTCTACGCAGCAGCATTAGACATGAACAATCCATTGAAGCCTTCAAAAAGCAGCTGAAAACTTTACTTTTTAGACGCTCCTACAGTGATTTTGCTTAATTTTCCTCGATACTATTGAACATTTTTATTTCTCTATATGTTGATCATCGGTATCTTACTATAAATTTTAATCCACACAATTTCAAATTTTACCGTTTTAGATTGCTGGTCATTGTTTACAGATTTTTCACAGTTTGTGCGTTGATTATTGGCATCTTTTTAATTGCGTTGATTTTCCCTACATTATCTTTATTAATTTTTTTACGTTTTTAATTATTGATATCATATTTTATTAATATAATGTGAATCTTTATACATATATTACCGCGATAAATCCAGGAATCACATTGTAAAGACCATAAATCAAATTAAATGATTTATATGTAGTCGAAGATTTCGTTATATTGCGCAGTTTTATCTTTATGCTTGGACTATATTTGTTTTTCTATCCTAGTCATCTGAATACCTACAAAAATGTCTTCTGACATGGATACTGTACATTGACATGATGAAGACCTTCGCCTACATCTGTCTCGTGTCAATTATATTAATAAAGTGGTTTTACATGAGAGGGAATATTTGCGCAGAAAAAAATATATGCTAAACGTGACAAAACTAGAGGAGAATATTATAATCGTATGCAATTTTTCTTGCAATATGTTCGTTTGATGTTTGATGTTGTTTCACGTGAAGCACAAGTTCAGCACCTGAATATGGGGTATCATACGATACTCCGGAGCTTATGTTTCTTATCAGTATTTCCTTGATAAAGGGCTGTCGATAACAAGGAAGCTACTAAAACAAGTGTTCACACTCGGTTTGTAGATGGGTTCGTTTTACTTAATCTTTAGTTTCCCGTGTAGCGATTAGTTGTCCATTGTTTGTCGCTTTATTCTCTTTCTTATCACCATTGTATCGTCTGTTCTTCCGTTTACAGCTTTTGTCGCTTTATTCTCTTTCTTATGACCATTGTATCGTGTGATCTTCCGTTTACAGCTTTTGTCGCTTTATTCTCTTTCTTATGATCATTGTATCGTCTGTTCTTCCGTTTACAGCTTTTGTCGCTTTATTCTCTTTCTTATGACCATTGTATCGTCTGTTCTTCCGTTTACAGCTTTTGTCGCTTTATTCTCTTTCTTATGACCATTGTATCGTCTGATCTTCGGTTTACAGCTTTTGTCGCTTTATTCTCTTTCTTATGACCATTGTATCGTCTGTTCTTCCGTTTACAGCTTTTGTCGCTTTATTCTCTTTCTTATGACCATTGTATCGTCTGTTCTTCCGTTTACAGCTTTTGTCGCTTTATTCTCTTTCTTATGACCATTGTATCGTCTGATCTTCCGTTTACAGCTTTTGTCGCTTTATTCTCTTTCTTATGAACATTGCATCGTCTGTTCTTCCGTTTACAGCTTTTGTCGCTTTATTCTCTTTCTTATGACCATTGTATCGTCTGATCATCCGTTTACAGCTTTTGTCGCTTTATTCTCTTTCTTATGACCACTGTATCGTCTGTTCTTCCGTTTACAGCTTTTGTCGCTTTATTCTCTTTCTTATGACCATTGTATCGTCTGTTCTTCCGTTTACAGCTTTTGTCGCTTTATTCTCTTTCTTATGACCATTGTATCGTCTGATCTTCGGTTTACAGCTTTTGTCGCTTTATTCTCTTTCTTATGACCATTGTATCGTCTGTTCTTCCGTTTACAGCTTTTGTCGCTTTATTCTCTTTCTTATGACCATTGTATCGTCTGATCTTCCGTTTACAGCTTTTGTCGCTTTATTCTCTTTCTTATGACCATTGTATCGTCTGATCTTCCGTTTACAGCTTTTGTCGCTTTATTCTCTTTCTTATGACCATTGTATTGTCTGATCTTCCGTTTACAGCTTTTGTCGCTTTATTCTCTTTCTTATGACCATTGTATCGTGTGATCTTCCGTTTACAGCTTTTGTCGCTTTATTCTCTTTCTTATGACCATTGTATCGTCTGATCTTCCGTTTACAGCTTTTGTCGCTTTATTCTCTTTCTTATGACCATTGTATCGTCTGTTCTTCCGTTTACAGCTTTTGTCGCTTTATTCTCTTTCTTATGACCATTGTATCGTCTGTTCTTCCGTTTACAGCTTTTGTCGCTTTATTCTCTTTCTTATGACCATTGTATCGTCTGATCTTCGGTTTACAGCTTTTGTCGCTTTATTCTCTTTCTTATGACCATTGTATCGTCTGATCTTCGGTTTACAGCTTTTGTCGCTTTATTCTCTTTCTTATGACCATTGTATCGTCTGTTCTTCCGTTTACAGCTTTTGTCGCTTTATTCTCTTTCTTATGACCATTGTATCGTCTGATCTTCCGTTTACAGCTTTTGTAATTTTATTCTCTTTCTTATGACCATTGTATCGTGTGATCTTCCGTTTACAGCTTTTGTCGCTTTATTCTCTTTCTTATGACCATTGTATCGTCTGTTCTTCCGTTTACAGCTTTTGTCGCTTTATTCTCTTTCTTATGACCATTGTATCGTCTGTTCTTCCGTTTACAGCTTTTGTCGCTTTATTCTCTTTCTTATGACCATTGTATCGTGTGATCTTCCGTTTACAGCTTTTGTCGCTTTATTCTCTTTCTTATGACCATTGTATCGTCTGTTCTTCCGTTTACAGCTTTTGTCGCTTTATTCTCTTTCTTATGACCATTGTATCGTCTGATCTTCGGTTTACAGCTTTTGTCGCTTTATTCTCTTTCTTATGACCATTGTATCGTCTGTTCTTCCGTTTACAGCTTTTGTCGCTTTATTCTCTTTCTTATGACCATTGTATCGTCTGTTCTTCCGTTTACAGCTTTTGTCGCTTTATTCTCTTTCTTATGACCATTGTATCGTCTGATCTTCCGTTTACAGCTTTTGTCGCTTTATTCTCTTTCTTATGAACATTGCATCGTCTGTTCTTCCGTTTACAGCTTTTGTCGCTTTATTCTCTTTCTTATGACCATTGTATCGTCTGATCTTCCGTTTACAGCTTTTGTCGCTTTATTCTCTTTCTTATGACCATTGTATCGTCTGTTCTTCCGTTTACAGTTTTTGTCGCTTTATTCTCTTTCTTATGACCATTGTATCGTCTGTTCTTCCGTTTACAGATTTTGTCGCTTTATTCTCTTTCTTATGACCATTGTATCGTCTGTTCTTCCGTTTACAGCTTTTGTCGCTTTATTCTCTTTCTTATGACCATTGTATCGTCTGATCTTCCGTTTACAGCTTTTGTCGCTTTATTCTCTTTCTTATGACCATTGTATCGTCTGATCTTCCGTTTACAGCTTTTGTCGCTTTATTCTCTTTCTTATGACCATTGTATTGTCTGATCTTCCGTTTACAGCTTTTGTCGCTTTATTCTCTTTCTTATGACCATTGTATCGTGTGATCTTCCGTTTACAGCTTTTGTCGCTTTATTCTCTTTCTTATGACCATTGTATCGTCTGATCTTCCGTTTACAGCTTTTGTCGCTTTATTCTCTTTCTTATGACCATTGTATCGTCTGTTCTTCCGTTTACAGCTTTTGTCGCTTTATTCTCTTTCTTATGACCATTGTATCGTCTGTTCTTCCGTTTACAGCTTTTGTCGCTTTATTCTCTTTCTTATGACCATTGTATCGTCTGATCTTCGGTTTACAGTTTTTGTCGCTTTATTCTCTTTCTTATGACCATTGTATCGTCTGATCTTCGGTTTACAGCTTTTGTCGCTTTATTCTCTTTCTTATGACCATTGTATCGTCTGTTCTTCCGTTTACAGCTTTTGTCGCTTTATTCTCTTTCTTATGACCATTGTATCGTCTGTTCTTCCGTTTACAGCTTTTGTCGCTTTATTCTCTTTCTTATGACCACTGTATCGTGTGATCTTCCGTTTACAGCTTTTGTCGCTTTATTCTCTTTCTTATGACCATTGTATCGTCTGTTCTTCCGTTTACAGCTTTTGTCGCTTTATTCTCTTTCTTATGGCCATTGTATCGTCTGTTCTTCCGTTTACAGCTTTTGTCGCTTTATTCTCTTTCTTATGACCATTGTATCGTCTGATCTTCCGTTTACAGCTTTTGTCGCTTTATTCTCTTTCTTATGACCATTGTATCGTCTGTTCTTCCGTTTACAGCTTTTGTCGCTTTATTCTCTTTCTTATGACCATTGTATCGTCTGTTCTTCCGTTTACAGCTTTTGTCGCTTTATTCTCTTTCTTATGACCATTGTATCGTCTGTTCTTCCGTTTACAGCTTTTGTCGCTTTATTCTCTTTCTTATGACCATTGTATCGTCTGATCTTCCGTTTACAGCTTTTGTCGCTTTATTCTCTTTCTTATGACCATTGCATCGTCTGTTCTTCCGTTTACAGCTTTTGTCGCTTTATTCTCTTTCTTATGACCATTGTATCGTCTGATCTTCCGTTTACAGTTTTTGTCGCTTTATTCTCTTTCTTATGACCATTGTATCGTCTGTTCTTCCGTTTACAGCTTTTGTCGCTTTATTCTCTTTCTTATGACCAATGTATCGTCTGATCTTCGGTTTACACTTCTGGTTACCCCTTTGATATATAATTACTTATAACAGAGAAATTTGTTTTTATTGTTTTCTCGTTTTATTTATATATTATCAGTTGGCAATAGCTTTCTATGCATTTATGCAATTTTAATGATTTTGCATATATCTAAACCGAATTACCTGTGTGCAACATTTTTGTTCGGGAACAAACAGTTTGAATTTACCAATATTTCATACTGAGACTACATGTGAAGTTCTGACTAGGGAGGGTGTGTATTAGGTAGTATCAATTAAAAGTAAAAATATTCGCTTTTGCGCATTTAGTTATTGATTATCATTGTTTTGCACAATTTGTATCAAATACCCTGACAAATCTAATACTTAAAAAAAAAAAAAAAAAAAAAAAAAAAAAAAAAAAAACCACACACACAAAAAACAAAAAAACCCCAAGAAGATCTCTTCATGTTGTTTCAATCAATATTAGCGTTTTCTTACCAAACTAGATTTCATGTGCACGGTAGTATGTCAATGTATTTCATATATCAATCGTCCGGTATGGGTAATCATTTTTATTTGTAGTAATTTCATTTGTAGGAGTTAGGTTTGGGTTATAGTTGCCTAAATCTACTTAAAATATATTTCAGTACTATCGTTGCGGAAAGTTTTATTAGTTGAGGAAACCATAGTACCTGGAGAAAACCGATCTACAGCAAGTCACTGACAAACTGTATCACATTAAGTTGTATCGAGTACACATCGTCATGAACGAACTCACAACATTAGCGACACTGATTGCATAGGTTGATATAAAACTAACTACCATACGATCATCGCCACGACTGTCCCTCTCATTCATGTGTACAATCCGTCCATGGCGCACATATTTATTGACAAGGACTTCAACGCCATATGTTGTGGTCTTTTTTTATTGAACGGTTTGGGATATAATAGGTGGTTATATCTTTTCGTTGATATTGGTGGAATTGTTGACATCTTTTTATAGTATCATATCAAGAAGAACCGACAACTCAATTTCCGAAATATATCGAATACCTGTTTATATGGAACAAACATACTGACAGCTGGACTTTTGAACTGTAAATAAGATCTTTGTTTGTTATTTCATGGCGCGTTTTGCCTTTTGGTTTTAATCTAACTCTTTCTTTGTATAAGAAATGATCTTTTCCTAATCCGAATTAGAAGTAAACACGGAAGTCTTATTTCAAAACAAATCAAAATCTCTAAAATAATTAAAGAACAACAGCATTAAAGTGTTCATCCTGTGTCACATTCGTGCTGATTTGATGTTTGCTTTATTGTCTACCCTCATGAGTATACACTCTAATCAATACAGGGCATTCTTATATTCTCTGGATTTTCAACATCTCTGCAATGAAATTAATATATAGTTCAAATGATTTTATGATTTATACAATACCAAGATAGGTGTTTAAGTCCAATTTCAACAATATTCCAGTTATGCCATGGCCGTCAGTATTATTGATGGGAAATACGGAGTAGGGAAATCGGTGAAAACCACCGACTTGAGTAATCCATGTCACCAGGTTTATCAAAAAACATCGTCACGGGACTTGGATCGAAATCATAGTTTAGAGGGTGATATGTACTTCTTGCACAGGATGATATATTCAACTACCATACCAGAATGCCATGACGGATCACTATGTAATAAACCCTATATAGGAATACCTGTATACAGTAAGCACTAATACGGCTATGTGGACATGCTACAATGTGTATATTTCGTAGTCATATTTTATACAGTATGGAGCAAACCTTCGTATACGGCATGTTATCTGGCCACTCGCTCTCGTGGCTTGGTAACATTTATACACCTTACACATAGTGTTACCTGGCCACTCGCTCTCATGGCTTGGTAACATTTATACACCTTACACATAGTGTTACCTGGCCACTCGCTCTCATGGCTTGGTAACATTTATACACCTTACACATAGTGTTACCTGGCCACTCGTTCTCATGGCTTGGTAACATTTATACACCTTACACATAGTGTTACCTGGCCACTCGTTCTCATGGCTTGGTAACATTTATACACCTTACACATAATGTTACCTGACCACTCGCTCTCATGGCTTGGTAACATTTATATACCTTACACATAGTGTTACCTGGCCACTCGCTCTCATGGCTTGGTAACATTTATACACCTTACACATAGTGTTACCTGGCCACTCGCTCTCATGGCTTGGTAACATTTATACACCTTACACATAGTGTTACCTGGCCACTCGTTCTCATGGCTTGGTAACATTTATACACCTTACACACAGTGTTACCTGGCCACTCGCTCTCATGGCTTGGTAACATTTATACACCTTACACATAATGTTACCTGACCACTCGCTCTCATGGCTTGGTAACATTTATATACCTTACACATAGTGTTACCTGACCACACGCTCTCATGGCTTGGTAACATTTATACACCTTACACACAGTGTTACCTGACCACTCGCTCTCATGGCTTGGTAACATTTATACACCTTACACATAGTGTTACCTGACCACTCGCTCTCATGGCTTGGTACATGCACTTATATTAAAGAAGATGGGTTAAAAGGGTTCTATAGAATTTGTAGAAACTTTAATCCGACATATTAAACTGCATATTGGGGTTTAACTTATTGATCGTAAAGGGAACGGGAGGTGGTCGACATTGATGTCTACAAATTCCTATGCCAAAGTTTGCATCACATGATACAACGTGTTTCGATTTAGTTCCCAATTTCGTCACGGTGGAGTCAGTCCACTCTCAAGTATGAATTGATTGATATGTTGTTTCACGTCACATGAGTTGTATTTTAGCTATATTCAAAAAAGGATAAAACTGACCGCCACAACATAACTGAAATATTGTTGAAAGTGGCGTTAAACACTATAACCACGCCCCCAAAAAGATGAAATGCTTGCAAGACCGATACTGCATGTACATAAACAGGTACATATAAATAAAAAGGTGGATATCAAATTTAGTGCGCACGATGCGTTTCTGGAATAACCTTAAGCAAAATCGAAAGATTGGAAAGCCAAATAATTTAGACGTATTTGGGAGCAACAAAGCAAAAAGGCCTAAACAAGGTAGCCAACATGGCCTATGGTCATCTATGCATGATGGAGGTGAGCCTTAGTTTTGACATATCACTGGAATTGTTCTGTGGGATAATTCTTATAAATTTATTTACTTAGACGATGTTTTATTATTTCATATTAAGGTAACATATACCAATATCTCCTGACAGCTTGAAGTTAATACACGTTCAGCTATAATACCCTTGAAAGTCTTAAATCTATTTAGTCGTTTTAAATTAATGTATTTCAGTCTCCCAGTCTGTCAAAATAATCCATAAACAACAAGTATTACGATTTAAAGTAGATCATTTTGATAGTTGTGTTGTCTTGTGTATATTAAATAACATGTAACAAGATTATACAACACAGACATATAATTGTATTTTATGAACTATGCCAAATCTCCTTGGGTAATGAAACTAAGTGTGAACATGTTAAATACTGCTATGTAAATGTTCAACAACTAAAAAAAAAACATTTCACCAAACAAGGGCACCGCTCTGTGAATTAATCAAACAAAAAATAATTAATATTACAGTTATTCGAGTTTCAGTTCAATAAAACATATTTTGAAAACATACTAACATGAAGCATATATAATGACATTGGGTTTTCTCTGTAAAATGTATACATAAGAGTAAAGTTTAATAAAGAAAAATGTGGAAAATGATAACGACATTTGTATTTAACAATAAAATAGAAACAACAAAAATGTCACTCCGTCAGAGCAGTTTAAATACATCTAACAAACAGTATACATTATAAGTTATCTACGTGTCTACCCGTGGGCATTGAGATTGTACCACCCTGAAGCACTTCTGTATAGCCTGAGGCGAAACCGAAGGTTGTACAGTGGTGCTGAAGGGTGGTACAATCTCAATGCCCACGGGTAGACACGTATATAACGTTTGTATCCCCGGTTTGAGAACAAAAACTGATTTTTAATGGATTTTCTCGTTCTTTTTGAAACGTAATCGTAACGTTTTTGTACTTGCGGACTAAAATGCCATAGTCCAGGTGAAAATTTGGGTGCATTTCGACAAAGTGTAGGGTGATACCTTTTCACCCTACAATTAAGTAATTTTTACCTTTTTCAGTTTTGTTTTGTTGTAATTTGATTTCTTGTATTTGGCGCGTATTGTCACGTGAACAGCGTTACAGTATTCATGACGTCACTAGTAATAGGGCCAAGAATTCTATTGATAAAAAATATGTGTTGTACATATTTTGGGTGTTATTATAGTACGATAAAACAAATTAAGAATTGATGTGAAAACAATAATGAGAAATGATTTTAAAATGATTGTATTCAAACAAATAACCATTTCTAATATGGATTAGGCACAGTGTACAGGCGAGCATCGCATCTACGCATAGAAATGTACATGTACAAATAGTAGTTTTGGGTTTCTTTTCTTCATTATTCTTGATTATTTTACTTTGTTCTCCATTTCGACTTACCCAGTTAATTCCATTGCAAAGGAGATTTTTTGGGCCGAGATATATCGGGGACGACATTTTTAGGGCCGAAACAAGAAGGTCTAACGATTGTCTATTTTTTAAAATAAATTAATCATTTCGTGTAAAGAAGCTGTACGGGTTCCTTTCTAATTTTTTTTTTTAAAGTGGATAGTTATTTTTTTATTCAAATTAATAGGCTATTTCCGGTGATTCACTCCGATTGTTCATTCTATGCTGAAACTTAGAATCCACTTCCGGTTGGTATTGATCGTATATATTGATTCATCTCTTTACTCACATGTTGCTGTTTAGTTCGCATCTTGCGATGCTCGCTATAAAGACACAAAATGACAACAAAATTAAAGTTTCATGTAGCGCGAATCAAAAAAATGTTACACTATCCTGGTGTTGCCGGTTCTCGATAGCATAAGAAACATTTCTCCCGTGTGTCCCTTAGAAACAAAATGTTTTTTACAAAATTGTTTTTGTTTGTTTGTCAAAACTAGTTCTTTATTTCTACCAAACCTAAAAGTTCTACTCCTAGAAGTTACGAAGAAAACATAATTTTTGTGTATGACCTTATTTTTGACATTTTGTGTATTACGACACCAGTTCTCGATAAGTATGTAAAATCAATTATGGAGGGCATGTTTACTAATATGGGACGAAGTCCCAACTATGATAGAAATAACAATATTTTCCATATCACTAATGGCTTAAATTCCTTGCACCGGAAATGATACACCGGAAACCAATACATGGTTAAATCTGCAGAAAATCGGATGCGCAGTAATCTGGAAGGGTGCAGGACGTTTCGTAACCTGGTCGTTTCGTACCAGGTCGTTTCGTACCGAGGTAAAAATGTATAGTGAGACGTTTCGTACCTTCTTTTCAACTCATAGATTTGTAATAAACTCGTTAATTAAAATGTTGTATGTAGAGTTGAAACTCTGGAACTACTTCCGGTTATGAATGTTAAAAAATGACTCAAAATCGCAATGTGTTCTAGCCCATTAAGCATATACCATGGGATTGACAATATCATTAAACAGAGTTTCATTTCTTCCTCCTCCTGTCCGAAATAATATTTTCTATGAAATTGAGACGTTGGGTTTGGGTTCCCCTATTTGCCCCCTCTTTTAAGAAAGTCTGGATCCGCCCCCGGTCTACTTTGAAAAAAAAATTATAGGTCCATATATCGGAGTTAATATATTTTTTTTAAATATTGGACAAGTTAAGTAACACCTATTATCATATTAAAGGACAAAGTCCTTCTAACGGTAAGCTGTCCGATTTTTCCTTCTATATTGATAGCCAAATATCTGTTCACCGGAAGTTTAAAAATAGATCAATTGATAATTTAGAAACGCAAAAGAAATATATTTCAATGAAAAATTCCCAATTCTTTAATTATTTACTCTATGCAAAATCGAAATAAACTTGAAATAAAATTCTAATAAAGAAATCTCTTTCTACGAAACTTCCGATGGAAGAGCGGCGTAGGTAAAATGAACACCATAACAAATCGGCTACACAATTCATTCAAAATAAAAGATAATAGCTTCACCGGACGCAATTACGAACGAAATAAAAAGTATGTCCCCTAATTGTTCCTTCAAAACATGAATTAAAAAAATGCTTTTATAAATAGATACAACGCTAAATTACTCGTGTTTTGGGAGAAAATTATACATGCACAGTTGTTGAATGTTGCAGACGACGGGTTTTCATATTTGTAAACAGAAATCGATCGACAATTGCACTTGGAATCTATCGCTAAAATTCATTGAGGTACGCATATTTTGTTATCTTATGCCTGTAATTGCAAAGAATATGATCTCCTGGTTCTATGCATATTGAAATTAAAACAAAAACAGTCAATATAATACATTTTCCTTACCTTGATCTATCCCAAAATGACAAAATCCGTGATGTACCTTATTCATTGAAGAGTCCAGGGAATTCCGAATGCAAACTGGCAAAAATAAAGGAAAGGTTTTTATGTCATGTGTATTATATACAAATAGATATGTGAACGTAAATGAATGAATGCTCTTTCAATTTTAACAGTTGTCATTAAATAATTTACACTAGAAAGGTTATTATGATGTCGTTCGAAATTGTGTCCGGATCTAGGTCACAGAGTGACTAGAACGGGGTCATGAAAATATGTTTTAAGTTAAAACCCGTAACAATGCATTGAATAATATATGGGCTATGATTCGAAAGGAATATTGGTGTTTAATCTGAAATATGAACATGCAATCAGCTTCATCAATTTGGTCAAATTTATTATCAAATGCCACGGTCAATATCATCGAAATTGTTCGTAATTGCGTCCGGTGAGGCTAACGTGTACGGATTATCGTATTATTGAAATTTTAGGACTTCGTCCTTCAAACAGGTTGCCTGTCTCATATTAAAAACTATAGGAAAAAAAGAAAAAAATGTATTTAAGATATTTGCAATCACCAAGATTATTGATTTCAACCATACATGTAAAATTAAACATGTCTGAAAAAGTGTTCCATTGGGGTTACACAATACAGAAATAACATTGATATAAAGATAAAACTGATAAGATATGACCTGAACGGTGTTCCAAATTATTTTTTTCTGAACAGTGCCACCTGTATATTTCCGGTTTTGTATGACGTATACGTACTTGACCTTCATTGACAGCAAAGTTTTGCTCACATCACAAACGTACATTTTAAGCAATGACCCAGTGAATTTAGAGTTATTTTTGGAATAAGAAAATGTGCATAAATATCTGAGACTATAAAGATTATGTTCATACATACATTGATACGTAGCATAGCCATTTTTCCTTCTTGCGAAGCGAGGTGGTGTTCCGTAGGTAAAATCTTGGCGAACAGAAGACAAGTGCGTTTTCCCGATTTATGTCAACGTTTAGCAACGTAAAGACCCCCAGTGACGTTACGTAACTACTAGCCGGTAGCATGGGTTTTATACCAACGGGTCATCGACCAGTCAAAAGCCGACATTTTTATCAAGCCGGGGATAAGACCGTTTGCTCTCATGGTTTGGTACAGACACTTAAATATAAAAATGTGGGATAAAGAAGTCCTATCTAATTTCTAGACACTCTAATCCGACACATTAAGCTTCATATAGGATTTAAATTATTGATTATCAATGGAACCGGAGGTGGTAGACGTTGTTTTCTACTTACCAAATTCATTTACTAAAGCTTCCGTCACAGGATACAACGTGTTCCGTTTTAGTTCCCAATTTCGTCACGGTGGAGTCAGTCCACGCTCAAGTATGATTTGATTGGTTGTTTTTTCACGTCACTTGAGTTGTATTTTAGCTATATAAAAAAAAGAAGAAATGTTTACAAAACCGATACCACATTTACATACACAGGTACATTTAAATAAAAACGTAGATATTAAAATTAGTGCGCATGGCACTTTTCTGGAATAACCTTTAATCATAATCGAAACGTTGGAAAACCAAATAATATAGACGTGTTTGGGAGCAATAAAGCAGAAAGGCCTACATAGAATATTCAAAATGGGCTATGGTCACTTATGCATGAGGGAGGAGAACCTTAGTTTTGATATATCACTGGAATTTTTTTGTGGGATAATTCTTATCAATTGATTTACTTAGACAATGTTTTATTATTTCATATTAAGGTAGCATACACCAACATCTCATGACAGCTTGAAGTTAATACACGTTCAGCTATAATACCCTTGAAAGTCTTAAATCTATTTAGTCGTTTTAAATTAATGTATTTCAGTCTTCCAGTCAGTCAAAATAATCTATAAAAAGCAAGTATTACGATTTAAACTAAATCATTTTGATAGTACTGTTGTCTTGGGTATACTAAATAACATGAAGCAAGATATATAACACAGACACTTAATTGTATTTTATGAACTAAGTCGAATCATCTTGGGTAATCGTAAATATTGATATACGTGGTATTTTCAAAAAGACCATAAACAAAACAGAAAGATTAAAATGCATAAACAAGCGCCAACGCACTTTGAAATATAAAAAAACCTTAAACTTTACAGTAATGGAATATCTGTGTCATAAATGACCACGGATATGTTCCACTTGTCGTAAGCACTTCCCAGTCATTTCCTCATTCATGACTTATCATCGGGTTTGTAACTAGATTAATCCGACGGGTGTGTTCCACTAGTGGAGCTGGAACTGCTTATCCTTCCGGAGCACCTGAGTTCATTCCCGGTTTTTAGTGGTTTCGTGTTACTCGATCTTTAGTTTTATGTGTATGTTTTTTGGATCGTTGTTTGTCTTTTTGTACTTTTTCTTTTGGCCAATGTGTTGTCTGTTCTGCGATTTACAGATTTTGATTACCCTTGTGGTATCCTCAAACTCTTCTTTTCCGTGCTTCAATTAAAAAATAGCAGAATTAAAAAAAATAATAATAATTTTTTTTTCGATACTAAATATTCAAAACGTATTTCTAAAACTACTCATTATTACGTAATCAATTGTCAAACTTTTATTCTGGTTATGTTCTATTTTCACTCTGTTCAGCCGACCATAAACAAATTATGCTCACTAGTTTTTGACTTTGTCAGACACGTTATCCCTTATAATTCTATTCTGCAATACATTACATAATAACAATATACTTCTCGAAAAAACAATAAATTCCACTTTAATATACTTTCGTTTCACATCAAAGATATTTTCAGAATCTATATCAAAACCCACAAATAAATTAATTATCCATTGCATATTACATAAAATATTACTACATTAGATATACTGATTATTCTAGTGAAATCTAAAATAAAAAAAAAAGAAATTCTCATGCACACCTTTTTTCAAATATTAAAACCGGTTTGCTCTATTGCATATAGTGAAAATATTTCCTTAAATTACTACACGTACCGCACATAAACCATATTAAGAATGTAGAGAAGGTCGCTCCGAGAATAGGAAGTATGGTACCATATAGCAACCGTTTATATATGCAATTTCCATCATAAACATTCACGCTTGCACCAATATTCTGCGTCATTATGCCAGCTGCAGCATCCGTATTCCAGTCATTGAAGGTTAATGACTCACCGAATTCGTAAACTTAAGAACTAATGGTAATAAATGAGTAGTATGGAGAAGTTTAATCTCAGTTAACACAGCTTTGTTAGTTTTTGATTCTTATGTAATATCATAATGGCATTAACACAGCGTGAAGCAAATATTGTGTGGAATTGGGTCAATATATTCATTCTCATCACATCAATTGAAGACGACGTAAAACATGAATTTCTAAATGCTTGATATTAAAAACCCCTCGAAATTCCATGTTGAATTGCACAACCAGTATGCGACCCGGAAGATTTGGAACAAAAATGTGATGAAAATCCCCATCACTCTACAGCTTTCTAATACATTTGAAGATATCAAAGGGGTAATCAAAAACCGTTAATAGAAATACCAAAAATAGATAAACAACACGAAGAAGGAGAGACAACACAATGACAAAAAAAAAAGGATACAAGAACAAACGGTGATCTACAAAACATGACACACAAAACTAAAGATCGAGCAACACGAACCCCACTAAAAACCGATAGAGCGTGGGAATATAAGATTCATTAATAATTCTGATTAACCTTTTTTTTTTATGTGATACTGCATAAAGTTGTTAATCAAACGTCTGTAATGAACATGTTTTGCACGACGTCTGTTGATATACCCATAATACATTGTCCATGGTTGTGTAAACAGTGGCCATATCACATGGCTTAGAGTCAACAACTGATGAATATGTAACAAGTATACACGGAGGACATGAACCTCTGATTTAGGGCATTAAATCAAGTCTAAAAAGGAATTATTTACTGATTTAGATCTAGAAGTTCTGGAAATTCGACAAAAAATATTCTTGATAAAATATAAGTTAAACCCACATTACACCTGACTGGAGCAAGCACCTGTTGCGAAATAAGTATCCTTGCGACGACTAGTTTCAGGGAGGGTAGGAATGCCTTTATTAATTAATAAATTCCAGGGAAATCTGTTATGGCAGGCTTAAAAACAATTCACTTGCGTTTATTATGTTACAAAGTTGTGCTTGTTAAATGTTAGCATGTAAAAACAGTATGTGCATTTCTCTAAGCGTCTATCGAGATTTGACCGCTGCACTATATAAGTCAAAATAATGAGATTTTAATTTTCATTTGGTCTTGCATTAATATTTGACGCTATATCAATTTTACACAAGGAAATGATATGGTTTAAATGGTCTTAGATAAAGCATAACACCAACATGGAAGATGCAGAAAGCCTAAAAGTCGCAGTTTTAAAGTCTTAAGCACAATGATCAACGGCTTTCTGTAAAAAGAAATATATAAATATGAAAAAGACATTTTAGCATAAAGGCGAAAGTGCATATATATACGAAATACTGCTCTTTTATTTATACATATTGTCAGAAAAGTAAAATCCTTTTCTCTATGCACTTCCGGTGCCGTCGTGGTGGTGATCGTATTGTAGTTGGTGTTACAACTACCTGTGTAATCAGTGCCTATCACCACTAAAGTTGTGAGTTCGAACCCCGTTCATGGCGGGGTGTACTCGATACAACAATATGTGATCAAGTTTGTCAGTGACTTGCGACATGCCGGTGGTTTTTCTCAGGTACTCCGGTTTCCTCCACCATAAGCCAAACCAAATCTATACACTTCCGTTAATATGATTATTTTAGGTACGTTTTTCACAAGCTTCAACCTTTCATTTATTCAAATCGATTTTTGTAAGTTGTTAGCATAATTCTGGTCATCATAAATTGATAAGTTCAGTAATTAGTAGATACTTTGACCCTTCGTGAGTGAATGCTCACAATCCGGTATTTTCTGGGAGCTTGTATGTCCGAGCGTATGTTCTTCCGTTTGATTTCTGATCTAACTGTTTTGCTTACCGAAAAGTTGATCGCTACGTCAATAGATACCGTCAACTTTAAACAATTAAAGATAAGGTCAATCATAGGTATCCTTACCGATTTTGGCTATCATCTGTAGCCCCTTCGGCTTGCTTGCTCCAAAAGACTTAGATTATTTGTTTTCCAATCTTTTGAAAATCAGCGTACCTGATATTTGTTATTCCAGAAACGTGTCGTGTGCACCAATTTAGATATCTACCTTTTTATTACTGATCAGCTCATGTTGCTAAGCTAATAGAAAACGTCAAATTAAACAAAAGAGGTATACGAATATATCGCTAAGCCAATAAATAACATCAAAGGATTAGACAATTGACAATCACATCATATCGGTAAGTCAAATGGCTAGATAACTTATTGATCAACGAATATTGCTAAGGCAATAGATAAAGTCAAATCATTAGTCCATTTACTTATCAGGTCATGGCACTACTCCACCGGATTATGTAATTTGCATTTGCAACATAGAAGATGTCTGTGTTAATATAGTTGCAAAGTCCAAACGATTACTGGTACATGACGTCCATTCTCCCGTCGGAAACAATTAAATGTTCATTCATTGTGATGTTGGTATACCAACTAATCTAATACGCAACGGATACGTGGTCATTATGGTATAATGCACGTTTTGGTCGAGTTATTAATGGTCTATTCATATAAAAGGTAGAATTATTATTAATTTGTCTTTGCTCCCTATTTATTATGTTGAAAAGTAGAAGGAAAATATATATTATAACCCTATGGTACTTACACGAAATATAAAAAATAAATGAAAAGTAAATTCCTTGTTGACAATTTCTACACGATTCCGAAAATAAGGGTAATAACAAAATTACCGAAAATCTATTTCTCATTTCCGATATCGTGCATGGAGATCAAGGATTGTCTTTGTGAATATTAACTATGAATGGATGAGATATAAAGGTCATGCCAAGCAATATATTGACACAATCATACAGAAACAAACATTTGAATTGCGTAGTAATTGGTGAACATGTACGATGTCATTGATGATGAAACATTTCTTCTGTTTTGTCTTTACATATATTTGTCATTCATGGTGTTACATCTCCCGTCAGTTTTGGAATAATTTGTACGCATATTGTATCTACATAACAGTTCTTATGCTTAGCCTTGATATGACACCTTAATGTGTTCACTTAGTTAATAGATAACTGACAAAAATTCAATGAATGTCTACTTTTTACGTAGGAGTTTATATATCTCTATGAATACAGTTAAGCTACATGTTATTTGTCAAATAACGGAAAAAGAATTGAAAACAATTGAGTGATGTATTGTACTAATAAATAATTTAGAGAGGCGATCTTGGTCTTGATTGCATGATAGTTAGATATACATCTGCCTACAATCAGTGGCTGTCACTCCTTCAGTTGTGAGTCCGATTTCCACACATGATCACGTGTAGTCGATACAATTGTATGTGTTTGTGTGTAGATTACTTACGGTTTCATTGCCAGTGACAAAGAATATAGAACCAAAATATAGTAATTTATAATTTTATTCTAATAAGAAATACAGATACATACATGAATAAATGATATCTCTATCAATCCATTAATGCATTCCTACTTTAGCATCCACAGAAGTTATTTTTTAATTTTCAAATCCTACCAGAAGTCTACCGAAGTATGCATGGGGAAAATTGTGATTTTGGGTGAAATATTACAATATTTCTTAAAAATCGTAAAAAAATTGGAAACATATACAATTTGTTTTTGGAAATAAGCCTTCAAAATAAAATGTAAAATGCTATTTTATGTAATGTTTATAAGATTATATAATGTTTTATGAAGTCAATTTGGACAAAAACGAGAATTTAAGTGAACTGCATGAACTCTACTAAACCAATCGAAATAAAGTGAGTAAAGTGTAGGTTTGCAATACGCACACTTCACCTTTTAACAAAGATTTTCACCTAAATATGGTACAATTTATTAATAACACTTATTTCGCTCAAATAATTTTTTGCCTTTTTCTGCAATATTTTGACATAAAATACAGGTAAATTACAGGTAAGAATTAATTAGATACTAATAGCAAAACAACACATTAACTGTAACAAAATTTATTGTTATTTGTAAGTGGGAATACCTGTAATAGGTATTTTTAAAAAGTGGGAAAAGATAGAAGATATTGATAGATTTCACCGCGTACTCCAGTTTCCTGCTCCAATCTAATCGACCGACACGATATTACTGAAATAGTGTTGAAAGTAACGTTACACATCCATAATCATAGCTCTAATGTTGAGGAAGGATTACACCAATGGTATATATGGTATATGTAAAGAACGGGAAAGTACTACTTATGTTCTTTATCTCCCTGAAATATCCAAAATTAACGAAAAGTAAATTCCTTGGTGACAATTTCTGCAAGATCCTAAAATCTATTTCCCATTTCCTATATCGCCTATCGAGATCAAGGATTGTCTTTGTAAATATTTATCATGAACGAATTATGTATGAAGGTCATGACAGTCAATATATTGACCCAATCATAAATAAACAAACATTTGAATTGCGTAGTAATCGGTGAATATATACGATTTCATTGACGATGAAAGATTTCTTCTGTTTTGTTTTTACATATATTTTTCTTTCATGTTAAATCAACCTTCATAGAATGGTTTTGAAAGAATATTTTATCTCCATAGCCATGTGTTTATGCCTCACCTTGATATGACATCTTAATGTGCTCGCTTAGTTACTTTATAACTGAAAAATCCAATGAACGACAACTTTTTGCGTAGGGTTAGGAGTATTGTATTTAACGCAATTTTCAACAATATTTCAGCTATAACGTAGCGGTCAGTATTATAGGTAGGGTAAACAGAATACCCGGAGAAATCCACCGACCTGCCGCAATTCATTGACAAACTTTATCACATAATGCTGTATCGTGTACACCTCGCCATAAGTGGGATTTGAACTCACAATTTTAATGGTGAAAGGCACTGATTGCATAGGCATTTGTAAATTCAACTACCCTACAACAACGACCATGCCGGTCCCTCTTCGCGTATGAGTTTATACATTTCTATGAATGGAGTTAAGCTGCATGTTATTTGTAAAATAATGAACAGAGAATTGAAAACAATTTAGATGCTGTATTGTACTAATAAATAATTGAGGGAGGCCATCTTGGTCTTGATCACATGATAGTTGGATGTACATCTTCCTGCACAATCAGTGGCTGTCACTCCTGGACATGCGATTTCGTGTATTCGCTACAATATTATGTGATAAAGTCTGTCAGTGACATGTCTTAGGTTAATGGTTTTCTCCGCGTACTCTGGTGTCATGCACCAATCAAATCGAATAACACCATATTACTGAATTAGTGTTGAAAGTGACATTACACACCATGAATCCTTGCCCTAAAGGTGAGGGAGGTGGGTTCCAATTGTCTACAAATGGTAAAAGTATAAATCAAAACAAAATAAACGCAAAATATATGTAACGAAAGGGAAATTACTAGTCGTGTACCTTATCTCTCTGAAATATCTAAAATTAATGAAAAGTAAATTACTTGGTGACAATTCCAACACGATCCTAAAATCTATTTCACATTTCCGATATCGCCTATCGAGAACAAAGATTATTTTTAATAATGTTTGCCATGAATGGATAAGGAATGGATATCATGACAGGCAATTTACTGTGACAATCAAACAGATCAAACATTTGTATTGCGTAGTAATCGGTAAATATGTAGAATTTCATTTGATGATGAAAGCTTTCTACTGTTTTGTTTACGTATACTTTTCTTTCATATGATATCAACCTTCGTGGCATTGTTTTGTAAGCATATTTTATCTGCATAACAGTTCTTTATGTTTAACCTTGATATGACATCTTCATGAGTTCGATTAGTTAATTGATAACTGACAAATCCAGTCAGTGTCTGCTTTTCGCGTAGGAGTCATGAATAAAGATAAGCTGCATGCTATTTGTCAAATAACGATATAAGAAAATTAAAAACAATTTGGATGATGTATTGTACTAATAAGTAATCCAGGGAGGCCTGGTCTTGATCACATGATAGTTGGATGTACATCTGCCTATACAATCAGTAGCTGTCACTCCTTCAGTTGTGAGTTCGATTTACTTGGTGTAGGCTTATTATTTTCTCTCTGGGTCCTGCAGGTGTCTTCAACAAATAAATCTGACCTCCAAGGTATTACTGCAATTGTGATGAAAGAAGAATTTGTAAATCGGAAAAGGACAGATAACACAATGACCAAAAGAAAAGAGACAAAAGGACAAACAACGATCTACAAAACAATACATGGAAACAAAACTGTAGAAAAATGACCACCACAAAAAACAGGGGATGGATTCAGGTGTTTCTGAAGGATAAGCAGTTCCTGTATCACTAGTGGCACCCGTCGTGTTTCTCTAGTTGCAAACCCCGTGATAAGTATTGAATGAGGAGAGGATCGGGAAATGCTTACAAGTGGAACATATCCGTGGTCATTTGTGACACTTTCGAAGTGATGCCTTGAACATTTACCACTAGGAAGTATTGTGTTAGTAGCTTTATTGTTAGCAGCAATCCGCTATGAAGGAATCCCGATAGGAACCACAAGTTCTGGAATATCGGATAAACTGAGAGATATACACTCTATGCAGGTGCTGCTAGAATGTCGCTACATATAATTGGAAAGTTCACAGAGGGAAAATTGAAATCATCTCTTTTGTCGTAATGTTTCTTTCTTAACCACCCCTCACTGTCAAGTTCGACATGTAATTCAATGTGTGAAGCAAACAGAACTGTATCTATGGTAATCTTTATTTCAATCTCAATGGGATAGAAGCAATCAAGAAAATCACCAAACTTAGAATTATTTAGTGAAAGGGTATCGTCTATATAGTGGAACGTGAAATTAAAGGATCGACCTAGATTCTTTTCGCTCATGTATGAAGTATGCTTCATGCGAATAAAGGAACAAGTCGACGAGAAGAGGAGCACATAGGTACCGACTGTCTGTTGAAAAACACGTCCACCAAGCATAACAAATATGTTGTCAATCAAAAACTCTAGCATTTTAATGATATCAGTTTCAGAGAACTCTTTAGCAGAACCAGAGATATTGTTTTACAAAATAATAGTTGTCCCTTCCTAAGACTGGGTATTTGTATCTACGTTGGCCATTCTTTTTTTTAATGAAACACAGTGTGTTTGACTTTTACTTCACTGAGTTTGGTGCTGTTATGACAGCTGTTTTACCTGTTTTGTTCAAGTATTGTTATAAATACTGTTATAGTGACAGCCGGAACTTTGAGCCGTAATGAAAGGGGGAGGTTTGGCACTTTAAGATCTGTTTCAACCCACCATTTCTTTAGAAATGCCTGTACCAAGTCAGGGTCATTATGGTTTTCACAGTTTTCCGGTTGTTGACTGATTTTGTCTGTTTATATACTTATGAGTTTTGACTTTCCCTTTGTAAGATTGCTCAGAGTTCGGTAATTTTGTTATTACCCTTATTGGACTAATTCTTTGTATCTGTCGTTTAGCTTTGAGTGGAGAATAGTTGTGTAGATATTAGAGAAGTCAAATGGTTAATGCTATCGAAGGAGGAAAGGGGCCTTGACTGTATATACTCTAAAAGATCTTTAGATTTCTTCAGAATCCACATCTGATTCACAACACCCCTTGAGTAGCCAGTGTCACAGTAACTCTGAAGCCGAAATATACAATTTAAACGAAGAGTAAATGTTTTATTGACAATTTATACACGATCCTCTATTTCCCATTTGCTATATCGATCATCGAGCTCAAGGATTATTTTTGTAAATGTTTAAAATGAACAGATAAAGTTCACGAGAGGAAATCATTGAGAAACAAACATTTGAATTGCGTAGTAATCGGTGAACATATACGATTTCATTTGACGATGAAAAGTTTCTTCTGTTTTGTTTCTGTATATACATGTACTTGTCATTCATGTTGTATCAATCTTCATGGAATGGTTTTATGAACATTTTTCATTAACATACCAGTTTTATGTTTAACCTTGATATGATATTTTAATGTGTTCGCTTAGTTAATTGATTACTGACACACTCGATGAATGTCTAGTTTTCGTGTAGGAGTTTCTACATGTCTATGAAAGCTTTTTGTCAAATAACGAAAAGAAAATTGAAAACGATTCGGACAATGTATTGTACTAATAAATGATCGGGAGAGGCCATTTTGGGCTTCATCACATAAGAGCTTGATGTATATCTCCCTATGCAATCAGTGGCTGCGACTCCTTCAATTGTATCTTCGATTTCCGCACATGACTATATGTAAGCACTACAACTTTATGTGCTAAAGTCTGTCAGTGACATGTCTTAGGTTAATGGTTTCATCCACCATTCAAATCGACTGACACGATATAACTGAAATAGTGTTGAAAGTGACCCTACAAATCTAATGACGAGGCAGGATTACACCAATTGTCTACCAATTATAAAGGTATCAATAAAACACAATGAAAGCAAAATATATGCAACAAAAGAGAAATTACTACTCATTTTCCTTATCTCCTCGAAATATCAAAAATAAAATGAAAATCACATTCTTGGTGACAATTTTTAGATGACTCAAAAATATATCGAACATCGATATCAAAGATGAACGGATAATGTATAAAGGCCATGAAAGGCAACACATTGAGAACATTATATAGAAACAAGCATTTGAATTGTGTAGTAATAAGTAAATATGTAGGATTTCATTGATGATGAAACCTTTCATCTGTTTTGTTTTTACCAATATTTTTCTTTCATGTTATATAAAACCTTCATGGACTGGTTTTATAAGCATATTTTATCTACAGTTTATTATTCTTAACCTTGATATGACATCTTAATGTGTTCGATTAGTTAATTGATAACTGACAATTTCAATGGATGTCTACTTTTTACGTAGGAGTTTATACATTTCGATGAATGATGTTAAGCTACATGTTATTTGTCAAATAACATAAAAAGAATTGAAAACAATTTGGATGATGTATTGTACTGATAAACGATCGAGATAGGACATTATGGTCTTGATAACATGATAGTTGGATGTACATCTGCATATACAATCAGTGACTGTCACTGCTTCATTTGTGAGTTTATTTCCGCACATGATCGCGTGTATTCAGTACAACCTTATGTGGAACAGTTAATCAGTGATTTGCCGTAGATTAATTTTTTCTCTGTGTACTGCATTTGTTCACCAAATACACCGCCAAGTTGTTATTGAAATATAATTCAAGGAGGGGTTAAACATAACATACTTCTAAGACTAAAGAACGAGGGAGGATAACACTAGTTACATATTAATAACAAAAGAATAAAAAAAGCAAATAAATGTTAGAGAATACCAAAGGGGCAACCAAAAAATGAACAATCTAGAGAAACTGGCAACATAGTGTACACAATACGAGAAAAAACAATGCTAATGCGCACAACATTATGTGATGGACAGCACTATATGCAAACAAATACAAATGACGTAAATAAGGAATATAATTGGAATTACTCCTAATATAACATTTAATTTGTATCCCTTAACTCCCTTTGATCTACTAAAGATAAAACCCGTTTGAGAGAATGACTCCACACAATTATATCGGGGTTGCGTTAAGCATTAGCACAGAATGCAAAAACACATATAACAAAAATGGGATTTAGAAATTCCAAATTATACAAGTTTTTCCTTTAAAAAGTATGTTATTTCGTATGTGATCATGAAATGCACTTCTATGATATTTGCCAACGGGAATCTTTCATCTAATTTTCAAAATACTAGAATATGATATTAGAACGGGTAAAGGTGTACATATGCAATGCGTTGGTGTTCAAACACATTGCACAACATTTTCTGATTACACTTTAAATATTTTGCTTTCTTGTCTAATTGAAGGAAGGGGCCCTATTTCCTGAAATTAAAAGTATTCCTGCATTATTAATTAGAAACTGTTTCTGTGTTTAGAAATTAGAAATTGCAATGCTCATTAATATCAATGTCGATACCTTTATAATGTTACCAATGTAGAGTATTCAATCATAAATTTATTCCATATGGGAAAATTGTATTCTGATTTCCTTGTCCATAATCTTTCATGTGTGCATTTTGCCAGTTTTAGTGAATTTCATTACTTGACCACTAGAATATAAATGACGGTGATGAGAATTCGGTCGAAATCACGACGATGATTATTCATACCTTGTGGAACAGACTGCATTCCACAGCTGCTACTCTGTAGAAGATATACGATATTGACATTTTTTTTCAAATGATATTGAATAAAAATAAACAAGTTCAATATCTTATCATTTTCTTGCTGTTAAAATGTGAGTATGTTTTTTCATGCTAACAACTTATGTTACTATGACTCTTTGTTCCATAACGTTTTTCTAGAATATTCTAGCAACAGAAAGAAACAAACAAAAATCAATTACGTTTCTCTACTTTACGGCTAGTCGTTGCCCCATATGTTTGAAGGAGGGCCCATGTTTTATTTATATCAACAAAACGAACATTCACCATCTTAACTCACTTAGCACAAAAAAGACCACGACAAATGACGTTGAAAACTCAGGTTATGGTTGTCAACTCAGGTTATGGTTGTGGACAGACACAAACATGTGGCGGTGTTAAACCGGTTAACGGAATACCAACATACCCTCTTGATAACTGGCCAGGCATATATATAAACAAACGATTACAAACCTGCACAGACCCGCTTCCACTCAAAACGACCACATACTATCACCACAAAAAATAAATGACAACAAAAACATAGACAATAGCAGAGTCAATGAATGCTCGTATATACGTAGTTAACTGACTATGTAGAATACTTCTAACAGATTTAATATCAATAAATCATGAAAATCCAAAGAAATTAATGGACTTTTAGCTTGTTGATCATGACTCGAGAATAAATATGTCTTCAAATTGTTGGAATTAAATATTGAATAAAAAATAGTAATATAAAATGGAATTAAATATTTAATATAAAATAGTAATATGAAATGGAATTAAATATAAATGCACTATCTTAATTGCTAGTTATTTCAAAGATTTCCAAGTTTAGATGTGACAGATTTGGACTTTTAGCTTGTTGATCATGACTCATAAAAAACAAGGATGGGAAATACCATTTTCTATTGAATCTCTGCATGTAGAATAATATATATAATGGAATGGATGTGGTCGAGTGGTTTAGGGCGCTGGACATAGGGCTAAGCGATTGGTGCTGCAGTGTATCAATGGTGTGAGTTCAAATCCCGTCGAGGGAAAAACAAAATGTTGACAGCTCAAAAATTTAATTCTAACACTGTTTGGTTTAATTGTCAGACGTACGCACACGCACGCACACGCACACACACACATATAAACGTCTAATATGCTAGCACAACGATATAAAAAAAGATGTTAAAATGTAAAAAAAATAACTATAAGTCTACAAAAAGACTATAATTATAATTAAATCGACAGATATATATATATATATATATACAACGTCTGAAAAACCAGTCAACGATCAATCTTACGGGGTGTTGGATCGTTACGGTATAACGATACTATACAAGTAAAACAATTATAAACGTCTAAAATGGTTTGTACAACAACACCAAGTACACAAAACAAAGTGATAAAGAATTAAACACTTCGTAGAATGACAATATTTTCGTCCCACCGAGGGACTTTATCAATGTCTAATTAAATAAAATCTCGAAACAATATGGCGACTTTTCAAATTTCAAAAAAAAAGTTTTTGACGGTCCATGTACGGCACAAAAGAACCAGAAGATGCACATATGAAACTACATGCATAAAAGAATGGAAATCCTACATATAAATTAATAAAAGTACAATAACAATAATATAAATATACAATAGGGCTACACATTTAAATAAATGTTAAATTAGAAATAAAAATAAATATAGAAATGAGACATTATTGGTAAATGTATCAAATAGCACTGTCAAAATATTGTTGAAAACGGTATGATACCCAAACTCATTAAAAAAAAAAAAAAAAACGGCCCGTCACAGTGTGGAATATATACTTTGGGCCAATAGAGCAAACTGTATGTCCTAATACGACTGGAGGAGATCAACACGAATAGGAGTCAAGAGAGGATATTACTTTTTCTCATTGATTCCATTCGGTGATAAGGTCTTAAGTTTTCTAATCCAGAAGCTTTCCCTTTCCTGTCTGCTTTTATCATCCCACTTGGGGTTATGGTCAATTATGGTGACCTTCAGTTTGCCGAAAGAATCATGGTGGCCCGTCGATCTGAGATGTCTGCTGAGTGGAAGGTCAGGTTTGCAATTTGCATCGCTTCTGTGGCCATTCAAGCGTTTACTAAGTTGTTGTTTAGTTTCTCCGATGTATTGAAGACCACAAATTGCACATTCCAGGAGGTAGATAATATTTTCTGACTTGCAGTTGGCATTGAAGTATATGATGAATTTTTCTCCTGTATGTGTGCTGCTGAATTTTTGTGTGCATTGGATGTTTTTGCACGTCATACATCGTCTCGAATCACATTTTTGACCTGAAATGTCATCTGAAAAAGAGAGGTTACAACAATGCGAGCATTAACCATTGTTTTAACAAAGCAAGTGGTATTGACAGAAAAGACCTCATCCAATATAAAGAAAAGAACGCGAACAACAGAGTGCCATTTGTCATCACATACCATCCTGCCCTCAGTAATTTATCCAGCATCGTTCGTGAGCACTGGACAACCATACAAAAACACCCAGAACTGTGTAAAATCTTCAAAGAACCACCCGTCTTGGCCTTCAGGAAACCCAAAAGTTTGAAAGACATCTTGGTGAGAGCTGACATCTCCCCTCGATCTGCCTACAATGGTCAGTGTCAAAAATTTGATTCGAGACGATGTATGACGTGCAAAAACATCCAACACGCATATACATGACCACTCACTCTCATTACTTCTACTACTACAATAGACAAACACGTGTCTATTTAACTCTCATTACTTCCACTACTACAATAAACAAACACGTGTCTATTTAACTCTCATTACTTCCACTACTACAATAGACAAACACGTGTCTATTTAGCTCTCATTACTTCTACTACTACAATAGACAAACACGTGTCTATTTAACTCTCATTACTTCTACTACTACAATAGACAAACACGTGTCTATTTAACTCTCATTACTTCTACTACTACAATAGACAAACACGTGTCTATTTAACTCTCATTACTTCTACTACTACAATAGACAAACACGTGTCTATTTAACTCTCATTACCTCTACTACTACAATAGACAAACACGTGTCTATTTAACTCTCATTACTTCTACTACTACAATAAACAAACACGTGTCTATTTAACTCTCATTCTTCTACTACTACAATAGACAAACACGTGTCTATTTAACTCTCATTACTTCTACTATTACAATAGACAAACATGTGTCTATTTAACTCTCATTACTTCCACTACTACAATAGACAAACACGTGTCTATTTAACTCTCATTACTTCTACTACTACAATAGACCAACACGTGTCTATTTAACTCTCATTACTTCCACTACTACAATAGACAAACACGTGTCTATTTAACTCTTGTTATTTCCACTACTACAATAGACAAACACGTGTCTATTTAACTCTCATTACTTCTACTATTACAATAGACAAACACGTGTCTATTTAACTCTCATTACTTCCACTACTACAATAGACAAACACGTGTCTATTTAACTCTCATTACTTCTACTATTACAATAACCAAACACGTGTCTATTTAACTCTCATTACTTCTACTATTACAATAAACAAACACGTGTCTATTTAACACTCATTACTTCTACTATTACAATAAACAAACACGTGTCTATTTAACTCTCATTACTTCTACTACTACAATAGACAAACACGTGTCTATTTAACTCTCATTACTTCTACTACTACAATAGACAAACACGTGTCTATTTAACTCTCATTACTTCCACTACTACAATAGACAAACACGTGTCTATTTAACTCTCATTACTTCTACTACTACAATAGACAAACACGTGTCTATTTAACTCTCATTACTTCCACTACTACAATAGACAAACACGTGTCTATTTAACTCTCATTACTTCTACTACTACAATAAACAAACACGTGTCTATTTAACTCTCATGACTTCCACTACTACAATAAACAAACACGTGTCTATTTAACTCTCATTACTTCCACTACTACTATAGACAAACACGTGTCTATTTAACTCTCATTACTTCTACTATTACAATAGACAAACACGTGTCTATTTAACTCTCATTACTTCTACTACTACAATAGACAAACACGTGTCTATTTAACTCTCATTACTTCTACTACTACAATAAACAAACACGTGTCCATTTAACTCTCGCTACTTCTACTATTACAATAGACAAACACGTGTCTATTTAACTCTCATTACTTCTACTACTACAATAAACAAACACGTGTCTATTTAACTCTCATTACTTCTACTACTACAATAGACAAACACGTGTCTATTTAACTCTCATTACTTCTACTATTACAATAAACAAACACGTGTCTATTTAACTCTCATTACTTCCACTAATACAATAGACAAACACGTGTCTATTTAACTCTCATTACTTATACTACTACAATAGACAAACACGTGTCTATTTAACTCTCATTACTTCTACTATTACAATAGACAAACACGTGTCTATTTAACTCTCATTACTTCCACTACTACAATAGACAAACACGTGTCTATTTAACTCTCATTACTTCTACTATTACAATAGACAAACACGTGTCTATTTAACTCTCATTACTTCCACTACTACAATAGACAAACACGTGTCTATTTAACTCTCATTACTTCTACTATTACAATAACCAAACACGTGTCTATTTAACTCTCATTACTTCTACTATTACAATAGACAAACACGTGTCTATTTAACTCTCATTACTTCTACTACTACAATAAACAAACACGTGTCTATTTAACTCTCATTACCTCTACTACTACAATAGACAAACACGTGTCTATTTAACTCTCATTACCTCTACTACTACAATAGACAAACACGTGTCTATTTAACTCTCATTACTTCTACTACTACAATAAACAAACACGTGTCTATTTAACTCTCATTCTTCTACTACTACAATAGACAAACACGTGTCTATTTAACTCTCATTACCTCTACTATTACAATAGACAAACACGTGTCTATTTAACTCTCATTACTTCTACTATTACAATAGACAAACACGTGTCTATTTAACTCTCATTACTTCCACTACTACAATAGACAAACACGTGTCTATTCAACTCTCATTACTTCCACTACTACAATAGACAAACACGTGTCTATTTAACTCTCATTACTTCCACTACTACAATAGACAAACACGTGTCTATTTAACTCTCATTACTTCCACTACTACAATAGACAAACACGTGTCTATTTAACTCTCATTACTTCTACTATTACAATAAACAAACACGTGTCTATTTAACTCTCATTACTTCCACTACTACAATAGACAAACACGTGTCTATTTAACTCTCATTACTTCTACTATTACAATAACCAAACACGTGTCTATTTAACTCTCATTACTTCTACTATTACAATAGACAAACACGTGTCTATTTAACTCTCATTACTTCTACTACTACAATAAACAAACACGTGTCTATTTAACTCTCATTACCTCTACTACTACAATAGACAAACACGTGTCTATTTAACTCTCATTACCTCTACTACTACAATAGACAAACACGTGTCTATTTAACTCTCATTACTTCTACTACTACAATAAACAAACAGGTGTCTATTTAACTCTCATTCTTCTACTACTACAATAGACAAACACGTGTCTATTTAACTCTCATTACCTCTACTATTACAATAGACAAACGTGTCTATTTAACTCTCATTACTTCTACTATTACAATAGACAAACACGTGTCTATTTAACTCTCATTACTTCCACTACTACAATAGACAAACACGTGTCTATTCAACTCTCATTACTTCCACTACTACAATAGACAAACACGTGTCTATTTAACTCTCATTACTTCCACTACTACAATAGACAAACACGTGTCTATTTAACTCTCATTACTTCCACTACTACAATAGACAAACACGTGTCTATTTAACTCTCATTACTTCCACTACTACAATAGACAAACACGTGTTTATTTAACTCTCATTACTTCTACTATTACAATAAACAAACATGTGTCTATTTAACTCTCATTACCTCCACTACTACAATAGACAAACACGTGTCTATTTAACCATGTTTATTCCAACAAAACCCTGTATTTTAATGACCAATCCGTATCAAGCAGTTTCTATAAGAAAGTTTGAAACATTTGACAAAAAAAAATTATTTCTGCAGCTGACGCTTACTTTTACGTCTCTCCCTTCAACCACATAATAAAAACACGCATATAAATATGGATATGTTGACACAACACAGCAGTTATATCGGTACAACTTCGGGCATGTCCTTTTCAGGTAATGATGCTATTTTAGCTTAGTTTAAAGTTAAAAGTTTACAGATTAAGGATAGACTAACAATATACTTGTACGTATATAGTTTTGATTAGTGCATTTCCAGATATTTTCTTGACGAAAAATGACATTAGATTTAAAATAGAGATGCAAATGGTGATTTATTTAATGGTAGAAAGAAGACATGTAGATGTTAGTTTATAAGATACATTGACGATTTATTATTAAGTGTACACTTTCTAGATTGTACCGTCATCTTGATAGTTGTTCCAATTTTAGGGTTTTCTAAACAGGAACGTTTCTTCTCGGGTAAATTACAGCATGTGAAAGTTGTTCTTTTTTTTGGTATGTGCAAGACAAATGAGTGGTGTTTTGTACATTATTTTTCTTGTCCCTTTCTTTTAGCCATTGCATTGTCTGTCTTTCTTCCATTTATGGCTCTTGATTACACCTTTGGTATCATCAAACTTTTGTTTCTAGTACCAGTTATCAACCATTTGCAAAATACCGTTGTAGTAATGTATGTTTGGAAAACTTCGTTTTGTACTATTCATTCGTAATAGAAAAGTGTTGTGTTTTAAAGATGCTGTATGCTGTATACATACAAACCCACCCGGCCGGTGTACCCGATCCCATTCTAGTTTCTTGTAGGAACTATGATGTAGAGATGCTAAATATGGTGTTTCTGTTTTCTTTGGTTTGATATTATAATGAATGTGAATTGTCCTTTGTTTTCAATATATCTTGTCATCGTGTTGTATTGAAGGTATATTCACTCAGAATAGAGTATTAGTCATTTATTGTCATATGTTTTTGATCCATGCGTCAGTATACTGTAAGTATTCCTTGTCTGAGAGACCCAGTAATGTTATCATGTACAGATAGTATTTCCACGTGTTTCAATTTGAGGCGTGTCTAATATATTATAGATCTTGTATTTATAATTGTTTTAAATGAGAACACGATAGAGTCTTTTCTTCTCTGTGTTCATCAAGAAAGAATAGGATTTTATCGATCTCAGTCAGTCAGTCTACCAATATATGTAGAAAGTTTCAGAATACAAGAAGTCATTTCACATGGGTATTCACTGTAGGACTTTACATAATTGTCGATATGGAAATTACCTATACAACTTAAAAGGTTGGTTTATTTACTATAACTAACTTTTACTTACTTTTATTTTATTTAGTAATTTGTTATACATTTACTACTATATTTTGGAGATCTTAATTTAATTATGAAAAATATTTTAATTTAAACTTTGATTTCACTGTTCTCCGTGGTAATGTTATGTCTGTCTGAAAAATACTACAAGAGAAGATGAGACTTTACCACCATGTTATCATATCAAGAATTTGGCATCTAACTTAAATATTGAAGTCTTTCAATGGCATTATGTATAGGAGAATGTCCAAGTAACTCTCCATTCCTTAAAATTAATGGAGCCGAGGCCCATTGTTTTTAAGGAATGGAGAGATACGAGGACATTCTCCAACTTAAAATCCACCCATTGTACTTTATTAATTTTATTAATTATTAATCTTGTAACAAAATAAAGTCTGTGTATAGTATCTAAAGTACAAAGAGAACAATAACTCCGCCCCTGTCCACATTGTTCATAACTCTCCATTCCTTAAAAATAATGGAGAGTTTAGACAATTCATTTACATCACAGGTGGATTTTAAATTGAAATAATGTATCGTCTACAAAACAATAAACTTGTTATATTTAATATGAGCAAGTATAATAATAAATAAATAAATAAATAAATAAATAAATAAATAAATAAATAAATAAATAAATAAATAAATAAATATACATTGCTATGATTTATGTGTTGTCCAGTTTTCAAATATATTTCTACTTGAAATTACCGAATTAAGTTGAATTGTAAAATTATCATACATTGTATCTTATTTCATTTTGTTCTACTATCAGACATATTAAACATATTGTACTATAATTCACTGTCGTTTATTTTAATGTACTTATACTTCTGAAATTAGATGAATTTTAGTATAGTGAAACTTGGATAAACCGGAATCGTGTATGATCGGAACCCCGAATAAACTGGAATTTTGTGTGGTCCGAACTATGAATAAACTGGAATCATGTGTCATCCGAATCAATATGTGTGGTCCGAACTATTAGTGTATTCTCAATGTATGAAGTCTTTGGATATGTAAACTGTCTAATCCGAATATTGTTTTATTCTAAAAAAAAAGAAGGGAAAAAAAAAAGGATTTTCGGTTAAACATGTTCCGCTGTGAATTTATCTTTATCTAAATGCATTTGTTATCTTGAAATAAATTGGTGGGTGATTGTTGTTTAATGCCAAGTGAGAAATATTTCAGCTATAACATAGCGAGAACAAGTTGCATTTCGATGAGACGATGATGATGTCCGATTTGTATCAGATCAAACACGCTTTGTTGGATTTTGGTAGAGCTAGCTCTCTATAACATCAGTCCGCGGGTAGACATATCGCTCCACTCAGACACAATATTCCGATTTCGAGCGACCAATCTTTGCTCCTACTCATTTCTGACTGCGTACATAGAATAGAAACAGCAAATACCATGTGTTTTGCCTTTGATTTGACCCGACCGGGAAATATTAAATTCAGTCATTTATATAGTTTTATAAATAGAACGTCTTGTTACTAAATATGTGTCTGTCTTCGCCTAAATATAAAAGGAATCATTTTAATATACCGGAATGTAATGATGAATAAAATAACAAGCAAACGATGTATAAACTAGTATTCACCACAGCCTTATTCCTCGAGACATTCACGACACATACATTACTCGTCTTTTATTATTCCGATGTGCAAGACTCAACAAAGAAAAGAATCGTTGTTTTCCTCGTGCGATATCTGATTGGAACCAGCTGTCACAGCACATATACTCACTTAGTTTAGATATTCAAGGCTGGTGTCTGCTCTATCAAATACAAATTTATGAAACATGTAAACAGTTATAATCTTTTTCAATTGTCATGTGCAAACCTCTGACATTATGTTCAACTTGTTTCTTCAACTGCAATATTTAGCAGAAGTAGAAGGAAGACACCGACAAATGGTTGTTAAAACATTATCTCCCGGTAAAATGAGAAAGGGGTTATAAAACATATGCTATCATTCTTTTGGCCATTTATCCTTTAAGCTGTCAATCAAATCACAATAATTACCGGTATAATATATATTCCTTTATTACAACAAGAGATGTGATCAAATCTTCCTGCTAAGAAGAATAGACACTAAAATTCATTTCCGATTCTCATTATTTATTGTCCATTTATTGTCTATGGGAATAGTAAATCTTAATAGGATCTGAATCCTTAATGTAATGCTAAAGGTCTGCTACCCCATTAAATAAGTTAAGCCACAATGACCGGTTCATTGTATAATAATTCTATAATTAGATTACTTGTGTTTATTATCTGTCTTGTATTGAGACTTGATAGATCTCAGAACAGTCAACATAAACAAAAACACAAACAAAAAGATACACAAATATATATTCAGTGCACTACATGCGATTTTCTGTGATTCTGGACCCTAAGCGGCCAGAGAGTCACATACAAATACCATATATTGGAGTCTCGAAAATACTCATATACAAACCCAATTATAAAAATTTGATATAGGTCTATTTTTGAAATTATGGTATCACTTAATTTTATTCCATCGCCGATTTCTTGGCTAGATACCATGCAGTGTTCCCGATTCTACCCTCGAGGACTAGGAATTGGACAATAAGACATATGGAAGATAATTTTTGTAGAAGTAAGAATAAAATATGAAAGATAACTAAATAGTAATGGGAATAATAATAGATAAGTTAACTGATGCCAAATAAATCAACCTGTAGGAGTAACGAACTCAAAGTCTGCAGAAACCTACATTTGGGTTAGTGGTAAATATACAGAATTATAGATACACCAAATCCATTAATAATAACCAAAACTAGTAATCATTTTTAAGCGGGTTTTAAATGTCTGTTATCCCTACACCAGTTTAGCCCAGCCACATATTTGCGCTTGTATCAAGCTAGGACGTGGATTTCCAACGTCAATTACCGTGGTATTTCATGTTCAATGATTTGAGATGAGATGGATGTACATGTGATTGGTCGTTTTGTTGATATTTTTAGAATTGTAGACCATCCCTGCTTAAGCTTTCTTTTCATAGATCATAATAGTGATATATGAACATGAATCAATGTGTACTGTTAAATTAATTAGTCCATATTACTGTTGCATGATTATAAAATATGCCATTTGCTTTCTTTTTTAGTTTGAGATCGCCTTAAAAGATGAATCTCTCTACGACGGTAATTAATGGGACTGATATTGAAGAGGATATGGACGCCATAGAAATACAAATCAGTGACATATATCTATGGATATGTCTTGCTGTCAGCTTATTAGGATTAGTGATACTGGTTGGATGTACAGGTACAATTACAGTGGGCGACGAATATTGATAATTGAAAATTATGTAAAAAATATTTGCTACTGCTGAAATTGGTCGTATTTATCAATTTTGTTAGGGTGGCTGTTAATTTTGACAATGGTTTAATGCTTTAGTGTCCCAAAAATTGCTACTGCTGTTAAATTGCTTTGTAAAAATAGTAAAAATGGAGAATTATTATAGATAGTGTTATGTGAATACCATTGTCAAACTGAACTTATTAGCTTTCTTTAGAAAATCAACGTCTCACGAATCACCACTATGAACGTGGTTCTATGGAAGTGGAATTTATATCTGCCTATGCGATAATTGTTTATCGCCGCTAAAGTTGTGAGTTTGAATCCTGGACGTGGCCTGGTGTACTCGATACAACATTATTTGATGAATTGTTTTTCTTGGGTACTCCGGGTTCCTCCATTAATAAAACTGATCGCTGCGTTATTGTATAAAGATAGTTGAAAGTGGTGTGAAACAGCCATAACTCATAGTCAATATACAAAAACACACCATACCTTAAACTGGAACATTATTGCTGCAAGTTCAAATTCCAAGATCATACATGCAACTTACCAATTCAATCACAATTAAATATTCCAAACATAATTTTGATGTATTATGTTTATGTCATCTTCTGATACTAAGATAATTACAAATTCATAATTAATATCACAAAAATAGGAGACAAAGCCATAACTAGATAATTTTCAGATTTTCAGATTTTCCTTCCAATATAAATGCGTCACTTTCCATCCTTGACATTAAAGATACTATATGGTTTTTTTTTCTTCATTAAATAAAATTTGCGAAATTGAGTTAAATTTTATCCCTGATTATAATATTTGTTAACAATCAAACCTGAATTACTGAAAGGAATCATTATTCATAATCAAATAAATTACTTATCAAACGTGGTCAATAGTCCTGTAATTCCAACATTGTTACCATATACACAATTATATGTGTACTGGTACTGCGTTTGTGTCCGTATTCCCCTTTATTCGGAAATAACTAGACTTAGTATTATTACTAGTATATGTATTACACAATTTTATCATTTTTCTTTTGTCTTTCTGGAAATATTATGGTTATCTTGGCTGTGAGAAAGATAAAGAAACTACAAACCGTTTCTAACATTTTTATCGTGAATCTGTCAGTCTGCGATCTACTCTCTGTCGGATGTGTATTACCATTTAACATGTACACGTATATTGTTGACGGATGGTACATAGCTATTCCTCTCTGTAAATTTGTCGGATTTCTGGGATATACATTGACAGGTAAATATATTACAGCGTGTGATTAAAATGGCGGATGGGTTAGTTTTTGGTGTGGTGTATGGTGTTTAACGCCACTCTCAACAATATTTCAGTTATATTGTGGCGGTCAGTTTGGTGGACGAAACCGGAGTACCAGGAGAAAACCACCGACCTGTCGCCAGTCACTGACAACCTTTATCACATAATGTTGTATCGAGTACACCTCGCCATGAATGGGGTTCGAACTTACTACTTAAGTGGTGATAGCCACTGATTGCACATGTAGTTGTAAATCCAACTACCATACGATCACGACGCCCCCATAATGGCGGATAAAGATCTCCAGTTACATCGTGTAACATAATTGTCGGTGGCCACAACGACATAATGCAGCTCCACATCTTCTAATATTGTTCTAGTTATTCCGTGACAAAACTAGGGATTACGGAAAGCATGAAAGGAAGAAGAAAATACGACATGTAATGCTACATAAACGGTAGAAGTTCTTTTGAAAGTATCAATTCGTTTGATACAGTACATATTATTAAGGAATAAAGAACTCTAAATATATCGCTGGCTGGATTAGTGGGCATGCTACATTTGAATGATATAATTCATATCCATGCGTTGTAGAGATATCGTTGTAGGTTAATACTAAATACATGCTAAATATATATTTTCACTTTTTGTTTCTTCTAAAACACCGTCTCGTTGCTGTAGGAGTATACATCACGATTTAGAATCTTCTTGGGTTTATCCCTTGTAGGGTTGACCAAAGAACATACAATTATTGTCTGCTTATTCGCTAAGCCTGTGGCTTTATAATATTTATTACATAAAAGCGAAGACCTGTTGCTTAAGTCCGCTAGCACTAAGTAGGCATCAATTTCATCAACCGCAACTTGTTCTCGCAATGCAATAGTTGACTAATTGCTAACTGTTGCGTTCAATAACAGTCAGTAATTTTTTTGCATAGTCATTTTTGTCATTGCTTGCATCTTTTGATACCTTCCAAATTTCTCCAATAACTAATGTTTTTTCTTTTGCAGGAACTACAATAATAACAATTACTCTTATCGCCTTTAACCGCTATAAACTGATTTTGGATCCAGGAGCTTACACAGAACTGTATACACGGCGCAATATTTTCATCATGTTACTAGTTGCCTGGCTGGTACCTGTTGCGTGTCTTACACCTGCTGTTATTGGGATATGGGGAACGTTTGGATATGTACCCATGCTTGTGACATGTAATTTGCTATTGGACCATAGCAGCCTGTTATTCAAAATTTTCTTGATGGTGGTAAGAGCGGGATTCCCTTGTGGTCTAATTGTATATTTTTACGCAAGAATTTACATCGCAACAACGACCAGCCATCGACGTCTACACAGGAACAGTCGAACATTCTCGGCGTTCGGGTTAAGGAAACACAAACAAGAGATGCACATGACAAGGATGATGTTGATTATATTTCTAGTTTTCATTATATCGTATTTTCCTTGTACTATTACTGGCTTGATCGACTGGAGCATGATATTATCGAAGCATTTCCACATGTTTTGTCAGATCTCCATATACATAGGAAGTGCAATCAATCCATTAGTGTATGGCCTCATGAATTCCCAGTTCAGACAGGCATACACAGAGTTCATTTGTTGCTTTAAACGTGAGGCATCAAAATACAGCGCTACCTCGGCAAAATTTTTACGGAGTTCGTTTCTGGAGAGAAACAAAATATTCGAACCAACTGAGAGTATGCTATTTACTTCGAAACGACTTGGCAGCTGTACTAAAAGTTGGTTTTAGAAATATCAAGGAACTGTGAAATCCCAATCAATGGAACAAGACATCGAGAATTCCAAAGACAATTCATCATCATCAGAAAACACACCGAAATTTACCCTTGAATGAACAATGTTTGATAATTCAATTAGATATATGATTTGAATATGTATGTTGTGGTATTGCTTTTTTAACGTTGCCTATGCATTTAGAGATCTCTTCGTAATTCCGGTCTATTCAACGTTGAGATTACTTGCTCGAAGCGATACCGGACATATCTAATAAATGTATGTGGGTAGTTTGAAGATACCAAAGGGGCAATCATAATCCGTATATCGAAGAAGAACAGACAACACAATGGCCAAAAGAAAAAACAAAACAAACGACGATCTATAAAACATACAAATAAAAATAAAGATCGAGTAAAACGAACTCCACTAAAAACCGGGGGTGAACTCAGGTGCTGCGGCAGGGTAAGAGGGTCCTGCCCCACTAGTGGCACGCGTCGTGCTAATCTAGTTACAAACCCGGTGATAAGTCAGGAATGAGGAAAGAACCGGGAGGTGTTTACGACAAGTGGAAAATACCCGTGGTCATTTGGGCTGGTTTTAAATAGTTCTGTAAATATTTAAACTTCTAACCCACAATTCACTGAATCAGGCGGTACGAAAACAAATGCTAAAATTCAGTTCACCAGATAAATGTCCAGAATGAATCAAGAGATCTAAAATGTCTCTTGTTTAAATGGACATATACAAATCATGAAATACTTGATTTTATTTACGTCTTCTGTTGCCTATTATTATTGGTTTTTTTTTAACCTTGTACGTTTCCGCAACTTTTCTCGAAGTCTGTTCACTTAAATCTTTTTTTAAACTTCATAGAGTGTACATCCCGATCAACTCTGATTTGCTTGCATGGGATCCTTTAAGTGTGTATTTATGGGTCTTTCATAAAATCCGATAGAACCTTATGTTGAATAATATTTGTTTTTGTCTGAAGCATTTCCTAGCAGAAAGGTATCGTGCGTTTGTATTACCATCACGGGGCAGATACATATACTATAATCCACCAAATAGTGGGTACCTCCTCATTGAGATGGTTTGTTAAATATATTTCTATTTGATATTTACTAAATAATGTAAGTATTATCAAAACTAAGACCAAGACCCCTCAGGTATAAGTAACCTAAGTAACCTGGCAATCCTGTTTACGTCTTTTGATTTTCTTGTTTTCAAAGATTATGAATTATTATGCTTTCCAATAGTCTGACTATAAGCGTACCCGTTAAGATTATTCCGAAAATTCATCGTGCGGACTAAATACGATATCTACATTCAGCATTCAGTGCAAAAAGTCTTACATATATTTATGATAAACAAACTGTGATAAATTTGAAAAAACGCCATGACAGTCAATAAAAAAACAATATTCGTACTAATTCAAATTAATAAATTTCACGTTCATCTTGTACACTTAACAATAAATATCAAATCTGCATCTCAGATTCAGGGTTTGGACCCATAAAACTAGATTAACCCCGCCTCTTTTTAAGTCTCCCAAACAACGTTTGGAGACTTATTGTTTTTGCTCCGTTTCTTCTTATTATTATTTTTTGTATTATTACATCACCCCGACTATTGCTATTCTACGTTTCATTTTCACTATTATTATTCTTATTCTTATTCTTATTATTATTATTATTCTTCCACACATTTTTGTCCGCTCGATTTCTCGGAGATGTCTTGATCAAACTTTATGAAACCTTGTAAGAATATCATATGCCATGTGAAGTTGTGCTGTCAAGGGTTGATTTTTTCAAAATGGCTGCCGTTGCCATGGAAACGGCCAAAATGCTAAAAAATAAAAAAAACACAAAAATGATCATAGCAGGTTACTCGCCGAACAGAAATTGATGAAACTTGATAGGAACAACATCCACATCTAGTGGAACAAGATAAGCCAAAAAAATCTGAATCGGTTGGACAAACTTTGCCGCAGTTGCCATGGAAACAAAAAAAGGGGGATTTAAAAGATTTTTGGATTCCTTTCATCAAACTTCATGAAACTTTGTAGGAATATCCACCGTAGTGTGTGGCAGCTTTTGGGGGTTGAAATTTTTTTAAAATGGCGGCCGTTGCCATGGTAACCAAGGTGCAAAAAATGTTAAATTCACTCCAAACTTCACAAAGTTTTGCAGTAATGTTTACTGTCACATCCACATCTAGTGGAACGAGATAAGCAAAAAAAATCGGAATCGGTAGGACAAACTTTGCCGCAATTGCCATGGAAATAAGAGAATGGGGAATTTTTTTACAATTTTTTTTATTTCTTACATCAAACTTTATGAAACATCGTAGGAATATTCACCGTAGTGTGTGGAAGCTTTTGGCGTGTTGATAAAATTCAAAATGGCATTACCATGGAAACCGAGGTACCAAAATAATGGGGTGAGGTGATGTCTGCTATTGCTTTGCAATGGCAATTCTAGTTATTATTCTTCTTCTTTCTTTCCGCGCGACATGAACGTGTCCGCAGCAGATCTCAGAAACTACTGGACAGAATTGCATGAAACTTGGTGGAGTTATAGATATATGTTTCTAGTTGATCCTAAAGTTTTCAGATTTGTGGTAAAGGGGGTCAAAGCTATATTTTTAGGGGTTCAAAGGGGATGGGGGTTACTATAGAATCCTATGGGAAACTTGAAATTTCGTACATTAATGTTGATAACTTCTAAATGGATAATGATAGAGATATAAAATTTGACCTAGTGATATGTCACCATTAGAGGAGCAATTCTGCATTGTCAAAATTTTCAAAATGGCTACCAAAACACGGCATAAAAATGGACGGTAAAAATTCAACATTGTCCGGTATCATCAAAATTTGATATGTGGGTAGATAATGATGTCCCGAATTTATTCCCGACATTGAAAAATTTCTACCGGTCGCTATTTTCAAAATGGCCGTCACAATACGGCAAAAATTCAACATTGTGAGATAACTTCTAAATGGATAATGATAGAGATATAAAATTTGACGTAGTGATAGGTCACCATTAGAGGAGCAATTCTGCGTTTCAAAATTTTCAAGATGTCTGCCATTTTCAAAATGGCTGCCAAAACACGGCATAAAAAATGGGCGGTAAAAATTCAACATTGTCCGATATCATCAAAATTTGATATGTGGGTAGAAAATGATGTCCCGAATTGATTCCCGAGATTGAAAAATTTCTACCGGTCGCCATTTTCAAAATGGCCGCCACAATACCGCACAAATTCAACATTGTCCGATTTCAACGACATGTCATATGTAGGTAGATTATGATGTCCCGAATTGATTCCTGATATCGAAAAATTTCTACCGGTCGCCATTTTGAAAATGGCCGCCACAATACCTCACAAATTCAACATTGTTCGATTTCAACGAAATTTCATATGTAGGTAGATTATGATGTCCTGAATTGATTCCCGACATCGCAAAATTTCTACCTGTCTCCATTATCAAAATGGCCGCCACAATACCGCAAAAAATCAAGCTCAGAATTTGTCACAATGCAAAGTGTTCATTTAAACCTGTTGTCAGCGGCCGGTTTGGGAGACTTCATAATCGTTAGATTATAATCATATCTTGTTTTTATTGAAATGCTTTTACCATGCCAGGAAATTGAGCGATAATATATATATTTTACCTGTTTCTAACATTTTCCATTGGATTTTGAAAATGTTTCGACAGTGTGGTATTTTTTGCTTTCTTTATTTTATTCAAAAAGAAGAGTTTGAAGATTCCAAAGGGGTAATCAGAACACGTATATCGAAGAAGAACAGACAACACAATGGCCAAAGGAAAAAAGTACAAAAGGACAAACAACGATCTACAATATATACACATAAAACTAAAGATCGAGTAACACGAACAGCACTAAGAAAAAGTCTATCAAGTTCATCAAGTACAAACTTCTTTGAATCGATCAACAAACATGAACGACCGATATTTACAAAGACAATACAAATATTAATTAACAAGATCAAAAATATTAACTACTACTGGAGACATGAAAGCATTATAGATTGTATATACCAATTAGTTTTAACTTTGAGTAAGACAATTTCTGAAGTTGAGCAAAGTTATCAGACTAAATAGTTTTTACAAGCAATGTTGAGCGTGGTTATGGCAAATGCCAGATTTTACTATATATATGATTTCTCCTACGGGAGATACAGATAAAGTAGCTTCTGAATGGAATTATCAAAGGATCCTTGAATAGTATTGAAAGATAAATCGCTTCCAATAAATGACAAATGTACTTCTTCTTGAAATAACTCGGGATATTTGTCTTTGAAATGAGGATATTTTATAGTACTGCCACCATATTTGATAAAACAACAATCAATCCTGCATCTATTAATTTGTGTTAAACATTTTACAATATCTTTGATATTCTCTGAAAATCTATAACTGGTAAAAGGGAGAACAGATGACCAATAAATACCAGTATTGGAAATAGTTGCACCTTAATTATCCAAAATAAGTTTACATTTGAGACGTAATAAGAAATGTACTATAATTCCCATATTATTGGACAAATAGAATAACAATACCATTAGAAAACAAAATGCACACTGGTAGGTGTTTAACATTGTAAAATTGTTATCATTGTTCAATAATAGATGAACCCACTAATGACTATGCCTATCATTGGCGGTAACGACGAAATTAAAAATACATAAAGTTGTTTATTGAATATAAAACAAATTTGAATATAATGCTTGTATGCAAATGACTTCTATGACCACATTAAGTAATAGAATACCTTAGATTACGCAGGTTTGTCGTTGTAGTAGCGATATCAATTCTTAACGAGTGGTGTTATCCCAAAAATGTCATAGAGGATAACAACTTTGATTGCAAATAGCATTTTGTAAATGGCTTTTTGTTAAACCAATACTATAAAATTGGTAATATCTACCTCCCCACTAAGTAGCACATCACTAAGGAGTGAGCTCAATGAATGGTTGAATCACAATCAGGATAATGTGCCGGGGTGGAGCGACATGTTTATCTGTTTTTCACTCCGATAGCATTATAAAATCTTAACTCAGGATGTTCGTGTAGTACAAAGCAGATTCATTTCATCAAAGCGGAACCAGTTCTTGCCATGTCAGAGCTAAACATTGCTCTACTGGCGTTAAACAGGAATTACACACTCAACTTTTGTTTAAATGAACTTTATTTATATTGACTAATTCAAATAATTGGGAACCTTTTATGACATTTATAATTACTAATGGTAATGGGTTATGAAAGGAAAGTTTAAATAGTGATGTTAAAATCCATCAATGTCAACAAAGCAAACAATCACTTCTCATCGTAACTGAACACACTGAGCGCTAAATTATCACGACATGTGACGTTGGAAATTCAGTTCCTTGTTTGGGAGAAAAATGTGGCGAGGTTAAGCAAGTTAATAGAATCTCAACCATCCACTCTGGATAACTGGATCGCCAACGGCATTACAAGAAGAGTTTGAAGATACCAAAGGGGTAATCAGAATCCGTATATCGAAAAGAACAGACAACACAATGGCCAAAAGTACAAAAGGACAAACAACGATCTACAAAACATACATATAAAACTAAAAATCGAGTAACACGAACCCCACTAAAAACCGGAGGTGAACTCATGTGCTGCGGAAGGGTAAGCAGTTCCTGCTCCACTAGTGACATCCGTGGTATTAATCTAGTTACAAACCCGGTAATAAGTCGTGAATGAAGAAAGGACCGGGAAGTACTTACGACAAGTGGAACATATCCATGGTCATTTGTGGCACAAATATTCCATAACAGTCAACCAAGTCATGGTGGTGACCGTAAAAGTTTTGAAGTGATGACTTCAACTTTACCAAAAGGAACCCTTGGTTCAGTAGCTTCCTTGTTAGCAAATATAAGCAAACGATAAAAAACCTGCACAGATTCGTTTCCACTCAAAAAGACCTGATACTACCACAAAAAGGAATGACAACATCAACATGAACAGTATAATAGCAGGGTCATTTAATGCTCGTGGTTAACTGACTACTAGCTAGGTAGGTAGAATATGTTGGCTAAAACCCATTACTCTTCAGACTGGATAAAATTTTAATATTTATTTGATGTGCAGTCTTTAATAACAATGTTATGTCATCAAATGCAATAAAAAAGGAAAATAAAATAAAACTGCCTTGTACTAGGATAAGACAAACTGCATTGAGTGAGAGCTCCTGAAAATTGTTATACTATATTAGGTGCAGGGGTTCGTAATGCTCGTGAAACGAGACTTGTGTATCACTCGTCATGCGAGTTGTGGGCACTAAATTAGATATCTACGTTTTTATTGTGAAGGCCCTTTGCATTTTTTAATTATGAAAGAATCTGACACATAGGACCAACTACTGATTGTTTCTTCACGACATCGAGTCCCTATAAGATTGGAGGCCCCAGCCCACAGTAAAAGCGAAATGAAACAACTTTTCTGATTGATACCTTGTTTAGATTTACATGATTCCCTGATAACGATGCATTTTTCTCTGCCAAATACATCATGAATTCATCTATGTGGCTTTTATGAATAACCGTTTGATTATCGTAACTAAAGGTGTTGCCAATCCCAATAAAGTGTGCCTTCCATTAGCAAAAAATGCAAGAAAAATTGACACAAGCTAAAGAAATGTTAGATTACTTAAAATATCAGATTCAGACCATAACGCTGGCCATCACCAAATGGCCATTTACAATGAAAGTAAACACCACAACATAGATGACAACAAGCTATAATATATGCATGCAATTTGATGGAATCATTATTCATCCATTCTATATTAACCATAAATGAAACTCCATTATATTTTGACGATTCATTCACGAATGTCTACACATTAAAATATCTACTTTTGTCCCCTAACCCAACCTTAGACAATAAAAGGATTTTCCCACTCAGGACATAACGGAATATAATATTCTGGTAAGAGCTCTTCTCGATGGCTTATGGGTGTATTTCCTTTTAAGTATAATATTTTGTGAAGTAATGCATTGTCTATTTGATGTAACATTTTATTTTCATATGCATTAGTATTTGTAATTTGTCAGTGTCGAGCTGGTATCCTAAGTGAGTAATGTAAGTATTAGGACCATCTGTCTGATAGATTAGTGAGCAACTGGTATCTCGAGGTCATTGTACAGCTCAATAAAGACACCCACGAACTGCTTGCATCACTTTGATGAAGAACTTTAAACAGTGATGGTCAACATTGCAACCAATATTAACAAAACAAGCAATCACCTCTTACTTTAACACACTGAACACAAAACAGACCACATAATATGACGTTGGAAATCTAGGTCCTGGTTTGGGACAGGAACATGAGTGTGGCGGGGTTAAGCTTGTTAATGTTAGTAGAATAATATGGGGGAAAGAAAGAAAGAAAAAAAGAAACGTTTCGTAAGTAATTAATTAGCGCAGTAGCATACATTTATCAATATAATGTTGACCGTTATTATTTAAAACCTAATAAGGTCATACTGACCAGAACAGCACATACGTCATCTTATAACCAATTACACGTTGAGTTATCGTGACGTAATGTTTTGAATGTTGACAACTGCAGAATCAAGATTTGATTATTTAACTGATGTTGCCGATAGGCCAATGATATCATTAACACTATATATATATATATATATCGTGTCGTAACATCTGCTCGGTCATGCAATAAAGTCGGTCACTTGTTTTGATTTACAATTCTGGCGCAGCACGAGACCAATGACGTCATTCTGTATATTCATAGCGTACATAAAGACAGAGGGAATTCTTTTCAACGTCATAATTACAAGATGAGATTAAAACAGAGAAGTTTGAATTGAATAAATTCCATGCAAGTAAAACAGATCCTTTTAACTAATGTCTTTTTTTCCTGATCATTATGCTTGTTAAATATGTTTCCATCGATGGTATTCCCCAAGCATTTTTATTTTTCCGGTTTGTAGGCCAAGCAAATCGTATTTTAAAATACTTTGAAAATATGATGATTGATCATTCAGATTCCACCATTTTCTAGAAAATGGCCGAATTTACCGGGAAATACATACAAGTGCTCTCCATTAGTCACAAAATGGCAGATTATTTTGCATTTCCACGGCTGCTTTAATAACAAATATACCCCTTACTTCTTGGGGTAATGAAATGAAATTCACAGAGAAGATAGAAAAAGAATTAATTTAACAGCAATAATCAAAATTTATAGCATAAATTGAACAGAGAATTAAATTAAACCAGACAGAAAAATGAGATTATCTGGGTAAAAAAAACCTGTCATTATTACAAATAGCATCAACAAAACTATAAAATGTGATTAAAATAAATTGAAATCAGTCATTAATTGTTATACAAAAATATGGCAGGATGTAGTCAGTCTAATAGATTGCATTGACAAAAGCAAAAACACCAAATTCACTGGATTAAATACTTTATTATATGGGTAAGCAAGTTTAATATTTGCATCAAATAATTAATTTTTAATACTTCAATTTCAAACTATTCAAATAAAACATCTTTTGAAATTTTTCAGACGAAACAATTACACTGAAAAAGCTAAAATACAGTACTTTCTTAATCTGGTTTACTTTTTAAGGTTGGTTGGCCTATGACAAAATCGTGTGCTTTATTGACCTTTGACCGGCCTTATGTGACGTAATAGGACGCCAAATATGGGTCAGAGTGTCATTATTATTGATCTTTTTTCCATGGAACTTTACACATGTGAGCAAGAATAGACGAGGAACATAATTAAAAAGAAAAAAATGTTTACTTTTCAAACATGAACAAAATAATCAAACATTATCCAATGACTGACAGACTTATTGTCATACGGGGATATGTGGATATGACAGATGCCTAATCAGTCTAACACCACCCGTTGTTTTGAAATCATGCCAATAGGTTAACAACGTGAATTCAATATTGGTTTGTACAACCTTGGACCTGACATCTCCACTTCCTGTTTGATCATTTGTCGTAGCTCCGCCTACATTTTCTCCTATATACTTTTAATTCTTATATTCAAAAGTTATCCTAGTATATAGTCTAGAATAATGTAAAATAAAATAAAAAATTAAAACTATTTAAAAAAAATCACGTCTTGTTTGCATAATTCAACAAAAGTTCTGGAATTCTTACGACATTTATTGAACTTAATGCGAGTTCCCATGTTCCAGCAATTTTGTTTACTTTGCTTAACATGAGGTAGTACAACGTAAAAATCCAATTTAATGCGCATGACGCGTTTCTGGAATAACCTTCACCAACTACACTCAAAGTCAAAAGAATGCAACGTCTATTGACATTTTAGTTTTTGGGAGCAAGAAAACCGGAGTATCTAAATTGATTACCCGAAATTTCCTAAGGGTAATTATGACTGAGTAGACATTGACTTTAGTTTTAGTAAATTACACTATTAAGATTTCAATCAAAAAATACCTAATAAATCATGTCAGTGCCGAAGCACTGATTTCTATGTGAATAATAACCAGGGGACTAATAGATGTGCTAAAAGCATTTTATAATTTCGGTTTATAACATATTTGTCTGAGACTTGTGAATAAACGCGAGAGAATACAGAAGGTGCAATTAAAAATTGACAATCGCTTGTCAATGACTTGCGAAACATCTGTTGTTTTATCCGGGTACTCTGGTTTTCCTCCACCAATAAATAAAAAGATGACCATCAAATAATGCCATTTACGAATGAAAGTTTAAGCATGTAATACTTTCTTAAGTGCTATGATTCAATATGCAAGTCCCCAAGTAAGTGTTTTTGGAACTGGCATGATTTATCAGATATACAGTATATATTTTTGAGATGTACAGTTCCTAAATAAAGCAACTATTATAAAAAGTAAAATTCAGCTCCCTCAATTATAGGCATACGTATAACCGATTTTGATTAATCTGTTTATTCCATTTTATTTTCGTTTTCCTAAAAGATTTTTTTTTTAAATTAGGTTTCCAATCTTTTGACCTTCAGCGTACCTGATTATTAATGTTATTCCATAAATATCTACATGTTAATTAGCTGTATGGACAACAACCACGCAGAAAAAGAGATGAGAAATCCCGCTGTTATCAGATCTCTGCACGGAGATTATTTTGTATATATAATCTTCATAGTGGAAATAGTATTCACCTACTTCATTTCAAACCATACGGCTATAATTGAAGTCCGGAAAAGTAATTAAGATATAAGATATGTAAACAATATAAGATGACAAAGAAAGGCCGTGATTCCAAAACGGTAAATATGAAATCGGAAGCGATAAGTCATATCGTTTGTCATACACTCGTTTGTTTAATTTGCTTGAGTGTAGGTCTTTAGGGACATTTAATTTGAATATTGAAAGAAATCAAGGCTCTTGACAGCAAAGAACATTGTCTGTTAGTATCTTGAGACAATATATGTTGTGGAATAGAATTAACCAAAAAAATGTTCCTACTGACACTATAGGGATTTAATTTCTTAGAAACTACAAATGAAAGAGACTTCGAAATGAAAACCATAGAAACAAACAAAACGGTCTAGCTAGGGTTGCTTTGGAAGATTTCACAGCTGTTTGTTTGTTGAAAAATAAATCAATCATTGACGAGCCTACATAATCTTTAGATAGCGTACACCAAAGCATTTTAATGAAGGGAATTCCAGACGTCACTCAATACGAGATGTGGTGAGATTAAGGCTTATGAATAACTAGAGGTTCTCAGATGTCTCTACCTATTTTTAATTTGACTTCTAAATTTTATAGAAAATTTTCAGCCGTTTATTTTTGTTTTTTACTATTTGTTTCATTTTAGCAATGGCAGCCATCTTGAATGAGGGATGGGATTTTACACATAATTCAGAAAGTGGGACAGCAAAGTTCATTTCAACTCAAGAATCTGAGGATACGATTTTAATGTCTTTAATTTTTTCCCCAAAATATGCATTATTGGTACAAATCGGTTGAAAGAAACATTTCACACAAAACCAGGGATGAAATGATGAACTACTAATCCTCATGCAGCTGCAGTTAACATTTGAGCTCATTTTGACTTAAGGCAAAGTAGATATAATTTAAAAAATCATTTTTAGTAAAATGTTCCTTTTTAAATGTAGGAATGGGGATGTAGGACACAATTTTGAAGGAGGAACACGCAAGGACCATTCCTACCAAGCTATGTTTAATTTGATTTGGTTCTGAGGGGGAGGTCTAAATGTGATCATAAATCAAAATATGCATAATCTGCATAATCGGTAAGCTGAAAGAAAAATTCCATAGAAAATACGGAATATCCCTGCCATGTAGCTGCAGTTAAACATATTTGACCTCATGTTAACTTAAAATTAATCACCAATAGCAAATAAGGACATTAGTAACAGTCGGAAAGCAAACTCATTAATGGCGTCGCTGGTAAAACCACGGGTCACGTGATTCTCATTTGAAAACGTTGACATGTTCGTCGGTCATGAAAATTGTAGAACAAAGACCTCGTTTATTTATACCGTAGAAAATATCGAAACGTCTTATATTGTTTTCTTTTCAGCAATAATTACTTCCACGATTTGTTTATTAGATTTGAGTTAAAACGGGAGATTACTATTAAAATTTTGATGATTTAGAGGGTGACCCCCTCGATGGAATGTCGCCATCGCATTGGAATAAAATGCAAATATATTAAGTTTGCAGTAGAGTGACATTCCCAAACTTCACACTGCGCTAGGTTATATATTTATTTAACGAAATGTTTCTCTGGTACACGTTTTTATTCATTAATAAAAAATTGTGTCAGCTTTTAGTGCCGAAAAATTGTCAACCAAGAAAGATAACTCCGTACCATCGCATTGAAATAAAATGCAAATATATTAAGTTTGCAGTAGAATGACATTCCCAAACTTCACACTGCGCTAGGTTATATATTTATTTAACGAAATGTTTCTCTGGTACACGTTTTTATTCATTAATAAGAGTTTCTGTCAGCTTTTAGTGTCGAAAATTATTCAGATTCAGAAAAATTGTCAGTCAAGAAAGATAACTCCGCATGAATTTCCCTATTTCTAAAAATACATTTACTATTTAGAACTAACCTAATGACTTAAAAGCACGCTGTGCACAAATGTTAATGCTGATGCAGGCTGCTATTTTAATAGCATATGCATATAATTAACTACAAATTTAGGAAAATACAAACATTTATATATGGTCTCCTTTCCCCAAAAGAAAGGATAGGCGACTAAAATTTACACGTCCACCGGTTTTATTCTAGCAATTCAAGAAAAAACATTTCTATATCCTTTTGATGAATCATGAACAGAACTGGTGTATTTTTTTTCTAGGCATGAAAATAAAATTCAATATAAAGATAAAAAAAATGTATAAATATTTAAAGAAAATGTATACAGTCATCTGTCAAAAGTATTGGGAAATGTAAACCAAAACCATATTTTTTAAAAAAAAATATTGTGAAGTAATTTCTGGATAGATTTTAACAAATTTTACACCAAAACATTCAGAATTGTCAATATTTTGATTGTTTATTTACTCATTATGTAGTTATGAGTTATTTTTATTTGTACATAATTTAAACACAACAAATAAAAATTGATTTTGATTTTCCTATATATTTCAACTAAAAATAAATCCTAAAAATTAACAATCATGGAAAAATTATGTACAAATAAAAACCACTCGTATAAAGATTTGAGCAAATAAACAAACAAAATATAGACAATTCCGAATGTTTTGGTGTAAAATTTGTTACAATCTATCCAGAAATGATTTCACAATAATTTTTTGAAAAAGATATGGTTTTGGTTGATTATATAGGGATATTTTTTACATTTCCCAATACTTTTGACAGATGACTGTACATATTAGTTTTCAAGTGTATTTCTTTTCCATAAATTATTAACAGTAAAAAGTCAATAAATTTTTATGAAAGTTGAACAAATCCTAAGTACAATAAATTATTAATTTAATAGAAAATGAGATTAAAAAAAAGTATGTGCCAGTCTCCAGGATATGGCAAAACCCAGCTTAATGAACCTCCATATTCTGATTTTAATTTTATTAAATGGTCATAAGATTCCTGTCCCCAACAACAACTTGATACTGAAGCTTTATCACAATTTGAAACTTTTTGTGAGGAATATTCAAAGTTTTCAAAACTGTGGCTTTTGAATCTGCTGTCTCATCTAAAACTTCAATTGAACAAAACTCAGATTTTTCAGTGTCAGTTTCAGAAAATGAAAGAAAAGTCTTAAGACCTGGGAGATCTACATGTATATCATTTTCCTGTACCAAATATTTCAGAAAACTGTAAGCTGACAATTTCTTCTCAAAACTTTCCCATGCAAAGGTTTCATCACCCGTTTCCTTGAAATCTTCCAAACTTAAATGGGAGAATTTATTGCCTCTAATGGGAGAGGGTTCACCAATTTTGTCTTCTGGTTCTTTCAGTGATTTAATAAAAGCTGTTTTGTCAACTAAATCTTCAATTTTTTTGTACAAATCTGGCAACAATAAAGAAGCTTTGTTGGATAAAAAGTCACTGACTACAAATTCTAAAACAGTACATAACGGTCAATATTGTCAGAGTCTACATTGCAATATTCCACCTGATCAAACTGTGAAAACATTTAGTTAACTGGTAGTCTTCAGTTTTTGAAAGTTCAATTAGAGAATCATCAGACCTCACAAATTTGTTAAAATTTTTATAACATGTAAGGCATAAAATGGCTTTGCCTGCAGACAATGAACACAGGGCCCAGGGTCCCTGCCACTGTGGGCTTCAGAACAGTTAAGTTTTTTGGAGGCATTACAACTACTAGTCAACTATGGTAAAATCACAGTCTTGCAAATTACAGTTGTAATCTGATGTAAACAATGCAGAGTTTTCTTGTAAACTTTCGGTTAAAATATAAAGATATTAATAAATCTAATAAAAGGCAGACATATACACACTACATGGGTGTTTTGGGGGAGAAATGTTCACCAAAATGGGCAAATTTTACTCTAAAACAAGGCGAAAATAAAAAAAACATGCCTCGTCGAATTTTCTTTCAGTAATGATTTCCATTCAGGGTGACGGAATTTCCAGTTGAGAGAGCATTTACTATTGGTTGATGATGCTATATCACTCCTGTATCATCAATTTCATGTCCTAATATAGAATTGTGTCAGCTTTTTCATTGGCCGAAAAATGTAAACAAACCGAACCTCGTGTTTTTACACATTTTAGAATGCACGATTCGAAACACGTTTTTGACTAATATAAACCTCGGTCGCTTGTCTGATATAGCCAGTCATTGCAAAAAATATATATATATTTTATAGAAATCACGTTTCTATCACAATTTTGTCTATTTAATACTTTATTTCAGGTTTATCCTACAACGGCGCGAATGAAAAATTTTGCGGGACTTGTAAAGCGGCACCTAGCGGGAATTTTTTGCGGTTATCGCCCCCTGACTGCGTGGTTTTAGAATCACTAGCTATAACGGTCAAATCATGGGTTTGCTTTCCGACTGGTAAAGGGAAGGGCTGTCGGGCAATTTGGAATAGGGACCATCTCAAAATACTCCAGGCCAAATCGCGTTTAATTTGATTCAGTGATTTAAATGTGGAAGTTTACAACGTACGACGGACGAGCGCCAAGCGATTACAAAAGCTTACATGAGCTAAAAAATTACCCACCTTCAGATTTATCAAATATTAAAATACTTTCAATATATAGAGTTATTGATAATCACTGAATGGTATTTGTTGTCATTAATCAATATATATATCGTTGGAGTTATTGATAAAATGTGGCTTCCCTTTTTAGTGATCTTATGTTTTTTCTAACATTACTATTGTTGATAAACGTTAACGGTATTTTGTTGACATTTAAGACAATATTATTTTGACAACTGTGTATACTACTGAATAGATACTAGCTATAAAAACGTATCTACAGCGATATCAGAAGCCGCAAATCGAAGAAGAACAGACAATACAATGACCAAAAAGACAAAAGGACAACGGGACAAACAATGATCTACAAAACACTACACAGAAAACTAAAGATCGAGCAACACGAACCCCACTAAAAACTGAGTGTGAAATCAGGTGCACCGGAAGGGTAAGCAGTTCCTGCTTAACACCAGGCTTCAGACATGTTGATCTAGTTACAAACCCGGTGATAAAGCCATCAATGACGAAAGGACCGGACCATGAATACGACAAACGGAACATATCCGTGGTCAATTGTGGCGAAAATATTCCGTAGCGACTAACTAGGTCATGGTGACGACCGTGAAACTAGTGACGACTTCAACTTAACCACTAGGAAGCCTTGATTCAATACCTTACTTGTTAACACCAACCCTGTTCAAGGAAATCATGATAGGAACCATAAGCTCAGAAATATTGGATCAACTGAGAGATATATGCTCCATATGCAGGTGCTGCTGAAATGTTCTATATATATGCTATATAAATGGGAAAAGTTAAATAATATCTTTTGTCGTAATGTTTCTTTCTTAAATTGCAAATCACTGTCAAATTCGAAGGGTATACCAAGGTATGAAGCAGGCCTAGCTGTATTTATGGTATCCTCTATTTCAAGTTCAATGAGATAAATGTGAATCGAGTTCACTTCCCGATGACACAGGTATCAGAGAGGACATTCGAGGGATACTTGCATTATGTTATTATTTAAATCAAACTCTAGACATAGATGGATCAATGTGATCTTATTTCAGGATAAACACAATATAAATTTAGTTTTCGCAAAATATTAAGTAAGTCTATGTTTATTCGGCACAAACCTGGGGAAAGACTGTTTTAAGACGCTGCACTGTTATTCACTGTCTCGCCCTCGCATTTAGCCTTTAAATAAGTCGCTGAACTCTCTCTCTCTCTCTCTCTCTCTCTCTCTCTCTCTCTCTCTTTTCTTATTCAATTTACACATATAAATGTAAGAAATATTCATAAGCATGCATGCTCTTTCAAATAATGTTGTAACTTATTGTGTATAGGAAAAGACTTCATAAGTTTGTTTAACTTGTGTCTTATCCTTTTTGAACATTTGAGCAAATAAAATATGTTTAAATTAAACAATCTCCACATTTAATTCAACTAAAAGACATATGAACAGACGGTGTTCTATATTTGACAATATTACTTTTTTTGAATTAGGTGATAAGGTGTCATCACATCAAGCTGTTGGTGCACGTAACAATGTTCCAGTTTCATTGTCTATATCAATAAGGGTAATAACAAAATTACCGAACTCCGAACAATCTTACAAAGGGAAAGTCAAAACTCATAAGTATACAGTAATACAACTTGACAAAGGTAACTAAGTCGTCTATATATAATAAAGCGTATAATGGGTATTCTGTATTAAACCGGTATTAAAATTAAACCAGTCTGTGTTTGAACATTGTTACCATAAGGCATTTTAACTAATCCTGTTATGTTCCTTAGTCATATCAACACGAGAGTCCAAAGTTCAGTAAAAACAACCCTCTTGTTCTTAGTATAGAATCAATAGTAGTTTTCTATTGTATTTCGTGTATTGCTCAATAGTTTATTATACAACAATCAAGTTGCATTAGGAGCCGTCATGGCCGTGATCGTATGGTAATTGGATTTGCAACTACCTATGCAATCAGTACATATCACCACTGAAGTTGTGAGTTCTAATCCAGCTCACGCCAGGTGCACTCGATACAACATTATATAATAAAGTTTGCCAGTGACTTATGACAGATTTTCTCCCGACACTCCGGTTTCCTCCACCAATAAAACTGGTTTGACGAAATGTCTTCCCTTATTACTTCTGCTTGTTTCTTGTATGATTATTGCATCAATTGATTGATGGTAATTCTACTAACAATTATGTATTACAATATGTTTATTAAAAGACCTCTCTCAGTCTTGTAATAACAATTAAAAGGCACTTTGAAGAGAAGCTGTATCTTCAAAGAATTGTTAAAAGCAATAGTGCAATAAATTCATCTTTCAATTGTTAACTATAGCTGAAATATTGCTAAAGTTGGCGTTAAACACCAATCAACCAATCAATTGTTAACATAAAATATTCATTTGGTACAGAAAAATATGTTTTGATAGTTATAACAAAAGTATTGCAGAGCTATGCGCACAACCTTCTCTTGTATCTTTTGCAAACACAGCATAATAGGTCAGTATTCACAACCCCTGATGTTTCCAGCCAATCATGAGACTTGAAATTAGCAATCGCCATTACTGTTCATATTTTGATCATTTATTAGAATTGACACCATATCTATCAACCGTTTTCTAATTGTTGGTCACTATGGATACCGATCAGCGTCATTTAAACTTGATTTGAACCTTATCACGTCAAATATTGCATGCACAGCTGCTTCATTTATCATTTCCACTCAAATTTAATTTTTAATTTTCTTTTTTTAATTTCATTCGACATATTTGAAATCCAAATGTGCAAATAGGACGTTTATAAACATTTTAATGTCACTGGAGGCAGCTAAAATATTCCTGTATGTAAATGACGTCATATTTTCTGTATCTAGTTGGTAAATTACAATTGTCAGATAATAAATATAAAATATTGGTCTGTTGACGGTAAAAATAGAATTTATTTGACGAGGCTGAGAAACGGGGTGAAAGACGAACTTTAGTCAACAGACCAATATTGTATTTATCCTGCAATCCACGATGTCCTAAAAAATAATCTAAACTCGTAAAAATGCATTTTTTTAATGCATTATGTAACGGAATCCTCACTATTTGGCGTAGTAAAATACCAGATATTATATTGATAGTAACCAAATATTATGTGGATAGAAAACTGCAGCGGATAGTAAGTTAATGTTATTAACCGCACTCGCAGGAAAAATACTTCAAATGAGAAAATAAAATTGTCAAAAAGGGGGGTCCTATCCCCGTGTACCTGTGTTTCACACAGGCGTATATATTTACCTGGTTACTATATGCTGCAGGCATATTAAGTATGACCCGTTCAAACTGTACTGAGTTAATTAACCATAAGTGTGTTTTAAATAGTAAAGATTGTGTTGTGTGACTGTGCAGAACGTTCCCTCTTTGGTGTATTCCCTATGTCCTGTACATGTTGTTTTAGCTGCTTTTGTTTTCCTTTCAAAGCTTCCCGTGTCAAGTTAAATGATTCGGATATGTTTAAGATTTTTATTTTGTTTTTCATAGATTTCTAGGATTTGTTTTTATCGTAAAATATATATGAAAAATATGGAATTTTAAAATTATTAGTTTCATTTACTCATTCTCTATCCAGAGTTGCCGTTCCTGCTACTCTTAAAAATGATCCCCCCCCCCCCCCCCCCCCCACCAAACACACACACACATCTTGGAGAACTATTTTGCGGAGGTAAACATTAAATAGTTAAAAACTACCACAAATCATTTTTAAGAGAGAATTGATTTGAAATGAGCGATTTATTTTCATCTTTATTGATATTTACAATAATTAAAACAATTTTAAGTACATTTTTTTACTGTTTCTAAATTTTACAAAATTCTTGTAAAATGGGCGCAATCGTAACTACTCGGCCATTCTCGCTACCCTGCAAATAACCTCGTATGCATTAGGCGTATAAATCGCACTACTTTTCACATGTCAGTTACATGAAAGTTTGATAAAGTTATATTTTAAACGATTTTCTATATTTCAAATAAAGTTTTAATTAGTTTTGCATGATTAGATTTTACTTAGTATATCTTCCATATTGGATTTTCGTGGACTATATTTTTGTGCGGCTTAACTTAACTTAACTTCCGGCAAACAATTTAAGAAGAATTTCTACTATGTACGTACGAGGTTATTTGCAGGGTAACGAGAATGGCCGAGTAGTTACGATTGAAAATGGGCGTTGACAGAGATAGAGTCTAGCGTAGCAGGAACGACAACTCTGGATAGAGAATGTCATTTACTAGTATTTCATTTTGTCGGTTTGTATTTTAGGAGTGAGAACGAAAACATTTATTAGAAAAGGACGACGGACGATTATTGACATTGGTTACGGTTCATATTGTACCTCCTTCACAGGAGAGTAGAAGCACAAAAAAGTAGTTTCGGAATATATAGGTGGGGCTTAAAAAGTTATTCGTAGGTTTACAAATTTATTCGTAGGCTGAAAAATGTATTCGTATACTACGAATAAAGCAAAAATGTATTCGTATAGCATATTTGTACAGCAAATGTATTGATTGCAGGATAAATATGTATGTATGTATGTATGAAAACAATTCTTACCAGAGTTATGCCCCTTTTTGCACTTTGAATTTGCAAAATGTTTGGTTTCCGGATGATAGCCCGTGAATGAAAAGTCAGATTGATTCTAGATATGGTATATTAGTGTATCTTAGGAGTATTTACGTCAAGTATGATAATGACGATTTTTCGACAATTCCTACCAGAATTATGCCCCTCTTTGTAATTTGAATTTGCTATCTTTTTTTTAGTTTGCGGATGATCATCTATGAGAGAAAAATCAGATTGAAGCTAGGTGCGGTATGTAAGTGTATCTTATGAATATCTAGAGTAAGTTCGATAATGACGATTTTTCGACAATTTTTACCAGAGTTATGCCCCTTTTTGTACTTCAAGTTTGCTATTTTTTTTGTTTTGGGGATATATTTGAAATCCAAAAGTGCAAATAAGACGTTTATAAATATTGAAATGTCACTGGAAGGTGGTAAAATATTCCTGTATGTAAATGACGTCATATTTCTTGTATCCGGTTGGTAAATTACAATTGTCAGATAACAAATTGTATATATGTATGAAAATAAAAGACAATAATAAAATGAAAAAAAAATATCAGACTGTCGCAGCAATTCCAAAATCAAACATCAAAATCGTAGAAAGACGCAAAGTCGATACCCCTAACACATATACATGACAGCTCACTTTCCTGGCTTGGTACAGGTACTCCAATAAAAAGTGGCGGGGCTAAACTAGTTTTCCGCTATGAAGTTGCTTAGCATTGAGGTAGATCAGACGTGTGTCCCGGTACACGATTAATTGAACAATCGCTTATTTAAGTTTATTTATTGTGTTCATTTTTGTAAACACATTCGGAATCAATGATAGTTGTCACCATATTCATTGATATTTCTAGTGTAGCAGTTTTATAGATGTCGCCAGTGTCGTGAGAATAATTAAGAAATAAATCATGGAAGCCAGAATGTGTTTTGAATCTTAACATGGATTAGTGAATATTAGTATTTTATCCCGAGCCAGAGGCGAGGGATACAATTTACTAATATCCGCCAACCCATGTTAAAGCTCAAAGCACATTCTGGCTTCCATGATTTATTTCGATTCTGATATGAGTACAAATACGGTAGTATACTTTGATTGGAAGACGGTAATTTATATTTACGTTTGCGGAATATGCCGCACACAATTTATGCTGCCAAATTCGAGCAGACGATAATTCATCAACATGTACATTTACGAGGGAAAAGCCAGTCACATGCACCGGCGCATGTGCTAATGAGATTATACCCAATCGATAAATCGCTCGTTTGTCTACAAAGCGTAAGAAGGACGTCATGTTAGAATCCATAGTTTGGAAATATAAATTATCCAATCCATTAAATGCTCCATATTTGATATTTCTCCTGTCCAATGAAAGGCATCATTTCTAAATGACACAATTAGGAAAAATGTATGGAGACTATCCATTACCGGTCTCTATATCACACATAAAGCATTCTGCTCAATTTCGAAAACCAATCTAGAAGTGAAAGTGAATTCTACTAAGCTACCTAATCCATGGTCCAGATACCGATTAGCCGATGCCTGCTCCCAAAGACTTTTTCAATTATTTGGCTTTCAAATAGTTTGACGTTGAGCATACCTGATGAAGGTTATTCCAAAAACAGATCGTGCACATTCAATTTGATATCTACGTTACAATTACTCCACATGGAGGAATTGTTGGGACCTATTTTTTTTTTCAACAATAAGATGTTGAATTCTGGTATTCATATCCTGGCAATTACAACAAAATATTTTTGGTCAAAAGATGCTGCTAAGCTATTTGAGAATTCGAATATATCAAACTGAGAAAGTGAAAGATTTTTAATTCGACAAAAACAAAAATAAACTGATATTTTCATGGCAAAATTGGTGTCGAAGTAAAAAGAATATAATTTCCAAGGAAATTCCGCATACCGGGTGACATAATCATGACGTCATTTGCTAGACTTTTAAGGGAAAACTCGCCAATTTCAATATTTTTCTGCTAAAATATTGTTTACCATTGGAAAAACCAAATAAAACAATAGTAAATATATATGTAGAACAACCATTACCACAAATATCTATCATGTTTTGCAACAGCAAAGCATCAGGTACATTACTTCAACACACCTCTTTATTGTCAGGTTAAAAGGATTTTGTTGCCTTTTAACGTTATCATCGAAGCATCATCCAATCCCTAGATTGTTAGCGTCACTAGATAGCTGCTAACATGGCTTTCTATTGATAATTGCACATAATTCTACAAAGCCAAAATACAAAGCTTATAAACAACATAAAAATGCATAAATTTCATATTTTATCACATGTGAACAAATATAAATAAACGTTAGAGAAAACCGAAGTGGCAATCAAGAATGGACAATCCAGAGACACTGACAACATTGGGTACACCAGACACAGAACGAAGACAAACATATCAAAAAGCATAACACAGAAAACTAAAAAGATGGGCATCACGGACTCAACCAAAAATCGACGGCATAATGTCTATATCTGGGTTGTCTGTGCTATTGGAAATGCGCAAATGTGGCTATTGGTTTCCGGTAGATAAATTGCTATCAAAAAAGAAAAATACTGTGAATAAAAATACACCTCTCACCTCATACCATCGAACACAAAATAGACCATCACATATGGCATTGAAAATCTCGGTCTGACGCAAAGTGATACTAAAAATTCATTTAGCCCGGTAGAAAAACATGATATGGCCTTGTTGTGCACAACAAGAGTGGCATTATTTATAGATTTATTATTCATCTAATTAATATATATTATATTTGTGTAGTATTTTTAATTGAAATCTTTGATCCAATATTATTAATTATTTTAAAAAATGCTTATAAGTTATCAAATATATTCTGAGGATAACGAATGCATTATTTTCATCATCTCATCAAGGGTTATAGTTATGGTGTTTAACGCCACTTTCAACAATATTTCAGTTATATCGTGGCGGTCAGTTTTATTGGTGGAGGAAACCGGAGGACCCGGAGAAAACCACCGACCCGTCGCAAGTCACTGACAAACTTTATCACATACTGTTGTATCGAGTACAACTCGCCATGAACCATTTCATCAACTTACTAGTAAAGTCATAATACATGTATTACTAACATGATTGTTAAAGGGTTTGTATCAGATAATTAATTTAGAAGTAAAAACGTAGCTATACAACATGAAAATCAAACTGATCGAACGTTTTATTTTAATTTTTAATTAATTTAATAAATGTTTAATAACAGAAATTGTATGAGTATTTTCTGTTCAAATCTTTCTGTTTGTTTTTAGGACTAACAAGTCAATATGTACAATGTATTATTGATAACCATTCGCTGATTGAAACCTAAAAACAGCACATAAATCATATATCATTATTAATAATACCAACTAGTGCACCCGGTAATCATACAATCCTGTAGCAAATATTGTCAATTATTGTTCATACAATAAATGGATTTTCACTATGTTCTTCAACGTGACTTTTCTCTGGATAAGAAAAACAAAACAACACAAGAGAAACAATAAATCTCCCTATGACTGGAGCTCTAAAATAGCATCTAACTTGAAAAATAGCCTTAGATCCTTGTAAACAAGTCAAATTTGGTTCCTTTTCAAAATATGGTGGCTTTATATTTATATGTCTACAAGTATTCTGGGTTTTTCTGTGAAATTTTTCTTTCAACCGATTTATACCGATTATACAAATTAGACATATTTTGATAAAAGATCACATTTAAATCTTCTCCTCTGAAACTGCTAAACTAACATAAAGCAAATTTGGCTAGGATGGTCCTTGGGTGGTCCTCTTTCTATATTGTGCCCGACAGCCCAGTCCTTCATTCAAAATGGCTGCTGTTACTAAAAATAGAAATTTCTTTAGTTATCAATTTCTGCTTTATTACACATCAAAATGAACTGAAATTTTAACTGCAGCTACATGGCAATTAGTAGTTTAGCATATATTATGGGTTTTTCTGTGAGATTTTTTTAGCCAGTTTATTCCGTTTTGAAATATTATGAGAAAAAAAATCACATCAAAATCTGTTGCTCAGAAATTTGAGTTGAAATGATCTTTTGGTGGCCCACTTTCAAAATTATGTGTAACACCCCCATTTTCTATCAACTTTAGATGTCAAATTAAAAACCAGGTGAGCGATTACAGGCTTCTAGTTGCCTGGACAGAGTTGTCGAACATAATCTTGTTTACATTTATCTCTGCTTGACTAAAATAAATTATAAATATTAACCTTTTGAATCAACATTTTCATACATTTAATCAACCATAATTTAAATTATATGCTTGTTTGACTTTTAGAAGAATAAAAATATGGTAATATGTTACTAAATGTGAAAATGGTTGTAACTTAAAATTTGCATGTATCACCTACAGTTTAACACAGATATTGTGAAATATTAACTTCAAAATTTTGTATCAAAGCATACTTACCTGGTACAGGGAGTACCGTGATCAAACAGGCGGTCTCCCCAGGTTGAGGCCCTTCCATTGCACTCTGGTTGGGCTGAAGCCTGCGAATGCCCCAAATGTGGACATCTCGGGTACGCAATTTTTTAGTGTGGGGGATTGCGTTCGCGCTAACCCCTGATTATAATTAATAAATCCCAATACATAAATGTTATGTCTTTTAACGAGGAACATTTTAGAAGAAAAAAATGATTTAATGCATTCTTCTTATCCTTAAACATTGAAAGTACAGACTATTTAAAATATTATCTTTATTTTGTATTTTCTGGATCATCCCTTTACTGAAATTTTTTTTTCATTTAGTACCTTGTAGACTTTACTAACTTGACAAATGATTTACTATTAGACTTCAATTGAATTATTATCGTCTCTCAAATCCTATTGTTTATGGCAAGGTGTACTCGATACAAAATTGTGTGATAAAGTTTGTTAGTGACTTGTGGCAGGTCGGTGGTTTACTCCGGTTTCCTCCACCGCCACGATATAATTGAAATATTGTTGAAAGTGACATTAAACACCATAAACCAAACCATCAAATCCTATTAATGTGAAAATTAGTGAAATTATTGATAGATATACAAAACATGTAATATGTATTTTATGTTTCCATTTGGAGATAATATGAAATTCTTTAGTTTAAACTTATTTTATTTGTCAAATATTGAACAAAATGAATAAGAAACAAGTTAATCTAACTTAACAACGGTGGGAGATTAAAAACAAAACTCTACGACAAACGTGATGACTTTACTTTTCCAATAGTCAACTTCCAATTCATAAGTAACAATATTCCAGCATCACCAGCGTCTGGAGTTTACATTTCACAACTGATACATTATTATAGAGCTTGTGCCCAGTACAGTGATTTTCTGAACAGAGCTCAGTCGCTTACACAAAAGCTACTTAAGCAAGACTACATTGCTCCTAGGTTGAAGTCATCGCTACAAAAATTCTACAGTAGTCATCACAATCTGGTTGACCGTTACGAAATATCACTATCTCAAATGACAATGGATCTTTTACTTTATACGTAGATTGTTCTTTCCTCTATCACTGTCAGTACTTTTACCGGACTTAACTTTATATATGAGTAACATGGTGTACACTGTGAACACCTGAGTTCACCCCCTGTTTTTTGGTGGTGTTCGTGTTCCTCCTATTTTTAGTTTTCTGTGTTTTTCTATTATGTGTCTTTACGTTCTTAGTTCCATGTTGTGATGTCTGCTACGATTTCCACATAAAAAACAATGTTTGGTTCGTCTTTACCCCCAAGTTGTTTGTAGGAGGGCTAATGTCTTATTTATGTTATTTGTGTTTGTTTGCTTAGTGTTGTCCAACACATATTGTGTTGTGGTTTTCTTCACCCTGTGTACCCTATGTTGCCAGTCTCTCTGGATTGTCCATTTTTTATTGCCCATTCGGTATTCTCTAATGTTTATTATGAAGTCTTCTCCATGATTTTCTTGCAAAGTTCAGGCATCAATGTTGAAGTAATCATTTAGTAACTTTTTGTATCAAGTAAAAAAAAAATATAATATTTTAAAGAAATCTACTTTATTTCATTCTGTTGGAAAATATTTAAAAAATGATATATTGGCAACAGATCCACTTCTGCAAGTTGGGATGTAAATATAGTTATTAAAAGGGGAGGGTTGGGTGAAATCAAAATCAGATCAAATTTAGTATGAAAATTAGTGCAATTTTTTACATTTATTTGTTGGCACTAATGATGGCTAGGAATTCTAAAACAGATTGTTGTGCAAATGATACTAGGGTTTCTAAAAAATAGTGGCACAAATGATCTGCAGCACAAAATAACATATTGTTGGTGCAAACAGATATCACCTGATCAAAAATGTGTAAAGGTGCAATTTGTAATCCAAGAAAAATAATTTTAACCTACTGAGTATATGGAAATTTTTTTTACTGAGATAATGGACATGATGCTGGGAGTCGAAAGACTCGTAAAACAAATGTAAATTGAAATAATGGTAACAAAATATTTTACTCACAGGTTTACAGAAGTTGATAGGTAGGAAATAATTTTATTTAGTTTTTTTTATCATCCTTTATCAATCTATGGGGTAAAATAATTTTTTTTATTAAATACAACAAGTGTGGACACAGAATTGTATTGTCCTAAAGGCAAGTGTGGATGTCAATATTTCATATTATTAACTTTAAAAAAAAAAATTCATGGACACAGGGGTCCTGGATTTTTTTAATAAAAAACTAATCCTGGATTATTATTTTTGCTTAAAGTCCGGTCCTGTGTTTTTATTTCAAATTTTCATCATAGCCCCCCTCCCCCTCCCCCTCCCAAGGGATATAAAATTGTATCATTAATAATAAATTAATAAATAATAAATTCAGATTTTCTATTTAAAATAAATCTCATTTACAAAACCACTGATATTTGTTCAATTTTTAACGCTGATTTTGTAGAGCATGACTTCAAATTCATATTTATATTTTTTTATATTTTTTGTTGGAATAAAATAAAAAACATAAAAAATACCACACTGCCAAACAATTCCAAAATACAATCACTCACCCGGAAAACTCGATACAATCACCCACCCATACAACGAGGACAACTCGATACACTTGACGCATGTGATGATGGAGTTCGAAATGTCGAATTTTACCATCTTGATTGGTTGGTTCATGGTGTTTAACGCCACTTTGACTTGGACAATCTCTAGAGTAGACTTGATTTATACACCCGAGTACATGTGACCCAGGAGTCATAGTAAATGTATAATAAATCTGTCACATTTGTCAAATAAGGGTAATAACAAAATTACCGAACTCCGAGCAATCTTACAAAGGGAAAGTCAAAACTCATAAGTATATAAACAGACAAAATCAGTCAACAACCGGAAAACTGTGAAAACCGTAATGACCCTGACTTGGTACAGGCATTTCTAAAGAAATGGTGGGTTGAATCAGATTTTAAAGCGCCAAACCTCCCCCTTTCATTACGGCTCAAAGTTTCCGGCTGTCACTATAACAGTATTTATAACAATACTTGAACAAAACAGGTAAAACAGTTGTCATAACAGCACCAAACTCAGTGAAGTGAATGTCAAAATTAGAGCTCAGTTATCCCTTTCTTCACCTTCTCTCTGGTATATGTAGTATCATTCAAGTCAACTCTTCACAGACATATGGATAATCAAACTGGTCACGGAAGTTTGGTTATAAAATATCATTAAAGTCCTCTCTCTCTCTCTCTCTCTCTCTCTCTCTCTCTCTCTCTCTCTGTGTGTGTGTGTGTTTGTGTGTGTGTGAAATACCAATAATAAGTTCATAGAAAGTGCAAGACAATCAAAAACGACTACCTGTTATACAAATAGCCAAAACAATAAGAAAATCATAGGTTTAAACATATTTGCATCTTGAAGACCAACGACCTAGCTTTTTAATTTCTTCAGATTTCCCATATACAAATGCAGAGGTAGTAGCATCTATTCTAAAAGAATTCACATTCATATTCTAAAATCATAAAGCAGAACGCAATACTGAATGAAACTGATATCGAGTCACCGAATACCCATTTAAATGACAAAACACAGGACCATTTGTATCTACAGGTCTTATCTTAAAATATTGTTTCAAAGTATATAAAGGACATAAAGATTTCAGAGGTTTTTCTTGTACAATTAAGGTGGTATATTTTCCCGATTGATCAGTTTTAGAAAATCTAACATGGACATGCAAAACTCCTTTATTCTCATCTAAGGTAATGTCAAGAGTATTTAAGAGTATTTCTCCCACTCTAAGAAATGCGGAAAAGGTCAGTGCAAATGCAGCTTTGAACATAACAACTTCGTATTTTGAAGAACAGATGTGTACTAAAGCATCTGATAACTGAATCAGAATATCAAGAATGATGGGTTTTCTTATATCACATCTTTTGTTCAATTTGTAATAACCAGCAAGCATCTTTTTAATAATAAAGTTATCAGTAAGATCAGAAAATCCTTGGATTCTTAGACTAAAACTAATTCCTGACAGGTATGATCTTACTGTTGACGGTGCAAATCCATTCACAGACATGTAACCAATATACTGAAAGAATTGATTAATACTAGGTGGCCATGTTACAGGCAAATTAGAATGAATTCTAAAATTATCAAAAGACTTGACCGCATTATCATACATAATTGTAGTACTAGGGGCCATTGAGGCACCAATTAATTTTGAAGCTTCCATCTCAAACGATTCAAGAATTCCTGTCTTATTTTCTTCGGTAGGTTTTCTGCATTTGGAACCAACTCTCTGAACCTCTGCATCTGTCCACGAGATAATACATCAGCAATTGTATTACATACAGACGAAATATGCATAGCTCTAAACTGAAAATTTTAAGTAAGAGTCCAAAGTACAATAGGTCTTGCTAGTGACATAACTCTTTCAGATTTTGATGTTTTTGAATTGAGGATTGTAACAACTGTCAAATTATCACAGTGAAATACAATTTTTTTTGCTTCGAACCTTTTCTTCCACAGAAAATTTGCCATTGCAACAGGAATTATTTCCAAATAAGTTATATCATTTAGAATTTCAGATGACCAATGGTTTAGCCAATTTAAAACGGCCCACGCTCCATGCAGATATGAAGCACAGCCCAGAGTTGTTCCACCTGTGCTCTCTCTCTCTCTCTCTCGCTTCCTGTAGTGTGCTGTTCACACATTGATACACAGTCATTTTACACCTTATATTGCTTTTCAGACTCTTGATATAACACCGTATTTTTCGTATTCCTGAACCAACGCGATGCTGTGAAATACCAATAATAAGTTTATTGAAAGTACAAGACAAACAAAAACGACTACCTGGTATACAAATAGCCACAAAAATACAGAAAATCAGAGGTTTAAACATATTTGTAATCGGTAGAGACATGAAACCCCAAATGTGTTATCTTAACTACAGAATGGGTTTTCCATTGATAAAGTACTTAGTCTCCTCTTGATCGGCAATGCTTCAGGTAAATAGTATAAACCATGGGCAATGTTTCAGGTAAATAGTATAAACCATGGGCAATGCTTCAGGTAAATAGTATAAACCATGGGCAATGCTTCAGGTAAATAGTATAAACCATGGGCAGTGCTTCAGGTAAATAGTATAAACCATGGGCAATGCTTCAGGTAAATAGTATAAACCATGGGCAGTGCTTCAGGTAAATAGTATAAACCATGGGCAGTGCTTCAGGTAAATAGTATAAACCATGGGCAATGCTTCAGGTAAATAGTATAAACCATGGGCAATGCTTCAGGTAAATAGTATAAACCATGGGCAGTGCTTCAGGTAAATAGTATAAACCATGGGCAGTGCTTCAGGTAAATAGTATAAACCATGGGCAATGCTTCAGGTAAATAGTATAAACCATGGGCAATGCTTCAGGTAAATAGTATAAACCATGGGCAATGCTTCAGGTAAATAGTATAAACCATGGGCAGTGCTTCAGGTAAATAGTATAAACCATGGGCAATGCTTCAGGTAAATAGTATAAACCATGGGCAATGCTTCAGGTAAATAGTATAAACCATGGGCAGTGCTTCAGGTAAATAGTATAAACCATGGGCAATGCTTCAGGTAAATAGTATAAACCATGGGCAGTGCTTCAGGTAAATAGTATAAACCATGGGCAGTGCTTCAGGTAAATAGTATAAACCATGGGCAATGCTTCAGGTAAATAGTATAAACCATGGGCAATGCTTCAGGTAAATAGTATAAACCATGGGCAGTGCTTCAGGTAAATAGTATAAACCATGGGCAGTGCTTCAGGTAAATAGTATAAACCATGGGCAATGCTTCAGGTAAATAGTATAAACCATGGGCAATGCTTCAGGTAAATAGTATAAACCATGGGCAATGCTTCAGGTAAATAGTATAAACCATGGGCAGTGCTTCAGGTAAATAGTATAAACCATGGGCAATGCTTCAGGTAAATAGTATAAACCATTGCATAGAATATGCTATAGAATGGGGTTTCAACAACGTAATAAACCAGGTATATTAATTTTAAAATCTTAAGTTCTAAACTCATCCATTTGAGAGAATAACTGTCTATACTTCAGAATATCTATAAACAAGTCCAATAGGCGGGTGTATCTATATCTTTTGTGTATTTGATCGTCTTAGATATATGAGATATCACTGAAAATAGGATTGTTTTGTTGTGGAGTAATCTATATAGAGAAAATAAGAATTTATCGGATCTGGCAAATGTTTCTTTTTGTTTTCTTGGAGAAGCTTTTGTACAATCTTGTTGATGATAAAGAGATTCTAAACAGATGATGTACACGTAAACAATAACAATTTAAATGAATTGTTGATCCGTCGTTAAATGAAGATACCAATTATGATGCATGATTGTACGTGATAGTAATATATCATGTAAGATATATAGCTTTGATAGCGGTCCTGGGTTTTATTTTGATAATTTCGAATCTGTTTAGAGACCCACTTTTTTTATTTCAGGTGGGCTGGGATTTTTTGTCAGTACAGAAGAATTTATTTTGCTTCTGTCTACGCAAATCGGTTTTTTTTCTTCTCAAACATGACTTAGTCCATATAGGGAAAGAGGGGATGTTGAAGGTTTGTTTTAGCCGGACAACAGACATGACATCTGTTTTCTTCAAATACTGACAGTCGTATTATATATCTCAGTCTATTTTATGTAAGGGTTTCAATAATATGTCAGATTGAGTTGTTTTAATATTTTCGAGATGTGTCTTGGCAGATTGAAAATTAGCATCTATAAAAGAATAGTCCACATTAAAACATAGCATCCAATGAACATTCTTGCCATGCCTGGTTTCATTTTCGTAATTATTTAAGGGAAGAAAATGTTCAACAGTTCCAGTTCAGTCAAGAGACATGAAGTAATACCAAGATATCACTGACTTTAATCAGGTTGAACGAAGTCGAAAGTAGAGCATAGCATTACATTGGTATATGTCTGGTAAATATTTCACCAATATAAACAAAGCAGCAACTGTTACAATAAACACACAAGTGAAGAAAGACAAAGGAACTCAAGCTCAGACAACAGAAATATATTGATAGATATGTTGAATAACCATTGTCTGTGTGCATTGCACTCCACTACTTGTCAAAACAAATTAATTATTTATTGAACTGTTGTAATGCACACTTAATATTCATTACACAATATATGGACCTACTCATGGATAATACCCTTTTATTTAATACTACGAATTTCGTGACGTTTACTATAGTATAATATAGAACATTAGTTTTTGCGTGACGTTTACTATAGAATTGCCGTTCCTTAATTATCTATGTCCGTTCTGTTCAATTAAAAAGAGTTTGGATATACCAAACTGAAATAGCATAATGTATTGCATACAATTGATCGATTGGTGTTTAACGCCAAATTTAGCAGTATTTCAGTTATATCGTGGAGCGAACACATTTTATAAATTAATTTCCTTAACTACAGAATCCTTAGAAATAAGACATATTTGTGTATAAATAAATAAAATTATGTGTACCAATAAAAGAACAAAATGGATAAAGTAATATATGTAGAGCGTATGTTATCTATTTATATATTAGAATGTAAACCAATTTCCTTTTATAAAGATTTCACAATTGTGTCGTCTGTGACAGGGGTTAAAGTATTTTATAACATTCTCATCAATGCAGCAACACCAACAATCATGTGGCACTTCCGTGTTATATTTCAAAATAGAAAAGCGAAAATAACAATGACGATATAGAACTTATGTAAAGCAATAAAATGACATTCCAAGCAAACAAAAGGAGTGACGTGCAGTGATACGAACATTGATAAAAACGTTCATCAAACAGTTATTGTTTAAATCAAATATGTCAATCGTATGTTTTACGTGCGTATAAAACGTACGTATTACGTTGTTTAGGCAACCTTTTGTTTTGTAGACGTGTGTTGAATGTTTTACCTATGTGCAATAATTTTTCGTGCGTGGTACTAGTCACTCGTATTACGTTCGTAACATTACACGCGATTTACGTATTTTGATGCTGCATTTTCACCCGTCGCTACTTTTATAGTAAATACGGAAACAACAGATTAACCTGGAACTAGTTGACAAAACTTTAGTTCCAGTTTTGTATTCCTTCGGTGATCGAACGAAAATGACACATGATTCGCACTAAATTACGTTATAATTATTGTATTATTAACTGCGATTTATAAAGTTTAATTTATTGTACAATCCTGGTTTTGCTTGTGATTTTAAGTGAGAAAATGTATCTAATTTTTAATGAATGTCCAATTAATGAACACATCAGACCCACTCTTTTTAGTAACTTCAAATTTACGGAGTTACTGATATCCAGTAGCTGGCCAAAAGTATTCGTCAAATATGGCGTAGGTAATATGGAAAATAAAAATCGCCGATTTTGTTTACATATTACAACGTCAGGGTAAAACCATGATTTTTATGAATAAAATCATGTGTAGTCACGTCACTACACACGTGACAGTGACGTCGACTGGGTGTGTGTGTGTATGTTTTTGTATGCCAAAGATCATGGGATGGAAAGGGAAAGAGATGTCACCGTACTTGAAAAAAAGTTGCCGTAGATCTGTTTAAGAACGGAGAAAAAATATCAGACATTGCAAGAATATCGCAGCAGCCAAGATCTACAATATCAGATATTATTACATACTTAGTTCAAATAAATGCATTTTTGTATGACCAATATGACCGGAAGTAAACTGTCCATATTTTCACACCCCGGGAAAATAACCGGTTATTGGATTACTACAAGATCATTTCCATATCGAGACCCATATTGGCATATTGGCATATTGGCATATGGGCCTCGACTTCGTCTCGGGCCAATATGGGTGTCTCTTTTCTAGATGTCGGAAGTATGTAATAAATAGTTTAATACATGGGCATTTCCATATTGGCCTGGTTATCATCTCTCGACCCATATTGACCCTCGACTCCGTCTCGGGCCAATATGGGGGTCTCGGGATGATAACCAGGCCAATATGGAAATGCCCATGTAATAATCTGTATTTATCACATATCTTATTGAAATAACGCCGAATTTGCATGTGTAATAAAAGCATAATTTGCGGCGTGTTATTTGCTTCCGGGGCAATAACATTTTACGAGGGCAATGGCATGTTATCTGCCCTCTTGTGAAGGGCAATACCATTTTATCTGCCCTGGCAAAATATGTGATAAATCGATTAATACATGGCCTTTTTCATATTGCCCTTGTCATCAGCCCTCGACTGATATCGTCCCTCGGGACCGATATCAAGGTCTCGTGCTGATAACAAGGGCTATCATCATGTGCCAGTTAGTCGATTTCAAATATAGAATGTGGTATATCATTATTGGATTTGGTTAAATCCTACACATTTTTACTCATAAATGTTGGTAGTTTCAGTTAGAATACATGTGAAATGTACTTATGAAACAATATAAGGCTGTAGAAAGCAGTTTTAATTGAAAATTATGTAGTAAAAACTTGGTAATTTAAGCGATCTCAGGAAAATTATTTTGACTGCTTAGCATTTCCTGTTAATTTTTCAAATTGTCAATTGGGATTTCATGTTTTAAATTAATATTTGGCTGTAAAGGTACATTTAAGCATCCGGCTTCCTTGCACAGTGGAAAAAAATGATGTGGAAACAAGTATTTTGGGTTTTAAGGGAAATTACTGTTGGGCGACATAAGAAATTCCAAAACTTGAATATCAATAAATCATATTTTTTGCAAATCTGATGCAATTAGAAGGAATTTCAACTGCAGATATAGATACAAAAACTTATGTAATGTCTTAAACTATATAATTTATGGGGTTAAAGTATAAATTAACAAAGTTTAGAGTGCCGTGAACTCATTTTATGAGACAAAAAAAAAGAGGGAGGCTTAAGTGCAAACATTTCATAGTATTTAGATATTTAATATAGAACCGAGGCATATATATGTGTTAAAATTGTTTAGTATGTTATAAATTAGCTTAATAACTGTAATATATAAGAGAATAAGTAAGTTGTGGTATATTACACAATCTGAAGTCAACAGCTGTAAATGAAGATATTTTCATTAAAAATCTTCAAGGGGGGTACCTTTACATTTGCACACTTATTCGTGCAAATATGAGACAGCCACATACCTTAAAAGGTTTTTTGTGGTTGATATTGCCTAAGGAATAGAAATAAGGTCAACAAAGGGTTAGAGAAGCAAGTTTTGTTGCTCTTTAGGTGTCAAACCAATAATTCACCAATCAGAGCTTAGAACATACAAAAGTAGTCCCTTTTAAAGAAAATAGTCCTTTTCGCTTTGTTGTATTGTGAAAAATATTGAATGGAATGAAATAATTAAAATTGACAGTTAAATATATAAGGATTATTTTGAGCCCACATTTTATGGATTTAGTTGTATTTTAATACCTCTATGGAGGATTTGATGCATGACCTATCAATATTGAATTTTCCGGGGATGACAGAGCTATTTTTAAAGTATGTGTTTTCTATAGCCTGGCATTTCACTGCAAGACTTTAAATATCCCCTGGTATTTTCACAGAACTTAGAGGAATCATGTACGTTTCAGAAAATATATGGTCTTGAAAAGGTTAAACTTAAGATAAAATAGCCAGGCAGGCTCGAAAAAACACAAATTTAGTAGAAAATGATAAAGAAATTAATTATAGGTTTCACACCTGTAGCACAAACTGTCAATTGACATTTTACAGCAGTTCAAACATTTATACGTAAATGTCACATGCTTGATTGATTTTGAAGGTGTTTCTTTCATTAATTCTTTTTCCTTCTTTGTAAAATCTGTCTTTTCTATTTTATATATATATATATACATTTTAATAATAATATCTTCAAGAATATATATAGCTGCAATTAATTGTAAACTTTTCAGTTCTCGCTTGGTGAACAAATATGTTGCAGCAAGCTTGGTAAATATATAGAAATATGATATTATTCCTATGGGACGGGGACGTAAATGGATATCACGTCTCGTGTTTGAAGAATATCACGCTCATTGCACAACATGTAGCATTTTCAAATGGGCAACACTTTGTTAGTAGTCCTTTGCGACTCGTTGAAAGAATAATTTCTCCACCCTACTCATTCTGTCCTAATCGAGAAATCAAGTTCTTGCCTATCCCCACCTTTTAGCTATGTACACGATTTGTAATTTTAGATAAAACATAGGTATCTAATTCAAGCATAGAAATAACCTTCACCAGTTAATTTGTTCTCGTTATGAAAAAAACTGATATAATGTTCACTTGGTGTTAAACAATCAATTAATAAGTCATTACAATTTACTGTATATTTTTTTCTAAACATGGATTAATAGTTTTGCATGATTAACATGTTACATTATCTGACAAAAGTAGTGGAGCAGGAACTGCTTACCCTTCCTGAGCACCTAAGTTCACCCCCGGTTTTTAGTGGGGTTCGTGTTACTCGATCTTTAGCTTTATATATATGCTTTGTAGATCGTTGTTTGTCCCTTTGTACTATTTCTTTTTGCCATTGTGTTGTCTGTTCTTCGTCGATATACGGATTCTGATTGCCCCTTTGGTATCTTCAAACTCTTCTTATCGAGTACTGCCGGTGGTGGACAGGAATAGAATTCAGAAACTTAAATAGTAACTCATTACCAGACCATAAACAAATAAACATATTCATTGACAACAATAACAACGGGTAGTAGTCGCTTAAGGGTGTAGATCTGGGGTATGGGAGACAACTCTATTTTCAGTGTCTTCTGAAATATATGGTCATCTGTGCATTTGAAAATCCCCCTAAATTCTAAGCTTCTTGGCAACACAGATTGTTTACATTGTATATGGGCAGTTTAAAAAAATGACCTCCTTTCCTTTTCATAGCTGTGCTCTTGTTGTTTTTTTTTGTGTTTTTTTTTGTATATTATTGCTGCTAATAACGGTGTGTTATTATTATATGCTTGTGCCCACAAAATATCAATGAAATATCTCTTTCCAGAAAAAATTGCCATCGAAATATGTTGTCAAAAATGCCAGGAGTGTAACACATTTTGTGAAACAAACTTTTTTCCATAGAATTTCAAAGGTTTGTAAAAAAAAAGATTAAATATATACACCGGAATATTAGATATTATGAAACTATTGTGCAGTTGCTTTATTTGTCAGGAAATCACTTATCCCTGCTGATGATTATAAAAAAAAAAAAATGGTCACATTAAAAAACTTAATACTGAAATATATTGGTGTGAGAAATATCAATATATTGAAAAGAAAGTGTCATGTTGGAATAAATGTAGCGTTTTTAGAACTGATATTGAAACTGTATGATGTATGTTTCATGAAAAACATTTTCATTGCCACATGAATATGCTTGCACCGTTTTTACCTTCGCATAATTATTAGGTGACCCGAAAATGCATTCTCTATCCAGAGTGGTCGTTCCCGCTAAGCTCCACTACACCTCTGTCAACGCTCATTTTACAAGATTTTTGTAAAATAAAGAAACAGTAAAAAAATGTAATTAAAATTGTTTTAATTATTGTAAATATCAATAAAGATGAAAATAAATCACTCATGTCAAATCAATTCCCTCTTAAAAATGACCCCCCCCCCCCCCCCCCCCCACACACACACACACACTTCTTGGAGAACTATTTTGCGGAGGTAAAAATTAAAAACGATCAGATGATAGACAAAATGGAGGATAGAGTGAAACATGCCTTCAACAAGTACGAAGATGTTTTGATCATATGATTGAAAAACGTTAATGATCGTCATGTGATTTTGGGACTATTTTTCAAGCGTTGACAGAGGTGTTGTGGAGCTTAGCGGGAACGACAACTCTGAATAGAGAATGCCGAAAATGTCGATATGCTTACATTGTTATATTTTGTTGAATTTTGTATTAATTTTTAATTGTTTTGTTTTGGCTTGTCTAATTTTAATATAATTCCACTGTTGCATATAATGCTCAATTTCGTTGGTCAATATCATACCAGATGAATTGTTTATACATCTATAAATAATAATGTCTATTTTCAAATAATGTATGCATTGTGTAAACACACCATCTCACTCGCAAATTTTACATCTATTTCAGTTTACAGGTGAAATGGTAAATTCCCACATGTATAAATTCCCTCAAAATAACCTAAATTGAAATATAGTCTTAATCCAAATCCAGATCTTTCATCTGATATTTGTACCTTTATTAAACAATCATTAGAATTAAGGTAAAGGGTCCATATCGGTCAAAGAAGATTCTTTCTTTTGTAAAAAAATGTTGTATTGTGTTATTATTGTTTGTATTACTGTATTGCTTGACCCTTATGGGTGTAAAATGCAATTAAATAAATAAATAAATAAATATATTCCAATAATATGATTGCTCACAGTTTGAGAAAGATTTATATTTCAGAAAACAGAGAAAAAAAATAACTGTTCAAAGATTGATATACTAATAAAGGTGTAAACTAATTTTATGGTAGTAAAAAAATGGGTTTTGTGGGAAAACCCCCCCCCCCCCCCCATTTTGTAATATCTGATCCTCTTCCCCCCCTCCACACCCACACTAAGAAAAATCTTTACCTAGGACAACTAAAGAATAACCAGAATCAAATGAATACAACTGGAGGACAAAATTTGAAGGAATTTAACATTGTGTCTGACCAAATGTCTGGCAAACCATCCAGGAAGCTAACCTTTGTATTCTTGTTTGGTTCAATATTATTATTAACCCTTTCTGATCTTGCTTACGCTTGTACAGGTAGTGCCTGCAGGTAGTTTACAGGTAGTACTTGCCTCATATCAAACTGAACTAGTGATTACAATACCACTATCAGCTTTTCAACGAAATTTCACATCTTGAAGAGTGTCTCAGACCCTATGCTATGTGCACCATATACATACTCTATTATGTCTATGGTCACTAGTAAACCAAATTTCTATTTTCAGGCAAAGTTGGTAAATAATTAAAAGTCATAAGTCATAAGTTTATTAATTCACCAATCAAGGGCCCACAGGGGACATATACAATATGAGCATTTATTACAATTGTATATGTACATAAGCATAAAGTTTTGCATATGTTTGCTCATCCAAGACCAAGGATATCTAATTAGTGATTAACTTCGCGAGCTTTCCAGGCAGTGCCTGTTTCATATTAAGCTCGCTTTTCGAGCTATTTATGACTGAAGCATGGTAAAATTAAATCAATAAAGGAATAATGACGAATACCATTTACTTTGACTAGAATACCATTTACTTTGACCAAAACAGAAATCCATACACTATGCCTTTGAAAAAGGTTCAACACATCCGGGTGACCACTTTTCGAGAACCCTTGAGAACTTACGAAAGAGACACGAAAGGTATCGAAGAGCAGAGCATCCGGTCCAATCGTAACTACTCGGCCATTCTCGCTACGCCTAGTGCAGCGGAAATTGCCGAGTAGTCACGATTGATACCGGTTTCCCGAGCTTTTCAGGCGGTGCCTGTTTCATATTCATATTAGTTCTATAAAATATATCCGATGATCTCAACCATTATTTGAATATTGAATAGTATACATAATAGTGAAACAAGTCAACTTTGAACCAAAATCACCGTTATATGTATGTAACAGACAGAATACGCTTCAACAAGGTGTTTGTATCTTGAAAAAAAAAATAAAACAAAACAAAAACACGAGATATTCTTTAAAAAGCCTTTATTTAATATTATAACATGACCTCCTTCTTTCGCTTTGCTAACAAACGAGCGAGTTATCCATTCGGTATAATCTCATTAGCACTTGCGCCGGTGAATGTGACTGACTTTTCCATTGGCAGCATAAATTGTAACCCGAATAATGCCGATAGAGGGCGCAGTATTATTCGAGTTACATACATCGTGTGCGACATTTTTCGCAACCGTAAATATAAATTACCGTCTTCCAATCAAAGTATACTACCGTATTTGTACTCTTAGACATATCAGAATCGAAATAAATCAAGGTAAGCCAGAATGTGTTTTGAGTTTTAACATGGATTGGCGGATATTAGTAAATTTTATCCCTCGCTTCTGGCTCGGGATAAGATATTAATATCCGCCAATCCATGTTAAAACTCCCAACACATTCTGGCTTCCATGATTTATTTCTTAAGCTTAGTACTCGGAATACAGTGACGTTAAAATGCTGAATACAAACAGCAAGTAATGAAATATAAACTCTAAACGCCGAGTGATTGGTATATTACTATCAAGGTGTGGAAAATTTATAATGGGAACATTTAAGTTGTCGGTTTTGTCATAAAGTCAGGTAGAAAGTTGAATATTGGTGTCAATTTGAGGTAAATGTCAAGAAATGAGACATATGAAGTTGATTCTTTTGCAAACTCTACTTTGACTATTGGCTCATGATCATATTCAATGTATTTTTTCTGGATTTAACATACCGGTATATTGGAGGACGTAAACAGTAACTCTCTTCTTGTAGATTTCCAGTTGCATTAATAGGACGTATTACAATGTACACGAAGAAAAAACATGATTATTGCAGTAAAAGAAGGCATTGTTTATAATTCCACAATTGTCTGGAGAGAAGAATACTTTAGAAAGTCCATTTGAAAGTGTCCAGTGTGTTACAATGTGTCTGGGTATGAAATGACATTTTCACACATTGATAAAATCATGCGAAATAGCCATTCAATTCGTATTTTTCTTAGCCTACTTTATAATTTTATTTTTCAGTGGGTCACCAAACCATACGTTATTAATTAGGTAGGTATTATTTCGACCACGCTCTTTTAATTCTGTGAAACGTTATCGCCAATTAGCAAGAATCACTTGGTAGTTTAAGTTTCGTCAGAGAAAATGTGTGATCTCAAAGTAGAAATAATACTTATTAAAGGACATTTCAATAATTCATATGTATCCAGTGTCTATGTTCCTTGTGTCACTTTCAAAAAGTCTTGAATATGATTTGATGTATTTGTAAAATTAGAAACTAAATATTTTCTGAAACGTTTTTCATGTAAACAGATTTAGACATCTCTACTGACATTGATTGATAAATCATAATTACGTCAAGATGTATATACATGTATATTACATTAAATCAGATATCTAAGGTTTTGTTCACTATGACTGGGTCGATACCTCTGCTGATGGACTATTACTACCCGACGGCAATATCTGCCCTGTAGTCAGTGTTTCGACACTGACATGGTATATTTGCTATTGGAATTTACAGTTCCTAAATAATGAATTATATTAAACCTAAGTTTTTCCACCTTCAGACATAGGTGACCTGAGTTGATTTTGGCTATCTTGCTTAGACGCTTTGGTTTAATTGCTACCAAAAAGGTTTAAATTATTTGGCTTTCCAACCTTTCAAACTTTGAATGTAACTGATGAAAGTTATTTGAGAAACGCACCGTGCGATCTAAATTAGATATCTAATGTATTACTACTGATAGAAGTTCCGATTTACTACATGACGATTTATATTGTGGAATTTGTCTACGCGTTTTTGCAAAACGATAAAAAGTTATATCGCCGTCATGTAATGCCACATGCCGCATTTAGATGTATATGACGTTTAATATCTGAACAATCTTACAACTGTTATTTTATATATCACGACGAACATTAAAATACAACGTAACCAGATGTTAACAAATACTTTGCAGACGTAAAAATATTTAAGTGTTTCATCGTGAAATGTTACTTCCATATATGGGATGTTCATATATTGCAATTGATAGCCTACTTTTAGGATTGTATACATTGCAAAATACTTTGTTCCATTGAACTACTTTAAACATTGATTAATTGTTCTTTAACGTCAATTTAGTCATAGTTTAACTACATTCAAACACATGTATAAGTAATACTCATTAGTTTGGCTGCAATTGTAGCACTATGGTGGGCCTATCCTAGATGATTTATTTGCACACTGAAGATATCCTACCACTGTGAGTATGGTGTGAGTGCCAGAACTAACAGCAGATTTTGAAGATATGGTGGCACAGTAGGGGTGTGCGATTTGACTATCACAGATGAAGGGTGATGATGAAGATATGGGAGCATATGAAGGGCCAAATGATTAATTATTTCTTCTGCAAAAATGAGATGAAGATATTGTCGGCAGTTTTGCCTTGGAACGGACCATTACCGACAACTCAAAACAATTGTTGTTCATTAGCAGCAGCACGTCTTCTGGTTGAATCGCGTCTCTCTAAGCAGTATAATTGAAATTGATATTTTACTTTCTATGTAGGATGATAAACTAACAATTATTCTGATTTCCTGAAACGTCATCTTCATCTGAGAAACAGGCTACTGGACCAGGGCTATAAAAAGATTCGCCTTATTCGATCTCTTAAAAAGTTTATATTCCGATACCAAGATCTTGTCGAAATATATTCCGTCTCTGCAGAAAAGATTATAAACGATGGATTTTCATATAGTGAAAATGTATAAAGATAAGTGGTCAAAAACAAAAATGTCAACAATATTTTTTTTTATCAATGTGTGACGTAAAAATGTTTTTGACATTCACTTCACTGAGTTTGGTGCTGTTATGACAACTGTTTTACCTGTTTTGTTCAAGTATTGTTATAAATACTGTTATAGTGACAGCCGGAAACTTTGAGCCGTAATGGAAGGGGGAGGTTTGGCGCTTTAAAATCTGATTCAACCCACCATTTTTTTTAGAAATGCCTGTACCAAGTCAGGGTCATTACGGTTTTCACAGTTTTCCGGTTGTTGACTGATTTTGTCTGTTTAGATACTTATGAGTTTTGAATTTCCCTTTGTAAGATTGCTCGGAGTTCGGTAATTTTGTTATTACCCTTATTTGTTTCAAGTACCAATGCAATCAGTGCATATCACCACTAACGTTGTGAGTTCGAATCCCGCTGAATCTAGGTGTACTCGATACAACATTATGTGATAAAATTTGTCAGGGACTTGCGGCAAGTCTGTTGTTTTTTTCCGGGTACTGCGATTTATTCCACCAATAAAACTGCTCGCCACGATATAACTGAAATATTGTTGAAAGTGGCGTTAAACACTATAACCCTAACCCTAACAATTTCAGACATTTCGTTTTTGTGAAATTGTTTTATTTTTGGTATTCTAATCTAGAACATTTGAGTATTTCGTACTTATTTTATTGTTTTGTCTTATATAATAATAGTAATGTCGGGCATTGTTCTGTTACGTCGATCAATTACTCTGTCAGGATTTAATTACGTTTATCTCTGTGTTGATCTTATGTAATTTTATAATTTTATATGCCTATCACTGCAGCAATATGATTACACTACTATGATAACTAAGACGATTAGCTTTGTCTTCTTAAGATAATTATTTGTAAATTGAAATTGATCAGTTTTGGAGTACTGTTATTATTTTATCATATTGAAGTATAAAGGTCATCATGAGGAATGTGATGAAAATTGTTTATACAATAAAGGTATAATGTTTTTGGTGATTTTTTTGTCCAGATAATTTTTTACAAGGAGTACATTAAAAACATAAATTAACACTAATTATCCAGTTTTAAAGTAAAAAGATTTCATTCTCTTTAATTTTCATGAAAACGCATCTTGAACACGGCGTTTTGCATTTGCGCGACTCTGCATTTCATTTGCGCGATATTTTTTTTTCTTCATTTTCGCGATATTTTTTATTTCATTATGCCCAAAGCGAAACATTAGACACATATGTATCAAGTACATAATCAGCAAAAGCAGTACATTCGTCATCAGAAGGTGACTCAGACATAATGTCTTCTACAAAGCAATCCTCAATTTCTTCCGCAGGGAGAAATGGAAGTCCGAAAAATTGTGACAACTATTTGCCGATTTCACAAGATTTATCTTTGTACTCTGAACTCATCCCACCAGCTCTGTGCAAGATGAAAAGTACAGCAATCTATTTTGCAAGCAGGAAATACACTCATCAAAACATTGTGCTTTGCTTGTTCAAAGTCAATATGAATTGATAATGGAGTTAGAAGGAACTGTTTTTGATGACACAAACTCGCGCAAATGCAATACACCCCTTGAACATGAATTCCTGTCTGAACGACCTTTTAACTACGCATGCGCGAAGTCTGTTGTTGAGGAAAATGTCTGCCGATGGAAAAAGATGGATGCAGTCATCCGAGAAGCTTAACTGATTCTGCTAGAAAAAGAAACAGGAAAGAAATTTTGGCGAATTTTAATAAAACAAGAATTAACATAGAACACCAACATGACCGTTGGATGGAACTGAAGAAAGAGTTGAGTGTTCAAACTCATGCTGAAATTTATCGTCACGGTATGTGTTTTCGTGCGTCATCTGTTTTCGTTTTATCCATTTTATTTTGATTTCCACAGCGCACGCATTATTTTTGACGTGTCTTCCGATTTCTATTTATGGAACATAAACAAGACTACAGCTGACATCTGTAAAAGATGCTAAAGTTTGCTTTTAAAGACGTAAGTACCAAAAACAGTGAACATACCTACTGAACCATACTTTTTGTTATGCTAAAAATTTACTTCATTTATAAAGTAGCTGGAAAAAAATCCAGAAGGGCTATATAAAATTTAACTATGTCGTCTGCCTCTCAGACACCGGCTCTTCCTGTCATGTAACTGTCATGGGGTCACTGATCGTACTTGTAAACAAAAGAGCTGACTGAAATGTGCCTGTTTCTTATATAAAATACATGTCACTTTGCAGTGCATTTTGGTGTCAGCACTAAAAAAAAACATCAAAAGTAAACACAATTTTGAAAGTGGTCATTTTCAAACATTCTGTTATTTTATTTAGATGTAGTATGATTTGGTAGATGGCCAGAACCATGGAATTTCAAAACCAGCCATTTCCGGATTTTATATTCGTTTCCATCCCGTATATCGGCTTTGTTTTTACTTCACACGAAAACAGATGACGCCATTTTACTGACAACAAAAGTTGCCAGATAATCGAGAGTATATTAAAATACAAGAATGGCTTTAAAAACAATCTTATGTACAAAGAAATATTCAACTAGTCATTCTTTGAAAATTCCAATCGTCATATGAATGAAGGGTTAACAATGTTAATCGCTATATCGGAAAATCGATAATAGCACGAAAACCGATAACACGATGCTAAACATCAGTGCGTACCATTGTGCATGTAGTCCGAAAATTGGGACATGCATAATTAATGATGCTGTGAGACAATCTGCCCACAAAAAACAACAAAACTACACGTTTTTGTCGAATTCCGTCAAACGACGTTTTATGTTCATCTTTTGAAGGGATTACGAACTTTTAAAAAAATTACCAAAATTACAGGCACTATCCCTTAAAAAACGAATTGAAGCTGTGTCATACTAATTAATCATGTACTTGTCCAGTTAAAAACAAATTACTTTATTTAAAAAGGCATAACTCCAAGACACGAAAGAGGCTTTTATTCAAGTAGACAATGAAGTCCAATGTGACCAAAGGGAGATAAATACGACTAACATTCACAAGTTTGATATTAGCAATTGTAAAAAAAATAGTTAACCTTTTAACAACAATCATCTTTATTTGATGGCGAGAAAACATGAGTTGGTGATTGCTTTTGATATATATAAATAATGCATATGGAATATTAGAAGTTGCTTGCAATTCATTTAAATTTGCTGCTGCTACATTGTGGAACAGCCTCCCAGACCATTTCAGGACTGAAAACAGTTTTTCTCAATTTAAGAGCTTAATGCAGTCCTGGAATGGTACTAAATGTTGCTGTTCTGCATGCAGATGATACATATTCTGCTACTGTTTTTGCTCTTTTTATTTGCATATAGCTTTTAGATATATATTTCTTTGTTTTAGTGCTTGTCAATTTTTTATCCAAACATGCTTAATTTTCTGCTTTATTATGTCATGATGTATGTGGATGCCGATGGGAACCCAGCGAGGCATTGCCACCTTGTCCCCGGCCGGCATCTATATGCAGTATGCACGGTACAGTAAAAACTCTTTCAGATTTGCTGCATCTACATTGTGGAACAGCCTCCCAGATCATTTCAGGACTGAAAATAGTTTCTCTCAATTCAAGAGTCTTTTGCAGTCCTGGAATGGGTCCAAATGTTGCTGTTCTGCATGTAGATGATTCAAATTTTGCTTCTGGTTTGCTTAATTTTAATTTTTAATTTTTTTAATTATTAATTTTTTTTAGTTTGTCTTGAAAATTTTATATTCTTTGATTTTTTAGTTAGACAGTGCTACTTTTACTGATTATGTTGGTACCAGTTTTAAATATTCAGTATTATTATTTCATTATTTTTTTTACCTGCTGCTTTATGTTGGAGCATCTGTGTGTGGATCTTGAACAAGAGTCCAAAGAGGCACTTGCCACGTGGGTTCTTGTTCAGATCTATACACAGTCCTCCTTTTTATGCCTATATGTCTTAGCTTATTTTAGTTTGTAACTTTGCATGTGACTTGTGTTGTTTTATTGTTAATGTATATTCGGTAAAAAGCTCATTAGAGCTTATGTTGTACTGTTTTATTATGTGCCGAATCAAAAATAAAGTTTTCTTATTCTTATCATCCTACACGTTTACACAGAGAGTAATATTTGTTCATTTTTCAGAATTTGCATTTCCACTGGGTATTAATTAAAGCGACAACAATCCTTGTATGAGTTACAACGTATTTCGATATTGTCTGAGATATATTCAGTTAAAAGTCACATGGGAGCTAGGAAATTAACGCAAGACATAGGAAGAACATGTAGTAAAAGAATTGCAGAAATATGCAATAATGGGGGAACTTTTCATAATAATACTTTTAGTCATGTTTTATCACCTATGCGGAAGAAAGGAAACATAATTTCAGATTTAAGTGTGATATGTGTCAGTTTGAGAGGAACATTTAGGAAACACGGTGAATTAAAATACCATTGTGTAGATGTTAAATGTTAAAGAATACCAAAGGGTGCAATAAAAGAAAAACGATTATGAATTACGGAATATTTTATATGATGATTTTGTACAATTATTTTGATATAATTATTTTGTATATTATTACAGAAATGGGCAATGTTGCAAGTATCTTTAAAAGATCCATCTCTTGAGGCTATAGACAAATTTCTTTTGATATTAGGGAAGTACATTTTTGGGAGTTTTGCTTGGAATTGACATATTTTAATTGATATAATTTTATTTTATTGGAATGCGGTTATATATATTCAAGTTACAGTCAAAGAGGTCTTATGTGACCTTCCGAGAGAACATTGAAACAGAGTAACATAAGACAGCTGGTTACTAATTACAGGTTTAATTAATATGAAATGCACTGTTAATGTAAATTAAAATTAAGGTAACATAGTACAAGTGATTGCTTAATAGAGGTGGTCACTAAAATAGGTTTGACTGTAACTTAATAGAGGTTGTCATTAAAGCAGGTTTGACTGTAACTTAATAGAGGTGGTCACTAAAGCAGGTTTGACTGTAACTTAATAGAGGAGGTCACTAAAGCAGGTTTGACTGTAACTTAATAGAGGAGGTCACTAAAGCAGGTTTGACTAACTTAATAGAGGTGGTCACTAAAGCAGATTTGACTAACTTATTAGAGGTGGTCACTAAAGCAGGTTTGACTGTAACTTAATAGAGGTGGTCACTAAAGCAGGTTTGACTGTAACTTATTAGAGGTGGTCACTAAAGCAGGTTTGACTAACTTAATAGAGGTGGTCACTAAAGCAGGTTTGACTGTAACTTAATAGAGGTGGTCACTAAAACAGGTTTGACTGTAACTTAATAGAGGTGGTCACTAAAGCAGGTTTGACTGTAACTTAATAGAGGTGGTCACTAAAGCAGGTTTGACTGTAACTTAATAGAGGTGGTCACTAAAGCAGGTTTGACTGTAACTTAATAGAGGTGGTCACTAAAGCAGGTTTGACTGTAACTTAATAGAGGTGGTCACTAAAACAGGTTTGACTGTAACTTAATAGAGGTGGTCACTAAAGCAGGTTTGACTGTAACTTAATAGAGGTGGTCATTAAAGCAGGTTTGACTGTAACTTAATAGAGGTGGTCACTAAAGCAGGTTTAACTGTAACTTAATAGAGGTGGTCATTAAAGCAGGTTTGACTGTAACTTAATAGAGGTGGTCACTAAAGCAGGTTTGACTGTAACTTAATAGAGGAGGTCACTAAAGCAGGTTTGACTGTAACTTAATAGAGGAGGTCACTAAAGCAGGTTTGACTAACTTAATAGAGGTGGTCACTAAAGCAGATTTGACTAACTTATTAGAGGTGGTCACTAAAGCAGGTTTGACTGTAACTTAATAGAGGTGGTCACTAAAGCAGGTTTGACTGTAACTTATTAGAGGTGGTCACTAAAGCAGGTTTGACTGTAACTTAATAGAGGTGGTCACTAAAGCAGGTTTGACTGTAACTTAATAGAGGTGGTCACTAAAACAGGTTTGACTGTAACTTAATAGAGGTGGTCACTAAAGCAGGTTTGACTGTAACTTAATAGAGGTGGTCACTAAAGCTGGTTTGACTGTTACTTAATAGAGGTGGTCACTAAAACAGGTTTGACTGCAACTTAATAGAGGGAGTCACTAAAGCAGGTTTGACTAACTTATTAGAGGTGGTCACTAAAGCAGGTTTGACTAACTTAATAGAGGAGGTCACTAAAGCAGGTTTGACTGTAACTTAATGGAGGTGGTCACTAAAGCAGGTTTGACTGTAACTTAATAGAGGTGGTCACTTAAAGCAGGTTTGACTGTAACTTAATAGAGGTGGTCACTAAAGCAGGTTTGACTGTAACTTAATAGAGGTGGTCACTAAAGCAGGTTTGACTGTAACTTAATAGAGGTGGTCACTAAAACAGGTTTGACTGTAACTTAATGGAGGTGGTCACTAAAGCAGGTTTGACTGTAACTTAATAGAGGTGGTCACTAAAGCAGGTTTGACTGTAACTTAATAGAGGTGGTCACTAAAGCAGGTTTGACTGTAACTTAATAGAGGTGGTCACTAAAGCAGGTTTGACTGTAACTTAATAGAGGTGGTCACTAAAACAGGTTTGACTGTAACTTAATAGAGGTGGTCACTAAAGCAGGTTTGACTGTAACTTAATAGAGGTGGTCATTAAAGCAGGTTTGACTGTAACTTAATAGAGGTGGTCACTAAAGCAGGTTTAACTGTAACTTAATAGAGGCGGTCACTAAAGCACAGGTTTGACTGTAACTTATTAGAGGTGGTCACTAAAGCAGGTTTGACTAACTTATTAGAGGTGGTCACTAAAGCAGGTTTGACTGTAGCTTATTAGAGGTGGTCACTAAAGCAGGCTTGACTAACTTATTAGAGGTGGTCACTAAAGCAGGTTTGACTGTAACTTATTAGAGGTGGTCACTAAAGCAGGTTTGACTGTAACTTAATAGAGGTGGTCACTAAAGCAGGTTTGACTGTAACTTAATAGAGGTGGTCACTAAAGCAGGTTTGACTGTAACTTAATAGAGGAGGTCACTAAAGCAGGTTTGACTGTACTTAATAGAGGTGGTCACTAAAGCAGGTTTGACTGTAACTTAATAGAGGAGGTCACTAAAGCAGGTTTGACTGTAACTTAATAGAGGTGGTCACTAAAGCAGGTTTGACTGTAACTTAATAGAGGTGGTCACTAAAGCAGGTTTGACTGTAACTTAATAGAGGTGGTCACTAAAGCAGGTTTGACTGTAACTTAATAGAGGTGGTCATTAAAGCAGGTTTGACTGTAACTTAATAGAGGTGGTCATTAAAGCAGGTTTGACTGTAACTTATTAGAGGTGGTCACTAAAGCAGGTTTGACTGTAACTTAATAGAGGTGGTCACTAAAGCAGGTTTGACTGTAACTTAATAGAGGTGGTCATTAAAGCAGGTTTGACTGTAACTTATTAGAGGTGGTCATTAAAGCAGGTTTGACTGTAACTTAATAGAGGTGGTCACTAAAGCAGGTTTAACTGTAACTTATTAGAGGTGGTCATTAAAGCAGGTTTGACTGTAACTTAATAGAGGTGGTCACTAAAGCAGGTTTGACTGTAACTTAATAGAGGCGGTCACTAAAGCAGGTTTGACTGTAACTTAATAGAGGTGGTCACTAAAGCAGGTTTGACTAACTTAATAGAGGTGGTCACTAAAGCAGATTTGACTAACTTATTAGAGGTGGTCACTAAAGCAGGTTTGACTGTAACTTAATAGAGGTGGTCACTAAAGCAGGTTTGACTGTAACTTATTAGAGGTGGTCACTAAAGCAGGTTTGACTGTAACTTAATAGAGGTGGTCACTAAAGCAGGTTTGACTGTAACTTAATAGAGGTGGTCACTAAAACAGGTTTGACTGTAACTTAATAGAGGTGGTCACTAAAGCAGGTTTGACTGTAACTTAATAGAGGTGGTCACTAAAGCTGGTTTGACTGTTACTTAATAGAGGTGGTCACTAAAACAGGTTTTGACTGCAACTTAATAGAGGGAGTCACTAAAGCAGGTTTGACTAACTTATTAGAGGTGGTCACTAAAGCAGGTTTGACTAACTTAATAGAGGAGGTCACTAAAGCAGGTTTGACTGTAACTTAATGGAGGTGGTCACTAAAGCAGGTTTGACTGTAACTTAATAGAGGTGGTCACTAAAGCAGGTTTGACTGTAACTTAATAGAGGTGGTCACTAAAGCAGGTTTGACTGTAACTTAATAGAGGTGGTCACTAAAGCAGGTTTGACTGTAACTTAATAGAGGTGGTCACTAAAACAGGTTTGACTGTAACTTAATAGAGGTGGTCACTAAAGCAGGTTTGACTGTAACTTAATAGAGGCGGTCACTAAAGCAGGTTTGACTGTAACTTAATAGAGGTGGTCACTAAAGCAGGTTTGACTGTAACTTAATAGAGGTGGTCACTAAAGCAGGTTTGACTGTAACTTAATAGAGGTGGTCACTAAAGCAGGTTTGACTGTAACTTAATAGAGGTGGTCACTAAAGCAGGTTTGACTGTAACTTAATAGAGGTGGTCACTAAAGCAGGTTTGACTGTAACTTAATAGAGGCGGTCACTAAAGCAGGTTTGACTGTAACTTAATAGAGGTGGTCACTAAAGCAGGTTTGACTGTAACTTAATAGAGGTGGTCACTAAAGCAGGTTTGACTGTAACTTAATAGAGGTGGTCACTAAAGCAGGTTTGACTGTAACTTAATAGAGGTGGTCACTAAAGCAGGTTTGACTGTAACTTAATAGAGGTGGTCACTAAAGCAGGTTTGACTGTAACTTAATAGAGGTGGTCACTAAAGCAGGTTTGACTGTAACTTAATAGAGGTGGTCACTAAAGCAGGTTTGACTGTAACTTAATAGAGGTGGTCACTAAAGCAGGTTTGACTGTAACTTAATAGAGGTGGTCACTAAAGCAGGTTTGACTGTAACTTAATAGAGGTGGTCACTAAAGCAGGTTTGACTGTAACTTAATAGAGGTGGTCACTAAAGCAGGTTTGACTGTAACTTAATAGAGGTGGTCACTAAAGCAGGTTTGACTGTAACTTAATAGAGGTGGTCACTAAAGCAGGTTTGACTGTAACTTAATAGAGGTGGTCACTAAAGCAGGTTTGACTGTAACTTAATAGAGGTGGTCACTAAAGCAGGTTTGACTGTAACTTAATAGAGGTGGTCACTAAAGCAGGTTTGACTGTAACTTAATAGAGGTGGTCACTAAAGCAGGTTTGACTGTAACTTAATAGAGGTGGTCACTAAAGCAGGTTTGACTGTAACTTAATAGAGGTGGTCACTAAAGCAGGTTTGACTGTAACTTAATAGAGGTGGTCACTAAAGCAGGTTTGACTGTAACTTAATAGAGGTGGTCACTAAAGCAGGTTTGACTGTAACTTAATAGAGGTGGTCACTAAAGCAGGTTTGACTGTAACTTAATAGAGGTGGTCACTAAAGCAGGTTTGACTGTAACTTAATAGAGGTGGTCACTAAAGCAGGTTTGACTGTAACTTAATAGAGGTGGTCACTAAAGCAGGTTTGACTGTAACTTAATAGAGGTGGTCATTAAAGCAGGTTTGACTGTAACTTAATAGAGGTGGTCACTAAAGCTGGTTTGACTGTAACTTAATAGAGGTGGTCACTAAAGCAGGTTTGACTGTAACTTAATAGAGGTGGTCACTAAAGCAGGTTTGACTGTAACTTAATAGAGGTGGTCACTAAAGCTGGTTTGACTGTAACTTAATAGAGGTGGTCACTAAAGCAGGTTTGACTGTAACTTAATAGAGGTGGTCACTAAAGCAGGTTTGACTGTAACTTAATAGAGGTGGTCACTAAAGCAGGTTTGACTGTAACTTAATAGAGGTGGTCACTAAAGCAGGTTTGACTGTAACTTAATAGAGGTGGTCACTAAAGCAGGTTTGACTGTAACTTAATAGAGGTGGTCACTAAAGCAGGTTTGACTGTAACTTAATAGAGGTGGTCACTAAAGCAGGTTTGACTGTAACTTAATAGAGGTGGTCACTAAAGCAGGTTTGACTGTAACTTAATAGAGGTGGTCACTAAAGCAGGTTTGACTGTAACTTAATAGAGGTGGTCACTAAAGCAGGTTTGACTGTAACTTAATAGAGGTGGTCACTAAAGCAGGTTTGACTGTAACTTAATAGAGGTGGTCACTAAAGCAGGTTTGACTGTAACTTAATAGAGGTGGTCACTAAAGCAGGTTTGACTGTAACTTAATAGAGGTGGTCACTAAAGCAGGTTTGACTGTAACTTAATAGAGGTGGTCACTAAAGCAGGTTTGACTGTAACTTAATAGAGGTGGTCACTAAAGCAGGTTTGACTGTAACTTAATAGAGGTGGTCACTAAAGCAGGTTTGACTGTAACTTAATAGAGGTGGTCACTAAAGCAGGTTTGACTGTAACTTAATAGAGGTGGTCACTAAAGCAGGTTTGACTGTAACTTAATAGAGGTGGTCACTAAAGCAGGTTTGACTGTAACTTAATAGAGGTGGTCACTAAAGCAGGTTTGACTGTAACTTAATAGAGGTGGTCACTAAAGCAGGTTTGACTGTAACTTAATAGAGGTGGTCACTAAAGCAGGTTTGACTGTAACTTAATAGAGGTGGTCACTAAAGCAGGTTTGACTGTAACTTAATAGAGGTGGTCACTAAAGCAGGTTTGACTGTAACTTAATAGAGGTGGTCACTAAAGCAGGTTTGACTGTAACTTAATAGAGGTGGTCACTAAAGCAGGTTTGACTGTAACTTAATAGAGGTGGTCACTAAAGCAGGTTTGACTGTAACTTAATAGAGGTGGTCACTAAAGCTGGTTTGACTGTAACTTAATAGAGGTGGTCACTAAAGCAGGTTTGACTGTAACTTAATAGAGGTGGTCACTAAAGCAGGTTTGACTGTAACTTAATAGAGGTGGTCACTAAAGCAGGTTTGACTGTAACTTAATAGAGGTGGTCACTAAAGCAGGTTTGACTGTAACTTAATAGAGGTGGTCACTAAAGCAGGTTTGACTGTAACTTAATAGAGGTGGTCACTAAAGCAGGTTTGACTGTAACTTAATAGAGGTGGTCACTAAAGCAGGTTTGACTGTAACTTAATAGAGGTGGTCACTAAAACAGGTTTGACTGTAACTTAATAGAGGTGGTCACTAAAGCAGGTTTGACTGTAACTTAATAGAGGTGGTCACTAAAGCAGGTTTGACTGTAACTTAATAGAGGTGGTCACTAAAGCAGGTTTGACTGTAACTTAATAGAGGTGGTCACTAAAGCAGGTTTGACTGTAACTTAATAGAGGTGGTCACTAAAGCAGGTTTGACTGTAACTTAATAGAGGTGGTCACTAAAGCAGGTTTGACTGTAACTTAATAGAGGTGGTCACTAAAGCAGGTTTGACTGTAACTTAATAGAGGTGGTCACTAAAGCAGGTTTGACTGTAACTTAATAGAGGTGGTCACTAAAGCAGGTTTGACTGTAACTTAATAGAGGTGGTCACTAAAGCAGGTTTGACTGTAACTTAATAGAGGTGGTCACTAAAGCAGGTTTGACTGTAACTTAATAGAGGTGGTCACTAAAGCAGGTTTGACTGTAACTTAATAGAGGTGGTCACTAAAGCAGGTTTGACTGTAACTTAATAGAGGTGGTCACTAAAGCAGGTTTGACTGTAACTTAATAGAGGTGGTCACTAAAGCAGGTTTGACTGTAACTTAATAGAGGTGGTCACTAAAGCAGGTTTGACTGTAACTTAATAGAGGTGGTCACTAAAGCAGGTTTGACTGTAACTTAATAGAGGTGGTCACTAAAGCAGGTTTGACTGTAACTTAATAGAGGTGGTCACTAAAGCAGGTTTGACTGTAACTTAATAGAGGTGGTCACTAAAGCAGGTTTGACTGTAACTTAATAGAGGTGGTCACTAAAGCAGGTTTGACTGTAACTTAATAGAGGTGGTCACTAAAGCAGGTTTGACTGTAACTTAATAGAGGTGGTCACTAAAGCAGGTTTGACTGTAACTTAATAGAGGTGGTCACTAAAGCAGGTTTGACTGTAACTTAATAGAGGTGGTCACTAAAGCAGGTTTGACTGTAACTTAATAGAGGTGGTCACTAAAGCAGGTTTGACTGTAACTTAATAGAGGTGGTCACTAAAGCAGGTTTGACTGTAACTTAATAGAGGTGGTCACTAAAGCAGGTTTGACTGTAACTTAATAGAGGTGGTCACTAAAGCAGGTTTGACTGTAACTTAATAGAGGTGGTCACTAAAGCAGGTTTGACTGTAACTTAATAGAGGTGGTCACTAAAGCAGGTTTGACTGTAACTTAATAGAGGTGGTCACTAAAACAGGTTTGACTGTAACTTAATAGAGGTGGTCACTAAAGCAGGTTTGACTGTAACTTAATAGAGGTGGTCACTAAAGCAGGTTTGACTGTAACTTAATAGAGGTGGTCACTAAAGCAGGTTTGACTGTAACTTAATAGAGGTGGTCACTAAAGCAGGTTTGACTGTAACTTAATAGAGGTGGTCACTAAAGCAGGTTTGACTGTAACTTAATAGAGGTGGTCACTAAAGCAGGTTTGACTGTAACTTAATAGAGGTGGTCACTAAAACAGGTTTGACTGTAACTTAATAGAGGTGGTCACTAAAGCAGGTTTGACTGTAACTTAATAGAGGTGGTCACTAAAGCAGGTTTGACTGTAACTTAATAGAGGTGGTCACTAAAGCAGGTTTGACTGTAACTTAATAGAGGTGGTCACTAAGCAGGTTTGACTGTAACTTAATAGAGGTGGTCACTAAAGCAGGTTTGACTGTAACTTAATAGAGGTGGTCACTAAAGCAGGCTTGTGACTGTAACTTAATAGAGGTGGTCACTAAAACAGGTTTGACTGTAAGCAGGTTTGACTGTAACTTAATAGAGGTGGTCACTTAAGCAGGTTTGGACTGTACATAATAGAGTGGTCACTAATGCAG